>OY730483.1:40395284-42795284 GCA_963422695.1 Xylophagus ater | reverse complement strand
CTCCTTGTCGTCTCCAATTACTGACTGCCTAAAGAAGAGCGCCAAGTTTGTTTGGACAGCGGAGGCTCAAGTAGCGTTTGAAGCCTTGAAATCTTCATTAACTACGGCCCCGGTATTGGCCAACCCTGATTACACCAAACCCTTTATTATACAGTGCGACGCGAGTATGACCGGTGTCGGAGGTGTTTTGCTGCAATGCGACGACGAAGGCAATGAGAAACCCATCGCCTATATCTCTCAAAAACTGAACTCTGCACAACGCAACTACAGCGTGACGGAGCTGGAATGTTTCGCTGCGGTGTTGAGCGTTAAAAAATTCAGAGCCTACGTCGAAGGTTTGCCGTTCAAAATAATCACCGACCATGCAAGTTTAAAATGGCTCATGAGTCAGCGCGACTTGAGTGGACGTTTGGCTCGATGGAGCTTAAAGCTTCAAGCCTTTGATTTCGCGATTGAACATAGGAAAGGTTCAGAAAATGTGGTGCCAGATGCGCTTTCACGTGTTTACGCGGACGCGATTTCGGAAATAGTTTCGGCACCTAGCATAAACTTGAATTCTGAAGCCTTTAAATCAAAGGAATATCTCGACCTGATCGATACAGTGCAAAGCAACGCGGAAAGGCTGCCTGACACACAAGTGTCAGATGGCTACGTGTATTTCAGAACAAGCTTTAGCACTGGCAATATCTTTCAGGAAGATCGATCGTGGAAGCTTTGGGTTCCATCTAGCCTTACAGACGAGCTAGTTCGCCTGGCGCATGATCCTCCACAAGCTGCGCACGGCGGTATTACCAAAACCTTATATCGTTTGCGGCAAAGATACTTCTGGCCTGGTATGGCTAGCGAAGTACGTAAATATATCGCGAGTTGCATCGTATGTAAAGAGTCTAAAGCTCCAAATAGTGTGTTGAGGCCGCCAATGGGCAAACAAATTGAAGTTGACAGACCATTCCAGTACCTATATGTTGACCTGTTAGGACCCTACCCTCGGTCTAGGCATGGTAACACCACTCTCCTGGTTGTTTTGGACAAATTTTCGAAATTTGTTTTGTTTAAGACACTACGTAAGGCGTCTGCCGTGCAGATCACCGATTTCTTGGAGGAAAGCGTCTTCAATTTATTCGGCGTACCCGAGATTATATTTTCAGACAATGGACCGCAATTTATATCAAAAGAATTTCGCAAATTAGTTGAAGCGTATGGTGTGAAACACAATCGTATAGCTATCTACTCACCACAAGCTAACGCATCGGAACGTGTAAACCGTTCATTACTGGCGGCCATCCGCTCTTATGTTGGCACCGATCATAGGGATTGGGATCAAAATTTGGGAAGCATCGGCTGTGCTCTTCGGAGTACAATCCATGCTTCTACGGGGATTGATCCATATTTTCTTGTGTTCGGTTCCCACATGATCACACATGGCTCGACCTATGAACTGATGCGAAAGTTAAATGGTTTGAATGATGGTGAATTGGTTGTGTCCTCGAAAAAGGACCAGCTTGAACTAATTCGCGAACGCGTCAAAAATAATTTGTCAAAAGCTCACCAACATCATGAGCGGATTTATAATCGTCGAACCCGAGTAAAGAGATTTATTGTCGGACAAGAAGTCTACCGAAGAAATTTCACGCTTAGTGACTTCGCAAAAAATGTCAATGCTAAGCTAAATCGCAAATTTCTGAAGTGTCGGATTGTTCGTGCGATTGGCGATTCCCTCTACGAGGTCGAGGATTTGCAGGGTAGATCCATAGGGGTTTACCATGCCAAAGACTTGAGGCAATAGGAGGAAAGAACCGACGTCCACTGCCGCGGTTTATGACAGACCATTTTCTTTTCTTTTCTTTCGTTTTCTGTAGCCCGGCTAGCTCAGTCGGAGAGCAACGGAGACTCTTTTGGGTGTGGTCGAGCCCCACGTTGGGCAGTGCAAGATTTCACGTATCATTTCAACCACCTACACGCTTTTCAGTTACGTCCGGGTTGATAGATCAATCCCTGACGTATCTGTGTTGTAACGTGTAGCTAATACAGCACACTTACTTATAATTTTAAGCCTACACGGCAACCCTATTTAAAAATTAGCGTGGTCAGTTTTTGCGAAAAAACGCATGGTTTGCAAAATTATTTCCAGAACTTTCTTTCCACCTCATATCCGTGGTGGAAATAAACTGATAAAAGAGCCTTTCCCTCCCCCCAGCGAACGAAAACGAAGGAATGGACCAAAGGAAAATGAAAAAAAAATTGAACGTGGCGAAATCTGATAGGCGGATAAAAAAATTAAAAATTAGAAAAACCGGTTTTTTTTATCCAAACAGATATTTTGGAACAGGAGATGAGAGATTTAAAAAAAAAAAAAAAAAAGGAGTCAGTTTCAGAATGTTGACTGAGGAGGTTGGCTTTTAAAATTTGGGAAGAAGAAATATATAAAGAAAAAAATTAAAGAAAAGTTTTTGTTTGAAGGGAGAATAAGTTTTTTTTTTAAAATGTGGACATCAGAAAAAAGAGTTTTCAGAATGTTGACTGAAGAGGTTTATTTTTAAAAAAGATTTATGAAGAAAAAAAAAATATGTGAAAGAAAAAAGAAAGGAGTTTTTTTTTTGTGTTTGAGAGGGTAGAAAGGAAAGGGAGTATAAAAAGAAGAAAAAAATGAAGATTAATAAAAAAATTAAATAAAGTTAATAGATTTTAATCATATTGTGTAGGAAAAAAGAGTGGATACAAATAAAAAAAATCTTGTTTTGTGGGAACATAAAAAGAGGCTTACTAATTTCTGATTAAATAGTGGAAATAAATTATTAGTTAAAGAAAAAATGAATAGAAAAAGAAAGGAATTGAATCTAAGATTCTTCAAATGAAACAAAATTAAAATGGTGGATCTAGTAAATTATTAAAAACAACAACAAAAATTCTTTTTTTTTCTAAAACGCGCATTTTTTTTTTCTCTTGGAAATGACGCCATGAAATCAATCGTTCACACGTAATGTAAGATGTGGTTGCGATGGTAAACCATATTTAATCGTTTATACAAGTTGTCATGCATAAGTAAATTGCAGTAAATCACCACTTAATGGTCAAAGGTATTCATCAGATGTTCCAGCAACTTCACAAGTGTTGTAAATTTGGCTCGCTTGGGAAAAAACATCAAAACCCATCACAACTTTACCAATACCGCATGGGATTCCAAATACATCATCATTTAGATCATCAATATTTTGAGGTTATAAACATCGCATTATCCAATTAGGAATATCTGGACGAAGATATATTTATAGTCATCGATAATTTGATCCACAAAAGAAATTTTCATATTTGAGTCGGGAAGAAGGTTAACAGCTATAATTGACAAGTAGGCTTTTAAATTAAACATTAGAAAAATCTAAATCTTAAAAGAAAAAAAAATATATATATGATACATTAATAATATTTTCTTTCAGTCAGAAACATTTTTTTTTAAAATTTAATTGTGTGAACCTAACCTTAAAAGGAAGCTTCTTTTTATATGAGTTTAGGTATCTGCGTATTTTCCATTGAATGAAGAGAAAAATTTTCTAAAGTAAGAAAAGAGAAATTTTAATATAAAGAAAGAATGTGACGCAAATAGGAGCTTTTTTTTTGTTCCAATCATTTGAGATCTTGTTTCTTTTTTTTGTGTTTTTCTTTTTTTGATTTGCTAATCTTTAGTAATTAACTTCTGTATTAAGAAGAAAGTTTAAAAGTAACGTACAATATCATTTAAAAATATCAATAATTGAAAATATTTGAGAAAAGAAACAATTTTGACATTAAAATTTTTAAGTTAAGAAAAGATTTTTTTTGTTATTGATACACCATGCATAATTCTAAGTTTTATGCAACAGAAAAGGGGTGCATCAATTGATTTGAATATAAATTCAAAAGAAAATAAATGAAAAGAAAAACCATTTGAATCATTAAAGTAAAGTAAAGTACTGAAAAATAAAATTGCAGGTAATTACAATTTGTCACATTCAATTACGATAAATAAAAAGGAAAAATCAAAAATTTTTTTTATGCAAAACAAGACAAGTCAGTTTTCAATTTTTTTTTCTGTATCATAAATGATTAAGATAATGTCAGGGAGTTCAAGAATTTCATGATCATGTACTAAGTTTAAGAAAGAAAAAAAAAGAAAATTTGGTTTTTTTATTAAAGAAATAATAAGGTAAAAATAAATATGTTTCATTAAAGAATGAAGGGGGAGAGAGAGGCATGAGAGGTTGATGCGAAGGAGACATAAATAAAACAAGGGTCCATACTCAATTGTAGGGGCGAGTATGGACATACGGGGATCGGCATTCTGCTGTCGATCCAAGAGGGAGGGTAGTGCCCCAAAGACCGACTTGGCAACAACACCTTTGCCAATCGGCCCCGACATGCCTCGCAAGGCTTTCGGGAATAGCTGGTCAAGTTCGGTGACCAGCAAATAAACGAACATCCCCCTTATTCGGTTTTTATCTCGCGAAAACCGAATTTCCTTGCTTGATAGCTCGCGCTATCACAATAAAGTCTCAACGACGTTTTCATACCTCTTGCACGCATATAATTTATGTGTAACGCGATGGCAGATGGTGGTGAGCAGCGACCCACCCCTCCGGCGAGCTAGCTAGTGCGATCAGCTAGGCGTGCAGCCTTTTAGCTGCTCACATTGCTGCACCATCTCATATCTTCTCCTCGCAAGGAAGAAGATATGCTATATAGGTCATCTGGGGATTTGCTCCTTTCAACGGAAATCCCAATAATATGTGCAACCCCCTTGTTACAAAATAATCGAACAGTCCAGATTTAAAATCCATATTATCTTGGGAATCTTTATTCTAAGAAGGAAATAAAAGACTGATATCAATTAGAAGAATTTTATCTTATAGATTATAGTAGTGCGGTAGAAAGTATACAAGGTTACTCAATAATTTCTCAGCCTCGACAAAAAAAACACTGTTTTTGTAAATGAAATATATTTTATTATTCAGTATAATATCCCTGAACTTCAATGCACTTGTTCCAACGATTCTCCAATTTAAGGATTCCATCCTTGAAATAAAAACCCGGTAGGCCTTCAAAATACGTCTCTACTATGACCTCTTTTTCTTTCGATTCCGGATCATGGTGGTGGACCCAAGTCTCACCCATAGGAATGAATCGACGTATGAAATCCATTTTATCTTTCTTAAAACGGTCCAAATGTTGTTGAGAAAGTCGCATTCGAAGGTGTTTTTGTTCCATTGTTAGCGAATATTTTGCACAAAGCTTTTTGAAACCTAAAACTTCAGCTAAGATGTAATGTACTGATCTATGTGTCAGCTATCTCATCTACAGTTACTCGTCGATCTTCCAAAACAATATCCTGCATTTTTTGTATGTTTTCTGTTGTTGGTACACTTTTTGTACGACCAGATTTAAAAAGGGCAGCTCATTTTTCACATTGGAAAGTGAAGGTGGTGCAACAATTTTGGATGAATTTCTGTAGGTGGTAAACCATCCAAAACAACGAATTTAATCACTGCACGATATTCAATTTTTTCACGTCAACTTCAAATAGCTTCTAAACTAAAACTGAATTGACTTATCGACTTGAAACTTGATATGCGCTCATATAAAGGTTGTACCAACATAAGACAAAACAATTGACCTGTTAGCAGCGCGTTCTCTTGTCGAGGCTGAGAAATTATTGGACACCCTAGTATATCAAATTTATCGAAATTTTTGTTTGGTTGAGATGTTCCGATGTATTCTAGATTATAATAACTATAACCTAATTATGAAGCATAATTTAAGTACTGCGATCAATAATTAGTGCTTTCAATTTGCACATTTTTACTATTAATTAATAAAAAGGTCAAAATATTGGCTAAAAAATATGATTTTTTTCGATTTATAGGTTGTTCGCTAAGCTACTTAAGGGGTTAGGGGTAATCAGAATTTTCAAAAAATCAATTTTTGGTTTTTTGCATTTTCGTTAAGTATAACATCTTAAAATTATTCTCTGAAAATTTCAAGTTGATCCGATCATTAGTTTTTGAGTTATTCGATAAATAACAAAGAGAGCTCTGGCACTTCAAAGCGCTCGGTAGCAGGTACGTAAATCTAGTGTGAAACTTTAAACGCGTTTTTCTCAAAACTATGTTTTTTAAACTGGTGACAACTGTAACTCGAAAACCGCTCAGTAGATTTTAATGAAATTTATACAGCTTTTAGAATACATAATAAACTCGGGCCTGATCGAAGGATTTTTTTTTTTTTCAAAAATTTCGATTTTTTTAGACAAAAATTTCCTGAGGCCGCCATTTTGTTAATTTTTGAAAAAAACAAAAATCCTTCGATCAGGCCCAGGATTATCTATTTATAAAACTAATTTCTTTTATCCGATTGATTTTAGATGAATCTCCAAGGACTTATGATTGTCACCGCAAAGACCTATTTTTGAAACTGGGTCAACACAGACAGCTATAACTTTGGAAATAAAATTTTTTTTTTTTGAATTTTTCGTGACTTCAAGTCAAAACATTGTATAATAATGCCATATTACTACTTTTGTAAAATAACACGATTTAATAGCAAAAAAAAGTACTGAAAATTCTCATTTTTTCGTGCCTCTGACTACCCCTAACCCCTTAAGTACTTTCGACATGCAAATGGAAATCTACTATAGTACCAAAAATATTTCAGAAATACCAATGGGATAAGAATTGTAGATTTAATAAATCAATTCCATCTCTTATAGATGACTTCTTGATTCATAAATAGTTTAATTACATATTCGAAAGATTTGTTTAAATTATTCATACTGAAAGAATTTATTGAATTTCTTCGATGAGAATTCTGTTTTATTTATCAATCTTACAAAGAAGAAATTTTTCAATTAATTCCTCAAAGTAATCTTAATGGAACAATTCTTCATCTTTCGAATTTTTTTTATTGTTCTTTTATCACGAAAGATTTCTTACCAATCCCGTATGCCTTAGAATACTTTACTCGCTAATATTTTCCAATAGAAACTTCAGAATAAACGTCCTTATTTATTCCTTATTTATCCCGAAAGTTATCGAAAGGTTTTATTGTATGACATATCAATTTGAAATCAGAATATTTCCTTTTTCAGCTTATTTTGTCTAAACATAAGCCTTTGATGTTTTTCTTATATATTTTCATATGATTTCCTGTCAGATCCTTAAATGGATTTACGGGAATTTAAATAATTTTCATGACCTTTTTGTTGAAATTTTTCAAATCTAGAAAAAAAAAATATTAACTCAAAATGAAAAAAAAAACAACATTCGAGACGACGGGTTAAAGAAGTCCCAAAAATTCGAAATTCAAAATCATATTATTTCAAAATTCAAAAATTTTGGATGGATTTTCTAAGATTTTATCGATATAGAAAAACCAATTGGTTTTCTCTGTTTTCTTTTGATATTACTAGGAAATAGGCTTTTTGTTTTTGTTTTTATAAAAAAGCTAGGCTTTTATCAAATTTCTTTTTCTTAAAACAGAAAAAAAAAATTTTTGTTGTTATTTTGGATCAACAAAAAAGGACATATAATTTTCTTTGACTTTGTTTACATCCAATACGTTGAACAAATTCAAATGGAAAACAAAAAGATTTAATATAATCTGATAAAGTAAAATTTTTCTTTGAATTACAACAAATCAAATAGTAAATATTTCGATGTTGAAAGATAAAATTATGTAGAATATATGATTTACTTTTAAAAGTCCAACTAAAATATGTCCGGATTCTTCAGAAATTATGATGGTTCCTAAGTATATGGTATTTCTGAAAACATAATTAATTTAATAGATCTTTTGTAATGGATGGATGAATTTTAAGTGAATCTTCTCTTAGATTCATCATCGTTTCTAATTAGACAGTTTGTGATTAATATAGTTTCTAAGCAACAACATAAATCATTGATTGTTAAAAAATAATCCAGATTTTCTAAAAATGGATGAACCTAACACCTAAAAAACATATCGAAATGGAAACAATATAATTTCCTTGATTTGAACATCTGTCACATTTTCTCTGAACGCCTAAAAATATGCAATTTATTATTTTTTCGATGAAAATTTACATAAAAACTAAATCAAAAATCCTATAATAGTAAGATACGTCAAGAAGTATTGCTAAAACCTTTTTGACTGGGACGCGGGTTCGAATTCCAGTGTCAATCCAATATACATACTTCTAATATTATTTTTCCCAGTCATTATGGTGAATAAGTAATATCCTTATAATATAAATATCAATCAAATTACACGAAAACCAAAACCAAAAAAGAAAAAATCACTGAATCTATCAAGAAATTTTTCAATAGGACTTGAAAAAATTACTAAATCTTTTTTCTAATTACGATATTCTGTTCGAGTATTTGTCCACCCTTTCAAAAAAAAGGATTACTAACTCTCTTTTAACCAATTGATCCTTTTTTAATAGAAATTAAGTCTTCAAAAATCAATTATGTTTTTAGGTTTCTATGTTTTTTTTCCCTTATTTAAGTTAATTTCCAAATATCGTTCTTCAATTCAACAAAAAAATATGTTTCTTCTTTAAAATTACAGATTTCCCAAAGAAAACCCTTGAATTTAAATATACTTCAATGAATTTTTCTTATTTTTTGGTAGCCTTTTCAAAGTTCATAGAAAAGAAAAAGACGTATTGAGTTGTGGATTCTTTAGAATTTCATCATATGGAATGAGATCGGAATCTTGAATTGATGTCATAGCAGTCAATCCTTGACCATTAAACTTGAAGAGCTTTTCGGGTTATTTTATTTTTATTTTTTTTCTTGTCCTCTTTCTGTTATTTAGATAACAATAAGAAGGACTATGAAAACTAAAGGACTAAATTTTAGTAGAATTCAATCATATAAGAACTATCGATCAAATAATGTGTCACTAAAATGATCAATGACTCCTTATATACGTGTATTGTATTAATATTTTTTGGAGCCTATAATTGATTTATATGTGAACTAAGTCCGAATGTTGTTAAAAAATGATTGAGTATATTATAAGAAGATGTTTTTCGATTGTCGTATAAATATATTAAAAATGGACACAGTACATGAACATTGATTATGTTGATTTAGTTGTTCTAATAAGATTTCAAAATATGAAATATATTAGATTGGTTTTTAGACCTTTAAATATTGTATCAAGGGAAAAAGGATATATATACATACATATTGGTACTGAATCAAAGTTTAAACGATCGATTGTAAAATTCTGGAGAAATCAGTAATACTCGATTAACCATTCGAGTGAATGTTAAGATTATCAGTGCTCATCTTTCTGAAATTAAAATTAAAATTTTTCAATGGAAAATATAAACCATAATTTTTATGTTCTTAAATTTATAAGCTTTTATTTATTATACCGAATGTTTCTTATACATAAAAGTACATATACTTGTATGAAGTTAGATCCAAAGTTGTTTGAAGTTATTTAAATTTTGGTATTCTCGACCATATAGTATATGTGAAAATATTGGTTAGTCATTCCTTAACTTTGTATAATTTTGTAATTGCATTTGGATTTCAGAAAACTCCATCCAGGGACAGTGCTGAAAGATAATGTTGACAGGCAAAATCGGCCAAACCATATACATTTTTGTCGTTTTTTTAAAAAGTATATGACGAGCGATTTACATAGAATTTTCAAAATAGATTTAAGGTATTTGGGCTGAGATTATCTCAAAATAAATAAAAAATCTTAAAAAATATTGAATTTATTAACAAATCAAAATATTACCAGATACTGAACTTGCAAATTAAAGGATTCACTCTGTACATTCATAAACCTTTTTGTATCTATCTATCGAAAAGTCCATTAAATTTTTCTTTTAAGTGGGCAACGAACTTTTAAAGGACATAAAAATCAAAATTTATTGAAGCTGAAAATTACTGTCTTTCATTTTGAAAAGCGTGAATATGTTCATGATGAAAAGGACGAAATTAACATTGATGACATGATTCCTAAAGATATGAGGAATTACTTTTCTTTAAAAAAATATAATTATACGCTTTGATAAAATGTGGTTAAGTTTATGTATGTCAAAAGATAAGGACTAATCTATATCACTTATAAAAATTACTATAAAAAGATGTACGATTTACGAAAGTGGATTTACACAACTAAAAATAGGCAAGAATTCCATGATATAAGAATTAAAAGGCTACAAATTCTAAAATATCTTAGAAAATCACGTTGTGTTCAAGAAGTTTTTACTTCATAATATTCATACTTTTAGAATTTAGCAGAAAATCATATTTAAAACAAGCGATTATAATTTCACATAAAAGATAAGCGCTTTTAAATTGGATTAAATGAATTTTCATTTTAAAAATTCAATAAATTGAAAAATAAGTAAGGAAAATTCAATTAAAAAAAGGATATTTATTTAATGGAAGCGTTGAAACGTTTTAATTATATTTAGTTAGAACCTGTCGGATACCACAGGAAATTGGGTTTTTCTTAATAATAATGAAAAGAAAAAAGAAACCATGGCTTAAAAAGGTGATAAACAAGAAGATTTTAATTGCTCTCTCTTGTTTTCATGTAAAATATGGAAGAACTTATTTAATAAAATTGAAGTCCTGATAAATTTTTAATATTCAAGTAAAAAGGGTATAAAAAGTATGTCTAATTTCTTATTTATTTCGATAAGTCTTTTGATTTTGTTACCTCAGGACATTCCTGTGACAATTTCAAAATAGGAGTAGTTTCTATTTTTCTTTAAAAAGTCTTAGAAATTCCTTATTTTTCCATGTTAAATATTTTAAGAATCATTTCTACGATATTCTTTCCAACAAACTGTATTTAATTTAGAACTAGGTTTATTTTTATCTTTGCCATCAAATTTTCCATCTTAAATCTTTAATAATTTTCTGAAATGTCCTTCTTTCTAGTTTTCTATTTTTCTTTTTTTCTTTTTCTTGTTAGGATATTTCTAATTTTTGAATACAAATTTTTGAAATGGAAAATATTCTACACGAACAGGTTGTTAAATATTCGATTCATTGCCCCAAAAAAGAAAAGTCTATGAATTTTTCCCTGTAATATCTCCGTAAAAGAAGAAACGATTTTATATATCAAAAGACATTTCTTTTGGCCGAATTGGGAATTAAATTTCATTTCTTTTCTTTTTTCGGGTAATTTTAGGTTATAAAACTGTGAGTTTATACAATTCTCTATAATATAAGAAGAAGAATAACCAAAAGAATAAAAAATACAAATGTCGATAAAACCCAATTTTATTACTTTTGCCTTGGGTTATAAATTCTGATAGATGTTCCCCAAAGATCTACTCTTGTTTCATAATGAATAAAATTTTTGGTTCCTTTTAATTTTAAGGAATTGGTTTTTACAAGAAAATAAATTTGAATGAATAGCCACTTAGGAACGATAAAAAAAAATTCTTTTTTTTTCTTATTCGAATCAAATTATTTGTTAAAAGAATAAAATCTATTCGAATTTTAAAAGTGTATTTGCTTAATTTAAAATTGTTGAGAAAGGAATTCTTTATGTAAAATGCTATTATATCGAAAAACTGGATCAGTGATTCCCAAAGTGGTCTATATCAACCCCCAAGGATCGACGACAACCTGCAAGGGTCCATGTCAGCGAAAAAAAATTTGGGGGTCCATGAAACGAAAATGGGGGTCAACATTAGTGGATCTCTTATAAGCAGGTCGTGATATTAATTTTGGCATTCCATGAATGGAATAATTCCCATACACAGGTAGTACCTATTTACTTACATAATACTACCTTATAATATAAAGACATATAACTATCTACATTCTACATAAATTCATATACAACGTTTCATAGTATCTTATATTATATTTATGATCTTGGGGTGGTATACTCACTTTTAGCCCTTTCAAAGTGAGTAGCGCTATACCAGCTGTCAAAAGTACATTTGAAGTTGATGATTTTGCAAAAAATCAATATCAGATAATCAAGGGAGTCTACCCAAAACCGGAAAACATGGCAAGTAATCTACGAGGCAAAAAGTTTGAGAGCATCTGAACTGGATTATTAAAACAAATATAAATGTTGAATTTAGAAAACTGAAAAATTTCAACATCAGACATCTAAATACCAGGCAACAGGATTTACTAACTAAACGAGTGAAGACACAATTTTATAGTTTTATCGTTGATAATAATTTCTTTTTGTTAAATATAGAAAGCTAATTTTTTGAATTCAATGCCCAAAATTCTTACACGAACTTTACACAGAACCCTTTCTTTAAATCTGAATGTAAACGGCAAGAAAATATCTTAAGCGAAATTTTATGACACGAAAATAAAGGTATGGATTCTGTAGAAAATGTTTGCGAAAAAGAATTTTAAGCTTCCTTTTCTGTCGATTCTTAATAGAATAAAAATAACAAAATCGTTTTCTTCCAATTGTCGAAATTATGTGAGCCTTGTCTGATTTAAATCCGAAAAAATCCTTTTCTGATTCAATTTAATTGTGGATGAAAACAGGATTATAGTTAAAAATTTTGAAGTTCTTTAAAATCCTTCTAACAAAATTTTATAAAAATAATAATGTAGACGACAACGAATTAGCCTTGTGGTCGAGTAGATCTTTTTTTTGTGCAACTCCTTTTGATTCGACAAAATTTTTCGACCTGATTAGGGCAAAAATATTCTAGCTATAAGCTCTTAAAGGGTTATAGTTTTGAATTGCCATTAGACTTTCAGTATCTACTAATTGTGTTTATAAAAACAACTGACCATAGACACATAGATACACAGACCCACACAGACATCTTGGGCAAATAGTCAATTCGCATTCCGGGAACCGTAAAACATGTATTTCCATTGAAAACGGTATGCCACTCTTATGCCTTATTATTATTAAAATTGACATAAAAACTGAAAAACTATTTTTGTCTTGAGAAGGAAAATTGAAAGATCTTTTATTCATTAATTATTTAGAATTTTTAGGTTTTCCCCATTAAATAAATACGAAAGAAAATTCTTCGTCGATAAAGAAATATTTACCTTAAAATTAAAAAAGGAAAAGAAATTTCATTTTAGAGAAACCAACAAATTTTCCCAATTTAAAAAATGAAAAAAGTTTTTTAATAAAATTTTCTTGTTTTCCTTTTGATTCGGTTTTGTTTACAGTATGTATCAGGGATCATATACAACAGATAGGACTTTACTTACAAACGATTCACTTGAAGAAGAAAGTACATCGGCTCAATTAAACTTGGACTATTTGGTGAAGTTTCTTCAACGATCTCTTTGTCAATTATTTCATTAGTATAGTAAAGTTTGGAGGTTCTTTTAGAATCTATTTTGATTCATATTTATTATCGATGAAATAATTACGTGTTTTTCTGTTTTTGCATCAAAATGTAAACAAACGGTCCAGCGCAAACTTGTTAGTATATGAGTGATTCCATTCGATATGGTAGACAGGGTGAAAGTAAAAAAAAGTTTCCTATTTGTTCAAGTGTTTCTTTTTCTTCTTTGTATCTCTTTATTCGCACTACTGTACGCAAATGGAAATTTCGATTTATGTCCAATCTGTAATAATAGGTCTGTTTTATTTGCCACTTGCTCTGGGGTAGAGCAAATTTTTACATTGAAAACAAAAACAACAAAAGAGCAAATCCTACACTACTTTCAGACCAGGGGCAGCTCTCACACCGAAATTAGTTCAGTTTTCTACCATAAAAAGTGTATTAGCTAAAAGTTTCTCATTTCATTACAATATGGGTGCTAAGCAACGCTACAAACATTTGAATTAAAACTTTCTCCTACTCCTGCTCGTTTTATTTGCCACTTACCCTGCTCCAGGGTAGGGTATGGCAAATAAAACAGACTTATTAAGTCAACTGTGATGGTATCGAATATATAAGAAAACATATAAAAGAAAAACATTTCTGAAGGATTGTAAAAGGACGAAAACTTGAACATTATAATACAAGTAGCACAACAAACAAAAAAAAGCAAAGCAATATTCACCTACTTTTGGGTATTATTTTCGTTCTCAAGAAAAACTCGAGAATTCATTTGCTGATCTTTTATGCTAAGGGACGAGCAAAAAAAGGTAGTAAAAATTTATGTAAAATTAATTGGGTAAATCTTTACACCCACCCAAGGTAAACTCAGGTAACTCTTCTTCAGGTTTTTGCATTCTATAACGAACCTTTTTCTTATGTTTTTTTTTTGTAGAGAGTTCTTTATATTCCTTTAAAAAAAGAAAATGTATTTAAGATTTCGCTGTTTTTTTTTTCTGTTAATAACATGAAAATACAAGGATTTTTTTTTTACTTATTTATGTTGTAAATCCATTACAAACGTTTGACCTCTTCTGAAATTATTTATTTTAACATTTATTATTCTACAAAATTTGTGGAAAAGAATGGTTAATTTAATCCACATAAACAAATTCTTAAAAAATTTAAGAAAAAAATAAAAGTATTTTTAAAGAATATTATTAAGAATTTCACCAAATTAAATCTGTTTCAACAAAATTATCTACGGAATGAGTATAGAGTAAATTTTATTATAATCGATTAAGAAGTCTCGGATTTCATAAATCACACTGCATCGCCTGACCGATTGATACTTAAAACAATAGATATCTGTTTAAAAGATATTTAAACTAAATTCGAACAGAGGCAGACGGACGAACGGACATCTCTAAAAATAAGTTTTTTGAACTTAGTGGACCTCAAAACGTGAAGATCCATCAAAATCTGCAGGTCGCAATATTTTACCATTAGAAAATTTTGTTCTTAAAAAACTCTCACAAGTGCTGGGCTGGCCGTTTTATAACTTCTTCCAACTTCCAACTTCCAACTTCCAACTTCCAACTACCAACTTCTTATCATCCCACATATTTGTAAAAAAAAAATCAAATTGTTCACCCCTTTTTTCTATCATATCGATAAAAACCGAAATATCCGATTTTCAATTTTTTTGCGGTATAAAAAGACAAGATTTCTCATTCTTCTTTCAGTTTATTCTTAAATTTTTTCGTGTTCGGTTCAAATGGCCAGTGGTCAGCGCGTGTGAATATTTTTTACCCTTTTTCTTGTGCAAAACTCCCCTTGCGAAAATACAGAATGTTTCGTACGTTTTTTTTTTTCATACATTTTTTGTGTGCAGCCGACTTTAGGCAAATCAAAGCAAATATGCTTTACAGGTATTTTATATTTTTTTATTTTTATTTTTTTAGGCAATAATACGCATCCTGAATATTATTTTAATGAAACTAACGCTTCTCTCATTTATATAATATTAAATTCGTTGAAATATTTTATTTATCATTCCTAAACTAATATTTATGTATGTGTTTAGTAAATATTTAACATCGAAACTAATTAAACACTTAATTAATGTTGCTGCAAATGGTGCTACGGCATACATTTTTTTGCAATTTTCCATCATATATGAAGGACTAGTTGTTTATTTAGTACAAGTACGTATATAGTTATATATACTAAACAAGTTTATACTACACCTTTGTATACAAATATAAATACAGGGTGTTCATATGAAATGTTTGGATAATTTTGATTTTTTAAATTCAACTCATGCCTGTATTATTTATTTGTTATTTTCTGTATGTTGTCGGACAAAATTTGAGACTTTTTTAAAATGTGGTTTTCATCACATTTCAGTAATTTCTTGGTGAATTTAGCTTCTCTGTTGTTTGTCACTTAGAGAGTAAGTAAATTATGTTTAACAAAAATCATATAATTCCCAACTGAACAATTATTATATATATTATTATATATAATATTCTATATAATATTCTATATAATATTCTATAATTATTTCAACGTTAAAATTTCCACGATCAATTTACGACGAAATTCTATTAAACGACAAGCAACGTTTTCATACAATTCGTAAGGCAATTTGTCTCTGGAACTATTAGGCTGTCGATTTAAAATGATTTTTAAGCAATATTCTTAATTAGTCTTAATTTGAAATTGACCAAATTTATAATCACTGTCACAATTACAAAATCCTAATGCTCAATTAGGTTTCAAGTTAATTTGAAACGCCATTGGAATCGATTACTCCATCGGTACATATAAATTAGATTCCATCATATGGCCATTCTTTAAAATGAATACTTTCTTCGATGTTTTTTCGGTATTGCTGAAAATAACTGATGCGGAGTCTCGCCAGAAAATCGTTATGTTAAAATCATAGACGGAAGAATGTAGAAAGTAGCAGTTACTATTACTCGAATCATTATTGTAGCATCGATGATGGTTGCATTCCACTTATCACTGGATTACTGGACAGCTGTCAGTTAAAGTTACAGATAGATATCAAATAAAAATGGCAACAAAAACTACGATAATTTTATTTGAACATCCTGTACCAAGAAAAATGGAAAAATAAATACGAGTTATGTAAACATCGGTTCAAATGAGAATGTTAATAAAAGGAAATGATTTTATGTACGAAAAGAATTTTCTTTTGTACAGAATTTTCAAATTTTCTGTTTAAATAATATGAATTTTTTAATTTTCAATCAGAATTTTTCAAATTAAAATCAAATAATATTGTTGAATTTAAAAGTTATCACAAAAACTACAAAACCCTTTTCTTTGTTAGCGACACAAAAGAGACACTTTCTAATTTTTCCTTTAAAACTCATTTAAAATAATGAACAATAATGAGAACTTAGTTTATCTTTTTTAATTGCATCCAACTGAAAATCTGTCATGAAAAAAATAATGTGAAATTAGAGGAAAATTCATTTTCTTTACGTGTCTCTTGTTTTTTTTTAGGGGGAGAAAAAGCGATACATTATTTTCTTTATTTTTAACTTCTATGCAAAGTATATGAGTTACTGGAATCATGATCAAATTACATATTCTGAGTCCGTTTCCAACCATTTGTATGCAATATCTGTCCGTCTGTCGGTATGTAGGCAAAATTGCGGCCATATTTTTGAAGTGTACGAAAGTTGTTTTACCACATGAAAATCATTCTATCAGAAGGTAAGTTCGATCGGGTAACTGCAGAAAAAAAGTTCAGCTTTTTGTATTTTTCAATTAGGGCAATTCGACTAGGTAACAATTTAATTCAACTCGTGCACGAGTTACATGCTGTATTTTATTGGGAATTCTATCGGGCGCTAATTTACTTTCTCAAAAGAACGATTTCTTTTATATAAATTTTTAATTTCGAATATTCGAACCACTGAAATTATTTGAAGGAATTATTTGGTTGCGTACCCAACTAGAGGAATTTTTTTGAGGTTAAAAAAATTAAATATTCTTTTTTTAGACAAATAATGAAATTAAAACAAATAATATTTCACGAGACGGCTATTTAAAATATTGTTTTAACTAAATAAAACAAAAAGGAATGAAAATAATGGGAAAAAACTGACGAAAATCAGGTATGGTTCAAGATTCAAACCAATTTTCTGTTATTTTTAAATATTCCAATGAAAAATTTGATTTGCGCCATCTACCATCTGGCAGATGTCGCTTAGTACATGTTTACTATCGAGCGCTAATTTAGCGACCAATATTATACGTCGCTAAATAAGAACCTATATATGGTAAGCGCCGATAGAATTCCCAATAAAATACATCAACATATTGTTTAATGAAATTATATTTGAAATAATTTGATTGATATGTATAGAAGTTCCCATCGTGGTTTTGCACTATAGCTTGTTTTTTTATTCCTAATTTTTCTCAGTTGTTTGCCTTTCTTTTACAAAATGAGAAAAAAAAATAGAAATATAGAACATTTCCTTAAACTATATAAGATCATAGCGAAATAAACGTTCTACAGTAGCACATTCATTCTCTCTATAGGACTCCAATTGGAAATAATGCTTACTTCATTCGTGTATATTAAACATAAATGAAATTTTCTTCATTACAGAAAGTAGACACGCAGATATCGTTTCTATACGGTTGAGATATTTCCTTCTCCACCTTCTTAATAATAAAAAGCTTGTCTTTTTCAAGTTAATTTGCCTGATTTCATTATTGTCGTCCTTGTTGATCTCTAAATACTTCTTTACAAATCTTGACGAGCACAACTCTACTAGACTCCAATGATAAGTATATACTTTAGGAATGCGAATGTTGTAAAAAGGAAGTTTTTTTTTTACAATCATTAGTCCTCCTTTCGCCCATATTCAGATGAAATAAATTACATTCCATACGAAAAACAGAGAAATTTTTGAATATTCTTTAAATGCTTTACTGAAACATAATTTAAAGTAAGAAATTTGAAAATTTTATGCGCAAAAATTTTTGCACCTTTTTCTTCTATTGAAATCCCAAAAATTCATCATCCTTTTTACAGAAACAACATAACCCAAAATCCTTTACAAGAAGAAAAGATTTGTTTGTGTTTTTTTTTTCCAGTTTCAACTGGAGTAAAATTTAACTCATATTGTACGATTTTTCGACGCGTATGTAATGTATAAAATACTTATTCTGTTATCAAGAAATACATATATGTGACATACGACAAATGTGAATTTATTTTATGTCACTTCCGGTTTTAACGTTTCAATCTGTTCAACTTTGGAGTGAGCCTGTGAAAGAGATTTGTTTTTTATTTTCACTTTTCGGTTAAAGCTTCTTTTTGACAGATTTTTGATTGTTTTATTTTAACGAATGGAATAAAAAGCTTAAAAATGATTTAAAGTAAATACGTTTTAGTGAATTTAAAAGGAAAACATATCTGGTCTGGTAAATAACATCCAATTTTTTTTACTTTTATGTATTTAAATTTAATTTTCTCATAAATTAAGTTTGATAGAAAGAATTTTGTATAAGAAATATATTCAGAATTTAATTCTTTATATAACGTTTTAAAAGTATTGTTTTTTGGATTGTAAAATGTACATAAAGGGTGATTTTTTTTAAACATTTGTTTTTCGAATTGCACAAACTGTTTCCAGCGGTATCCAATTTGACAGCTGATAGATAATTTATGCTCAGGTTGGTTTGCCATTTCATTATGAATAAACTCATGATTGAGAAACAATCAAGGATGTTTTGAAAATCGGTCTCGTTATTTTATCGCAAAATTGTGTTCAGTGTCGAGGCTCATTTTTGGCTCAATGGGTTTATTAATAAGCAAAATTGTTGCTTCTGGAGTGGAGCCAACCTAGAAGAGATTCTAGAGATCCCAATACATCCAAAAAAATGAGGTTTACATGCTTGGGGCATCGTTGGTCCTTATTTCTTTAGAAATAATGCGGGAGCTCTTGTTATGTCAGTCAATCAGACTGTTACCGGATCATGATGAATGAATATTGGTTCGAAAATATGGATGACATTGATCCTGCTGAGATGTGGTATAAATCGGAAGGTGCTACGTGCCATACATCGACAGAAACTATCGATTTATTGAAATCACGATTTAGCGATAATGTGATTTTGAGAAATATCCCTGTAAATTGGCCTCCACGGTGGTGTGATATGACATCTCTCAAACATTTTCTATGGGTTTTTGTGTAATCATTGGTTTGGGCTGATAAACCAGCAACAATTGGCCAAGATTATTCGTGTTATGACACATGGCCGCCATTGATCGAAAATACAACCCAAAATTGGGCTAACATTATATCCTTCGTCAAGAACAGTCACGGTCGCCATATACCCAGTCATTTTTAAATGTTATTGGCATGAATAGCTCATTTGAATAAAAAGAGATTTTTGATTAAAAGTTAACTTTTTGTGTTATTTTTTTGACTTTAAAGTTCATTACGCTAAAAAATCACCCTTTACGTATATAGAAAAAAATATGAAAATATAAAATTCCAAAAATTAGTGCGATAATTCGTACTAAATTTTATTGAGATCGAACTTAAGGTCTTGACTTATCGTGTCATCAAAATCTGATTACAGATGTATGCCAATCTGTCTTATATCATTGGAAAAATCCTTGTTACGAACTGTTTTTCTATACCTTTTAACACAACTGTCTGTTAAATAAGTTACTTATAGTCGAGTTTCGTAATTTGAAAATCTACATATTTTTTTGAGCTATCATCAAATTATAGGAGATCCAACGAAATTTAGTCCTTTCCAAAAGAAATTTTAACTAAAATTAAATAAATATTCCTCATTTATTTTTTTTTTTAAACTCCAAATTATATGACAAACCATTATTTTGAGGATCTCATAAAATAGAAGTTATGATTCTCACAATCTGTACATAATTTGTATCTACCAAAAAATATGTAAATTTTCCTAAATTTGATGTATTTTTAATGTAGCCCAACAAACAGAAAGAACCAAAAAACTTTCAATTATTTTAATATTATATAAAACTCTTCAAGGTTTCTTATATTTACATTTAAAAGCTCCCAAAAATAAGACAGGGATTTTTTTTCTTGGTTTATTTGTTAGAGAAACCTTAAACATTATTTAAAAAGTCTACAAAATTAAATAAAAATTTGATATTTGTATTTCTTCGACATTAATTTTATATTCGTAATTTGTAAAGTTCAACGTCAAGAAAGCAAACAATTGAAATGTATTAACAGAAATGTAATCAAATTAAAAGTTCTAGAAAATGTTAAGAACTTAATGGGAAATCCATTAAACGTAACTAATTAAGTATATATTTGCACTGGAAAATTTACGAAATGGATTTTCACTTTCCCTATGTTGAAGTATGCACATTCAATTCATATGTTCTTTAAAGTTCCAAACAGAATGACGGGTTCATAACAAATTTACGATACATGTAAGATCATGTTTTCCATTACCATTCTACCTCAAATTTTCGTATTTGATTTCAATATTCCAGACCGTGATTTAACATTTGATACGTCATGAATTTATCGTTGATTCGTTTATTCTGTATGGACGTTAATACTGATTGCTTGATTATAAAGTCACCCACTCTATTTTTCTTTTAGAAGCAATTTTAATCAATATAAATATTTTCATTCGAAAGTCCTACGCATCAAACATAATAATAATTTCCGCCTGAAAACAGGCAATTATTTTTTTTTTATGAAAATTTAAAAATTTTTCAAAGCTTTTTTGTCTACAGCACGGTTTTGATTCCAAGCATTATTCAACATATTTGTTATATAAATCATATCTTATAGAGAAAGTCATTGTCTTTCATTAATTCATTGAAATTCGTCTCAAGATAAAAAGTTACACATAAACATTGTAGTACTATAAACTAGCTTTAAATAATTCATTACAAATGCGAAACAAACTAGACACATACACGAAACAATAAACAATATTGTAACATCCAATTGAATTTGGAAAATTGATTTTAATTAAATATGAACCAAATCAATAAATAATAATATCGATATGGAATCAAATACGATTGAACTAAATTTCAGGATACATAATGTAAGAAAAATATAATCTTAACCTTTTGGGAAATCTTTATAAAGCTTTTGTTTCAGATCATAAATTTAGTGTCTTATAATTTTATTAAAGTAAGTGAAATTTTTATTATAGTATTTTTATTTGTTTTTTATTTGAAATAAAAACTTATTTTAATTAAATGAAAATTTAAGACAGAAATCTTATTTGATTAAACAATTGTGGTCCTATTTTTTTTTTTTTTTGTCTCGTGTACATTGAAGCTAACTATGAAATCTAGCCATGCGACAATAGCGAGTTTTGTAGCTAACTTAGATCACCTAGCCTCCAAATAAACGTACCTATAGATAGATGTTATTAAAATGTGCAAAGTTAACCATCTTTCGGTTGCTCATTTTCCTAAGTACAAACAATCAGATAAAACATGAGCTTTTGTAAGTTATATATTAAGATTTCGAGCAGCAGTCAATAAGATGACTTTCAATTTGCCTAAAAAAAGGTGAAATCAGAGAAAAAAATAAACAAATTAATTTACTAACGAAAAATTTTAGCAAATTTTGTTTGGACATTATTCGTAGCCCACTATGTCTGTCTTTAATAAAGGATCGATTACATGTTCTCTAAAATCGTAACCCACTATGTCTGTCTTTAATAAAGGATCGATTACATATTCTCTAAAAAAAAGTCAAAGGATATTTTTTGAATGTATCTTGTTTTTCCTTAAATTGATAAAGGTCAACATTTTCAATCATTCAACCCTTTTCTAATTTTTTCCTTCCTATATATTCTTCCTTTTTTAAAAATTTCTAAGAATTGATTTTTTAATGTTTTATCATTTGACACTCAAAAACAACACTGGGTTGGTTGGTAAGAGTATTTATTTTTAGATTCTTACAAGAAAAAACTTTTAAAATTAATGTTTCTCAAACTTTTTAGATATAGACAAGATGAAAGTCAATGAAAAAGTTTAGTTTATTTGAAAACCACAAGCTAGAAACAAATCTACTCAAATTTACTTAATAATAATAGTTTGAATTATCCTTCGAAAAAAATATCCATCATAATAATTGACAGGATTCATTTATGCTGTCACGATTATACACTTTGGCAAATATTGTCTTTAAAAAAAAATGTACAACATATGAATATAAACAAGTATGCTTAAAGCTATGTCATATAAATGATATTATATCAAAATGTTCTACACAGGATATCACTGACATTGAGTATGTGATTTCTATCTAGTATAAACTTTTTGGTTGGTCCCTTGTGATGGAATTTTATTTAACATACGTACATAAAAAAGAAAATGTACATAAGAAAAAAAAAAACATGTAAAGAAAATATGCCGGAAGGTAAAACTTTTATCTATAACAAATATATATTTATACATATATTGGAAAAAGAAGGGTTTTGATCCTCGAATTATATAATTCTGAATAGTGTAGTACCAATTCTCATCTTTGAATTTTGATATCTGATATAAAATCGATTTTGATATATGAAATAAACACCAAAAAAAAAAAGAGGATATATGATATATATGCCTTCAGAAGAAATGTGGATAAAAAAAACAAATATCCTATAGTAGAAATTTGGACTCGTACTTCTAAAATTTTTATATAGTCTAATCTCTAGTGTATTAAGAAATCGATCAAAACTAATAATACTATATTTTAGTATCCTTTTCGGATAATTTAGTTTTGCCTTGTCTAATTTTTTTCCAATTTTGCAGTAACCTGGACGATGATATCCGAAATCTATTCTGACTAGTCGATCAGTTATTAAATTTAATCTAACAAAACTTTATGACCTTTATGGCAATTTCGCTCCGTAACTATTACTTGTTTAGCTATAAAAGGACCAATTATTGTAGTCGCTTTGGTTTCGTCCTTATAACTTCAATCTTCCTTTCCGGATTTTACTCAAATACGATATCGAAATCAAATCAGGAAATAACAAGCCTATACCGAACTATCTGTGGACATACAAACATGGAAATGATTTTCTAAACTCCACCTAATGTCTCAAATGATTGTTTCTCTACAAATGTAAAGACACAACTAATATAAATTGTGTGGTTGAGGAAGCTTTCAGAACTATACAGCTTTAGAAGTAATAGACCAGAACTAAGAAGCATTACAATTGTTGAAGGATCGGTATAACAATAACTATATTATTTTTTAAGCTCATATATAAAATCTTTTTGATTCTCCAAGTGAACATATTTGTATACATTACCATAGGATATAATAAACCTGTGTAAAATCTAGAAGAATTGTGATTCCTCCGTTTTTTTGTAACGAAGATAAAAATTTCAGATGATTTTTCTATACTTCTGCTACTTCAGATAAAGTGGGATAAGGCATATCTGTAAAAGCTATAAAGCATCCGATTTGGGAAATAGAATTCTAGAAATGAGAAATGGTTTTTCTTTTTTTTTGATATAATAAAATGTTTTAAAACATTTTCATTTTTTTTTTGGTTATGAAAATCTAAAATGACAATATTTCGGAAATATTTTTCATTCAAAACCAATTTATTGGAAATTAAATTCTTAAACGATGGATTTTAGATGATAAATCGAAATCATATCAAAAATATTTTCTATATATTTTTTTAAAAATAGACAAGTCTCTAAGGTTTTTTGATTGATTGATTAATGAAGAAGAGAAGAATTTTTTAAAGTTTATCGATTAATGAACGATAAAGAACTGTATCAAGTAAAGATTTAATTTTTTTTTTAATTAGTCCAATTTGGTTTTTGCAGTAGTGGGTGGAAAAATGAGACATGTGACCTTTCGATATCATATAGAAAAAAAAGAAATATTCTACAGAACTCCTGTAGAGCGCTTGTTTTCAACGAAATTCAAACGAAAATCCTTTTGAACTAATTATTATGTAGTTAATTTTTAAGGCTAAAAATAGTCTTAGACTGATTACCTAAGTGGATTATAGAAATTTATCTAAATAACTCCAGACAGAATGTTGTATAATATCAGAACCAAAAATAGGATCAGATAATACTTGTATGAACTTTCCTTTGATGTCATGCGGTATACCTTACAGATTTAAAGTTATTTGAAATTTTATAACACTTCTACGTGTAGTATTATAATTCATACAGCTTTTACCAATCAATCGTCTTCATCAAGTTTCTCATTTATTTAAAAATTCTATATAAAATTCGGAAAGGTAATAACAACATCCATTTTCAACAGTATAATTTAACGAAACTTATGGATTACACGTGCTTTTACGTGCCTTATAGTAATTTCGAAATCTATACACCTATCCTTCTTATACAAACATATTTACATCACTTTGATGTCGCTGAATTTGAACATGTTCCTTAAATGTAAAACAAACCAATTATTTAGAAAGACACAAGCCCCAAAGGTGTAGACAAGAGTTCATATGGCGAAAATTTCTTAAGAAATACGGTCTCTGTGACAATGTTACGATGCGATTTACATATGGAATTTTTGGTTGTAAATATAAGTATCTACTATGTCTTCAGAAAGTATATGTAAATTTCAACTTTGGGCAACTTGTGTTTTATTCATTTCTTGGAAAATATTTGTTACTCGTTTTCTACTATTTAAATTACTTCCAAAACAATATTATAGTTGTTTTATTTACCAACATTTAAATATTTCCATTTTCATAAATTTTAGGAAAAAAAATTCCTAGTATGAAGGATCATTTCTTTTCGACTAAAACTTTTCCTCGGTAACTTTGGAATGGTAGGGGTTTTTCAAAATAAACCTGTCATATCAGATGGGTTATGTCGGACTTTCTGTTTCAGTTGATTTCTCCAGATAAGAAGTGCTCTAGCTTTTCTTGGATATTCTTCTTAAAAAATGATAAGAGCAAAAATGAAAAAAGGAAAATGAAAATTGACAGCTTACTCATGCAAAAGAGATAAATGATGCCACAAAGCACACAGAAAAAAGTTAATGTTTCGAAGAAGTTAAACAAGCTGAAAGCATAAAAAAGTTTTACATTTCAACTAAAAAAAAAAAAAAATAATGAAGAAAAGAAACGATGTCAAGTACTTCGGCATTTAAAAAGAAAATTTAAGCTCTGTAAAACGCTACAAAAAAAAAAAACAGAAATTTGTAAAAAGTTCTTTGATTTTATTTTCTTCAAGTTGTGTGTTTTTTTTTCTTTCTTTAGAAATGTATCAGAAAGTAAGTTAAATTAATTAATTAATTTTGCTGGGTCAGGTACAAGTTTTCTTTTTTAAAACTTTTAAAAGTTTAAAAAGAAAATGTTTGTAACATTTTAAATATATTACGAAAATTTAGAAGTTCAAATTTGGTTTGAAAACCAAACTAAATTGGCGATTTCATTAATTAAATTCAATTATATTCATTTGTAGTGAACTACGTAAATTTTTAAATTAGAAATAATGTAATTCAAATCGATTTTTAAGTCTTAAATAAATTATCGTTTAAGTTTTTTAAACTTGAAAAATCCATAAAAGATTGATTAACTTCACCATTATATTTAGTTAAAAGAGAAAAATCTATGCTCTAAGCCCAAGCCCCGTAAATGCACTTGCGGCGGTACCTGGTCATTCGGGTATCCCGGGCAATGAACTAGCTGACTCACTCGCGGGAGAGGGGTCAGAGACGCCGTTTTACCGTCCTCAACCTTTGGTAGGGTGGACCTACTCGGGCCTCAAACAGGACCTCAGTAGGCAACTGAACCACCGCCACCAACAAAGGTGGAAAGAGCTAAATCAGTGTAGGCACGCTAAAATGATACTGATTGGGTGCGGACTGCCGAAGGACGTGAATGTTGATAGAACTCGAGCGTAAAACCCTCAGAGCCATTGTGGATATTGTAACAGGACATTGCTCCTTAAACGAACACATGTGAAAAATAGGGGTCGCCGAGAGTCTGATATGCGGATCCTTTCTGGAAGAAAATGAGTCAGCAGAACATTTTTTGTATAAATGCCCAGCCTTTTCTAGGATCAGATTTGCTACACTGGGTGCGTGCAGCCTGAGTGAGGAGGGGTTAGTTTACTTGGACCTAACTACGGTGCTGACCTTCATTAGAAGGACTAACCGGTTCGGGGAAGAGACCTAGCCTCTCAACCAACCTTTTTAGGAGGAGATACAATGGGCCAGTTAGGCCTATATGATAATACCTTCAATACAATCCATACATACATACAAGTTGGACTTTAGAAGTTATGGATATGTATGTAGTTTAGTTAACTATTCCTCCGGAAGACTTTTTTTTTATTAGATTCTGTTTCTTAGAATATGAACCAAGGAATCACATTTTGAAATTTGAGACAATCACCATATTTTTGGCATAACAATAAAACCAAATAAAACTTAAACCTTATTTTTGATGATTCCTAAAATAAAAGAAATTTAATGAATTCAAATTATTAAAAATCGCGAAATATCATTAAATTTAAATATTATTCTTCTTATTTTTTCTTTAATCATAAAAATTATCGTTATAATAATTTTTTCTAGCTATTAATTTTATTAACAATTTTGAATATTATTTTATCGAATTCTTTAGCTTAGAGAACAGTGTGTCTCATACTGGGATGCACAGTCCCAGCCTAAAGTCTTCTTTGACAACAATTCCGTTATAAGTTTATTTCCTAGGTTTTTTCTCCTTCTAGTTAGAAGCTGATTTGAATATACAATCACTGTCATCATTTTTAGATTTCCTGCAATATTTTATATTGGTTCCATCCAAAAATTAAAATCAAGATGACGTTTTTTTCATATTTTTTGAATACTCAGACTTAATTGGTGTAATTCCAGACATAATAATCGGAGGAGATTAAAAAAGCATATATTGAAAGTTTGAGAACTTCTATCTTAAGAATATTCCAAGGTATTTTCTTATACAATCTAAAATTTACGTTTATTAATTAAAACTAAGATAACGTTTATAGAAATTTCAAAATAACAGCCAACCAAATATATAAATATTAGCATAAATTTTCAATTTTAATTAAACATTTCTCATTTAAAGGATTCATACAAATTTTATACTTATTTTCATATCACGGGTTTTCATTTCTAATTAAATTTTCAAGAATGTTAAGTGAAACGTAAGTGCACACGATGTTAACGTTAAACGTTTAACTTGAGATTATTTTCAAATATTAAATTTAATTCTTGATTTTAAGTGATTTAATTAAATTTTGTATATTTTCTTAATCCTTTTTTGAAATATAAGAAATTCTCTAATGACGACGTTTCGATTTACAATCTTTCTGAATTTTACATTTATAAAGTTTGATTATGGATTTTATGGGATAGATAACTCCTGACATAGAACTTATTTAGTATTTGTCTCCTACGGTACTATCAGAGCTCAAATCACGACTAATTTGTCACGATTTCTTAGTGCCAAATTAGACGCGGTAGAAATCTACTGCCAAGTTTTGGGTAGAAATCTAGCAAACCCCTTAGACGAGGTATATTTTTATTATAGTCTTTTATACAAGCTACACAAGGAGTATATTAGTGTATGTGTATTTTTCGAAACTGACAAACAGTGACTCCTGTTTGTGTGAGTAAAAAACTCAGATTCGCTAGCATTTCGAGAGGTAGATCTTCTGCCTTACCTCTAATCCACTGATATCTATGTCTGCTGTAGAATTCTACCCAAAAACACCCCTGTCTAATCACACGTTTATACAATTTACATGTATGTTTTTTGTTTTTCTTCAAATTCGGAGATCACCTTTACTTTTGATGGACCCTATATTAAATTATATTCAGTTTACTTCTAAAACAATCCAATTTATACAACAATTTTCCGGAACCAATTACATCGTAATAATTCCATAGTACAAATTTTAATGAAAATATCAAATCCACAAAAGTTTTTCTTCTGTTTTTCGGAAGCCATCATAATATTCATTACAAGTCATTATGGAAATTTATATCTTCGGATTCCATTACAAATATTGCTCTCCATTAAACCACTTGTTTATATTTTCAATCTTGTATATAATACTATGGAAAATTTTATATAATTTTGTAAGTAAAAAAAAAGCCCCAGAAAACCTGAAAAAAACTCCTAAAATATTTCAATAAAAGTAACATTTTTAAGGTATTACTAACATAATGTCTTCTTTCAGCTATGTGAGTTCTATGAAGACGAAAACAAAAAAAAAACGTAACCTTTAAAAGATTAGAGATAATAAATTTTGCACGCGTGTTGCCTTTATCAAGGAAAAAAAAAAAGGGAATCATAGGATTTTTATCTTATATCAAAATTGAAATATATGGTCAAATACTTTGGCTATATGTCATCTTATTTTTTGTTTTGTATCCTAATATGGATAGACATTATCCTTGTGTATAGGTAAGGCTTGAAGGATAACAGATGGGAAAAATGGAAAAGAAAAATTATTAAAAAAAAGAAAAGAAAAAACCATGATGAGATAAAGTTTCCACTTTTATGCGTTTTCATATTTTCGGAACAAATCCTAAGGAAATATTTTTTGTCGACATTTTTTTTTTTTTCGTCGAGAATTAATAACATCAATTTTCTATAAACGTAGACAAAATGGTTTTCACTTTATATAGGTTTAATGTTGGTATTTAAATATTAGATCCATTTATTCTACAATCAGGATGTAAATCGAGATGTAAAGGGATCATTACTGACAGCAATAGACTGATTGGTTTAGAGTAGAACCCCTTTAGGAATCCAATTCATTTTGAAATAATTTCTTTGTAAACTAATTACAAAAAAAAAAACAGAATTTTAAAAATACAAATGCCAAATGAAGATTAAAGGCTTTTAAAAACCAAGCGTATAATCATGATAATCAAATTCTTCAAAATGAAAATAAGGATTAATCATTCAAGATATGCTTGTATATTTATTTACATTTTGCTCCAACTACCCTGCCATCCACTATACCCAAAGGAGAAGTTCAAATAAAAAACATTCCTAATTAAAACACATTAACAGCATTCTTGTTTTAAGGTAAACACTCAAAGAAATTATAAATTTTCCTAATTAAAATTTGCCAAATAGACTTTGATGGGTCAAACATAAAACCTAAAAGGGAAGAACACCTGAAATGTGTAAGGTCTATAAAATACAGATGTACAAATATTAACTAACTTCAAACATTATTTTCAATGGAATTTAATGATGATAAGTGAAATCATGTTAAAAATAAGATAAATAATATTTCTACAAAATTTACCAAGTAATACCTGTGAAACTCAGTATTCTCTACTTGCTCAGTATGTGAAGAATCTAGGAAGATTAAACAAATAATCGACAACGTTTGTCCTAACAGTTTAAAAGAAATCCTATTTAAGTTTTCAATATTAATATAAAATTTTGAATTGCAATCAATTTGATATACTTGTGCTGAATTTATAAATTTGAACTTTACAAATATAAAATCCTTTATATCCTTTACTTCAAACACTTTTGTGTCAATGAGAAATTCAATTGATTACATTCTCCTGAATGAAAAGTCTATATACGAAAAGAAGAAAACTCTTATCGTATAATTTAAAATTTACTTGTTATATTCAATATCGATTCAAATAGGTGAGAAATTCATCTCTTTGATACGACTATCTTTCAGGAAAATAAAATTCTTTAATAACGTAACTTTTATACTTCAATATAGAAGTTAGAATTACGAAGAGTTTAAGTTTTTTATTAACTCAGTTTTCTTTAAAAGAATTTTTCTCTTTTGTTGAATATTATAGGTGTGTTTTTTTAACACTGTTCGGTTCCTGATCAAAGCAAAGGAATAAGAACAAGAAAAAACTTAAATGTTCATAGCATATATTCGAACCATATAACAATTAAACGTCGAATGTAAAAATGAAAACAACACAAGTTGTAAATGAATTGTGTGGTAAATTGTGTAATGGAAAGTTCACACAGAAGGTGCCATTTAATCATCAGCCGGATAACATTCAAGTAGTATATTAATAAACACAAAACAGAACCATCTATATCAAGGCTGCCCAAACCACGGCCCGAAACTATTTAAAGTTATTGAAGCATGTCCATTTTTTTGAGGAATGATTTGTGTGTTGTGTGCACTCTCGTGCTAATGCTGCCAAGTGACAAACAACAGAAACAAGGAGCAGAACAGAAAGCTCTTTCGTTCTGTAGTAAATGCTCTTTCTGTTTGCGTTGCTCGCTCAGCTACACTGTTCTGTTTTTTTTGTCACCTGGCGGCTTAAATGATATTAAATGAATTTCATGTTCTGTTCTTATAATGAAAAAATTCATAAACTAATAAATTTTAAATTACTTAAATATGAAAACTGTATATTTAACTTTTTTGTTTCGGTCTTCAACTAATATAATTGTGGCCCAAAACATCATGTCTTCTTCTAATGTGGCGCAGGGAAACAAAAAGGTTGGACACCCTTGATCTATATGTTCAACATTAAAAATAAAAACTGAGTCGGAAATGTCATAATTCCTTGCTCCAAATAAAACTTGGTGTAGGCGTTGTTGTTGTATTCAATATAAAATTTAGTTATGCTCTGAATGTAACAACATCTAATCGATTTCTAAAACGGTATGGCATTCAGATATATGTAATTACAATATATTTTATTATATTAAATGAGCAAAAAAATTTAATACCTTTTATAGAGAATAGAAATAAAACTATAAATAGTTTTGTATAATCATTAATGTTCATTCATTTATATATTCTCCCACATGAATACTATTTTCTTTCATCTGATATTGTATGTACATTGTTTTAAATTGCTTTCTAACATCCTTTTTCCAAAAAAAAGAAGAACTTTTATGAATATTTTCCATGTTTTCCTAATAGTGTAGGATATTTCCTGTCGGACACACATATCCTTTGTGTACATTTTCTCCATAAATGTTTGTGCTTAATGGAAAATATTTTCCTTATAAATTAATATGAACAAAAGCATATTAAAATCTTCTTTGTGCATTTTAAACTGAAAATTGCATTTACATGCCTTCATCAATATATGATACTCATACAGGTGGTCCTAATATGTTTTCTTATATTTTTTCATGCATAAATCAATAGCACTTTCTTTAAACTCTCGTAGAATTAAGAAATTGTTTTGCATAAGTTATGACTGTGAAAGTCAATATCATAAAAGTTTAAGTATCGATTATAATACTCATCTAGATTAGAAAACAGTGATTTCATTTCATCGAAATTTTCCACGTATACGTGTTATACAAAATACAGGGTGAAAAAGAGAAATGAGTGATTATATTTGTATATACTTATGTTAAGTCACTAATTCAACAAATACGAATTTTCTTTTAGCACAGACAGACGAAATTTTAATATTATATCATAATTCTGATTTATTACTTATTGAAATCTTACTCAAAGACGTTTTCTTCATTTCAGTGTCTTTAAAGTGTTATGCTCTGTGTACATGGAAAATTTCAAATTCGTATAAATAAAAAGTTCTTGAAAATCTAACAAATCAACTCTTTGAATCTCTAAATAACCCTTCAATGTCGAATACATAATTTCTAAAGGTAATGAACCAAAATAGACACATTTAAATATTGTATAACTAAAAATAAAGTACTTTTAAATTGTCTATTTAAAATTTTCCGTTGAACTATATTTTCGAATTTATATAGAACAAAATTTCCAACTACCACGAATAGCATAAATATAGTAGTATAATAGTATCAACAAATTTCCCAACCAATTCTGCTACTCTCTGTCTCTAAAGGATAAAATGTTTTTCGTGATTCGAATATATTAAATGAAATTATTTATATAAGAAAGAAGTAGAAGTGGTTAAAGCTTTTATTCTTATTTTTAGTATCATTTCTAGTATTTTTATAAATGTTTTCGAACAAAATTCCATGTCAACTTAATATTTTATAATGTTGTATTTTAAATTTGTTTTTATAATTTTAAATATTTCTTTTAGTATTCTGTATGAATCATAAAAAAAATTAGACAACGTTCATTGTTTTAAATTTAATAATTTCATAAAGTTTAATTCAATTTGTTATTCTATATTTTAAAATAAATTAAAACACAGATAAATTGTGATGTTACGTGCGTTTTTTTCATCGGGGTCTAGGTCTAGGTCTGTTTCATAACATGTAAAAGCAACAACAACTTAATCCAAATATTTAGATAGATTTTAGTTACGTAAAATTGCAAGAGATAGCGCAACCATCGTTTTTCATATAAATGTGGATGTCGTAATATAATCAATTTCATAAATTCATCAAAAAAAATAATTTTTTAATATCATTTGAGAATTTACTAGTATTTATTTTATTTACGCATAATTTATTTAAAAAATGATCGAAAAAGTCGAATTTTTTTCAAAGAAAAATTTTTTTTTCTTTTCGAGAACCAGATCGTTTTTTTGAAAATTGAGATAGACCCTGACCATGATGAAAAAAACGCGCCTATTATTGGCTACTTGTTGTGAGAACTAAAAATTCAGTTGTTACAACTAAACTTCAGTTGTCGAATTTTCTCAAATTTTTCTGTGTGAAGTATCAGTGACCATCTTTTCTTACCTAAGTACTATTTTCTCACATATTTGTTCCATTACTTGGGTAGTAGCTACTAGTACTGTGCTATGATTTAGCAACTATTTAGCAATAAACCTGTTAAGTATTTCAATGTAAGTTGAGTTCTTTATTAAAGGCTACTATACTGTTTGTTTACTTTCATTTAATAACATCATATTATGATAAAGAAACTCGTGAAAACGTCTAATTACTAAAGTATTCATTATCATTATACAACATTTACTCTAACAAAGTCTCACTAAATTAATCTTAAGAGAATGCAAATCATGAACTTAAATACATAACTACTTTCCTTTAAAAGTCAGTAAGAAGTGTATGTTCAGATTAAGCAAAACTATGACAATAAAACATAGCTTTAGACCATGGGTGGCTAAGCCTTTCAGCAGGTGGGCCATTATTCAGAAATAATATTTCCTGCTGGGCTACGTACCTAATTTTTTTTTTATTAATTAAAGTAAACAAGCAAGCGTGCTACAGGGTTTACTTACCTACAGAAATCTATCCAGACACAGTGGTGATAATAGAACGAAACTACAGAATAACACGGAATGTTGTCAAGTACTTATGAGTAAGAGTCCGATAGTGTTGCGAGCTTCCTGAAGACACCGAAAACCACAGAATATATATATATTAGAAGTTGAAGTCTCTTATTAAATTTTATCAGCACCTAACGTCGTACAAAAAACTAAGTAACCTTGAGTGTCAAATACCGGGATATTTGAAATAGCTAAAATCTATGAATTTTGCCGAAAATGCGGGATATTTAAAAATGCTCAAAACCAACGAATTTTTCCAAAAATGCGAGATATTTCAAATTTCTCTTAGCTATAAATTAAAAATATATGATACGAACGACTCATGTAGTAATCTTTTCGTGATATGTATAATAAACTTAACATTTATGTTCATTTGACCTAGCTCCGTGGGCCGCAACATGACTCTCGCGGGTTTCGCGATGGCCACCCATGTTTTAGACTTTCTGAAGCTATGCTTCTGTCACACTGTCACAGTAATTAATTTAAGCCGACCTGTTTTTTCTGTGAAAAGATATTCTATACAAAGTTATTCCTAATTGTTCTATATATCTTCATCCAGTTCTTCTGAACCATTCCAACTCGTTTAAATATTTAACATTAATGGAAAATTGAAAATCTAAATTTTCCAAGAAACATTTTGATGACTTGATAGCTTCTAGAGAAAAATTTGTTGTAAAATATTAAACAATTTCTTATATTCCGGTTTAGAAATCATTTTTCTCAGAATTTTTTTTTTGTTTCGATTACATTACTTAATCAAACTGACGACATTGAACTTATTTAAAGAAGTCGGGGAGAAACTAGAAGATGTGTTTCTTCTGTAATTTCGTAAATATTTTATACCTTTAACGGCTTTGATACCTTTATACCCTTTTTTACTTTATCAGGGAGAGCTGAGTGAGTTTATGTTTTTTTTTTTGTAAATAAGTGGGTGGTGATTTTTGTGAATAGAAAAAGGATCTATGATGTAGATAATAACATTTCTTAAGATATCCAAAAATGCATAAAATTTTCTCTTTAAGATTTTCTTCAAGTTGATATTTAAAATGCTTCGAGCGTAAAAATTTTTTTGCATTTCTATCATTTCTTCAAAAAAAAACCTCCCCTTAAAAGAAAATAACCTAAAAAAACTTCAAGGTATTCCATCTATTGATTGAATAAATATTTTTTACCTATTTTCATGGAAATTTTGGAAGCTGCAAAAAAAATGACTTTATTAATGGTGGAAAAATGGTAATAGCAATTTTCGAAACAAATGGAAAACAGTATGAAATTGTCGAAAAATGAAAAGAAAATAAAAATAGAAAATATCTAAAAGTCAAGTAGGTATATGAAATTATTATTTTTGGGAAAAAATTTTGAACACCTTCAAAGGATCATATCAATCAATACATGATAATCGAACAGTTTTCTTTCTTCGATTCGGAAAAAATGAATTATATTTTTGGAAGAAAATCAAATACGAACATTTATCGTGATTTTTCAAAAAAAGGCTATTGACATTTTTCAGAAATCTTTTATCTAAAAGGTTGAAAACCTTCCTTTTATTGTTTAAGAAATATTTTAGATCCTTTCGTAAAAGGTTATATAAAAAGTGTTTATTTCAATCAAGAAAATAATATAATTTTACGGATTCTTCTTTTGGTAATTAATACGGAATTATAAATAATTAAATTTTGTCTCGACAAAACATAATATCAGAAGGATATCAATTTAATTATAAAATATGTACGACGTCACTAAGTTGATAGTAGGTGTATTTAGAACATTCGAAAGAAAACTTAATAAACCTACTTATAATATTTGTTTCAGTTTTTCATGTATTCGATTGCCGAAAATAATCAAATAACTTCATAAACTTTGAGTTACATTGTTCATTCACTCTAAAATATTTGTTTTAGCACCCAACGAATACTATCTGTTCTAAATTCGAAAAAAGGATTATCTTAAAACATTATTTTAGATGCCGTTCAGTCAACACTTTATTAGCTGAAGTAATTTGTCTTCAAGGAGATTATATCGAAAATTTAAAATCTTTTCAACTTCTTCATCCTTAATCCACGAACTTGAAAAGCCCTTTTCAATGGAATTTATCGATACTATCTAGCTTTGGAAATCATCGACACGAATCGATACGAAAGTATCAATTTTTAAATTATTTAGTCAACCAAACAGATCGCAAACTTCATACTACGATATTTGGTTGGGAAGAATTTAGAAGGTTTATCTGAAAACTTTGTACATTATATGATGCAAACCTGTGACGAATTGCAGTCAATAAAGGGATATTTTCTTTATATGAATTGTACAAAGAAAAGGCGTATGAGAAAAAAATTTCCATGAATTTCATTGATTGAGAACATCTCCAACAAAAGAAACGAGTCCTAAAATTTACAATATTCCAGTTTGTTTGGTATCAGCTCAACTTTCTATTTCTGATTTAAAATTGTCATTTGAATAACATCTGTACTATTTGTACTAATCAGTTTGATACATCCTTTACTAAAGTCATGTTAAATTTTCATGGGTTTTTCCTAACTTTAATTCGAGTTCATTTATCTTTCCAGACCACTTTAAAATACCTACACTAAATTATCAAATACTTTTTAAATTAACTTAAAACTACCAGGGAATTTGTATATATTCTTTTCTAGAATATTTTACCTTTTAAACCTTTTAGGGTTTTTCTATTTTTTTTTTTTTTTTTTACAGACAAATTAAAATTAAAAGTCATGTTTTAATAACAAATTTTAACATTTTTGTTGAAGCATAAAAGTTAATTTGCATTTTGGTAAAATTTCATGAAATTGAGTCGAATATTATTGTTGTACTGAAGTTTACCAAACTTTTGTGGTTGTTTTTTTATGTCCACCAAAAAAAAAAACCAAAAAACAACAACCCAAAAGTTTACAATTTACACAAAAATGTATGGTAGATTTTATTTGGTTTCAGAAGTGGGAATTTCTATTTAAACAACAAGTTTTTAATAAAAATGAAATAACGTATAGAAAAAATGAATTATTCAAGCAATGACATAGTTTATCATGGTTTTGTTTTGTGGTTGACATACAATTTAATACAGGACATAATATTTATTATATTTTAAGAAAACTTTAACTATATTTTATATTTTGTATTTTTCATTTTATTGCGGTATTTTTGACTATAAAAAAATGCCATTAAAATATGACAATATTTTCAGGAATTATTTTCAAAATTATTTCTTATACTATTGCACTATATTTCACTAACACGTAATTAATTAGCACAAAAAGAAATATAATTAGAATGTCTGAAGGTTCTCGAAACCATCAAATATTCTATAAAATCACGAAAACATTCTAAAACAAAATGATCACTGTTGATTTGACATTTCGAGAAATTCTAAGAATAAGTTTCTTCACATTCATAGAAAGTGCGTTTACATGAATATTCTCGAAGTTGAACTCAAGAAGTATATAAAACGGAAACACCGATAGAAAAAACCACAGTTAAATTCAGAACTTGACTAACTGACGATCAGAGAGATTTCGGAAAGCGATTACAACAGTGAAATATTAAGTGGTTTGATAAATTAATAAAGTAATAAGTAGTATTTTTCGATTGTAAATAAATTGTGGATAAATTAATCTTGTACGAATTAATAATAATTGATAGACAAATATTTTTAAGACTAGTTATTAATGCAGAAATAATTGTAACTAAAGTTTATACACTAAATTCACATAAATAAAAAGTGCTATCATTCTATAACAGTTGAACCAGAAAGGGGTAGCACGCAACACTATTTATAATCTAGAAATGATAATGTTTCATGTTGCTCTAACATTTTCTCAATCATACCAACATATCATATTTTGGGTTTTTTGTATTTCAATGAAATTCATTGTCCTGTAACTTCTATTTCCCTGCCTTCAGAGAAAATTTCAAATCCTACCTTATTAAAATAAATTGATATCGAATTTTAATGAAATTACTCAAAGCGAACATTCAAATTACTTCTGCTTTATTACGCATTTAGTGTTAACTAAAAATCCTGTCTGAGGGATTAAAAATCATAGTCCCAAAGCCAAAAATGATTTTACTATATAAAAAAATTCAAAAAAACCAACTAACTACTTTCAAAAAATATACAAAATTAATTAATTTTTGTTTATGTAAGCTATTCCGTATTACATTAATTGTCTAAAGTAGACCCTTGTCAGTAAGTGTCATAAAAATGGTTACATCAGCAACTGAAATAGTTTAAGTACTAATAATAAATAATATGACAAACAAAAATGGTTTAATTAGTAAGATTTCAGACAAAATAAGAAAAGTAATTTTTAAGGTGATTTGAAAATTTAATTTCCTTTTCTCTAAGGATATTGATTCTATCGAAAGATTTACTTTAATATCATTTATTGAGATTATTTAAATGAAAATATTTTTATTTATACATTTAAGATTTTTCAAACTTTTCCAATATTGTACCAATCTATAGGTCAATCGACGCGACAGACAACTATTTTTCTGATATAGTTTCCCATTTTTGGTATTTTTTTTCTCATCCTTTAATTCTTTTTCGAATTACACATAAATTCTTTTTCTTACCCAGTTTTATTATATTTAACATATAAACCACTCCAGTGAAATCTGATTTATTTAATCAAAAGAACTACATTATGGCCTGTCCTTATATAGTAATATAATCAAGAGTTAATGTTTTCTTGTCCAGTCTATCCATTTTCAAGAATTTCATTTATTCCAAGACCTTCTTGAATAAGAAACATTCGTCTTTCAATGCTTACCACTATAATAAATCTTTCAAACGCTTATATGATAATACTATATGTTATATAGGTAACCAGCTTGCCATTGCAGTATATTATATAACAAACTATAATACTAAAATATGCAGTATGATCATAATCAAAACTTTAGGTACTTGCTGTATGGATTGAAAACTTCAGCAAAAGCAATCTATATATTCGATCATTAATCATTATAAGCAGTCGATAAGAAACCATGGATTTATATGTGCTTTAAGAAATATATCAATACGTCCATTCATTTCATATATAATTTCCACAATAAGTATGTCCTTTATATTGATTTTGTAGTATAATAATATTGTATTATCATCTTGCAATTTCTGAAGGCTTTTGGAACTTCACTATTTTTCATATACTATCAGATCAAAAATATTACTTGTAAATCTATTTGAGCATCTATCTATCCAATTTTTCCGACAGTTTTTTCTTGAAGCACACATAAAAAGGGATACTGCTTCATTCTGTAATATAGGATAACATGGAAAAATATGAAAATGTTTTTAAAGTACCAGAAATTTAAACTGAAAACCTTTTTTTTTTTTCGTCTTAACATTCGAAACGAAGTGATTCCCAAATTGAAAATAAAATGCTCAAAAAAAGGATATTTCAAAGATGGTTAATGTTGTTTGCCACTATTCTTCGTCATGTAATTTAAACATTATTTACATATATGTACATGGTCCCCTGAATATATGTGTATCGGTGTTGAGTTCTAGAAATATACATTTTTTTCGGATTACTCCCAACGGATATAATTTAGCATATGATCCTAAAGACGTACATATATTGTAATATTTGCATATTTTCTATGCTGTATTATCATTTTGACCTTTTCGTCTTTTTTATGCTACATAATAATGGTGAACATAGACACCAAACTTACGTTTTATATCGTCAGTTTTCCTATAGACGTTACTTTTATAACTAGATTAACGACCAAACTTATTATACAATATACAATATGAGGTTATATACCTGAGTGGTAGAAGTTTATATACATAGAAGAAGGCATAATTGAATACAGTGGACGATGAACTGAATTAATTAATCAAAATTATTATCAATTTTACAGACCTCTGGTACGTTTTCTAGAAGCCTGGAAAATGTAAATGCATAATGTCTGGTTAAAATAAACCAGGCAAAAATTTTAATATTCAAAATTTGTTTTTAATGAAGTGAAATATATATTTTTGTGGAAAACCTTTTGAGGTATTAAATTTTGAAAGGTCAACTTGTCTAGAATTTTCATATACCATACACTTATAGTACTTTAGTATTTAGTTTTTCTTAAGTAGAGATTTTCGGCAGTAATTTAATTACATAAAGTCATTTGGAATATTAGTTATACTTATAATTTCTTGTTTATTGGATCATAAGTTGATTTTTAGCTTCTTCAAAATTCTTACCACTTATTGTTTATTGCTGAAATGAAAGTTACTAACAAAAAATGTCTAGAAGACAAATTTCTTTAAAGGTGGTGATCTTTAATGTAAACTTTATGGTACTTCATATAAATATTATTCGTATATCAATCATGCTAAACGATAAAATGATTTAGTAATTTATTAGCTTAATTCAAACAGGAAGTTTCTTTTTCGATAAAGGAAATTACTAATATTTGCATGCTAAAAGTCATGCTATTTCCGTGAAAACGGTAATAGAACGGAAATTAGAATTATTTCCATTGCATAGAATATTATGTTTGATATTTCCTTTTGTAGTGTAAATTTTTTTTTTCATGAGAATTTCTTATATTTTTTATGATTTATTTAATATTTTATGAGAATTTTGAAATATTTCAAGATATTATCGATCGCCTTTTCTAAATGGGTATATGTACGTAAATAGGTAGACATTTATTATTTACTTCTAAAAGAAATTTGGTTGGCTTTAATATTGATATTAATGAAATAGACGTGGGCTAAAAGACTTAGGGAAGAGACATCAGACTTTTTGTAATATTGACCCATATTTATTTTCAACAATCGAAGGATCATAATAAAATAATTCCCAGAATTCTATATTTTCAATTTGACTACAATTCACGTGTTTACTATAACAAAAATAAAGTCTTTGATTATTTATTGTATATTACCTTCGATTTAATGATGATCAAAAATCTCATGTTACATAGAAAGATTTTACTAATTAACTGATTAGTAAAAAAAAAAAAAATAGCTAAGAGCAATAGTCCTAGCCGCATCAAAATATATTTCGGGCTTGTATTATAACACAAAAGACATTTATAGACGTGTAATAGGATAATAATATATCTTCTCAGAAATGTATAAATCCATCAAAGAAATAACTGGACACCTAAAATATTAACTAAAGAGATATTCCACTTATATAAAATTATGACTTTCTGTTACTGTTCTTAACATATGTATGTGAATCTAGTAAAAAAAAATGGACAAGAATTGTATTACTTTTCTTTGTCAATTATGGTCACCATCTTTTTTTTTTCATATTGTACACATTCTTTTAGCACTTAGACAATTGTATGTAGGAGTTCTTGTCTGCGACCATTAGATAGATATAATAAGGACACCAACAATCATTGTTATTTTATAAATACATGTCTGGAAATGATGGATTTTATGATGGCTGATGTCGTTGTCTTTTTTCTTTATGTATAAAAATAACTGTTCGATGTGTCGACAAGGTGAAATTTGTCTTTAATATTTTGTCTCGTTTATCCTGAATGTCTACTCAATTTTTTTCATGTACACCTGAAAATAGGCAAATTAATAATTTCTTAATGAAAATTTATATTTTCGATACTAATTTTTTTTTTAAATAAATCACAGAAGTTATAATTTTAAATATATATTTATTTACTTATTTTCTTTTTTTTTTTTTAATTTTACATAAATTGTTTATATTAATTTCCATTTTTGTTTTTTTTAATTGTATTAATAATAAAATACAATATTTTTTATTAACACAGTAATTTCGTTTTGAAATTTCTTTTTTGAAAATTTCTTTTTATATTTCTTATATTTTTCATTAAGATTGATTTAAATTTTTTAAAATGGGGGAAATTTCTAATTAATTAAAAAATCAAAATATATATTTATAGATTTTTTTTTTGATGTTATTAGTTTTAGTTTTAGTCAAAAAAAAAAGGAAATATAAATTTTGATATGGTCGAGTGTAAAAATTTCATATAAAATAAAATGTAAAAACTTTTCTATTATTTTTAAACAATTTTTTAAAGAATATTGTTCCAAAAAATTGAGTTTTTTAAATGAAAATTTTTGGCTTTCTTGTTTCTCTAATTTATTTTCTTAGCCTTAATATTTCTACTTACACTTAACAAGAGGATTCTCTATATATTACGAAACATTAAAATCACAAAATATGCATTCAAACTTATGTTGCCATTGCATTTATGATGCAGTTTTTTCCTTTTTTTGCCGAATGATTGTATTTTTTTTTGTTTTATTTTTTATTTTTTTTTAATTTAATTCTTATTCAATTAAAAATTCTAGAAATTGTATAAAAAAATATGATATTTCTTCACTTTACAATTCCACTTTTCTTCTTTTTTTTTAATAATTTATTTATGCTCCTAATGTGATTTTTCTTTTTTATATTTATTTTTTTTAATTACTAATACATTCCAAATTTTGTTGGAGTTTTTCTTGTTTTTTTATTCTTTTACAAAAGCCTTTCTAAATCCTCACTTTCTGCTTCACTTGTTATTGAATCACTATCTGTAAAATCATCACCACGATTACGACGACAACATGGTCGTCGATTATCTTCATCGTCACTCCAATGTTCAAATTCTTCCTTATGATGTTCAAGTAGCATCAATGATGGAAATAAACTATCACAGCCACCGCATCTGAAAATGGAAATCGATTTTAAAATTAATTTGAAATTTTATTTATAAATATGGATTATAATATTGAATTAGAATGTTAATCAATTTTATGGTTGAATTGAATGTGGTGACCTTTTCATAATGTTTGTTGTTAATTGAATGTGAAAGTGTGGCAAACGAACTTAAACAGAAAAGCTAGAACTGATATATCATCTTTTATCTTATATTGACTAATCAGTTCTATGGGTTAAAGTATCTTATAGTTCGGAATTATTATGATTCAATCAAATATTGTTAGATCTAGAATTATGTTGGTTATTTCAAATAGAAATTAAGGAAGAAATAGATCATCAAAATTACGTGTAATTAGTTTATACAAGAATGTCAGATTTTATATCGAGTTACTTTAAGTAAAGGCTTACATGGCATTGTAACAATGAAATAGTCCAAACTGTAAACAAATCATCAAATAATATTATTTCGTTGCTCTGAATGTCTGTCCTATTTTCTTAAGCGCCTGAAAATAGGCAATACTTTCTTCTGTTATTATTAACGAGCTTTCGATAATATAGTATTTGCTAAACAAATTTAATAAAAATTTTTTTTCTATAAAAATCTAAACTTTAGTTTTCGATTACATTGACTTAAAATGAATTCAATCTTTTAATAGTATTTTGTGTATCGTTTCATTTCTTGATAATATGAAAATATCTTTAATGTTTATTTTGTAAAAAGAAAAACCAAACAAATGGTTCAAACATTCTAAATTAACACAAAAACGAAAAAAAGGTACCTTCTATAATTTTGAATAAAAGCTTTCTTGATTTTAATAAAATCAGAAAAGCATAAACTTTCTATTTTATATTTGAATAACAAAATTGTTTAACCAACCGTAGGTGTGTGTGTGTATATACGTTAAAATAGTGTATTCTATTAATAGGACACCATAAATATTAGGAAATCGTTAATAATGTCCTTAATTAAATGTTAGGAACGACCTTTTTTTTTTGTTTGTTCCGATTCACTAATTAATCAAATCATGAATTAAGATATCAAATTGAATTTTTGCCCCCCCCCCAATCTAATTATGTTATAATATTGATTTTTTTTTATGATTCGATTTTAATTTGGGTCTTAAGTTTACATGATTTAAAGTTTTTTTTTTAAACAACTAAAAGAAAAAATTAAAACGAACTAAAAATTACCCTCAAAGGATTTCTCTAATATTGAAAAACTTTTTTTTTAAATCATTGTTGAAATTCCAATTATTAGAATTGAAATGTTTTTCCTCAATTTTTGGGTTATATAAAAATTTCAACAGAAAAAAAAAATGAACTATTTAACTTTTTATAAACTTTTTTAATTTGTTTTCAAAAGCTTTTTAATTCTGTTTGAATAAATTCTTTCAGAAATACTCTAATCTGTTATATAAAGTTCTGAAGTGAAATGTTGTTTTGAAAACTATTATTCTTTTAAAATTCCATTCATTTCCAATTTCTGATCCAAGTGCATTCTATTCAATTCCATTTAGACATAGGTATTAACAATTTGGACAATCTATTCAAGATAAGTTATTTTATAGTTTCTAAGTAATAAGAAAAAGTTCAGGAATCAAATATGTATATATAGGAAAGCACAGACATCATTAGATAGTTTGAATCTTTAAACTGAAAGATATACGTACGCTTTTCTATTAAACATAAAATTTTCATTATACTGAATAAGATCAATAATATAATATATAAAGCTATAACAATTGACTCCCTGACATTTTATTCTCTTCTTGTTAACCTTTAATAAAGGTAAAAAGGTAAAATGTTTTAAGAAATTCTCGCATGTCATGAAATTGTTTTCTAAAAGTTAATTTGTATTAAAAATAGATTTATTTAGAAATGATCTACTTGTATTATCATATAACATGAGACAATCGAAAATAGTTAAAATTTAATTAAATATTATAATATTTTCGAAGAAATTTGAATATTTTTTAAAGTTTTGTGAAATATATCAAAAAGAATTTAACTAAATAACTGCATTTGTATCTTCCATAAGAACAGAACGAATTCAAGCAAAGGCGCTTTAAATTCGAAAGGTTGTAATTAGAAAATAAACCAATTTTTCTCGCCTTATCACTTAACCCATATATAACGAACAAAATATCATAAATTCATTCATAATCTAATAAAATTCAAGAATCTTTGTGATACAAAATATTACCTTCATGAAAATTATTATGACTAAATTACGAATTAAGTATTCGAAAAGAAAAACCTTTTATATTCTTATTTAATCCTTAAAGTTTATTGCCACAAGTTTACACCACATCTTCAAAAAACCCAGATTTATTATATAATCGTGAAAGAGACTGGTTGTGTCCATTTTGTGGCAGTACATTCTCTTCTCATATAAATAACATTCAATGTCAACAAAATAAATCATTTTCAACGTCATTAAATCGTCATCCTTATTCTTTTATCTTAACAAAATAAAAAAACATAAATTCTTGTTTCTTGCATAATAATTTAACAAAACAAAATGTCTTTCTGAATTGGTCATCAAAATACTCTAGCTCTCTTCATCTCTGGTCCTTTTTAACTATCATGTTTTATAATATAACATTTCGGATACATTTTTATTCGAAACAGACAAAAACCTATTAAACGAAGGTGTATCTTTAGAGCTGGTTTTTATGAGGATTATCTAGTCCTTTTGGATGCCTGTCATCATTATTCGAGAAAATTATTTTTAATTACGGTTTGTTGAGAGTTTTTATTTCCTGAAAAATTAGCTTTTTCTTTAATGTTGTAAAATTTTATGTTGTAACAACATAGATAAAGTATGATGAAACATATACTACATTTGTGTATGGTATGAAATTTCGTTATTTAACGGTTTAAAAAAAAACGACCAAACATGTAATAGAATTAATTTATTAAAGTTTCAAGATGGTTTTCATTCTACAGGAATTTTTGTTTTTACACAGGATTTGGCATGAATACAGAAGAAAAAACTGTCACCTGAGGTTAATTAATTGAATAAAATTTTAGCTATATATCTTTATAATCTATCTATTCTTCTATGTCATCGCCATTTGTCTCATAGAAATTACCCAAAATTGTATCCACATTGGTATTCTATAGTGGTAAGGGACTACTAATTTTTCAAATGACCCGATAAGGAACTGTGCACAGTGTCTGGAATTGTGGTTCAATCGCATTGAAATCCGAAATCCTTCGTCACAATTTCAAAATCTAGTTCACCTGTTCTTAAGTTTAAATTTGTGATTTTCATTCCTATCTCTGTGTTTCGGCGGAGGACACTTTAAACCCTCGGTACCGATGGGTTTGTGCGTAACAACTACTAAAGGAGAAAATCGGGTGCAAATGGCCGCGAGCCGCTAAGTACAGGATCTCAAGATCCAACTCAACTCTTCGAATATTTGCTGTATTGCTATTTGAGATAAGCGCCAGTTTACCACGATATTTTTCACAAGTTTCTATGCTACTTAATTATTCTCAAGTCGAATACTTGAAAATCAAATAAAAATTAGAATAGAATTGACTGAAAAATAAAAATGTTATATTGATAAAGGCAAATTTTTATTCTAAAATAAATCCTTCACAATCGCCATTAGCGTTGGTCAAAACGGAAGCACGTTTTTCTTTTAGTAAAAGAATTTTCATCGTTTTTCCATCATCACGTTGTAAAAAATATTATTTATTTAAAATTTATTCAATTTTCTTTAACAGAAAAATATTTTCTCTGATTTGAGAATATTTAAAATATTGTTTATTAAATAAGAAAATAAAAATTCTTAGCGAAGACAATCTTTGTCAAATATAAAATATAAATATAAAATATTCTTAAAAATGTTGATAATAAAAATTTGCGGCACATGTAGCCTTATTTCTTTACGAAGATTTAAACCATATAATACTATTTGCATAGAGCGCATAATAGGTTGACAGTTCGAAGCTAATGGATATGTGGTATTTCTGTCTGGCCTCGTATCTTGTTAGAACGAGAATCTATATCTTAATTCAATTTACTAAACTAAAAGGATATTAATCCTGTTGTATGGTTTTTTCATTACTTTTGTCCGCAAACACTATTTTTACTAACAAAATTGCTTTTATCATCTCTAACTCAAACAAAATTTTCACTTAGAATTTTATTCGATTTAAGTTTTCCTTAGAGGAAAAAAATATGAATAGAATTTGATTAGAAAATTGATATACTTTTAAAAGTTCTAAAAATGTATACAAATCTTTTGAATGTTGATTAAATATACGTATATACTTTTACACAGGACTCTTTTCATGATTATTATATTTTTTTAATAAGAAATGAAAAAAAAAATAAAATTGTCCAATTGTATGTTGCTCCTTTTTTGAAATTGAGCTGCTTTTATTTTCTTTTATATACCCAAGAAATATCCTTGTGAAAAAATTACTTTCATTTATAGTCAACTTGATATTATATATTCATTTTAATATACATAAATTTGTTCTTGTATACACGATTTGAATAGGGCTATTCAACAAGAAAACAGGATTTCATCGAGCAACATTATACGACTCTTCTCTAGAATCATTCCAACATAGAAAATGTATATAGTATACTCCATAAACTCACTATATATGAAGGCAATAAAGGAAATTTAATGTTCAGACAATGTGGTACAATTTAAAAATTTTAACGATCCTCATAAAACTTTGTATAAGAATTGTAGTAAAAAAAACAAAAAAGGAAAAGAAAAATGGTTGAGTTTTCTTTGATAAAAGAATGCCTAAAGTTATTATATATATATATAAACTTGAAAACCAACCTATATACACTTTGTTCATTATAATTGTGGGCATACTATGTATACTATAGCTTTGTTTTTTTGGGAAAAATAAGCATGGTTACCATACATTTTATACGGGCTTATTTTAATCATGTTATTATAGAGGGTAATTTTAACGACAGTTATTTAGTACACTCTATTGAAATATAGATGGCACAAATCGAATCTTTTATTATTTTATTTGAAATTAACAGAAAATTTGTTTGAATTTTGAATCGTACCTGATTTTGGTCGGTTTTTATTCTATTATTTTTTATTGCTTTTTGTTTTATTTGGTTAAAACAATATTTCAAATGGCCGTCTCGCAAAATAGTAATTGTTTATTTGTCTAAAAATAGGATTTTGAATTCTTTAATCTCAAAAAAGATGACTGAAGTTGGTACCAACAATTGGAATTAAAAGTTATAAGAGCATAGATTAGAAAAATCGTTTGTTTTGAGAAAGTGAAATAGTGGCCGATGGAATCCCAAAAAACACAGCTTATATAACATCCAGTTAAATTTAAAATTTTCATGTCTGGCTTAAAGTATAACTTAGGATCAATTTTGGGTTATATTTAATATATAAGATTTAGTCGCATTTTTTATTAGTATTCACTACCATATTTGGTACAATTTAAAACTGGCTTCAGCCTTTCGTGTTTTATCATTATTACTGATTAATGTTTGATCAAACATCGAATCACAAAGTGTCGAGTCGGCCTAAGAATAATTTTTCATTCTAATCCATATGCAAGCCTCATCATGTTTAGTTTTTAAATTAGTATTAAATTTTATTTTTCTGCCTTAAAATTTTGTTTTTATGATAGGCCACACATTTTCTATTGGATTAATGTCTGTTATACTATTTGGACTTTTCAGGCTTTATATATATACGTTTTATTTTCCTAATGAACCCATCAAAGGATCAATTGAAATTGGGCCTTTTTTTTGTATACATATATCATGAAAAAGGATCAGGATTTGAGAACTGTATCTAGCTCATATTAAAATAATTAGGAAAAACAAGGTTTTTTGATGAACAGATTGTATATAAAGATTTTATTCAAAAACTTATGTATATAAAAGAAAATTATCTTAAATTAAAAGACTTACCCAAAATGTCGTTTTTTCTGTTGATGTGAAGCTAATTGTCTGTGACAGTGAAAAGCTCTATCACATACATTACATGTAAGCGATTCATCTAAAATTAAGTTAGAAAAAAAAAGATTTTATTTTAATAAATATGATTTTAAGCACAAATTATATAGTATAGTCTTATAACAAACGAAGCGGAATATGTATTTAAGTTTTCGTGGTTTTTGTTCATATTGTCATTTTTATTAATCAAACTTTTTTTCCACGAATTTATTCCTATTTATGGACAACTCAACGCTTGACATGAGACTATACTATATATTAACATTTAACCTCTACGAATCTAGAATCTCTTAGTTATCTTACCATAATCATCATCATCTGACATTGCAATAGCTTGTAAACGGCTTATTGTATTCTCATTAATTTCTTTTTGTTGTCGTAATGTTGAGTTTTTTGATGGTCCATCCAATTCTAAATCAGAATCATCATCTTCATAATTTCCTTGTAGATCTTTATTTTGTCGTTTTGTTTCAATCATTTCATAATTATCTAATTCTTCAAATGGATCATTATCTAGTTTATTTTTAACAGATGATGCATCATCAGAATCCATACTTAAACGACCATAAGCTTTACGTGGAGGACGCTTAACATTTTTATCTGGAAAGTTACAAAAAAAAAAGAAAAGAAATCAAAAAATCTGTTATAATAAATGATGATGATCTAAAAACATACTAATAAGATTTCTATCAATGATTAATGATGATATAAGAAGTATTTCCCTTTTTGGGATCTCTTAAAAGTTTCTCGATAAAAGTTTTCAGTCAATATGTTTACAATATTTCTTTTTTTTTTTTTGTTCTTTGAAAAGAATTTTTGATTTTAGGTCTACTATACTATAAAGTATCCAAATATTGATTATCAATTTATCCATCCAGCGACCCTGTCTATATAATACTAAAAAGGTTTCTGTTATTTTTTTCTTCATTTGATTTGAAAGAAAAAGTCAATATATTTTCATCTTGGGAATTTGTTTGTATTTCGACGGAGCTTTAAAATTTTAAAATATTAGTCGTATAGGAAAAATTGACAAGTATAGACACTTCGGTGTTTGAGAAAAGTCTATATTGATAGTTTTGATATTCTTTTTTAGAATGTTTATTAGGTAATTACTACTCCTCTGCTATACCAAGTCCGGGTCACTTTTTCGTTTTGATTCAAGACGATTTTTCACAATTTTGTTTGGGTTTTTTTATATGTTTGTTTAACTTCCTTTCAAAATAAAGTTTTATTTGGGAAAAAAAGTCCATATGAGAGAAGCCCTTCAGAGGACTTTTAATATGGTGGAAAAATAAAGCTCGTAAATCGAAGCACCGCTATAACTACATTAACACAAAAATACGTAATTAAAAGTATAAAATCCAGAAAGGAAAACAGTGTACTTCAACGAAGTGCAATTCAAATATTTAATTAAGGTTTTAACTTTAACTAACCATAAAAAAATATGTTCTAATAGAACACTTGTATCCATCCATGGCTTGGCATAAACCTAAAACTTTGAGCAAATATTGTGTAACCATAAAAACATATTTATGATTTTATTCTTGGCAGGCGCATATTTTGTTCTTTATGAAATATACTAAAGAGTATGCACATGCCGTATCCTCAGACAGGGAGGACCTTTTAACAAGCATATTTTACTATATTATACAAACAAGGTAAAAATTTATTTTTAACTTTTATATTGTTGTTTTTTTGGGGGAACGATAAAAATAAGAAGAACCAAAAAAATGTTATGCTTTATTACTTGTACAATGTCTACTTTAATATAAATAAGCACCAAGAAAGAAAAACAAATCAACAAACTAGAAATAATTGCTTTTATGTTAATGTTTTTGTTTAGCACAGATTTAAAGAGGACCCGCGTTTTTTAAAGAATTTTTAATTAATCATAAATCATGATATCCTTAAAATTTATAACATTGATTAATATTCTTATAAGACTTTTTTCTTTTTGTTTTGGTCACAAATGATTAATTCTATTTCTTGAAAAAATTAACAAGAAAATTAAATCATGATGATTTTTATTGATTTGTTCTCCTCCGAAACACTTTGTCATCTTAATTATTATTTTTCTTCTTATTCTTCGAAACAAAATATTTATATTTCCTTTGAATTTTTAATTGGAAAATTTATTTAATGTAATTAATAACGTTATCTGTTGTCTTGTCTGTTTTTGTATATACTTTGGAAAACTGTATTCATTAATTAATGGGAACCAATGAAGCCAGAGTACTACCACAGTGGTTTGTATTTAGCCTACTCGTTGTAGATATAAAATTGGTTGATAAGAAACGGATGTCAATAGACACTTTCTCTTCCTGTTTTCAAAGAAATATTGGTTTCATCGAATTACTTCAAATGAACCAAAAATTTATAAATTTAAATCATATTATACACAGGGTGGGTGATTGTAGGAAAATTTGTGTGACAAGATAAATTGAAATTCAAAATAGTTAAATATTCTCGTACAGTTGTAAAACGGAGTGTATCATTGCATCATTGTATGCTTCAATACTTTTCTATACAAAAAAAAAAAAACACGAATTACAATGATAACGGAATACACCTAATTTTCGTTGGTATATCTTTTGTAGTTGTTGACTACTGTTCTGTCTCGAAGGATATTAGATTCCTTTTCAAAGAAGAATGATGATTTTTTTTTGTTCATGTCATTCAATATGATACTAACTCCAGGAGTCAAGTAACACTAAACTTTTTCAATATCAGAATTAGGAATCTATATAAAGAGCAACAGTTAAGAATACTTAAGATTGAAAAGCAACATCTAAATCCTCAAAGTTAATATTGCTAAGAAAAAAATTGCACATTAATAAACTGTAAATGCGTTAAAGATATGAGAAATTGTTACTTGGATTGTTATCAAAGAAAATCAAAGATATAATTGCTGTATTTTATTGGGAATTCTATCGGGCGCTAATTTACTTTCTCAAAAGAACGATTTTTTTCTATCGAGCGCTAATTTAAATAAAACCTATAAAATGTATGGTGAGCGCCGATAAAATTCCCAATAAAAGAGAGGAAATTTCTAGTATATTGGCAATATGTTTTTTTTTCTGCAATCGTTTTTGAATCACCCTGTACATCCTAAGTAGTCAAATACATTTTCGCTTCTTTTTCAAATACAATAATAATTATTAAAATTAACTGAATTTCTTCTTCAAATGAATATTGATAATAAATTTTTCTAATTAAATATTTTCGCAAGCAACTAAAACTAAAAGTTATGACAGTTAAGTCAGTGAATAAAAAAAAAAGTAACTACTTAAAGAAATATTTTATAAAATAAAAACTTTATAAGATATTAAAAAAGTTAGAACTTATCACTTTAAAAAGAAACATTTCCTGACAACTTTTCAAAAACTATAAAAATCCTTTTTCAAACTTTTTTAATCAGGAATTTTTTCCTAAGATATTCTTCTATATTTTTAATAATAGAAAATTAACCATGCAGGTATTAAATCTTAAAAAACTTTAAAATCATTACAAAATACAACTTCTAGAGAAACATGATTTTTTTTCCCAAAATTTACTAACAAAATCCTAGAAAATTAATGAAAGAAATTCTTTAAAAGATAGTTTATAATATATTTCCTCTTATAGTATATATAGGAACACCCTATATATAAACTCTATGTGAAATACCCCAAAAGAAACTTCTACAAAACTTTTAAGTATACTTATATCCTATTCAATACTGTGGTATATACGAAAAAGTTCATAACACAGAATTTCTCCATATAGACTTCCAGTAGAATGCATAAACTTTGATGCAACAAACATGGTTTCTTCCACCAAACATTACACTTTATCATAATATTCACTGACATATAGTATATGCGCTTATAGTCTGCTATTAGGGAAATTATATTCTTGCATATTGCATTAACAAATCCCACACATATGCTGTTCAAAATAATTAATATATTACTAAGTATATAAATGTTTTGCTTTTAGAGTTAATTAATGTTGTTCATTTACTCGTTTAGATAAACTATGCACTCGGAATATAAATATGGGATACAGTACGGTAGCTCTTAAAATATCTAATTTTTGGTTGCTATTATATTGTCCAATGTTATACATAATAATACAATATAATATAAAAATGTGTTGTTAGATAATATATTTTCTCTAACAACAAAGTTATGGTTTTTCTTTGATATATGGTGCATATAATTATCATTTTTTACCTAGTTTTGTATCTAATTAAAAATAAACATAGAGTAACTGAAAATCAGCCTATAGCCAATTTGACTGAAATTTAACCTATATAATTAACTTAAACAAAATTGTTTCACAAATTTTCCAATTAAATCCTAAAAAACCATAAACTAAAAAACTACAAAACTTTCTGGTCACCCTAGTTTTTCCTTTATACCTTTGCTCTCCCTAGCTCGATTTTGCTGAAATGCAATACCAAATCAAGTTAAGGAATTAGAAACTCATATTGTAAATTTCATTAAAATCGGATAACGCGTTTTTGAGTTACATATCTTGTATACGGACGGACGGACATGCATAAATCGATATAAATTTTGATTCCCTACACAACCATAGCCTTAAAACCTTTCTACGACGATTATTTAGATGTGTTACAAATGGATTGACAAAACTAATATACCCTCTGGTAGTACCTACCATAAGGCATAAACAAATGAACACACAAAATAGTCAAATTCGTTAAGCTTTTTATGAAAAATAAATAAAACAAATTGTGAAAGTTTGCTGTTAGGCGTACGCAAAAAGAAATGAACTTTTGTATGATTTAAATTATATTAAATGAATACATCGTGTAAAGGACAAAGAAATCGATATTGACTTAGTAGATACAGTCGTTTAGAGCTCTTAATACTAGCAATAAGGTGCAGTAGGCTCACACAGAGCTTTGCTAATATCACATTTATTTCTCTTTGACGACAAAATTAAGTTTTGCTTTAAATTTAATCTATACTGTTTTGTATTTTTTTTTTTTACATCACATCACATAAATCACTTTATGATTTTTGGTGGTTTTATATTAAAGCGAAATTTCTTTAAATATTTCAAAAATTACTCTAAATTTTAAAAGTCTTACAAGAAATATACCGAAATTTATTCTGTTTAATATAAATTTTTTTAATATACATATTTTATGTTAAAATACAAATTTTTAACATTCTTCAAATTTTATATGAATTACATAAATTACATACAAAAATTTTTTTTTTTTTATGTATTATGAAAACATGTTTCAGTTTAATATAATTTCTTAATTCCCGTAGGATAAAACATTCTTTTTGGTCGTGAGTTATATGAGAAATTGTATTTTTTTTTTGAAATATGAAAGCATTTTTTCTATATCTTAAAACTTAATTTTTCCTTTTTTTAAGATAAGAAAGTATTCCGTATGAGTTTACTTAAAATTTTTAATATTTTAATTTAAATTATGCTCGTTTCGAGGACACGAAGTTTTTTACATTCAGCAGAGGTGTCTATAGTAGTCTGTTTCGCATTAATGCCAACATGAATGCGAGTGAGACAAGGGTGCACGTTAATATGCTCTATTATTTATCTCTAGACTAATCAAAACTCTAGAACACACTGGCTACATATATGACATTGTAGGTCCGTTAAAATGATGTCGAAATTTCATTTATTTAGACAGTATCGTCAGACTAAACGTTAGAACATTTGTCGATATCTCTAATATTAAAAGCTAAGTCGTATTTCGTTAATTCAAATGTTAAACTACAGAATTTCTTAATTTTAGAGGTTTTACTGTTATAATAATAATATTCAACAAAATAGACATAATTTTGATAAATTACTGAATTACTAAAACAAATTTATAGTTAATTACTTCTGTATACAATAACGAAGTAGATTTAATTTTCGTTTCTGTCTATTCCATGAACGCAATTCATGATTTTTATTATTTATTATTATTTTAATATAAAAAATAAAAATATGAAAAATAAATTATATTATCCTAGGTAGAACTAAAGTAATCTATCTTATGCATATCCCAGAGACAACTTCTAAACTAATAGATATAATTTCTTTACGATTTGAGTTATGAGAAAATCTAATATATAAAATGAAATAATTGCTAACAAGTTTAAATATCAGAAGTACATTGGGAGTTTTTAAAGCAAAACTTTAAGCATAGTCTGAAAATCTAAAGGTATGAGGTATGAGTTGTCAGTTAAGACACATCCAAAGCGTATAACCAAGAAGACGAATAGCTTTTTTCAGTTTCCAAAAACTTTTGTAGATCCTTAAAACACAATTCATCAATTGATAATATCACCCATAAATTTTCTATTGATAAATATACACCTGAATATTATTTTCTCTTTGAATTTTAGATTTGAAAATTTATCTCTTAAGATACTCCATTAACTAGACATCTTTTCATTTTATCCTTATTATTAGTATACAGTAAGATGTTGTTTCTAAAGGATTCTTATATAGAAAATACCTCTTGATTGTTTTGTACAATATAGATATAGACAGATATACATATGTTGTTAATATTATTATACTTATATCTTAAAAAGGAATATCTTGAATATTGTATATTCCAGTGATTAATGATTAAGAAACAGACATTTATTTATAGCACACTATATAGTATATCTAAGTAAAAAGGAATTCAATACTATTATATATATATATATATTGACCAGATCCTGACTTGATTTGGGGAATTATATTATCGAAAAATAGAAGAAGATCAAGAATGTTCAATTCAATATATAGAAATGCTATTTTTAGGTAAATGAATGAGAACACTTGGTGAACCGAATCCATCTATAAAACAATTATTCTTTGTGAATTTAATGAATATACAAAGAATGTAATGAATTAAATTCGTATAATAAATTTTTACGTTCATTTAACATGGAAAATATTCTCCGTAAAATTTCCATTTAATATCTTTTATATTCTAAAAATAATTATTTACATTAATAAAATCAAATATAAATAAACACTGTCAATGTTATACACTAGAAATATACATTTTCTTCCAAAGAAAAACAAAAATTTTGAGATAAATTAATCCTTTCTTCAAATTCCTTTACTTATTTCGGAAAAAAATGGATTAAATATTTGGTTTCTTCTTCTTGGTCGTATGTTTTAATAATGTCCTTTAATCGGTCCTCATCAAATGAATCCTAAATTTTATAAAAATCGCTTGAATACCAGGGACAAGGTGTCCATATATTGAAGAGAATGAGTGCTTCAGTAGAAAAATTTGGTTTAAAATCGTAATATTAAAAAGAAGAATGATTGAATTTCTTAATTCTATATTTTCTAAGCATGGTGGTACTAGTTCTTTATGCTAGCCAAATATGCTTCCATTCAAAATGTCAAGATTCGTAGATTCAGAAAATATTATCCATCTTTGTGAAACAATTTGCTCTTTATTAGATACGACTCGAAAATAATAAGGATTTCATCCTTTATCATTAATAAACTTCCCAAGTTTTATTGAAATCGAATAGCAAATTCTTGAGTTATGACGAATACGAAATTCTGACACGAACAGGATCATATTTTTCCAGATGTGCCGACATCAAATAAATAAATAAACTTTTAAGATGTGTAAAAGAAAGTAAAATTATCTTAATAAAATCAAAAACAATAAAAATTATAAATCGATTTAGTATAAAATAAGCTTTTTCCATATTTCAATGAGAAAATCTTTTATTATAATTTCTTTTTTTTTTGTGGTAAGTATTTTTGATTTTTTATGGTCACACAAGAATCTTTCCTCATTCCTTTCGGGAATGAATATTTATTCAGCCTGTTGCTGGTTGAGATTATCCCATGATTTTTTATGAATTCAAAAGCTTTTTCTTTTTCCTTAAGTGTTTATATTCGAAAATGTTTTCTCATGATTTTATGTTAAGAATATAAATTTCCTCATTTTTTATTATTACTTCACTTGCATTTTTCTTTAAGGATGAAGGATTATATATATATATATGTAAGAAAAAAAAAACATCAGACAAAAACAGAACAAAAATCTTCTAAGAGGAATTTTATCACGTCAAGAAGTCAAGAGTTTTTCTTTCGTTTTACTATACGAATTTTTTTTCATATATAAAGTAAGACCTATGTACGTTATATATAGTCTTAATAGGACTATTCTTTTTCATACATATTATATATAACAGAGAAATCTTCCCACATTTCATGTGATTTCTTATTATATAGCTTTACTTTCATACTAAGCTCAGTAATGGTAGATTAAATTGTCTATTTTATGAAGATTTTTAGGCATGAAATGATTTGAATTATTTCAATTTAGTAATGTTCTTTTAGATTAGAATTATAAAAAAAAAATGCTTTACTGGTTTTAGAATTTTTAAGACGTGATAAGCTTAATTCCTTTTATTGTTACGATTTATGAATTTCATATACAGTGGGTAGTATATTCCCACGTCCAATGATAAAAACAGTCTTATACATTTATTTGTATAATAAAAAAATAAATTGTGTACATTATTATTTTCAACTAAACCAAAAAAAGTTTGTATATGACTGACACAGCATATATGATATATTTTCAAACTTTTTCAAAGCTTTTGAAATCATCGTCTTTTTCTTCACCCACATAAATTTCCTTGCCTTCGATGTATGCGAATATTCTGTATAGTTTCTTCCAGATTAGAATCTTTAAAGAATTCTCCAAATCAGAATCAATTAAGATAAGAATTTTATATAAATACCTCGTTTACAATTCCTAATGATATAAATAAAACTTCCATATTAAACTATATATACTGATGATTCTTCATTATATTTAATAATTAACACTCACTGAACCAGGAGGATAAAAAGAAATAACACAACAATAAGATCATCTAGTCTTATGTTACATCCTTCGGAATTTTTTTTTTTTTTGGTTTTGTATCTAGGAAAAAAAGTGGACACATATTTATGTCAATAATCATTATCATCATGAAATTTCTCACAGCGAATTGCTAAAAAGAAAAAAATGATGCTCTAATATACGTTTTATTCTCTATCCTCTAAATACAATATAAAAAAAAAAATTGTATTCAACATATATGTTGTATTATGTTAAGTGTAATGTACTTACTACTACATAGTATTTGTGCGTTTCCACCCAAAACATCCTCTTGAAAGAAAATAAAACAAAACAGAAATTGCCTTTCGAAAGTAAACATTTTTTTTTAAGTACATAGATCCTATGATGTACATTTCCTTTACGAAAACAGTAAAAAAAAAAAATTTAACATGCTTTTTCATCGTCACATTATCATAATTCGCTGTAAACATTATCCATGAAGCAAACACACCAAAAAAAAAGAAATCCCAATAAACAACCAAAAAAAAACACATCACACGTCTTTCTTTTCCAAGGCACTTATATACACGTCTAACATGGTTGTTATTCCTAAAATAAGATATATCAATTTTGTTGTTTGTTTTCTTTAAGGAAAAACAAGGAACAACAATATACACTAAAAATTTAATCCTGAAGGAATATTTGACGATATTAACTCAAAAACTAGAAATTTCTAAAGCTGACTTCAAACTTTTGTGATACAATCAAAGATATAAATGAATAAAGATATGTAAAATTAAAAAAAGATTTTATTTAACATGAGTCAATTAGATTAAATCTTATGGCAATAGATTTTAGCAGCTTATAACTGCGCCATAAGATCTAATGTAATTCACTTATTTTAAATAAAAGCTGTTTTGAATGCTACACATCTTCTCTTTTTATATCTTTGATATTATGTACGATTATTTATACTACAATAGCATGTTACTTATGCCATTTACATGGCAACTTCTAAATTGACTTGAGTGAGATCGACTTGAAACTCAACCCAGGTTTTTTAGCTTTACTTGAAAGATTAACTTGAAATCGATTTCAAATCAGCCTCAAATTGACAAAAGCTTGCAAAGAAAATTGTCTTTTCTAGGATATGTTTCGCCTCAGTTCATACTTCATTTTAAATTTTTAAGTCGTTTTGAAGTCGATCAGGATTAGAAATGTGATAATAAATCGTATCGAAAATTCATTGCAAATTCCTATGCTTTTTCGATACGATTTGATCGAAATCAAGTTACACAATTCCACCCCAGATAAATTTTTACGATCGAATCGAGTCAAGTCGAATTGAAGTCGATCTGGGATTACATGACCGATTTTTGGATTGAAGTCGACTTCAGGTAGATCATGTAAATGCCATCCTGTCAAACAAGTACTATTCGTGTATATACTCTCCAATATATGATAAACGTTCAATATCGTACCACAAAAGTATGGAACCATCTTTATTACCATAAAATAAAATTAAATTCCCAATGGATTAGAATATTATTGATGGAAAACATCTATTTCTAAAGTTATATTAATTTAAAAACATGTAAAATGAAACTGTTTCAATATTCTGCACTATAAAATATACACGATTTTTTGTTTATCAAATTCAATTTTACCATTTCCATTTTAGGATTAGATGTTTCGAAAAGTTCTAACTTATTGGAAACTTTTACAGAATTCACATGGGTACACTAGTATAGAGATATGCTAGAAATCCTGTGCTAACATTGACAGCCAGGAATACTGAACTTTTTAGAAATGTTTTGATATTATTTATTTATATTTTATAGAAAAAAAAGACTGACATGTCTATGTTCTTCTAGTTACATATAGTTTCCTATGAGTTCAAACTGGGTGATGTATCAGTTTTGATTAAATCTATGAGGACACATGTAGCCAAGCAGATACGCTGAAGCGACCATTAGACTATAGTAGTTTGATTTAAATAATTAGAATTTGAAAATGGAGGAAAATGAACTAATTTTTACACTGAGGTCAATTTTTGTGGTGGTTTATGGTTTCTCCTAGGTAGTAACTGCCGTCGGTTGTTCACATTTAATTCTCTGGTTTAAGTAGTTTAGAAATATTATTACCGATAGTAGGAAGAAATTGGTTCTAGCTAATTTTTAGCGTTTTGTATCCCATTCTACAATATAATTCAACGATAATCCTGATACATCGTATTTAATTGGAAATTGTATTACTCCTTTTTTGTTATTAGACAATATTTGTAATAAAAGCAAAACAATATAATTTTTATATTATATTATATTGGGATGTTATTTTTTAATAACTACTATAAATAAAACTCCTTTTAATGAAAATATCTTGTATAAAGAAAATATATTATGTTTGTTTAAGTCAAAAGTTTACCAAATAAAATGAATAAAAGTTTTCCAATTACATTCGTTCATGCCGGTATTATGTTTTCATTGTTATTATATAGTGTTTTCTTCTTTTTTTTTCTTTCTTGTATCTAATTTATAAAACAAAAGCCAAATGGAAAATTTTGTTAAAATTACTAAAAACATAACAAAAGATTTTCTTTTTATATTTATGTGTAACTAGCTGAACTCCTCGGCGTTGTTCGGGGTACCCGGATTCTACATACCCCTTGAGATGATTAAAAATTTCGATTTAATGTAAAAACAGAATTCATTATATTATGAATAATTCTTATTCACCCTTGTTCTGTTTTACGCCGTTAGGTGAGTAAACGTAACGCGTTCGATTCGATTTCTAACGCGATCAGTGTTCTGGAAAACTACGTTTCCCATTTAAAAAAACGGCAATCATCGCATGTCAAAAATCAGCTGTTTGTGTTTTTTCTAAGTCATTTCATCAATAAATGTTTTAAAAATAAAGTTCTTGTCCTTATTAAAATAAATTTCATATATTTTTCAGCAATGTTTATTTCAAAATATAAATTATATATTTTTGTAACATTTTTTCCATTCACTAATCATTAAAAAATTTAAAAATGAAAAAAAAACATTCTTTTTTTATGAATATATCCTTCATAAAAGCCATTTTCAGGCCCAAAATGAGATTAGAATTGATTAAAATTGATATTATGGTGCATAGTGTGGGTGGGTTTAGAAATAAAGGAAATTCATACAAAAATATTCATTCGAACGCGCGAAAACTGAAGTGAGTAATTTAACCTGAAAATCGAGTTCCCGGCGGGTATCAGAACATCAAAAATCGAATGCGTTGCTACGCGTTGAACTGAAATGAAACGTTGCGTATTCCAGAACACCAAAAATGTAATATCGAGCAGCAAGTGAGTAATATCGAATAAAACTAACGTAACGTCGGATATCAGAACAGGCACCATTAATTTATTTAGTATACAAAATATTTGAATATTTCAAATGATTTATTGCAAAGTCATTGAGTAAAAAACATTTTTTGTTTAGTTTTATCTTTTTTTCAATAATATTTTCTCTATTTTCTTTATATTCAACTGAATTTGTTTAATTGTCGCCGAGTTTACACTTCACAAGAAATGCATATTCCTATTCACATGAAAACTGCGTATGCGAAAACCCTTAATACGGTTATTGTCGAAATTGTACGACATGAACCGATATGCGCAAACAAACAGAATTTGAGTTTTATAGATATAGATTAAGATTATGTATTTTTTAAAAGTTTAATAATTATGGCGTGTACATGGCTACTTTAAAATTGACTTGAGATTGACTTTTTTTAGCTTTACTAGATTGAAATATTGACTTGAAACCAATTTCAAATTAGCTTCAAATAGACAAAAGCTGCTTGTGAACAAAATTATATTTTCGCCTCAGTTCATACTACATTTTAAATTTTCAAGTCGATTTGAAGTCGACCTGGGTTTACATGCAAATTTCAAGTCGAACAGAGCAGACAAATTTTTGCGATCGGATCGACTCAAGTCTGATTGAAGTCGATCAGAGTTTACATGAAAGATTTTTGGATTGAAGTCAACTTCAAGTAGATCATGGAAACACCATAAATATTGGATTCCATACAATATATGAAATTCATTCACAAGAAAACCTCAACATGTTCAAAACGGGTGCTGGAAATATGATTTTCATTTTATATTAATATATCAAAGATTCGCTCCAGCTGCGTTTTAATATCAGAAACTATTTTTATGACAGTTTTTCACCATAAAAGGAAAACTAAAAACCAATTCTCTGGTTAATTTTAATCATAAATGTGCCAACCGTTTTATAGTAAATCCTTATTATTTCATTTGGGAAATCGATGTGTGAAATGTAATCATTTACAAAAGAATAAAATATAAATTAACTACCGTTTAGATTATATTCAGTGCGAGATAGATGACATTACCAGAATTTTTCTTTTTACCAATGGAAATGTCGTGACAAATTGCCTTTATTATTTCAACATTTTCTCAGAGCAAAAAGAATATGTCTTTTGCACATAACAATATCACAATACCCACAAAGTACAATGAGCGCAAATATATAGAATCTTAATATGGGAAAAATCGAGGACACATCAATAACATACATTTTTCTTTTGTATAATTTGTTGTTTGCCTTTAAATTGAAGAAGATTCAAATATTTCAACGGCAGCTTCTTTTAGTCCTTTTCAATTCATCTTTTTAAAGGGATTTTTAAGTATGTGTATCAAATGATTTCAAATATTGTACATATGCGAAAAAAAGAAAGAAAAGGAGTGTGCCTTTGAAAGCTTTTATCGAAAGCGAATCTAAACTAACGCAATTTATGAGATATGACGTAGTTTTCCATTTATAGAATTGTTTTTTTTTTATGATTTGCTTACTTTTACGGCTCTATATAGCTAACATATGAAATGTTTTCAAATTTCGATAAATAAATATAACCTATGCGAATTCGAATTGAAGATTTTAATACAAGGTGTCTACTCTTTTATGAAAAGTTAAACATGGACATACTTGTTATCATTTATAGAAAAACAACGTCATCAATCTTGTAAATATTACTGCAGCCAGCCAATCTTAGATCATGGTATCCTGTATTGGAATGTTTTCAGTTTTTTACATTGCGTATTACAGTTGCTGAAGCTTGTGTCAATGTAAACAGCTTACTGCAATTTCCTGGAATGGAATCTTCCAATACTTTTTCAATTGTTAATCGAATTTCCTTCCTGAATAGGGTATTGAATTCGCTGTTATCTCTCACTGATCTAAGGTATTACCTCAGAGATTTTAATTCGTAGGTATTGAGTATGTCAGCAGCAGATTCTGTCTTAGTCGTTAGTTTCATTTGGCAGGTAATATCAATTGTTATACTTCTTGAATATAAGTTAAACGAAGGATATTGATATTGTAACACCTTTTAACTAACGGAAATATAAGAGGTGTTACCGTTGCGAACCGTGGTGTATAATTGATAAGTTTTCTATAGAAAAATATGGAATTATGATAAGGAAATACCGCTAAACTGACTATTATGCAGGCTTATAGAAGCCTTTTATTCTTACAACAATTTGTTTGGAAACTAAACTAGAGTTGCATACAATTTATTATGTTTTCTGAAAGACCCAGTATATTTTTTTCTAAAGATAGAAGTTTCTTTATGTCAAACGAAACTAGTAAAAATTCTATTCTATATTAATATTGTAAAAGCTACGTTTATACATATACTATATGCTTATATAATACTTATGTTTGTTAAGAAAAGGTAAATTTAGCAAATAGATACGTTTTTGTTTTAGAATTTTTTATCGAAAAATCAATTTTTATATATAATTTAGATATTTTTATGTCTTATTTATAGAAAGATATAAGAAAATAAGATCAATTTTAATGTTTGCTAGAAGAATTCTTATAAAAATGGTTCACAGAAACTTGTTTTTCGTAAGAATTTTCAAAGACAATTAAAGTACATAGTCACAAAAATCTACGAAGAAAAATTTTCTAGAAATATATATTTATAAGAATATTACAAGATAAACATTAATTTAGATATTTTAACAAACCATATAATTTTATTCTCAATTCTGAACCTCCAACCGTGGTACCTAGAAATATATATTTATATTTGGGTCAAAAAGACACAGTACGTAACTTTAATAATTTATTCTTTTATAAAATATTAATATTAAGAAAATGCCTTAATGTGTTTCTTGTGTTTTCTTTTTTTTTTTTCTTTCATTATATTTAAGATACAAGAAACTCAAACTTTAACGAATTCAAGTAACTTATACCCAACGGCATTGTTTGAACTTTAATTTCTTATAAAATATAATAGAACCATTAGGCAAGGAGCATTTTTGCAGAACACATTCCCAATGGTATCTTTAGTAATTTATATATAAATAAAATTTCAACAAAAATTTTATATAAATCAATAATTTCATTAATATTTTTTTCAGGCTCGATTAAATTTAACTAATTTTAAGATTCATTAAAAATTATTTAAATATAATGAAAAGAGTTTTTGTTTTTTTTTTTTGTTTTTATTAAAAACAATTTAATTATTTAAAGCTCCAAAAACATTGTTTATGAAAACATTTTAAAATACCGGATGATATTGGTTTACATCCTCTTAAAAGGTTTTTACAATCTTAAATCAATATATATGAGATGGAAAAATAGAATAAGAAAACTTGTATATTTATTTTCTTGTGAAAAACCAAATAGAAAATAAAACATTAGAAAAGAATAAATAAGAATTGAGCAAAAATATGTAGAAGAACTTTTCTTTTCTTGTATCGATAAATTGATTTCATTGTTAAAAAATATTTGATACAAAAAAGTTCTGATATAAAAAGGAGACGGGAACTTCTTCAAATATAGTGTCAGACATTTTATATAAAAGAAAAGTTAAAAAGAAATTTTTTCTGTAAACTGATGATAAGGAAAAAATCTTCTCAAAGAAAAGAAATACAATGTTTTCTTTTTTTTTCGATAGAAATAAATTTTTAAAATTTCTATAAATAATGTTTTTTTAAAAAAAAAATATGAAATATTGCAAATTTATTCATTTTTAAAATTTTATGTGAAAATTTTCATCATATTTTTTTCTTTTAAAAATGATAAAAATATAAATGTTCATTTGAAATGTATAATGGAAATTTCATGTCAAATCTGGGACTGTCTTGATAATCGAATCAAACATTGTAGACACTTTGTTGCTATATATGTATATAGAGAAACCTAACTTACATATTATACTTATATGCCACAACTTCTTTGCTATCGAAGTAACAATTTTTCATATGTTTTACCATCAAAAGTGCTATAATATTACAGTTTAGTAGCTATTACTTTTATTTAGCAATTTTATATACAGCCTATTTAGTCAGATATAAAAGTTGTGTTCTTTTGGGAATTTTTATCAAAAAAACGGTTTCCTAAATCTATATTCTTATAACAGTGGTGTGCGGTCGATAAGTGCAAAAATTCTGAGAGACCATAATTGTCTGCACCTATGTATCTTTATATAACCAAATTTTTTTGTAATTCAACACATTCAGATATTGTACTGATTCGCTTGCCTGTATTTCGGCAGTACGTGCTGCCCTACGTACTGCACCTCATAGTGCGTAGAAATACCTATGAAAGTGTAATATCTTTGGGATCAACTTTGGTGATGTTTTATGATGATGTTCGAAATAATAGGCTGAAAAATAATTTTGTTGTGTCCGACAAAGAGTACATGAATTTCAACAGAAGAATTTCAGCTAATATTAGTAGAAAAATTAATAATATTACATCGTAGCCTATCTTAAACACATCACTGTACTGTCAACTAACACGAGATATTATAAGTTCTTGCAAAAATAGTTTTGAAATTTTAACTTTAAATGTTTCTTACAGATAGTATAGAAATTAACCTCTAAAATCATATGGCCAATTTTTTTTTTTTTTAAGCACTGTAATCGTCAAGATGTGCAGTAAAAATTCTGCACGGACGTTTTGTTTTATTATTATTCTCTGGACACCCTGCCTGATAACCCACTGCACGACACTGCCTTATAACTTTCAATTTTGTATGTTGGTACGACTGAAATTATTTGATGGAATACGTAGCCAACTTCAGTCTTGTCTTTTAATCATTAAAAATTCTTTTTTTAAACAAATAGTGAAATTAAAACAAATAATATTTTGCGATGCAGCTATTTGAAGTTTAACCAAATAAAACAAAATGCAATAAAAATAATAGAAAAGATGACCAAAATCAGGTAAAATTCAAAATTCAAGCCAATTTTATGTTAATTTAAAAAACTACAATAAAAATAAAAAAGTTTTGATTTGTGTCAGCTATTATCTGGAATATAGTACTAAATAACCATCGTTAAATTAGGCCTCAAAAGCCTGTATAAAATGTATGGTAATCGTGCTTATTTTTCCCCAAAAGAACACAGCTATAATTACATACATATATAACGATTTTTGTTTAAATTTATTTTGCTGGCAAAATTGAAATCTTTAGCATTAGCATTAACTGCACGCAACCTTCGGTATACCGGATCATTTCTACTGTAATCAATTCTGTATTTTTAAAAATTCCACGAGCATTAAGGACCTTAACGTTTAGATCTATCTTGTGTAAGAGGAAGGGAGTGTCTATAACGCCATTGATAATTTGCTGGATAAAAACAACATTATCCACCTGACGTCTCCTTTTCAGTGAATCTATAGCCCGATTAATAACAATTTTGTTTTCATCATTATTTTTATAAGGATTCTTTTTTTTTGATAGAGTAGCCACGATTTGCGAACATTTACACTATAAGAGTATTTTTAATATTATAAACTTTAAAATGTCGCCAAGAAGAACATTAAAGGATATCATATATCTCAATGCTTGAGATAATATAAAAAAATTCATTCTCATACTAGTACTCTAATACTAGTCGAGTAGTTCTTTTAAGATTTTAAAAATTATTCCAACATGTTAAAGAAGAATTCCATATTGAAATTCATCGAACACGCCTTCTAGATTCTTCTAGATACGACGTTCTTTGGACATTGATTTAATTTTTATTAATTTTCTTCTTTTCAAATGTTGATTTTTACTACATTTTCTAGAATACATAAAAAAAAGAAGAAAAATTCTCTTCAAATTAAATTCAATTATGAATAAAAATAATGTTATTCAAGAAAATTATTCCAAGAAATTACAAGAAAAAAGAAAAATTGGTATAAAACATCGTAATAACAGATTTTTCCTTGGAATAAAATTTACATAATATTATTTCAGTAAAATCAAATATAAAAAGATATTCCAAAAATTTTTAATTGGAAAAGGGTTATTTTTTTCCATTTCTCCTTGAAAAATTCGAAAAAATCCTTTTCTATTAATTTTTACTCGAAGATTTAGTTACTAAAGCTTAATTGAACTTTTAAATATTTGCAATCTGACAAGAATTTGTCATGCATAAGATTAGAATAATGTTATTTGAGTGTTTTAAAGAAATATTCCATAATTTTTAAATTTTTTTAATTTGAAATGTTTAAAGCAGTGATTCCCAAAATGGTCTATATCGAGCCCCAAAGGGTCGACGACGACCTGCAAGGGGTCCTTGTTAGCGAAAAAAAATTTGGTGGTCCATGAAATGAAAATGGGGGTCAACATTAGTGGATTTCATATAAGTAGGCATTCTATGTATGTTATAAGGAATATATTTTGGATAATGAACCGTATTATTGTCATTACTTCATTGTAAACATTATATATATGTTCTTGGGGTGATATACTCACTTTTAGCCCTTTAAAAGTGAGTAGCACTATACCAGTTGCCAAGAATACATTTGAAATTGATGAATTTGCAAAAAATCAATAACCAGGTAATCAGGGTGTCTACCCAAAACCTAAAAACCTGCGAAGTGGTCCACGAGACAAAAAAGTTTAGGAACCTCTGATTTAAAGGATCTAATCGAGTATACAAAAGATATTTCGCCATTTCAAGAAAATAACTCCCTTATATGCCCCTAGGCAAAATCATATTTCTCGTTAAGGTGATTAAATGAGAAGCTTCTATTTTATGATTTAATAAAAGCATATATATTTTTTTTTATCATTCATTAAATTCAAATAATACAGAAACATACATTTTTCGTTTTCTATTAAAACAGAAAACACGTAAAATAGAGATACAAGTCCTTTGAGAATTAAAAAAAAAAGCTTATTTAAAAATTTTTTTTTTCTTTCATATCATTTAAATATTGTATCTTAATTTATATATGTTTTAAATGGGAAACATAAGTTCAAGTAATGTGGATATAAAATCCATTAAATGACAACCATAAATTATTCCACCAGGAGCGTGTAACATATTGTCGCTATGACATATAACTTCTCCTAGGATCACAGATATCCTGTTTTTTTTTTTTTGCTTTTTTGTGTACAAGTATAATAAGAATGTTGTGACATACTCTTATCAAAATTATGATTAATCCATTAAAAAATTGACAATTTTATCTCTTTGAAAATAAAAATGTCATCCCTTTTTATATTCTGAAAATATCGTAGAGCTTTTTTTATATAAATACATACGTTAATATGTGTCGATCAGTATAATCTTATATCCTTCCTATGTAAAATATTGTTATGCAAAATTAGATATCCTAAAAATATGATATTAACATAATAATTACGCAAATGCGTGGAAAATCTTTTTTTTTTTTTGTGATAATAATACACTCCACGACCTTATCGATTGTGCGATTATATCTTGTATGGCATTAACATCATAAATGATTTCCATTTAAATAGATTTATGTAATAGGATTCAGTGACGTGACAAAATGATTCGAAAAAGACTTGATAGGAGGATGGTAATCCAGAAAAAAAAAGAAGCCGAAACAATTTTTAGATCAAGTTTTTGAATTAAAGTACTTTAAATAAGATTTAACTGGATTATCGTGATAAATTTTAACACAGTTAAATTGAAATCGAATAGGAAATTGTTCAACTGATTGTTTAAATTGTTTTTTTTTTTTTTTTAAGTAGGTTGTAGAATGTAGATTATCTTTCTATTAAGAGATATTTCGATTGTTATCGCTTTTAATAAAATATTTTAAACTGGATATGAAATTTTGGGTTTGTCATAAAGTTCGAATCAAAATCTTATCGTTAAAGCTTTTCTTTTTGATAATATCGATAATTTCCAATCTATCTTTATCTTCTTTTTCTTTTTTAGTTAATCCGGATAATTTTTTTTTTATATAGTTTTGATTAATTCGAAGAAATACATTTCAACTTATTCCCTTAAGGCTTACTAAAACTTCATATATTCATCTAGAAATATTCTCTTCGCCAATGAATTCATATGGAATGTAATTATGATAGTTCTATACGAAAAATTCAAATTATAACATTACGAAAAAGGATTCACTATGTCTGTAGAATAAATTTCCTTATATATAAGAATAATTTAACATAATTTAAATATCTAAACGGATGTTATTTTATGTAAATTAATAAAATGTTTAAAAGCATAAATATATAAGATTTATTTTATTAGATTATAGACATTTTCTTTAATACAAAATAATATACAAATTTATATGTCAACGAAAATTCCAGAAATATTCATTTATTTAAATTTGATATAGTCTTCATATAAATTTTATATATTTTAAATTTTCGAACTGGAAAAAAATACATAAATATATGTTTTTCATTTCTTTAAATTTTGACGCGTTAATGATTTACCGCGAAATTAACTTTTATGTTAGCCTTTTTTTTCGTTCTTTCGTCGCAAAGAAGCTTTTATGAATTGCAAATTTAAATTTTCCATAATACAACAAATGATATAAATTGTATACAAAATTTGGGATAAAATCATCAAGTTTTATTCACATTTTACTAAAAAAAACGAAGTAAAAATTAAAAAAATAAAATATGTTTTATGTAAAATGGAAAATGGAAACGCAGAAAATTAAAGTTAATTAGTAATTTCATTTATTATACGTGATTCATAATGATTTTATGCATTTCATATATTTTTTGTGAAGACAGAAATTAAGGACCGAAATACGCATTGACAAAATCATTGAATAATTTCATTCCAAACGGTTTTAAAATTATAATTTTTTAAATACAATCTTAAAGTATGAAATCTTTAACAACCACTCACAAATCGTTTTATTATGAGGGGAAGTTCAAAAAGGTGGAATAAGACTCAATAGATACTATAAATTCCCAAGTTTCATAGTTAACATTAGGGTTTCTGGAAACTCGGGTTTTTAGGACTCGGCGAGTACAAGTCCCAAATTTTGAAAACTCGTAAAATATTTGAGAAATACTAACGAATTAATAGACTTGTCAGCAATTCTCGATCTGATTGTAGTACAGAAGCTGCCACTTATCGAAAATGTTCTATCATTAGAAGTTGAAGTTGGTTTTATGGAGTAAAGTGCGTTGTACAGGTCATCAAGATTAATTGTTCGTTTTGTAGTATTTGTGAAAAGCAAAAATTCTTGCTTAAGATTGCTATAAATCTCGGACTCGGGCTTGTCGAGTATTAGAGTCAAGTACCGAATCCGAGTAACTACCTAAATATTCGACGAGTCCAAGTCGAGTCGAATCGAGTACAGAAACCCTAGTTGACATTCAGTAAAATTTGTGATAAACCAAAAATTTCAAATGAATGGAATAGAAAGTACATATGTAGATTTTCAAAACAGGTACCAAAATATTTAATCAAAGAAAGCCGTAGGACACTTATCCATCGCAAGAAACAATTTATCACTGGCACAATGAGTATGAATTGAAACAAATTTTATGATTAAAAAAGGTATCTTATTGATTTACTATCAAAAACGGTGTGTCATCATTTTAGGATAAGATTGTAATGATTATTATTTTAGGATATTAAAGAATGGCTATCAAAAATATTAGACCCTTAAAATAATTCAAAACAAACCATCATAAAAGGTGTTTTTATGAGGGTTTAAAAAAACTAATTTGAACGAAAAAAAGCCACTTTCTTTTCCTACGTATATCTTGTATCATAAACTTGTTCTAATATTTTTGGGCTTTATAGACAAAAAAAAATATACATCAAATCTAAAAAATATTGATGTCCTTAAAAATGGTTTACATAGCACTTTCTATGTCTTCATAAAGTCCTTTCTCAAAACATAAATAACTTTGATTTTGATTTCTCTTGCTGATAAATTTATTGTATTTTATTCCTGTGATTCGAAATACCGTCATTATTTAATTTCTTTGAATTTATCACCATTAAATACCACATAAATTACACATGACTTCCAACTATTTCTGTATATAAGTACATCCATGTATTTTTGATAATATCTAACTTGAAAAATTGAGTCACCATGGCCTAAGAAAGTTTTTTTTTTAAAGTTTTTTTTGTTAAAAATTCCATTTATATAAATGTTCTTCATTTTTTAACTTTTATAAAGTTAGTCTGTAATTAATAAACAAAATCAACTAAAATATCGACCGATTTTTGTTGCGCAAGTTGCGGTATTAAGTTATTTTATGCGGATAAGCATTTTATTTGAACCTTAAAAGTTACATTTAAGGTCTGTAATAAGTTTTTCCAGAGTTCATACCTGCATAAATTCAATTTCAAAAATAATATACAAATAAAATAATACAATTTTATGACTACGAAAATCAGTGAAATGATATTAAATTTCCTTGAAAAGGATTCATCATAAAATAACTTAAAATCAAGTTTTACACCACAAAAGATTTATGACATAATGGAAAAAAAGGTTTCAACTTTTATATATTCTTTCATATAAAATGCACTCAATGGAAATTCCAATTCCAAATGGAAAATTTTGTCTGCTGCACAAGAATTTGTACAGAAAGAGTTAAATGAATGCATTTAAATGTTTGTGATAAATTTCACAAAAGAATAATGAACAGATTTCGAATTTAATTTACTTGGAATGGAAAAGGCTGTGAATCGTATTTAAAAGGAATTCTGGATTTAAACTCTTTTCTGTCGTTACCAATGCGACAAAACAATTTGTGAAGCAATTAAAATTTCGTTAGGTTTCAATCGATTTTGGTTTTTCACATAAAATTGCTTTTTGTGATTGAAAAATCTAATTGGTTTCCAAACTAATTAATGAAAATGTTTTAGTTTTAGGCATAGATAAGATATATGGTTTTGTTCTTCATTTAGACAGATAGCACGATAGTACGTTCTTCATTTAGACAGAAGCACGAATCAAGGATAAAATTATCATGGAAGCAAACACACGCTGGTGCGATCTAAGAGGGCACGATGTGTTAAAAAGCTTGTGGCCGAAGCTGAATCAGAAGAAGTCGAGTCTCACAATAGACTGGAACAGGAGTCATCTACACACAATCATTGGGATATTAACGGTACGTTGTTTGTTAAGAAAGCAAGCTAAAAGACTAGCATTGGGGCAAATAGATCTCTGTCGGTACTGTGGAGACATAGGAGTGGCTGAAGACATCAAACACATTATATGTGAATGCTCTCTCGAGCTCGTAATAACTTTTTGGGCAACCATTTCTTCGAAAATCTAGGGATGCTTCAAGCGACTGACATGGGTAGTCTAATGAAATTTTGTAGGAAAATCAAATGCTTCGAAGAGGAATAGTTATCCCAAACTGGTAACTCTGGGTCTCGTGAGCATCACAATAAGCCCATAAGGTGCCTGGTGTTGTACGCAGTACCCCTACTCTACCTAACCTAACCTAGACAGATAGTTTGAAGGTGTTTATATCACCTGGAAAATTTCTCAAATAATACTAACTTAATTCATAAAGAAATTCATTAAATTTTGAACTCATATTCATGAAATTTATTGAATTTCTAAATCGATATAATTAATTAAAATATTATTCAACTATAATGAAAATTTTATATATAATTACATTTATTAATTAGAAAAACGTACTTTCAAGTTTCGATTAAATATCCTTTTTTTTTATTAGTTACTATCATTTTTTTTGCCCCTAAATAAATTATCTACAGTCATAAAGGTCATTAGAACCAATCAATATTAATTTCCAAAAGTTATTTTTTGATATATGAACTTTGAGATGACAATTCTTAACTTTTATATTCGCATCCATATATAAGTAATGTACATATTTCTTCCAAGGAGCACATGGTTACAGCATCAATTAACTATCCATATATAATATGTCTTCTTTTTTTCTTCGTCTTCATATTGTTTTAATATAAAATAAGTCTAGAAACTTTGTTAATTGGTGAAAATTCGTTACGGAAAATCCTTTTTGACACGCAACGCTAATTTCGTAACACTCAAAGTCAACATATAGTCTTTATTTTGTTAGATTGGTTTCTATGGGCATCTTTATTGGACTCAATTTGACTTAAGAGATTCCAATTCAATTAATTATATTTTAGTGTTATATGGGCCAAACAAATTTGACAAAGGATTTAAATGGATTATATTTGAAAAGGATTATGTTATTTGGGTAACAATAGATCTGTAAATTTAATAATGTCCTTTAGAAAACTTTATTTTGAACACAAAAATGTTTATTATGTAAACTTTTTGGAGTTTTTTCTTTTTGCTAAGAGAAATATTAGGAAACATTCAATTTTATTTCTCAATAGAAAATTTTGATATATAGAAATTTTGAAAACTTGTATATCAATTTTTGTCGGGTTTTACTTATTAAAATTGATAAGAATCAAGGATGAGATATGTAAAGGGTTTTTCAAATGGTACACTACAAATGTTTTCCGATAGGGACGGCCAACCACGCAATATTTTTTTTTTTGTTCTTTTGACATTTATGCTCGTGAATAGTTGCCATTTCATCATGGAGCAGTACACACTTGAACAACGTTTACACAGCGAACGTTACAAACGATTTACTGAAAAGTAAGTTTGGTAAGCGTGTTATTTCGAGAAATGGACCCGTCAATTGGCCGCCTCGTTCATGTGATTTGACGCCTCTGGACTATATTCTTTGGGTTACGTGAAGTCATTGGTCTATACCAATAAACCGGCGGCGTTAGAAGAGCTCAGAGCAAAAATTGAAAGCGAAATTGCTGCAATATTGGCCGATTTATGCGAAAAAGTGGTCGAAAATTGAGTTCAACGACTGGACTTTTGGCAAACGTGCCCATGGTGGTCATGGGAAGGAAATTGAATTTCATACATAATGGCAAAGAATTTGCTTTAACATGAAATAAAAAATTCATTGATATCTCAAACCGTTTTTGTTTCATTTAAAAAAATATTTGTAGTGCCCTTATTGAAAAACCCTATTATATCTTGTCATCGGAAGTCTTATCACTAATCGTTAAATCAAATGTAGCCACGGATATTAGTTGTACCGAGTTCAACTGTAAGTTAAATTTATACATTCGCGCTTTCAGCTACAACACGAGCAAAGCTTGTAGGACATGCTAGTCTTAATAACATATAATTTATAAAAAAAAACAGTTCATGAATTAAATTCTGCAAAAAATTTATACATAATGCATTTTAATTGAGTAAAAAGCTCATTAAAAATACACTTTAAGTAAATTCAATTGATTTGTTTTTCGCGTATTTAGAAAACATTTTAATAACTTTATATAAAAGCTTTTGTATTAATGTTTTTCAAAGAAGCGTTTTTTTTTTTGTTGACAAAAATCGCCCATAAACGAATTTCTCGATGTAATTAAAGAACATTACAATAATAAACAAAATGTAATTTAATACTCTGTTAAATAAAATATTAAAAATAAAAAAAGAAAGCAAGAAATTGTTGTATTAAAATAGCAAGTATAAAATATCAATTTCTAAGAAATTTCAGTAATTTTCTAGAATTTCAGTGAATTAAATTATTCATAATAACATTATTCAATTTCTAGTCTAATTTTAAATAACAAAATGTAATTTAATTTCTCAGAAAAATCAGTTTAAGTTATATGATGGATTTTCTACTAGCTTTTTAAAAGATTTTTTTAAGGAAACTTTAGTGAAAATTTAATTTTTGTAAACTCAATAGTTTCGGCTCCTTTTTGGTCAGAGTTAATTCATTATATTTGTTACCTATGAATCCTATTTCTACTATAAGAAAGTAATTATAAGGTCTCCATTGTAGGTCAATTTAAAATTTCTCTCCTTCAACTAACTTTAATCTAAGATATAGAATCTTATGCGGTACATCAGCAGAATCTGAATTATTTGACTAAATTTTTTTTTTATTAAATAATTTTGACCAAAAATTTTATGAAAAGATTCATTTCTATAATTTCCTAATAAATTGATTTTTCTATTGACAGATAAGGCATACAAGAAAAATTAATTACAGTCCGCTCACATCGACTGTTTATAATAAATCAATCTTAATTAACGAATGATGGACAACTAATAGAGCTAAGAATCATATTGGATCAAAAATATGTAATAAAATATAGGAAAATATTGACATTTTAATAAGGGTAAGTCCTTTGAAAACTACTACTCTTGAGTTTTACATACAAAAGTTGCTATAATTTTCGGTCTATAAATCGGGACTGTACCCTTTTCAATATACTTAAGACTAGGAAATTATATTTTATTAGAAATATTTGTTTGAAATATAGTTTAGAAATTTGTTTTTCCATATTAATAATAATTTGTATTACCATTATTGTTATTATTGTTCGTTTTTGATGTACAATTATTATTGAGCGAATTGAAAAAGTTCACCGCTCCAGTTCGTCTCAAAATCCAAAACATGTTGATTCTATTTATTTTTTACTTTCTATAACTTTTATTTAAACTTAAATTAAAAAATTGGCACACTATTCTTTTCTTTCTTTTTTATATCTTAAAATAAGATATATCACCAAAAGAAAAATTCACACTCACAAAACATTTTTTTTTTTTGGAAAATTGTTTTTTTTTCACATAATTTTCTTCTATATTTTAATTAAAATAGAATTTTCAAAGAAAATTTATCGTTATAAGAAAACATTAGAACAAAAAACAAAAAATGTTTCAAAAAATATTTCACGGGATGTGCTGGATTTGATTACCCGGCATAAGAATTTGAACTGAAGTTATAGCAAATATACAATAGGTTAGATATCCTTCAAAAATCGAGGATAAATTTTGTTTTTAGATTTTAAGAGAATTTCATATATGTCCTGCGCATTTGTACAGAGAAAATAATATTGAAAATACTCTTATTTTTCATAAGGACATAAAAACATTCAATTCAATATGTTGAATGTTGTTCAATTTCAACTTGTACTTAAAGAAGACTCGTAACAATCTAAACATTTAGATACCTTTTAATAAAAGTCCAAAATCAATCAATAGTGAAATATCTATTTCGACATACTTATACACAACGAAATATTCTAATTGGGATACACCATATTCTATAAAATCGGTTGACCCAATCGTTTTACTAAAAGCAGGAAAGAAAAACTATTACTATTACTAGATCATCTACTAATTGGGGATCAAATTCTGGGCACCGGTGACTAGTCTAATTAACAGGATTGACTGTATATATTGTTTCATGATTAGATTAATACCTGAAAATAAACGTTATTCATTAGTTTAACGACTGAAAAGGATATATTTAGGTTCCCTCACTATATGTAATTTATTAGTTTAGATAATCGTGGCTCACCTATTCAATATAATCTAAGGAAACAAATTTCCAGTATACATTAAGCTGGGAAAATAACCACATATTTATAGCCATCGAAATAATTAAGATATTTTCTCGTATTTCTTAAGTGATTCCGTTTTATGGGAACGATTATCGTTGCAAAAGAAAAATAAACCTTAAATTTTTATACCATTTTAATAGAAGGTGAGATGTTTTTTCTGGACCTCACTTAACCCCTCAAATGACCTATATTGCTCCAAGGATTTTAAAAAGAAATTACTTTTATGAAAAATTAGAATTATATCAAAAATTCAGTACTATATCGAAGTTTAGGAATGCTTTTGAGCTTAAGAATTTGAACTGAATTTAATTTCGATTGTTGTGAGAATAAATCTGTTTCTATTAAGAAAAACAATTTTAACAAATATGTAGATTATAAATTCTATAAAATCTGAACAAAATAGTTTACTTTTCTGTATTTTGTTGATTTCCCTTTGAATTGTTTTGCAATTGAATTTCATTTTAATTAGTATTTTTGGATCAGTTATCAATTAAAACTTTTAATTAAAAACTTATTCACTTGAATTGTTATTTCTCGATGAAAAATATACCATTTCGCCGTACAGAATTTTCAATTATTATTATTTCATTTAACAATAATAATTGGTATTTATTGATTTTATAACTTATGGATTAGTATGGATAACAAAATTTCATGCTTCGTTAATTAAATTTATAGAAACATTGCTGTTAAGTTAAGTTCTAATATTTTTTAATGGTTTTCTAACAAATGAAATATGAATAAAAGATGTTTTTTCCAATTTCATTAAATCAAAAGTTATTCTCTTTTGATGAAGTTAAATAAATATTTTACAATAAATTATAATCGATTGAAATAAGCTGCATTAAAACAATGAAACTCTTATAAGTTATGAAATAAATTCATTTGCAATCCAAGTTTTAACCAGACAAGATAAAAAGAGCTTTTTATATACCACGTTTTTAAATTTTCTGTTGAATCATATAAACTTAACAATTCTGTGTATTAATAAATACTTTTTTAAAATTTTTTTTCCGAACTAACTTTCAAACATAGAAAACAAAATTTACTGAAAATTAATTCAATTTTGCTCAAAGATGGCTAAAAATATTAAAAGAATGCATTGTCATCGTGTTCTGAGCTAAAAGTTTCAAATGTCTAGCTAATCGGGAAGTTAGTTAAAAACCGATTGCAAGATTTGTACTGGACAAACAAACAAATGTACAAGAAAGCGAGTTTATAAAAACTTAGTACATACAAAGTTAACTTATCTTCTAACTAAAACAAACATTTTATCTAAATAACATCCCAAACTCATTCAGTTCCAAACAATCACAAATATTTAGATAGACGCCAACATCGTTCGTGGCAGAGCTTATCATAAACACAACCTAAGCCCAGCAAAAGCAATCGAATTAAATAAGGAAATTTAAATATTATATATCAATGATTATTAATGATGTCAGTTTTGGTAGACCATTTCAGTAACGTTTGTTGAAAACCTAAAAGTAGGCTATTCTTATAGATTATCCAAAAAAAAATATCTAATTTGTTTATGGGAAAAATTTTTTCGATTTTTCTCACGTAATATTTCAAATATCTTTCTAAAATATAACGTCATGAATTTTTATGATAAATTCAAATGTTTTTCAGTTCATTTTATCATGACTTCGATGTCCCTAATACTATTTTCTAAATACCAATTATCATAGTTTAAGAACAACACCTTTATTTAATTTGATCTTTCCAACAGTTCTTTTCTCAATTTTACTTTACGATATGAAAGCTATAAAAAGAAACTGTAATAGACTTATTGCCTAAACTTGTAGCTAGGAAATAAACTTTCCAAATTGGACCAAAATATATCTTATACGATGACTATTTTATATTTTCTTCTAACTTTTTATGAATCTAAATCACACTTAAGTCTTTACTTTATGGTTAGAAGTATTTTTAGATCACATATTTAGGTGTCTTTATGGATTCTTGAACTTATTAATATTTCTGGTCTAACTTTTCGGCACACACAAAAAAAAATTTTTTTTTTCCTATAAGTATTTAATTAAATATTTCATTAAATTTAATCTTTAATAAAAGTTTTTTTTTCTTTCTAATAAATAACTACATGTCCTGAATTATAAGTTCAAACAATAAAGTTTCATTTTACAAATTTTAGAATATAATTTATTAACACCACTTCTTTTGACTTTTAATGAACACATATGAAAACCGTAGAAGCTGAAAAAGATTACTACCAAATTCCAAAAAAAGATTGTCATAAAGTTAAGAAATTCTACTTTAGAAACAATTTGGTGATCTCATAAAATGAATAACTAATGCACTTAATAAAACATAATTATATATATAACTCATGTAACGAACAAGTTTAGGAAGGATTATATCTACTATATGTAGTTTTTCTATAACATGGAAATTCACATGTTTTTTAATTAAATTTCTACAGGAGTATCATCCTCAAAGGAATATGAACTTTTAACAGAATTATAAATGCAATGAAATGATGATATATGTATATATGTAATTACATCTATTTTAAAGTTCATAATTCAATAACTAGGGTAAGTGTACTTACACCCTTTTGAAAAAATGTCAATTAATGTATATTCTTTTGAGAGAAAATTACAAATTTTTAATTAACATTAAAGTGGAACTCTTAAATAGGTATATAAATGTCAAAGATTCTGATGGCAATGGGAAAATAAGTATCTGAATAGTCTGGCTTTTTTGCTATGTTACAGAGTTATTTCTTTGTAACAAGAGTGTCTTGTTATGGTGGAAATTAATCATTAATAACCAGAAAAAAAAAGAGTTATAAAAGATCAAAATGCATATTATTTTTATCTTAAAATTTCAGTTCTACATTTAAAGGTGTACAAAATTTAGTAAAATTCATTACGAATATTTGAAATTTCATAGTCTCTATGGTGCTCGATGATCAATTTTAAAAATTAGTTATAATTACAACCAATTCAAATATTTGCATAACCGCTAAGTGCAGTAGAAGATGGAAAATGAGATCTTATTAGCATGCATCTTTCCTTATCCAACATAATACTTTTCTTCTTTAGCATAATCTCACGTTCCAATTCACCACGTGTAATCATTAATTGATTTTTAGTATTTTCTGCTTCATTTATTCTGTGACTAATATTGAATGCACCATCGTGTATACTTTGAACTTCATCTAACAGAGTAAATTGTGTTCGATCTCGACAATTTTCAACATGTGGACGTTCATTACGATTATACAGTCTCGATTGAGCCACTTTCATGGGATTATCTAGTCCTTCTAATCCTTGTGTCATTTTAATAATTAACATTTCTGTATCAGCTAATTTTTGAAGGCACTACAAAAAGAAGAAAAAATTGAGAAATTAATGTATTCTATTTAATAAAATACATTTATGTATATAACTTTTCTTAATTCATTTTCTAATTTATTTAGAATCTCTTGCACTGATGAGATTCGATCAGAAAATGCTTTTTCCACTATATTTGCATGACAACGAAGATCTCTTGCTGCATTCATAAGAATACAATTAAGTGTACTTCGTAAATTAATCTGGAAGATATTAGAAAATTAGATAAACGTATAAGATTTTCTTTTTTTATATATAAATACAGATTTTTGACGGGATTTTTCACATTCTTCTAAATTTTCATCAGTAAAATGTTGCCAGTATTCTTCAGAAGATTGTCTAAAAATAATTTTGGAAATATCAAATATTCTACACATTTACAAAAATCTAATAAATTGTAATTTACTCTGCTGGGAACATTGTCGCTCCCGGTCTAAATAAAGTTGTTGTTGATGAATTGTTTAGTCCACAATTGATGGATTCAATTTGATATGCATCTTTTTTATTTGACCAATCATATTCCAAACGACATCTAGCTTTTTTATTTTCTATTTGCTGAGCTTCAATCTTCACCAAAGTATCATTAAGTAGTCGTCTTATATCAGCAATAAGTTCTAGTTCTTTACTCAGTTCCACTTCGGGTGCATCTTTTACAAGTTCAGTTTCCGGGCGAGCAGTTCTTCTTTCAAGACATTCTCGTGCTTTAAAATAACGAAAATATGATTCAAAATTTGTGATCACAATATGGCATAATAAAACATTAAAAAATTTACCTATAGTCTCAGGCATTAGTAAAACTGCTAGTGAATGTTTTAATCTTGATCGTTGTTCTTCCAAGGCAGTGATTTCTTCAATTTGAGCATTTATACCACGTTCAAGAGTACATTTCCGTACATCAATATCTCGTGTTCGTCCTTTTAAACATTTTGTACTCACATTTTGAACTTTATCCGCTTCTAAATATGTTTTTAATAAAGTCGATTTGCAATTTTGGCCATTTCTAAATAGTTTAATTAAATATACTTGTATTTACAAATTTGGAAAATTTTACGTAACAAAATTTACTGATCAGAATTTTCAAATGTTCTCCAGGCATTATTTAGAATGTCTTTATTTCTTTCACGCCATTCATTTGTAGAAAATTTTGTTATTGAATATCGATCTACAACTCGATGTGTTCCAGTTAATCCAGTGAAAGAACTCAAATCTGTGTATTTTGTAGGCGATGAATGTTGTTCAGATAAATTAGGCCCCGTTTGTTGAAAATAATTAGGTGGAGAATTACAGTCTGAAATCTATTTTTTTACTTGTTAATAATATGAATTTTAAAATGGAAATCGTTTTCTTACCCCATAAGAATTTTGATCCAATAACGGGTTGGGATTATGTGACGGCGGAATTATATCTTCCTGTGATTGATTAGATATCTAAAATTTAATTAAGATAAACTAATATTTTGTATATAAAATTTTGTCTTGTTCTACTTCCATATGATGTGGCTGTAAAATATCAGGTTGTGTGGCAGAACAGACACTATTACCAAATTCATTTTCTGCGAGATTTTGATGATGATTATGATCACAATAATTTAAAATATTATTTTGTGAAATCTGTAATTAAAGTTATTAATAAATATATGATTTTTTTATGAATACCAAGTTTCCAACACAGCATTCCGTATGTGGATAATGTAAGCTTTCCATTTGACTATTATTATTCATCATTTTTGTATTCGAAAATTTTAATTTAAATATTGTACATATTGTATGAAAATTATGATCGATTAAATAACATTTTCGTTGCTATGATAAAAGGTTTCCTCAAATAGCTTTGTATACATTTTCATACTCATGATGGCAATTATTCATACACATTTTATTACAATAAATCTACTTATCCATACTGATACACCATATCGAATAAATTTCATGAAAATAAAATGACATAAGTCATAGTTACTTAACAGGCTTATTCTGAGCTCACTAATATCGGTCATAACATGCCGTTACTGTCATAACTTTTTTTTAAAGACCAATTCATATTCTGATGTGCTCATAACTTACAACTGTCATAAAAAAAATATCACTAGTTCTGACCGCAAATATAGTATTTTGCATCACAAGGAAATTTTAGGTGTTTTCCGAGTGATTTAATTGATAACTATGGGAAGAGGTGCCACTAAGAATTTCTTTAAAAAGCCACCATTTCATCCCTAATATTTCTTTGACGTCTACGGGGGGTGGTCAAATGCAAAAACTATGAAGAATTTTCATTGTATCGAATTTCAGTTTTTCTTTACCAAACATTTTTTCGGTCCATTTCTTTGTTTCTCAGCTGTCATAATATTTCTAGTTGCAATTTTGTTATGACTAAAATTTGCCACAGCGCCATAATAGGCCCGTTAATAAGGAAATCTTTAAATTGCATAGTTTAGAATTAGAAGTTTTAATTTAGATATAGTAATACTCATTTGATAGTGATTCCGGCATAAACTTGAATTAAGGAATTGCGAATTAGGGAATTTAGAGAATGATTTATGATTCTTGAATAAATAAAATAAACATGTTACCGACTATATAGAGACATAAAATGGTAAAACTTGTTTGTAATCAAGAAATAATGTGTAAGACAACAAAAAATGGGAAAATATTTGAAATACGGTTTTGAACTTGAGACATTCAATTGCTAGAAAGAGCACAGTTCTTCGCAATGTTGACTAATTAAAGTCGCTATGATTTCTGTATATATTTTGACTGTTAAACTTACCATTGTTTCGAAGCAACGAACACAATTGCTATACTTGGATTACTATTATCGATTCGATGCTAATTTATTTATATTCATATATACTTTATCTTTTTGCACATAGAAGCAATTACGATCCACAAAAAAACGCAATTTTTATTTAGTCTGTTTTATAATGGAATTGTCTATCATTGCGGAAAACATGGACGTTTCTATATTTTCATGTTTCACTTCCAATCATAATATCCAGTCATAAATCAATATGTATATAATATTATTATACTAGACTCAATTTTCATGTACACAATATATGTTGCCCATCATTCTATATCCGACATTTCCATGATTCGTTTTTTTTTTTTTTCAAAAAAGAATTTTCCATTTATTTATTTTTCTCCTTTTTCTTTTTTCGGGAAAAGAGAAAACCAATTAGGCTCGAATTAACGAGTTTTATTTTGATGGTGCCGGAAATTTTCGATAACATAGTTATATAGATTCACATCATTGTAATGGATGGATATGATGAGAATGAAATGAATTTTCCTTTTCCCTATTATTTAGACGAAATAAAATAAGATACCTTCCATATTTTTCATATAATAAAAATCATGAAAATAAGATAATCTCTTGAAGCACGTTAATTCCAGTAGACACAATTGATTCTATCAAATCTTGATTGGAAAGTTCATTAGGATTTTCTTTAAAAAAAAAAAATAAATAAATAAAGGAAAACAATCTCTTTACGTTTAATGTTTTTTAAGTAGTTCGTTTTTTTTTCTCCTTTTCTTCAAGATGAAAGAAAAATTGATTGGGTTTTTAAAATGTCATTTAAAATTGTATTTATATTACAAAATTGAAATATCCCTTTTTTGGAAAAGATTAAGCTTAGAGAATTTCCTATGACGTGTTTTCCTTTCAAAGATTTATAAAAAAAAAATCCAATTTTCTTTTAATAGAAAATTTTGTGTTAATCCCAAATGAATGAACTTCTATAATTCTAATTATTTTATGTAAATATAAATAATCTGTTTCAATTAAATTCCGTTCAAAATTATTTAATAAAATTGACAGGTCCATCAATAAATCATCAAAAAATTATATTAAAATAAAGATTGAAATCATCTAACAAAATCAAATTACATAAATATTTAATGAAAATGAAAAACTACTACCATTCTTGCAAACTCTATTGGCACGCTTCTTTTCTCCAATCTCTGGACAAAGATTTAAATCACCACCACGGGAATCTTCAAAGAGATGGCTTTTTTTTTGTTATTATTATTAATATAAAAAGCACAAATATTTTTCATCTCCTGCTGTTATTTATGGTTCCAGTTCTATTACTCGCCTCTGCATGATATTTGAACCAAAAAAACCAACAATAAATAAATATCAGAAAATTCTATTTCAGATACCTTTTTTCACCGGATTTTCCTTCTAAAAAGGTATATTGGGGGCGAAAACAAAAAAAAAATACAACTATTGATTTCGATTACGTCAATATTTTGGACTCATTTATCATACTGAGAGAAATTACAATAAAAGAAAAAGTCTAGATTTTCTTTTACGTTTTAGGAAAATTCACAGATTCTTTTTTAATTAAAAAATCATGCTGTTAATAACTAGATTTTTTCCTGTAGAATGGAAATATTTATGATATCAAACGTTTTTTTTGGGACGAAAATTTTTCTATACCATAAATTTAGTTCTTTTCATCCTGAAAAGTTCTTTTAAAATAGAATATGCTTATACGGGAAAATTCAAATCGAATGTTAAGGTTGGTATTTGAACCAGCGCTTTAAGCAAAGAACTTTAAAATATATGTATCTATATAAATTTTCATCAAAAAATTCTAAATTACCGATTTGCAGGCGCACATAAAAAATGGGACAGACTTTCAGACAACGAAAATTATATTATTAGGTGTTGATACTGAAATATTTCTTCTTAGAAAATATGCGAAAAATCCTTTTTTTTTTACCATGTTTATGGTTATTATTTATTGTTATTCTTTATTGCTTTCACTCAGACCACAAAATTATTTTATAGAAACGAATGAAAAACTCATCTCGCGAATATTTATATAACAACTGTATAGATATGTATTCCCAATTCGTATTACGTATCAATATTTTTATTCTTGAATATTATTATTATTTCACTTTAATAATAATTGGAAATGAAATTTGTTAATAATTAATAGTTCTATCAAACAGGGATTTAAAGGAAACGTCCACATTCCCGATAATACTTTAGTTTTAATCATATATACTTGATACACAAAGAATAACATGACTGTATTATTTATTTAATTCGAATAAATATATCGAAAACAAACAAAATTTCCATTAAAATTTAATCAGGACTCTTTTTGTTTTTTTTGTTTTTTTGGTGTTCGTACAAATAACATGCACATTTTTGTCAACAAGGCTTCTATTTCAGTTTGTTTTTCATTTCTCTCATTATATTAAAATTTCCTTCGATTTTCACAAAGAACTATAGTTAAAGAGTGTGAATACTTTAAGATTGGTTCCTGCTCCGGAGCAGACCATAAAACATGAACAAACTTTTTACATGGCTTCTCAAATGGAAATTTTCTTTTTAAGTTCTGCTCGTGTACATAAACAAAAAAAATTTAAGAAAAAAAAAGAATACTACACAATACAGTTGAAAAGTTTGCTTACAAACTTTAAGACTTCAAAGTTTCATTAAAATTCCATTAATAAAATGCATTTTTATTGTTGTTAAAAGTGTTCAAGAAACTTTCAACATTGTTAAAAAGGAAATTAAATAATTCATTAGGATGACTTTTAAAAGGAGTTTAAAAAAGAGTTTAAAAAAGGTTTTTCTTCTAATTTTTTTTTAATTGATAAAGTTTATATTTTAAATTTTCTCAAAAATTTTCCAATTTTCCAATATACAACTTTTTTGGACAAAAATTCTTTTTTAAGGAACATTAACAAATTTTCAAAGTAATAATACTACTAAACTATAAAGAAAAGGAACCAAAAAAAAACTGATAATAATTTAATGAACCAATTTATTTAGCTCGTTAAATTTTGGTAAGTGAAGAATTTTCTTCTTCGTTCTCATTAATTATAACATAAATTGAATTAAAAAAAAAAGGATATTTCTTAATCCTTCAAATTTTCGTACAAAATAAACTGTACAGTGAACCTAATTGAATCAATTCTAGTAAATTAAGTTATTTTGCACCTCTTTTCGGTTATATATGTGTTGTCTATGAAATCTAAGAGAATATTTTCTTTAAAATTTCTCTTTAGTTTCATACCTTTTAAGATTATAGGTGGTAGTATATTGAGGACTAGATAGAGGCCACAAAAAACATAGTAAATGTTTGTCCTTTTGATTTACTTTGAAACATTATGAAATTTATGATCTTTTGTAAATATTTCCTCAGAATTTATATAAACAAAATTGATATATGGAATTACTTGGCTTTAATATCCAAGTAATCAGTATAGAAAGTTAAATAACATAAGTTTCCAATCTCGCAAAAGCCCGGTTAATTCCTCCTTTGGGTCTCGTACTTACATACATCGAATATTTTAATTGTTGCGTGAGGTTTAACAATTTTATAGTGATTTCCATCGCTTAATTTGCGATGAGTATCATTTAATAGCAGTAAAACTGTTTTAATAAATTTTTCGACTGTAAAATTATAAATTGCCTATATTTAGGCGTTTTAAAAATATAACCGAAACACATCAGATATTGCAATATTATAAAAATGTTAGAAGTATAACTCATATTTTATCTTCGAAATGCATCTAACCAACCTAAATAGAGTTTCCAATTAAACCTATTATCGAATATAGTTTAGAGTTGTAAATTTTCCTGACAAAAAACATATAAAATATTCATTCATATAACTGATTTTGTGTCCTTTCGATAAATTTTTATAAAAATTTTATATAGTTGGAATTAGGACCTTAATGTAGTAATTTAAAACAACTTTTCAATTATTGGGTTGTCTTTTAACTTAGGAAGAATTTAATCCGTTTGTAATGAATTTTAAGTGTTTTAACGATAGTGTACACCACGCAATAAGCCTTGAAACAGTCTAAATAAAGTAGTGGCAGTAATTGAAAAGGTGTTTTAAATTACTACATTAAGGTCCTAATTCCAACTACATATATAAAAATTTTATTAAAATATTCAATCATATTCAAATTACTTATCCAAAATATGTGCGCTTTATAAGCTTTAAAAAATTTATAATCAATTCATGTACATTATCTACTAAATTTCTATAAAAACATTTTAAGATATTAACAAAGATCAAATTCTTAAGAAGCATGGATGTTTTGATGTCAATATCATAAAATTGTATCATCACCATGAATCTGAATTTAACCGTGGGGGGTTAAGCTTTAAAATCTTAATTTTCTTGGAAAATTTTCCACTTTTTGTTTTCTAAAAAAGAAATTTTCAAAAATATATTTACTTAATTTAATTATAATCGAAATATTTGAAAAATATTTCACCATGAAATTTTCTATATACAATATTGTTTTCATTTTAATCTCAATTTACATAAAAATCATAACTAAAATCGGTTTATAACAAATATGTTGTCGTTAATAGCAACTATATTGATTTAACAGTGTTTGGAAATATACGTCCTTGTCCTCGAACAGTATACCCATAAAATTATGTCGATAAACGTTTGGTAGTTGCAACGTCAGCAATCAAAAATGCCATTTTACAGTAAAGCTTTGCACGCGAGCTTATTTGACGATAGACTTATGTAACATTATCTTTACTTGATCACAAACTTTGAAAACTTGAAGAATTTTGAATAACGAAATTTTTATATGACAACCCTATTTTACCCGTCTTGTATTGTAAGGATATTTAATGACGCTACGTTTGGGATATAAACTCATGGGTTTATATTTCTTTAATATATGAAATTCGTCATCAGCTTGTTGCTCCAATTAACAACATATTCAAGATTTTAAATATCATATACAAAATTCCAATAAAACTAGTCAAAGCAATTTTAAACCAACTGCTTTTACTCAAATTAAATACACAAAAGCGTGCATTTATGGATAGAATTTCCACCAAATTAGTCGAAAATTATTTGATCTATCGGAAATACACGCAATCGTAGGATCAAAACCTATCTGAAGGTACTCAATACCATAGGAAAGTATTAAATTGTTCACAAGCAAAAATAAACGCATTTAACAAGAAAGAAAGGATAAAAGCTTTCATATAAGAAAATACACATGTCTGTTTTTGTTGTATGCTTAAAAGAATGAAAAAAAACCTTACGTTAAGAAGTACTTTGACTTTATTTCTTGTTGAAAGAGTCAAAAAGTTAAAATAAAAAGGTGTTTCCCTATTTTCCATGCAAATTTATTCATTAGCTTTTATTCCTTTAACTTGACAATTTTCTTCTTTTTTTTTCGTTTTCGTTTTTGATTCACTTGAGAATTTCACGTAATATGCCTCAAAGAAAATTCTGTAAAAGAATGAGTGCAAAAAAAACCAAGCATAAACTTTCTAGAAAATAAAAAAAATTCCAAAAATTTTCTTATTTAACAATAAAACTTGAAGTCTTGAAAGAAAATATCACAATCAAAACGAAGCCAAAAGAAAATTTCTCTCATGGGAAAAAAATGAATTACGTTTATTTTGTTATAGGAAAAGCTCAAATCGAACAGAAGGATTTAATAGAATTGTTTCATTCGTTTGTTGTGGAACTTATTTTATTTCAGGGAAAGAAAATTAAACTTATTTTTTTTTTTTTTTTTTGAGGAAAAACGAATAAATATTCAAATCTGTTGAAAAGATTTTCACAATTTTGTATATATGTACCTGGTCCCAAATTTTGTATACAATAACAGACGAATATTAAAATTTCAAATAAAATTTTCATTTCAATAGAATTGAATATATTTTATTTTAATAATAAAAAAAGGATTTTTCTATTTGAAATAAATGAAATAAATGTTTTAGCGGTTTACATAGTTCAATCTTCGAAACGTGCGACAAAATAAAACATACCACAGGAAAATATAAAAATTTTTGAGGGCCACCCAATAGTTCGAAGTGTACTCTATACTTGTATTTTATTGGGAATTTTATCGGGCGCTAATTTACTTTCTCAAAAAAACGATTTTTTAATCAACGTTCTTATAACATTTAATTTCGGATGTTGGTGCTACCATCTGGCAAATGTCGCTTAGTACATGTTTTCTATCGAGCGCTAATTTAGTGCCCGATATTATACGGCGCTAAATAAGAACCTATAAAATGTATGGTAACCGCCGATAGAAGTCCCATTAAAATACAGCATATATGTCCTTGTAATGTAAATTCCAAATCAATCCGACTAATAGTTTCTAAGAAAAATACACACTCGTCATGTTTCTTACGTGGTATTTCTAAGAATTTTTTCATAATCTTTTAAGGACATTTTGAAGAACTCAAATTATATGAAAATGCAAATTGAATGTTTAACTGGCCAGACTAGAATACCACATAAAGAAAAAAATTATCGAAAATCCTTCTACACAACGTGATTACATAGTAATTCGACTTAATATCTTCTTAGAAATATTAGTCCTCGAGATTACGGGATTAAATCATATTTGAAATTGATGATTGGATAAACGAATCAATATTGTGTAATTCAAATTAATAACGATTTAAAATCGAACTTCAATATACCTAAAAAAAAAACTTTCTACTTCTTTTTATTTGTTGGGAATCCAAAGATATAAATTTGATTAAAATAATCAATCAATGACTTTTCAAAAATGTAGTAAAACAACTTTATATTGAGAAATTGAAGGATCTTTGGTGTTTTATTGTATCCCCCAAAAAAAAGGATACTCTTTGAAATAACATATTTTTCTTCTTTAAGACACATTTTTATTCGAACTGATCTTATTTAGATTATAGGTCACTAAATTTTGGTATCTCATCCATTACGAAATTACATTTTATGTTTTTGTTTTATTTTAGAAATTTTTCTTTTAGTATCTTATCCGCTCTTATATACCTGTTATGTTATGTTATAGCATTTTTCTTCTTTTTTTTTTGTATTTGAATAACTTCTTTAAATCATTCAGATTTCATGTATTTAAATCTAATTTTCGATATAATCAAATTTCATTTATCTTCTATCAATAATTTTCATGAATTTTTATATTTCATGTTCCCTATTAGTAAAACATACAGATTTTGTATTCTAGACCAACGTCTACACATAATTTATAATAACCTAATCTTTTGATATCCAATATGGCTTACATTTAGTATAATCATATTATATAACAGGTAAAATGTAATTGAATATTCCGATAGTACAAATCTACTAAATATCTATTAAATTTAATCGAATACGTGATTCAAATTAAATGGAATATGATTCTCAAAAGGGTTTATAACATTTGATTTTGAAAGTTAATACTAAGATAAAATTAATGTATAGTTAAGTGCAGTTTCAGGGATAAAAGGAAAATCGAACAAAATGTTACAATGCATTCAGATATGCTTATATAATTTTTGGTTCCATTAAAATTTATATATTAGAATTGTCGAATTAAATCAATAAAGATGTGATGTACATCCCCAATTTAAAAGGACGGGTTTCATAAATATAAAAGCCGCGCTAATTTCATCAATAGGATTTTAATGAATACTGGAATATGTGTCTATTCGGTACTAGTGTCACGGGAGTTACAGAAAGAAAAAGAAACATTCATAATTCGGTCAATGCTCGATGGGGATATTCATCTATCTATATCTAGAAGCGTTAGAATAGCATTGCAGATCAATAAATGTATCTTTAAATTATATTGTTTTTATAATCATCTCCCAACCCAATCCAAATAACAGAAAGCATCACCTTGCACAAGCAGCTAATAGTTATATACATATATTATTTGTTAATGTGACTGAAAAACTCATTTGCATTAATACAGAACTATCTATTTTTAAAATCTGGATCATAAATGATCTCAATTGCTCTCAAATTTGTAATATGGTATTCCTGACTGAAAGTCATTTTCTTTTAAGTGTTTGATAAAGAACTTTAAACCACCAAATACGAAGCTTAAAGGATACGTAAAATGATCTTATTTCCTAAAGAAAATAAACAAGACAATTTCTATAAAAAAGAGCATTAGAGAATATGTCATATTTATACTTATTATATTTTTATGTTTTTATTTATCCTTCATAAAAAACAAAATAAAATACAACAAATTTTCGAACTTTACATGTTGTACTTTTATATATCCTCAAGAATGAGAATCATGTGAACTTTTCTTTTTTAATATTAAGAAATGAAAACGAATTCCAATACATGAAACATGAATATTTTCTCATTTATACTTATTCTTATACTTTCTAAAGAATATGGTAAAAGGAAAACGTTTAAGAATTTCCATGTCCAATATTCATGCCAAGTTCGTGATGTTCGATTTATATTGAACATTTTTATATTAAATCTGTGAATAAGTTTTTACTATTTTACATTATATGACTTAATTAATGTAATACGTCTGAACCGGCATTACATGTATTTGAAAGATTTTATGACAAGCTTCAAAATGTGCTACATGACATTTGGTCAAAGTATAAAGAACATTGAAAATGGAAGATTCCGTGCAAAATAAACAGCATTTGCGGGAAAGCTTTACTTTATTGCTTCAAAGACAATCAAGAAAAGGATTTTGTTTTGCTTTGAATTTGTTACTGGAGATGAAAAATGGATCTATTTCGAAATTCATAAATTCAGGCAAGCAAAAGTCGCGACAACGCCAAAACGAAACATTCATTCAGATAAGGTTATACTTTGCATTTGGTGGGACAACAAAGCTGTGGTCTACCATCAACTTTTGAAAACAGGTGAAACAGTCACTGCTGATCATTATAAACAACAGCTGATCAAATTGAATTGAGGTTTGAAGAAAAAGCGGCCAGAATGGGCTCGTAACCACAATAATGTGATTTTGCAGAAAACGTTGGAAACGCTCGGCTGAGATATGCTACTCCACCCGCTCTATTAACCAGACATTGCTCTCTCCGATTACCATTTGTTTCGGTTGATGCAACGTGGCCTTACTGATATTCACACATTCTCAATCTGAAGAATTGCGAAAATGGCTCCTTGACAGGATTGTCTCGAAGGATGAACAATTCTTGCAATGCGGAATCCGTAAATTACCTGAAAGATTGTGGAGATTGTAGCTTCAGATGGAGCATACTTTGTATAGTTGTTAAATAAAGGTGTATTTTTCCAAAAAAAAATATGAAAAACTAATTCACACACCTAATATTATATTTTATTTTTCCATATATACCACAAAATAGAATACACATATCCTTTGACCATTAAATCCGGTATATGTGTGTATATATCTCTAAATATGACAATAATGTTTGATATCGGAATTCTTGAATTTTTCCTTATTTTATCGATCGATTTTGTTACTAGGGATTATTAGAACAGCTGGGAATCAATTTTCGTTATGAAATATAATTGTATGTTCATTTCGACAGATTTTTAAAATGTTCTTTTCTATTTGGACCTATAACAAAAAAAAAATTGATTTGTCTTAATATGCATATAAAGATAGAAAGGAAGTCTTAAAATCTTGGTTTGTTAGTATTAAGAAAGTGTTTTTTAAAGCCTTTTTTTGTGAACAACATATCACCTAATAATTTAATAATATTTTAATAAGGACTTAATTATTTTTTTATCATTATACATATGTATGGTATATATATAGTATTTCGAGTCACTGTACTATTGGCAAAATACATAAACGACCTTTTATTAAAAGAATCAAATTCTTTCAAGTCGAATGGTTTAAACTAATGGAGCAATTGATGCAGTAAGAAGAAAAGGTCTCATCTTTATTTATCTAAAAGAATTTACGTTGATTATGTATAATCTATATTATATTTGTAAACTTTTCTCTTTATGTATCGATTTGGGTCTTAAACGGTTAGACCGATTTTGATCAAACATGTCTGAAATATTTAATTTCAGTCTACGTGCTAAATAAAATTATTTTATATTAGTCGCAACTAAAAAAAGGACCCCAAAACATTTAAAATAATTTTTAAAAATCCGTTTTTGCAAATGCATGCAATATACTTTATTCAGAGATAGGATTTCCGCGAAAGTATAACATAAAGTACTACAAATTTCGAAGATTACCCACTTTTTTTCGTATTATATGTAGTCTTGTTCTGTTCCATTATTCATAATAACCCAAATTTATTCTATTCTAACCTTGAAAATTTCAAAATTGTTTATATCGCCGCGACTTCTTGAATAATTTATGAATACTATCACTACACTAGAAATTGTCAAACTCAGGTATTTAAAAAAATATAAGAAAAAGAAAACGCGGTTTCACGTGTTTCTATATCATCTTACATCCTGGTAAAAACTTTCAAGATTACGTGATACTTTATAAAACCATAAAAATAGAATTCGTCGACAAATTTTATAACAAATTCAGTTCAAAAGAATGTTACACTATCAAAGGATAGTAGTAGCTAATATATAAATATAACAAATACCTCAAAATGGATATCATTTATTCACATCACGTCAAAAAAAGGATTCCAAAAATATGGTACATAACTTTTTATCTATATATTGTATATACATAAATATGTATATGAAAAGTTTCCTAAAAACATCGAATATTTGCTGAAAATAATATTAAGACGATCGTTCTTATGGAACGTAAGTAAATCAGTTTCGAAAGAGTCTTGTTCTTGAAATCCATCTTCTTTATTTCCGTTCTTGTTATGGTTCCTCTACTATAATATAGTATATATGGAGAATGAAATGTATTTTTCATCTTTATTTTATTATATATCTAAATGTAATACTACCTCATAGTATTTGTATAGTAATTGTGTAGAGTCGATTACTTCAGCCTCGTAACCAGAACTGAATATCAGGGTAGGCACAAATGGGGCTCGTATTATTAATATGTATATATGGTATATGTTTTAGAAAATTCCAAATATATTCTTCCAATTTTCATGAGGTGGGGGTTCGCAAAATACTAGCCCCCTGCTGGTTACGGGCCTGATATACCTGATATATAAAAGTTGAGTTTTTTTTTTCTTATACCTTTGACACGTTCTTATCGTTTTCACTATCCTTTCCATTTTTTTTTTTTTTTATTATTAATAATATATTTCGAAGAGTTTATATATATTAGAAGTATAAGTTATTATCAACTCACGTCACATATTTTAATATGGATACAAAACGTTTCCGATTTATCCGCATGAGTTATGATTTCTTATTTCACATAGGCGCCCCGTTTTCTTTTTTGGAGTGGATAATTTGTGAGAATTTAACCAGCTGTAAAATCGAAAGAAAATGTGAATCGACTACTCAAAATAATAATATATTTCGTTTTTTTTTCCATGTTTTAAATCACAACATATAAAACATAATTATAGCTTAAAGTTTAATTATAATTATTTTAATTCATTTGAAAAGTTAATACCGTGTAAATATTGAAATTTTTTAAAATAATCTTCTAAATTCGCTTTCTTTCACTGAAAAGGACATAGAGCGAAATATGTAGGAGGGTCATCCTGTTTGTGTAGACGCCAAAATTGGTTCAATATTATTTAAATATTTATTTAGATTCGACGTCAATGTGTAGGTAGTAGTAGCCTATGTAGGTCTAGAATATAGTAATGTAAGAGTTAAAAATAGGATACAATTGAATTTGATAAAACAATTGAGAGGTTTGACTAGAACAGTTGTAATGATTTGAATAATATTGTTGTTAGTAGAGGAAAAGGCAAATGGTAGATACAGTGTAGAATGGTCTAGTTGGTTAAGACCTCGACCTCACCTCATGAGACTGATGAGACCCTGGTTCGAATACAGGTCTCGGTTCTTCACTTTTTCTCTACTTTTCTTTGCCTTACAGTAATACATAATTTATTTAAACTTCTTTGAAAAATATTGTAGAAATATTTTGTTGACTCCATAGTATCAGTCCCTATTTATTTTTAATCTTGAATAAAATTATTGTTTAAAAATATCCTAGAATAAAGTATTTCCTGCCTTTTCTAAGATTCTTAACAAAAAATCCATATTATTCCAATCTTTCCAGATATATCAAGACTATGAACGTTACAGTGTGCACAATATATGTTAAAGAAGGAACAATTTACGAAAGGATAGATAATCTCCTAGAGTCGGATTTCAATTGCTTTGATCTTCAAATATCTTTTACAAATCCATAATAAAGGAATTTCATGATTATTCTTATCAAAAGTTCGTAGGAGTATTCAATCCTTTTATGCATTCCATTTTCTTTAACATATTTTTGAATTCTAAACGTCCTACATAACAATTGTGTGAGATATGAGACTATAAACTTATTACATTGAAATTATCACTCAACTATTTCTGTAAATCCTTCCAGTTCCACTTATTTATTCCATAATCTTGAATAAATTTAATCATATGGAATTTTCTCTCTCATTCTTGACAATGTTGTTCTTATGGGTTACCCTTCAAAAGAATCCTTATTTATCTTTAATAAAATATCTTTGAACAAAAAGAATTCATTATTTTTAATAAACTGATCAACAAAATTATATAATAACCAAAAATTCTTCTTGTGAATTTTCTAAATAAAACAAATTTTGGAAAATACAAGAAAAGTTTTACATTTTCTAATGTCTTTAATTTATGTTAATCAGTAACCCTTTTTTCCATACCCTATTAATTATTTTTTATTTCCCTTTTTATTTATTTTTTTGGGTCGATTTTCTTCAGCACCTTCTCTCATCATCTCTAACACAAGAAAATTGTCGACGAAAAACTTTAAGACACTGCAGCCGTAGGGACAAGTTCTTAATTAGCATTTAATGAAAAGAACAAGTCTTCAGAAAATCTTCATTTCTTTGTAAAAATTTATTCCAATTTAGTTTTATTTTTCCTCTTATATGTCTTATAACTTTTGTGGAACATAACCAAAAAAAAAGAAAAAAAAAGGTTGCGGAAATTTCGAGGCAATTAAGAAACCAAAAAAATACATATATAATATATATATCGAAAGGGATGCTAAAAGAAAAGTTCTAGACAGTGTATTCTATCTTCAATTTCAACATTTCATTATCTAATTTTCTTGTCTCTCCTCATTATTACTGCTTGAAGGCATCCTCATTTGATATAATGATGATTTTCTTGATGAATTTCCTTTTATTTTAATTGCTATGAATTTTCAAATACATATATTTTAAAAAGATATGAAATTTTACGATCTTTTAAATTTTATTCAAAATATAATATTAACAGAATTTTTGTTAGTAACAAACTTTGAGAAAAGGAAAGGAAGCTGGAAATATTGAAATCGTAGCTTTATTATGAGGTGGTCATATATCAGAGGTGGTCATCAGTTTTGTCACTATATATTTTGAACACATAAAAATAAAGATTGGTCTCAAGTCTTTTTTGGTTATTTCGACCTCTATTCCAAACTTGAATTCATTTAATTATATTATTGTCTGGAAATCTTACAAGTGCCATATTATTGATTGATTTTATTTTGAGAGAGTACAAAGCCATATAAGTACGTGATAATATTTAAAAGATGATTCGGCAATCACCAAATATACAGTCTTGACAAAAATACTATTTTTAGTATAAATTTTTAGTGGAGAAAAACTCATCCAACTTTTTCGTATACGCAACATTTCAACTTAAGTTTTCTCTTACCACACGACTCCACACGACTTATTTCAAAACTTATTTTCAGTCGGACTGAAAAAAAGTCTTGGGTGGACTCTAAAATTTGGACTTTTTTGTCAGCCCGACTGAAAATATGTCTTGAAATAAGTCCAATGGAGTCGAGGGGTTAAACTATGAAAGATACAACAAATTGTAATACACTCCTGAGCACTTGATTACCCTCTTTTAAATTTTAACGTTATTGACAATATAATGGTGCAATATCTTAGACACTGTTTCCATAATATTCGTTGCCCATTATTCTATTCTACCCAATGACGGAGATGTATGAATGACTCATGCTTAAGTGGAAATTTCCACTTTTGTCTCTTTCGGCTATTTGCATCGGAGTATTTCACTACCCTCATCAGTATATAGAAAATATATAAGATTTGATTCTGTATCAAAAATAATTAATATTTTTTTTTGATGTTAATATATGTCTTTAGCCTGAAAAAAATCGCGTTACGAAAAAGCGTGACGAAAAGCATACAATTTTTTTATCAAATTTTGCACGTCATACGACGCACGACGATTACAATGTTCGGTAATATTATGGAGGTTTTAATGGGGATTATTACTGTCAACGATCAAATAGTTCTACCTCCCACCCCATTGGCACTATGGATGATACAAATTTCTGATCTTATTATATAGAGGTCATACACGATTGGAATTTTCGGCAAAGTTGTAGAGGTTTTTATGGGGATTATTTCCATCGAAGGCCCAATAGCTCCATCCCCCACAAAAATCAGATCACTAGTCTACCAACAAAAGACATATTAATGATCTCATGTTTATCCCCATAAGGGAGGTACTCCTTCCTTTTTTTGATTGAACCTTTAGAAAAGAAGATAACACCAAAAATTTCCTCAATTTTTGGCAGAAAATCTTTCATTTTCAGTGAAATGAACCTGAAGGGAGTTCCCTAATTTTGTATAATTTAAATTTTTCCAACATTTTAATTGAATGCTAAATATGATAGAAGAAGAATATTTACATTTTTTTTTTTTTTTTGGTGAAAAATTGTACGCAAACAAAATTTTCATTAGAGTGAAAAATTATCGACCAAATAATAAATTCTTAAACGAAAATAAAGGTGCGTTTTATCACCGAATTTAAATAAATAAGAAACTTTAAAAAAACAAATTAATCAAAGGCAATTTTTTTCGGGTTTTCGTCGGCGGGTAATTCTCACCTCAACTGAAAACCACTTAATAAATACATTTTATATCGAAAAAAATTAAATAACATAAAAAAAATTTGTTTACGTTTGCATAAATTTTATTTGAAACAATTAACTAAATTCCATTTAGTGTACTCTCGAGATGCACCAAAAAAAGCAAAATGCTTTCAAAATATTTATTTGTCGCGCAAACGAACAAATTACCCACGAGTAAAAAAAAAAAAAGGTTCAAATTAAAATTGTAAATAACTTTTGTATCGGCCACTTGATTCTCATTTACCACGTAATTTCGTGTTAACCAAAATATGGCCAAAAATTCGAAACTCCATATTATATATCTAGTTTGTTTGGTGGGAAATTGTATTTTTTTTGGTTTTGTTTTGTTTCTTCCATCATAGAACCATAAAATTGTAAATATTTTTTAGTAACACCATAAAATTTTTTTTAGAACCATTCAAAATTTTCTTCTACGATTAAAGATTTTGAAAGACTTAACAGTAAATATGGCTTCATAAAGCTGTGCCATGTTAACAGGTTAAAAAATTGGTTGCCTTTTTTTTTTATTTGGGACTTAATTTATGATCTTTGGTGGAAAAAAACACTGTAATTAAAGTCGAAAATTAACACGAAATCAATTAGAATTTTTATATTTTTTTCAAAATGTAATAAAATTTAATTGAAAAATTTTAAAAAAAAACAAACTATTTCAAAACTATTTTTCATTAAATCTTATTTAAGTAAAACGAGAACAAAAATTAATATTGATTTTCAAATCTTTAAGTTAGAAAATGTCACATATTGAATATATTGATTAGTTTTTTTTCTATATTCATTCTCTTTCGTAGGCTTCTTTATCAAATCATTTACATAACACAATTATTCCATACCAAAATTTTATCCTTCTCGAAATTTAATATTAGAAGAATAATCTAAAGGTCTGAACGTATGTCCGATTTTTATGTGCACCTAAAAATATGCAACCTTGAAATAAGTATAGTCTATCATACTGGAAAACTACATATTCAATTGGAATATGAAATCTAATGAAACACATGATGCTAAATAACACTTTATGACGCAATGAAATTTATTGAAAAATCTATTTAAAATTTGATTAGGAAATTTTCAAGAAGGAAAAACACTTAACACTTTAAATGGAAATATTGGATTCTTCTGGAAATTCTGAAAACAAATTATATATAGTGAACGTAGGCTTCAAAGGAATCAGTATTTTGAAGAATGATTACAGTAGTACTAGAATCTTGTAATTTGATTTGGATCAAATCGTAGAAATCGTAGAAAATATAGAAATTGGTAATGCTTTTGTGATTCGATTTAGTCACAATCGAATTACAAGTTTTCACTTCAGTATTTTTTAGATAATAAACATCGCTAGAACAGGAGTGTGAAATCGTGTAACTCGGTTTGAATTCAACTTATATCGAAAAAGCTAAGGAATGTGACAATGCTTTTCTAATACAATTTAGTTTCAATCGAATTACATGATTCAACTCTTGATTTAAATGTATCAATTTGAAAACGTACTGTGCCTACTATATCTTCTGGATAACCAACTAAAACTTCTAAGATATTGAAGTCTTTTGGGTTATAGGAGTATTTAATTCAGCTCTTTAATTATAATTGATCATTTTGGGTAATCTTTTGTTTTTGTATTCTATTGTATTGGAGGGGCCCATATAGTTGCGGGTCTTAGTACGTTATTCTTTTGTTAATAGAATATCCCTGATAGAACTGACTCTACCTAATTTTTCTAACTAAAAATCGAAATTAATAAATAAAAATAAAATATAAATTTGAAACTACTTAATTTTATTTTATTGCAAAAATATTACAAAAATATTGATTTTATGCTAAAAATTAAATCTTAAAACTGAATAAAAAACTATACAAAAAGGAAAAAAAAGAAACAAAATGTTCCTCTATTCTATTACAAAAAGATCCTACAAAATTTATCTACAAAATATAGTTTTCTTATTTTATTATTTTAAAACATATTATTATTATTAATATTAGTTATTACGAATTGGCATAGCTACCCCACATGTACTGATAAGACGATGGACTATCATGATAGTAACCATTATTTGTGTTAACAATATTATTAACATCGGAAATTGTTGTTGTTTGTGTTGTATCTAAAATTTTCTCATTCAAACATTTATTATTATCCCCGATACCAACAGGATGTAATTCCAGTAAATTATCATCATCATCATCATCCTCATCATCATCATCATCATCAACAGCATCAACATCGTTTTTATATGATGAGGATATATTTGATGTTAAACATTTTGTTGTTATTTGAATATCATTTTGTTGTTGTTGGTGTTGCTGAACATTTGTATCTAAATATTGGTCAATCTCTTTAGGATCAACGTCTGTATCAATTGGCGCCAAAAAATTTTGGGTCATTTGTTGTGGATGCATATTATAATTAATTTGTTGTTGCTGTTGTTGTTGCTGTTGTATTGTTGTATTTGATGATGATGATGATGATAATAATGATGTATTTAATGTTTCATAATGATGTTGTAAATGATGTGTATACATTCTATACGAATCTGGTGTATATTTTTGTAGAAAATTTGAATTTAAATATGATGATTCATTACCATTATTAATAATATAATCATCATTTAAACGTTGATATGTTGTTGTAGTATAATGTCCAGTATTCAAAAGATCTGGTAATATATTCGATTTCATTGGTGATATTGAACGTAATAATATACCATTTGTTGTTGTACCTAGTGTTGTTGTATATGGTGTAGCTGGTGGTGTTAATGGTTGTGATGTTGTTTCTGATATTGATTGTATTGAACTTGATGTTGTTGAACATGGTGAATCCATTTGTCTTGTATAATCATATTGTTTTAATGTTGTATTACCCGAAAATGTTATTGAATTTTCATTATTTATATTATGATGAAGTAATGCATTACCACCAGCATGTTGATGACCATCATATATTGGATATAAATCAGTTTTTAAACTGTTCATATTTAATAATTGATGATTATTCATTTGAAGATTATTTGTTGTTGTATAATTATTATTATTATTATTATTATTATTATTATTATTATTATTATTATTATTATTATTATTATTATTATTATTATTATTATTATTATTACGATTATTATAGTTTTTCTTATTTTGTAGAGATTTTGTATTATCATTTGATCTTGTTGTTGATGTTATCGTTGTTGTTGATGTTGTTGTTGAACGTGTATTTGTCATTCCTTTCGCTTTTTTTCGTCGCGGTTGATATTTATAATCAGGATGTTCTTGTTTATGGGTTACACGTAATTTTTCAGCGAATTCTATAAATGGTTTTTTATCGGCTTCCTTTAAATTTCTAGAAAGAATAAAATATATATATATTTTTTTAATATATACGATCAAATGATTTTTGTACACGTGGTTATATATAGAGGCATATATTTTGATCAAATTTTGACATCAATAAATTTTTATAATTTAGGCAAAAACTTTAAATCAATATGCACGTGTGATGGAATTTCTGGTGTGTTATCACGATTGATTGAATAAATACAGGTGATATATGGAAATTTTATTTTTTTATTTTTACTTTATTGAAAAATGATTGATAACAAATTTTTGGATGATAAATTATAATAGAAAATTGAGCAATAAATTTTATATGTTACTATGGAGTAATGTAATAGAAAGAAAAAATATGGAAATATATGCATGCGTTCATTTTAATTTAACAATATTTTAGAATGAAAACCGAAAAGTAGAATAAAAACTGCTTTAAAAACATATAGTAACTTAAAATCGGCCTATAGCCGAATTTTTGATGCTCTATGGTAGAAATCTATGGTAGAAATGTGAAGAAATGTTCTCGACCATGGAACAACAATATGAAGTTGCTAGACAAGTGACACACACAATGCGTGGCGTTGGTCTAGGATTTGGTTCACAACCAAGACAATTTTAAAATTATATTTAAATTCTATGAAATTATTTAATTTTTTTTGTTTCCTCTTTTCAAAATTTCCTCTAATTCGCAGGTAACCTAGGCCCTAATAGGATAAATCCAATCCGCAAATTTTATTTAAATCAGTATGTTAGTTTTTAAAGTACATCAAAAAAAACTTTATGAACAAACTTATTTTCTCCTAGGATTATTGCTTTCTCCACTATCCTCGGACCGATTTTGCTGAAATTTAACATGGTATCGTCTATTTACGTATTTAACCAATATAATTAATTTAAACAAAATTGATTCACAAATTTTCAAGTTAAATCCGAAAAAGCATATAAAAAAAACAACAAAACTTTCTGGTCACCCTGGTTTTTACTTAATAACTTCCCTCCCCTTCGGTCGATTTTGCTGAAATGCAATACCAAATGCAGTTAAGGAATAACCAACTTACATTCTAAATTTCAACAAAATCGGATAACTCGTTTTTGAGTTATCTTGTCCGCCGACGGACTGACGGACATGTATAAATCGATATATCTTTTGATTCCCTGCACAACCATACCCTTGAAATTTTTCTGCGATGGTTATTTCTATGCGTTACACACTTAGTGACAAAACTAATATACCCTCTGGTAGTACCTACCATAGGGCATAAACAGTGAGTTATATAAAATTTTAAAAAAAAAAATTACTTTCTTGTTTCTTAAGAGACTTAAAAGAAGTTTGTATAACTTAACTATTACATAATATGATAAAGAAATTAGAAAAACAAATAATTTGGGTATAAAAAATTTTAATTTTGTAAGATGTCGAAATAGCCGGTAATCCTACTATTTATAAATCTTATTCAAAATAAAAACAGTTCTTATTATTATTGTAGGAATTAGGATAGAAAATTCACTTCTATCACATACAAGAAAAATATGCTTGCTACTAAAACACTAATGTATCGAATTGAAAAAGCCTATATAAATACCATGTGGAGTCTTATTTGGCATGTTTATGCAAAATTTCATATCATTCAAGATCAATGCCTATCGATTATTAAAGCAAATTTTCTAAATGAAAACTCCTCTGACCTTTAAATCCTTATAGCTCTAGGACGTATATGAATTTCATCCTAGTAATTTAAGGACATATTTTCAGTTACCAAAATCGACTTTTTTATCCAGCTAAACTTGAATAAACCCTTAAAGTTTCGACATGTCAGATAAGTTGTTATTGTTACATAACTTCGATAATTTTTTGAATTTTTCCATATACTTTGGATTAAAATATTCTTCAAAGTAGTATATTTAAAAGCAACTATTTGCTTTTATTGCCATTTGTTTATTTCACGTCACAACATAGCTTTTCTAGACTTTAATCTAATAATTAATCATCTCATCATTATCAGTCGATTTTTAACTCCTACCTCGAATGTGTAAAACCTTTTTCCAATCACATCAAATCAAATAATCAATAAAAATAATAAATATCAATAACCTAAAATTAAATTTTTGATTTCTTAACTTTTTCTTGAAATAAAAGAACAAAAACAAAATAGAAAAATAATTTATTATTGTTCTCCCGGTGCAAATCCAACTAAAACCCTTAAACGACAACCTAAAATTTATGATCATAAACGAGACTATATGCCACATAATTTATTATTAGAGAAATCCTGAAAAAGAAAGGGAATTCTTCTGCAGTTTAGTTTCAATAAATTTTCCTTCATAGAAAATGCAAGTAATACATTTTCTTATATTAGGATTAACTGATTTTATCATAAATTACTCATTCGTTACATACACGTTAAAAGGAAAAATTATCGTTTTATTTTCTTGACGAAAAATTTTATTCTTCTGGTTTCGCTACAAAAATTATTATTTATTATTATTTTGAATTTCATTTAAGATTCTTTTCTAAGAAAATATTTTATGTTTTTATGACCCAATTAAATGTTCTTTAAATCTGTAAGAAACTAGTTCAGAATCCTTTTCACAACAGCCCCATAATAAATCATTGGATTGACGTCCTAATTAAAGACACGCGTTTTATATACGCACAAGTGATGAACTAATGATCTAATGATGTCTCTGTCGAATACAGAAATTAATGACTTTTTTTATGGGTTTAAATAAACTAACAGAAACAAGATTTTTTAAAGCATCCTTGTTGTATGTAAAGTGTGATTTTCCAAAGGAAATTAGAATACTTTAATATAAAAAGGATTTTGTAGAAAAAACTAAATCGTATTAGTCCTTCGATAGACCTTTTTTAGAATTAATCTTAGTTAGTATTTAGTTCCGTCATATGGAAAAAACTAGTAAGCTTATTCTGGTGATCGATTTAAAGCCTCAACAGTTTTCATCAGAATACATTATTATCAGGGAAATAATGATGAAAATTCATATTCTGTTAAGACAGTCATAATTATATCACCAAAACATAAATAAGTGTCATATGTTATGACCGTTTCAAACTAAAATAATGATATCCCTGTTCCTAGGATAGGCCTGTTCATCTGAGACCAACAAATTTCATTTTCTGGTTCTTGCCCCAACAGAAACTTTCAAGAGCGTTGACCTAACCCTAACCTTAAATGCGAGCATATTCTAATTGAAGCGTAGGCCCGTACTCTCGATTAGACTTTCAAAAAACAATACAAAAAAAATTATATTTTTAAAAAATTTACATTTTTAACATGAAAATTCAAAGGAATCAATACGAATTTTCATTAAATTTAAAATATAATTTATTCTTTATTGAATTTTTCGAAAATTTTTCATTCTGTTAGAATTTTCTTTTATTTTTATATTATATATAATTTTCTGGAGTTTTTCTTTTTCGATAATTTGATAAAAGAACAAAATGAGAATAATTTACGGAAAAATTTCAATATTTTATTATTCATTTCGGTTGGTTGTGTTTTTTCCTTTTTTTTTTCTTTTGTTGTTGGAAAATTTCTTCTTAAAAGAAAAATCTTCTACAAAAGCCAATTTCAAAGTTTGAGAAAGGAATTTTTGAGTAAAAAATTACGATTCTCGTTCAGAATAATGAAATTTCAGTTTTCAATTTTTCTTCTTTTTGTTTTTGCCCCAAGATTCTCATACACATATTCGTTAACGAACAATTTTGTGTTAGCCTCGCATAAGAAAAAATTCTTTGAATATGTTTTTCTCGGGCTTAAGAAATAGAAAACACAAAAAATAAATACAATTTTTAACATAATAAAAATTTTGATAATTTTATTTACATTTAATGACGGGACTCTTATCAAATCAAAAACGTTTTGATTTTATTTTTATTTTTTAGCAAATATATTTCACGAGTATTTATTGTCCAAGAATATATTATTATAACCAAGAAAAAGTGTTTTTTAAATCATTCTTCTTCACATAGAAATTGATGGCCGAATCTCCCTAGAACATGAGCAACAGAAATTAAATTAATAGTTGTCTCGAAATAAGAAACAACCACACAGACAATTGTCTGGTATCGTATCCAGCAAATTTTGCTGAAATGGTTTTGGCACAAGTACTCATTTGTTGTGCTACAAGTAAATAACTTAAGCATTTAGCTTGTACGTACAAGTATATACAAGAGCCCAGCTTTTCAACTACACAAATGTAGAAAACAACGATTTTTACAAGACTTTTCCAAAAATTGGAATTGTGGGCATTCGTACACAATCTTTAGGAGCCTACACACGTTCAATGCTACTTGACAAGTATTATTGATAAAAATTTTCGTCAAGTAATATTGATGGAAATTGCCTCCACACGTAACAATAAACATTGACAATGTTTTCATCAAAATTTTGTTCAGTACGATAGTAAACCTTAGTGAAGATGATTGATAATACCAAAATACCATATCGATGGCCGGTATACTTCGTCCTACCCTGATCCCCATTTTTTCGATTTTTCTATTTTTTTTACTTCGGCGCTAAAATTTGTTCTCATAATGTTTATTTTTTTCTTGACGATATTAACTGTGACTTGTGGATTCACTTCTCTTAATTTATCGCAAAGTTCTGGCATATGCTTTTAGTTTCAGATCTTTATTCATATATAATAAAGATTTTATTTTCCACAAACACTCATTTCTTCTATAAATGTCGATAAATTCACTGAGTAATTCCCTCGAACACTGCCGAAGTTCGGACATGTTGTTTCTTCGAATATCAGACAGCAACTGCCACATTGACAAGTAACTTTGATAAAGGAGATCTAAACCATCAATGTTACTGTCAATGAACATTCAAGAATATCTAAATATTTTTGATCTTCATCAATGTAAGCTTTTTACTTGAGAAGAGCATTGAAGAGCATTCAAACGATCAATGTTACTTGAATCATGAGTCATTCAAGTAACATTAACAATTAACATTGAACCTATGTAGGCCCCTTAACAGTGAGTCTTAATCACCATTCTATTCTTTAAATTAACTCCAATTGTCTCACTGACCATCATATTATTTACTCAATAATAAAGTGATCTAATTTGGAGTCTGTACATATGTGGTAAAGGATAAGCATTCAAAAGGGTATATAATTTTTTTCTACTGTTTCTTTAAAAATATCGCAAATATCGCTAGTTCGCCATGAGAAAAAAAAATTATGGTACAAAGGTAGTCAAAAAACAAGTTCTTCTTATTTCTATAATCTTTGATGTTATTCAAATTTTTCTCGATTTACGATGGCTATTCTTGATTCAAGTCGTACATTCTTTAATAATATATCAATAACATTCGATTAAAATTCTCTACTAGACAAAAATGGCTAATCGAAATGACAATTAGCATTACTCGTTCATGGATCAATGAATTGAAATGATAAGAAAAGGTCACCACCGCCGGACTTGAATAACACTTTCACTGATTACAAGAAATTTATGTACATAAAAAAAATATATTAATTTTTTCGTGGAAAAAAAAAATTATACGAAATTTTGATGATAATAATAAATAAATCAAAAATATTTGATTAAAAAAAAAAAAGAAGAAATCGGCGGCATAAAAAAACGCGCTTAACAAAAAAAAGAACCATATTAATAATTTAACAACCAATTTTAAACACTTTTAAGATGCAAAATTAAAACAAATGGGATCAGGAAAGGCAATAAAAAAAATTATTGCTTTGATAGCAGACAAATTATCATTTTTTAAAAATTAAAAACAATATCTCAAATATATTATTATGATTAACACTAAAAACGACGAAACATTTTTAATTATATAAGATAAGCGCTTCAAGACTCTTTTTCACATTCAATATAAATTTTATGTCTTGGAAATTTTTTTGCAACAATGTTGGAAGAAAATCTTCAATAATATTAAGAAATTATTGGAATAATTTTCTTATTTTGCCATTAATAATTTCCGCTAAAATATATACTATATATTCTTAATTTGTCAGTTATAAAGTATGTACTTACTTCCATAATTTTCCAAGTGATTTACTAAGTTCTGAATTTTGTAAATGTGGATATTGTTTGGACATTACACGTCTTGCTGCCTGAGCCCATACCATGAATGCATTCATTGGCCTTTTTATATGGTCTTTTTTTCTATCTGAGGTTGATCTGGAAATAAAATATATATTTTTTATTGAGGAGGAAATATATTGTATTTATTCTATTTCTCTAGAATTTAATAAAAAATAAAAAAATACAATCATATAGAATCGACTTCATGAACCAACTTTTCTAATATCAAAACCACATTCATTAAAAATTGAAGTTTCAGAAGCCCAGCCACGAAATTGCAACGGAAATGAAAATTATCATCACCAGGAGCAATTATTATCATTCTTATGATTTCGTCTGTACTATCATAATCGAATTTCCTGTTATCAAATCACACATACCTTATATTTTTTATAGTATAAACATTAGAGTGGCCCTTATTTTTCAACTTTGCCAAAGTCTATCTCCCACCCCTGAATTTTGTTCCAATTAACAAAACGATATATACAAAATTTTAGCTCAATCGGACAATTGCAAGGCGACCCTCATCGAGCTTGAAAATTTAAGGAGTTTTCGAATTAACTTTTGGGAAATTTATTTCAGAATGTTTTTTAATAGTTCCTGGAGTCGCCTGAATGTTCCCACATAAATTTCTTTAAAAAGAGAAATAAAAATGGTTGATATAGGAAAGCGTCGTTGGGAATACTATGTTCCAACTTAAAGACGAATGCGGGTCACCTTAAACTTGTCCGATTGAGCAGACATTTCGCATAGCCTGTTTTTTTGGTCATTGGCGCAGGATTAGGGGGTTGGCAGCTTAACTTCCAAAAAATTTCATACAGCTACAGGCCACCCTAATAAACATATTTAGTGTCAAATTTCGACACGTTCACATTAAATTGCCATCTATCTGTCAGAAATTTTTTTTGAAAGTTTAGTCGAAATAGATCGAAATATAGCCTTCGTAGTTCTTTAATATTGAATATAATCTTTCAATGTGTGTTATACTATAGTATATAGTACATCAGAATATTTATATAAATTCAGCAAATTCATTGTAATTCTAACCTGGTAAACTACTATGAACAGATTTAGACATACAAAGTAGTTGTAGCGCCGTCTGCTAAAAAGAAATTATTGTAATATAATACCTGAGGATAAGTAATGCTACTAAAACGATTTCAGAAATATAAACCAAGAAGAAAAAAATCGTTTACTACGCAAAATACCACAAATAACTGTGACATGCAAATCCATATATTTCAATTCATAGAAATTTACTCCATAAACTGTTGTAGTCCTCTTTGTCCTTTGTGTATCCTAAGAATTCATTAGAACTTCAGTTCCATAAAAGTATTTTTTAGGACATCCTTTTAAATATCACTTTTACATTGAAAATGATAACAATCGTCTATATAGTCTTTATATGTCCACACTTCTCTCCTATTCGAAATTTTCAATTAAATCATCATCTCCAAATATGATTTGATTTAACGATCGTGAGTACATTAAGATTATCTTGATGGTACTTTGGATATCTATCCAAAATCATAAGAAAAAAAAGAGTCTTAATGAAAAAAAAAAACATACATAATTTATTTTGTGGATCACAAAATCATATAATCAAATACATAATTAAATTTGAGAAAATCTTGGACATGTTTACGCAAAAGAACAACCAAAAAAAGAAAAGAAATAACATTTTTCTTCTTTAGTTTTGGTGGTTTAAATTTGAAGCACGTTCCGCGATGTTATGAAATTTAAGATCACCCAAAATCACAATATCCGAATTAAAAATGAAAAGATATAATGACACAGCAAACATTATTAACATTTCAAAAATGTAAATATCGATGACGTCGGTATTTTTAAAATTATTGATTTTTAGAAGCTGATAAAAGGGTATTTAGATTAGATCGTTAAGGCGTGACAATTTGACAAATATTTTCAAAAATCACTTTTTGCTAATTAATAATAAAATTGAAATTTCCTCTCGAATTTTTTTAATAATAAATAGTGTCACCTAAAGGACCTTAATATAGCAAGATAATATTATTTTTATACAGTTCAACCTACGTTGCGATAGACTAGGATATTTTATCCACATTCTGACGTTCAATTATGGATTCAAATTCTAGTCTGTCATGAACAAGATTTTTAAATCCAGGATTTTCGACTATTTGAACTCGATTGGCAACTAATTTAACTGGGTTTAGAAGTCTAGTTGCTGAAACACATTCTGACGTAGAATTAAGATCTGGATAAAATATCCTAGTCTGTGACAAATTTAAGATTGGAACCTGATGAAGAGAGAGAAACCTATCTAAGAAGTAAAATTTTTCTGATTCCTCATTCTAGAGTTCATACAAGAAAAGCTCTACAGGATATACCACTGTGTTCAAAACGTAAGGTGAATTTTGTTTTAAAATTAACAATTTTTATTTATTCTTCCAAATCGATTTCGTCCCCCTCAAAATAATCCCCCCAGCTACAATACACTTATGCCAACGATTTTTTCAATCTTTGAAGCATGTTAAAAAGTCGTCCTCAGGTATAGCCTTCAATGCGCGTAGCGTTTCACGTTTGATCTCTTCAACCGACTCAAAACGATTTCCCCGGAGTGGTCTCTTAAGCTTTGGGAACAGCCAGAAGTCACACGGTGCTAAATCTGGCGAATACGGTGGTTGTGGAGCGACATGAGTAGAGTTTTTGGCGAAAAACTCACGCTCTTTTTCGAAAAAATTGAGAAATTTTGACACCAAACGCGATTTGACTCTTCTAAGGCACAAATTATCCTTCAAAATTGCTTGAACTGATCCAATTGATATTGCAAGCATGTCGGCAAGTTCTCGAATTGTTAATCGACGATTTTCGAGCACCAATTCTTTGATTTTCTTGATGTGTTGCTCATCAATTGACGTCGATGGTCGTCCAGAGCGTTCCAAGTCATCAACACGTTCTCTGCCTTCTTTGAAGTCTTTGTACCACTTGTAAACATTTTTCTCTGACATAGTCTCGTCACCGAAGCCCTTTTGTAACATTCGATACGTTTTAGCGGCGGCGTTTTTTTGCTCAACAAAATTCGACATCGTAAAAATCGCCAAATTCACTTTTCTTTGTTCACAAAACCAAGCGTAAACTAAAAACTAATGATGATATTGACATGTAATTTGTCACAGGTGTCACTAACAGTCCTACGAACTTGTCCGATTCAGTTAACGCGGGAAGTTTTAATTAAAAATTCACCTTACTTTTTCAACACAGTAGTATACATGATCAAGGCACTAGGAACCTGAAAACAGAAATCTCTTTCCACTATTATATCCTTCAGACATTTGAAGATGGTATAATTAATATTTATAACGGTTTCTTCTGATTCCATCTTATACAGGTTTTACTGTAATACCAAACCTAACTATACATAGACAAGTTTCCGAGTGCCTACTGTGAAATTCCTGATAAAATTTTTTAATCACAGTAATTAACATTCACATTTATCACTTGTCTGTCAACATATTCTTTTTTAAAACCATATAAAATAGCGACAAAATCTTAAAATCTTTAGTAAGAAAAAAAAAAATTTTTTTCTTATCCAAATTAGTGTGTTGTCTCCCGTTTATTTTGCAAACAAATGAAATGTTCCATGAAACGTTTGTCACTAATTAACGGAGGAATAAAACACGATAAAATTAATGTACTCTAATAAAAGAAGATACTATATCAAGAAAAGTATATCCACATTTTCTTAGGTCCTGAAAAATGTTTCTATATTATATTTTTCTTCTTTTTTTTTCTTTTTCTAATTTACCGTATGCCATAAAATCGCTGCAATTTACTTAATCGCAGAATCATTAGTCCAAATTAATTCTAGGAAAGGGATAATATTCGTTGCCAGAAAAATGATATCGCAAAAATAGAATGTCACCAGGAATATATTTTTTTTTAATATAGTCATTTTGTGATTAAAATATTTTGATATTAATACGACGATACTGGATGCACCAAAAGAACTAAATTTTTTTTTTTTGGTTCTTCTTGGTAACGAAAGTTATGTATGCTTCGACCGAAACGAGTCTAATTAAAAAGAAAAACAAAATTCTTTTTTCTATACTAAATTAAATCTTAATTAAAACTATTTTTTTTCTTATTAGTATAAAAATGTTGGAAATTTTGAAAAAATTGACCCGGCTTAGTATCGTATATAAATAATCTTTGGAAAGAATTAGAAAAGTCGTGGTGAATGCGATCATTATTCTAGACATGTTTCCTTACAAGAATAATGATAATGGAATTTTTTTACGATTACTTTCTAACGGATGACTCCTTATTTATATTCCAGTAACTCCTATTGTTTCTTGTCTAAGCATCTAAAGGCCAATCTCCACACAGCCGACATCCTATTCTGACGGGAAAAATCAGAAAACTAGAAAGAGATGGACTTTTGCAATTTTCGATAGGATTGATCGAATAAAAACATCAGGCTCTCCCCACACAATTTAGAAAAATTGGTAGTGTGCGACGGTATCGTGTGTGATTATTGTGAGAGTATGCACCCCCAAATCAGATAACCATGTTCATCTGTTTTTGAGGGGAATCATCTGCAGATTAAAAATCAGTTGGGAAAATGAGAAATGCAGAAGCCGACAAAATTTGTAGGATGATTGTTTTCTACCTTTCTGTTTAACCAATCTTTGTATAGTATTATCCCATACTTGCATCAGAAGTAGGATGTCGGCTGTGTGGAGATTAGCCTTTACAAGTTCAGGAGTTCCTGGAAATTTAATATAAATTATATCTTTTTATATGACACACACGCGAAAAAATTATGAAACTTTTGCCTAGTTCTGACAATTGAGTTTTTTGTTGCGACAACCAATTTCCAGTTGTGTGAAGTTTCAAGAACTGAAATTTAGTTATCACAACTGAGTTTTCTTTTTTTACAGCTAAAATTCAGCTGTCAGACATAGACAAAAAGTGTGCAAAGCCAACTGAAAATCTTATATCAATTACCGAAATTGTTCGAGAACAAAATTTTCACTAACATATAAAACCAAATTTAATGGAAATAAAATGTTAAATTTCCATTAATTTTTCTTTAATATTTCACATCTAAAGATTATATTTTTTGTATTATTGTATTATTTTTTTTTTTGTTCAACAAATTCCCTCGAACTCCACCAAAGAATAAATCTAAATTTTATTTCAGTTCAATTCACATCAGAAAATTTTCCTCCTTGAAATTTCTATAAAACGGAATTACTTGAGAAAAATTACAAAATGAAGGAAAATATATATACTCGTATATTATATTTCCTATTACAAGGCTTTAAATTTCTTCTTTTTTTTTTTTTTTGTTAAGATCCTGATGACATTTCCACCTTTTATAGTCTTTTCGAAAAATATTTCATACAACATAGATTTTTTTTCCTGATAAAATCCTCTTCGAGCCAAAATAGAGATGAAAATATACTTCGTTTTATTCCCTTTTTTTTCTCTTTTTTATCCCCGAATGATTTTACTGTATTTAAAAGATCTAAATAAAAGAAAAATAATATACTACTTTAAAATTATTTGTATCGATCTGATGACGTTTTCTTTTTTTTTTTTCGTTTTATCCTTTTCAAAATCGTATGAATTTTCATTTCGAATTCATATAAGAAAATGCTTACGGACGAGTTATTTCAGCAAAATTTGATTTTACGGACCATTTGCTACTAACCATTGAGTACCCAAACAATTCGATATCAAGGACACTTCGAGAAAAAAAAAGAATGTATAATATTGACTATCTATATACTACTATTAGGAAAAATCAAATATAGATGATTTTATTGAAGCAAAAATACCATTTAGTACTCTAAAAAATTATATAAGGTTAGTGTTCCAATTATCGATCTTTAGTAAGTATTATTGAACTATTTTGATATTGGTTGGTTTATCTGGAAAATTTCTGCCAATTTTTAAGGAAATTTTTTTTATGTCGATACCAAGCCTTAAAAAGAGACCTAAGTGTTGAGGTCGACCTAAGTATGACAGTGTAAACACGTTCAAAGTAACTTAGGTTAGGTCACCTAAATTGCAGACCAACCTTGAATTTAAATCGGCCTTTTTGACAGCTGATTAGATGGCACTGCAGGAGTTTTTATTGTTTAGGTTAATTTCAAACAAAGTTCGGGAACAGTTGGTGAAGCATCAATTAAAATTCCAATCAAGTGCAATTCAAACGAAAAATGATAATGTTTTAGTACTGTGTAAACACGTGTAACCAACCTAACTTTTAGTTAGGTAACCTAAAAATTTGTCGGTGTAAACGTAGCCATTTATTTATATAATTATACATTCACGATTTTATTGTTGAAACCTTATTCCATCTTTCACGAATCTTTCCTCCAGTATTTCTCAGGTTTCTCAGCAAAAAAAGTAATGAAAAGTAGTTTTAATGTCATCAAAAGAGTTGTGAAGTTTTTTCCGTTAAGAGAATTTTGTCTCAAGGTGCGATTGCAGATGAAACAGTTCATATCCTTTTTATTGCTTATGAGGAATTTTTATATTTTCCATTTTAAAAAGGGTAGAAAAATGATAGGTATCAATTTATCTCAAAAATTTTTTCTTAAAGATGCACTAAAATGTATTCTTTCAATGTATACAAATCATATGTTTTCAACAACGTCAATATGTTGAATGCCTTAGTCATGTGTAAATAGGAGTACCCGAGAGTCCTGGAGCCTGTCTGGAAGAAAATGGGTAGGCAGAACATTTTTCGTATATATTGAGTGCGTGAACTCTGAGTAAAGACGGGTCAGATAACTCGGATCGAACTACGGTTCTGATCTTCATTAGAAGGACTAACCGGTTCGGCGAAAAGACTTAGTATCTCAACAAAACTTTCAGGAGGAAGTACAATGGTCCAGTAAGGTATACATGTCCTCCAATACAGTACAACACAATACTCCCATAAAATATCATTGAATCCTCTTATTTCTGGTTATATCGATAATTCGTATATAAAATGTCAATAATATCAACAACTGCAATTTTTAGAAATCGATAATAATGACATTAACAAGTTTATACTATTTGATCAAAAGCAATTTTAATGAATACATTAAATCAAGGCTGTCCAACCCGCGGCCCAAGGCAAGTACCAATGCGGCCCAAAAATATTTAAAGTTACTGAAGCATGTTCATTTTTCTGAGGAATGATTTGTGTGTTGAGTGCTAAAACTGCCAAGTGACAAACAACAGAAACAAGTACAGAACAGAAAGTTCTTTCGTTCTGTAGTAAATTCTCTTTCTGTTTGCGTTGCTCACTCAGATACACTGTTCTGTTGTTTGTTACCTGGCGTCCTAAGTGATATTTTTCTTTCCCCTTCCTTTTTTAGTATCGCATTGTACATTGTACATTTACGGTAAAACAGCCATAGTAATATACTTGTGGCCCGAAACACCATGTCTTCTTCCAATGTGGCCCAGGGAAACAAAAAGGTTGGACACCCTTGCATTAAATAGACAAAATTATAAAAGCTACCTTTCAAAGTTTCACAGGAAATAGAAAATCTATTGATATGTACTATTAAAATTTCCATATAACTTAGACTGTCGATAATTGGGACACTTACTTTATAACCATAATTTTTATTATACATTCAAACTGCCTTCCATACAAATAGTATTCAAGAGAAAACAATTTCACGGTTAAACGTGCAAAGTAAATATCGGTAATGGAATAATATATATATATATATATTACCGAAAAAGAAAATGGTTTTTCTAAGCATACTTACAATAATAATATGAGATGAAATGATGTGGGCCTATTTAAATGGCTATCGAAAGCCAAAAACAATCTATGAAAATAATATAAATATTTGAAAAATGGGAAATTTTTTTATTTGCAAAACAAATTTCCAATAACATATTGAGGCTAAAATATAGTTTCAATAAACTTCCAACCAAAAAAAACAAAACAAAAATAGCTAAAGTGATATTTTTCTTAGTTTTTTTGAAAGGAACCACTGTGAAAATTTTCTATGATGTAGAAAATTACTCATGTTTTTCTTTTTTATTAACGATTGTTTCTCTTTTTTACTATTTTTTATGTACACATAATTTTCATATATCTTCGTTTTTTTTTTTTGGAAAAAATAATAAAGAAAATACATATTTACAAAACTTTTGGTAGAAAAAAGAAAATATAATTTCCAAAGAACAGTAGTTCCCACTCATTTCGATTATTTACAAGCATTTCATATGTGTTCCTAATGGCACGAGTTATTGTAAAGAAAATATTTTTGGACAAAAACATACAAAAATTAGGTATTTTTACAAATAGCTGCAAATTTAACAAGAAACAAATATTTATTTATTCCTTTTGTTATTTATTACTGCAAACTAATAATAACAGAACAATTTAGAAATAAATGGTATTTCCCATTAGATTAGAGCTTAGAAGACGTTAAATAGACTAAGCAAAAATATGTGAAATTATCGTAGTCGTCAGGATTTGTACTTGAGACTTTTCAATCACCGACTGAGACCATTATCAGTTCTATTTTCATTCCGCTTAATTGCAAGAAATCAGTCATTGTATATATTTTTTTTTGTGCTTAATATAACTATATTGTAATTATGAATATAAAGATTTCTTGAGGTATGCTTTACTCTCAGCGAAATCGAAATTATTCGCATTAACGTTTACCACCCGCAACACTCGAGCAATCGGCTCGTGCCTTCCATAGTCTGGCCTGTGATACATTATTTTGAATATATCCACGGACCTAAGGGAGTGCGAATTGACATTTAGATGCATCTTTTCTAATAGAGAGGTAGCATCAATGAAACCATTAAAAGTTTGATGGACAAAAACCACGTCAGCCACCTCCCGACTCTTTTCCAGTGAGTGCAGTCCAATAAGTTTTAATCTATTCACATAAAGGGGCAATAAGAGAGGATCTTCCCAGCGAAGGTTTTTTAAGGCGAATCATACGAATCTACGTTGAACAGATTCCAGTCTAGTAATTTGGATCTTATGATAGGGAGACCACACTTGGCTAGCATACTCAAGTAAAAGTCTAACCAAGGTAAGTGCTTTGGTAATTTGAGGGTCACAAAACTCCTTTGACCAACGATTTATAAAACCAAGAGTTGAGTTGGCCCTATGGACCAGCGAGTCTATATGTTGTTGGAAATCAAGTTTACTATCACAGAGCACTCCCAGGTTGGTAATGCTGCTCACTCTACGTAAAGGCGCACCTTTCATGACGTACGGATGTAGAGAAGAATTGCATTTCCTACTAAAAGTGACAACTTGACATTTATCGTAGTTAAGCGCCGAATTATTATTGACGCACCAAGTAGCAAAGTTATTTAAGCCTCTTGCAAGTTATTTCTTTATAGATTGTCATATTGTAAGCGAAGTTAGATATTTTGGAGTGTTTCATTACAGAGTTAACATCGTTCCTTCCACGAAAATTATAAACTAGAACCACAACTCTTATAATATACGGAATTAATAAACTAAAATATAAATAAAAAAAAAAAGCAAAATGCTTATTAAAATGAAAAGTTAATTTTAGGCTTTATTAAGTTTCTTTGGAGAGATTTATTTCCATATGAATAATAAAATCCTTTTTAATAGAACATAAATTTGCTTCCCGAAAATTGGTTCAGTGATTTTTAATTTCGCTATTTTTTTTTTGTTTGTTTATTTTATGTTTTCCTATTTATTTCCGCTTTATAAAATATCAAAGGAATATCCTCCATAATATTGAAATATTTTAATTTTACCACAAATATGTTTTCAAAAACGCTCAAAGCATTTAATTCAATTTTAATCAAATTTTCTACTTGAATTAAATTACTTTTATTTCTATAAAATAATGTATTCTTTTTTCATTTTTCTTTTTTCTCTCTCATTTATGATACGAGAAAATTCTATTTATTTTCCTTTTAACAAAATCCAATTAATTTGAAATTTATTACTTCAATTCTGATGAAAATCTTTAAAGATTATTTTTCCATGAATTTTCTCATAGAAAATATCATCACATTTTCATATCCGTTTTCATAAATTTTTCCAGTAATTACCCAAATGTTTTGTGAAATTTTCCTTATATCATTCGGAAATCAGTTAATTCTATTGGGATTTTAGCATCAGCACAATAGATGGTATCGTAAGGTTGTAATAACTTAAGGGGGGAAGCTCAGCTTTTCATTTTCATAAGTTTATTATATTGTATATTAATCGTATTCAAAGTTTTAGCTATATAAAGTATATCGAAAACTGTAGACGCGATTACTTTGAAAACTACTTTTTAAAAGTTATCTTTACTTTCCTTAAGGGACCCGTAGACGACAAACAGTGTTGTCAATCTGGTTGTCAGCTTTTGCCACAGACGAAATGAAATGTTGGCAACCAAGTTGTCAACATCACTTCCAAGGTATTGTTATCGACACTAAGTTCACAGCGCAGAATTCAATTCACAACAGATATTGACAGCCATGTTGTCAACTTCTCTACAGACAATACAACATGATCGGCAACATCAGACTCCGCTCACCGAATATCCGATGTTTTCCAAATTTTTTCAAAACATCCAACATTGTTGACAATATAAGATACCAACCACCAACATGCCCACAGACGTCCAACATCGACACCAACACGGCAAGTTGACAACAATGTCTGTCGTTTATGGGCCCTTTTACAGTATGAATCTAAATTTATAATAATCTTGTTTAATTAAATTACTTTAATTACATGATTACCACTTCAAAATCTGGGATTCTCGCCATTAGTTCAATTTTAGATTACTTTTCTAAAATACATAGAAATTGGTAGATTTCCATTCGCACCATTCAAGAACTCGAATCACTTGAAGTGTAGCAGTAGCCCTTATCAGATGCTTTCCATTTGCATACTTCAAGTATTTCAATATTAAGAAGTATTGAAGGATACGAATGGAAAGTGCCTATTATTTCAAAAATTTTTGTTTGCGATGAAGACAACAGACCCTAAACTGCTAATAAATTAATTCTTTTTACTAACAAGTGTTAAAAATTACTTTATTTTTACGTTTTACTTGGGGTTCGCCCCTTAAATTACCTGACGATGAAATATATAAATATTATAAACGGAAATTGACATTTTTTTCTGAAAGGAAAATGGACTTACCTTCTTTTGAAATTCTTCTTTTTTTTATTACTTTTTAATTAATTTTTTGATTGATTGATTCATTTTAAAATCATCCAATATGAAATTCTTCCTTGAAGATAAAAAAATTAGATTCATTCGGAAATTATAATCAATTTAAATTTGAACATCCGCATTTGATTTAATTTCCTCTCTCAAAAAAAAAATGAAGAGATTTTCCATTTTATTTACACAATTTATAATGTTTCCAAATGTACAAGAAAATGGAAGATTTCGAAAAGAACCATAACATCCCAAAATTTTCTAAATACAAACTTTGTTAATTAAAATGATCTATATTCAATTTTTTGTCTTTTTTTTGTGTTCAGACAGATTTAATTTATCGTCCTTTTAAATAAAATAGCAACAACAAACCTGAAAAGGAAATTTTCTATACAATAATTTTGAATTTTCCATTTTTTTTTGTGTCTAGTTAATAAAACAACCTAAAAAAACCTACAGGCGCTAAGATTTTTCATTATCACTGAATAAATTTTCTAGGAAAGTTATATACAAAAAAAATTTTTTTTTATAAAAAAATAGACCCAAAAATAAAAGAAAATTTTTGATATATATTATAAAAGATAGTACACCATATAGATAGATATACTTATATAGTAAATCTTCAAAAAAAGGGTGCTCAATTTAGTCGACATTAAGAGTAATTTATTTCAAAAATTTACAATCTATACAACTAGCTATTATATTACATTCGTTTTGTGAGAGAGTTGTGAGAGACAAAAAAAGGCTCAAGGGTATCTTATTTGTCTTCACTGAATTAACTATACCACAAAAGTCAATTAAAACTCCTTTAAAACACTTTTACGCAGTTTGAAATTCTAAATTTCTTCAACTATTTTGCATATTTCACAAAAGAAGAATAATTGTTTGTACATAAATTTATTTGAATATCTTTGAACATTTAACATTCTCTCATTTCTTAAGAAGAATGATTTGAGATAAATTCTACGACATTTCTTCATTCGAAACTTTCAACGTTGATTTATTGTACTTCATAGAAAAGAAAGACATAGTCATATTTTTTTTTTCGACACCATTTAAGTTGACAAAATTCTGCCAAAAGAAAAACATCATGAATTATCAAATAAGTTAGACTGTTAGAGGGACATAAGTAGAATTTCCATTAACTTCATTCTCAATATTTTATATGTCCTTTGCGTTATCATATGATAAATACTAAATCATTTATACAAAATTCAGGTTATTTTCGCCCATTTAAACTTTCTTGTTATAAATTATTGCTTGCTATAAAGCTTTCCAATTTTCTAAAAGGAAAAAAATTCTAAATATTACATTATTTTTCACTTGTTATTTTGGAAAAATACTTTTGACCTGTATTTATCATAATGTCAACTGTAACATTGTCATCTTGTACAAAGTTTCTTTTTAAAAGCAATGACAAAAATTATGAATTTTACTTTATATAAAACAATGTAATGTTGAGAAAAAAATGAAAATAATCATTTTAAATGTATCTTGAAATAATGTCTGTCAAAAAATTTGTGCCTTCTCAAATACAACACAATATGTATTGTATTAACTTCTTGAACTTTAAATGAACTCTGTAGGTGTCCTTTCTTCATACACTGATCTGTTCTAGAAAAGAACAGCAACGAAAAAATTGTAAGGAATAAGAAAATCGACCATATTTTTATCAGTACTTTAAGATCTCATAAAATAAAGGTCTATACTACACATACTATATTACATCATTCTTATCGTTTTGAAGGCTAGTACGCCCATTTACTTGACCAACACCTGATGCTATATTTCAATAAAAAATATAATAAAAAATAAGGGTTAAATTGCTTTTCACTTTTTGGTATAATAAAAACGAATACAGTAGCTTGTAGATTTACGATTGGTAGTAATTTCAATGCTTTTACACACTACATTAATTCCATAGAAAACTGTTGGAAAATATGATGACAGGTTCAACAAAAATCAAAAGACTAAAAATTTATATAGAAAATAGTCCCATAATAATTATGTCTAAGAACCTAGTACACATTCTTGATTGGTTAGAAATTTGTATATACTAATTAAGCGATATCAGTTTATCTTAAATGTGAACAAGGAAATATTCGAGTCTCACTATGATGTGGCTCTAAAAGAGTAGATCCACTTCAAAAAGAAAAAACATCACAGAATGTTCTTGTCAGAAGAAAAACACTTTTCAAGTATTTTAGTAAACTAAGAAACCAATTTTCTATAGTAATACCGCATTCGGAAACCTGAGCTTAAACTATCATTATTTATCATTATGTTGTGTTTCTTTCTATGATGTGCTAATGCATAAACTAAACATTTGAGAGTATATCTTAATTTTATTTTATTGTCGCGTTAATAGGTTCTAACAATTCTTAATAATATACACACAGATCTATTTTTTTTTTTTTTTTTTAATCGATTAAACCGAAATATATCACTCACATTAAATTTTCCACTTAAGTTTCGAATTGAATATTATTTGAGTGGATTTTTTTTCTCAAAATTTTATTTCAAACTTGGTTAAACATTTTCTGATAACACGTAAAGAAAATAATATACAATAAACCTCTTGAAAATATTATCAAAAAAAAAAAATAGGAAACTTTAACACACGAAATATATTATTTTTATACAAATTTTCACTCATAAATAAGTAATTTTTAAATGATCTGGAAGAAAATCCATTTTAAGAAATTCTTTTAAACGGATCTCAAATAACATAAAATATCCTAGTTTATTACTTTTTTTTTGCTCTTACGCATATTGCAAGTTTTTCATTAATTTTAAAGTATAATAACTTTAATAAATAATAGCTAAAAATGTCCTGTTTATCATGGCATCTTTGTAAATATTAATTAACAAACTTCAATAAGCAATAAGATCTACAGTGTGCCTGAATAGCTTTATCCTAGTTTTCTACATCCGCCATTTTTTTGGTGGGTATCAGAGTTAGTTATTATTTGATAATCTTCCAGTTCGGTCATTGTAAATTTATCATGGAATAAGTAGAGAATATTATATAAGTCAATCAAAGAGAACTGAAGAAAGTGTCATCACGATTTTTACTGACAATTCAGGACCTGAAAGACAACATTCGACAAGAAATTGCCGAATTAACAACCTAAGTATGCTAATACATGCGATGAAAAACACACAGTTTATAAACCTCCAAATTGGTAGGATTCTTATCTTAATCTCACACATAGCAACCAAAAAAATGGTAAATAGTTGTTCAAAATCCAAACTATGACAACTTTATTCGAACATCATAAACGCATCATAAACGAAAAAGCATAATGGTTTGTGTCTAGACTGAGAAGAATTATATTAATTCTAAGAAAATTATTTTGGAAATAAAACTCAAAAAAAACACAGGCCATTCAAAAATTTAACTTTTATCTACTTTGAAATAAAAACAAATGGCGAATATTATTTAATTTTTATGTAAATCTTTAATAATCCTGTACATTAATCTATTGTAGGACTTTTAAGGCATATAATGTTTCCTATTAGATATATCGTAAGTGATTACTTGTAGACTGTTCAAATTCAACATGTTACCAGGACATTTTATGTGACTTCTTTATAAGTTTCTTTTTTTTTGCCGAAGGATTTATAATATTTTACTTACTTTAATAGAAAGCTTTTTATAATCTAAATGAACTCAAAGATCATAATTTTATACAAATTTCTATTATTTTTTAAGATAAGTTATTCTTCATCACAAATATTCCACTTAAATTACACCACATTTATTTTGCATGAATATAACAAACAGAATTATTCAAATTTTCTAAATTAAGAGCTTTCCAGATAATATTTTGCACCTGAATTTATATTTATAAAAATATTTGAATTTTTATGTTTTTAAATTTAATTTTTTATAACTCTTTTTTTTTGTAATAATACAAGTACCCCCAAAAAAAATTTCATTTAAAACATTAAATTTAATGAACTTGGAAATTAATTTTCACATTCCATTATCTAAAATTATTAATAAAAAAAAGAGCTTTTTTTTATACATTAAACATTTTTAAATTTTTCTTTTATAAATACAAAAGAAAATTACTTCCTTTATGATACTTTTTTAAGATATACTCTTATGTACTTTATACAGTCTATCAGCAAAGATTGTGATTCGATTGTGAGACTGTAATTCTATCGAAGTTTGTAGAATTTCGAAAATATGATCAAAGAAAATGCAGAGTGTCTCAGTAGCTCGATTGGTTTCCAGCTATTTTTCCTACCCATTCACCATATTTGACATTTGACCTACATATATAAGACTTAACAATACTTTCTAGCATAGTATACATTCGTGAAGTAGGTAGTATCAAAAAGGATACAATAATAAGAGTTTTCAATTTGGGCACGTCTGCAAATTGCTAATAGTATTTGTTAAAATGAGACTGTGTCATATAAAATTTCATGTATTACAGTACAGTCTTTTTTACAAATACTATTAAAAACGAGGCGCGCTTTGCAGCGCTGCAAGCGTCTCATCAATTAATATAGAAATGATTACAAGTGGTAGTACAATATTTAAAATCTACTATATATGCGTCAAATGTGCTGCTTGGTAGACACAGGTTGGATTTCTGACTTCGTTTATTTCACATTTATTTTCCTTTTGCCTAAAAGTCTAAATTCAGCTTAACTTACTCAGTACTAGCTTCGGACGTTCCACTAGTGATCAAATCTTGATAAATTAAACCGCGACATATTAGTTAATAGCATTCTTAGCGCACAATAAAAGCAAAAGTTTTTCTACTCCAAAAAAGGATCAGTTTTGCTCATCAGAATTCAATCGAAAAAAAGAAAATTAAACTAAGGACAAAACTACAATTTAAGAATTGTGTAATTAGGCTCATATTAATCTTGGAATGCACCCAAAATAATTTATCAGCATTTTTATTGATTATCAAGAATTTCAAAGTATATTTATTTGTTTTTCAAAATTTGAAATACTCTGTTTCGATACAGATGGTATCCGCCAATTTTATTATGAGTTCGCTACGTTTTAATAAGATTTCAAATAAAATACGTACGAGTATAAGAATTTCATAAAGAGAGGCACTCTTGTTTCATATAATTTGATTTTTAAGTGCCATCATTTAAAAAGTCGAAATTTTTAGATAGAACACATATTCCTGTTTTCATTTACCTTTTTATATTATGTTATAAACAAACAAGATAATGATTTTTGTGAATATTTTTAAGGGATGTGTTTCATTTGTTCTTTGCGCTTAGTCCTATAACTACAGTGTAGATAAACGTTTCTTCTTTAGGGTGTATTTTTTTTAAATATTAAAATTAAACCAATTTTTTGTATTACAATGTTTTTAGAAAAAAGAATTTTTATTTTTATCTGAGAATTTAGGTTTCCTTAATTAACTAATACGGATTTACATTAAAAGATCGTTTCAAATGGAATTTTTTACTCTCTACCGTACGATTGGTAAACGCGGAATAAACAATGGCTCAATTGGATTAAACCCAAGATAATTTGACCTGTTACCAATTTCGTTCTTCTATTTATACAATACTAGCAGGATACTTGACCCTGTTCGGGCTGAAAATGAATTTTTATCATAAAAAAAAAAGAGTTTATTATACTAATCTTAAGAAAAATATATTAATAGAGGACGTGGCATGAATCCAGTCCCGCCCACTTTTGATGTAGTTGTTGGCAGTGACCATATTCAGTTACTTAGCAAGTTTCATTTTTTTTGCAATAAATATGTCGGAAATTATAGGGTTTTTAATTAATTTTGGGCGTTAATAGTAGAAGAGGCAAAATTTATATAGCCTATAACCAGTGAGCTGAAACAAAGAATCGTTTGAGACATGTTTCATCAAAATCAGTCCAACCGTTTAGGGGTCAATTCGGTGCATACAGATAAAAGATATAATAGAAAGAAACATAAATGTTGTATCAAAGACATTTGTGGCACTTTACCCTTAATAATAAAATATTGAAACTGAGTTGAGCATAGTAGTTGCATTTAGAGTATTTACTGATGTATACAAATTTATCCTAAATCCTGCATTCGGTTTCTTATTCAGTAATTTACTCCAAATTTTTATAGTGTTGTCATCTTTTCGTTAATCTCAGTAGCCATTCTAAACCACTCCTTTATTTGTCTATCAACTTTCTTCATGAATTGATAAATTCAAATTCTAAACATCAAAATTTTTCTATCTAAAAAATTATAAAAAGTTTTTTTGCTAGCCACTAAAAACTTCTATACAAATTCATCGATTTTTTCTTAAAGGAAATTATTAAATTACTCAAATTCGGTTTCATTTAATATTCCAAACATTTCAGAATTTTATTATTAACAGAAAAGTTTACAAGAAATAAAAATTCAGAAGTCAGGTGATCTTTAAATTGGTTACCTATGTTACATAGATCTACAATATTGAGTCACAACTTTTCAGAAATTTTTTATGATTAAGTAAATGTCAGGTGTAATATCGAGTGTGGGAATCATAAATTCAACTATATTTAGAATGAACTTTAATAATATGAACATGTAAAATTTTAAGAATATTATTTTACATATAAATACGTGAGTACACCTAATAGGTATTGTCGCGCTGCCAAACAAAAAAAACGTTTCACAAAAGGCGCTAATTACAATGGTGGCAAAACATCAATTGGAAACTTTTTTTGATAAAAATTCAATTTTTACACTATTTATGAATATGTTAATTAGGTTCTCATATATATAGTATATTTAAATATTTCTTTTTATTTACTGTTGACACTTTTATTGTTCATAGTTTAAAATTATTATGGATTCTTCTCTTCTTTCTTACGTTACACAAATATATATGAATATTGATTTTTTGTTAATTTCTTTAAAAAGACAAATAATATTTACATTTAACAAAAAATGTACTTTATTATTAAAATTAAGAAATGTAATTGACACACATTCAAATACTTATATGGTCTATTCTTTTTTTTTTTTTTTTCTTTATAAAAAAGAATAACTATAAAATATTCGAATCCTAAAGAACCTTTAAAAAATCTAAAAAGTATATCTAATTCAATTTTTTCATTACATCAGTCCTTGGAGGCCCACCCTTGGATACACCAGAAATCTTATTCACATCGTTCTATATTGTTCTTTCAAAAAAAAAAGAGAAAGAAAAAGAAAAAACAAACAAACTCCTGATAGTAAATTTCATTTAAATTACTTCATAAATAAGACCGTAATCTTGTTGACACAATTTTTCAAATTTTCCTAAAAGACTCATTTCCCGCTCGTTATAGAACCCTTGTTAAAAGTTTGTCTCTGATTATTTTCAGGATATGAAATATGTAGGGTAAGCAATTGGATACCTCGTTTAATCATCTAGTGTTGTGAGACACGAATGTTGATTGATAATGGTAGTGACGGTATGAGGATGTGTAACCATTTTTTACATCCGACTATTTAGTACACGTGGATCCATTAGCATAATTTCCATATCTATAAGTAAAAGCATTAATATGCAGCTAAACTTTGCAATTTCTTAGTAGAAGCCAGCAATTTAAATCTTTCATTGAAAGAATTTACAACAATATCAATTTTTAGGGGTATTCATGTTTCGTAGTATGTGGGTCTTGTATCGTAGCAAAAGTGTATCTTTTGTATCTTGGGCAACACAAGTTTTTCACACTTTGTAGCACTTTTACTACGATACAACGAGGCGTGAAAACCCATAATATCGTTTTCGCCGAATTTTGGTCCTTTAGTAAAAATTCGATCATTACCAATTTTGACAGCAATTTATTTAGCTGACTTAATTAGAACTTTAAACAAGTGATTTAGTTTGTAATTCTACCAGACCCTAGACAACTGATTGCATAAAGGACTTAAGACTTAAAGGACGACGCAACTCTCTTAATCACGGCTCCAAGTTTTCAAAGTCATTTTGATTTTTCGACAACCGTGCGTGGACGGTGCATAAATTTGACGACGACAGTCCGCAGATGGTGTGACAACATATTTTCCCGTTCAAAAGCTGCTTAAGCGAAAAAAAAATAGCCTGCAACTGGAGAATGGCGATATCTCTTCTCCATGTGAAAATCTTCAAATCTTACCCTATATGAAATAATTATGCTTTTGCAAATTTAAATAAAATTGATTTCTTTATTATTGTTGTTACGAATATACAAAAAGCACACATTTCTTTTTTGTTTTTCTTGTCAAACAAATCGAACTACTATTCTTTAAGCAATATGTATTTCCAATCGCGTATAACAATTCTAATGATGTCGTTTTAAATGGTGTGAAAAAAAATTAATAATAAAAGAGTCCCTTCGCGTACTTAACAGCAATATGCTAAACAGTTTTAATATAAGGTGCGGCAAATGAAAAATTCATATAACACTAACTACTAAAGTTCTTCGTAAGAAGAAGAAAAAAAACAAGTATAAGTAAAAAAGAAAGGTATCCAAGTAGTTCAGTGATATACATATATGAAAACCTTGTTATAGATCTTGTTGAAAAATCGTTTATCTAGTAAAAATCCGTGGGAGCTCCGTCATATTGCATATATTCTATTTTTATTCTTATCAGTTGAATAAAAAAAATAAAAAGATTTGTTTACCAATGGTTAACAACATTTGTCCCTAGACATGAAATTAAATAACTTCCCTTTGTGATTTATAGGCGACTTCCTTAAAAATTTTCACTCTAACATAGGTGAAGGTATTTTTTATTGGATATAATAAGGTATATAGTCGGTTTTTTTTTTTGTTCAAAAGATATTTGCATAAGGGATATCCCGCGCACCTGATATATATATATATATTTAGTGATAAATTTAGAGCGTTCCGACATACATATATGATTTGTTATAATTAGCAGTATTTAATGTAAAATTTTTTTTTTTGTTTATCATTAAAAAATGGAGAAGAAAAAAACATTGAAATTCTTTCGCATATTAGACGAATAATTAACATCTTTAAAATATTTTAAGATCGTTATGATTCTTAATTATTTAAATAGTGTAAAATAGAAGGAGTTTTTAAATAAATTATGTTAAAAAGAACTTAATTTTACTAAATATTTGGTAATATTTTTAAAAATACAAAAAAGAAATGATTTTCTATACATAAATAATCGCGAATTAGTAATTACAGATTGGACAACAGAATTAATTTAATACTTTTTCAACTTGAAGATGAAATCGAATCGGTATTAGACTTGGTGGTACACATAGTTAACTTCTATGTGAAGGATGTCAAAAGCAAACTTGAACAGAAGAACCAATTTTTTTCCCAATATATAAATACTTATTTGATTTTGTTTATGTTATAGAATATTTCTGAAACAATTTACAATAATTAAATCCCTGGCAAAGATATAGAATGTATACCTACAGAAAGTAATTTAGAAGAAAATCTAATAAGAATGAAAATGAAAATTCTTATTAAATAATATCAATAATTCTTTATTAAATCGAATTTTCGGTTCATTTTCATTTTCAGTAATCTTATTTCAGTTTATTTAATAATATAATAATATCTAATTTAGTTTTTATCTTATTAATAAATACATGATATAGCAAAATGATTTAACTTTCTTATACAAAAGATTTGAAATTTAATTTTCTCATAAGGCAGAAATGAATAGTAAAATAATCACACATATTTGGTTTACTATTTGCGTCAAAATGTAATTTAATTCATTCTTTTATGTGTACAAAATTTTATCAAAATCAGTCAAAACATTTATCATATTCTAAAATGATAATTGACTTACAGAGGTTATTAATGGTAAATGCCAATGGACAAGTTTTTGACTTTTGCCTCAGTAAGTGTAAACTGAGAAAGCTCCTATATAATTCCTAATATCAATGATATTTTGTATTAATTTCTACCTACAGGCTCGATTTGAGCCGTATTATTATTATTATTACATAAAAATAGTGAATATTTTAAAAATTAATAAAGATGCCTTTCAACTATCTAGTTTTCAATATGACTTCCCACAAATTTTGTTAAAAGTTAAATATTTCTAATATCAAAAAAGACATAAACTTTGTCATATATCTTTGTATGAAAGTGTTGTCTATCAGTTTAGGCTATCTAACATGGACATTTTTGAGAAAACATATACGAAATGACAAAATAGAGATAGTCTGAAGACATCTTTATACATGCTTTGGCAAAGTATAAGAAAGTAATAACTATTATAAAAACAATAACATAAGGTTTATCTGTAGTGGTTCTACAATTTAAGAATATTAAGTTAGTTTGATTAAACTTTTAACTTTAACTAATGCCCGATGGCAATGTTTTAAGCTTTTTTTTTTCCTTCAAAATTTAACTTCAAATAGAAATTTGTCTTTTAACTTAATCTCCCGAAAAGTTTTATATATGTATATAAAAAGGCAAGTACGGATCTATAGGATATAAAAAAGGTTTCAACTTCTAAAATATCTTTCCCGTAAAAATATTCTTGTATATTAAGGTGGACCCAAATTTAACTTTTGATCAAAAATGTTACCAAAAATCGTATTCTTAGTTCATACAGAAATTTCGCGAACCCACCCTAATATAAATATTCTGAAAGTTTGATACTTGGATTAAGCTTAACGTTGATAAATCAATTACTTATATAATTTGTTAATCAAAACTATTGAGCGATAACATTTTTTAAATATATATCATAACTTCCTGTTTATATTTAGTTGTATCAATTATAATGCTTGGATATGCTTACTTTATTAGATAAAATTAAAAATCTTGTATAAACTTTTATCGTATATAAATTAGAAACTATTCTAACACCCGATCTTCACACAACATTAATTCAATCAAATGTTATGTTAGTAAATGTCAGTTGTAGGAACGTTGGTGGGTCGACTTTGTCATAATATTTCATCTCCGCAGGATAGAATAACAGACATAACACTTGCTCTGACTGAATTTATATCGTGTGGAAACAGCTAGTTAGATAGATTATTGCTGAAATTTATTTTTCTGGCTTTTAATCAATATTGTGCAAAAAAAACCCCTTATTTTGCTTTCTTTTGATTTATGCTGTTTCTTTTAAATAACATAGACTGAGATGTTTTTCTTGCTCGAATTTGAACTAATCCTTATTATTATAAATCTATCCAAGAATTATATTATATCGGATCCGGCAATTGAAGTGTCCGGATTTAAAAACGCTGTAATTTTTCTGCTTATTGGTCGGTTTTATTCAAATTTATGGAAATGATAGTTTTTATATATTCGAATGGTATGTAACCGCCTTTTGGTATAATTAAAAACAACTTGGTATCATCTTAAAGTATATAAAGTATCTGTTTGGCAATTTATGAAGTATCAAAAAGCAAACAAAAAAATTTCATTCAAGATATTTCAAAATGAGCTACATATTTCAGTGAACCTTTTAAAAGAAGACAAATTCAATCTCATCAATATAGTAGTCATTTCTATGTAAAAAATTATTTCCTGGCCCTTACAAATATATTACTGGTATATTGCAAGACGTATACTTTAAAAGGATCATAAAAAAGTCCTTAACTAGACCGTTTGTGATCCTCGGTCGGCAGGTTTAAATGAACTAGAGATTTAATTCTATTCCCCAAAAAAATGTATATCATAAAATAAGATCGATTATTTATGATTCGATACTAAATTGTGTGTGTGTTTTTTTTTACTTACTTTGTTGCAGCAGGAACTAATGTCCAATCGTATCCTTGTAAAACTTTCATTACAGCCGTTGTAATTTTTTCATCTTCTTTTTTAACATTTCCATTATTATCACAATTCTTATTATTATTATTATTATTATTTTTATTATGTTTTGTACAGCTAGCTGCAATTAATGTTTCAACTGGTTTTATATCCAAATTTAATGTTACTTTATCCATAATGATTCATTAATTATTAAAAAATTACAACAACAAAAAAAAACAACACAAAATATAAACTAAAATATTATAATTAATAATTAATAACAAAAATATCTTAATCACTTTTTTTTTATTATAATTCACAATAAAAACAAAAAAAAAATTCTTTTCAAGATCCTTTTTTTTTTTTTAATTTTAATAAAATTAATTAATTAATTAATTAATTAACAATAAAACCAAAAAAAAAATAATAAAAACATATAACAAAATAAATTTTAACAAAAAAGAAAAACGATCCAGCAGGAAAAAATGTTCAAAATGGAATTGACTTGCTAGAGAAGTGATCTTCAACTAAAACGACACAGTATTTGACCGACGTAAAAGATCTTTCATGAATAGATCCCATTTATAGTACTCGAAGTTACGATATGGTTTTTTTCTGAAATAAACCGCGGACTTGTTTGTGAAGAAATAGAAATTATGAAGGCTTGAAAAAATTAATATTTCCATATATACATATATGAACGATCTTTTATGAATATATTAGTGTTGAATGGACATTGATATAATGTTTTTTTTCTTTTCTTACTTTTTTTTCAATGTAATGAGTTCCAAATTAAAACTCGTACTGATAAGAAAAACATAATGATATGTATAAGAAAGAATGATCGCGACATATATAAATATATACTTGATCGTATTAATAATAAGAACTATATATATATTTATATTAAATACCACATGTTGAATCTTATAATGTGAATGCCGCACATTTGATGAAGATTTTAAAAATTGACGATGTCGACAGCCCACCATGCCATTTGCTATGATTTTTTAAAAGATCAGAGATTTAAGATAGAATTCTTTTTTTTTTTTATAGAATTGTAAGATAATTTATTTAGAGAGGAGGTTCTTCATATATATATATAGTAATTAGTTAACACATATGGGATATGAATTTTTCGTTATCTTATTGTATTTATCTTTTTCAAATGGAACTGATCGTTACTTTCGCAAATCTGATTCTGACTGAATATTTGCAGTTCGTTTACTTTTATGCATAAAAAATAAAAGAAGAAAAATTCAATTTAATTTTAATATTTAGTCCATCTAAATCAGATTTTCTTCTTTAGTTTGTGAAATATTTTTTAAAACTTAATTTGTAACAAGAAAAAAATGCATGGACCTTTAACTAAACAGATTTTCTTATCAATGGAATAAAATAAAACAATTTTGATAAAATTAAAAAATTTCGCTAAATCATTTCGCTAATTACATTAGAAAATGTAATAAGAACTATTTCAAGTACTCACAAATGTCCAGTAACGATTTGTCCACTAGTGAAGTTTCGTATCATCGCGTTTTGACTACTAATCATAAAAATAAATCGATTTTAGTTAAATTGATCCTTGATCCTTATATGCTAGTTTCATCCTTTCTCCAGAAAAGGTGTTATTTGCTAGATTCTTACTAAAGCCATGGACTAGTACAACTAAATGTCCAAGCCATATGGGATGCTTAGATGTTCAGTATTATTATTGCATATAAAATTGGTGAAGAAAAAGTTTCAATATGAGAAAAAGATCAAAATCTATAATGTATAGGAATATTAGTACACAACAGGAATCAATTGAATGCATAGGTCTATTGTAAAATGTAGTTACAGTGAGCTCTAAACACTTGTAGGCCGTTTATGAAGTACAACGAAAAGATTTTTTTCAAATCAATTATAGTTGGTTGAAAGCTTTGAAAAAACCTATAGCCAATTATGAAATATACGATTAGAACCTCATATACTTAATTAAATCTTTCAACTCTATATAATCGAAGTGTGGATATTAATCTAAACATTAAAACTCTTATAGAACAAGATGTTTTCAATTGGCATATTATTGCGACATTTGTGTTTATGTCTTGTTTATAAATGTTGTCAAACATTTCAATGACAGAGTAATAAAATTCTAATAATATAATTTTAATTAAGAAAAGATATTCGTAACTCAGGGCCTACAATATGTGTATAGTATTTTTTGATCCAACAACCGTGTATTATCAGAATAAAATTTATTTTAAACATAATATTTCGGAGAGTAACAGTCTATCACATACGATTTCTATGATTGTATCATAAAACAAAACTTATAACTTTTGCAGCAAATAAATGAATAACACACTCCTGTTTATGCTAAAACTATAGTATTATGAGATTTTCTTATGACTCTTGTATTAGCACTCATGCTATGCATAACCACAGAGAAAAGAAACAGAGTTTTTGTGTATAAATGTTTGACAGCCCTGCAAAGCATGCCCGTTCGTTAATAGTACTTGTAAAAAAGGCTCTAAATACATGCACTTTTATATCACACGAGAGTTTTTTTTTTTAAGAAGTGTTAACAAGTGCTATTCATGAGAAGGCATGTTCAAATTTTGAACAAATCAGAATCCAAGTTGAGAACTCTATTTATTGTATACTTTTTGGCATAACCAAAAGTTCTGAGATTTTCTTTTGATTCTTGTATTAGCTAACTAGAAAAAAATCAGAATTTCTTCAATTTTATGACTACTATAGGTATTTATAAATAACACATGTGAAATGGAAAACCTTCATGCCTTGTCGAAGAAAGTTCAAAGGACATTACTTGATTTGATTTTTTTGATTTTGCTTTATTTTATTGTGACTTTAGAAGTAATATAACACACACTGTTACTTATTTTAAAATTTTAAAATTATTGACTTGTTGGGTGCTTAGCGCCTAACTTAAACTAATCGCTTCAAGAGAAAGAAAATTTAAACATTCAATTAAATAAAATTCCCAAGTAAAAGTGCTTGCTTAAAACTAAACTTAAAAGTAGGCAACAAATGCAATAATGAACAAAAAAAAAACGGCAATTCCAAACCGATTCAAGCATAACAGCAAGAACCTAGAGAGATGACCGGTTTCAAAACGAATTTTTCCCAATAGAACTGTCATCCTTTGTAAATCTGACCTGCATCGTTTTTATATATATTCATTCTTAGAGGGTCATCGTCGGAAGGATTAAAAAACCAAGCCGAGTTAACATTGAGGATGTTTAATGGAGATGCCATAATATTGAGCATCGAATGGGGAAGATTAGTTGTTATCAAATAATGACTTAATTAAGTTATTAGAGTGATTCTCAATTCTTATAGACATTATACTTATCTCTTCTTATAAATATTCCTAATGTTTTTCGACTATTATGAAACCAGAAAGCATAACTATGTATATATATATGTATGTCACAGTTTGCTGAAAAATGTCTCTCTTATCTATATTCAATATAAATTTAGAAAATCTATCTTCTGTGACAGACTGTATATACAGTAGTAGCATTAATTTCCTAAATTTTCACATATTGTAATATTTATCGATATTATGGAATCTTAGCAAAAATTTCCGACACATATAGAAAATCCATTAAAACTTTATAATATGTAACATTATTGTTATATGTTTGATGTTCACCGACAAGGAATAAAAAAAATATCTCTAAACTAACATAAATGAAACCAAATGGCTATGAGATTATAATAAAAACCGTCAAAAGGGGTTTTGCAAAACATAATAATAAGTGTAACCGGAAATCTTTGGACATATAACATGTTATAGTATCTTCAAAAATTTTCTTCCTTATTTTTTTTTTTTGCTTTTTTTAAGTTCTAGAAAATATTGTTTTTCTTTCCTAATGATTTCTTATTTTCATATTTTTTTCATATCTCATCAAATATTTTCAATTAAATCCCACGGTTTCAATCAACTATATGCAATTATTTAGATGCTAATTGAAAGCTTTAGCGCTAGTTTAACGTTCATTTTCAAATTGACACAATTAACACTTCTTTAAAAAATATAAAAAAAATAAAAATGAAATTTCGATATTTATATACAAAGTTTACATTAATTTTGTATTTCTTCTGTGAAATGATTCATTTTAAATATTATTATGAGAAATTTGAAGACTAAAAAAAATTCATGTTAGATCAAATAGACTTTCAGGCATTATGATTCACTAGAAATACCTAATATCAAATATTTTTACTAGGCGGAACATCATAGAAGTTAGATAGTTTGACGATCAATAGTGTATTATTCGTATTGAGAAGTCGTGAATTTTCAAGTACCGTATATCATTATCATCTCTATATAAGAAAGAAAAAACGCTAGAATATTTGGGTTTTCAATTCAGTCTCTTGATGATGAAATGAAATAACGAAACAAAAGTTCACCAGCTGTAGTATCATTTGTAAAACGATAACAATTCAGGAGCAGAAGGATAACAATTTGAAGAATTTACTGAAATAATACCTGAAATATTGGAAAGCCTACAATTGTACTGCATCCAGAGGCAATGCTTCCTTGATATCTCTCTCACCACGCCAGCATATAGGCGATGGTTACGTTTTTAATCCCAAATGCAATTCCACCTTGATATCTCATCAGGTTACGTTTTTAATCTCAGAACAGTAAAACGGAAAATTACACGATTAAACCATAGAAGATTAAAAGACAAGTTTCTAATGTAATTTGTATTGGAATCTTCTTGTTTTATAGTTATTTCTTTTTTTCACGCACTTGGAATTAACACATCACCATCGTCTGTATATTGACCTGATATAATATCTAGACGGTATTGTCTTAGCTAGGACGACTTCATTCCAACTCTTCGTAGTTCTATTTCATTGGATTACTCTATCACCTTTATTTTTCTATAGTCTGTATTGTATAATTTAAAATCTATAATAGTATCTATTCCAAAAGTGTCTGAATACATTTTGTTTATAATTATTAGTATTTTGCTATTGTATATTAAATCTATTATATTTCATCTATTGTCTACCATCTATCATTTATTATCAATCGTCTATTGTCATAATATTGGATTTCATTCATCGTCTATCGAATCGAACCATGCTTTCTTTACATATTTCTACTAGAATCTAACTAAAATACATTGTTCTTTTTTAGAATATTCGAAACAATTCATTCTAGTTTTCCAGTAATTTCGTACTGATGCAATAATTAAATTTTATATAGAAATTTATTTAATCACAATAGCAGTGTTTTTTTTGGGAAAATTAAGGACAATTACCATATATTTTAAACGGGCTTATTTAAGGAATGTATAATTGATATCGAGGTCTAATTTAACCACAGTTATTTAGTACTACATTCCAGATAATAGATGGCACAAATCAAAACTATTGTTTTTTTTATCGCAATTTTGAAATTAACAGAAAATTGGTTTGAATTTTGAAACTTACCTGATTTTGGTCAATTTTTTCTATTATTTTTATTGGTTTTTGTTTTGTTTGGTTAAAACAATATTTCAAATGGCGATCCCACAAAATATTATTTATTTTAATTTCACTATTTGTCTAAGAAAAAAAGAATTTTTGGTTTTTTTAACTTCAAAAGATATGACTGAAGTTGGCTGCGTGTTGCATAGTCGTACCAATATCCGAAATTAAAAATGATAAGAACATAGATTTAAAATATCGTTTTTTTTTTTGAGTAGCCGATAAAAATTCTCAAAGAAACACAATTAATGAATTTAAAGACATCTTATCTGTCGCATTTGCATACTCATTTGTTAGTTTTCCAATAATTTCATAGAATGTACTATCATCAAAGTATATATTCTTTCAATTCATAGTCTTAAGATTTTCCACTTTTTTCTTCTATCCTATAAAAACACTTTGATTTAATTCATTAAGTACATTAAAATACCTACTTAAAAAATGTTTGCATCTTGCAGAATTTTATTAAAAAAGTTTTTAATTAAAACAAAAAACAGTCCTTTAAGAAAAATACAGCAGCAACAGCATTAAGTACAATCTTTAAAATTTTTTTTATTACCGTCAAGTAATTAATTTTGGATTTATCTGTACATTTTCATTTTATTGTACAATTTTCCTTTTCATAGATTTTCTTTCACAAAAACACATTTTCATTCACAATTTAAAATCCTTTATAAAAAATAAAAAAGAAAATTCTTATTTTATTCATTTTCATATTATTTCTTTTTGAATTTGCTACAATTTGTTTAAAATGATTTAATGTAATTTAAAAAAAAAGTATAATTAAATTAAATTTTAATAAAAACAAACTTTGCTTATATTGTATATCGCTGCATTCAAAAAATATTGGAACATATATAGGGTGTCTCCATAATAGGTGGAAATTTAAATTTCGCGCTATTTTCGTTTCATTCAGTTTACAGTACTGAAATCTTCACATCTGTGATCTACCATTCTTGCGGTTAATAGTCATGGAACTCTGCACGAAGGAACGACATTATTATTGACAGTTTGTCAAGTTTCGAGCGCCTACTATAATGAAAAAGACAATTTCACAAATTTCAAATCGTACGTTTCTTTCGGAGCAGCCTTTATTTAATAAATTATTAAATTCCCCGTCGAATGAGATATGGATCACACCTGTAGGACCCAGAATACCTGAGATATACGTATACCTTGATACTAGATAATTTTTAGATTTCCTGTCCTAGAAGGAATATTTTTGAAAACCGCGAATGGCATTTAATTCCTTATTAAATTGATCGTCGAATGAGGTATGGGTCGTCTTTATAAGATGCAGAATACCCAAGATATACACAAACTTCAGTTACGCAAATCAAATTTTGCACTTCTTATTGGGGCACCCTTTATTTTCTATCGTGATACATTCGGAATTTCTTCTAACAATATGGTTAAACTCAGGGACCCCTAGGCTGAACTTGTGCTGCGGGCCCTACCACAAGGAAACGAATGTTACACTTTCTACTATCTGTCATTTTTAGACTAATTTGTCAAAAATTATAATAGAATATGTTTTTCATGAAAAATATCGATAAATACTTGTACTTGAAAATGTCCTTCTTTAGATAACTAAAGTTAAAACATATTTTTCTAACTCATCAATAGCTCCATTAGTTTAGAACGTTCGATTTAAAAGAATATATCTGTCATTTTCTTGAATTAATTCATAAAAATATATCAATACTCAAGGCACTATCCTTTACGATATTTATTCTGCCCAAAAATCGATGCTTTTATATGATTTTATAACCAAAATCTCAAGAAATAATAAATAATAAAGTAAAATTACCATTAACACCGTTTTTAATCCATAGGACTGACAAAAGAAAATTAGCTAAAGGCGTTGCTTTGCAGACTGCGCGGTAAAACATTTGCAAAAGTGTTTTTTTTGTATTCTCAAGTGATTGCTTTTGAATAAATAAATAAATAGTTCATGTTTTATTAAACAAGTTCCAATATTTTTGGAACGCATTAGTATGTATATAAAACTAATAACTTTTAATTGGATTTATATTGATTGGAATAGAAGTATGCTATCGAAGTTGGATGAGAAAAAAAAGGATTACTGTATCTATGATGTATTTTTCAAATAAATCAATCAATCTATTATTTCTAATTAATACTAACACGACTGTAGGACACGTTCTTAAATACAGTAAAATAATGTCCTAGCTGGTATACTCTGATTATTGTATCAATCATTATCATCACATAATCAAAACCACTCCTCAATCCTTTATCAATCAATATTTACATACCTGATTGGATTCAATTAAATTTGGCCAGGTGATGAGAACATTTCACACGTGTTTATTTACTTTTGAGAAAATTTAAAATACATATTATATATTATATGTAAATATCGTTTCTTCATAGGATTTAAATTTCATCATATATAATTAATAATTGATAATTTGATAAGAAACATGTACATGTACATCATGTTGATAAGATTTGTAATTATATACGCATAATTTCAAAATTACTTGGGGTGAGAATATTAACGTGATTCCATGATATATACTTAGAGTTTGGTTGAGTTATAAAAGTTTTGCTCTATCCAATATTAATGATGCCCAAAACTAGTCATTCATAGATATATAGTATGCACACAAATTTAATATAATAATATATAATAATATTTTCTTTTCTATTAGAATATATTAAAGCTCAACCCTATCAGAGCATTTGGCCTTATTTACATCTGACACTTTTCCCCTCAATAAAATTCTTTGATACTTGACATAAGCTGAACTTTTGTATATAAAAAACATTACATGAAGAAATCGAAAAAGTGTTTACACCTCCATTATCAGACAGAAATTCAGGTGAATAAATGTCAAATATAAACACAGCTTAATGCAATGTTATAATATTAAAAATAAAAGCAGCGGATTTGAAGAGCACTGTACACTTTTTAGAATAGATTAGAATCGTGTTACACTCTTTCAATCTAATGCTACAATATTATTATTTATCTAGAAATTTTTGGCTAAATAGTAGAAACTGTGGCAATGAAATCAACTCAACTCTGATATTGCATTATTAAAACTAACCAAAATAAACTTGCCGGCTTAAATTACTATGTACTTTCAAACTCATCCTTCGTTTCTATGTAACTCAATCTGGGTTCAGCATTGCAAGGAACCGCGTTTTATATTATATAACGAATTTTAAATAAATATTCAATATATACCAAAAATAATCTGTTTTTCATTTCGTGAAATAAAAGAGGTGGTAGATGTTTAGGAACGTCTTACGTATAACTACATACGTATAAATAATGAATTTTGTATATAAAACTTTATCATATAAGCTGAGAAAATGCTTTTTAAATTTTATTAATTTTCTTTGATTAAGTATGTTATTATATAAAACACTCATACTTAGTTGTTTTTCTTTATTACAAAATTTGAGTAAAGTTGAAATTTCTACTAATTAATTGTCTTACTTCTTGTTCTTAGTACTTAGGACGTAACATAAACACATATTAAAATTAAATCATCGATAAATGAGACAATCGATTAATATCTGATCAATTTATGGAATACATTTTTAAATTCAGTTTTAGTTAACAAACTATTTTGCCGATCGAGGAAATCATATATTTCTTTAAAAAATTTGTTTTACGAAAGATTTTCAGATTCTTGGTAAGACTTTATTAAATAGGATTAAAATTTGGTTGGTTCGTATATCTTTGAATTTTTGAATAAATTTCACATTTTCGATTAGTTTCTTAAGGGACTTGATATACCTAGAGAACAAAATTAAATCGATTTTTATATTTTTCATCTTTTTCAGATCTCCAAATTTCTGAAAATTTTACATCGGTACCTATTAGGGCATGGTTAATTAATTACTTTTCGAGGTTAGTGAATAATCGAGTAATTGGTCGTCTTAAAGTGATTAATTCCTTCCTATGTTAAAAGCCAGAAGTCAACATTTTTAAGCAAAAAATGACTGATTACGAAGAAAAATAAATTATCACATGGTTTTTGTTTACAAAAATTTAGTTAAAAAATTTTTCGATTGCTTTCTTTGTTTCATTCTTTCTTTAGTCCAAAATCCATAAGACTATTAATGCTCTCGCTTGCTACAATTATCTTATAGGAAGCACGATGTAAAATAGAATTTATGTATTTGATATTTAGGTTACTTCATTCTTCCTAATGAAAAACTGTAATTTTCTTTCCTTATTTTGTGCGGAATTTTTTTGTTTCTGTGATTTTCATAGAAGGTATTGGGAAGATCGCGTCTAATTTCCTTTTTCCAAATTTTTTCTGCTTTGTTTCTCTCAAATGAAATAATTAATTAGTTTGGCGTTGAATACTCAAAATATTGGATTAATTCTGTTTACTCAAGTAATCAATTATTGATTATTCAAACCATGCCCTAGTAGATTTGACGAAGTTATAAAATTTTGAATGAAGCAAGTTCGAGTACATTTGATGACCATACTTCAAATTTTAAGAGTCTGCATCTGCCTAGAAATTAAAATTAATTTTTATATTTTTACACTTTCTAAAAGTTATAAGTTTCACAAAAAAAATGTACTTAAAATGTTGTGGAATTAACAAATGTATAGAATTTAGAACGAAGCAAGTCCGAGTACCATATTAGACCTTTAAACATATTTTTCTCAAAACACTGTTTACGTAAAGTCCAGTGGACATTATACCGTGAAGCCTGCTTGATGAATCAATTCCAAAATTTCGACAAAATAAGTCGAGAAGAGTTGAGAGAGTTCGCTGACGATCTCACCTTCTTTTTTTTTTAATTGATATTTATTTTTGCATAATAATGAGAAAATTTCTTTTTGCATGGAATTTTCAATTTTGTACTTCAATTTGTAGTCATTTTGCAAAAACTAAATTTAATTGCAAAAATCAGAAGTCGTTTAAGCTGGAAAGTACCCACTGCCCAAAGCTTCGAAAACCTACAGGCGTTCATATCTTTATTTTGTTTTATGGTTTTAGATTCTTAAGAAATTTACCTTGTAGCAGTGCCATTTTATTTCCACCAATTCTTAAAAGAATCAATCTGAATTAACACCTTTTTTTTGGAAGTCCAGATAGATGTAGGACCTTAAAAGGCAAAAAAAAAAAGTTATTTTAAGTTTTGTTTTGTCCACAACTGTTATAGATTTTCAAATTTTGAGATGAAAATAGAATTCTTAGCCATTCTTGATATTCAGTTCAATCCTCAAAGAACTCCATTTTAAATGAATTTAAATAAAATTTTATTATGACAATTTTTATGTGATTAAAGACATATTGATTCATTTATGGTAGTCGAAGATCCACTTTACTAAAATGATGATACATTTTCCAGTAAATATTATAATATGCTTTGATATTCTATCAAGCAAAAAAGAACTAATGTAACATTTACTTTTTATTTTGTATATATAGTATTATAAAAGACAAGCCCAACCAGACTCCGCCTTCAATAAAAGCCTGTAATTTGATTGCTTAAGATGAACAAGCGAGTATCCAACATATGTGTATAATAAACTGCGAAAAAAATTAGTAAGTAAAAACAAGTAGGAAAATTACTTTTTTACTATATAGAAAAAAAGAAGAAACAACTCTTGAAGACTTTAATACGAAAAATACTCCTCTCGATATATATATAGTTTCAGCTACTGTTTTCATATTGTATGAGATTAAAAGAGATTTTTAAGTTGTTTTCGTTTTTTGTTGTTTTGGATAAACTAAACGCCTTTGTCGGTTCGGAAAGCATCAATTTCCGTGTACATGAAATTTAATATCGAATCGTTTTCTAATATATTATAATTTTAAAACCCTTGTCATATTTTTTTTTTCTTCTACATGACTTTGACCCACAAAAACAAAAAACCAATCTCATTATGGTGGTCTATTAAAAATGTTTTAAAATAGCCACAAAATACTAAATTTAAATTCATAGTCAAAATGTCTAGAATTATTTTGGTATGTTTTTTTTTTTTGTAGGAAAATCCTTTTTCTTGATCCTTTTCTGTGGTTTCACACATAATTTCTTTTGGGATTGAATTTCTTTTCAATATGTAGATGATTCTTTTTACTTTTCTATTGAGTCCATCTTCAATACTAACATGGCACACTTCACACTTGGTCCGTATATAAATAAGGATAAAATCTACAAGTATTTCGAATTTTTTTTTTTGGGATTACTTTTAATATGACCCTTCGAAAACCAAACTATAATTAGTTCCATGAATAGAAACATATTTTTTTTTTGTATATAATATTTTCAAGACAGAAATTTTGGACCAAATAAATACGAAATTTTTTTTTATTAACCGCGAATAGGTACTTCAAAACTATATAGTAGAGACTGGGATACTTTTTTAGAATAGAATTATAATGGAAGAAATTTCGTGGGAGCTCTCATAAAATTTAACTAAAAAGAAATCCAAATATTAAAACGTTTTATGAGTTATATAAAGGACACACATATAGGTATTTTTACTATGGGATCTACACTATAGTATAGCTGATAGCATTTCAGTATCATGTTTATACTTCATTATTGAAATAATATAAAATGACACACATGTGATATACTACATGGTATTCTTAAATCGTGATATCAATACCATATGTGTGTCACTAGTGTTATACAGTTTAATCAGTATGATCTAAAGGTGCAGGTCGCTGCTCTTGAATCGTAGATTTGAGAGGAATTTTCAGAAGTCGGTCAGTCCATACTTGTTTCTCATGCTGAATATGTTGCAGCGCAGAAGCCAAACTAATAAATCAAAGAATACAAGATTACACATTGTACATCCTGGCCATTTCGGAAATTTGTGGCTTCTTATTAGCCTTGTTATCCATCATGTTTTATGTTGATCATAATTTTTTTTTTATTTGTGAGTAAGAAAGTAACGATTTATTCCAAAATTCAAAATGTACATATATCGGAGCACAAAAAAAAACCCTTTGAAACAAGAGAAAGCGTAATATTCCTTTCATTCATTTATGGGTCCAATTGACTTAAGTAGGTCTCATATTAATCTGTCATGACTGTGTTTTAATACGAGGTATGAGTAATGATAGAGTACCCAAAGCTAGCGAAGCAACCAGATTAAGTACAAAAAAGCACGTTGCAATAAGTGCAAAAGAGCACAGGCGATATTCAAAAGCAAACTCTATCAGGAAGAGAGAGAATGAAAATTTTTTAAAAAAGCACGTGAATAGTGCCTGACTATTAAAACCATTAAAACTCTTTTTTTTCTAGCATTTGTGCATTGTCATATAAATTTCAACATGTGCTTAATGATAAAGTATGGAAACTTCCTATCCTTACCGTACCGCCGTTTTTCAAATTTTGACTATTCTTTTTCAAACAATTTTCTATCCACTGCTGACATAGATAGAACTAAAAATTTTACGTATGTGTGAAAGAGAAAAATAATTTTAAAAAACATCCCATTTGTCGCTTTTGGGTAATATTAAACAAAGAAAGACAGGCAGAAATTTATATACAAATGCACATGCGTGGGAAATTTTATAAGATTTGGGACCATATATAAGATTCCACGGTATTTTAAGAACATTTCATTCTCTCTCTTCCTGATGGATTTTGCCTATGCGTATTCTTGCGCACTTATTGCCACGTACTTTTTCAGGTTACTTCGCTAGCTTTCCATACTTTATCATTACCATACGTACAATATGTAGATATCTATGTCAGCAGTGGAGAGAAAACTGTTTGAAAAGAACAGTCAAAATATGAAAAACGTCGTCACAGTAGAGGTAGAAAATTGGCGTAGTTCTTAGTTACTTATTCTTTGGTTTACTCACGAAATTTTTGAATAATTCTTGAGTTTGACTAATAAACCATCAGATTTCACATTCGTACTGGTCTTTTTTCTCCAAGTTTTGCTCAAAATCGAATGGAAACTGATCAATGTGAGTCCTACTTTAGAAATCCATTAATAAACACATTTTGTAAAATTGATACATATACGTTCAGGGCGATTCTGTAAAGTAACAAACGGTAAAGAAACTGTCAAAATTGGCGATGTCACTTTAAAATAATGTTAAACTATAGAGCAGAGTCACAAAAGGGGTTATATACGGTTGTATATCCTTTTAAAAGGTGAATCTTGAAAAATTTAATGAAATTATTCTTCTCAAATTAATCTCGCGTATTGTGTACATTCCTGGACCCAACAACAACTATCAACATTTGTTATTTATTTATAAATATTATTTTTTTTAATTTTGTTTTGTTTTTATGTTATTACTAATGCTCGCTAGTCCCACATAGGAATTTATACTGACTGGTGATAATTTTTTTGTTCGGTCCGGGAATGTACACCCAGACCCTTTATTTCAAAGTATATTTGTCGAATTTAAAAATAAACCAAAATTCTAATTTTAAAAAACGTTTAAATTCTCGTCACGATAAAATAATTTCAAGTTCAAGTACGCGATCATTAAAAAAGTGAAAAGTGACGGGAAAAATGTTTTATTTTTTTCTTTATTTTAATATTTCAATTACTTTATCATTTATTCATAATTTTCATTTATAGTATTTAAAAACGAAAAAAGATATTTTTGTGACCACTTGAAATCCAAATGTTTTTTACTCGAACACTTCAAAATTTGGTTTTGATTACATTTCGAAAAAGAGAAACAACAAAATTGTGTCTTTATTGAACATTTGAAGCGGATATATGTATATTTTTCTTTTTAATAATTTGTAATTAATCCTTTTATTTACATTCAAAAGAATTTAAATATCATTCTAATTTCATTATATTCGTTTTCACCCTTCTAATCTTTGGCCATAGTTTGTCAAATGTCACAGCCTTCTAGGATTATTGGTAAATAGGAAGAGATCATAGAACGAATGGGGATAACTTGTTCTGTTCTAAGTCAGTTATATATTTCAAGTTGTGTGTAGTGTAGACGGTATTTTCCGGTATTCATTCTATGTGGCCTTTAGCCATAAACTGATTACCATTCGACTGATTTTTTTTGTGCAGTAATATTTATATATATTATCAATTTTCCTCTTTCATTCACATTAAAGCTCTTCATCAATTTCACCTGCAAGAACAAAAGTAAATGTCTCCCATATGGCCTAGCTGAACATCCAGGAATACTATAGTCTATCCTATATTACCTTGGACTTTCTATATAATGCTGAAGACACTTCAGCATTAAAGCATTAAAGCTTGAACATCTTAAATCTTGTTATTAAAATTAAAAGAACAACTTAGTAAGTCTAAAATCTCGTAAATCCAGAACTTTGAATTCCAACTCCATAAATCCTCTATAAAAAATATTTTCCTATCATTTATTATTTGTTTTTCTTTTACAATAAAATAATTTGTTAATTTAATTGAAATTAAATTTCATTAAATATTACATTTGAAATATATTTAAAACTAAATTCTAATTTTTTAACGTTCAAAAAATTGAAATGTCAAAAAATCCACCGGAAATGAAACTAAGTGGAACGAAATGAAGTTGAAAATTTTCGTATTAATTATATATATTTTTTTTTATCGAAAATAATCAATTTTTATTTGTCAAAAATATATTTTTAATTTAAATGCCTTTTATAATTAATTAAAAGAATTAAAGAAAATTCTTAATATAAAATTAATAAATTAAAAATATTTTTATAGTACACTGCCATCTATTATCAAAAAAGAAAAGATTTCTCAACATACTTCAAATGTTATATCGAATTACAACATTTTCTTCAAGAAATGACATGTGTTAACAAAAAAAAAAACAAAAGGAAAATCTCTATTTCACACACACACACACACATACATTCCATGTTCATTCACGCATTCTTATATATATATATATACTACTACAAAAATATATATAACTTTCATTCCGCTTGTGTTAGTGCTGGAAATGATTGAATTGTGCGCGATTGCCTTTTCGTACAAAAAAAAAAAATCCAAGAAACAGAATTTTTTTTTTGGTCAAAATGGCGAATTGAAATGAATTAAAATCGGAAAATAATAATTAATTTTCTTTAAATAAATAATAATAAATAATTAAATTCATATTTTAAAGGTATTCAAATAGATTTTCATTTAATTTTTGTGAAAGAATTTCAATTTAAATATCTTTCAGATTCATACAAAAAAAAAGAAAAAAGTTTCTTGTGTTTTGTGACGAAACAAAAAAAAAAAAAAAAGAAAGAGTAGAAAAAGTACAGTAAAACGTTTTTTTTTTTTCTGGTGGTGTTGCTTTACTAGTTCTAATATTTTTTTTCCCATCTATAAAAAAAACAAAAAAAAAAGTAGTTTTCTTTATAAGTGAAAATTTTTTTGGAGAAAAAAAAAACATTTGAAGGATCGACAGAAGAAAAAAAAAAAAAAATAGTAAATAAAAATGATTTTATCGTAATGTCAAAGGAAAACTGCTGCGGTGAGAAAGGCGAACATCTTATATAGAAAAAAAAAATCATTTTTTTTTTCTTCTTTTATGTGAAATCCAAAGCAAAAAAAAACAATACACGAGACTTTTTTGATCGAGGCTGTTTTTTTTGGGAGTTTTTTGTCTTCTGTTTTTTTTTTTTTTTTCGTTTTACACTTGCCTAACTCCATTGTTTCATTGTGTGGGCAAACAACATTAAATTTTATATATTTTTATGTAAAAAAGAAAACTATTTTCTTAAAACATTGGAATTTTTGAAGGAGGAAAAAAAAAACAGGAAAATTTTCTTTTCATTTCGGTAATATTTTTGTTTTTTTTCGTTTCTTTTTTTTATTTTCTGAAGAGACAAATATATTTCTCTAGTAGACTCTCGAAAACATGAACGACATTTTTTTTTTCTTTTCTTTTCGTTTTTTTTTTTTTTTCTAAAAATAATATTCAATACTTTTCTGGACTTTTCATGCATTTTGTGGATTAAATATTTATGAATTTCATGAGTCTACTATTTTGTATTTTCATATTTAATATATATATTTTCTTTTCTTTTCTTTTTTTTCTTGTACAGACGAGTGTATCCCACATCCTGCTGATGTTCAATTAATTATGATCCAAATTAATAAAAACGGGACTAAAAACCTGTAAAAAAAACAAAATATATATCAAAATTTCCATCAAAAAATAACACAACACAAAATCGAACGAAAGAAATACGAAATTTCTTGACTAAAGAAGTTGTGTAAAAATTTGACATAATTCACAAAAAAATTAAGAAATTAAAGTGTTTTGGCAAAAGCTGAAAAAACCAAACCAGAAAAAATAAGAGAAAAAAAGTACATTTAAACTAACTAAAAAGTGAAAAGAAAAACAAGAAAAAGTTATATATTATTATTATTAAATCATGGAATTACGAGTTGGTAATAAATATAGATTAGGTCGAAAAATCGGCTCCGGATCATTTGGTGATATATATTTGGGTACAACAATAAATACTGGTGAAGAAGTTGCTATAAAATTAGAATGTATCCGTACAAAACATCCTCAATTACATATTGAAAGTAAATTTTATAAATTAATGCAAGGCGGTATTGGTATACCACGTATAATATGGTGTGGTTCTGAAGGTGATTATAATGTTATGGTAATGGAATTACTTGGTCCATCATTAGAGGATCTATTCAATTTTTGTTCACGTCGTTTCTCATTAAAAACTGTATTATTATTGGCCGATCAAATGATATCACGTATAGATTATATACATTCAAGAGATTTTATACATCGTGATATAAAACCAGATAATTTCCTAATGGGTTTAGGTAAAAAAGGTAATTTAGTATATATCATAGATTTTGGTTTGGCAAAAAAATATCGTGATGCTAGATCATTAAGACATATACCATATCGAGAAAATAAGAATTTAACTGGTACAGCACGTTATGCATCAATTAATACACATTTAGGAATTGAACAATCACGTCGTGATGATTTAGAATCATTAGGTTATGTTCTAATGTATTTTAATTTGGGTACATTACCTTGGCAAGGTTTAAAAGCAGCAAATAAACGACAAAAATATGAACGAATATCAGAGAAGAAATTATCAACACCAATATTGACATTATGTAAAGGTTTTCCAAGTGAATTTGCAAATTATTTAAGTTATTGTCGTCAAATGCATTTTGAACAACGTCCAGAATATTGTTATTTACGTAAATTATTTCGTAATCTATTTCATAGATTAGGTTTTACATATGATTATGTTTTTGATTGGAATCTATTGAAATTTGGTGGACCAAGAAATTCATCACAAACTCCACAACAATCTCAACAGCAGCAACAACAACAACAACAACAACAGCAACAAGATGATACAGATGTTAATAATACAACAGCATCGAATAAACAATTAGTTGCTACTGGTGGTGTTGCAGGTGGTGTTATTACTAATTCTGGTAATGGAGGTGGTGGTGGTGTTGGTGTAGGAGGTGGAGGTATTGTTGGTAGTACTGTCGGTGGAACTGCTGGCGGTGGTATTGATGATTCAATGGCAGCTGCAACAAATTCATCACGACCTTATGTCGAGACACCCGAACGACGTCCATCAATTCGAATGCGTGGACAAGGTGTTGTTAATGATAGGAATCCAAAATAATATATTGTTTAAAAATGGAATTTTTTTTTTTCTTTTTCTTAATTCTTTTCGCTTTTTTGTTTTTTGTTTTTCTTTTTAAGAAATACAAGAAAAACAAGGGAAAGAAAAATACTGTAACTAAATTCTTAGAACAAAAAAAAAAAAAAAAAAAAGAAATAAATTTTAAGAATTAATTTAAACTAAAAACAAAAACAAAAGAAAATAATAAACCAAACACAGAGAAACTAATTTTTAATTCAATAGAAAATGCGAATATCCTTAAAAATATGAAAATAAAAACACAAAAAAAAAAAAATACACAGAATTTTACATTTAAATAAAATAAAATTTATTTTATTTCATTTTTATTTTATAATGGATTTAATGAAGAAAAAAAAAACATTAGTTTTTTTTTATATATATTTAATAATATTGATTAAAATTTTTGCAAAACCACAAAAAAAAAAGAAAAACTAATATGGATAAAAAAAAATATATATATATATATATAAAAAAATTAAGAAATTGATAAAAACTCGACAAAAAAAAAGAAACAGATTAAAGAAAAAAATATTAATTATTTAGGAAATATCACAAATTTAAATAAATTTAAAAATTATTTGTAAAATTTATATAAATATCAGAAAAACAAATGAAAAAAAAAAAAAAAACTTATATACCTATAGACAAGAAAAACCTACAAAAATATAAAAAAAATATATATTTAAATAAATAATAAGTAAATTTGTAATTTTTTAATTTGTTTCGTTTTTCTTCGAAACAAGTAAAAAAAAAAAATAATGAGAAAAAACTTAAAAATTTTATTAAAAATTTCAATTCAATCCAGTCAGCTCTCTCTGTGTGTGTGCAAGAATGGGCTTGTTCATAAATACAAATTACGCGTCCATCCTGAATTCACAATGGATGAAGTGTCGTAAAGCCTTGGTAGGCATTATGTACGGTGATAGGCAATATTACTCAAAAAGAAAACAAATATTTTTAATGTTTCAAATAATAATATTAAATTAATTTTCTTACATCTAAAAAAAAGAAAAGAAATAAGAATAAAGTAAGAAAGAAACGAGCGACAATCGCCTGTCACCGTACATAATGCCTACCCTGGTATCATGTTGAAGCAAAACTTAATTTTAACGCGATCTCCAAAAAGGTACATTTAAATCGTAGCAAAAATTGAAGAGATAAAATTTGTGGAGAAATTAAAGTGACAGACGTCAAGGGCCTCATAAAGTTCTATTTTGTAGTCCAAAAAACTAATCAAAACACAGCATTCAAAATAATTCTCAGAAAATCAAAGGAAATTCAATCTGCCAACTTTTTACTAGGTTTAAAATGTACCGAACAATAAAAATGCTGGTAAAATAAGTGGAGACTACATTGGAGACAATAACCATAAAAGTAACATTTTACATGTTTTTAACACCGAACAGCGTACTATCTAGCAAAATTTCAGCGGGTAAATTTCAGCGTGGTGTTAAATTTGTATGGAGAATTCGATTCAGTTTCAACACTATACCAGGCTTATAACGTTAAACACTCGATCTTCACATGACATAAAAATCAGTCAGATATTATGTTAGTAAATATCAATCGGGGGGAAAATTTGTGGGTCGATTTTGTCATAACATTTTATCTTCACATGACAGAACAGCAGACATAACACATATGTATATAAGTACAAGGATTTTATTAGCTTAATTTTGTAATTGGCGCAGACAGATTGGCTCTCCTTTATAATATGTCTCACGATGACTCTGGAGCACTTATTTTTGACATATGTTATTCTGTACCTGAATTTGAATAGAAAAAAAACACATACTCTGACTGAATTTATGTCGTCTGGAGGAAGCTTGTAACGCAGCGCATTCATACAAACATAAACAACAACAAAAAAAATTCTAAAAAAGATTTTCACACATTTTTAAATTTTTATTTAATAATATTTTATATAAGCAAATGTCATTTGACGCATCTATTGTGAATTACCAAAGTAGTTGCTTGTCAATGTTACTTCAATGACTCATGTTTCAAGTAACATTGATTGTTTGGATGCTCTTCAATGCTCTTGTGTAAAGGCAATTTCCATCAATATTACTTGACAATAATTTTCATCAATAATACTTGTTAAGTAACATTGAACGTATGTAGGCTCCTTTACAGTTGTCAAAAATGGAAAATGATTATGCTGACGACAACAATCTGAATGCAAGTTTAACGTCACGCAATCAAATAAGTATACATTTTTATGAACAAGCCCTATTTCTTTGACTCTGCTATTCACAAAACGGTGTAAATTGTTGGTATTCTGAAAGTATATATGTACATGCCTTTATAAGTTCCTATCAAATTTGTTGGTATCTTTACGATTTGGGTTTGAAATATCGGAACTCTTTTTTTTTTTTTTTAAGTAAATAAAATTCGAAAAATTTAATAAAAATGACGAATTTTTAAAATTTTTGACATTTTTATATATATACACAGTCGACGTCGAATTCATTTTACGAAAGCGAAATAGATACATAGCATGAAAGTAAGAATACAAGATTACTTCGTGCGCATGTCGGCCATTTTGAATATTTATTTTCATACTTTTATGACATCATATGTGACCCGATTTCATTCATATATAATAGTTATTTTTCACACAAACAATGTATTTTGGGTCTGGAATGACGTAGGTGTGCAGAAAAAACCAATTTGAAATATGGATTGGCGTAATCTTGTATTCTTTCATTCATAGATACATAGAGTATTCATCATGTTTAGTAAAACTTTTGTAATTATTGTAAACTTCGTATTTCGTAAATTTTGATATGAGAAATACGAAGTTTACGACGTTTATGATGAATACCCTCACAGATTAAGAATATCAATTTAGGCATTTACATATGTAACTTTTGCTTACAGTAATTCTCTAAAGTTACGATTATACATAAGAGACATACGATTTGAGAATACGGCAGTTTATTTTAAATCTGAGCTTGGAAATGAAAACGAACCGAAAACCGTGTAATTAATCGTTTTTTCTGACACGAATTTGAAACCGAATCTAAAAATAACAATGAAAAGTAAAGATACATTCGAACCAGTTCAGTGTTAATTTGTGTGTAGACTAAAATGATTCAATCGTACCGGTTCGGTATGCGCACAAACGTACTGATACAGATATAATTGGAGGTGCTTTCCATTTGTTACGCTTTAATTAGCGTTTACCTATTACTTGAATATTCGGTATTCAAATATTTACAATTACTTGTTGTGTGTAGTCCTTATTTAGAAACTTGGGAATGATACAAATTTCCAAGTATTAAAATATTAAGTATTGAAGTACAGTCGAACATCTTTTAGTTGAAAATTTCTAATAAACAAAAAAAATTTATATATTAATTCAAGATTTCAGAATCTAAGCTAGATATGTTTTGTTTTTGTGTAATTTGTATTTATATTATCTGGAAAATTCGATTAACCAGAGTGCGTTTTGATCTTAAGCATTCTGGATAAAAGAGTACCGACTGAACTTACACGTTCTTAAGCCAAATGGAAAGCGCCAATTGTTGGGAATCGGTAATATTATGCACCTAGAAATCGATTTACGCGGGGGATTAGTTCCCCGAAAATATGTAAATTGAAATGGTGCAATTCACAATCCACAATAAAACATACAAAAAAAAGTATTCTGTGTTGAACCGAAATCGTGCAATTCGAGTGGCGTGTAAATCGTGATCTATGTGCATTTCGTTCTCTCAAACAGAATTTTTTAAGTTTGAGAATCTAAATAATCAATTCGGTCATGTTTAAATACATATTGCGGTTCGAAGCTCTGTTTGAAATAAAAAAAAGATAAAAAGAAAACCAAAAATTGGTTCAACTAAACTACACACCAACCAATCACACCTTGAATTGCGTTTGCGCGTACACGCTACTGATTTTGAATTTCGCTATGAACAATTTTCATATTCATTGGAGCAAAAAAAAAATATGAAATGAAATGAAATATTACCGAATATTAAATAAATTGATACAAAAAACACTTTCATTTTTTTTTCTTCATAATTTTAAGAATAATCGTAAAATAATTGAAAATTAGAGAAAAAAAAACGGTGTACAAAAAAAAAATAAAAGTAAAAATATTTAAAAAAATTTAGTATGAAATCGTCAAAGTAAATAACTATTTAAAAATATATTTTTTATTGTATTAAAACAAAAATATGAAAAAAGTAAGAAAAGCTTCTTTTTCCAATTTATTGAGCTGCGAATATGTTTTTTTTTTAAAGAATTAAATTTAAAATTCTTTTCTCATGTTAAAGAAAATTAAAAAAAATTTAAAAATTATGTACCAATAAAAATCGTAAAGTGTAAAACGATCTCACAGAAAATTATGAAAATCGATGTAATTCTTTTTTTTTTTTCTGTTTTCTGAATAATAATTCACAATAACAACACAACAAAGTAGCGTTTTATGGGATAATTTCATAGTTAATTTTGGGCAAATACAACTTGTTCAAAACTATACCATTTTAGTTTCAAAATGAGAATAGTAAACTTCAATAGTCCTTTTACTTGTGTAAATTACTTAATAAATGTTTCATTTTTACATTGACATAAGATAACCCGCGAATTTTAAGAAAATTTAATTTGGTGTCAGCAGTGGGAATAATGTAATATTTTATTATAACATTCTAAAATAAATTAATATTGATCGAAGAGAACAAGATTAAAAGGTTATTTTACCAATAAGTAGATTGTTGAATTCAGAAGAAATTATTGATACTGGTATAACTGTAGAACAATAATAAGTATAGTCAGAGAAACAAATTAAATCAGAAGTCGAATCGTATCGCATTTTGGAATCGATTTACCCTCAACCGATTTACATGATCACACTATAGGTTATAGGAGTAGTTTCGTATGTAGTGAAGACTCAAACAATTGCGGTTTACAATACACCTTTCTTTTTGTTTAACCTAATTTTACAGTAAAAATTAACCAGAGCAACGGTGTGTAAGTCATGCAATTGTTGTAGTCGTGTAGGACATTCATACGGTCTGTCATGGGCGCTTACAATTTAGATATTGGTTAGTACGTAAAATTTTCCATCGCTAGGAAAACTTGGAATTTTGCATGACTTTTTTTTTTTTTTATTTCGTACCAAAGTACGTATCAAACGGTTCAACCGTTTTGTTCCGGTTTACAGTTTTCTTTCTTTTCTCGGGTTACGGTTCAGTATTTGGTTTCTCGACTCGATTGATCGGATCGAGAATAAAAGACAGAAAGTAAATACGCAAGTCTAGGTTAAAAACCGGGTAATAATTTGGAATAGAATTTTTTTTATATGACAGTTTTTCTAAAATTTTAATCAACAAAAAATAGCTTCCGGAACCATAAAAAAACAGCTAAAAAAGATATAAAATATAGTTCCGGTTCCGTTTCATTTTTTTGGTTCGGTTTGGTTACGTTTTACTAACAAAAAAAGCAGTTCAAACCGGTTTTCGGTTCGGTTCCGTTTCCCAGCTCTGCTTGTACATGACCACTGATAAATAATCACAATATACAATCCGGAGTACTTGATTAGCCTAACGTCGCTAATGGGATAATGGTGCAATATCTTAGAAACTTTTTCCATAATATTCGTTGCCAATTATTCTGTTCTACCTGGTGACACAGATGTAGGAATGACTCATGGTTAAGTGGAAATTTCCAGTTTTATCTTTTTCGACTTTTTGCACCGTATCTCTTTTTTTTTAATTAGTAAAACTGTAAGAATTTCATAGAAGCTTAAAAAAATCCATATACACCTGACTTGGGAGGGGTTTGCTACAGTGGTTAGAATTCATTCAATATTTTATTTCTTATGTACTTTAAAGGACCTATAAGGATCCGTAAACATCTTTAAGTAAATTGTCGCAGGGTTTACTCAATTCTTTTTATTTTTAAGAAATATAATTAATAATGTTCCACAAAAAAAAACTTTAAAAATTGTTTATAACAAAATTCTTACCACAAAAAAAAAAAGAATTTATGTTTTTACTTTTTTCTCAAATAAATAAAATATTGAATTTTTTGTTTTTAGTAATTTTCTTACTAAAAAAATTCGTGTTCTTTTAAAACAAATCTATCTGTAATAATTGTAACTATTTAAAAATATTTGCATTTAATTAAATGAGCTTATTTTTATTATAATTTTGTTTGTTTTTTCTTAAAAAAAAAAAAACAAATAAATATTATTGTGTTTCATTTTTCTGACATAAAATATAAAATATTTTTAAATAAAATAGTAATAAAATGTACACAAATAAATAAAATAAAAGGAAAAAATTATATATATATATATATAAAAATAAGTGAGCATAATTTTATAAATTTTTGCTTTTAAAAATCATTTCATAGTTCTTTTTTTTTATACTTTTCTTTAATTTTTTTTTTTTTAACCATTAAAATTAGATATGAAAATAATTAAATTAAACAAAAAAGGTGTAAAAATTTTTATGTGTATTTAAGAATAATAAAAACAAAAAAAAATTAAGAAAAAATATCAAATTTTATTCACAAAAACAAAAATAAAAGAAAAAATAATTTAAAAAAAACTCGAAATCTTTTTAAAAATAAGTAAATTCGTGTAAATTTGAATTACAAAAACAAACAAAAAAACATTAATTAAGATTTTAAATTATAAATTGATTAAAAAGTAATCGAAAAAATAAAAAAAAACTATTCGTAAAAGTTAAATAAAAAACAAAGAAAAATGTCTTCGGTAAAATAGTCGGTTTTTTTTTCTTTGTAGAATTAAAATTAAATGTAATTAAAAATATGTGTTATAAAAAACACCATCTAATATAAGAGAGACACATACTATGGTATCGATTAATTGAGTTTTGATTAATCAACCGAAAACTGATTAATTGTTTCATTTAAGAGAAACAAAACAAAATAAATTTGGAGAGAGAAATCCTATGAGAGTATCAATAAATTTTGAATAACTTTTAAATTAAATGTGAAATACTAATATATATTTTTAAGAGAATATTTCCTCTTTTGTTTTTATTACGCTCTCTCGTTTTCTTTTATATAAAAAGTTACTTCTCTTTCTAAATTGTTTTTTTCACAGGAAAAATTTTGACACTTGGCTATTATAATAGAAATCAATTAATCAGCTTAAAACTAACAATTAATCACTTACCTCGGAAACCAATTAATCAACTATACCCTAGTATCGATACTAAAATATATGTAGTACCACTTCAATATCATATTTATACTTTTTTCTTGAAATGGTATAAAGTGACACACTTGCGATATACTGCATGGTATTCTTAAATTATGGTATCTATACCATATGTGTGTCTCTAGTATTATACGATATTAACACACATAATATGGTATTGATTACCTTAGTAAAATATCATCTGTTTGTGTTTTCTGCCTATAGCTTTTGTAGATGGGAATATTTAAAGTTTAATTTTGTTTTAAATTATCGAAGATATACTATAAAATAAATTATCTGGAAAATAATTGTTTGTTTTCGGGTCAAAAAGTATCACTTAGAATTTCCAGTCACAAAATCTAATCAGTTTATCTTCTATATTGAAACTGAGTATATGTCATTGTCGAGGATCATAGCTCAATAGATAAACACATTGAACTATAAAAACCGTGATCTTCGGTTCGAATCTCAGTCTATCCGTGTTTTGGCGGAGAAGCTCGTTTAAAAGTCATCAGTCTAGCCTAGCTAAGTTCGGGCGTGTAACTACACAATACATAAAGGAAAAATAATAAACAAGGCGTATAATGGAGTCAATGCCTTCTAGATATTTCATCAGGCCAGCACATAGACAACCATGACGTCTCTTAACCTCAAGTGTGGAAAAGATAAATAATTATTATTCACGAAGATTAAAAGAGAAACAAGCATCTAATTCAAATTACATTAATAACGTGTTTCTTTATTTTAACCTGCATCACATATGAGTTATACGAAACCGATACGGATTAGAATATTTCGGTTCGGTTTTAAAAGCGGTTGAGGTGTTTATACATGTTTTTTCTACCTGTTCAATTTCATGCTGATCAGTGGATTTATTCTCCTTAAAAGGAGGAGGATTGCTTATTACATATACCCTGATAAAACACGACACTTTGTTAGATTAGTCTTGTCAAAAATTGGCTGACGATTGATCGCATAATGCGACGACTGTTTTATTTTCGAAAGGTCAACATCAGATCAGATTGGTCCATCTTATTATTAATTTATTTGTATTGCTGTTATTGCATCAGTTTGGTATGCGTATAAATGTGATCCAAAGACATACATACATACAGAGAATAGTCGATTCGGATTTATGGAAACCTACAAACATGAATTTTGTAACGATTACGCTTTAGTTTAAAATCTTAAAAAATTGTATTTTCAAATTTAATTATTAAAATCGAATTTGAATTTTAACGAAGACACTGTTTTTTTTTTTATTTTACTTATTAGTAATTAAATTTCTGTAAAATTGAAGAAAAACATTTTAAAAATAAAACAAAATTAAAAACTACCTTCTTAGAAAATAATAAACTAAAATAAAAAACTAAAAAAAAAATAAAATAAAATAAAATTAAACGCTTTTTTGTATAAAAACAAAAAAAAATGTATTTGCTTACATTTTTAAAAGTCAATGTAAGTTTTTTTTTTTTTCTTAAAAACAAAAAAAAACTATTAAGAATAAAAAATAAATGAAAACCACAATTTTTTAAGTTACTCGATTTTTTATTTTGAAATTATTTTTTTTTTTTATTTAGTAATAAAATTAATGTAATATAGTTAAATAAAAAGAAAAAACAAGTAAAATTGATCAAAAAAAAAACAAATAGAATAAAAGAAAAATATATTTATCATCAATTCTATGTAAAAGGAATTTTGTTTTTTGTTGTAATAATTCGCTTAAATAATATACAATTATTAAACAAACATATCTATTTTGATTGTCACGTCACTTGTCAAAAAAAAAAAAAATAAACAACAAAAAAGTGACTCGAACACAATTCAAAATCTTCATTAAGATTCTATAAAACGAAAAACGACAATTGATTATCATACATTTCGTAAAAAAAATTTGTCACTTGAAAGTGATAAATTTTGAGGTGACAATCATTGGATTGTCACTTTCAAATAACGTTTAGGCAATTTTCTATGTCTTTATTTTGTAGCCGACACTTTTTAAAATGACGCAAAGTTTGATAATCATTCTCACAATTACTTAATTCCATTGTTGTTTGTTTGTGAGTCGCTGTCGCTTTGTAAGCTTGACAGGTGACGTGACTTTCAGAATAGACTTGAAAAAAAAAATAGTTTTTTTTTAATTTGAATTAAAAAATTTTATAAATATGTATTTTATTTTAATTCACAATAATACTTTTAAAAAAAACCACTAAAAACAAAAAAAAAATAGAAATAATAACCAATTTTCTTAAAAATTAGTTTAATAAAAAGAAAAAATATTTTAAAAAAAGAAAAGAAAAAAAAACATTTTGTGTGAGAAAAATAAAAACAAAAACAAAATCTTAATTAAAAAAACAAAAAAAAAACTAATAATTTAATTGAAATAAACAAAAAATAAAAAAAAATCGCGGTAAAAATTGATGTAATTAAGAAAAAAATTAAAAAAAAACAATAAGAACAGAAAATTTCACTGGAGAATAAAACAAGAACAAAAAGAAAAAAATAAATTTAAGTAAAAAAAATATAAAAAAAACAATTTTAAAAAATTAATGTTTTATTATTAATTTTATTTCTTTTTTTTTTATTTCAAACAAAACACAGTCTTTTGCAAATAATATGAAATACAAAAATTGAAATAGAAAATTACAGTAACGATGGAAGAAGAGTATGATCCATGAGAAACATGTTACTGCGGGGTTATCAAAAGACTTGAAAAAGGTCTAAGTTCAATTGAGACGCTAATTACGCTAGAGAAGAAGAAATGCAGAATAATACCCGTAATCCCGGGGAAAGATTACATCTACGATCTATTTTATTACAGCAAAAAAGTGAGTACAATATTTGTGTTACATTTTTTGCATAAATGTATATTATACCACTTTTTAATTTTCCGTTGAATCATATAAACTTGACAATTCCGAACTAACTTTCCGTACAAAACAAAATTTACTGAAAATGAATTTAATTTTGCTTAAAGATGGCTAAAAGTATTAAAAGAATGCATTGTCATCGTGTTCTGAGCTATTCTGAAAGTTTCAAATGTCTAACATAGCTAGTCGAGAAGTTAGTTAAAAATCGATTGCAAGATTTGTACTGAACAAACAAACAAACGAACAAGCAAGAAAGCGAGTTTAGAAAAACGTGGTAATAAATATTGATTACCTGAACACACTTCTGTGTCTACCTTCTGAAGTTAAAGAGTTTTCTAAAAGTTTGGAATTGACCTAAGCTAAAAATTCTTGTTAAAAATATAAAGATTTTAGTATAAACATGGAATAAATTGACTCTCTTCTAGAATTTTCACAGAACAGCGTAAATTTCGTTGTCCAGTTGTATGAAAGAGAATTAAAGCAATCTTTTGTGCGTTTCTCAACTGTAATTGAAATGCAGACCGGCACGAATGTCAGTGACAATATTTTTTTTTTTATTATATAAAAAAAGTAGTGATTTCCTTTGGTGTGGCTGCTTTAACTAACGTGCTTGACCGTGACTGGCATCTTTAGTTTGGATAAATTTTGAAGTTAATATTATATGCGTATAAACACGACTATTTGAAGCAGAATGGTATCTTCTAATTGAGTTACTGGACTGTTTAACGGTTTTCCAGAACTCTAAAAAATTAAAAACATAATTTTCATAATATATATAAATATCTCTGACTTTTTGCTTCCTATTTATCTGGCTTACTATTTATCAAATCAATTTTTCTAACTGAATTTTTTCTTCCATATTTGACGTCTCTTTGGCTTGCCTTATATCGCTTGGTTGTTATCTATATATTAAAAATGTTTTGTTTTTACAATCATAATAGGCCCATTACACTACACATGCAGAATGATAGTGTGTGGCGGTGATTGTGTGGTTGCACATGCTGACTGCGTAAATCAAAACTATTTTGATTCGATTTCAGCTGCGCATGCATGCATGTGTAATGTGTGGTGAAATTTACGCAGTTTAAAGATAGTTGTCGATACGTAAAGCAAACGCTAATAGAATTAATGCGCAAGCATCCGACATGATCAAATGAAATGAAATAAAGACTGCGTAAACTTGACGTAAAGAATGCGTTGTGGGCAAGGCAAAACTGCACAATCAAGTGATTGCGCATGCGTGAATGTGTAGTGTAATAGGCTTATAAGTTGTAAACGTAATCACAGACCATTTGTAGCACGTTTATGCACTAACTGTCCAAACCAGTTCTATCTGATTTTGTCCCTACCGAAATAAAGTACAATAAAGATAACATCGGACCGATTCGATCTTCATTTATGCGGACATTAGAATGGTTCAATCGTACCGGTTCGGTATGCGCATGTATGGACTAGTATACCTATACCTCAGTGTTGTAAAGGAACGGTAAGAAATCTGGAGCGAAATCATAAAATCTGATTGAGACTAAATCGTATCGAAAAAGCATTGCCTTTCCTTCGATTTTTCGATATGATTTGATTCAAACCTAATTAAACGATTCCACTCCTGTGCTTTATATTGAACCTAGAGATGTTCAAGTAACCGTAACTTTCAGTGTTTCGTTTTTGTAATGTGTAGAGATATTAGTGCACAAGAAGAATCAGTTGGAAATTTTTAGTAGTGTTTCCCGGAAAAATAAGGAAATTGTGACAATTTTCATTTGGAGGGTGGGTACAATTACACGGTTCCACTGTAGTTATCAAACAATATAATTTCGGGGAATTCCCGTTTAATAGTGTGAGTGTTTTATCGCTTGAAGTAAATTTATGGCTTTTTGTGTTTTGTAATTTTCCATTTCAGACTTTAATTTTTCTTCAAGGTAAGTTTAGAAAAACTAATATTTTTTCTTTTAAATAAATAATAATTAAATTAGATCAAAATTAATTGTTTTATTTCTTTTAGGAATAACAAATTTTATTTTTATTTTTCTTTTTTTTTTCTTAAATAAAAGAAAGCAAAAAATACGAAAGAGAATCATTAAAAAATTCTAATCGAGTTTGCATTTTTATCATTTTTTTTTAAACGACACATTTTGTTTACTGCTATCAAGTGTCAAAGGCCAAAGCAGTAAATTTTCACACACAGGCACACACACATGTCAACTTGATCCGTCAAAATATCTATCAACAAAACGATCTTCATTTCCATTCTTCGCGTGCGTTGTTGTTCACAGACTTTGATCATATATAATTTCAATTTCATTTTAGAATGAATAATTTTATTGAATTTACATTTTCATTAATAATAATAATTTGTTTAACAAATGTTGACGCTATAAATTATAAAATCGAACATATTGAAGTTCCACTCGATCATTTTGGATATGCAACAAATAAAACCTTTCAATTAAGGTAAAAAGTTAAAAATTATACACAAAACAACGTTTAAAAAACTTTTCTTTTGTCCAGATATTTAGTAAATGATTCATATGTCCCAAAAACTGGTGGACCAATATTATTTTATACCGGAAATGAAGGTGATATCGAATTGTTCGCTCAGAATACTGGTTTCATATTCGATGCTGCATCTCGATTAAAAGCCTTGATTATATTCGCTGAACATCGTTATTATGGGAAATCTTTACCATTTGGTAATAAATCATTTGATTCACCCGCTTATTTAGGATATTTAACATCTGAACAAGCTTTGGGTGATTATGCACAATTATTGGAACAAATAAATCCAATAGAAAAACGACAACCAGTTATTGCAATTGGTGGTTCATATGGTGGTATGTTAGCTGCTTGGTTTCGTTTTAAATATCCTCATATTATAACTGGTGCTTTAGCAGCATCAGCACCGGTATTACAATTTCCAGGTTTGTGTAGAAAATTGTTTTTTGATTAGGCATTTTTTAATTCATCTTTTTTTCTTTTAGGAATAACACAATGTAATATTTTTAATAGAATTTTAACTTCAGTCTTTCAAACAGCTTATAATGTATCATGTTCACAAAATATTGCGAAATCGTGGAATGTTCTTAAGTATGTTTTGTTTTTGGGAGGGATTCATTTCAATTTTGGATACATTTTAATGGGTTTTTCTTTACAGAACTTTCGCATCTAATGACAATACGCGTGCTCAGCTAAATGAACAATTTAAATTTTGTACAAATTTAACAAAACCAGACGATATTGAAATGTTTTTCGGTATATAGAATTTTTCCTATTTTTTTTCTAATCAATTGTTTAATATATTTTTTTTTTTTGAAAAGATTATTTAGAAGATGTTTACGGTAATTTAGCAATGGCTAATTATCCATATGATAATGATTTTCTAGCTCCATTACCAGCATATCCAGTTCGTGCATTTTGTAAGGAATTATCAAATGACTACAAAGATTTAGATTTAATAAAAGTAAATCTAATAAAAATAATATTCTTTTCTTGAAGAAATTTGATTTACTTTTCTTGTTCTTCATACAGGCTTTACAAAGGGCTGTTAATATTTATGCAAATTATACTGGTAATAATAAATGTCTGGATTATAAAAGTGCTTATGATTATTCGATGGGCACATTAGGATGGGAATTTCAAAGTTGTACAGAAATGGTGATGCCAATGTGTTCGGATGGTAAACATGATATGTTTAGAGAGAAAAAATGGGATTATCAAAAATATTCGGATGATTGTTTTAAAAAATTCAATGTACGACCAAGAGGACAACACATTATTGATACGTACAGTGCACAAGATATAGAGTAAGACATATTTAAATATTCATTATATATTCTATAAAAAAAATACCTTTTTTAATTATAGTTTTGCATCGAATATTATATTTAGTAATGGACTTTTAGATCCATGGAGTGGTGGCGGTGTTTTGAGAACATCAAATCCGAAAGTCGAAGTTCTTATTTTACCAGAAGGCGCTCATCATTTAGATTTACGTGCTGCAAATCCAAATGTACAAATTCTATTTGAAATTATTATTGTGTTTTTTGTGGTTAATTTTTTCTATTTTTTAGGATCCATATTCTGTTCGACAGGCACGAAATATTGAAATTAAACTTATGAAATCATGGATCATGAATTTCCATAATTATGTTTGAATTAATTTTATTAATAATCTAATTAAATGATTTAGTTGAATAAAAATTAATAAATTTAAAATAAATATTTCTTTTCCAGAAGATGTTCGGGTTTTTCCGGACTTGTTCTGGTTTTTTTTTAGAATATTCACCGTCAAAATTTAGAACACTGCTACCGTAATCAAACAAAAAATCGTTAAAAATGAGAAATTGATAGACCAAAATGATGAACCTTTTAAACCTTTTAAAAAGGCTAGAATAAAACGAAGTTGATAAGTCATTGGAATATCATCGAAAAGCATGATTCCAAATTGTTCGACGAATTTTTTTAAAAAATGTCAGGTAATATGTTTCAAAAAGAATCCCTAAACCCCAAATAGAGTTCGAAATTAGTTCACGAAAAGTAGATGAATCATTTTCTGTATTCAAAGAACTCTAAACTTTTGTCACAACCTTTAACGCCACGACTCCATTGGGCTGATTTCAAGGCTTATTTTCAGTCGGACTGAAAAAAAAGTCCGATTTTTCGAGTCTCCACAAGACTTTTTCAGTCCGACTGAAAAGGCTTGAAATAAATCGTGTGGAGTCGTGTGGTAAGATACTCTGATTTTGTTTAGACATATTTGGATACAATACAATATGTTCTTCCTAATTTATAGTCAAGTGGATAACGATCGAAATTGATGTTAAAACAACTAAATAGTTTTGTATGCAGTTTGAAACGCTAGAATTAAAAAGAACCTAGGATTTTGTTGATCGTCCGTGCGATCTGGTAAGCCTACGTCGCAGGGTTGTCAAATATTTTCTTTTTTTTATCGAAACTGAATATTCCAAGGGTAACCCCCTTGATTTTTACTGATAAGATAGACTTTATCTGCCATTTTATATAAGTTAGTCCATTCTTTTGTTCAGTTCATCATTTTAAAATTTCATAAATCTGCGAGTGAGTATAGAAGTTCTCGGTTAAAAAAAAATTAAGATATAATTTATGATAAAACATTTAATAATAATTAAAATACAGCATTTCTCTAATTAGATATTTCTGATACCAAAAACCGGTGATTGCTTAATGAAATCATCTAATTTTGCTTTGAACAAATCCGAAGTGACTGGAGTTCCAATAATCCAAAGTGGATCTCTTACAACATATTCAACCCAGATTTTTGAATATAATTGTTGTAATAATTCTTTTATATTATTTGCTCCGATATCACGCTACTCGTTTAACACGTTTTCGATCTTACACGGTTTTTAAAATCAAAATTTCAAAAAAAAAAAATTTGTAGAAAAAGACTAATTTTGACTTCACGCGAATTTATTTTTACTTAATTATGATTCTGGTAACACTTAAGATGTATACATACCATATATATGGTCAAAATACGACTTATTTATTGCAACCATTACACCAAGGGATAATTTCGACTTACAAGGCACTGTACATTAAAAAGGCATTTAGACATATTTTAGATCAAATGGAAAATGAAGGATCTCTTTCAATTATTGATGCCGGGAAAAAATTTACAATGTTAGATTGGGTCAAGCATATAGGAGTGTCATATGCAGAGATTAAACAATCAACACTCCATGCGTGTTGGAAAGCAGTATGGCCTGATAGTGTTGAAGGTGAGAATTATAGAATATCTTTGGAGCAAGAATATTCTCAGATAATTGAGTTGGGTCATAGATTGGGTGGAGAAGGCTTCGACGATATAGCTGAAGTAAATATTGCTGAAATAATGGAAGACCAGGAATTACATGAAGATGACTTAATTGAAATGGTAAAAAAAATTAGTGGAAACGAAAATGATGTTGAATCTGATGTTGATGAATATGAACCCAATGCATTCACAGCAACAGTCGTTCGCGAGTGACTTGTGATTGGAAGAAAACTAGGCAACTATTTTCAAGAATATGATCCGAATGTTGAACGAGCTCTCAAATTTCCACGAGATGTTAATAAACTTTTAAATCAATATGAGGAAGTCTACAAAGATATGACTAAAAATAAAGTACAATTGCTTATTTCAGCCTTTTTTTCTGAGAAGTCTCATCGAACTACACTTAAAATCAATACATCAACTATAGAAAGAGAATCTAATGAGATGATATTATCCAGTGATGAAAGTAATATTATACAATTTCGTAAAAGAAGGCTTATCGTTGAAAGTTTGATTAAAATTAGGAAGTTAAGTCTTATTTATAGTTATTATTTTTCCATCCATTTTTCTATTTATATGAAGTACATATATTTTTTTTTCTATGACATAGATTTTCTTATGTTATATTTTGTGTTTTTAGTCTTTTTCGTTTTGTACGGTTTTTCTATATAAAAATTAATTTTTCGAGTTGCACGGTTTTATGAAGAACCTATCTCCCGTGTAAAGCGGGGGATAGGTGTATAACATTCCGTACATTAATTTAGCTTCAAATTTAGCAGCAAATTTTCGCACACACGTACACACATATGTCAACTTGGAATTTGCCTGATCGTCAAAATATCTATCAACAAAACGATCTTCATTTCCATTCTTCGCGTGCGTTGTTGTTCGCAGATTTTGATCATATATAATTTCAATTTCATTTTAGAATGAATAATTTTATTGAATTTACATTTTCATTAATAATAATAATTTGTTTAACAAATGTTGACGCTGTAAATTATAAAATCGAACATATTGAAGTCCCACTCGATCATTTTGGATATGCAACAAATAAAACCTTTCAATTAAGGTAAAAAGTTAAAAATTAGACACAAAAACAACGTTTAAAAAACATTTCTTTTCCCAGATATTTAGTAAATGATTCATATGTCCCAAAAACTGGTGGACCAATATTATTTTATACCGGAAATGAAGGTGATATTGAATGGTTCGCTCGAAATACTGGTTTCATATGGGATGCTGCATCTCGATTAAAAGCCTTGATTATATTCGCTGAACATCGTTATTATGGGAAATCTTTACCATTTGGTAATAATTCATTTGATTCACCCGCTTATTTAGGATATTTAACAACCGAACAAGCTTTGGGTGATTATGCACAATTATTGGAACAAATAAATCCAATAGAAAAACGACAACCAGTTATTGCAATTGGTGGTTCATATGGTGGTATGTTAGCTGCTTGGTTTCGTTTTAAATATCCTCATATTATAACTGGTGCTTTAGCAGCATCAGCACCGGTATTACAATTTCCAGGTTTGTGTAGAAAATTGTTTTTTGATTAGGCATTTTTTAATTTATCTTCTTTTTTCCTTTTAGGAATAACACAATGTAATATTTTTAATAGAATTTTAACTTCAGTCTTTCAAACAGCTTATAATGAATCATGTTCACAAAATATTGCGAAATCGTGGAATGTTCTTAAGTATATTTTATTTTTTGGAGGGATTCATTTCAATTTTGGACACATTTTAATGGGTTTTTCTTTACAGAACTTTCGCATCTAATGATAATACGCGTGCTCAGCTAAATGAACAATTTAAATTTTGTACAAATTTAACAAAACCAGACGATATTGAAATGTTTTTCGGTAGAAAGAATTTCCCCATTTTTTTCTAATCAATTGTGTAACATATTGTTTTTTTTTTTTTTTTAAGATTATTTAAAACATGTTTACGGTAATTTAGCAATGGCTAATTATCCATATGATAATGATTTTCTAGCACCATTACCAGCATATCCAGTTCGTGCATTTTGCAAGGAATTATCAAATGACTACAAAGATTTAGATTTAATAAAAGTATATATTTACAATAAAAATATATTCTTTTCTTGAAGATATTTGATTTACTTTTCTTATTTGTCACACAGGCTTTACAAAGAGCTGTTAATATTTATGCAAATTATACTGGTAATAATAAATGTCTGGATTATAAAAGTGCTTATGATTATTCAATGGGCACATTGGGATGGCAATTTCAAAGTTGTACAGAAATGGTGATGCCAATGTGTTCGGATGGTAAACATGATATGTTTAGAGAGAAAAAATGGGACTATCAAAAATATTCGGATGATTGTTTTAAAAAATTCAATGTACGACCAAGAGGACAACACATTATTGATACGTACAGTGCACAAGATATAGAGTAAGACATATTTAAATATTCATTATATATTCTATAAAAAAAATACCTTTTTTTAATTATAGTTTTGCATCGAATATTATATTTAGTAATGGACTTTTAGATCCATGGAGTGGTGGCGGTGTTTTGAGAACATCCAATCCGAAAATCGAAGTTCTTATTTTACCAGAAGGCGCTCATCATTTAGACTTACGTGGTGCAAATCCAAATGTACAAATTCTATTTGAAATTATTATTGTATTTTTTGTGGTTAATTTTTTCTATTTTTTAGGATCCATATTCTGTTCGACAGGCACGAAATATTGAAATTAAACTTATGAAATCATGGATCATGAATTTCCATAATTATGTTTGAATTAATTTTATTAATAAACAAAATAAATATTTCTTTTCCAGAAGACGTTCGGGTTTTTCCGGACTTGTTCTGTTTTTGTTTTTTTTTTTTTTGAAATATTCACCGTCAAAATTTAAAACACTGTGCTTCCGTAATCAAACAGAAAATCGTTAAAAATGAGAAATTGATTAGGGTTTCACTTTCCATATCCTTCGGATTCGGATTCGTCGAATCTTTGCTATATATTCAATATTCGGATTCGGGATTCGCTGATAATTTTCCGAATCCACGAATATTTTAAGTGAACCAACGTTCATCTATATTTTGAAATAATAATAACTAAAATAGTCAGATGACTGTAGTTTTAATGAAGAGAAAATGTTTCATTTCTTTTTTTTGTTCTTTTTCACAATTCAGAAAATTCTCAAAGACAACGTGTAATCAATGCAAGGGTAATATTTTCAACAATGATGGATCCACTCATCATATAAATTTAATCAAATGACCTTCTGCTGGAGCAGATGCAATTGCAACTGACAACGACGAAACCAAAAAATCCCATCCATGATGAATTTCGTCACTGTACATCGCAAAAGTATGGGCGAGGTTGTGGCGAAACTAGCTGCATTTGATGGCATATCTGTAAGAACCATCACAAATTCTGAATTCATCCGAGAATCTATTTTTTCTAAATGTGGAAAAGCACTTCCAAAAAACGAATCACATGTTATGAAATTAAACTCGGTGATATTGATATATACAAGGAATGATGATATGATAATATGTACGATTCTGACGTAATTTTTTAAACCAATCTTCAGAACGAAAGATTCGGATCCGAAAATACCGAATAATTAGAAACCCTGAAATTGATAGACCAAAATGATGAACCTTTTTCGTAATTAGAAATATGAACAGAAAACCTAAAGGAATTTAAAATATTAATGAGACGAAGGTAATAAGTCTTTGACCTAACGTTAAAAAACAGGATCGATGATTCAAAATTATTCGACCAATTTTTTAAAAAAATGTCAGGTAATATGTTTCAAAAAGACTCAATCCCTAGACCCCCCATAAAGTTTGAAATTAGTTCACGAAAAGTAGATGAATCATTTTCTGGAATCAAAGAACTTTGAACTTTTCTCAAAACTCTTTAAGATATTCCGATTTTGTTTAGACATATTTGGATACAATCGAATATGTTCTTCCTAATTTATAGTCAAGTGGATAACGATCGAAATTGAGGTTAAAACAATGAAATAATGAAAAATAATGCAATTTAAAACGCTAGAATTAAAAATAAACTAGGATTTTGTTGATCGTCCGTGCGATCTGGTAAGGCTACATCGCAGGGTTGTCAAATATATTTTTTTTTTATCGAAAGGGTAACCCCCTTGATTTTTACTGATAAGATAGACTTTATCTGCCATTTTATATAAGTTAGTCCATTCTTTTGTTCAGTTCATCATTTTAAAATTTCATAAATCTGCGAGTGATTATAGAAGTTCTCGGTTAAAAAAAAACTTAAGATATAATTTATGATAAAACATTTAATAATAATTAAAATACAGCATTTCTCTAATTAGATATTTCTAATACCAAAAACCGGTGATTGCTTAATGAAATCATCTAATTTTGCTTTGAACAAATCCGAAGTCACTGGAGTTCCAATAATCCAAAGCGGATCTCTTACAACATATTCAACCCAGATTTTTGAATATAATTGTTGTAATAATTCTTTTACATTATTTGCTCCGATATCAGTATTTATAACAAATCTAAAAAGAAAATGAATTCCATTTTTGTTTTTGGATTTTTTGTTAGAAACTATTTACTTTAATCCTGATGGAGTCTCGAAATAATGAAGTGCATATTTATTAGTTTTATAATGTAGAAAACCTTCACGCGGATCCGTTGGTGATATTTTATTAACAAATGATTTTATTGAATATAACATTCCGTACATTAATTTAGCTTCCTATCGGGAAAAATTATAAAAATCTTTTTTTGTGTAATATTTTTATATTACCTCTTCTTTTGTTATTCCCGATTTTTTTAAACGATTCCATTCACCATAATACATTAAAGTTCCATATTTATCAAAAATATATAAATTATAAATAGTCATTTTTTTCAGAGTTTTCCAAACAAGAAAAATTGGGTGAATTTTTTGTTTATATCAAAAACCATATGATTTTGACATTTCTTTTATACTCTTCCATTTCCGAAAGTTTTTTACTTATCGCTTTGGGTTGTGTTTCTTTGTTTTTTTTGTTATCATAATTTCACAAAGAATTGTTTTATTTTTTCTTAATACTATTTTTATTAAGTTTTCAATTTAAATAGATTAAAATTAAATATTAGTAAATAAATAATTACATTTAGAATTTGTAATTTTCGAAAAGTTCGACAAATATTCCATATGGCAATACTTAATTAATTTTAATTCCTTTTTGTGTTTACTTTTTGACAAATTTTTGTTTTGATTCTTATGAGGAAAAAGAAAGAAATAAAAAAATACAATAAAAAAAAACAGCTGTTCAGTAAATAATAAAAAGAATAGAATTGCTTGCTTGCAGAAAAGTTGAGAAAAGAATTTTTTAACAAATCCCAGAAAAATGGCGACAATGGAAAAGCCTAAACAAAAGGTAAATAGATTAAATAATTCAAGTATTAAATTATTTCTTTTGTTAAAATACTACTAATTGAATTGTAGAAAAAGAAGAAATTACGAGAAGTGAAAAATGAAGAAACAATTGACAAAGAAGACCAATTTGAAAGAGTCGCCATTGAATTTCCTTCGACATCAACAAGATGCGACGAAATTCTAAGTCACGATTGTTTTGTTTCGTCCGAATTTAAATCTATTTCAAGTGAAAATGAAGATTTTGAATCTATACCAATTGATATTGATAAAACTGAAGGCAATGAACAAGATATTGATAGCACAAAAGAGGCTACTATATCAATTGATAATATCAAAGAAGAAATTAAAATATCGGAAAATCTCAAAGAAGAAACTCCAATATTAGAAAATGCTGTAAAAGAAAATATTGAAATAAAAATTCCTGATACGAAACCAGCAAATATTCAATTAGAACCAACTGCACCGATTATTAAAACAAAAATTAATCGAAAAATTTCAACACCAACAACTTCGAACAACTTAGTTAAATATCCGGATTTAACAAATCTTCGTCATAATGAAGAAAAAACGAAAATTACTTACGATATAAATTTGAAAAAAGATAAATGTAAACCGTTTACTGTAAATCAATTAAGGGAAATCTATTTTTGTAATGAAATTGAAGTTGCAAAACGTTTCGAAATGGAATTCCTAATGAATTCGGCAGAAGAGAATTTCAAAAATCATGTCCTCCATTGTCTTCTAATGAAATATTCAAAATATCGTACAAAAATTAAAGTGAACTTAATGGATTTACAAAATTTTAAAAAACGTATCACAACTCTTGAACCAAATGTTTGGAGCATGGAAAATAAAACGATACAATATAGTGGAACTTGTGGTGATAATTTAAATGTTACCGGTACTGAAATTTATAAGTATGTGAAATTGTTTTTCAAAAAATTCCAATTAAATATTTTTATTTCCTTTTTTAAAGAGTTGCTGTTCTTCATGAAAATGTTCTAGAATCGTTATCAGACAGTTTAAGTCAATTACATCAACTTATATGTTTTTCTCATACAACAAATGTAGTTTATTGTGAAGTTACCAAATTAAAAGTAATTTTTTTCATTTCGTATTTAAGTAATTGGATAAAATCGTCTATAAACTACACTTTTTCCAGTTTTAATTCAGAAAACATCAAATGTAATTTAGAAAGCGACCACAATCGCCTAAGTTTACGGTGTCCTTGGCGCGATGTATAATATTTTCTAAGTAGACAAGTCTTTGTTCCACAATACCAGGTCATGTAGTGTTGGGGACTCGAATATTGCTTTTGGCTTCTGCCTTCATTTTGCCCAAATATTCTCAATGGGATTTAACACTGGAGAGTATGCTCCCAGCTGCAACAGAGATGCTGTTGTCTTGTTAATGACCTTAAATGGTTAATGACCGCGTTATCTGAAACAAGCACCGAATCTGCCAGTTGATTTCTGAATTACAATTGACGCTTTCTGAATTACAACTGGAAAAGGGGTAGAAGCCGTGAAGTAGGAAAGTAGGCGGCCGATTTCCTTAAAATTTTGTATGTACATATTTCCATTGGACGAATTCATCGATTTCATACAAAATTAACAAAATATCGGACGACTTACTATCCCCTCCCTGTCAATGAGTAAAGTAAGACTCACATTTACTAGTTTTTTATCAGCTTTTGAGGAACTGAAAGAAACTGACCAGTGTGAATGTAAAAACTGATAGTTTGTCAGTCAAACTCAATAATTATTAAAAATTTTCATCAGCAATCTATCAAACACGACTGATGCTCATGACTGATCAATGTGTGAGACCTACTTCAGTAAAATATGTTACTTCATGGCTTGTAAATATATAGGAGATTTTGGTATAGTAGAATCAAAAGCATTGATTCTACTAGACTCATTTATAAACAAATCAACTTGAACTATAGATTTTTTTTTCTCTATTTTAGATTGAACAATTAATCCGTGAAATTCTATCATATAAATCATTTAACAATATCAATTCGGATACACCGATTATTTTGAATAACACACAAGATCCATCAATGAATATTTGTGTATCACATTTAAGAATTGCTATATCAATATTATTCTGTTTTATAAGACGTCCATCTCCTGATCAAGTATATATATATATATATTTTCATTTTCACAGAAAACTAACAAAAATTTATAAATAAAAAAAAACTTTATTTAGATATTTTCAAATGATATTAAATCATGGTTACAACGTTTAATAGCAATTCAATTACGAGTTGCAACACGTGAAGATCATTGGTTTCTATTATTTCACATATTACGTTGTCCAAGCGGAATATCATTATGGGCGACACCATTAATACAAATACCAAATTTCCATGAATTGAATAAACCCGGAGATTTTTTAAGTTCCGAAATAAATTATTGTGTTTCATTTTTAGGAATCTTATTAATGCCAATCAAAAAACGTAATGAATTTTTATCAGCATGTTCACAAGTGAGTTTATATCTAAAATGAGTTGGGTAAATGTGTTTAAATTGTAGCTGTTGTGACGACAAATTGTAGAATCAAATTAATAATACTTGTAATATAGTCATGATGAGAAACAGTAATCCGGGAAACCGAATGACGGATTCATAACGCATTAAAATTTGAAATATATACGTTTTCACAGATCGCGACGGATCCACTTCGAGCTATTTTTAATACAAACTGAAAACCTAAACTGTGGAATTCGTTGTAGATAAGTCATTTTGTTTTCCGCATAAGCCCCCAAGATACAATCTCTTGATCCACTAAATCCGGATACTAAAATTCCTCAAAGATATAGGCCTGGAGGAGGTCCTCTAGAATAGGGAGTTAACCTAACTGCTGCAGGGAATGCAATATATTTTAAAGGTCGCAGTACAAGAACACCCTAAAAACTTTATCTTAAAGTCATGTCGAAAGCTGAAATTTTAATTCATTTATTTCATTGAATTGAGTAATTATTTCTTGATATTCAAACGCATTAAGAAACATATATTATCATTAATATAAAGACTTTTGTTTAATAGAGTCACCGGTTGTAATTTGTATACATTTACCTTATGAATTCAACTCTTTTTTTCTATTATAATGTTTCCTTTGAAGGCACATAAAGATATATCCGATCCAGTTAAAGATGATTTATGGATTTTAGTTGATTCAGATGGTGAAGAAGGTAGCAATTCATCTGGTGAATGTGTTGGATTAAAAGAAAGTGATTTAATATCATTTTTAAATCAAGTACCATTCGATGTTTTATTTAAGTATTGAAAGAATTTCGTTTTATAATATTTTTTTTTTGTATAAAATACTTTTGTTCTGTTTTAGATCAATATTAAATATCGAAAAAAATGATGAAAATTATATTTTACCAGAATATTCAATAACTGGAAATCAATTAATTAAAATAATTGCTTTTAATTCATCATTAATTGAATTATTTGGTGAAGGTCTGATCACTTATAATACCGAAAGATATAAACAATTTGCAAAACGATTAGGACGACTAATAAGACATACAATACAATATATTTCTGATTATCATAAATTATATATGTTAGTATTTTATAGTAAAATTATGTTTGTTTTAAATAATATTAATATGTTTTCTATTTTTCTCTATTTCAGTCGTAATAACTTATCAAAAGATCCATATTTATGTGAAAGAATTCATGTTGAATTTGATTCGTTCGTTTTGAAATCATGTAATTATATTTACCGCGCACGAAGCCTAGGTACATGGCAATATTTTTCATCATTACCTTATACAGATTTAGATCTAAATACTGTATGGAAATTGTTTTATTTTTTAAATGTTGGATTTCCCACAGAATTTATATTTTACGAAGAAGGTATTTTGCTTATGGGTCTATGGGGTCCAAGGCAGGAAAACAAGTATAAGTCGATTTTAAAAATTGTTTGAAAGTGTTTAAAAAATTGATGAATAATTTGATTTGGCTTTGAATAAATTAACTTATGAGTGAAGTAAGGTGCTATAGTCACTCCCGGTACTTAGATCACGAATTGAATCTATTAAATTTTGAAATTGTTCAGTCTTCCAGACCCTGCAATAATAGCAGATATCCGGCTGACGAAAATTCTATTGATGGCATTCGGTTTCACAAACCGATCACCGAAATTTTTGAGTCTGCGATTTTGAAAATCTAGACATTGATTTAAAAAGTTCTCCAATGTCTCTTTCGCTGCGTCGCAGGATTAACGTAGGAAGAATCATCTGTTTTAATTCTAAATGATATGAATTCTTTCTTTACTTCAAAGCTAATTTGATTTGACTTATCAAACAAATAAATGCTATTTGTTTCTTTAAGTAAAGTAAAGTAAAGTAATTCTTTTTAAGCAATTTTCACGAAAGAAATGGTTTTCTCGACTTATGCTTGTTTTTCCCAGGACTACAGATATATATATATATATATATATTTTCCTTTGACACAAAATAATATACAATATATGGAATATTTTTGTTTTTAGACTTTCAAAAATTATATAGTAATTCCGATTTTTGGTATCGTTTTAATGCCGCTACAAATGAAACAACAGCAGATGATATGTATTATTTGTTACAAGCATTTCTTGGTATGGCACTTGAAAGAGATCGCGTATCGGATTGGAATTTTATACAAAATATATGTTCACATATTTTAAATGTAAAGAAACAAAAAATTTAAATTCAAATACTCAATTCTTCTTCTAAAATCATTTCTTTTTCTTTTAGATCGGTTTTATAAATCAATCAACACGTGAAATATGTTATAAAACATCACGTGATATGCTTGTTAATATGTTATTAGTTTATCCAGAATTATTAACAAATATTTTACATGATATTAAAACAAATTTAACAGAAATGGAAAATCTTCTATATTTAATACGTTCATTACCAATTGATAAATGGCAACCAACAATGCTAGATTATGAGATCTTATCAAATTGGTTATTAAATAATAATTATGATAAATTGGAAAGTATTTTAGCACGAATTATAATAAGTCATTTAAATTGGAATTTTACTATAAATGATGAATTATTTATATCACATGATATACATGTTCGAATGGCATGTCTTATATGTGAAACATTAACAAAATACGTCCCTGAAACGATCGGTTCATCTGGTATATCAGAAAGTGTACGACAAGTAACAAATTTAATTGATATACAAAATACAAAAGAACAATTTACATTATGGTGTTGGACAATTGTTGAAACATTAAAATTACATTCGATGGATCAAAGTCGAAAATTAATAAAAACTTCATTAGAAAATCCATCCAAATTAATAAATCTTATACCAGAAATGGAAAAAATTACAATAATTTTTCAAGGTGTTTCTGAATCCCGACCATTAGCTATTTATTTATCAGTTTTAATAAGTTTATGGGGACATTCAATTCCGTTAATATGTCAAAAAGGTTTTCAACAATTACAATTGTTATTAATTGATTATCGACATTCAACTGTTATAAGATGTTTACAATTAATAACACCATTATTTCTAGATTGTCCAGAAACTTTAAGTCAATGTGAAAAGTATGTATTTTTTTGATTTTTTTTCTAAGATTTCAATTAAAATTTGGTGTTTTCTTTTTTCTTAGGTTTCAAGATATTTTAAAAACTATTCTAAATTCGGATCGAACTTATATAAAAATGGCTAAAGAATTCATTTCATCAAATTCTCCTGGTCCTGTACTGGAATTATTTGGAAATATGTTACAATCACAAATAATACATTATTCTGAGTAAGTTTTTTTTTTTTTTAAAGAAAAGCATATATAGTAACTGAAAATCGGCTATAGGCCTATGGTAGAAATAGGACAGAAAAACTGTCAAAACTAACATTATTTCAAGGCTTTTTCTTCATAATTTTGTCTCTTCTTTTCAAAATTCCTTCCAATTTGCAGGTACCCTAGACCCTGATAGCATAAGTCTAATCTGTATTCAAATCGGACTATTAGTTTTTAAAGTACATCAAAATAACTAGGAAAAAGAGAAGAGGATTATTTTTTCCTAGGATTTTTTCTTTCTCCACTATCCTTGGATCGATTTGACTGAAATTTAACATGGTATCGTGTATTTATGTAATTAAACTATACAATTAATTTAAACAAAATTGATTCAAAAATTTTCCAATTAAATCCGAAAAACCATAAACAAAAAAACGACAAAACTTTCTGGTCACCCTGGTATTTGGTTTATAACTTCGCTCTCCGCTGGCCGATTTTGTTGAAATGCAATACCAAATCGAATTAAAGATTAACCAACTCACATTGCAAATGTCATCAAAATCGGATAACACATTTTTAAGTTATCTTGTGCACGGACGGATGGACATGTAAAAATCAAGATAATTTTTGATTCTTTACATCAGTGCTCCGCAACCTTTATTCACATAGGGCACACTAATTTTTTTCTGAAAATCTGGGGTACACCACAATAGAAAATATAAAAAAAAACTTCATTTATTTTCTTACGTAAATATTATAAAATGGGTATAAAACTATTACTAAATAACTAATGTGATACCTACTGAACACAAATATATTATATTTGACTCGATACTTGATAATACGACGTGGTCGAGGTCCCTTAAGCATGATCGCTTATCATTTTCTATTAAAACTAGAGTTGAAAAACTTAATTCACATAGAAATGTTGTAGAAAATGGGAGAAGAACTACAATAGCCTGGTCAGAAGTCTTCAGATATTACTCCTTTATTGAAATCCAGAAAACATCTAGTGGAACTTCGTTAAATTTCAGTTTTAGAGTCCCGTTAGTCCTCAATTCCACAAATTCCTATCGATATATTTGTAGTAGGAGTGCTGATGTGGAAGTTGGGATATTTGTTTATTTTTACCATCGAAAAATAAAAAATCAACCATGACACACCTAATATCGTCCCCCGGCACACTGGTTGTGGAGCACTGCTCTACACAACCATACCTTTAAAATTTTTCTATGATAATTATTTCTATGCGTTACACACTTAGTAACAAAACTATTATACCATCTGATAGTATCTACCACAGGGCTTAATTAATTACTTTGATTTTTCAATTAAACATTTTTCCTTTGCAGTTATAATTTAACATCACCATCACCATTAATAAATTTATGGTTAGAATGCTTTATTCATATACCAAATTGGCAAAATCCAAATGTATTCTATTTAATCGATTTATTATTAAAAATTGCCTATCAATATCCTGAGACATGGTGGAATTGTAAAGAATATCTACGATTTTCATATACGGTAAAATATATATTTTTGATATTTCGATTTCTTTAATTTATTCTTTTCTTTTTTTTTGTAAAGAATTCTGATGAAGTAAGACAACCAAAATCTTCAACATTTAAAATGCTTTTGGGTTCATCATCAAATCCTGGAAAAAATCTACCAACATGTACACCAGATGCCGGTTGGTTTGCTTTAATCAATTTAGAATTGGAACATGAAATTTATGAATTACAAACCGGACTATGGAATGAATTTATTAAACAATTACGTATAACTAGCGGAAGATTTAATATGGATAATATTATAAAAGTATATTTTTTTTAAATATGAAGTAACAGAAAAGATTTGAAATTTAAAATATTATTTTATAGAAAGCAGCATCAATAGTTAGTTGTCCAACAATTCAAGCGAATTCTTTAGTTTTATATAAATATGCTAATTTAATAGCTTCTTTTTCGATAAATCATCCTTTATTACCAATAATATGCCAAAAATTTTTTACTTTATATTTAACGCGTGCAAATGATGGAACCAATGAAAGGTAAAATTTAAAAAAAGTAACTTAATTTCGAATGGTTTTTTAACGCATAAAAAAAGGAAGTGCAAGTCTTTCGGGTATATCTCATCATGCGTGTATATTAATCAAGAATTATGGAAGATATAAAACAATGCTGGATCTGCCAATTGAAGTGTCTGAATTTTAATTTCTTTGTTTATTGGTCGCTTTTATTAAAATTTATGTAAATGAAAGTTTATAATACATAGTTAATTTTACAATTATTCGAATGGTATGTAACCGCCTTTTGCCTTAACCACGAGCTTCAATCTCTTTTTTTTAAACGATGCACACGATGCTCGTACGATGTGTTGGCTTAAACGATTCCATTCGTGAGTCAAACCTTTTTCTAAACCGGGTAAAGTTGTGTGTTTTTTTTTGAAAGCCACTGCTTCTAAAATTCCCCAAATGGAATAATCCAACGGATTCAGATCTGGGGTTAATTTCGATGTTTGACTTTCTAATCAAATGAAGCTCAACAACTGAATTTCGTTTAAAGTCCATTGTATAAAAAAAGAGAACGCGTCTTTTCACCAACAAATAATTTTTACTACTGACAATATGTCAAGCAACATTCATGTCAAATTTTAGTATTCCAAAATGTGAGGTTTACATTTGACAACGATTTGAATTAGACGGACACTTGAATTGTCAGACCCGGTATTTTTGCTCGTGTGGCTCGAAGAGAAAATATTATGTATTATAAATCTGAAGAGATCGAAATACATTTTCATATAATTTGCATGAAAAACAAGTCAGTTTAAGAGCATGTGTAACTGAAATGAATTTATTTCTAACGCATGTCGCAGGAAAAGTTACAGTTACCACACGACTCCTTTGGACTTATTTCAAGACATAATTTCAGTCGAACTGAAAAAAGTCTAATGGAGACTAAAAATTGGACATATTTTCAGTCGGACTGAAAAAAAGTCTAATGGAGACTCTAAAATTTGGACTTTTTTGTCAGTCCGACTGAAATTGTGTCTTGAAATAAGTCCAGTGGAGTCGTGGGGTTACAGTTCCTGCTAATGGATAAAATAGTTCTCAACTTATATTCTCTTTTAGCATAGTTTTGTTTTGTTTGGTCTTTGTAAAAAAGACTATACATATATGTATTCTTATAAATACTAATAAAGAATTAGATTCTTTGCAGAATAAATAAAAACTGTCCCAAAGAGAGAATAAATGTTGGGAACTTCGTTTTGGTATTATTCTTCTTAAATAACAATTTCCTGATTCACATTTTTCTTCGAAACAATATTATAATATTTATTGTAGAAAGAAAATCGGAAAACTTGTATTAAATAATTCTCGAGTTTATCTAGGTTTACTTTTAGTTCTCCTGTAAAAGTGATGCGCTTGCACTTGCACCTCCTTTATACACTAATAAAGCCATTCGTTTTATAAATATTAATTTTTTTTTTCTTAAAGATTCTACGAAACATTTGGTGTGTCAGATAAATTCTATGAATATAATATATCTTTAATGAAAAAATTAAAATCACGTTTAAAACAAGCTGAAGAATATTATTTGAATGAATCACAAAAATATTCCGGAACCGAAAATGAAGGATATCATTATTTTCTTGTAACATGTTCAAAGTATTATGAAATATTTTCAAATTTCTTCTTTTTTTTTTATATAAATCAATAATTCTTTTTTCTCTCTGTGCACAGATTATTTAAAACATATCTTTTGTGGCTTGAAGAGACAAGTCTGAATAAAATTTCACGTAATCAAAATATCGATTTACCACCACAATTTAATATTGAAAAATTAAAAACGATATTTGATGAAAATGATGTTAGTTTTCTTTATATTTTATTTACTCTCAAATTACAGAGACATAAATAATATTAATTCTTATTTTCCTATTCTACAGCAACATTGGACAGAATTTTTATATTTACCAAAAATTCGTAAAGAACAAATTGATTCATCTAATGAATGGTTAAAAAATTGTTATCGTTATAATTCATCAAAAAAATTATCAACAACTTGTTGGCCAATCCAACAAGAAACTAATCCAACAGAACGTATTATAAATCATTTAAAATCTTATGATAAACCAATAACTCCACCGGATGTTATAAAAGCACCTTTAATAATGGAAACATTTAATCCAAAAGAAGTTAATAATGTTACATTAACAACATTAAGAAAAGATTTCAATATTTTAGATGAATTTGCAAAGTAAAATTTTCATATATAATTTTCATTTTTGATTTATTTTTTTAATATTAAATTATTCTTTTCAATTTTTATAGACAATTTAATTTTGGAATTAAAGAAATTAATTGTTTAAATGGTAAATATAAAGATATGTTACGTGAATTATATAAAAATTTACCATATTCACAAAGAAAATATCTTAAATGTTCATCGTTATTTTCAAAATCGATGCTAAATTGTATTAAACCAGCTGAAGTTAATGTTAAAGTATGTTTTATGATAGTTTTTTTTTGAAGTTTTTAAAAATCATTAATTAATTTTAGATGGAAAAACCACAAAAAGATGAACCTTTAGCACATCAAATTGAAATGAATCGTGAACGTTATGAGAAATTGTTAGAACAAATAATTTCACAAAATGTTAATAAACTAGTATTATCAATTGAACGAATTGAATATACAATAAGGTAAACTATGAACTTATATAATAATATAAAAATAATGATATTAATTACGATCTTTATATTATCCGAATAGAAATGTTATAATCTTTCAAAATGAATCAAAAGAAAATGATAAAATTAAAAAGCAATTAGCTGATATTTCGATACAATTCTTTTTTGATGTTATTAAAAATATGAATGAAAATATTACTAGTTTTCCGCCAACAAATGATACTTGTAATATACTTCTATCTGAATTGGGTGTAAGTTGAATTAGTTTTCTTAGAAATGTAGTCGTTTTTCTTTGAGTTATTTATTTCATTGTAAACTCAAAAAATTCGATTTGATTGTCATATTTAATAGTTTTTACTTTTTTTACCTCTACATAGATATTTATACAAGAATATCAGGAAACACAAGGAATTCGTATATTAGAAACTGCATTAAAACGACCAGAATTAATAAAAATACTTTCTGAACTATTTGTACCATCAAAAGTTGCACCGGAATATTTTATTAATTTATATAAATTTTTAATTGATTCTCATATGCGACGATGTGATACAAAAATCTTATTTGTTTTATTATCAAAGGTAAAAAACGAAAATATTGGGGTCTATTCTTATTTTATGTTATGTTACGTGGAATTTCATATAAAATACTATTTTTCGTTAAATTAGTATTCTATAAGGGAATTTTATGTTATGTTGTGTTATTTTCAGACGTTACAACATAGATAAACTTAAAAAGATCTAAATAAGTAGTGTAATAATATGTTATGAAGAATTTGAGCATATTTTTCAGAAATTGAGCGAGCATTGACTAAAAAAAGACACATTTAAACATTTCGGTCATTTGAATTTATTTTAATTCTTGATTTCGATGTCGTTTAAAAAAGGAAATCAAAACAAATATTCAATTAGTTGCTCTAGCATCCAATTTCTATACGACATAAATTCAGATGTTACTAAATGTCAATTGGGAACGTTGTTGGGTCGATTTTGCCATAACATTTCATCTTCACAGGACAGGTCAGGACAGCAGACATAACACCTGCTCTTACTAAATTTTTGTAAACATAGCTAGTTACACCTGTTCTGACTGAATTTATGTCGTGTGGAGACAGCTAGTAAGAAGTGTTGATTGGAAAATATCGTGCCAAATGTGTTATCATATGTTTTTTCAACTTTAATAAAATTTCTCCGAAAAATTTCCCAATGAAAATTTTATCCAACTTTTTAAGCAAAGCTCATTCAATAGCAATTTTACATTTTTAATCCCAATGTAGTAGAAATTGAAGAAATACAATAATGTTTTCGAAACGTAAAATACTCCATAAAAGGTTTTTTCCAGAATACGAAATTTGAAAAAATGTTATAGACAATTTTATACATAACGTCAAAGTAACATAACATAAAATAACATAGAAAATCGTAAAATTGATCTCATTATCTGTGCCCGTATGTGGTTTCTCGACTCGATTGATCTGATCCAATTAATCGAGTCAAGAAACCAAATACGCGAGCCCTGGTTAAAATATTTTTAATTTTAATTTATTTTTTCCCACCGCTTCTCTATAGTTTGATTTACAAAATTGGTTACAAAATTTCCAACCAAAATTATCGGAAATAAGTCAACTATTAAAATTAATATTGATCGGTTTAGAAAATTGGAATCAAACAAATACCGAATTATTACAAGATTTATTTCGTCGACATTTAATTCATATATTTGAACATCAATTTCCTGAACATTATGGTGAAGTTTTACAAACGGTTTTAATAAGTGTTTCTGATCAAAAATTAAAATCTGAAGTTTTAATGGATCTTATTAATTCATTATTAATACGTTGTAGCTGTGAGAAAATCGAATTAAATACAAATCAAATAAAAATTATGGAACAAATTAAGAAATTTGCAACACAACAAAATTTATTCACATTCAAAAGTGTAAATTTTTTAATAAGTTTATTCTTTTTTATGAATTTTTTTAATTGAAAATTTCTTCTTTTATAGATTACTGATACGATTGTTTTATTTGCTCAACATTTTCAAAAAGAAAGATTACAACACGGTTTACATGGTTTATATCCAAAACATAAAGACTATATTTTACCATTATCAATACTTTTTACATGTTTTGGTCATGCTGCTGTTGTATCAGCGGTTTATACATATCCAAGTGTACTTGCAGATCAAAGTAAAACAAATTCTCTTCAATAATATTTTTTAATATAATTTTTAAAACAATATTCTTTTCTTTTCCAAAGTTTGTGATTGGTTATTTGCTCCAATTGTTGAAATGTATTCACCATGGTTAATAACATATTCGGCTATAAATTTACAAAATTCAACAGCAAATTGGATCAAACAATTGATAGCAAATGGTAAAGTTTTATATCCATGGAGTGAATTACATGTTGATAGTGCACAAGTTATGATATTTGCTTTTATAAAAACATTACAATTTATTCTTGATAGTTTACCAGGTAATTGAAATACAGTATCAAAATCGATGTAAAAAATGATATTTCTGTAATGATGGAAAAGAATGAATTTGATGTAGAAGGATTTTATTTGAATTGATAAAAACGCGAGCAACGCACAAAACATATATGTGGGTGTCTATAATGCCATTAGGGCATGGTTTGAACAAGCAATTATTTGAGTAAACAGAATTAATCCAATATGTTGAGTATTCAACGCCAAAATAATTAATTCTGTCATTTAAGAGAAGCAAAGCAGAATAAATTTGGAAAGAGAAAACTAGACGCGATCTTTCCAATATCTTCTTTGAAAATGACAGAAACAAAAAATTCCGCAAAAAATAAAGAAAGAAAATTACAATTTTTCATTAGAAAGAATGAAGTAACCTATAAATCAAATATTTATGTTCTATTTTACATCATGATTCCTATAAGATAATTGTAGCAAGGGAGAGATAAATAGTCTTATAATAGTTTTATGGATTTTAGACTAAAGAAAGATTGAAATAAAGAAAGCAATAGAAATTTTTTTTAACTCAATTTTTGTAAGCAAAAACCATGCGTTTCTTTATACTTTTAGCCGCCAAAATGAGTAGAAGAGATTTTTTGTTATGCATATTAAAAATATTTTAAGTGTTAGTTCCTGTATGAATAATGATTCTTATTTCTTACATAAGTGTTAGAATTGTTTATTAAAGCTAGATTTACTTTTATCTCTGTTGCACTAACATTCTGAAAGAAATGATAGATAGCTAAAGAGATTCATATGAATTTTTAAGAAAATATTTCCTCTTGTTTTTATTACGCTTTTCATTTTTCTTTCATATAATTTATTTCTCTTCGTAATCAGTAATTTTTGCTTAAAAATTTAGACTTCTGACTTTTAATATAAGACGGAATTATTCACTTTAAGACCACAAATTACTCGATTATTCACTAACCTCGAAAAATAATTAATCAAACCATGCCCTAAATGTCATATAAATTGAAGAAGGAACATTCTCCTATCATTATAGAAATAAACTTTACAATAAACAAGATTAGTATTACTGTGTACAAATGAATATCGAATCAAAAACTAATTAATTTTATATTAATTGTATCTTTTTTCTTTTTGTTAGTTTCAAATTCAATATTAGGACATGTTTTAAGCTGGTATGAATTTCATTTTGCTAAACGTGATATTGGTCATCATTTGCGTTCACCAATTCATACCGCATTAATACTTTTGCCATGGGATCGTTTTCAACCGAATGCACTTAATATTGAATCGATGTATAAAATTTTACAAGAAGTATGTAATTTTTCCAGGAAAAGAACTTTAGTTTTATTCATCTTTTTTTTATTTATTTATTTTCTTTAAAGTATTTACCAGAATGTCATTCACTACTCGGATATATGTTTGTACGGGTTTCCTGGACATCATGGTTTAAACAGATTTTCGAATCTTTTAATTATTCAACACAATTACGAATAATATCGTTATTATTAAAAATTTTTATTCAAATATCATTTGAACCGCATGTTCATGATGATTTAACAGCAAGTAAAATTCTAGAAGAATCCTTAGAATTCCCATGGCATCTAATTGAATATCAAGGACTTGAGAATGTTTTAAATTGGTTTGTTGTATCTGTTGAACCATCGATCGTTTTAAAAATATCATCAGAAATTAATTCAATTGATTTAGCTGTTTTAGAGTATGTGCAATATTTTATATTCTAGTTTGTATATCCTGAAAGTCATATTGTCCAATTGTCAAATGTGAAATGATTTACGAACAAAATTTATTCATTTTGTTTATTAATTTCATTTGATAAATGATTGTGACTTTCATAATATTCTTGATTATTATTTACAAATCCATTATTTAATATATATTTTTATAGATTATTAAAATTTACATCTTGTATGAGTAAATCATTAATGTCTTCATCATCAACAATTATACAATCGAAAAGAATTTTATATGTACGAAGTATTGTACGTTTATTAAAAGCATGTAAAACTAAACATGAAAAATTACTTGAAACTAAAGAAGGACATAAAGCTTTTCAAACTGTATTAATTGATTTGATAACAACAATCGAAGATGTTATAAATTCATCATCGAATAATCGTCGTGATGTAGAAATTGAAGCACAAAATTTAATGATCGAAATTGTTGGATCATTACAAACTCAAGGAGAATTTATATCAAGGTAAAAAAAAATATATTCATATTATTTAAAGTTGATTTTAATATATCTTATCTTTATTTATTTAAAGACTTTATGTTAATGCAATAATTATTTGGCAATCAAAATGTAATATCGGTAGTTTAATATTAGGAGCAACATTAAATGCAATTGGTGGATGTAAAACGATAACGACTGCAATATATTCTCTTCTGGAAGCAACAATTTATAATTATTTCCGAAATTCAAGTAAAATTTTTAATAATTTTAATCATAAAAGAAAGAATATAAAGATTGCGCATTACACATGTTGGCCATTTTTAATTTTTATTTTCATACTTTTATGGCAAATAAATAATCGTTATTTTTTATACTAAAAATGTATTTCATGTCTCGCGTGACGTAGATGTCTTATCTATATTCTTTTATTCATGAATTTTAACTAATTATAAAAGAAAAAAACTAGATCAATTCTCAAAAGAGACACATTAACAAAAGAATTGCACGTTTACCGAAAAGATATTCACATCACATGAACGAAAGAATATAAAGATTGTGCACGTCGGCCATTTTGAACTATTTTCCTACTTCTATGGCATCAAGGGTGATTTTCTTTCAAATAAACCATCGTGATTTTTCATACAAACAATGTATTTGATGTCTCGCGTGACGTAGGTGCGCAAAAAAAACCCAATTCGAAATATGGGAAAGAGTAGTCTATATATTCTTTTATTCATCACATCACACATAATCAAGTGTACTTTGATAGTCATGTCACTTGTCGAAACCAAGTGACGTGACTCTTAGAATATAAGACTGAATGATTTCTTTGTAAAATGAAATATTTTAATTTTTTTGTTTTTTAGATGAAACTCAAGAATATCATTCACCCTCATGGAATTCCGTTTTACAAAGACTTGGTTTATCATTTAATTATTTCAATTTATTAACATTAATCGAAGAAACATATTTACTAACTTTACATGTTTTTATTTTGTATAAATTAAAAACATTTGAAAATTTAAGTGAAAAAATTACATTTTTACAAGACTTATGTCAATTATTGGAACAAGTTAAAACTAAGTATGTAAATTTTTTTTTAATAGAATTTATTCATAAAAAAATATTAACAATTATATTTTCTAGTGAAATGACTGAACCTAGAATGGCGATTATTTGGGGTGCTATTATATCATGCGGTTGTCAAATTCTTAAAAATACAGATAACGCTAAAAAGCCACTTTTAATGTTGGCAAGATATTTTCAAAATTTATCATCACAAACCGAAGGATGGGGTGAAGGTTTATTGGGTGTGATTGGATTAAAAAGAGATAGTGTTAGTAACAGGTAAATAGTAAATAAAAATTTGTTAACAATCAAATTTGTTTTGAAGACAAGAACCCGATGTTTAGTGGGAACCAAAGAAACTGTTTTGATTTATGTTTATTTTTGTATGAAAACGAAGTAGAAAGGACCTAGGCATAGAGTTGTATTAATTAGAGATTTAATTTTCTGTTTCACGTGGGCCGACAAAGGGGAATATGAAATTTGGGTTTCAATGTATGAAAAATAAAAACAACGCAAATTTTAAATGCTAACCCCACGACTCCATTGGACTTATTTCAAGACATAATTTCAGTCGGACTGACAAAAAAGTCCAAATTTTTAGTCTCCATTAGGCTTTTTTTTCAGTCTGACTGAAATTATGTCTTGGAATAAGTCCAATGGAGTCGTGTGGTAACAGAGAAAACCAAGTTAAATTAATATATCACATTGGTTGAGTGGCGAGTTGTCGTTATCTCTAAAACTTGGACAACTTGGGCTTCTATCGTTTGGAGTAAGCGAGCTAGAAGATAAAATTTCTCCTGTATAATTTTGTAATGAAAACGAGGAAAATGAAACTTCCAGTTAATGTATCTCTATGGATCCTAGGTTTCTCGCGTCTGATGTTAGGTTCTCGCTTAAGGCAGATTTGATTGTATTTGTTTAACTTAAAAAAAAAATGTTTATAACAAAATTTACTTTATAGACGTAAAATATTAACAAGATGTTTATCATGTTTCATATTTTCATTATTTCCGGATAATAGGTAAATATAATTAACTGTTTTTGTTTTCCTCCTTCCGGTTTTGAGAGAATACCTTTTTTTCTTTTCTTTTCTTTTCTTTTCTTTTCTAGTGGAGAAGAAACTAAACCTAGCCAAGAATTTATAACATCTCTAGATGAATTGAAAAATGTTTCTGCTAGTAAAAAATATGCTGATATTAAATTGTTATCAATCAAAGCTATTGTGATAGTGGAAGAAAGTAAATTTGTTGATTCCGAAGAAATTAATGAGAAAATCTATAATATTATTCGACTTTTATATAATGAGAATTTTTTATCGACCATACCTGATGTATGGAAATTTTGAAAAAAACTAAAAAGGTGCTCTTATTTTTATTTTTTTTATATTATATGCGAAAAAATATGCTTTCTTTTAAAAAAAAAAAATATTTCTTTTGGGAATATTATTTTTTATTCTTTTTTTATAGAATTAAGGTAAAAACAGTGAAGTTTTTCAATACAATAATATTGTATCTCTCAGTTTTTAGTTGTTATAAATAATAAAATATATATAATATCATATTTATGATCATTTTTATGCCCAATGGCAGGTACTACCAGAAGGTATATTAGTTTTATCTTTACATTTATAACACATCGAAATAATCATCGTAGAGAATCAAAAGTTATATCGATTTCTGCATGTCCGTATACAAGATAACTCAAAAACGCGTAATCCAATTTTGATGAAATTTACAATGGCAATTGGTTATTCCTTAACCTGGTTTCGTATTGAATTTCAGTAAAATCGACTGAGAGGGAGCGAAGTTATTAACGAAAAACCAGGCTAATCAGAAAGTTTTGTCATTTTTTTGCTTATGGTTTTTCGGATTTAATTGGAAAATTTGTGAATCAATTTTGATTAAATTATTTACATGGGTTGTCTACATAAATAGACGATATCATGGTAAATATCAGTGAAATCGGTCTAAGGATAGTGCGAGAAAGAAATACGATCAACCGCCACCATATTAGCCTTCCTAATATCTATCTCGTCAGACTAGCGCATAGACGACGATGACATCTGAACTATAAGTATATAAATAGCTATTAGACGAGAAGATTAGGTAAGCTTGTAAAGAAAATTAAAAAGGAAACGTGTGTCTCTGCGGATCCCTGATGAGATGTCAAGAAAGGCATCTACCGTACCATCCAATCACCGATACAAAACAATATAATACATATAAATAAATGAACCATTGTATTATTTGCTCGTAGCAAAATTGTCAACAATTGATAGGATCTCAGCTTAATTACATGTGCGATGATACAGTAGATTCAATGAATAACAGACTACAGCTTCTACTGGCTTGGTCAGCGAAAAGTAAAAATTTGGAGAATCAATAAACACCCCGTAACATTCTTGCAATAGGATCAAATCTTCAATAATCGCACCGATGCGTCTAAGTCATGAAAAAGCTAACGTTTCCAAGAGAGTGTGCGTTAACTTTTAATTTTACACGGTCCGAGTAGGCTTGAAATCTTAATGGTACCAAAAAAAACTCGATAAATTAGTTATAGTTATTTTAAACAAAAAGTCAACTGGCATAGATGTCTCTGGACAATAATTGAAGTGAAATAGAATATTGTTCGGCTCGAAAGAAACGATATGATTTCCTATCAGAGAGCAAACATAGTTACGTTGGGAATTAGCAAAACATTCAAGTAATATGTTTCTTATCAATTTTTATTAATTTCATTAAAAACTTTTTCTTCATAATCTTTGGTAAATTCAATAAATTCACAATTAAATATTTCTTTAAAAGAATTTAAAAATTTCGGTTGAACATCTTTGATGCTGATATTCTCGTGTGATTCCATAGAAATTGATGTAACACCTTTTCCTTCGATTCCACAAGGAACAATATGATCGAACCAACTCAAATCAATATCACAATTTAAAGCTAATCCATGTGATGTAATATATTGTGATCCATGAACACCGATAGCACATATTTTTCTATCATTTACCCAAACTCCGGTATCCGATGTTGTACAAGCGGTAATATGATATTTTTTACATAAATTAATAATTGTTTTTTCCAAATGACAAACATACCATCTTATGCTGGGATTGAAATTTTTCAAATTTAATATTGGATATGCCACCAATTGTCCATGACCATGAAATGTTATTAATCCTCCACGATTTGTTTTAAAAAATTGTGCACCTAATCCGCGTAAACGTTGTTCATCATCGATTGTATAATCGCGTGTACGAATTCCAATCGTATAAACTGGATCATGTTCGGTTAATATTAAACAATTTTCAAAATGTTTTCTATTTTCTTTTAATTGTTTACTAAAAAATGATTGTAATAATAAACTTTTTCCATAATCAAGTTTACCAGCACAAAATATATGAACTTGTCGAGACATTTTTTTTTTGAAAAAAATTTTTTTAACGGTTTTTTTTAGTAGTGAATTTTAAATATTTATCAGTTCCATTATTATGAGCAGTGTTATTTTAAAGTGTATTTTATTACAATTATCTATAAACATAAAAAATAAATAGAATTTAATTCATAAAAATATTTTATTAAAATAAAAATTGACAATCATAACCTCAATGTTGATTATTTAATGGTATTTTGTTAAAATTAAAAAAAAAAATCCTCCAAGATAAATAATTCTTTTTTTTTAATTAAATATAAGCGAATTAATAGTTTTAATAATTTATTTAAAAGATGTTAATAAAAATAGGTGAAAATTTATATCTCTCGAATTTGACATTTTGTTAAAAATGTATCTAAACAAAGTATATAAACGAATGAATTTTTAACAGTGTATATATACAAATGTATATATATATTCAAAAAATATGGAAAATTAAATCATAAAATACAATTCTTATGAATAAATATTAACATAATTTCTAATTTTCTAATATAATTTTCAAGAATTAATATTATTTTATGTTTGGAAAACATATATTTTTGGTTAAAAAAACTCGAAAACTATATTGCAACCTTTTTATTGCACTTTCACTCTTTTTTTTTTTGTCTATCGAAAGTGTGGTGAATTTCTTTGAGTGGGGAATTATTTGTTGTAGTTGTAAAAATGACAGCCGTGTCATAAACATTATTGTTATTTTGTTGTCGCATTGACAAATTTTTTAAATATTTTAAGTAAAAAAAAATTCCATTATTTAAATAAGAATATAAAATATACAAAATGAAATCAAAATTATTGCAAGCAAATAGTGATTGGGAAAAAGTTTGTCGATTATGCTTGAAAATTGATGCGGAAAATATTGAGATTTTCAACCAAACCGATAATGTTTCATTGCCATTGAGAATAATGGCTTGCACTTCATTAGAGGTAATTATAATTGTTTGTTAATTAAAAAGAGAATGCTTAATATAAATCTATTTGCTTTGGGTGTTTTGAAATAATGTAAACAAATGTAAAAAAACAATTATATTTAAATGTCACCACGTCTATTTTGAGCATGCCATCTGACATGTTCCGCAATATAAAGTGGTGAAAATAAGAAATGTTAAAATCCATCCTGAGAAGTTATGATAAAGGAAAACGATATTTTTAATTGCTAGAAAGTCCTGACAGTCAACTGATTTCGAAAGGTTGATTCTTCAGATCAAGTGGAAGTTATTTGTTTATAAAAAAAGTCATAGGAACAACGGTTATCCAATATTCCAGAAAGTTGCCATTTCTTACTGCACTTTTGATATTCTTTCTTCTCCTTCTTTTGATCCTCTTAATCCTTGTATTTCTGTTGTCGTTATTTTTTTCATCATTTTCTGTTTCTGCTGTCTTTCCTGCTCCTGATTCACTTTCTGCTTTTCCTTCTGTAGATATTTTTTTTCTATTTTTCCTGCTTAAACAATCTGAGTAATTGATCGGGTAGGGAGAATAAGGAGCCGGTAAGTCAGTCATTCGACCAGTACTCCAATAAATCTGGAGTCTTTGGCTCTTCAAATCCCAATCCGATGTTGCACACTCATTAAGACTAAGCTTTATAAACTCTTAAACAAGGAGAAGAAAGGAAAAACTTTTCAGAGTTAAAGTATTTTTAGTTTTAAGTATGTTTTTTTGCATTTTATGTTTTCTATTTTAGTTCTTTTCAGTGGTATCGTTTTTAAACTAGTGTTTCGTTGTATAGTATATTCTTTAATCTGTATATATTATTTAAATACTTATACTTTTAGGTACAATTTAGTGATTTCCTTCCAAAAGTAATTTGTCATGAATGTCGTATTCAATTAGAAAAATCATATTATTTTCGTAAAAAAAGTCAACAAATCGATAATAAATTAAGAGAACATGTAAGACTAATAAATGGTGGAAAAAAAAGTAAACTATTTCAAGGGAAATTCATTGATTTTGATGAATATGAATTTCAAGATTCAATATTGTTTTTACGTAAAATCGAAGAAGATGAAAAAATCCGACAAAATGAAGAAAAACTTAAATACGAAGAAGAAATTAAAGAAAATTTTCGTTTAGAAGAAACTAATCGTATTATTGAAGAAGTTAAAACATTCTATAATAGTAAATTGGTACGACGTTCAAAAACACAATTAAAAATTGAAGTAATACCAGTCGAAATGTCTAAAGATAATACCGAAAAAGATATTACAATGGAAAAAGAATCGAATTTATATGAGGATGGATCGAATCCAACAAATGAGAAATATGTGAAATTTCTATATCCAGACGATGATAATGATGATTTAGGTTCGACATATTCAATGACGGATCTTAACAGATCAAGAACATGTGGCGGTAAGGAAATCTTCTGTTTTTAGATATTTTATTATGTATTTACTTTTTTTCTTTCTTTGTTTTATAGATAATGATGATTTAGAATCAACATATTATTTAATTAAAAATGATGATGATGATGATGAAGATGAGGGCAATGATAATGAGCAAATTGAAAATGTTACTCTAAGAAGTTATTCATTCGAAGGTAAAAATCAATTAAGAATTTATATATTTTTGAAATGAAACGTCTTTGGCTTCGATAGAGTGAAAACGATGATTAGGAAATGTATACAAACTACTCTTTTAGAGAATTTGTTAGAGACTGTGTGCTCGCTTCGTTCATCAATCCCAAATCACTTAGCCTGTTTCCTATTTTTTTCCATTTATATATACTATAGCAACGACGTTTTACTTCTATTAGTGTTTTAAGTAGCCTGTAGACGAGGTAACCTGTTGTCACACTGTTTGCAAACTGTCGTCAATTGCCGGAAAATCAAAATATTTTGAATACTTGAAAGTGGCGTTGTCAACAACACGTTTGACAACGTGTTTGAAGACAGGGTTCCTTGTTTAAGGGCTGCTTAACTGCTACTCGATCTTTTTTCTTTCAAATATTGTATAATTTTCTTTTATATATTTTTTTAGAAACAAATAATGAATCTGGTAATATAAAAAAGGATCATGAAGATTTTTCTGAAGATATAGAATATGTAGCTGATGATGATGAAACAAATTTACAAGATAATAAAATTATTACAGATGAGATTGAAGTAAATATATAATAAAATGAATTAAAAAAAAAATTAAAATAATAAAAAAAATATTTCCCATAGAAATCATCATCAGATAATCTTAAAATCGATGAAGATTTAGAATATAATGTTGAAAAAGTCTCACAAGATGATATAACACATGTAAAAATAACAACAACAGATGAAGGAAATTTTATATTTATGGAATTACAAGCGGATTCAACAAAATCGGTCGAAGAAAAACCACAACCACCGCCACCATCACCGTCGCCATCACCATCATCACCAAGACCGCTACTAATCGAACATAATACCACAACAACAATTAATGAAGATGTAAAAATTTTCAAATGTAATGCTTGTCCTCAATCATTTACACGACGATCATTATTAATGCGTCACAGATCGGTACATGTAAAAAGTAAAGGATATTCATGTAAATATTGTGAAAAATGGTTTGCATGTAAAAGTTCTATGGATCGTCATATACGTGTGCATACAGGTATTTATATTTCCTTTCTTTTATAATTAAAAAACAAGCAAAAAACATATTAAATAATCAGAATTTTATAATCAATTAAAAAGGAGAGAAACCATTTGCTTGCGAATTATGTCAGAGACGTTTTATACAAAAAGAAATTCTTAAACGACATATGGTTACTCATACTGGATTAAGACCACACAAATGTCCGCATTGTGAAAAAGCATTCGTACAAAAGCAACTTTTACGACAACATATCAATTTGAAACATACTGAAAAACCTGTCGTAGAAATGCATGAATGCTTTTTATGTCCAAAAGTATTTGAAATTTTGACATTTTTTTAAATATAAATATATTTATATTAATAATAATTTATATTTTGATTTTTTTTTCCGTAGGTATTTTATCACGCTTCTGGTTTAAGTAGACATTTACTAGTACATTGCGGAGTTAGCTATAATTGCAAAATATGTGATAAAAAATTTAATGATAAAAGCGCTGTTCGACGTCATACCATGACCGTTCATAATACTGAAAAAAATATGAAAAATGATTAAAAATTATATGTAAGAAAAAAGTAAATATTTTATAATAAAATACAAATATAAAAAATAATTTCTGTGTTTTTAATTAGTTTTTGTCTCAAGTTAAAGCCCATCTTGTATATTATTACCTTCTATCTCTAAAGGTCCAAACAGAATGACGGGTTCACGACTCGTTAAATGCCAAATGGATTTTAAATGTATACGCTTTCGATTAGACTACACAGAACGCGACAGATCCACTACGGATTATATTTAATACAATCTGAAAATTGTAAATCTGTCATTCCGTTTCAAGCATAAGGAAGAGGGGCAACGAAGCCCCGACTATAACGGAGGATTAACTAATATATTTGTTTTAGTTTAGTAAATCATGTATAAAGTTTTCTAATCTGAAATGGAATCATGCAATTCGATTCACACTAAATTGTATAAAAAAAAGGATTCCTATTACGCATTTTCGCTTCGATTTGGTTCAAATCGAGTTACATGTTTCCACTACTGAAAGTGGCAGTGTAAGTTGTTTCATGTTTCAAGTTTTTGAAAATATGTTAAATTAGAGTTGAAGCAACAATTTGCTGCTTGGTTGAATCAAGAGGGTTAAACAAGCTATGTGTCACTGAGTTTTACAGTTTACAGTTACTTGTAAGCAGTTTTGTGCGACGTGAGGTAGACTACGCTATTGTCTACACGTAGACAATATCACGTCGACAATTATATATTGTCTATTAGATTGCCTACGCGTAAAGAACAGTAAATGGTTGGAAAACTGTTTATAAATTACCAATTCAAAATTATATAGGGAAATTTGTTTTAAATAAAAATCATTGGAAGGCCTTAACATGTAGGCCTAACTGGCCCATTTTGCCTCCTCCTAAAAAGGTTGGTTGAGAGGCTAGGTCTCTTCCCCGAACCGGTTAGTTCTTGTTATGAAGGTCAGCAATGTTGTTACGTCCAAATTAGCTAACACCTCTTTACTCAGAATTCACGCATCCAGTGTAGCAAGTTTTGTTCCAGAAAAGCCAGGCATTCACACAAAAAATATTCTGATGACCCGTTTTCTTTTAGACATATATCCGACTCTCGGCGACCCCTATTTTCCACATGTGTTCGTTTAAGGAGCAATATCCTGTTACAATACCCACAATGGTTCTGAGGGTTTTACGTTCGAGTCGTCCCATCAACATTCTCGTCCTTCGGCAGTCTGGCCCAATCAATGGAAGACTAAATAAATAAATATTAAATTCTTACTTTTTACATAAATCCAAATCACGAGCTGACGATTGTAATAATAATTTTGAAAGCTCTCACAAAGTCTACATTGTAAACATTATAGTCAACATTATCGACATGCCTTTTGTTTTCTTTACCCTAAACCGTACACAATTGAAAAGTCGACGCTTAGAGACAACAACAATTCTTTTAAGTTTGCTTTTCTCAATGCAATTGTTGTTGCTTTGCTCTAATTGGTGGATTCTTTTATTCCCTAGATATATAATTTTATAATTATCCCTTTTATATTTAATTATATATGTATATTATATCAAAAATTTCCCTTTTTTTTCTCTCTTCAGTTGAATTTCGAGGAATATTTGATGTGTGTGTTACTGTAACGAGTGTGCGCCCAGTGATAATTTGGATGTGAAAATAAAAACAGCGAAGTGGTGGCACACAGTTATTTCAGGTGAATATTAAAATACAATTTATATAATATTATTATTTTTGTTTAATTTATAATTTATACACTACTAAAAATTATTTATTATTTTTACAAATTGAATTTATAATAAATTACATATACATTTAATATGTATAACAAAATAATTTAATAATTAATAACACTACCTAATTAAAAGGACATTCTTTTTGTTTGCATCTTTTCTTTTGTTTATAATTAATCAATATTTTTTTTTTGAATGTGTAACTATAATTATTACTATATAACTACACGTATTAATTTTTTTTCTTTGCATCTTTTATAATTCTCTTAATTTTGTGATCCAAAAAAAGAAAATGAAAAAATCCCAAATCTATTCTGAAAGAGTCATGTGTCAATTTTCGATATAAAGAAGTGACAATTGTCACTGCTATTCGACAAGTGACATATGAGACTTAAGGAGCCTACACACGTTCAATGTTACTTGACAAGTATTATTGATGAAAATTTTCGTCAAGTAATATTGATGGAAATTGCCTCCACACAAGAGCATTGAAAAGCGTTTAAACGATCAATGTCACTTGAAACTTGAGTCATTCAAGTAACATTGAACGTGTGTTGGCTCCTTTAGGCCATCATTAGAATAAATCTGATTTGATTTCTTACATATTTTTTTTTAATTCAGAAAATAATTTTATCTATTTTTTATTTATTTTATTATTTAATAAAATTTATTGAATTTTGTTTTTCAACTTTTTGAAATGAAAATATACAATTTTTTTTTTTATATATGAAAAAATTGAAAAACTGAAAAGAAAAACTTCTATCTACAATAAATGATGAAATATTTTTCAAAATTTTTTTTAACAATTTTTTTTTATGTTTTTCCCGAAAAAAAAGAAAAATGAAAATTATAATATTTAAAAATTTTGTATTTACAATACGGGTTTTTTTTTCTTTTGGTAAGATGAAAGAAAACACTAAAAAAGGCCCATGATTTTTTGGTGATGGTCTTTTCCATTACTTGCTAAATGAGCGCTATTTTCGATTTCTATTTTTCTAAACAAAAGTTTTTAAGCAAGGCCTTTTAATAAATTTACCAAATATACAATAAACACGGTTTTAACTTGTTTTAGTTCAAATCTGGGGCCCTCTATTATGGAATACGATCGTAATCGTAACGTTAACGTAAGGCGTGTTGTTATTGTTTTCCACTAACAACAACATGTCTTACGTTAACGATACGATTACGATCGTATTCCATAATAGGGCCTCTTATGTTGTTTACCTTCTCAGACTCCCAAAAGCAATAAAAATGAATTCGTTTATTATTGAACTACTTCCACTCTTGTAATTGTTGTTGGAAGTCCAGAGAAAAGTCTTATCCCGAGTCCAATGAAACAAAATCATATTAAATGAAAATAATAATCGATTATAAAATACTAATAATTTATTATTAATTAATTAATTAATTTTTTTTAACATTTTTGAAGCGAATAAGAACTTTACAAATACATAAATATTTTTTTTTTTCTAAATATGAAATTTATTTATAAATATTTTTAATTAATTACAATATTTTTAATTAATTTAAAAAGAGTGAAATATTTACTGTTTAATTTTTTAAGCAGACAATAATTTTTTTATTTTTTTTTTCATTTTTTTGTTAATTTTTTATTAATTTCTTTTTTGGAGTTTTGATATGGATTAATTATATTTGTTTTTTTTTTTTTTTTTAATAATCAAGAATTATGAGTATATTTTTTTTTGTTTAGGTTATTTTGTTTGTTTTTAATTCTTTCTTTTTATTGCGTTTTTAAATACATAATTATTAAATATACACAGATTAATTAATTACAAATAGTTAAGTTAGTAGAAACGTTTTTTTTTGATTTCCAAGTTAAATGAAAAAGAAAAAGAAAAGAGAAAAAATGAATTCCCAGTTTTTATTAGTTTTAGTTTTTAAAAACCTAAAAGAAAAAAATACTATTCTGGATTTATGATTAAATAAACTTCTTTTAATGATATCCCAAACAAAAAAGCATTAATATTAGATGAAAACAATCATTCGCTCGTTGTCTAGGAACACTATTCAATAGGATCAATACTAGCACATTTTAAATATAAGACAGAGTTTTTTCGAATAGATGTCTCTGGAGATTTCCAATAAGTACAGTGGATTTCTAATACTAAAAATACTACTACTAAGAGTAGTGTGGAAGGTTCTTTATATTCTGGAGTCGAATCGTGTAATTCGATTGATAGTAAATCGTATCGAAAATACATTGCAATTCCTATGCTTTTTCGATACGATTTGATCGAAATCAAGTTACACGAATTCCCCCCGGGTTTTTTTTTCTTCTTTCTTTTCTAAAAAGTATATTTTCAGTGTCTCTTATATTTAATTTAAAAATATAATTTATAATTCATTTGTTATTTATGTCAATATTTAGTTTCTTCTAATTTAAAAATGTTAAAAAATAAATAGCAAAACATTCCATAGTTTTGAATTTGAATTTTGATTTCTCTAAACTGTGATGGGGCCCTTAACACGTTCGCGGACAGTATAAAGCTCATCTCAGTTGGCATCACGTCCGCGAAAGTGTTAAACAATATGAACTAACGAAAGGCAATCTATTATGTTCTCCATTAACTTCTATATAATAAATTCAATGTCTGATGTGTCTGTCTGTCGCTTTTTTTTTAAACACCAAAAAATAGGCAATTTATAATTTTTCTGGCATATTAGAAAGACGGTATATACTTTACTAAGTTAACTAAATCTTAATTAAATACAATATTGCTATTTGTATTCTAAATCATTCAATTGCTAATTGTTTTGGGGTATATAACATCTACAATTTTCTATATATGTTAACTTTACGGATATGCTCTTTTAGCGTAAGAAAAGACATCTCAAGCATTCGTACTCGAATTTACACCGACTAAGCTTTCAGACAACGCAGGTATAATCACTAACGAAAACCACTTATTGGAAAACTCCATCTCTCTACATAATTATGTGAACTCTTCTTTATTTAAAAAATATAAATTATATCACACATATTTCTATTAAAAATCGACAAAAAAAAAAAATTATAATTATAAGAAAGTTTGAAAAGCGCCATTCATTTGGATTTTCTAGTTAATAATTTTCCGGTATTTTAGGAACCAAATATAAGTGGTTTTTTTTTTTAATGAAACAATTTCTAAGAATTTCGGGCTAATTTTCACGATATTTAAAAAAAGTTGAGAACAATTATAACATCTTTTTTTTTTTCCTTATATTTATCATAGACTTGTTTGCTTTGATTTTTTGTTTCTTTTAAATTGCTTTTAAATAACGCGTATTTTTTTTTTCTTCTTCGAACAATTAACAATTTCTTATTTAATATATAAAATAACATTTTATGTAATCAAAAAAAAAAAATTAAAAAACCATATAATACCTAAAGGAAACAAACAAATATACAAACATATAAAGTTGGCCCGTTTTTAAGCACATCAATTGTTACAATAAAACACTTTTACAATATTAGTAGTATGGAATGTGATTAGTGTTACTCTTTTTTATTAATCTATGCTTTCATCTCTAAAATATCGATATACGATATTCACAGCCATTTGAAAAGAAAATTTTTTTAAATAAAATTAAATACAAAATCAATGTTTTTAATATTTAATTTGAAGAACAAAAATGAAATGATTTAAAATAAGACGAAAGCTTCTTTGGTTAAAGTAAATTTGGGAGGAAAAAAAAGGAAATAATTCTGGGCTGCTAGTGATGAACATATTAGAATATGATTTTTTTTTAAGTACCTACATTGAGATCTAATGTTAGACGATTTGTGATTTAATTTGAAGGTCTTAAACTTTTCGTTTTCACTTGAAAACTGATGGCATAACTTTAGTATATTAGAAGTACATGTCCCAATCCAACTGACAATATTTAAAATAGACATTAACAGAAAAAAATCTATATCCATAGCTGCTAAACTTGTATCCAATTTCACTTTCAGTCAACGGTCTTAACTAAAGAAGCTATGGCTGATCATGAAAAAATGTGTCTTCTTTTTCAGTTGTATAATTTAATGAAAGTTTTACCCTGAAAAATCCAATAATTTTAGGGTTCAGAATTTTTTTCTCTTTCAAAATGGAATCGAACGGAAAAAATTCAAATCTCTTTTGTTACTCGTGTTTGCATAATTAATTCTTTATCTGTTGTTATTTTCACTTCCATTTGTTATGTCGAAAAAAAAGGTACCGAAAATTCTACATTCTTCTCGGTCAACATTTTTTTAGTAGTTGAAAGCGTAACATTTTTTCTTTTAAGAAACAAACGAAAAAAATTCTGAAATGGAATCGTGTAACTTGATTCGATCCAAATCGTATCGAAAAATCATAGGAATGACCATACTTTTTCTATTCAATCTAGTTTCAATCGAATTACACGATTCCATTCCTGTATTGGGCCCGTATTTGGTTTCTTGATTCGATTGATCGAATCGACAGCATTTGTCTTTCACAACATCGAATCGAAAAACCAAATATGGGCACCCTGCCCTGGTAACTAGTATAAAATGCAGAATTTTTTTTGAGAAACAAAGATTTTTGCGGGTTTTGATTTCTGACTATTTAAATCATACAACTATTTAACTACTATTAACATACTGATTGAAACTTTTATAATTTCTTATTCTCTACTTTATGCCATAAACTTTACTTTGACACATTCTTTTAGTTGGTTCAATTTTCTGTGGCAAACATATGAAAAACTGACATGAACAAAAATTTCGCTTTCCAATAATATCACTAATCGTCTTGTAGAATCTCAGGCCTGTTGTATTTTAGGTTAGTAAATTTATTTGATAAAAATGAAAATATTAAATAAAAACTTTTTCTTAATTATGATTGATAATAAAATTAGGCACTAAATTCAATTTTAATTTTCTAAATAACAACAAATAACATAACATTTGTTTTTAGGAAATGAGAGAAAAACAAAATATATATATTTTCCCGAACTTTCTTAACGTTATTTTCAAACATAATAAACATCAGCTCGCCTTTTTGTTGTATCTCACATTTTTTTTCTTCTTCTGTTTTTTAACTTTTGTCTTCCATTTAATATTAAGAACTTAGAATTTACTGGGATTTTAAAAAATAGAACCGAGATCTCTGATTTATACAACTGGGTGTTTTTAATTGTTTATTTTTGTGACATATTTTTTGTATAAAAATAAAATAGTTTCTTTTCTTTTTAAAGGTATTATTGAATAGTTTTCTCTTTTAATTACAATCATGCTCGTGCGGTTATTTTCTTTTTCACATTTCAAAAATAATGGAAGCTCTAAGTTTTTTTTTCTTTAATTTAAATTTATTTTAATTTGTTACACAGAAATATTTTCTGAGATGCTTAAACGATTCGAAAATTTTGTAACTAAATATATAGAAAGGCTATGGAAGCGCAAAAAAAAAAATTAAGTAGCGTTTGAAGTTTTTAAGTAAAATATATTTTATATTAAAAAATTTTTTTTTTTAATATTGGTCAATTTTTTGTTTTTCGTGTGGTTTTATTAAGGGGTTAGTTAGTATCTTGAGACATTTTCTTAAGCCTAAAATTGCATGGTGTTTTTGGCTAGGCTACATAGCATATACCTTAAAATTGTATCTCACGATAATCATAGCTTAAGATGCGGTTTTGCATTGATTAGATAACATTTTAAGATATTATATAATAACAATTTGTTTCGGATAGAAGAGGAAAGTTAATTATTTTCTTTAAGATTTTCATAATTTTTATTATATAAAAAAAAAGTCATAACTTTATAAGTTTGAAAACTTGAGAAAAGAAAAAAGAAAAGAAATCTAAATTCTGAAAACTGGCCAAGTTTATAGCATTTCTGAAAATTCGTTCTATTTCTTAAGTAATAAAAGTTTTCGACGCAAAACTATAATTTCCTATTCAATTCCTTTAAAGTTTTTTGATTTGAGATTTTTAAGTATTCAAAAGTCGTCAGGTACATGAAGCCGATTTTTACCACGTTTTTCTTAACTCGCTTTCTTGTTTGTTTGTTTGTTTGTGCAATACAAATCTTGTAATCGATTTTTAACTAACTTTCCGACTATCTAGACATTTTGAACTTTTAGAATAGCTCAGAACACGATGACAATGCATTCTTTTAATACTTTTAGCCATCTTTAAGCAAAATTGAACTCATTTTCAGTAAATTTTGTTTTGTATGGAAAGTTAGTTCGGAAAAAAAAAGTTTTAAGTGTTTGTTAATAAATAGAATTGTCAAGTTTATATGATTCAACAGAAAATTTAAAAACGTGATATATAAAAAGTTCTTTTTATCTTGTAATTATTGTTGGCTGACTTCAAGAGAAAGCTTATAAGTCAATAAAATTTTGTAATACATATTTTTCGAATGAAATTTTAACTTTAAATACTTCAAATTATTTACTAAATATTTATCTCAATCTCAATCATTTGATTTGCGTCATATTCTGAGTAGTGTTCGAAAGTCTCAAGATCGGCTGACCCCTTATTAAATGTGTTACAATTTCAAAATTCGTTTAAACTTTCCATTTAAAGATTTCAAAGATTTTTAATATTTATGTGCTTTGCATAATAAAAACATAATAATATTTAATATTAATGAGAAATTGTGGCACAAAGCTGGTCAAAAAACTTTTAAATTTTTTTTTTTTGTTTTATTCTACATTTGTTTTTGTTTTTAAATAAGTCAACCATTTTACACATCTAAAATTTGAAAATTAAATCGTTTTCAACTTTAGTCAATTTTGATCTTTTTTTTTGTTTGTTTGTTTTGTTTTGTTGTTGAAAATAATAACATTTTTTAATGCCATAAATATAAATATTTAACTATAATTAATTCGTATATTTTGAGTGATGATTTCTTCTTTTTTTTTTTTTTTTGATATTATTTCATCACAGCAATATGAGCCAAAAAAACTTAATGATATCGCAATAAAACTTATAAGTAATTTATTTGAGTAGCTGATGAGCTCTTTGGTTTGCTACAGCTATTCTAGCTTCATTTGATTCACCCTAAAAAGTGTAGAAAAACAAAATTTATTAGTATTTAATTTTTAAAACCACCAACAAAAAAAAAAGTAGAGAAGTCTTTTTTTACAAGAATTATAATACTAGAGGAACACATTAGGGTATTTGACGATTTAAGGCCAATCTCCACACAGACGATATCCTACTTCTGATGCAAGTATGGGATAACACTATACAAAGATTGGTTAAACAGAAAGGGAGAAAACAATCATTCTACCAATTTTGTCGGCTTCTGCATTTCTGATTTCCCCAACTGATTTACGATTTGCAGATGATTCCCCTCAAAATCAGATGAACATGGTTATCTGATTTATATCATCTGCTGGTGCATACTCTCACAATAATCACACACGATACCGTCGCACACTACCAATTTTTCTAAATTGTGTGGGGAGATTCTGATGTTTTTATTCGATCAATCCTAGCGAAAAATGCAAAAGTCCATCTCTTTCTAGTTTGCTGATTTTTCTCGTCAGAATAGGCTGTCGGCTGTGCGGAGATTGACCTTTAAGAACAATATCATACACCATGTTTAAGCGCAGATTAAACCGATACGGGTGAACTGGTTCAGTCCTTTCAGCTATTGAGTTTATGTGCTCATTTAGCTTAATCTCATTTTCACTTTTTTTAATAAATTAAGGCACATTACTGATGCAATTTTTCCATGTATTGATCATCATTTATAATACAATAAAAAGTTAGGTTACGTTTCGGCTTTGTTTTGGTCCAAAACAGTTTAAGCAGCAATACCATACCATTTCGATTTCATTTGATTCGTACCAAATTAATAAACCAAGTTTACGCGCAGATTTTTTTGGTCCAAACGAACCTGTTCGGTCTGCATATAAACGTACTGATTTAGTACACCGGATGTGTGTCACCGAATTCTAGTTTAATACCATTTTTAATACGTAACAAGAATTACGATCTTTACTTAATTGTTGGCATATTCCTTACTGAATTGAATTTTGTAGCTAAGCTAAGCAATTTTATCAGTGGATGAAACTTTGATACTCTATGTGTGTCCATGGTACAAGTTATACTTAAGTATCGACACACGCATTTATGAATACCCTGTGTGTGCACTCAATTCATAATGACGATAAAATTATAATCTCTTTTAAAATATTTATATATCTCATATTTAGTATGTAAATGAAAACCACATTGTACTTATGAGATCTAAATATTTTCACTGGAAAACCCCCAATTATAAATACTTTAATAACTAATCTGATTTAAAGAGATTAATTATGGTGTTATAGGATTTTTGTATTTAAAATTTATAATAAGGAAACAAAATTATACTTCATATCTTACCTTGCGATTAATTCTATCTATCTGTCTGTTTTGGTTCTCTAACTCAGATCCCATATCCAAGGCCATATTTCTCAAGTTACCAATCATGGTATTTACTTGTCCCATGTTGTCTTCCATTTCATCTTCACGTGCATCATTTGTTATCCTTTTAGGAAAAAAAAAAAATTGAAATAATTCAAAATATTTTTTAAAATTTAAAATCATAAGAATTTATTTTTTTATTAAAAGATAAAAAATTTTGTTGAATTTAAAGCATTTCCCACTGCAGTATATTTCCGGCTACAAAGCCTACTAACGAAGTAGGACTTTTCATTTTAATGCAAAGATTTAATATTAAATTCAGAAATAGACAATTTTCTCTGATATAAAATTTATATCATCCTCGGAAGAGAAGGTATTTTTTGTTTATCTGTTAAGCCGATTAATCCCTTTGGAAGACGAAATGAAGAACTTTTTTTTGTGAGGAGGGTGAGGAGAAAAAAGTTATAAATCTCCAGACATCTTTATCTTTTATGATAAAATTTTTTGTTCGGAATGTCATTGACATGATGAGAGGACGGATTTATTCTGACTTTTTAAGAAATTTATTAAAAATTCATATTGAAATGTGTGTCATATGCTGGATATAGTTTTGAAAGTATGAATAATTCATTTACCTACCAAATATAAATATTATAGTTTTTGATGAGTGTTTCTCGATGTGTCAAGCGGTTGTATATCAGGACACACTTTTGGCTAGCATTATAAAGAACTAGTGCTAGGACGGTTAAGAAAATATAAATTTGAAAAAAAAGGTTAAGGAAATCAATCATCCATTTCAATAGTACAGAGACGAAAGAATTATAAAATTTCGTAGAAACACGGTCTCAGACCAAAAAAACGTTCATCATAAATTCAAGTGTTTACATAAATTTGCCTCAAAGTTGCATAGTTTCAGATATCTTTCGAAAATGATATGTAATTGAAATTTGGGGATTTTATGAGGAATAGATTCGTATTGATTTTGTATCCGATCTACGAAGGGTAAAGGTACAGGGTGATTTATGAAATCCAAGAATTATTTTTATCTTTGAAAACTCTCAACTGATTGTACTTGAAACTTAGAACAGTCATTCATTCGATAATTTTATTGAAACAGATTTAATTTCGTAAGGATTTAAAAAAGGGACACCGTAAAAAGGGATTAAGAACCAAATAATATCAACGAAAAAATGTTCAATTTTGTGCTTTAATCTTACAATTTTATAAATTACTACCAAAGATAACAAAGGACATGGAAAATTATTTGATCTATATAAATCCTTCTTTCTAATTTAATAGAACTTTACAATGGCAACTATTATAAGGTGAAGAGTTAAGGATCATATAAAAAGAAGAAATACAATATCTCAAGAAATGTAGAACATATTGAAGAAAGTATTCTATCAGTTTAAATTGAATTTGAAATTTTATATGTACTTTCATTTTTCTACGGAAACACTCATTCTCTTCAATATACATATTAACGGCCTTGTTCCTAATATTATTAAACATCCATCCATCGGTTTACATGGAAGATATATTCACAATATTCAAATCAAAAACGATATAGAAATATCGTGGTTATGTTCATAATAATCGTATAAAATGAAGTAAGAAGTTTATGGAAAAACGGAGATTGATTCCATCATGTAATTCGAGAGATGAATGTATTTTCTTATAATGGCTGCATCCAGCAGTTCTAAGCGCTTTTTCAAAATTCTTAATCTAATCAGTTAGAATTTTTTGTACTCCTGGATGTGTTTGCTTGAATCAAGCGAATGGTAGTTATCCGTGCTAAACATCAAATTAGTTTTATTTGAATAACATTTAAAAGTAAATTTCTTTTTAAAACGAAATAAGTGTCGAGAGTAAATAAAAATTGAAAATAAAATGAAATAAGAATTTTATAGGAAAGTGGAAAAGTTTTATCAAACTCATTTTTTTAAAATTGCAATTAAAATTGGATAATCCAGAAACAATTTTCAAAAATTCCTCTCAATTTATCCTTTACACAATCCAGTTTTTTAGCGAGAACAACAACCTTAAATGAGCTGTTTGAGTTAGCAAAAAATGTTTATGCTAGAACTTCACTAAGCGCTTAAAGTTAGAATTGCATTCAGTCGTTTTGCTAGATTTAAGCGCTTAGGACTGCTGAATACGCCCAATATTTCAATTATTTCTTCCTAATATCCACATTTCTTACCTTCCAATGTAACCAGCTTGTGGCATTAAACCATTTCGATCATCCATAACACGTTGGGGTTGATTATTAACAACTTTTCCATCATCATTACCCTTCCATGTACCATCATCTTCTTTGAATGATGCACTCCTATACACAAATAAAAAAAAAGAATTTTTTTTTAATGAATCCAAAATACATACATGTATAAAATATAAAATGAAACAAAAAAAATAAATATATGAAATTTCATTGAAATTATAATTAAAAAACTTTCATACTTATTGCAAGGTAAGACACAAATTCCACAACATTTTTCCATTCCACTTAAATTCTTTTCAGCTTCACGCATATCGGCATTAATTTGATCCATTCCTTCTTCAACTCGATCCAATTGTTCTAAACATTCAAATAAACTTGTAAGTGTTGTCATTTTTAACGGTTTTTTTTTTAAATAAAAAAGAAAGAAATTAATTAAAAATTAAAAAAGTGAATTTAGTTGAAAGAAAGAAAAAAAATGTTATTAAAAACTTAAAGATTGATGAAAAAATGTATTTTTTTTTTCTAATAAATTTTTAATGATTGTATTTTTTTTTTTTTTAATTAGTAATTCAAATATGTGATATACGAGATATATTGTTGTTGCAATTCTAAGTTTTTTATTTTTTTTTTTGTTTTAATTAATTAATTAAATGTTTGAGAAAAGCCATTTTCAAAATTTTATAAAAAGTAAATGAAATTTTGTTTTCCTTTTTTTTTGTTGTTGTTTAATTAATATGCATTCAAAAAATTTCATGCAAAAAATTTTTGTTAATAATTTTATTTTGTAAAAAAAAAAACAAAAAAAAATTAAAAGTTTTGTTTTAAATTAAATTAAATTTTTTTTTGAAATATAAGAAATCAAAACTCATTCCGATAAAATATTAAAATTTTCAAAACAACTTTGAAATTAATTTTATTTAATTTTTTAATAATAAATATAAAAAGTTTTTCTTAAAACAAAAAAATAACAAAATTAAATTGATCACCTGTTTTTTTTTAAGAGGAATTTTATGTATAGGAATTTGTTAAGTTCTTGTGTTTTGTGTCTTTCGAAAGCATATTTTTTTTTTAATTCTCACAAAGTTTTGAATTTCAAATATACAATAGAAGAAAACTAGATTAGTTTAGCTTCAACTATTTTAAAGTTTTCTTGAAAACTTTATATTGAAAATATTTCAAAAGTTATGGTTTTCTTATAAAGAACTATGTTTAGAAACAAGCAGAAAAAAAAACTAAGTAAAAGTTGTGATAGTTTTGCTGTCATAAATATTTATGATAATAATATTCTGACTGAAATTATGACTACTGCGAAAATACGTATTCTAGCCAACGAGTCATATATCCAAAATATGAATTTATAACAGTTTAAACTGTTATAATTCGAGCGAGTTGTTCTGGTTCTTTGAGAAATACTCTCGAAAATGTTGTGGTATAGGTTTGAAATTTTTCTATAGATGTAAAATTAATTGTGTGTTTAAAAAAATGGTGGAAAGTTATTCCATATTTATCAATTGAATCACTCAGAGAACACATATAAAATCCTGTTATGATGTAAAATATTTTCGGTCAGAACTTATGATATTTTTTTATAACAGTTATTAGTTGTGACCGGGGCAGAACACCAAATAGTGTTTAAAAAAAGTTATAACGTCATGTTATGACAGTCAGAATTTTTTATGACTGCGCTCAGAGGGGTTAATTAGTTTAACACAAAAACAACTAACTTAAATTTTGTACTCTATCATGAATCAGTGATAGTTAATCCCGTTTCACAACAATTGTTAGTGATTTTCATATCGCTTAGTTCTATATTTCATGGTTTATGTAATAACAATAACAATAACAATAACAATAACTAACCAGCATATAAGCAGGCTTAAACCAGTTGATGAACAAATTGAAATTCGATTATTTGTTCTTTATGCACGTTTGCAATTTTCTAAACTTTGTTTTTATTTTATTTAAACATACAAAACTAATTTTAACACTCAAAACTATAGAAAATCTCAAATCTTTTTAATTAATAACTAGCTTAAAGAAATCTAGTCTGTCAACGAAACTTACTTTCAATTGGCTTGAAATCTTCAATTGTTTTAAACTAGTTTATTTCTTATTAGACAGATTAGGAGGAAATAATCTGTCGCAACTATTACAGCCAGAAAGGAGTAGGTTCAGTAGATATCATCATACAATCCCTTTTACAATATTTAATTATTTTCAAACTAAATGAGGATTAGTATATTCTTCATATATTAAGGAATGAATGGATTAATTTCCGATCGTGTAACATTTTCTCATATTTTTTTTTAGCATTAAAAAGTGATATTAAAGCTTATTAGCTATTATTGTGCTGTAATTTAGCAATTATTTAGCATTTTAATGTTACTTAATCAACCTACACTGCACTGTTGTCTGGTGCATAATTTTACTACAAAATACCTTTAAATACATTCATTATCAGATGAGGAAGAATATTCTGTGTACTCTTGTTTCAGACAACTTAAGAAACAATCTTAGAATTGAATTTGTCTAAATCCTGTAGTGGAATCATATCGAAAAAGCATAGCATAATAGTATGAATCAAATCGAGTTTCACAACTCCACTCCAGATCTGTCTATTAAAACAAGTATTGAAAAAGTGCCAATTATTCCAATATAGTTTATAAATGATGCTTTTAAAATCTGTTTCCGCTGTTGATCTGTTGATTCATTTCTTATATTTTATTCAAATAAATAATAATAAATAAAAAATTAGCAGCATGTACTCTTATGGGTCCTTCATATGTGTGAAGTAATGGGAAATTTTTAATTTTGATTGGTATTACTGAAATTACATATGCCTATTCTGATAGTCACATCACGTCACTTGTGGAATGAAGTGACTTGTGTACAAAATAAAAAGTTAATTTCGTTTCCATCTCATTTTATTGTGTAAGTGACATGACTCTCTGAATAAACTAGCAGTGAAATTCTGTAAAAGGACCGCAACAATTGATTGTCGTTTCCATACATTTCGTAAGGCAATTTGTCATTTGAAAGTGATAAATTTAAGGTGACAATCATTTCGGTGTCACTTTCAAATAACGTTTAGACATTTTTCTAAGTAATATTCTTAATTTTTTAGTCGTTACTTTTGAAAATGATGATAATCGCTGTCACAATTACAGAGTTCCACTATACTAATTGTGTGTGACTAAGGTGTGTACTAGGAGCGAGCGTGTAGGTAAATTATCTTTACTAATCTATTCTAATCTTAAATTTTGTTGTATTTATTTAGGAAAAAAAAAATGGAAGTACAAAATAATATTTAAACAAATTTTTATATAAAATTTATATAATCGAAAATACCTGGAAAAAGTATATATTAGAATCAATTTTAATGAATTTTTCATGAGTTTTTTTTTTTTAGTATTATGTATTTATTTGATTTTTATCGATTTACAAAATCATGTAAATAAAGGAAGAAGATTTTTTGTTGAGAGACCAAATTTGAATTTTTATCTTGAGATATTTTTATGTGTTTTTCACTAAAAAAAAAAAACAAAAAAAGAAAAAAACGAGTATTTTGTGAATATAATAGAATTTCTGTTCATAATTATCGTTTATTTTGTAATCTTTTCATTTTTATAGTCTGTGCATTTTTTATTTGAGTTTTTTTGGCTTTCTTACCTCCTTGTTCATCCAGCATAACGATGCTTCGCATTCCAACTTCCGTACTCTAAATCAAAAAACAGCACAAATTCTCTTAGCGACCATAATTTAATTAATTTTCTAAATTAATTGGCATTCTTATTAGAAATTTTGTATTATTAGCAATTTGGTTTTTTTTTCATTTTTTTTTAAAGACTTTTTTAAGATGAAATCCGAGTTTTGTTTTAAGAAAAAAAAAAAAAAATTCTTACCGAACCTTTTTTAAAATTTGAATTTTTTAAACGTTGATCAAAAAAAAAAAAAGAATTTTTTCTTTAAATGCTTTTTCTGTGTCTCTATAAAAAAAAAACTTTTTAAAACTATCAAATTGAAAATAATTTCGAATAATATTAAAAAGTTACGAACAAAAGCAATCTCTTTTTTTTGTTTATACTACATTATTTTATTTTGCATTACAAATTTTTATCTAATTTTTCATTCTTTTAAAAATTTGTTTTTAATTTCATATAATTTGATTTTAAATTAATTTTATTTTTTATATATAATATAATTTTATACAAAAGCAGCATTTATGCAAAATTAAATTGAAGACAAATGTTTTAAATATTAATTTTTTTGAAAATAAATATTTCATAAAAATCAAATTCCAAAAAGATTAGAAAATTATGTTTCTTCTGAAACATTAAAAAATTAGAAATTGCACTGACAAGTAAAGATCATTGAGTTGCATAATTAAAAGAGCAAAAAACATGGAAATAACTCTATTCTGAGAGTCACGTCACCTGTCAAATCAAGTGACTCAGAAACAAACAGCAATGGAATTATATAATTGTGAGAGTGATTATCACTTTGGTTATTTTGAAAAGCGACGGTTTCGAAATGAGACTGAAAATTGAGTACATACACTTTATTTGAAAGTGACAGCCTAATATTTATCATCTCAAATTTATCATTTTCAAGTGACAAATCGCCTTACGACTGCCAATGCAATTAGTGGAAGTTGGTTTTAGGCGTATATAAATAATTAGCATATTAATAGGGTTTATAAATTATATTCACAATGATATTAAGCATAGTACCAGACACGGCTACATGTCCGTTAACCAGGTTGAAAAAACTGAATTTAAAGTGTCTGTAGGATGGTTGACAAACGGTTGATCGATATTTCAAAAAAATCAAAAATTTTTGATTTTCAAGGAGCGTGGCTTCAAGTCTGTCGACATGTTTAACGTGTTTACGTCGGTTTTCAACTTGTTTGCAAACATCATTGTGAAAGACGGAGCTGTTGTGTTCACATCCATATGATTCAAGCAAATTTAAGTCTGAAAAATCATCGACAGAGCACTTTGTAGCACTGGTGATTTTTCTAAAATGATGTTCATATACATGTTGATTGACATGTAGTCAGTTTATGGGTTTCAGGTTGCAGACATGTCGATCTACATGTGTACAGCCAATAAGGGGCTTTAAGCAAATGAAAAGATACTGTAACAGTGTCTCAATGGTATTGTTGGTTCAGGAAGTAATTTTTTTCTTTGTCTCTAGACCATATCTATTCGATCTGGGTTATGAGATAGATTTCTATAGGGTTTTTTAATTGAGAGTTCCGCGGTAGATTGAAAACCATTCGATCTGAGCTAGAGAACTTGTATTAAAACGCCTACAACTGAAGAAAACTTATATTTTATTTTATTAGAATTTGATTTGATTTTATGAATTATTTTTTTTGATTTAGAAACATTTTGTCGAGCGCAATTTTGCAAAATATTGTAGAATTTTAGCGTGCATTATTTTAAAAGCTTTAACTTTCTTTAATTAATTAAAGACACTATCAACTGAAGCAAAACATGTAATCTAAAAAAAATTATTTTTTTCTTTTATATTGTTTTAATATTTATATATATATATTAAAAATTTGAAAGAAAAAAAAAACATAAATTTGATTTGCTAGAAAAATTTGAATTAAGAAAAAAACTTAAAAAGAATATTTAATTTTTAAAAAAACTACTAACCGAACTAAATTGATTCCAATTGGATTGTTTCCTTCCCAAAATATTAAAGAGTTTTTTGTTTTTTGTTTATGAAGTTTTAAGATTTATTGTTTAGCTTTGTTTAATTTTTAAAGCAATCTTTTTTTTTTGCTGTTACTTGAACTTTAGGCATGCAAATTTTGTTGTCTTTTTTGTTGCAAAACAAAATCAAATAAAATAAACAAAAGTGCAAATTGATTTTCGAAGACAAAATAAAGTTCCTTTTTTTCTGAAATTCAAGAAAAGTGCTGAGAAAGCATTTTACAAAAACAAAAAAACTGAAAGAAAAAAAACGAAACGAAACGAAACCTTTTTGCGTGAGTTTTTGAAGCGAAAAAAGAAGCTTTTCATTTTTTGTTTTTCTCTTAAATATGTTTTGTTTTTAAGTTTGTTTTTCTTTTCTTTTTTTTTTTCTGGAGTGAGAATTTTCTTTTGGAATTATTTGAATTTCTTGAATTTTGAGTGAAAAACATATTTTCTTTTTTTTTTTTTTGTTTTTAATTTTATGAAAATATTTAAAAATTATAAAAATTATATTAAAAAAAAAAAATATGTAATATTTAATTTTAATTTTTTGACTGACCTCAATTTTGTTTGTTTGTTTTTTTGTTGATTTATTATTTGTTGTGCTTTTTATAAATCGTAATTTTAAAATAAGTATTTTTGAGATGAAAATAAGTAAATTTATTATATTTAATTGTTTTTATTATTTCTGAAATAATATTCACCATTAAATACAAAAAAAATTAAATTCCCTAAGCTTCGATGTAAAAACATTTGTTTTTATATTTATGGAAAGGTTTTATTAAATTGATAACAAAAAAAGAAAAACGGGGGAAAATTCATATACGATATAAAAAAAAAGAAAAATGAAAATTTTGTTTATCCATTTAACACGAATTGTACCCAAAAGAACGATTCAATTAAATTTTATGACGTTAAATGAATCGAAATGAAGTTATTCGATTGTAGACATTGAATTTTATTTAAAAAATATCTATTTTTGAATTAAACTAAATGTTTTAAATAATCGTAAATAGTTTTCTTTTCTCATAAAAAATTCTACCCTCAAAAATGCAACATTTTTTGAGTTATAAAATTTAGTTTCGCATTAGAATTCTATATAAAGTGATATACGACATCCGATTGTCACTTTTATATATCACGTAGATGAATTTGTCTCACTTCAGTGATAAATAGAAATGCCACTCTATAAAATAATGTTTAGACATAAATTAATACACCTAAATTTCTAACCCATCTGACTAGCCTAATGTTCGGAGTTGTTACTTTCGGGAAATTTGAATAAGAAAGAGTTTTAATATGAAAGAACGTAAAAAATAGGGCATGGTTTGAGTAATTGATTATTTGAGCAAACAGAATTAATCCAATATTTTGAGTATTCAACCGGAAACCGGTTAATTATTTCATTTAAGAGAAACAAAGCAGAATAAATTTGGAGAGAGGATTTTAGACGCAACCTTCCCAATACCTTCTTTGAAAATGACAGAAACGAAAAATTCTGCACAAAATAAGGAAGGAAAATTAAAATTTTTCATTAGAAAGAATGAAGTAACCTATAAATCAAATATATTCTATTTTACATCGTGCTTCCTATAAGATTATTGTAGTAAGTGCGAGCAATAATAGTCTTATAATAATCTTATGGATTTTGGACTAAAGAAGGAATGAAACAAAGAAAGCAATCGAAATTTTTTTTAACTCAATTTTTGTAAACAAAAACCACGAGTTTCTTTATATTTTTAGGCGCCAATATGATATACTGGTGTCCTTTAATTCAACAATTCCTAATACATCAATTTGAGACCATAAACCTTTAGATTTGTATGAACATTTTTATTCTCAGCAAGAAGGGATCACGCTGTACCATTTTAGTTGTGAAAACAGGAATTGAATGGGGATAGTTCATCTGATTTGATTTTTACTCGTGATGTAAAATTTATTAGCCACCAAAGTGTGGTGTATACATTTTATTGAATTATTCTTTATAAACATATCAAAAGAATATTTATATTTTTCAAAAGAAAAATACCGAACCAAATTAGGGTATTGCGAAATTCATGTTTTTCGCAATCTTGTTATAAAAAATGTATTACAACAGAGGATGTAAAATACTTGAAATAACTGTGAAAAAACTCAGTTGAATTTTTAAGCAGTAATTTCTAAGAAAAATCTCTTGACTTGTACTTTTATTTTTTATGGGTTAATACAATTTCACTTCAAGCTTTATTTAAAGAATCCCTGAAGTTCATTTATATATAATTTATAGTCGTGCAACACGAAAACTTTTTGTCTGTTTTTCTTTTTATATATTCTTGTAATAAACATATTTAATAAGATAAGATCAATATTCGATAGTAAAACTACTACTATTTTAATTATATGAATTATTTAGTAAGCTCATTTTTTTTCTACTGATTTGAAATTCTTAAATTAGACTGTAATTAACTATTCGAATAACAAAATTGTCATAGTTTATCATGTTTTATTTTGAAAGTTCAAATACCTTTATTGAAAATCGATATAATAATAATATCACTAGATTTTCTTTCTTTGCTTTCATCAAATTTTCATTCATATTTAATAAAATTTACTTTGGGGGAATGTATTATAGTATGTATTACTAAAACTACATCAATAACGATTTCAATAGACTAACTAAACTAAAACTATTTCCGATATTGTATTATGTCGTATATATTTTACCTCTTAAAACTTTTATATATCCCAAGTAACTTTCAACTGCTTAGAAGCATATTATTGCTAGAAAATTGCTAAATCACAGCACAGTAATATATCTACTAAGCTGTAACAGCGCTTTTAAATGCTAAAAAATAGAACTATGAGAAAATGTTACTTGGGATATTATTGCATTAATCATTTAATTAATTATAAAACAATAACAATAAAAACCAAAAAAAAAAATTCACAACAATTAAATTTTTAATTAATATTTTTCTTTCGAAACCACATATTTGAAAACTAAAAAAAAAAATCTTATTTAGTTTAAATGAGATAAAAAGAATAAAATCAAAAAATAAATGAAATAATAAAAGAAAAATGGAAAAATTAAAAAGAAAAAGAAAGAAAGAAATAAATAATATAATAATTAAATGTGTTCCAAGGTGACTCACCTCCCTGATCGTCAAGGGCTACCAGGGTACGAATCCCGGCTTCCTTGCTCTTGAGTGCGGCATTTGCAATAATTAGTAAAATGTGTCATTTTGTTTGTATATAATTATAATACAATAATATATATATATACAAAAAGTATACATATATATATATTTATATATTGAAATTTTTTTCTTAAAAATTTTTATATGTTTCAAGTTTATTAATGTTAAAAATCTTAAATTTTATAAATATTTAGAAAAAGAAAAAATTTAAATTAAAAAAAAAAAAATTAAAAAAAAAACAATGTTTAATATAAATATCTTAAAAACTATTAATTTCCCAGAAAAAAAAAATTAAACTTTTTATGCCTGTTGGTTTTTAAATCATTATAATTTTTGTTACTAACATTGCTATTTTTTTTCGGTTATTTTTGTTACTAACATGTTTTGTTTTTAACTTTATATATCTATTATCTTTTGTTGTATACACTTTTAATAAATGGTTTGATATACCTTTTTGATACCCTCCCAATCCATCATGAGTGCTCATAACCGGAGCTATGCATGCAAATAAAGGGCATCTTTTGGTTCGGTCGATATTTTTGGGTTCGTTTTTGAACTAGCGTTTATTTCGCCGCTCGTAGCTCTAATGTCAACTGTCAAGTGACAGAAATTCAGTATTATATTCCCGGTGAACGAAATGAGTCGATATATGCTTGATCAATGTTGGAAAATATTGAAAACTTATTTTCATTTTATTTAACCACTTAATGCTAGGATTTTTCTATAAGAAGAATCGGTTTCTGAATGTTCTATATTCAAATCTTTGCTGGTATCGCTATCGCTTTCCATAATGAATAGAACTGTAATACACTGAATTCTAAACGTGCGAATATCTTTCGCTCTAGATAAAAATAGTACACATTACTGGCTTTGCGCAAAACGGAACACGCATGTCGAGCGAGAGAGTCTCGTTCAAAATGCTTAAGTGGTTAATATGCATTTTTAAAACGAACTAAGAGTTGCCGCATCATATATCTTAATGAAACCCAGCGCAATTATTGTAAAATTTCTTGACACAATTTAATTCCTTTTCGGCTTCTTCAAGATAATTGAAATATATAAATGTTCATCAAGAAATTATAAATTGCCTATTTTTAGGCGGTCAAAAAAAATATAAAACACAGTATAAGAGTATATAAGCACTGCTCATGAATTTTTCCAATCTCGATATTATCTATTGAGTTCCATGTTTCGATCAGAAAATGTAACAGACAATTTCATTTAATCAATCATATTTTGTTACACATCTATTGATAGAAAACTATATATGAGTGTAGTTGCAATCCATATCTGAATGAATATTTCAATCTTTGGCTAAGAACTGAAATCAACATTTGTATAGTATCTCAATATAATTGACATTCGATACTTACGAGATTTTCCTATCAGATTTTTTTTTTTCTGTAAAGGGAAGGAATGTTGTGTATCGAATTGCATATGCAATTTGGAAAATTTAATACTTTTCATAAATGTTATAACTTAAATGTTTCATATTGTCATTTTCCGATAGATATGTAACTGTATACATAGTCAATGGAAATTTCTGATCTCTATTCGTCTTGAATATGGTTGCAACTTTGATGAGTTATATTATATCTCCCAAAAATTCATATATATTTAATCTTTCGATCCCGACCCGATATTTAATCAAAACCTAGTTTAATTAAAAGTGTATAATAAAAAAGAAAAGTGTTTTTTTTTAAAGACTTGTTTTATTATTATTATTTTTTTTTTAATTATATAATTTCACTAAATTACAATAAATTATTTTTATTTTTTATTAAATATTTTTTTTTGTTTTTATTTTGTTTCTTTTGTTTTTCTTGTTATATAGTTTTCAAAAAAAATCTAATATTTTAATATGTTCAAAATTTCCTGCGCATTTTTAAGCGAATCGAACATATTAAAAATAAAATAATTAAAAAATAATATAGAAAAACAAAAAAAAAACATTTTTTCTTTTGATAATCTATAAAAATTTGAAATAAAAAGTGCAGTGGATCAGTGTTTTGTTTTAGTAGCACTATTTATATATAAACAAAAAAATTAATAAAAAATAATTTAATTAAAAATTAACTTTGAAGAATTTTCATTAATCAACATTCCAAAGAATTTTTTTACGTTCAATTTTTTAAAGTGTATACATTTTTCTAGAAAAGAATAATCCCAATATTTCACAGTCAAGAGCTTAAGCTTAAATTTAAGTTAAGATAAAGTTTGGGCTTAAGCTCTACTTAAGATCTTAGTCCATTTCATCACAGTAATAGAAAAATTAAGAAAAACTTAAATAAGAAACTGAAAGTTTTACTTAAGCTTACTATTTTAAAGCTTGTCTGTGAAATTCTGTTTTTGTAACTCTTAAGCTGAGCTTAAGCTCACACTGTGAAATTAGGCATAAGATTGTCTTAATTGCCACTTATTTCGAAGCAAAACAACATTGAAGACACAATGCAAAAATTCGTGGTGCTTTTGAGAGATAAGTGGCAAATAAAACATGCTAAATTTATGAAGAAATTTTATTGTTAAAATTATAATATGTTAATTAACATGTTAGAAAAACAAAAATTACCACTGATATGGGGAAAATTAATATTAAACAAAAAAAGAAAAGAAAAGGGAAACGAAAATGTTATTTTTTATGACTAATTTGGAACTACAAAAACTTTTCCGGATTCTAAATAATAAAATAAAACTAAAAATAAACTAAAATAAACTATGTTGCCTTTCGAATCCTATTCATGTAACGTATATATAGATATAAATATCAGGTTATGTTTGCAATGTAATATAAATTGGATGTGAAGAATGAATGAGTTTCCCTTTAATAGATTGAACATTTCTGCATCGAATTTCCTAATAAATAATGTTATTTTCATTCCTCTTAGTAGGATATATATAGAACATATATGGATATTGTTATATATGAAAATGATATGTTGTTGAAGAGGAAACACGGGGTATAAAAAAACAGCTTTTTATTACATAAATAAGAATAAAGATTGAGCATCATGATCACAAATTTTAATAGAAAAAGAATCATTCTTTAAATTGCTGCAAAGTGCAGAGGTATTTTTTTTTTTGCCTCAACTAAAACTACAAATCTGTAACAAAAAAAAAAACAGTATAAAGCAACTAATTAAATGACATACAACAAATATTTAACATTTATATAAACATTTAAGCAAAAATTAAAATAAAAACAAAAAGAATTCGAATTTCTATTCTGGATTAAAAATTAATTGTAGAATTATTGGAAATTATGTATACTGAGGTGAAACATATTAATCGTTAGTGGATAGATAATAATCAGGCCTATAATTGATAGTAAATTTTGCATGCTTCGGTGATGTAAATTGGGCTTAATGTGAACGGCAGTCAATTGTCGTATTTTATTTGCCACTTGCTACAGAGCAACATTTTAATATGGTAAAAAACGAGGAAGGAGAACAGCTTGATTCATTTTGTTTATTACTTTTAATGTTAAAATATTGCTCTGATTCGGGGTGACAGTTCGCCGTCAAACAAGTTTATGTTTTTTGTTAATGGAAAAGAAATTTTAGAAAATTGAGAATCGCTTAGTAAAAAAAATTTTTCAAAAAAAAAAACTAGTATCTCCCATATGGGGAAAAATATGAGATCATAAATGTCTTTTGGTGGTAGGCTATTGATCTGACTTTTGTCAGTGTAAGGTAGGAATAAAATACATGATTCTTCAAAATTTCAACTAGTAATTTCTTAAAATAGATTTTGCTACCACTTTACTCTTAATTTACTGGGAAACTTGGAGTAACTTCACAAAGTATACTAGACACGATGGACAAACACTAAAAAAATTACGATTTATCACTGAGTATATATAGTATACTAATGTGTGTGTGTGCATTGCAGATATTGATAATGAACGGGTGTAAACACGAACACGCACACAGGTTTAAGTGGCAAATAAAACACGCCAAATATCGGGTAATGATTGAAAATTATTTAGGACCATTGTTTACTTCCGGATAAAACATTGTTTTTTTCACGATCAAATATTTAGTCATAGCTTTAAAATGATCTTCTCAAAGAACAGAAAGGAAATTACATTGATTGCGAGTAGAAGAGAAAAATTAACAAGGACCATCCAAAAAAGTCCGCGTTTATCCTTTTTTTGATGAATGAAAACATTAAATAAATCCTTGTTCCAAAAGATATCAATCGGATTGTTTTATAATGAAATTGGTAAAACTATTCGATGCAGAAAGAAAATTGTTTTCCTAAATTTTTGTGTATATATTTGTTGTAATAAGAATTAATATGATTTATATTTTTATTATTATTATTTTTTTTGGGAGAAACATTAAAGCAACACATAAATTGATATAAATATTATTTTTTTTTTTGGAAATTTATTTTTACAACAGGTAATAGTATATATATATATAGAAAAAAAGAAAAACCAAAAAAAAAATTAGTAATGCAATAATTTAGAAAAGAAAATAAATTAACATATATATATATATTTATTACTAACAAAACGAGCTTTTTTGGTATTATATACGTGCTTTTTAAAAATAATAAATACGCACATAACATGCGAAAGACTAGATTTTTTCTTTTCATTTTTAGTGAAAGTTATTTTTTTTTTACATTTATATACATTTAAAAACAGCTCGATTTTAGTTGTTTTCTTTTAAAAATAAACTATTCTACATGAAATAGGATTTTTTTTACATATTTATAAAAATAAAAACATAAAAAAAACATCTAATTTAAAAGCCGCGATTAATTTTCTTAATTTTTTTTTTTTTTGGTATAAAATTGTAAAAAATAAAATTTATAATAAAAAAAAAAAATAAAAAAAATAATTAAAAAAAAAAAATTAAAATAATTAAAAAAAAAATTAAAATAATTAAAAAAAATTAAATATTTTTTTTTTTTGCCTTAAAATTAAATTTTTTTTTTTGCTTTTTGCTTTGCTACACAGCGTCACACTGTCCACAGCAACAAATTAAAACTTAAATTAAAAAAAAACAAAAATAATGTCCAAAATATATATATATATATATAGATCTTAAATAATAATTATTTAATTTTTTTTTTTAGAAACAACCTTTAATTTTTTTTGTTTTTGCTAATAATGATTTTTCACACTCGATAAAAAAAAAATATTTATCTAAATTATTTTTTTTAAATTATTATTATTAAACATCAAAGCATATTTAAAAAAAAAAAAAAATGTAGTTTTTAAAAATATTTGATCCCTTACCATTTTTGTTTTAAAATCTTTTCTATTTAATAACATATATCTATGGTCACAAGACATACTATATGTGGTGGCTATCATAATCCACACCTGTATACCGTCACTATTTTACTCAAGATACATTCCTAGTAGCACTTTTTAGATTTTATGTCGAATATAGATCATAGTGACACTTATACGGCCACATACAATCGAATATAGATCTTAGCGACGCTTATACGACCATATACAATCGAATATAGATTTTAACGACGCTTATACGACTATATACAATCGAATATAAATCTTAGCGACGCTTATACGACCATATACAATCGAATATAGATCTTAGCGACACTTATACGACCATATACTATCAAATATAGATTTTAACGACGCTTATACGACTATATCCAATCGAATATAGATCTTAGCGACGCTTATACGACCATATCCAATCGAATATAGATTTTAACGACGCTTATACGACCATATACAATCGAATATGGATCTTAGCGACGCTTATACGACCATATACAATCGAATATAGATCTTAGCGACGCTTATACGACAATATTCAATCGAATATACATCTTAACGACGCTTTTGCGACCACATTCAACAAGTTATACCTTGTAACCACAGATATAATCACCTAGTTTCTACTAATATTAAATTATAGATACTAAATATCTTTCTTAGATCTTAAATTTTATCTTATAAACATGCATATATACAAATATTAACTAGAATAGATGTTTGTTCTCATTTACAGAGCAGATTTTAGACGAATTAGAGTGATTTTAATATTTAAAGTTTTAGCTCACTTTAAATTTCCTTATCAAATATTCCGTATAAAAAAAAAAGGTTAATTCATAACAAGAGACCTAAAATAATATACCTTAACATAGAGTGTCCTAATTCTGACATTCTTTCTAAGTCCAATTATCTTTAGCAAAAACCGTTGATTACAGGTCTAAAAAGGTGAACACTAATTGAGAAACTATGTACATATTGTAACTAGTGTTGTTTGCACTTGTATATCACCACTGGAGATGACAATATTAATTCACTCTAAAACTCGTATGTCACGCTAGAGATGACAATACTAATTCACTCTAAAACTCATGGGTCACGCTGCATGTGATAAGAAATATAAAAGGTTGAATTATATTGCTGTAAATTACTTTTAATTCATTTACAAATGGTTTTTATGCTCGCAAGAATTCGATTTAACCATTTTTGTATATTTATAACGCTGTAACCTCTGCTTTATGGGTACAAGAAGTAATAAAAATCTGATCTGACCTTAGTTAAGATGATGAGATTGCTTCTTCTAAAATTTATTTGCTGAATTGAAAATTTCTTCAAAGATTAGAGCTAAATGAAAATTTCATTCTTTATAAACAATAAACGTTAAACTTCTCATCCTAACCCCTTATCATTTTTCTTGAATTTTACAAAATTCTTAAGATTTCTAAAAAATCTAAATATAGTACATTTTCAATCTCATTCATCATATGTTTGACTAGACACAATACTCTTGTGCCACTGATAACCCAGAAATGATAAGAATTTCATTACAATGAAATCAATAAATAAAATTTGTCTTAAATTATATAATTTTTATTGTTATATCTCGATTCTAGTTTCTTTAGAATTGATAATAACAAGTATAAAAACTTTCCGGGTAAGAAAAGGGACTGCTATTGATCGTTATTGTTATCATCAAACAATAGAATTTCTTTTGAATGCCATTTTTTATTATGTACGCCTGAAAATAGGCATTTTATAATTTCTTGGTGAAAATCTAATTTTTATTTATCTTTCCCTTGAAGTGTGGATTCGAATCCGAGCTTTAACTGATATACATTTTATTTTATTTTTTCCCCCATGGTAATTATTGACAGGCTTTCAACTAATATCTTAATAAAAATAAGAAACGATGGATATGTTTCATATAATTGTTAAATAAACGTTCTACACACTATTAAGAAGTATATTAATGACAATAATTATAGTCTTTCGTGAATAAAGACGCATATTTCCAAACATATGAAAATATCGATTATTATAAAATGATAAAAAGGGAACGAATATGTTTGTGAAAATCGTTTGGTAATGCATTCTCCAAATAAATATATACAAATTTTCAAAAATCAATTTAGATATAATGTTTAGGAAATCATCATATAGACGCCAACATGTACATAAAAAAAAATCAATCAATTTAAGAGAAATATATAAACATAAAAATATATTTTCAAAAAAATATTATTATATCATTATTTTGTTGAAGGATTTTTTAAGGGAACATTTTCAATATGAAAGTTTGCCAATAAAGCACACTGTAATATCCTTGAATATTATGATGCGAGAGATGAGATAACAATTATTATGAAATGAATTACGTAGTTTAGAATTATGGTACATTAAAGGTCCAAACAGAATCACGAATTCACGACGCATTAAATGTAGATGTTTTCCAAATTAGACTACACAAAACGCGATGTATTCACGACAGACTGTTTTTAATACAATCTGAATTCGTTGTGGATCCGTACGTCATTGTGTTTCACGCATAAAATTTTTCAACTTTTATACTGTAAGTAAAACTAGTAGAAATCACTGAAAAATCAAATCTCAACATTCTAAATCGATTTCATATCGATCTGTGCGCCTATAATTATGTGTAAACAAAATTTGAATCTTGTTTGCGAAGCAATTTGAACGAAAATCGATGAGATCAATTTTCTTTTCATACTAAATCGATCAGAAAATATTTCGGATATCATGTGGCTGTCGAAGAACGTTTTTAATGGATACTATCAAAAAGCATCTAATTTGGGCACGTCTGCAAGCGCCTCATTAGGTATTTAGTATTTGTTAAAATGACTATGTGTGATATAAAATTTCATGTATTCACAGTCTTTTTTATAAAATACTATTAAAAATGAGGAGAGCTTTGCAGCGCTGCAAAAGTCTCATCAATTTATATAGAAATGATTACATGTGATACTATATATATGGATCCATTTAAATCAAACTTATAACGTATTCTTTCTATCCGATTATTTCTTCATGTATCTCTTTTTGTATAAGGCACGAGATAGTTTCCTGATTTCCTTATTAATAGAATTTTGAATGAAATTTCAAATATTAAAAGATGAAGTTAATTTGGCCTTTTCAAAGAGTGACAAATATTATAATATAATTTGAATAAAATTTGGCATGTTCTTTCAGTAATGACATTTTACATGTTCAGTAATAAGTTGTTGTTGAACTTTTATGATTTTTTGGAAATCTTTTTATACCCTATGATAGGTACTACCAGAGGGTATATTAGTTTTGTCACTAAGTGCGTAACACATCGAAATAATCATCGTAGAAAAGAAAAGGGTATGTTTGTGTAGGGAATCAAAAGTTATATCAATTTATGCATCTCTGTCCTTCCGTCCGTATGCAAGATAACTCAAAAGCACGTTATCCGAATTTCTTAAAATTTAGAATGTAAGTTGGTTATTCCTTAACTGGATTTGGTATTGCATTTCAGGAAAATTGACCGAGAGGGAGCGAAGTTATTAAGCAAGCAAAAACCAGGGTGACCAGAAAGTTTTGTAGTTTTTTTGTTTATGGTTTTTAGAATTTAATTGGAAAATTTTGTCAACCAATTTTGTTTAAATTAATTATATTAGTTAACTACATAAATAGACGATAGCATGGTATATTTTAGTAAAACCGGTCCAAGCATAGTGGAGAAAGAAATAATCCTAGGAGAAAATAAGCCTGTTCATAAAGTTTTTTTGATGTACTTTAAAAACTAATATACCGATTTGAATAAAATTAGCAGATTAGATTTATGCTATTAGGGTCTAGGTTACGTGCAAATAAGAGGAAATTTTGAAAAGAGTAAACAAAGTTAAGAAGAAAAAACCTTGAAATAATGTAGTTTTGACAGTTTTTCTGTCCCATTTCTGCCATAGGGCTTTAAAATAATCGGCTACAGGCCGATTTTCAGTTACTATAAGCTTATTTTCTTGAGCTAAGAGATTTTATGAAACCAATTATTTAGATAAATTAATTTGATCGTAACTCGTTTTCGTTTTGTATATATGCATATTTATATTTAAATATTTTTAAAAAAATATATATATTTTTTTTTATCATTTATTTAAACATTATTTAATTTTTATTATATTTATATATATAAATCCAAAATAAATTTTTTTGAATTACCTCTTCACATAATGCCAACATACGACGTGTACTGTCCAGTGACTAAAAATGTTGCCACACAAAATACAGAATACATTTTTAATAAAATAATTATTATAAAATAATGATGATAGCAAATGACTTACTTCATCAGTGACTTGTTGTTGTTTTAATTGAAGTTCCTGAAGTTCCGTTTTCGGAACTTCGGGCGCTGCTGCTGGTGCTGCTGATGGCATTCTGGAAAAAAAAACAAAAAATTATATATGGTAGAAGAAAAAAATTTAAACAAATTTGTACAGGGATGTATTTTCTTTGTGATGATTAGGATCTTTTTATTTTTGTTTAACAAACGAGTTTTTACTTTCTTCGAGTTTTAATTAAAAAAATAAATATTGTCTTCGTCCAAAAATTTGACCTGCAAGGCTCATTTTGAGTTAAAATACTACTGTGTCCTAAATACTAGTCCGAATAAAATGAAATTTAGCGAACATTAACTAAAGTAGGTGTCACATTAATCAGTCATGACTTTCAGCCGTGCTGGATAGAAAATTTTTAATAATTATTGAGTTTGACTAACAAATTATCAGTTTTTACATTCACAATGGTCAGTTTTCTCTCAGTTGCTCAAAAGCTGATGGAAAATTGATCAATGTGAGTCCTACTTAATCACTTAAGGACCACGCCCGAGTATACTTGGGCGGCTATTATATGCGAAAATTCCCACACCCGAGATAACTCGGGCTAGCACTATGTACCATAATATCAACTTTCAATCCCATTTTGGGTCCGAAATGGTTTTTATGAAGGATATATATGTTCAGTAAATAAAATTCATTCATAAAAAAATGGATTTTTTTAAAAAATTTTAATGAAGGTGTTAATGATTATTCAACAAACTAACAAAAACGCTTTCATGCTATCCGGATGGTTGTGGCTGTGAATGAAAAACTGAGCGACAATATCAAAGCAAAAATGGCTTTTTTTTAACCGTGGTCGACAGAATAATTCGTTAACGGTTTATACGTAATCATAATGAAGTTTAGTATAGAGATAGGTTTTAAAAAGATTACTTTTTGACTAGAAATGAGTCTTTTTTGTAGCCAAAACAATTTTTAAAATTTTCTAACTTTAATTGGGACGATATATCGGAAAACCAATTAGCTAATTTCAACAAAATTGTGTACACAGATATATCCATGATTAAAAGGAAAAAGTAATAAGTTTTTGAACCAAAATATCAAACCAGAAGTAGATTATTTGGATAGGTTTGATTTAATTTGCAGATTTTCTGCTATATTTTTACCATAGACCTAGACAGGGTCGAATTTCCCATTAGGCAACTTAGGTTGCAACCTAGGGGCCCGCACCACAGAAAAAAAACTGTTTAAAAATTTTAATTTTGAATAGACTAAAATAACATTCAGCACAACATGATCGCAAGCAACAAATTCCTAAATCGCTAATTAATTAGCATATCCAATTTATAAAATAATATAACAAAAAAAATATTCATTTAATGAATGATGGAAAGGACATGTTGAAGTATTTATTTTTTATTTTCATGTAAAACATATTATATTATAATTTTTAACAAATTAGTCCGAAAATGACCAGAATATTCGGCAGATAGTAGAAAGTGCAACATTCATTTCCTTGCGGTAGGGCCCGCACTACAAGTTCAGCCTAAGGGTCTACAGATCCTAAATTCGGCCCTGGACCTAGATGCCCCAAGTCATATGGACAGCCTGATGGTTCAATGGTGAAAAATACATGTAAAAACAGGTTTAATGGAAAATAAGAAGTATATAAAATGTATAGGAATATTAGTACACAAGAATTGAATGTATAGTCGTTGGAAATCTTTACTGATATAACCTATTTGTCTCAATTTTCTTTTTTTAATACTGGGCCCGACTCTATATCGATTTCTGTTGTGAAATACCATTTCTATTATATCGACAAAGACTTTAAAGGCGAGTCGAGTCGAGAAATCAAATGCGGGGCCCAGGATAATCCATTAATTTCATTATATTTTTACCAAAAGAAAGAAAATTAAACATGAAATAAATCGTCTAACAAAGTTGAGTAGATTTTTCCCATAACAAACATTTTAAAAATTCAATAAAAAAAAAAAAAATTGTCAATCTTATTAAATAATGCTTGAGAAAAGTACAATCTCTTCGTATTTTAAAATTCCAAAAGATAAAATTATATTTTATTTATAATTAAGTTCAAATAATAATAAAACATGTTAAATATGAAGGAAATAATTACTTATTTCCCTTCCCACCTATCAGTATTATTTATTTTTAGGTATACAAAAAGGTTGGTTCTTTAAGTTGTGTTTAGAAATGGAAATGAAAACAAAAATAATGTGATACGACCAAAAACAATGTACAAATTTCACGAATACGATTTTATTTTTCCTACAGTTCCACAACGCCTTTAAAGTTATATACAATTATTATTGTGGGTGGGAAAAACTTAAAGAATTTCTTCATTGAACAATATTCCAATTTTCCTCATCTTTCCAAAAAGAAAATGGGTAAGGTGGAAATATTAAAAAAAAGGAGAGAACACAATATTTATACTACACTTGCGTGAGAAATATATTCGATATAGAGTTCAAAAGAAGGAAAAAAAAAACGTGGTAAAAGATTTATACTATATTTTGAATGCATTCATGTTTTTTTTTATGTTTAATATATTAAAGCGCATGTAATTTCTTCCGAGTTTAGAAAAGCCTTAACAAGAGGCAAAAAAAAAACTCCCCAACCTTAACACTTGACATAAAAAACGAATCGAAATTTCCTAAACAAATGCAAATAAATTGGTGTTTTCCTTTTTCTACAAGCGTCTTGTATGCAAAAAAATAAAAAAAAAAATAATACTTCGGACAAATTAATATTCCTTTTCCTTAAATATGTGTGTTTCCTTTTCATCAAGGATATTATGAATTTTCCGACAGGAAAAGAACCTTGAATTTTATACATTTTGTGAAATTGCAATTATGGCGAATAAATCTTGTTAGATTTATTTTTTATTTATTTTTTTTTTTTCTGTATGCCGGTAAAGAAAATCATTTCAAATCTTATTCTATGGAAGGATTTGCGCATTTATCTATACCAGATTTTATTTATACAGAATTGTGTTTAATAAATTGGTTTGATCAAAACCGAAATAATCTACACTTTTTTCACTTGTTCCCAGTCCAGAGTTAGGTAGTGCGTTAAGAATCATGTCCTTGACTTATTGAACTCGTTTTTCTGTGGGGCCACAGCTTTTCGGACGACTCAAAAATGGAATTTTCAAAATATGTACACAAAATTTACCTTTAACAATTTTTTGGGTTCACCGATAAAAAAAACAACACTAATTTTACTTCTTATAAAATCTTATAGAATTTTGTAATCCAATCCTTTTCTTTTTCAAAGGAATAACATGCGCTTTCTTCGGAATTCAGAACTTGAACTGTTAATAATTTGAAATAAAAACTGCGCCTTCCCCGACACAAATACCAAATTACCACAAAATATAGAACACACAGTATCAATTCAAGTTCTTTTTTTTTGGATATAAATATGTATTTGAGAATCCACAAAACAAGAAAAAAAATCAATAGACCAAGATGTTATCAAAGAGTTTGCGCAAATGAAAATTTCTTTCTGGAAAACTATATAATGAACGTTTTCTTTTCTTCTAGTAATTCGTTTTTTTTTTTCCTTATTATACAAATGAATATTTTCCTGATCTTGAAAATATAATAGATTTATGTTGGTGAACTTTTTTCAGTGATAAAATGAACGAAAGAAAATGTTAATCCCCTTTTTTCTTGGAAATTTCTTTTTTTTTTTCTTCGTAACTCTAAAAAAAAAAAAAAAGAAAGATAAAAGAAAATTGTTTTATTTGAAGATTTTAAACTTGAACTATTTATTTTTGAATGAATCATTTCTATCTTATAGATATTTTTCTTAAGAATTTTTTTTAAATAAATATAACATCATTTTAAAAAACATTAATTTCTTTTTTTCATTTTTTTGCAGGCGGAACTTTCAAAACTAGTGACGTCATAAGATAAAAAAGAAAATGTCGAGAAAATGAGTACACACAATTACAAATTTACCTTTCGGATATATAGTTTGCACTTTATTTGAAAAGAATAATAAGGAATTTTAGTTGATCACCATCAACTGATTATAATATCACAAAATATTAATATAATGAAAAACAATTTTCACTACTAGCACTTTTTAACACCACGCTACTTCAAAGCTCAAATGAGAACTGCCGAGCGAAACGAATTGTCAAAAATACAAAAAAAAAATAATGTCAAAATTGGTACTAAAAATTTTATTGGAAAATTTTAGTACATTTTAGTGTTACAAGCTTAGTTTTTTTTTATTTCATTTCATTTTTAACGAATATTTTCCAGAAAGTGGTTGTGTGATTTTTTTATTAAGAAAATTAAAAGTTCTTGAAATTTATTAAATTTATTTATTTATATTTCAAAATATAAAGTGAAAAAATATTCTTAAAAAATAATTAAAATAAATGACAACTAATAAAGTGAAATAAAAGAATAAAAACGTGATCAATAAATATAAAATTTTTAAAAAGAAATTAATTTAAATTCAAAAAAATTAATAATAATATAATAATAATAATATATATTAGTATAAATAAAGATTGTTAAGGTTTTAAAATGAAATTTTTCTTGTGTGTAACTCGAAAGCGTCTATATAAATAAAATGGCGGCAAAATTGATCCAGAAATATTTTCAAGTATGTAAATCAAATTGTTTTTGTTTTTTTAAATAATTATATTATTTTAATTCTGATTAACATTTTCTAATGTTTTTGTATCAATAGATGTACATCCGAAACAAATTTGTCCAACATCCATCCAGCATTCTTCACAATGAACAAAATAACAATTTGGTGTTTTACAATTTGAAAAATTTAATGGTCGTTTTCGATCATCTTTTCGATACAAAATAGAGTGAGTAAATTTTATATTATTAAAATTTATAATGTTAATATAAATAATTACATTTTTTCGTTTCTAACTCCTGACAAACTAAACATTTTCGTCGAGAAAATTTCAAAATTCTTAACCATCCAAAAAATTTTGGCCATTTTATTCTTGCGATCTGAAAAGAAAAAAGAATAGAAATTTTCTTTCGTTTGAATTTGATTTTGATTTTTTGAATACAATTAAAATGTTTAGATGTTGTTGAGGTTTCTTTTTTAATGCCAATTCTTTTATAGTACGTTGAATAGTAACACTAAAGGATTTTCGCCTTTTTAATAATTTATTATAAAAATAAACTATTCTTCGTTTTTCACGTTTTGGATAAAAATATCCACAAATCTTTCGTCTTAAACGTAATATTACTTTATCTTTGGATAGTAATAAAATTATAGCGAAATAAAAAAATATTAATTTTATATAACATCTGAAAAAAAAAACGTTATTTATGAGAAAAATTAGTAAAAAGGATTCCCTTCGGTCCGAAAATATGACATACATTTCGAATTTCAGTTGTATGAATAAATTTCAATTGCTATAGCCTCTGACCTTTACAACTCGAACTCGATAAAGTAGATGGTAGCAGCCGTACTATAAAGTTTGGTCAAAGATTCTTTAGTATACTACTATAGGATCTTTGGTTTGTTCTTTTTGATATTTGGAATCTTATAGGAATTTTCTTCTTCAGTAAACATAAGGGGGCAGCTATGTTGAAACAAGGAATATTATCCTTCTGCCAAATTTTACAATATACTATTATACTGATTAACAGTCAGTACTCGGCTGCCATCCCAGCAAAAAGAGTTTGAAAGAATTGCTAGCTCTCAGTTAAAATTTCAGCCAAAATTTAGCCAGTTGTAATTGTCCCAACTGGGCACTGCCGACTTAACTATCACATAGCGTCCATGACTCTGATAGATGACTCTTCCTGCCATTCCTGCGATGCAGAGGAAGAGATAGCGGAGCACTTTCTCTGTCACTGTCCAGCTTTACAAAATCGCAGACTCAAAACTTTCGACGACCGATTTATCGAACCAAATGCCATCAATGGGATTTACGCCAGTCGGATATCCAGCTTCATTGTAGGCTCCAGGAGGCTGGCCAATCCCACAATCTAAGGACTCATTCTAGAATGTGAACAATGGACCCAATTCGTGGTCTAAGTACCGAGAGTGCCAATAGGCATTACTCCCAACATTATCAATCTTTAGCTTGGAGTTTTTTTTCAATAATACAAGATAATTTTTATCAAAATCTCTCATTTTATAAAAACAGTATTTCTCTTATTAAAATTTAGGATATCAACCGATTTTCGTCAGTTTACAAGCTGGTATCCGCAACATGGGTTGTGTTTATTTCTAAAATATGATTGAAAAATCCATGCTTGTCCTACTATTGATTAAATTATGGACGATTTTCTATTTTTGTTTGTCTGTTCGTAATACACAGAGACATCTTCTGGTCTATCCAGAATAGCATTCCAAGTTTAATGAAAATCCGCTCACTATTGACCGACTTAGAAGCATTTTGATATTTTTACACCTTAGTAACTGGGGACATAGCCAGTCCTGTGGGATGGCATATCTAGGATATACATTCCAAGTTTCATGTAAATCAATTGAGTAGTTTTTGTAAGATGATTTGATCGTTAAGTTGTTAAGTTGGAAACAATTTTTTACTCATGTTTCTTTATTTTTGAAAATGTATACCATATGTTCGGACGCGAAGAGGACAGGTTTTTTATACAATTGTGGAGTTTTATATGGATTCGGTAAACAAGATTCATTTGTTAAATTCGTCGAAATTGTTGCGTTCATATTAAATTCCATTAAAGTTGATTTTATTAATTTCGCAATAATACCTTTTCCAATTATCTTAAAAAGAAAAAAAACCCCAAAAAATCATATTAAAAATAAATTGATTTTTTGGAAATAATTTCTTTATACTTGAACGTGAAAATAATGATTTCCTTTTTGTTGATAATTAATATAAGCATTTCTTCTTACAATTTCTAATAATAAAACTAATGTATGATCTAAGAGTATGAAAAAAATCACTGTTATTAATTCTAATAATGTTTTCAAGATATTTCGTTTAAAAGCTTGTTTCTCAGTTTTATTTTGATCCATAATCATTAATTTTTCCATCTATAATTTTAAGATTATTATTAATATATTGTCTAGTTTAATTTCTTGACATTAAAAATACCTTTTTTAATGGTAACAAAGAATACTTTGAGGCTAGTTTACGTTTTTTATCAATATTTTCAAAAGATGTTGTTATATAAATGTTATCCCATTCAATATTGTGTAAATATTGTTTACAATATAAAAATGATTCTAAAATGAAGAGAAAGATAATAATTAGAAGTATATAAAGTATGGTGACAGGATTGTGTGAATCGCATAAGGTGGTACAGTTCTTGATCGTGCCCTGCTTTATTTTAGACAGAATCACACCAGAAACAGTTCGAAGTTCTGGTCCAGTTCTTGATCGTGTCTCGCTTTATTTTAGACAGAATCGCACCAGAAACAGTTCGAAGTTCTGGCCCAATTCTTGATCATGTCTCGCTTTACTTTAAACAGAATAGCATCAGAAACAATTCGAACTTCTGGTGTAGTTCTTGATCGTGTCTCGCTTTACTTTAGACAGAATCGCACCAGAAACAGTTCGAAGTTCTGGCCCAATTCTTGATCATGTCTCGCTTTACTTTAAACAGAATAGCATCAGAAACAATTCGAACTTCTGGTGTAGTTCTTGATCGTGTCTCGCTTTATTTTAGACAGAATCGCACCAGAAATAATTCGAACTTCTGGTGCAGTTCTCGATCATGTCTCGCTTTAGTTTAGACAAAATCGCACCACAAACAGTTCGAACTTCTGGTGTAGTTCTTGATCGTGTCTCGCTTTACTTTAGACAGAATCGCACCAGAAACAGTTCGAAGTTCTGGACCAATTCTTGATCGTGTCACGCTTTACTTTAGACAGAATCGCACCAGAAACAATTTGAACTTCTGGTTCAGTTCTTGATCGTGTCACGCTTTACTTTAGACAGAATCGTACCACAAACAGTTCGAACTTCTGGTGTAGTTCTTGATCGTGTCTCGCTTTACTTTAGACAGAATCGCACCAGAAACAGTTCGAAGTTCTGGACCAATTCTTGATCGTGTCACGCTTTACTTTAGACAGAATCGCACCAGAAACAATTTGAACTTCTGGTTCAGTTCTTGATCGTGTCACGCTTTACTTTAGACAGAATCGTGCTACAAACAGTTCGAACTTCTGGTGTAGTTCTTGATCGTGTCTCGCTTTACTTTAGACAGAATCGCACCAGAAACAATTCGAAGTTCTGGTCCTGTTCTTGATCGTGTCTCGCTTTATTTTAGACAGAATCGCACCAGAAACAATTCGAACTTCTGGTGTAGTTCTTGATCGTGTCTCGCTTTACTTTAGACAGAATCGCACCAGAAACAATTTGAACTTCTGGTGTAGTTCTTGATCGTGTCTCGCTTTACTTTAGACAGAATCGCACCAGAAACAGTTCGAAGTTCTGGACCAATTCTTGATCGTGTCACGCTTTACTTTAGACAGAATCGCACCAGAAACAATTTGAACTTCTGGTTCAGTTCTTGATCGTGTCACGCTTTACTTTAGACAGAATCGTACCACAAACAGTTCGAACTTCTGGTGTAGTTCTTGATCGTGTCTCGCTTTACTTTAGACAGAATCGCACCAGAAACAATTCGAAATTCTGGTCCAGTTCTTGATCGTGTCTCGCTTTATTTTAGACAGAATCGTACCACAAACAGTTCGAACTTCTGGTGTAGTTCTTGATCGTGTCTCGCTTTACTTTAGACAGAATCGCACCAGAAACAGTTCGAAGTTCTGGACCAATTCTTGATCGTGTCACGCTTTACTTTAGACAGAATCGCACCAGAAACAATTTGAACTTCTGGTTCAGTTCTTGATCGTTTTCGCTATACTTTAGGGAGAAACATATTTGAACTGTTTCTGATACGTTTTTGAATTCGAAAAAATTGTCTTACCTAAAATTATTTTTAAAAAATAATGCATTAGGACTAATCTTATGATATAAATATATCTATCGAAATTGGACTTTTTCTTTGTAAATTCATCGTTTACATTTTCTACGATTTTTTGAACATTTCTGGAAGAAAATTTAATATACTTATAATGTACAAGAAGGCAATTAAACTCTTCATTTCCTTACCTTACGCCTGCAATATCTTTCGTAGAAGTAACAGAATATTCAATATCGACTGAACTTGAATTTGCTAAGAACATATTTTCCGCTTCTTCTAAACTTCCAACATTTTCTCCTAAATCTTTTGAAACAATTTTCTTTGGATCACAAATTCTATCCTCTTTTCCAAATGCCATTGTTTGAATATTGCAAAGAATCGAAATTTTCATCGTCCAACAAAGTAAAGAGTTAACATATTTCGGTAGCTTTTCATAACAATTTTGGTAGGCTTTTAAAAATACATCTTTACATTTATTTTTTCCTTTTTCCAATTGCAAAATACAACGTTGTCGTAATTTTTCTTCATAATTTTTTTGATAATTTTCTGGAATATCATTATCATCATCATCATCACTTTTGACTTCTTCTAAAACCGGATCAATAACTTCTTTTTCCATATTTTCAAAAGATTTCTTCACTTCAATTATATTCTCTTTTATACCTGAATATATTTTCGTATCTCGAAATGGTTTTGACATTAAATCAAAATTGGTTTTTGTTAAATTATATGTTAAAATTGCTGAACAACTAAATACACGAATAATTTCATTGCCATTAAGTCCTAAATTTGTCATAGGACCTGTGTGGTGTAAGAATGAAAAACAAATTTTTCTGTTTGGAATATATATTATGATAGAATACCTGAAATGACGGTTGCAAATATTAAAGCACGTAGAAAACTTCTGCCAGATCTTGCCCAAAATCCTAAACATACAAGACTAGTAAAACATCGAAAAAATTTAAAATATGTGAATCCAATTCCTGAAAATTAATAACAAAATTGACAAAAAATTCAATATTTTTAGACTACTTTTTTTTTCGTTTACCACAAAATGCTATTAGAAAAATTAACAGAAAAAATTTCGTATCAACGTGAAATGGTAAATCATTTAAAAATAATAACCAAAATATAAATGCCATTAAAATTCCATAAAAATATCGAAAAATATATTTTAAAATCGTCCATTCTTGCAATCTTAAAAGAAGAGAAATTTGCTTTTTTAAGGTGGAGCAAAGTTTATTTTGTAATTTACCTATCGAGAAATTTCTTGAAAATTTCATAAATTCCTTTAAAAAACTGTTTAACCCGATAACAAATCATTTCGGATTTGAAGTATAGATTAAATTTTGCAATGAAAATTTGATTATAGATTCAGAAATTATGTGTTAAATTGTAAAATTTTAGAATTCTACAAAAACTGGGACTTAAATTAATAACGCCAGCGGGAAAGGTGTTTTATTTCACTATAAGAGAAAGCAAACATTTTTGTTTAAATATTCAGGACAAATCCATCCAAAGACCGAAATTAAATATCTAGGATCGATCGATCGATCTTGAAATACGACTAGATATCCTTTTACAAGATTTGGAAATTGATTAAAGCTTATGCAATAGTTTTAATAAGCTGATTTCATTTCTTTTTATCAAACACTAGCGACCCGTCCCGGCTTCGCACGGGTGGACATATATTTTTTAAACATTTTGTAATAAACGTAGAGTAAATGTATCTTTTTGCAGGACTTTATTTACATTTTTGCACATTTTTATTTCATGACTTAAGCATAGATTATTATACCTATGTTAGATGTCCAAGCCAAATGAGCAGTGATGTTCAGTGTTGTTGTTATAGGTGAAATTAAAGAAGAATGGATGAAAAGAAGTTTAATGTGAAAGAAAGAGAAGAATCTATATTGTATCGGGATATCACTGTACAAAAAGAATCAGTTGAATGCACAGTCGTTGGAAATATTTATTATTAGTCTATGGCTTAAGTAATTTAATTTTGTAGAATTTTGTGCAAATTTACGGAGATAGAGAGGGGGTAGTCTGGGGTCCCACCGGCGAGTTCGCTGAGGGTCCGAGCGCCTGGCGCCAGTCTGGAGACTATAGAGGCCCTACAATGGATCAATGGGACCCCAGCCGTCGCTAATGACACTGAATATCGGGTGATTGAAAGCAATAGTCGTAAAATCTCAATTAGGGTCTTCGTGCATCAAGTTATACTACAGAGAATATTAGACGCGAAAGACATGAATGTGAGGATTATTGGATACAGGTGTATGCGGAATTACATTACTTAAGTTTTAGTAGGTATCCCTAATAATAAATAAAGCCTGTTACCCAGGGATAATGCAGCATTCTAATGGTGAAAGAATTTTTGAAATCGGTCCAGTAGTTTTTGAGTTTATTCGTTACAAACATACAAAAATACAAATCTTTCCTCTTTATAATATTAGGTTAGATAAAAGATGGGAATGCAAAGGTGAATAATAAAACTCCAATTTCTAGTTTTATTTGTATTTTGATTTTTTATTTAAAATGAATAAAACATATAAACAAGAATTATGTGATCGTATAATCACTTTCAAAATCATATTTGTCACTTTCTGTGTTTAAAGAGAAATTTTCTAAAACATCCACCATTCCGGAAACTTTTTTCTCAGTTCTTGCGTTCAGTTTCTTCTTCTTTTTCTGTAGTTCTTTAATCGATTTACAAATCGATTGATTACCTAAAATAATAAAAATTTATAATCAATTAAATGAAAATAATAGTTTTCAAAAATTCTTACCTTCTAGTAACATTGTTGGATCTTCCTTCTCTTTGACAACAGTCGACGATTCATGTTTACGTTTCTTATTTTTACCTGATGTAGTATCAGAGCTCAATTCATCTATTAAAGGCTGTGCAATTGTTTCATCTTCAGTATATTTATATGAAACTGAATTCGAAGGATCAATTTCCATAACATCTTCAGATTTTACATTGCAATTATCTAAAATATCATTTTCCATTTTTGCAAAATTTTCAATATCAAATTCTTTAACTTCATGATGAACAATTTCAGCACTTATATGAACTGTATCATCTGTTGTTTGTGGTGGTTGTGTACAATATTTAATTTTTCCACTATTCCAATCTGTTAAAACACTTCGTGCTGCAGCAGCAACATCAAGTACTCCACCTTTAAGGAATTTACCCATTCGATTGGCTTTTTTAGCAAAGAATTCTTCAAATGTATTATATTTTGAGATATCATATAATTTACAGAAATATTCTTTAGTGCCACGTTTCAAAATACTTTCAGCTAATTCAAATGGTTCCTTAATATCGCTTACACGTTGTGCATTCTTTAAAACTGCTGGCACATAACTTTTAGCATTTTGCGGATTTGTAAAAACAATTCCAGGACTATCCAATAATTTAATTTTTGAATCTAATTCAATTTCTTTCATCATTCTAAAAATACAATTTTTTTTAAAAATATAAACAAACATATTTTTTATAATTTTTCTTACTTTGTAACGCCCGGTGTTGAACCGACAGTACAGGTTTTTTTTCTTGCTAAAGAATTTATAATAGAACTTTTACCAACATTTGGTATACCAACGACACCGACACGAATTGATGTTTTTATACCTTTGTTACGGCAATAATTACCTAACATCGACATTAAAAGTTCAGCACCGACACAAACTGATCCTTGCATAGATATTTCTGAATTTTTTTTATTCAAATTTCGACGACCCAAATTTGTATTCTGATCTTGTGTTGATGCTTTGAAAATTGTAACTGGTCCATTTTTTCGGAAATATTTTAACCATGCATTTAGATTTTCTTTTGGTACAAGATCAGCTTTATTTAAAATCAAAACAAGACGTTTTGTTCCGCATGCTTTTACTGCTTTTTCAACTTCCACACAACGTGTTCCTAATGGATCTCTGTAAAAGAAAATATTTGATTATTTTCAAGAAAAATTGTCTTTAAAAAAGTTTTACCTTGCATCTACAACTTCAAGAATTACATCGGCATTTTGAATAACTTTCTTGAATTCTTTGAAATAAGCTTTGAGAGAATTTTCTTTAGTTGAATCTCCATCATAAGTTTTCTGGAATATGAAAAAAAACGAGTTAAAATATTATTTTTCCATTAAAAACAAGGCTTCTTTTTAATATATATGAAATCAGAAGTGGGATTAGCCAAACTCGCGTCTTAGGCAAGAAGAAAATTGTAAAAATTGGCCTAGCCAGGAGCAATGTTCGCTTACACCTTGTATATCAAATCTGTATTAAATATATACCTCTTGATCAGTTTTCATATTATCCTGTAACATTGAATGAATATTTTCACGAACTTCGGCATTTTCGACCATCTTTTCTAAACCGGAACATTCTGTTAGTTGACGTTTTTTTATAGTTTCCCATTGTGCTAATCTTTGCTTCTCTTGTTGTTGTTTAATTTCAGTTGCTTCCTTCAAAATCTCTTCTTTAAAAGGACAAATATTTGGAATTTGTATTAATTTTTGTTTCATAGTTTTTTTTCCTTTTGCTCGTTTTTTCGTTTCTTTTCGAACTTTACGAGTATGTTCACGGATTTTTTTCAAAATCTTATACTTCTGTCTGCACGGAAGTCTTTTAGATGATTTTGCTAAAAAATTGTTATTAAAAGAGAATTTTTTTTATTATTGAACATTATAAAATTAAAATTTTTATAAAATATTTACTTTTCAATCGTTTTAAAGCCATCTTAAATATTTACGATCTGAAAAGCACGTGAAATTTTTTTAAAAAGGTTATAACAGCAGATGTCAATGTGACACATTTGAAAATTGTGTTTATACGTGAAAGTATTTCCAAGTTGTTTACGGTGTTGTAAATCGCAATTGATGAAAAAATATTATGTTGTGATTTATTTCAGTTTTTTTTTTCAGTGAAGAAATTGAAATTAAATTTATTAATTTTAATTTTTTATGTTTAAAAATAAGTTACAATAATTAAAATATAAGTTATATACGAAATTTATTTCTGGGCTACTCAAAACTAGATGGCACTGATGTATAATTAATTTTTAATTGCTTACACGGTAAAAAAAATTTATCATAATTTAGTGTATTTATTACTTTATCGGCAATAATTTAGGAAAATTTGTTTTAATTACGGTTAATTTTTAATGATATAATTCGTAAGTAATTAAGTATTAATTACATTTCAAATGACATCTTTTAAATTTGAGTAGAAAGCTTGGATTTTTTATTCGTTTGGTTGGTACAATTGTTTTGAAATGTCAAATATTGAACGATACTGTTTTGATATCTCCAAAAAAATTATCCTTAAAATCGGTATTGTATCTAATTAAAATTAAATAATACAAGAAAAAAAAAAAATTGAAAATGGATGGTAAGTATTTTTTAATTATTTTATAAAATGATGAACCTTAATTAACGCGGGTGTATTATGTTTTTAATTGAGCTAACACTTTTATGTAATTAATTGTAATTAAATTTAATTATATTAGATTTAATTAAGAACCGTTGATATGATTGATAATAATTACTTAAAATTTTAAAATACCTTTTACAAGCCGATTTTAAAAAACATAAGAAACCCAAATTGATTTAGTTCATCTCGAGATTTATCTTTACTTTTATAGTTAATTATGTTTATTAATTTTTGTAGAAAAGAAAAGAATAAACAATAAACGTCGTCATACATGGTCGAGAGCGGATGAGAAAGTAGTAATACAAATTTGGAAAGATTTCTTACCCGATTTACGGACAACTCGAAAAAATTATCAAATCTATAAACAAATGGCTGCAATAATGAAAGAAGCTGGAGTGATCGTAGAGCCAATCGAAGTTCGTTTCAAAATCAATAATTTTACACAACGTTATAGGTAATTAAAAATTCAAGAATAAAAAGCATATATATATGAATTTATATGATTTAAAACTAAAAGATCAGAAAGAAAAACTTCAAATGCAACTGGTGAACCGTCAACATGGCGTTATTATTCTGATATTCATGATTTAATTGGAAATTATAAATGCGATGATTTAGAATTAGTCGAAGAAAGTTTTCCAGGAGTTTATCAGGTATAAGTATTTAAATTAAATTCTTTTTATTTTAATGCATATATTTATTTAAATGTTTTTTTTAGTTAAATGATTTATTAAATTCTGATGAGTCGGCACCATCTACTACAACAGTTTTTTCACCTTCTATGGCTACGATATTATCACCTTCTACATTACCAAAATTATCACCTGCACCGCCAGTATTATCACCATCTACAAAACCGGTATTATCACCTTCAATGGCGGTAGCAGCTGGTCCTTCATCTTCATCTTCACCTACTCTTGTAGAACAGTCGGCGGTGAAACAAAGAAAACGAAGTACCGTTCAATATAGGATATTAGAAACAATAAAAAAAAATGTCGAATTAGCTGAAAAGGAATGTGAAGAAACTCGTAAAAATCTAGAAAAATATAATAAATTAGAAGAAAGAAAAATCGGTATACTAGAACATTTCTTAGCCGGCAACTTACGGACACAAGATCCTTTATTATTAGATGTAATAATTTTTTGTAAATGAATTTTTTGATTTTTAATTTAATCATAATTATTTTTTTTGTATATTAAAAGCATTCAACAATGGAAATAGATAAAAATCCTTCAGAAATAAGTTTACATAATGGAAGTAATGAATTGATTTCCAATCGTAAACGAAAAAATTCAAAAGACACCGATAATACACTTCAAGATTCTGTCAATGTTGCTTTGGACAAATTATTAGATAATTCCGAAACGAATGATGAATTCTATCATTTCGGTATGAATGTGGTTCATCAAATGCGAAAATTACCAATTGAGAAGGCACTACAGTGTCAAGAGGAAATTCAAAGAATTCTGCTAAAACAACGTTTAGAATTTGAAGAAAGCAAATTAAAATTGCCATCATAAATTTATATCTAGTTTTGTAATCTTAATAAAATGTCCAGAATTTATATTCCAATAAATGTTTCAGTCTCTTTTTATTCCTGAGTTTTCTTTTTCGGCAATTACAGCAACCAAACCTGAATTAATTTTCTCCAAATAGTAGCGCTGAAAAAGGGTTATTATAACAAGAAATAGGGACCAAATTTTTGGTGGAGATTTAAAGCGGTCCCTATTTTCAAAATTCGGGTTTTTTTTATCCGAATAACCTGTTTGATCCGTATCTCTCGTCCTTTTTTGTGTACTCAAACCTGTTTTTATATACAGTAGATTCGTTCCACAAAATGGCACTTTTCAGTCTTTTTTTTGGGTTGTGCACTGCCCACCTTACAAAACTCATTGCCCACCCTAGAAAAAGTATTGAAGGAATATTGTTTTTATCTTCAGAAAAAGATTCATTATATCTCTTATTAAATTGCTTCGTTACGTACCAAAATATGTCAACTCTAGTAAAAAGTTAGTTGATCTCTAATGGGATTACCGAAATTGAAACCTTTCGGTAACTGATCAGCTAACCGAATGCCCCTTCTAGAAAAACTTCCTAGATACGCCAATGGTTCTAATGTAGTATGTATTGTCTGTCACCTCCAACGTGGCATACGAATGCAGAGTGTTAATTATAAAAATAAAATATCACAGCGAAGAAAATTGTTTATTTGTTGTTTGTACTGTTAATGTACTTATATACACGTTTTCATAAAGTGAATTAATTTGTTAAATTATTTATCATAAAAAAAAGGAGATTGAGTAGAAGACAGACAATAGTGTTTATCACAGTAAATTCATTATCGCATCTTACAAGATTTGGTGCAATTAAAAAAAAAAAACCTAAAGAGTGATTCAAGTAAACTAATTAATCAAGTTTTTATTTCTCTCTTGTAATATTTCAACATATGCGCATCTCAATTCCCGCAGGGTGTCGGTTCTTTATATATATATATATAAATAAAACAATTTGACAATTCGAATTTAAGTATGTTGAAAATATCAAATACAATAAACAAATAAATAAACATTGGATTTTGCGCTAATCTTTAATAATGTTGTCAAATGTTTCTGATAAATATTCTTCAACTTAATCAATATTATTTCATTTAATATTAAAATCTAGGCAAACATTTTTCTACAATAATACTTTTCTTGGATCTCAAAGTCCTAATATCTTAAAAGAGTTTCTAAGTCTCACGATAAATACATACATACAAGTTTCCTTTTGTTGAAAAGAGCTAGCAAATAAACGAATTTGCTATTTGTTACGAAGAAGTTTATTTGTCGTCCATTGTTGTTTATTGAAAAGTTGATTTTTGTGAAGTTTATTTTTTCTTTCTAAAAAAAAAATTATAATAATAATGGAATGGCCTCAAGCTCGTGTTTGTTTTTTAATAAGAGAATTTAAAAGGCGTCCAGCTCTTTGGGATGTGAATTGTTTAGATTATAGAAATAAAAATATACGATATAATTCTTTAATGGAAATTTGTCGTATTATGAATACATCGATGAAAGAAATTGAGAAAAAAATTCATAGTTTAAAAGTGCAATTTAGTCGTGAATATTGTTTAGTTAAACGAAAAAAAGCTGAATCTCCAGACGACACGAATTATATACCAAAATGGTATGGTTATAAATTGTTATTATTTTTAAGGAACAGCAGAAATTCAACATTTGTAAGTATTATATTGTATTTAAATAAATAAATTATAAATCTATATATTTTTAAATTTTTCTAGAAAACAAGATTATATCAAAATGAAAGATTCGGGAATAATGGAAAAATCTTATTCACAAGAAATATGGGAAGAATTGAAAAACCAAAAATTATATTACCACCGTTGAAACAAGATCAACAAATCGATAGAAATGAAAATATTGATAAAAATGATGAAAATAATGATTCAAAAATTGATGAAGAATCTAAAAGTTTGCCAAATGAAGATAATAATTTTGAAAAATCAGATCAAAATACATTTAGAAATGAGAAAAATATAGAAATACGAAATCAACAAACAACAAATATTCCTAATAATGATGAGTTTACATTATTTGGACAATATATTGCAAGTAAATTACGTAATCTAAATGATATTTACTTGCAAGCATTAACCAAACATAGTATTAATCAAGTAATTTTCGATACTGAAATGAGACAATGTCAACAGGCTTTAATAAATCGTCCTCCACCACCGGTTATTGAGAATTGTTATTCACGAAATTCTCCACCCAGCGAAGAAGGTCCATTAGAAAATGATATTGGTGAAGATGAACCGGACATAAATCTTCCTATTTCGGATATGAAACCAGAAGGTTCTATTCATATATCAGATTCAGATGATTAAATGAAAAATTCAGTTTTTTTTTTAAGTGTATAAATGTGTTTTTTTTTCTTTTTTACAAGTAAAAATATATTTTAATTAACATTTTTTTTTTTTTATTAATACCTTTTCTTAACTACTAAACATTTTCTTAACCATATTACTATAATTTTTTTCATCATTTTGTAATTCATGTACAATCTTTTGATGAAGTTGTAAAAGTTGTAAACTATTTTTATAATTAATTTTTTCCATTGTATTTTTAGCTTCTAAAAATTTTTTTAAATTATAAAATGCCAGCGCTCTTCGATAGATGACTTTTTCGGAAATATTTGAAGAATCTTTTTCAACAAATTCTGTTAAATAAATAACATCTTCATAACGATTCTCTTTAATTAAACATGCAGCTATATTTAATTGTATTATTTGTAATAGTTCGGTCATTTTTCTTGGTTCAATACCATCTGAGATTTCATCTAATACATCAAATGGTTGAAATGATAATAAACATTTTGCTGCACGACAAAAATAATCATGTGCAAATTTTGGATATTTCTTAAACATTATTACACCATTTTCTTTATATTTTGTTGCTAATTTATAGATTTCTTCAACATTTAAGCTAAAAATATAATTATTTTGTTTGATTTCTAATAATTTCATTTTAAAACCTATTTCTTCTTCAGAAGAAGAAAATTTTGTTTTAATAAAACAATTACTAAATTCATTAATAAGAAATTGTTGTATGAAAATTTCTATATAACAATCGATTGGTGTTTGAGCTGTTCCAAGTTCTATCCAAAATTGTTCTTCGATACTATTTAAATAGATCGATTCATGATTATCATTTAAATTCTTGATATCTTGAATTTCAATTAAACATTTTGATATTTCTGTTGGTTTTTTCATCGAAATGAAATTGAAATCTAGCACTTCTTTTCGTAGACCTTTTTCTGGATATTCCCAATTTTTTGGAATACTTTTTTTCGGATCATTTGTTTCTGGTAGCATTTTAAAATATTTTTCTTTTTATATATTTTCGAAGAAAATTGATTTTTTTTAACTAAAAAATAAATAGAAATTTGTTTATTGGAATTTTTCGGGGTTTTTTTTTTATTAAACAAAATGTGTTTAAAATATTTTTTTTGTTTATACGAAACAAATGAAGATTTGCTTGTTGAAATGATTTCTGTTTCTTTTTGAAAATCTGATTTTTTAGTAATAATTTTATAGTTTTAATGAAAATTATTAAAATAAAGTTTTTGCATACAAAAAAAAATGACAACTAAAGAATTAGGTTTGACAACTGTCAAGCCTTTCACTAAAAAATTTAAGGAAAAGCTAATATCTTCTTTTTTTCTTTTTTTTTAAAGATAGTTTTTATATGAAGTACACTGTTATAAATTTGTTGTTTTTCAAGTATATGAAAGAGCCTGCCTGATAAATGACCGTTAAATTTCTTTTTTATTTCAATGTACTAAATTTAAATTAAGTGGCCAAACTCACAAAAACTATTTCATGTCTAAATCTTTGTTTATAGTCTTATTTATTGAAAAAGTAACGACTTTGATTACCACACTGACGAATTGATGCACATACTAGCCTGGGCCTCGTTTCAATGGGATAGTTCCCATTGTCATCACGTACATACAAGTACTTCTGATAGTGTCCAAAAATCATATTAAAAATATGATTAATCAATTCTTTATTAAACACATTACCAGTTTCAAGCAAAATCTTAGAGAAACGTTGAGCTATTTCTATAGAAGGCTTTCGTTTGCTTAATTGTTCGTTTTGGTATTTATTCTTTTCTATACGTGTATAGAGACGTTCCATTATTTATTCTTTTGAATCATTAATCTCATTGATGCTAATTTTATTTGATAAATCTTTGATACATATCGTTTTCTTTTACTGGATGTGCCTTAGTCTTCTCTTTCCTCGATTTTTGTTATTTGCATCTGTTGACCTTAGAGTTTTTGGTTTCTCGACCACTTTCTCTTCATTTCAGGAATTTATTTATACTTTTTGACAATATTCATCTAAACTTTTCATTATTTTTCATATCAAAATATAAGAAATCTTATCATACTTAAAAGCAACTAAATACTATAAATCAGTACAAGGTTTAACGATCAATTTGAATTCCTAGTCAATTATAGTTAATCATATCAACAAATCTAGTAAACCAAAAAGGTTCAAGATTTTTCAATGCATTTCTTATTTAAAAACTTTAATTCGAGTTAGAAAAAGCTAATTTTATATATAAATAATTTTATTAAAGAATATTTTCATTCTACACACTAATTTTTTATTTTTTTTTTATTTACAAAGACAAGTATCTTTTAAATTTGCTTTTATCCATGGAACAAATTTAGTGACCCTTGTATAAACACCGGGATAACCTTCACGACCACAACCAACACCCCATGAAACGATCCCAACAATATGATACTTAATTCCATTCGATAATAATAATGGTCCACCACTGTCGCCTTGGCAAGAATCCATTTTTGGTTTTCCTGCACACAACATACTCGTTGTGATCCTTGTACTTGCATATTTTTTATTTCTACATTCATTTAATGATAATATTGGAACTTTTACATGATTAACAATTCCTGGTAATTCTCCACCTTCGGATGTACGTCCCCAACCAACAACGGTACCAATTCTACCAGCTGGATCATAATTTGCACGTGGCAAACATATTGGTTTTATAGTTTTCGTAAAACTTACTGGTTTACGTAATTTCAATAATGCTATATCATTATTATATGTATCAGCATCAAAACTACGATGTTTTATTATTGATGTTACAGCTCTTTGTATTGCTTTTGTTTCCGTTGTTATATATTGATCATGATCTCCAAGAATTATACGAATTTTTGTTCTTCTCAATCTAGAAAATTGAAAATTTTTGTATATAAATTTATATTTAATTAAAAAAAAAATATTTTCAAAACCTTTTTACACAATGAGCAGCTGTCATTATATAATCTTTGGTAAGAAGTGTTCCACCACAATGAAATTTTCCATCATACACAATTCGTGCCATCCATGGATATTGATTAACTCCGGCTGGTCGACCACCAACTATTCTAATTTCTCCATTTGCTGATCCACAATCTATATGAATTAAATACAGATTAATTTTAATGAATATTCATGAATGAATGAAACTGCAATAAATCCCGTATAATAAGGATCGATCACTTTGATTTTTTAATTGGTATACATTTTCTACCAAAAAAAAATTTGAATTCAAATCTTTAAAGAACTCAATTTAACGATTTTTTAAAAACAGTTTCTAGAGAAATTAAACACAAAAGAAAACCAAAAAAAAAATGATAAATTATAGTTGACCTAATTTCCAAAAAATTGCTACTATAAAAATCACCAATTCAACAGTTCTAGGATATAGATTAAACATCTCTAACTGGTTGGCCTACTTTCAGGCTCTGATGGTAAAAACGCTCTAAAACCATTTACCGACTGGGACTAACGCCATGATTAACGTCTATGTCATATTTGATGTAGAGTCATATTCGCAAAATATTATGCAAAAATACTCTCAAGAAATACTTTGAGACCTTTGGTTGGAATAATTATAAAGTAACCCAAGCTAGGGAATAAAAAAATTAAACAATTAGAGCAAAGTAACAAAAATCGCATTAAAATAATTTTGGAAAGTATGTTATGGATTCTTAAACTAATCTTCTGGGCTTTTATGGTTCTATTTATATATGAATATAGGCATTTTTTAATGCACCGAATTAAAAATGAATACGGCAAGGATAGAAAGTTGGGATACTTTATATTAATCATATACTTCAATGTCTGTCTGTTATTATAAATTTTAAAACACTCCTGAAAATACGCAAAATTTTTAATTTCCTGATACAAAATTTATACAAAAACATACTAAGTCTGAGGAAATTTTAGAAATATTTCCTCTTCAGTGATTTTCATAATCCACTGTTTTAAGATTTTTCTCTTCTCAAATTGTCTTAAGACCGGGTTAGTTACTAGTTTTTAAATATTATTCAATTAATTAAGTTAAAAACATTTTTCTTACACTAAAGAGCACATATAACTTTCGATTGTTTTCTTGTTGATATTAAGAAGCATGTGTAAACTTAACGAATATGATTATTAAGTTATTAACCTTACCACAATTGCATGTTTTCACTAGATTTGCACCATTATATTCCACATCATCATCGGAATCATCATAATCGAATGCATTATTTAAATTCGTTCCTATTCGAAATATCGTATCGAAAAGGAATCTCCCAGTTCGATTATTATTACTTGTAATTCTTGTATTCGACGATATTAAACTATTATTTTGTAAACTATTTAATATGTGCACATAGTTTATTAGTAGAATAAAGAAATATCGCACATACTTCATTGCGGTCACAACTTTCTTTTCATTATAATTTTATTATAATTATTATTATTTTTTTTTTTTATATAAAACTGTCTATCTTATTCCTAAAACTTCTCACTCTTAACATTTGAATTTTTAAAATATTTTAATTTTCTTTAAATTAATTTATTCCATATTTTAATTTAATTTTTGTTTTTTTTTTTTTAATAAATATAGAATAACACTAAAATCGTTAATTATTTAAAAAGAAAAAAAAAAGAATAATGAAATGGAAAAGTGTTTCTTGGGAATTTTTAAACTGCAACAATAACAAAAAAAAAATCACACCTTATAAAAGGTATATTCAACTGTGGTTAACTTCTTCAGGTGAACCCACAACAAAAAAAAAAAAAACACTCTCCTCTTCAATAGCATATTAGCTACTATGAAATTTTCAAAAATTTTATTCATATTTTCCCTTTTCGACTAAATATTATTGCAAATATAAAATACAAGCAAACGTAAAAATTTTCACTTTTCTCCAAAAAAAAAGAAGAAAAAAAAAACTGGTCGACAGTCTCGTGTGTTTTCTCAAGAAAGCACAAATATTTCGTTATATTTGTTTTTGAAAAAAAAAAGAAAAAATTCATAATACTTTTGCTAAATTAATACCAAAATTCTTAAAAAAAAAACAATAGTAAAATCATTTATAATAAAAAAAAAGTTATACCTTTTTTAGCTTTAAAACAACAAAACTTTCTTTACAATAATACCTCTAAGTCTAATTTTATAATTTCTGAAGATTTAAAACTTGTTTTCTTTTATTGTTGGGTGCTTTTTTTTTTTGTCATTTTGGCCTCCCAAAAGAAGTAAAAAAAAAAACCAAAAAAAAAACTTCTAAAAGAGGCCACAAAATTAATCTATTCTTCGATGGAGATTCCAGCATCTCACCAAAAAAAAAAACAATAACTCAATCTGCCTCGAGGAGAATGCGAAACCTTCTTCTTAAAGGTGTTCAAAATAACCTTTTCGTCAAAACTTGAGTTACAAATTGATTGTATTCTTTTTCTTCATAAATATTTCGGTCATTTTCCTTTTTGTATTTAAATATGTTGAAAGATAATTCTCCATCCAAAAATGACTGCTTCTTTTATCATCGAGTATATTACCATAGTACCGGTATTTTTCCATACCTGTATCACTTTTTGAAAATTTTAAAATACCAGTACCAATATCCATTATCATTCTTTAAATACCATTTTTTTTTATATATATATCTTAGGCACTAGTTATATTTCAGACACTTAAAGAGAATAGTGGAACATGTGAGATCTGACACTTTTTTGCAGATACCAATGGTCGGAAAATTTTCTCCGACGAGAATTAATTGACAAATCTTCTGGGGAATAATTGGTAATTGAAATGTGGTTAATAAAATAGTTGGTCAATAAAATTATGTATGTACTCATTTCCTGGAATTCTCAGATCTCAATATACCAAGTCTCAAGTCCAAATTGGATTGACAGAGAATTTACTAAGTTTTGGTTTTTAATTTCCCATATCAAAAATTATTTTTTTCAGGCATCTCAAGAAGCTATAACTAGTAGCTTAATTGGTACATATTGAATTAAAAAATGAAAGTTCTTTGTAACACACTAAGTGAAATGCATCAAAATCAAAATTAAAACTTCGTGCATTACATATCTTCATCGGAAATTGTGCTATATTGCAGAATTTTCCGAAAGTTCAGCTTTATTGGTTGCTTTTAATTATTGAAATTTGAAAGTAGATTTATATTGAAATTTTCGTTAAAATCTTAAATTTATACTCATCTTATAATATGAAGTCTGTTCAAGATTTCGACTTTTCTGTTCGAATAGGCAATCGCCTAACAAGTCGATTATATACTATATACAGAAGAAAACTGAAGTAGATCATGACAGTGTTTCTGTTTTTTTAACTTCTCGTGGTATAGTAACAGAGCTAAAATAATATAGGAAAAATTCTGCTGATAAGTCCTTTAGACCGTTAAAAGCTATTATACATATCTTCACTTTAAGTTCACTCTCTCCAATAAAAGTAACCGCAATTGGATACTGAAGAACACAGAAACTCATTTCTGGCGCTAACGAATTTTATATGCAAGGAAATATTTTATATGAATATATATAATTAATCTTTCTACGAATATATATTATTTATTTACCTTTTTCCTACGATAAGATTTAGTATAGAAATGGGATAGATCGGCATTTACGGCTCAATGCCGACTCTTCATTGCAGGTTACTTCAGCTCGCAGTTGTTTTCAGATCTTCGGATCTTTTCATATATTTAGGTCATATCTTCATGTCTTTTCAGATATTTAGGTCATTTCATATCTTCATGTCTTTTCAGATATCAGGTTATTTTAGTTCACAAATCCTTGACCCCTTGTTGGTTAGAATTAATTAATTGTACAAAAATCTTTTGATCCGGTTCTTTGAACGGATCTTTGGAGAGACTCAGATTTGAAGAGTCAGATCTTTAAAAACATTTGTTTTACCCATTTATAATTTAAGACATTATTATGCTCACTTCACTACAGTATGAAATATAAACATACATATAAAATCTTGATCAGGCTCATGATATTCGGAAACTGTGCATTTATATTGTTATATTATACTAAAGTGTGTTTTTGATTTTTCTCACCTACTAAATGATATTTGAAATGAAAGTTTAAAATTTTGTTATCCGTTGAATTTATTAATGCTAATGATGTGATTTGATGATGAATTCAATAACAGAAAAAAACTACATCTCTACTCTAAAAGATTTTCTAGAAATATCAATGAACTCTAATTAATGACATTATAAAATTCAACGTGGCGCCTAAAAAGTACACAATAAAAACGTTTAAAAAGCAAAATTTATTCCGAAAACAATATATTTTGAAAATATTTTACAATATTACATATATTAGTTTTTCTGGTTTTTTTAAAATTAATTAATAATTAACAATTCTTCATTAATTTTTTTTGTTTTTTTCTTATCTATCAAGATTTTTATTTAATTTATTTTTTAATTAAAATTTTATAATAAAATCAGTCATATGAGAAGTAATTTTTGAAAAAATTTAAAATAGTTTTTTTTTTATTTTTTACAACAAAAGCGTTTAATTTTTTTTTTAAATTTGAAATATTTAAATTTTTGGAAAATTTTCGATTTGAAGTAAAATTTCATTTCGATATTTTAATTATTGAATTTTTTAATTAATTTTTCTTTTAAAATTCAAAATACAGGATGTTTGATTGAAACTGTCCTAATTTTGTATGGCCAGCCATTTTTGTTCAGTGTGTAACTGTCAGTTGTTCTTTTGGACACAGTCGTGTAGTTTAGTCGTTGGTAATTTATTGTAGAGAATTGGGTGCAAGAACACCAATAATAGTTCGTATTTTTGTTTTGTTGGTAGAGATGACTTTGACCAGCTTATTTAGCTCACTGTTGATGTCTTTCTGTGGTTGTACTTTAAGGAAAAAAGGTCTACATCAGTGATTCCCAAAGTGGTCTATATCCACTCCCAAGGGCCGACGACGACCTGCAAGGAGTCCATGTTCAGCGAAAAAAAATTTAATAATGAACTGTATAATTGTCATTACTTCATCATAGTATCTTACATTATATTTATGATCTTGGGGTGATATATTGTACATACTCAATTTTAGCCATTTCAAAGTGACTAGCTCTATATCAGCTGTCAAAATACATTTGAAGTTGATGAATTTGCAAAAAATCAATATCAGGTAAGCAGGGGGTTGGGTCTATCCGAAACCGAAAAACATGGCAAGTTGTCTACGAGACAAAAAAGTTTGGGAGCCTCTGGTCTACATGAACAATCATTCAGGACTTGAATGGTACAATATGTGACAAGAAATCCCCGAAAATATGATGAAAAACAAAATTAAAAGAGCCCCGAATTTGCATGGAGTTCATAAAGGACTATATCATATTGCAGACGTAACAAACAAAGAAATGATCTACTCAAACATATAGAAACGTAAAATCGGCCTATAGCCTAATAATCTTTCTAAGTTTTTTCTTGGCAAATTTGATTCTTTTTCTTCGAATTTCCATTCTAATTTACAGATATCAAAACTAATATACTTTGTGATAGTACCGCAAGCCTTACAAATAAGAAAGTCTTGTTTAATGTAATAATTATTCAAACTCGAAACTATATACGACAATTTCACTCGAACATCCTGTATTAAGAGTGCTTTTCTTTATGTAGAAGCTTGTTTGTGCATAAGAAGTTGAGAAAATTAAAAGAATTAAAGTGGAATTATTAACTTGAAATTGTGATTAAAATAATAAAATAATAATCTATAAAATAGTGCTTAATACAAAATAACGGATCGTTATCATGGGAGGGCATCAAGAATGATGAAATTCGAAATTTGTAGAAGTTCAAAAATACTATAGTATGTATGCTTTTTGAACTTGTATTTTAATACCCTTCTCGTTTATATAATAACTTTAAACATTTTACAAAATCATAAACTATTAACAATTTGAAAAATCTAGGATATTATTCTTTAATGTGTGTGCGAGAATGGTGTACAAGCATGATAACGCTTTTGTGATAAAATTTTGAAAATCTCTACTATGCCTCTATTAACAAACTCTAAAAACTAAGGCAATATATAGTAGTATAGTAAGGTAAAAGGACTATGGTAATCCAAGCAATTTTTATTGTATTTCTCCTAAGAAAAATTACTTGAATGAGAACGATATATTAGCCGCATTTTATTTACTATTGGTGTTCCGGAACAGAACAAATTTTTATATTGAAAACAACAATTAGAAACATAATCTAATCATCCTGTGCACTAATTTCATAGCTGGATTTGTTTCAAATTAGAGTATAGAGTGTGTTTTGTTTCTAAATTCCTTGTATTTTTAAAACCGAAAGTATTATTCACAATGATGCCATATGCGTTGATATAGCTATTATTTAACCAAAAAAAATGGCTATATGTTAGATATGGTACATTGTAAATACTTTCATGGTTAATTTCTTACCTTTGTTCTATTCCGGAGCAGAACATGGCATATAAAACGGGCCTATTACAATATTATTGTATATAATATATAAAGTTCAATTTAAGCCATAATAAATGATCAAACTGTTTAAGTTAGGGTGGTGAATTTTCACCAGACCTATCACTATGATCAGTTGTAGTTATCATTGTTGGTTTTAATGAATCTAAATATGCTTTTGTAATAACCGGTGATAATGGAGATTTATCACGTTTTGCATTTCTTTCACGTTGCTGTGATAAATAACGATCATAAAATGTCGATGTGACTGTTGTATGACGAATTTCAATTTTTGACGGTTCATAATTACTCAAAAGTTTCTCATCTAATTCATTAGAATTTCGATTTGGACTTTTTGATAAAGAATCATCTAATATCATTTTTTCTCTGCTAGAACTTTTATCACGTTTCATTTCATCATAAATATTATTATCAAGAAAATTATGTTTAAACGTTTCACCTTCGGTTATTTCAGATTTTTCAAATTTATTACTAGTTTCAACAACACTTAAAGGATCATTTATTTTTTCATCAATAAATTTCAAATCAACATTACGTCTTAGTCGACTAGCATTTTCTTCATTATTCTCATCTCGTTTTAGGCGAGGTGATAAATCACGTTTAGTACCTCTTGAAAATCGTGATTCTGTATCTTTTGAAGTTCTTCTAGTATCTTTCGTTTCATGAATTTGTATACTCGGTGTACTATGTCGTGAAATATTATTAACATTTTCAAATAATGAATCTATATATTTTTGTAGCCTTTCACCTTTATATGAACTTCCATGATTACATAAAGTATCAATTGATTTTATTGTATTTTGTATTGATGCAAGTCGATCAGTAATATTTTCATCTGTTCGAAGTGTTGTATTGGTAATATCGAAATTTCTCGTTTGTTGTGAAGATTTCATTTCATCCTCCTTACTTGTAATATTTTCAATAGCTTTAATAACATCATTATTTGCTATAAAATTCAATTTGTCATCTTGTTTTTGTTCAATCATTTTACAAGGACTCTCTTCCGATATATCGATATCATTTTTATCTGTGATTTTATTTTGTAAAATTCGATGTAATATCATTGAATTTTCTTCGATTATTTTCAAAATACGATCGGATTTTTTCTCTTCACGACTACTACCAGCACTACCACCACCACCACCACCACTTTCTGGGCATGATTTTGGACGTACATTTTGAATATCAATATTTATTGTTGGCTGTTCATCAAATGAAAATGATTTTTCTTTAACAACAAGATTATGTGATATTAAATCTGAACTACTACTAGCTCTACATGTTGATGATAGTGGAATACCAATTTGGTGTGGTAAACTTTTAACATTTGTTTTTAATGGACGAATGAATGATTTTTTTGGTATGATTGTTGACAAATTCGTGCATGTTGATGGTAGAATATTTTTCTCTAATATTTGATTATTATTATTAATGTGTAATGGAGTTTCTGTGTCAATTTTAAAATTAGGATAAACTATTTTCGTATCATCATCATCATCATCGTCTTCAGTCAATTTTGTCCGTATACTTTGATCATTATTTAAAGAATGTTTAAGATCTAAATTTCGAGGACGTTCAACAACATTGACACGTTCAAAATATTTATTCGTAACACCTTCTTCACTAACATCAAATAAATCATCTTCATCATGTTTTAAATTTTTTTCAGTTGTAGCCGTCGATATCATATCAGAATATTCAAAATATGTTGATGGGGTTTTCAATGGGCTTATACTAGATGTACTTAAATATTTACTAATATCAGCTATCGGTGATAGTTGACTAGTACTCGTAATAGTTAATTGTGACGGTGAAATATCTAAACAATTGAGATTTTTTTCAATCATAGATGAATTCATTGAGGATGGCATATCAAAACTTTCCTCTTCCATAATAACATCGGTAATTTTATTATCATCTATTTTACAAATAATAGGACAACAATCTATTGTTTTCGGAAATATTTCATTTATATCTTGTTTGAATCTAATTTCATTATCATTATTTTGATCATGTTCACATAAGTTATCAATTAAATCGGTTTCATGAGCTCGAATTGCAATATCGGCCAATTCTATTAAATGTGTTTGATTAATTTCTGATCTATCTAAAATTTCAAATGTATTTTTATTATTAGTAAATTCTTCAATAGTTTCAACATATTTTTGTACATTTTCTAAGTTATCATCAACAGGCACTTCATTTTTCGGTGTTTTCATCTTTCGTATAGGGCTTGCTTCCAATGAGGAACAGATACTTTCATTTTCATCATCATCACATAGGCTAGTGCTTGTACTGGAATCATTATCACCATCACTATCTTCGCTACACGATGATGATTCACTTCGTTTTCGAATTTTTGTTGGTGTATTTTTATATGATGATCCACTAAATGATGATCCAGAATCTGTTGATTCAGTTTTACTAGATCTACCAGATGTTGAATTCGAACTATCTCGACTAATACTTTTCAATTCAGAATCTCTTGTTTGAGGCGTTTCGGTTTTAATTTTTAATTGTTTTGTTTGTAATTTTTTAATTGTATTTAGTTTTCTAGCTGGCGGTATCGCACCTTGTGGTGGACCAATTCGTCTACCCTTATTTGTTATTATTGCATTTCTTCCTATTAATAATTGATTCATTTGTATAGTCGGAATTTGTGTACGACTAACAGATTGTCTAGCAACTGCTGTTGTTAATATAATATGAGCTTGTCGTTGTCGTTCACGTAATCGATCATATTGATTTTTTAATAATGATATATCTAATGTTAAACGATCCTTATTATTTACTGTTAATTTATTACTTAACGGTAGACCAGATGAACTTCTTAAACCCCAACCAGATGAAACTACCATACTAGACTCATCATCAGAGTCACCTTCTTCATCTGAATAAAGTAATCTTGAAGGAATAAATATAATTTGTAATTGATTACATTTTTATTTCAAATCAAATAAAAAAACTATATTACCTTAAACCCTTTTCATGTTTCCATGGGGCAACATTATGTAAATGTTTTTCACGTAATTTTTGCAATTCCGGAATAGGACCCAATTTTGCAACTTTATCGATCAAACCATTTGAATCAATTAAATGTCCATTCAGGAGTGCACCAGATAATGTTCCCATTTTACAATAAAAATCATCTGCAGTTTTGGCACTTATTATTTTACTGTAATTAATTTAAATTTTATTTTATTATAAATAAATCTGTATACATATATAGATATATATATATATATCGAAATAAACTAACTCTTCTAGTAGACCCCAAATTGCTAAAGCCGTACGAAGAAGTACATCACTACCTTCAATTAATGTTAAATCCCAAACTCGAAGTACACAACTAATTGGTAAACATGTACAGAATAATGTCAGGAACCATTGCATTGTAAAAACATTTGTTAGAGGTGGTTCAAATGATCCTTCTCCTATTGCTTCTTGTAATTTTTGTAAATGTTTTGCTAATGTCGGTAATTTTGATGTCATTATTTCACGAAATACTTCCATATCAGCTTGTAAACCACTCAATGAACCACTAAAATAGCCAGGCGGTAAAACACCTTCAACAAGAAATATCATAACTTTCATCGATTCAATTTCATTTTTATCCATCACTTGTAATATTAAGGCCCCAAGCATATTAAAACCCTGAAAAAGAAAATATAATATGTTTTATTAAAATAAATTTCATTATTTCCATTTTAGAGAATTACTTGACAATAACCAACTTCTGGATTCCATCGTGCATAACCCAATAGTATACGTTTTAGTTTCGCTTGATTTATTGCTCCTGTTGGTCCAGAACATAAACTTGATCCAGTACGATGTAAATCCTTTAAAGATATTTCTTATATAAAAGTTTATTTAATATTTATTTAGTTTTTTTTTATCATACTTTAACAATTTGTATTCCCAATTCTTCATCATCTTCCCGCCATTCTTCACTAAAACATTTTTCTTGTTCTTTTTTCCAATTAACATTTCTAGTTTGTAAATATTTATCAGCAAGTGTAAGCCAAAGCTATTAAAGGATTTGAATTTTGAATTACAAATAATTAAATAAAATCAATAATTCCAAAAAAAAAGAAATTACTTTTTTTCGAAATTCTGGTGGCATCCCGCCTGGTAAAACAGCTACCATTTTCATAGCATGTAACCATTGATTAAAATCCGAAGAACTTGTTGCCGTCATTGCACTGTTATCAGTTTCTGTTGTTAATGGTGGCGATAAACTAAATTTCCTTTCAGCTATATAAATTAATAAATCATTTTTTTTTTGTCGTTCTTCGGAAAATTTGTAGTAAAAATATTTTTTATCATTAATAAATAAACACAATAAAAAAAAAGAAAATGTGACAGTCCTTGTTTTTCATTTATGATTATGACAACATATTATTATTTCCCCGTTTTTCCAGCTAAGAAACCCAGCTGATTTATTAAAAATTATAAGAAACTTTGTTATGTGGGAGTTGTTCTTAAAATAAATTCACAAATTAAGGGTGGGACGGAAAATCTTAGATAATATTTAAACGAAATATTGATATTTGAAGAAAACAAAAACAAAAAAGAAAAATAATTACCCTTTTGCATTGAACTAGTTCCTGTTAGAAATTCCATAATGTATCCAATTTATGATATTTCCGCTACATTAACTTAAAATAAAGTCCATTAAAGTCTTGAAAGTATTTCATTTTTCCTATTCGCTAGTTTTTAATATCCTTTTTTTTTTTTTTTATATAAAACACTTTAAAAATCCGCTTTTATTTTAGTATTTACGATACACAAAAAGTTCCAGTTGAAAAATCATTTTTTTGTGTTCCTGTTTTTCCTCAAAATACTTTGGCATTGAAAAGGAAAATTTCCTTTTTTCTCCTTGCTTATAATTTTGTAAAATAAAATCTTTAGTTTAGCACATTTTTTACAATTATTTTAAATTTATTAATTTTATATTTAATTAATATTAATTTTTCTTTTTATTTTCAGTTGAAAAGAAAATCTAGAAACGATATTCTTGTCGCGACGACATTCAATATTATGTATTTTCTTTTTGAAGGGGGAGAATACAGTTTTTTTATGGATCGATATTGTAACCAAAGAGACTATCTAGAGACTATATTACGTATACGTAAGAGTTTCCTGCCGGTGTGAAAATCTATGGAAAACCTAAAAGTTTAACGGATCGAAAGGCAAGAGAAAATCAGGTATTTAGAATTTCTCTTAAATCGAAATACTTGAATGAAAATTTACGGGACACAATAATATATATTTTTATCTTTTTCTTAATGTTTACATTATTTATTACTAATATTGCAAAACTTACATATCCGATATAGTAACTATGTAAAAGTTCTGAAATTTCTGTATTCAAGGATTTGTAGAACCCAAAAAAGTTTTCCAGAAAATTATTACGTCAAAGAAAAGTTTATTGTGAGGTCATTCATGTGAAATTCTTCCCCTGCCCAACGTGTGTATAAGTCGTATGTATCTATGAAGTGGGTGGTACTCTGCCTTATTAGTAGAAATAGTATATTAAAATTTTCTCACGTAATAATCTTCTTGCATTTTTATGTATTAATAGAAAAGTAAAAGCTTTATTTAGATAATTCCAAAAATAAAGCTTTCAAGTGATTCCAATCAATCTACGTCATCTAATCATATGAGCAAGGATATTTTTAAAGTTTTGTGCCAGAAAAAGGATCTTAATGTTTTCTCTGTCTAGAATAAAATATATTTTTTTACTTTCTTAGATCTTGATAAGGATATAAGAGAATATTGTAATACGTTTTTAACGGAAATATAGTACATATTTTTGGGTTGCCTGAATCCGATTTGACTATTTTCTCAAAATGTTAGCATATGTGTTTGTGTATCTATGGTAATTTTTTTATAAGGATGATAACTCGAAAACATTTTACTAAATTTTATTCAAATTTGGCTCAATCATAGGCTATATAATAAAGAGATGAACTGATTAGATTTTGGTTAGAAAACCCTTCCAATTTTTCGGAAAACTTGTGTTGGGATGATAACTCGATAAGCATATCAGCAATTTTAATAAAATTTGCTACACACATATCCTCGAATAAAAGGAAGAACTCAATAGATTTTCAACGGAATTGTTAAAGTGATAGTGGCCAAAGTATGACTGGTGTCCTAATCGCCAGTCTGTGACTATAACGAAATTAATCAAACAATGAAAATGATATTACGAACAAGTGGATTATTTTAAGCTTTTAATTTACGATAATTCCAGAATGGCTTCTTAATTTAATTGAAATTTAGTATGAAGTTAATTTATAATCAGTTGATGAACTAATCCGGGATTCTCTATGAAAGTTGTGTGGTAGGTTATAGCAGATATTTTTCTTAGAAATGTGTTTGTGGTCGGATTAACTAGTTTAGAATCCCCTTTTACGTATTTTTGCTAGACATTAAAACTAAATGTCTAATTTATTATAATTTTTTTTGTTTATACACAAGAAAAAAGCATATGCTTCTAGTGTGACATGTTGAAAGTGTATTTTAGTCAAGAATAGATTAGGATTGTCATGTAAAATAATGTGTCTCTTTTCATTTGATTACGGATTTAATGATGATGTAGTCTAACTGGCGACACAAAAGTTTAGATATTAATATAATTAATCTTTAGAATTTCTTAGGAAATTAAGCTATTACCGCTTAATGGTCAAATGTTATTTTAAGAAAGAAATATTCAAAATATATGCACTTATAAACTTATTTTATTTAATTCATAATAATACGGAAAATATTTATAATATTTATATTTATATTTTTTTTTTTAAATATTGACTAGAAGAACGTTTTTTTTCATTTATAATTTTTTCAAAATTAATTTTTCTTTGTAATTTTACGTTGACATAAACATTCATTTCCAAGCTTTTTCCTTATCCATGGTAAATAATTAACTAAACGTGTATAAATTCCAGGTAAATTTGGTCGAGCACAACCACGTCCCCATGATACCACACCAATTATTTCAGTACTACCACCTGGTATTTCAATTACCAATGGACCACCACTATCACCCTGAAACGATACGAATGATGATGAATTAATATAGTGAAATATTTCCAAATTAATATATATATATGAAGTTATACATACCTGACAAGCATCTTTTCCACCATCGTGATAACCACCACATAACATATTATCAGTAAGTCTTTTATTCCCGTATCCAGCACCTTTACATTGTTCATCAGACCAAAGTGGAACTTTAACAGATCGAACAACATTTGAAGTTTTCTCTTTTTCAGCGATACGACCCCAGCCGGCAACAATTCCAAGTGATCCTGTATAATTTGATTCTCCTACAAAAACAAAAAAGAAAATTTAATTTTAAAATGAAAATAAATATATCCGGAAAATTATCTATCTTACCGGCATTTGGTAAACAAACTGGTTGTACTTTTGGACCAAATTCAATTGATTCATCCATTTCCAATATAGCAACATCATTATTAAATGAGACTATATCAAAATATTCATGATCATGAATTTTTTCAATTTTCCGAATTTCTGTATAATCTTTTGAGATCTCATGTCCACCCAAATAGATACGAATTTCATTCGGTTCAAAACCATAAACACAGTGTGCAGCTGTTAAGATATGTTTTTTTGAAATTATTGCACCGCCACAATAGAATTTTCCTTGACGCCTTAAACCGACCAACCATGGATAATCATTTGGTGATGATATTGTTCCGCCAACGATACGATTTCCTCGTCCTTTTGTTCCACAAACTATTGTAAAGGAAGGAATTATATTATATAATTTTTTTTTTAATATTAGCTTTATTTCGGGAAGGTTTTCTTTTACTAATAATTAAAACTAAATGTATTAATTTTTATGCATCGGTTTTTTTTTTTGTAAACTAAAGTCAAGTACAAGGCTGATTTCACTATACTATACTTTATATTGTTTTCAGTGGTTTAGTGACCTTTCAATATTTCCATTGATAATGCGTTTATAACAGGGGCGTCATAGATCACCCTGAAAAGATCGTTGGAAATTTCAACCTTAAAAAAGGTGTTTTCTTTTCTTTTTTTTTCATTTGTAGAAGGTATGTGCTTTGAATTTGAATGACAAAGATAATAGTGACGGGCCTTTTTCATTGAATTTTATCAGAAAACAATAAAGTTTACTTGAATGAATGAAATTTAACGAATTTTCAATGAAATTTAACGAATTTACATTGAATTTGAATGTTGCTTTAATAATTACTTTGTTACTTTAGTATAAAAAAAGTACACTTAGTTTTACAAAACACGTGTTTTTTTTTAACTCCAGGGATTGGGAATCTTTTTTTTTCCCGCATAGCTTAGTATAAGCGTCGGTCGGATAAGTAATCTTATAAAAGTTGCTTTAATTTCATTTTGTTTTGAGTAAAATTCAAAAACCAGGGAAGTATTATTAATTGTCCGGTATATACGCAAACCGGTTCATTTCTATCTTGTCTTGTGGTGGACAATTTTAATTAAATCCACGTACCTTAGTCAGGCTATGTTGGTGTTAAGAGGCATCTTCTCTAAATGGATAGAAGTACCATTGAAGATTTGGTGAATAAATACAATATATCAGCGACAAGACTCCGTTTTTTTTGTTTTTTTTAGAGAATGCAAACCAATTAATTTTAATCTATCGTGATATAAGAGTATTAATATACAAGAGGGATGATTCCATTGAGTAGGTACGATTTTTTGAAAACTTATTTAACGAAGTTTAGAAATTAAGTAAGGCGATTGAATTTAACAGCAAATAAATAGGTGTTATTTCAAATTTATCAGTTTTAAGCGAAAATATTTATTTTTGGAAGAGAAAACCACGAAAAACCAATTTTTGAGGAAATCTCGGGACAACCAAAAGCTAGTCCTATTAAAATTGACTTTCGTGATGTAAAAAAAAAGGTAAATTTGAAAATCGCTTGTTGTAATAATATGATTTTAACTAGAAATAGTGAATCAATTATTTCTAGGCTAAAATGATGAAAATTTAAATTTTTAATATTATTAAACTTGAAACTTCTTGTGTATAAGAAAGTTATGACTTAATCGAAAATTGTCTTAAAAACTCATCATTTTCACCAGAATTAGAACACATTTTATTGTTTTGAAAACAGCTTTTTTTTCCACTTAAAGTATTTCGACTTTTCACAAATTCAAAAATATTAAAATTATTTGAATTTGTTTTTGATGGTTTTTCTTTTTCTAACCGAAAAAGTCGTTAACAATTTTTAAAATACTTTCACCAATACTTTCAACTACTCGAACTCTAAACCTTAAGGGTGTATTAGGAAAAACAAAAACTCAAGTATTTTGAAATTAATTTGGAAAGAAATTTACAAAATAAGATATCACTTTTTTTTGTTTGGTTTTCTTTTAAATATTTACACATTATTTTATAATATTTAAAAAAAAATATAAATATTAATAATTAATCATACCGCAATCACATGAATTTACTGATTTCGCTTTAATATTTGAATTACAATAAATAAAAAATACCACAAAAAATACTAATTTTGAATTCATTTTGAATTATTTATTAATAAAAATTAAATTATTTAATTTTTTAATATTTTTTATATTTTATTTTATATTTTATTTTAATTTTTTAATATTTTTAATTAAGTAAAACAACACTTTTTGTTTCTGTTGAGAAGGACTTAATTAATCCAATGGATGGATACGATTTAATTCTTATTGAGATTCGTTTTGTTTTTATATAATTTGGATAAATTTTTTCCTCCTCCTTAAATTGCATACGATTTTCGATTATAATCAATAAAAAAATAAAAAATAAAAAAAAAATTAAAAAATAATTAAAATTTAAAAAAAAAAAAAAAACGAAAACGAACTTCAACCCGCTGAAAAAATACGAAAAAAAAAGTATTTTCTTTTATCAAAACTCTGAATCCCAAAACTAAAACTTAACTACAAAAAAGAAAAAAGTAGGGGCTGTCCTTGATTTTCTCATAATTTTAATTTTTTTTTATCATTTAAAAAGGTGTTTGTAAAAATATGTTCGATTGTAATTGTTTAAATATTTCCGCGCGCCACTTACAGTCAGCTCTCAATAATTTGAACTGACTACGATTTTTCATGAACTAAAAAAATATGGTGTTTATATTAAAAAGAAAGGCTAAAAAAGTTGTCAAAACACATTTAAAAGGATTTTTCTACACATTTAATACTGAATAATAATAATTTGTTAAGTCAATTAAATGAACCGTTTGGAAGCTATTCCGATTAAGTCTATTTTAAAACAAAAAATTCGCTGGATTTTATTATATTTAATAACTGACAAACCTTTGGAACTCAAATAGGCCCTTGAAGTAACAATTTCAACATTTCAGGATAATGAGCGGGTGGAAATTTCATCGTCCGTTTGAATCTACTGCCTCTCTGCTGGTTACACAATGGAAGTCCGTATTCATTCGTACAGCGTATAAGTAGTCCCATGATGTTGTCACTAAAAATTTGATTCAAAACATCATTCGGAGACGCACTATCACTTATTTAGATTTGAATACCAGACAAGGGTTATGGCTAAACAATACAGAAAGAATTCAAATTTAGGCACTAACTAACGTCGGCATATATCGACTTGTCCCAATTTGAGCCATTTATGGTGTCGGCCTATGCAAACATTAAGGAATAAAAAATATTATTCTATTACAATTTTACAAAATCAAGAAAACTTCGGACTTAATCACATTGAATACTGAACGTCTTAAATAATGTTTGCTACGTTCTCGTACGACTACTATGCATATACAATATTTTTGTTTTGCACAATTTATTCTTCGGATTAATAAAACAATGTAAAACAATAGTTCTACTTGATTAATAGATAACTCAAGTACTATAATAGTGTTTAATTGCCAACAATTCTAAAATGTAATTTAAAATATGACAGTAATCGAACTCTCAATCTCCTGGGTTTAAAATTTATTAGGCTCTGTGATGATTTTTGCCTGAACATTTCCCCAATTTTTAATGTGCCTGAAAACAGGCAATTTATAATATCTTGATCAAAATTTATATATCAATTGCAGCTTCGAAAACTTCGACCTCAAACAATATATTTTTTATCATCATTAATGACCATTATTTATCAAGAATTGTTTTTTCTTAATTTCCAAATGTAGAAAATGTGTGAAGTCAATGCCTTCTAAATATTTCATCAGGCCAGCACATAGACGACCATGACGTCTTAACTTCAAATGTGTGAAAAAGAAAAATAATTATGAAGCGCGATCAAATATCTAGAAGGCATTGGCATCCAAATGTCTCCATCTCTTATTCATTATTAGTATCACTAATCTAGATTAATATGTCACATTTAAGGTAATTGAGGCTACTTCTGAAATAATCTTACAAAAGTTACAGTTATAGGAGTTTTCGTTTAAAAATAATTGGCATTGAAAGTGAAAGGTTTTATAATTAGTATACTATATTTTGAATAATTGTTGTATAGTTTGAATATTGAATTTATAGAAAAAGTGAAACACATTACGTGGAATGGTTGAGTTGAAACTGATCAAATTCTGTTTCAAATCCTCGGTTCGGTTCTTCATTTATGTTTTAAGTTAAAAGTTATACAAATTATAACTGAGAGTCTACTGTAATTCCTTCTACTAAGTAAGTACTCTGTGTATATATTTCATATTATTGGCCGCCAATGTCTTTTTTGTAAAACATTTTTCTATTTATTATAGATACAATATTTCTACCGGGCGAGGGTGGTATGAGTTTTTCTTTTTAAAATGCATTTTAAATATCTTTGATGTATGAAAAGTGACTACAAATTTTGTGTGATAACAATGAACAAAAAAAAAAAATTTAAATATTAAGCAGAAATTAAGCGTGCAATTCTTATGACCCATTTTAATTAAATTAAATTTAGGTTTTTTGAATATTAACGCATTTTTGTTGACATAGGGCATGGTTTTTTAAGGGTTTCAGTCATATATGTATATTGGAAGAAAACATGTAAAAGAGATATACGTAGAAGTTTTTTTTTTTTTTTTGTTAATTATTTAGTTTCAAATTTGGGGCAAGGTTACGGCAATATATGTGACATTGTGATAAAAAAAAAAAAAAGTGAATATAATAATAATTGAATTTGATAAGGAATAATAAACAATAATAATGCAATATTTTAAGTACATTTCATATTTTTCTCTGACACTGAATTTTGAAATAAATTTATGTTTTTTTTATATTAAAATTAATATTAATTACCTTTCATGATAATGATGATGGTGTATGAATTAAGAACAGTTTATATTCGTTTAAGTCTGTTTTTTAAAGATGTTCTAATTACGATCATACAAGGTGGAGTCCAAAGTAATCAGGACTTAAAAAAAAAACAGAACAAATGGTTTTTTCGGCAAAATCAATTGATTTTATTCAAAATAGTCTTCTTCTGCTTCAATACAGCTTTTTGCACGGTCCAAAAGCATGTCGAACGAGTGTTTTAGCTCGTTGGCCTGTATGGCCGCCAGTATGCCGGTGCAAGCCTTTTGAATGGCCTCTACGTCTGCATAACGCTTTCCTTTCATCGGCAAATGCATTTTTCCGAAAAGGTAGAAGTCGCATGGTGCCATATCCGGTGAATACGGGGAGTGGTTGATGGATTTTTGGTGAGATAATCGGTCACAAGCGTCGATCGATGAGACGGCGCATTATCGTGCAACAAACGCCAACTTCCATCTTCGCGATATTCGGGCCGAACACGTCGAATACGGCGCACCAAACGCTTCAAAACTCCTAGGTAGAATACCGCATTAACGTTTTGACCGGGTGGAACAAATTCTTTGTGGACAATACCCTTGGAATCATAAAAACAAATCAGCATTGTCTTCACTTTTGAATTCTCCAGGCGCGATTTTTTGGGTTTAGGCTCGTCCGGCGCCTTCCATTCAGCACTCTGGCGTTTCGTTTCGGGATCATATTGAAAACACCACGTTTCGTCACCAGTCACAATGTTATAAAGGAAGTTTTTGTCCTTTTTGACCTCTTTAATGATGTCCTTCGAATGTTGAATTCTGAGCAATTTTTGGTCGTCGAAGCTCATTTTCGCACCGATGACACAAACATACTGCACTTAAAACGCAATAACTTCACTTTCAATAGATGAAATGTCATGAAATTCTCACAGGAAGTCGATAAAGGATAGCAGATTCTAACGCACCAGTCGGCATATAGATGGCGCCACTAGGGGCGCTAGATTCAAAAAGTCCTGATTACTTTGGACTCCACCTTGTATTATGACAGGCTTTAGTTTCTCTTATGCTTTTATTTAAGTTAAGGTGGTATGGTAATCTTATATAAATGACGACATTTAAATAGAAATCTATGAAATCTGAATAAATCTTTATGCCTTATGGTAGGTACTACCAGAGGGTATATTAGTTTTGTCACTCCATTTGTAACACATCGAAATAATGGTCGTAGAAAGGTTTTAATGGTATGGTTGTGTCAGGAATCAAATGTTATATCGATTTATGCATGTCCGTTCGTCCGTCCGTCCATCCGTTCGTCCGTATACAAGATAACTCAATAACGCGTTATCCGATTTTGATAAAATTTACAATGTGAGTTGCTTATTCCTTAACTTGGTTTGGTATTGCATTTGAGCAAAATCGATCCAAGGGAAGCAAAGTTATAAAGGAAAAACTAGGCTGACCAGAAAGTTTTGTCGTTTTTTTGTTTATGGTTTTTCGGATTTTATTGGACAATTTGTGAAACAATTTTGTTTAAATTAATTACATAGGTTAAGTACATAAATAGATGATACCATGTTAAATTTCAATCAAATCGGTCCAAGGATAAAGGAGAAAGATTTAATTCTAGGAGAAAATAACCCTCTTTACAAAGTTTTTTTGATGTAATTTAAAAACTAATACACCCATTTGAACAAAATTTACAGATTGGACTTATGCTAGCAGGGTCTAGGTTATCTGCAATTTGGAAGAAGGAACAAAGTTATAAAGAAAAAAACCTTGAAATAATGTTAGTTTTGACAGTTTTTCTGCCCCATTTCTACCATAGGGCATCAAAAAATCGGCTATAGGCCGATTTTAAGTTACTATATGTTTTTAGTATAATAATTATGTCCATGCGTAGTTCCATGCGTGATGTTGAAATTCGATAAAAAGTTTTGATGTTTAAAAAAAGAATGACCTAATTAATTTCTTAAACGGAAATGCTTAATTCAAAGTTTGTGATTTTGTAGCTTTAAATGCAGGATAAGTTTGGAAGATTTTTACGTCCTATAATGATACTAATAGTATCTAGATCAGCGATGGTGAACTTTTTTGAGAAGTGGGTCAAATTTCGTTCATTATTTTTTTAGTACTAGCTTGTGGGTTACTAAGTCAATGGCGCCACTTGGAAAGGAGGAGCGAAGGATAGTTAAAAACTACTTTTTTTGGTTCTCACTTTTACAGTCCACTAGGTTCGCCATTGCTGATCTTGATAATATATTAGTTTTTTCCACTATACATTTGTAACGCATAGAAATAATCATCGGAGAATGTATTAGTAATAGATTTGTAGAGAATCAAAAGTTATATTGATTTTTGCTATATATGTCCATCCGTTCGTCTACACTACATGATAACTCAAAATCGCGTTGTCTGATTTTAATGAAATTTACAATGTTGGTTGGAAATTCATTAACACAATTCGGTATTGTATTTCAGTACAATCGACCGAAAGGGTGTGAAGTTAAAAAGCATAATCCATGCTGACCAGATTTCTGATTTAATTAGAAAGTTTATCCAGCAATTTCATTTAAATTAATTATGTACATGCAATTGGTTACATACATAAATACATGATAGTAAGTAACCATTTTTTTAAAATTGATCCAAAGATAGTGGAAGTAAGAAATAGTTGTAGAAATGAAAAAGCCCGTTCATATATTTTTTTGTTGTAGTTTTTTAGATGTACTTTGCAGACAAGAATTTACACTATTTTTAGGGCTCAGATTATCTGTAAAAAAGAAAACACTGAAATATTATTATTATTAGTTGCAGTTGTTTTTTTCTTAGAGTTAATTCATTGAATTTTTTAACTTTGTTAATTACCAGTTCAATTTCGACGATAGGACATCAACATCGAATTTCTTCTATTCTATTACTTTAATCAATTCAAGTTATGTGTTTAACTAATTCTTTAATTTTCTTAAACTTGCATAATTACGTTCGATAGCTTTCCATATAAAGCACGGTTATGTAAATGAAATCATTAAAAATAAAAACTATTAAAATATCATAATTCAATTGATATTTATCGTATTACTAAGCTAACTTACATTTCATAACATCTTTTTTAGCTTGCAAAAATATTCATAAGGTCAGAATTGATATTTTATTCATAAAGAAAAAATGCAATTATACTAAGTTTTTGTTTTGTTAGTATTCTAAAAATGCTGTAAAATTTTCTATATTTTTTTTAATGAATTTTAAAACTTTTACTTATTTCTAACAAAAAAAGAAATATATTAAACATGATTAATTCTAAACAAATAAATCATTACTTCTTGAATATTTTAGTGCCAATTTAATTCAATATTAATATGCGAATAGGAAATTGAAACTATTCTCATATCGAGTACATCTTAACATATCTGAATACATGAATTTGTGAACTATTATTCCTGTCATAAAATTCGCTAAATATGGACTTAATATATTTCTAAATGAATAAATTTAAGTCATATTTCGTTGATTTTTATTAATTCCAATATTATTCGATGTGATGTAATATAAGATCAGATGTACTCCTTTCAGGCGAATTTTCCTCCTTTTGCCTGTCTTGTCCTAATGTTCTTAGATATATTCAAAAATGGGTATATTATCTAATTGAAAACTTACTACCGATCGGATTATATGTTACAGATTACAGTCAATTTCTGTGTATCAGATTTTGTTGTCAAGAAATTGTACGCATTATAGATTTTGTATTGTTTAAAAATATAATAGAGCTTGTCAATTTTTTAAGAAAATTTTTTTTGATAGAAATTTAGAAAGTTTTTTTTTTAAACAAAATATAAAATCAATTGATAGTTACTATCGTTAGGACTATATTTAGGAATAGAATCATGGCTAACAGTTTAGAGAATACTTGAGTTGGACTCCCGATTTCTCAAGGATTTCATGAATATATCCTAATGACTTTAGCACTTGATATGTTTTTTTTTTTTTTTATCTCAATTTATAATTCAAACTATTTCCATTTTAAATTATCTATTTTTATTAAAATAAAAACAAAAATATAAAAACAAATATAAATTCTTAATAATCATAGCTTAGAATCTCGATTGTCATTTTCATTAACGGTTCGATGTCTTTCAGTAGTTTTTTGATCATCACTAATAAAAGCAATATTAATTTGTCCAATTTTCATATCACTTTCGGACGTTATTCTATCATTTTCCTGTTGTACCGAATCGGTTTTCTCTTTTTGTTCATTACATGAATTTTTCCTAATATCATTTATTTGATTTTTATTATCATCTATTTGGTTTTTTAATCTGTCTTTTCTATGAAGACAATAAATCCATCTTACACCAAAAAAAAAAAAATTATAATTAATAATTCATTTTCTATATATTGAGAAAAAAAGAAAAAAGAAAAAGATAACTTACAAAAATATTGCAACCGCTGGAGCAGTTAATAATCCTCCTAATACAAAGAATGCTCCCGGGAATGTATTTAGTGTTGTAGCATATAAATTCGTATACATTGGTGCATAAACGAGTGGCATTAACGCTTCCGCAACACCAAATAAAGAATTAATCTTTCCAAGTTCATCACTAGCAACCAATTTCGAGGCTATCGATCTCATCGCAATAAATGATGTACCATTAAATATTTCTACAATTGCTGCCGTATAAATTTGCCAATCGACAACTGCAAAAGCATATACAAAACTTGATAAGATTTTTGACATGCTCGATATTACACCAATCAATGCATCATCAATTTCTAATACTTGTGAAAAAATTCCAACAGAAAATAGTGTACCTATAAAAAGAAAAAAAAATGCAAAAATTAAAAAGTAAATATATTTAAGAAACTGATTAAATAAAATAATATTCTATATTTTTTTTGATACAGGGTGTTCTTTATGCTACCGTTTTTTTTCGACTGTCTGTACTTTCAGTTATCAATCATTTCGAATAATAGGTCTGTTTTACCCTACCCCGGTGCAGGGTAACTGGCAAATAAAACGAGCAGGAGTAGGATAACACCTTAATTCAGCGCTGCTTTACCGACTATATTGAAATGAAATGAGAAGCTTTTAGCTAATACACTTTTTATGGTAGAAAACTGTACTAATTTCGGTGTAAGAGCTGCTCCTGGTCTGAAAGTAGTGTAGGATTTGCTCAATTGTTGGTTTTGTTTTCAATGTAAAATTTTGCTCTACCCCAGAGCAAGTCGCAAATAAAACAGACCTAGTGTTGACTGTACAATTTTAACTATAAATAGTTTAATACCTCAACAACGTGTAATTGTAATAAAAATGTCAAGACCAATCATTAAATTATGAATACGCAAATAAATTACATGATGCACCTCATAATGCCAGTGCCAGCATCCTCTGTGGTTCATTATAAACTTTGAAATGCTGTATACTGAAGTGTGGAATCGTTTAACTAACTCGATTTAGTCCAAATCATATCGGAAAAGCCTAGGAATGGCGATATTTTTCGATTTGATTTAACTTCAATCGAATTGCACACCTCCTATTCTGTGATAGATGCTTTCAAGCCTGTACGAGAATGACAGTCAAATGGCCTCTGTTAGATGGTATGTTCCAGAAATGAGATTAAATCAGGATTTTATAAGGATAATAATGAAAAAATAAAATAATTCTTATCCTAGAGAGAGATGGCGCAATATCATAGAAATATTTTGAAATACTAGTACGACATTAAAAAATACCCTGTATTTTTTGTTTGTTTGTTAAATATGTTCAAATACTATGTACACTATAATTATTATACCTAGTAAATTCGTTACCATTGCAAATGTTGAAAAAATACTGAATTCTACTTCGCTCCAATTAAAACGATATCTTGTAAATAAATACATAACAGACATTTCACCTAAAATAATAAAATTTCTTATTAATTATTCACAAAAAAAAAACAAAACAATTAAGCAATATATTCAAATTAAATTACCATGAAGTGGTCCTATAACGACCATAACAACAATAATTAACATAATAACACGTAAACGCCTTTTGTTATTGCCTTTTTTAAATGCAACATCAAATGTTGCTGTTAAATGTTCTTTTGCGAAAAATTCACATATTATATTCTTTTTTGGTGCCATTGATTGCTTTTCTAATTTCTCTTTGGTTATTGGTGGTGGTTCAACTTCTTTTACAATAAAACATCCATAAAGAAATGCAACCAAATAAAATGATGCTGATATCGAAAATATACCATAAAATCCAATTTGTCTAAAAATATTTTGATATTATTAAAATTAAAAAAAAAAGAAAAGTTATTATTATATTATATACTTTAATAATACACCACTAAATGCCATCCCAATTGGTACACCTAATGAAAAACAAACATTCAATATTCCAATACGTAATGTTCGTTCTTCTTTTGTTGTTATATCAGCAACATAACTAAATACTGCCATTAACATTGTTACCCAGCCTCCGGTTAAACCCGGAAATAATGATTCTGTAATAGCAACTCCTTCGACTGGGATATTTTCAAAATATGTACAAAATATAAGACCAAGTGCTGATAAAAATTCACCAACAAGCGGTATTAACATGCATGGTTTTCGTCGACAATGTCTAGAGCGAATTACCAAAATAACAAAAAAAAAAAAAAACAAAAATTGATTAATACAAAACTATGATAAAATAATAATTTATTTAATTGGATAAAAATTGTTTGTTCATTTAAATCGTGAAGGGGCATCAATTATAATTCAACAATATAGTAATTATTTGCATGCAAGCAAATTAAGTTCATATTTGTTCAATACTTATCTTGATCGGCAACATATAGAGTGAGGACACGAGATTTTTTATGCTTAGAGCAGAATGCCGTGAAAACCATCGCGAAAACCAACGTATTCGAATGTCAAAAATCGTATTCAAATTTTATGTGAACACAATAGCGTAACCAAGTATAGTGTAAATTGATTTTATTTTCGTAAATAAATTCCCTCTTTTCCAATAAGTTTGTGAAATTAACTATATTAAATGAAATAACCATTTAAAATATATAACTTTTACCCTCAATATGAATCTGATTATCACAAAAAAAGTAAACAAACACGAAGTGAGGTTAGAATATTTTGGTTTTCGCGTTGGTTTTCGGATTTTAACAAACTTGTTGCGGTGGCTCCGTCGTTTTCATGTCAATGTGGGTAGTCGGATAGAAAACATATGTATTTGAATTGATTTGACATTCCAATACGTTGGTTTTTGCGATGGTTTTCACGGCATTCTGCTCCACACTTTACACTGACGCCAATGACAGTTGTGTACCAATGTTGATAATAAAATTTTGAAACTTTATTGGCGCATCCTTTTAAAATGAGAAAGTTACGACATTTCTTTGAAAGCCAGTTATAACAAACTCTTATGGGGCTAGCATGGTAAATTCGGTTCATTATAAGCATTTAATGTCTAATGTTTGCTATTAAAATATGACTTTGAAATTAATTCGTTCTAATCGATGTTTTCACTATATAGTTTTGACGAAGAACTTGACAGTACAGTCCTGTGAGTTGCAAATATGCATTCGTTTAAAAACTTTAAGTAGTTACTTAATGCCTAAGTATGTATTATATTCTAATATTTTTTAAAGTTAAAAACGCTATCACAGCTTATTAGTTATTAAAGTGCTATGACTTAGCAATTTTGTAGTAAGCAGTAATGCTATTAAGCCTTTCAATGTTAGTTGGGATGTTTGATTGTTACTGATCAAAGTTAGAAGAATAAATACATCATAGACTAAAGTCACTTTAAATATCTAACTCGATTTATTTATTAAAAAAAAAACAAACTGCATATAGAAAATGTCAACGGAAAACAAAAAGATTCCATAAAAAGACATCATAGAATGGATGACAAATGTCCTTCAACTATAAATTTTTAATGATTTATGAGTTAAGAAATTGTGATCAAATCAGTAACAATAATATGCTGTAATAATTTATTCAAGCATTATTGTTGAAGGTCGTTCAAATAAACTCTGAGAAAGTATAATTATTGAAATCGTCTCCAATTGTTCAAGAAAACCAGACATTAAACTGTAATGAATGGCAACAAGTAATGGAGACACAAGAAGAAAAAATCCAATCACGCAAATACTTGTATATGCCTTAAAAAATCAAGTTATCTTATTCCGTCGTCGTCATGTACAAAACGAAGACAATCGAAACTAATTATATATTTTTCGACTTTCAATTTTAATTTATATAATTCCGCGAACAATTTTGATCCATTTAGTTTTTTCTTTTTTTCTTTTTTTTTAATTAATAAAAATGATTTAAATAAATTTACCTATCACTCCATGAACCCCAAAATAGAATCAATAATGACGGTATTAAACTTTGTATAATAGTTTTCCATCCAACGACTCGAGCTACAAGTTGCTGAACCATTTTTTCTTCACTGTAATAGAAAAAAGAGGTGTGAGGGGGAAAGGTAATAATGAAATTTAATCCATTCAAATGATTTTTAATTAAAAAATTAAATTTATGCAAACAAAAAAAAAAAAAACGCCGGCTATTTCTGAAATCTATTCCAAATTGGACTTATTTGATATCGATTACCGTAATATGAAATGCGCGACTAGAATTTTATATCATGTAACTTAATTATTGTATTCCGTCTATTTTTTTTTTTATTTACTTTTAACTTCAAGAAGTTCTTAGTAAAAATAAATTAGCATATGCGAATCCATATGTCGCATATGTTTTCTCATTCACAACGGAATGCACATAACAAAATACATATTGTAATAGTTTATTACTGGATAATTGGCTTCATATTGTATGTCAATATCAAAAGTAATGAGAATGCCATTCGTTTGGGTTCAAAAACATTTCATATCCATGGCTAAAATTGTCGTTTTATGATCACGTATTATTTTATTGTCACCACAGAAACACCTTTAATTGTTTATTAATAAATTAAATTTTATTTCCTTTCATTTTATAGCCGATTATTATAGAATATGTGAATCATTATAAATAAAGTGAAACCTCTGCTAATCGAGAAACTAAATAAGACATTCGAAGGTTTTATGTATGAAACAAAACAATCAAAATAAATGAACCACCTTATTAGAGAACATAGACAGTTTTACATTGAATACAACAACAATTCGTGCACCTATTTTTATTAGGTGTAAAATTTTGGTTAAAAAAATGTTTATTTCAATTGGTGGTTTGCGTCTAAACTATTTTTCTCATTTTTACTTTTTCTGCTCGAAAATTTCTAAAAAAAAACCAGGTTTCACTGTATTAGTTAAATAATCATAATTATGAAGCACACACAAAAAGAAAAATAACTTACGTTGTATAATTGGCGGTGTCACGTCTTGTTAATGCATCACAAACGACATCAGTATATCCCATATTCACACGGCAAGCTCTCTCTAAATTCAAATTTTGTGTTGCAAGTCCGGCCAAGACGCTTGGCATTATATAACACATTAACATTGGTTCAACTGTAATATTATTCCATAAATAAGACAAATTCTTATTTATATTCATCTTTCGAAATATATTCAGTTTTTTTTCCGCCATTTTTATTTTTTTTTTGTATTTATCCTAAAATATTAATTAGTAATTGTAATTAATTTATTTATATATATATAAATATTTCTTTTCGAATACATTTTGTAAGAATTAAAATATTACGAAAGCATGAATCTCTGAGTTGATTAAAGTAATTCTTAGATAAGATAATTTTTTTTTTTTTAAATTACGATGGGAATTTCTTTAGATTGATGAGATATCTAACTATATGACGAAAGAAAATGTATGAGTTTGTTACGGAAACAATGTCACAATATTTAAACTATGATTTGATAGAAATGTAAAATTCTCTCGTATTTAACTATAGTGATGATATGTGCAAGTAATTGAAATTAGTCCCACGAAAATTTCCATATTTGTACTAAAAAAATTATGAAGAACATATATTTTTCTTATATAATAAAATAAAGTGGGAAGCCACCAAAACTGTATGGTTAGGCCCAGCCCTATGTGATTAACACCTTCACAATTTATTTGTATTATTAAAATTCGTACTTTGACTTTAATAGAACGTGTTTTTTCGCACTCCAAAATTATTTCTTGCAAAATGCAATTTTTCTTTATATTTATTTTAAATTTAACGTTTTTGATTTTCATCATGATTTGGGTCAACATTTTTCCATTGACGAATAAAATGAGTTGCAGAAAATTCTAAATTTTCGGGCAAAACATTGGAAAGTTTGGAAGGTTAAGATTGAATTTTAGAATAGAACAAAAATATTTAAAATGGGGAAACCATTACAAAATTGATATACAATTAAACGAGAGAAGTGAAATCGTTATTAATTTGGTAGAAATTTTAGAAAATATCCTTGGAACTTTTTTTTTTCGTTTTCCTTGGGCGTTTCAATAACTGCAATTGAAAAAGTCTGATTATTTATTTATCTAGTTAAAGAGAATTGGAATTTTTCCAAAGGTTTTCCCATCACTGAATTATAGTGGCATCACAGTTAAGGTGACAAAAATACCACTAAAACCACCAAAATTCGAGGTCATAACAAAACAATTATCACTTTTTAAAATTATTTGAATGTCATTGTTTTTTTTTTCTTTATTTCTTGTTATGTTTTCTAAATATTCAAATATTCATTAGTTTTTTTTTTTTAATTTTTGGCGGTTATATAATCAATCATTCTCTGTTAATTTGTACAATTAAATTAAGTAAAAAAAAAGTATTCTACAGGTATGCACTTATTTTTTTTTTTATATATTGAAATATTCGAAAATACATATCCAAGCATATAATAGAACGTAGCAGTTTGAATTTTATATTCTATATGTAAAGTGATTATACCCTTTTCAATACAATGTACAAAAAAAACCCAGCTAAGATCCTGGATTTACAGGTTGAGGTTTATTTAACTTTTATTAGAATATAATTTCATTTAATAATAGCTGACCCGACAGACGTTGTCCTGTCCAAATTTCAATAAATTGGTTTGTGATCGTTTTGTGGATTTGTAAAACGCTATTGAAAATGTACAAACAAAGTAAAAATAAGAAAAAGACGTATTTAACTTTTCCGGGACCATAATGAATAAAACAAAAAAAGAATTACACAAATCCACGCATATGGTCTCGAGTTCATACAAAAATCCCATTGAAGAAAAGTATTTTCAGTTTTTCCCGAATTTTCCGGGCAAATTTTCCCATTTTTCTTTACGTAAGAACCTTATTCGGATTACTACGAACGTTTTAACAAAAAAATGAGCGAAATCGGTTCAGCCGTTCTCAAGTCATGCGCTTACCAACGAACAGCATTTAATTTTTATTTTTATAGTAGCACTCAATCTATTCTGAACAAAGTGCGTTGTCGGTCTCAAAAAGCGTATTCTAAAAAAATAACCTTAAAACCTATCTAAGTATAAATTTTATATTTTCTGAATGTTTGAAATAATCAAAAACTTGTGAATTTATAGAATAAGTATCGATTTACGCGCCCAAAGGATCGAACGAATCTCTTCAACGACTTCTCCTCGTTCCTGGAAATTGACTTAAAAACCATAATCTCGAACCGCAAAAATGCATGGAGTTGCAGAGTTTCATATCATTGAACGTTGCATAAAAACGTTACAAATTTGAGCTTATATTTTTAGTTAATAGTGAAGATAATACCTGGACTTCCATTTATCATTGTCAGTAAAAAAAATTGACTAGCTTACTTTTAACTCAAAACTTGAAAGTTAAAGATAAAGTTAAAGTATTCTGTTTCCAGTTTTAGATTATCAAAAATTAAAAAAAATTGCCATTAGGTAGATGGCGAAGTAATATGTAGCTGTCAACTTTTGACAGTTAATATATTTGTGATAATACAACTTCTATAAAATCGGTTAAGGAATGCATATACATATACATATACATATACATATGTTGAGAAAAACCACTGCATTACAGTATTTTAATATGCTAGATTAGTGATGCTCATACTATCTTTTATTAGACTATCTACAATGCGCTTTACAGCGCTTAAATCTAGCAAGAGGACTGGATGCAATTCTAACTTTAAGCGCTTAGTGAAATTCTAGCATAAACATTTTTTGCTAACTCGAACAGCGCATTTGAGGTTGTTGTTCACACTAAGAAATGATATGTGCAAAGCATAAATTGAGAGGAATTTTTGAAAATTGTTTCTGGATTATTGAATTTTAATTGCAATGAGTTTGTTAAAATTTTTCCACTCTCCTATAAAATTTTTATTTCACTTTATTCTCAATTTTTATTTACTTTCGACACTTATTTCTTTAAAAAAAAAACATATTTTTTAAATTTATTCAAATAAAACTAATTTGACGTTTAGCACAGACAATAAAATTATGTTTCGCTTAATTCAAGCAAAAAAATGCATCCAGGAGTTCAAAAAATTCAACTGCTTAGATTAAGAATTTTGACTAAGCGCTTAGTAGTGCTGGATGCAGCCATTGATTTGATTTACGCTTTAATGTATATATTTATTATTAAATCATAACTCTTTGTTTTCTTTCTTTTTTTGCTACAACATAAATAGTATAGCAAGACTAATGTACTTTTAATTTACTTGGTGAAGGACTAATTTTTGGTAATCATTATTATTTTATATAGAAATAAATTCTTTTAAAAATTTCATAAAATAAAATACAAATTTAGTTAACATAACATTTTCTTATTCTATCTTTAAAAAAAGTCAATTTTTAATCGAAAATCTGATACGATTCATTTTACTTAATACTGGTAACTTGTTTCTTATATAAAATTAAACTAATTTCCTTTTAATTTTTGATCAAGCTCTATACAGTTTAATCTCGATTCTTGTATATAACTCATAATTCTTTTATTTAAGTTACAGTAGATTCTAATATTATAAAGTTCAATCAACTTACATGCCAAGATTGTTTGAATTAGAATTCTTAAAACAACTTTCATCTAATGGGTTCAAACTAGAGACTTTTTACTGCCAAGTAATAGCTTTAATCACTGAACTAACAATAATACCCTTATCAACATTATTTTCATTTTGTTGTAACATAATTGAATCTATGCAAATGGTAATTATTTATGTAATGCTTAGAAATTAAAAGTGGATAATTCAGATTCTAATCGTTAATTTAATGTCGACCCACGTTTGATTCGAGATTATAGAGTTTTTAGTATACAAATTGCATAACAAAACCACATTACTTACAAGAATTGAGAATATACTATAATTTTCTAATGAAAATTTTATTACAAATTAACTAATTAATTTTTATGTTTCCAATATTAAACGATATACAAGTATTTCCACTCCTAAATATGGCTTTGAATCTTATGCCAAGTCATTTACCTTTTTAATTTGATCTAAAATTTTTGTTAGACGATAAAGTTTTTTGTATATTTTGTGATCCAAAAAATGCCGGTTTTTGGAAAACTTATATCTATATACAGTATGTAATAAAAGAAAAATGTCCATGATTAAAAAACTTAGAGCAGTAAATGGTGTTTTTTTTGCATCTACTTAGTTACTTTTAATGTAAACTTTTATGTTTCATGAATTCTGACAGAATTCAAATGTATTTATGCTAAGTGCTACCATAGATTATAGTACCGCAACTGCTTTGATGGCACATCTAAGCAGAAAATAGCAAATATATAAAAAATGAACATATTTTATTCATATTGTCCACCACCAACTCTGTGTATTTTCTCATCTCATCATTTTCTCAAATGGATTAAAAGTGGCATATCCATCATTTCATGGCACACCAATTGCGAAGCTCTGCCACAGACTATAACCACTATAACTGATCTAAACGTTTGTGATCTCTTGTGTAACTGATAGTTTAAATTTCTTCTTTTGTACGAATAGTTGTTTTTGATGAAATAGTAAAAAATTACATTGCCATTAGTGTGTGGCCACATAGGCTATACGCTTACTGCGCGCGCTTTTGAAGATGAGAGCAATGATAAATATACGCGTGTGATTAAATGGAAGTGGCCATATAGCCGAATTCGTTGGAAGCAGTATACGATAGAAAAAAAGAGAAGAATTGAAATTCAATTCTTCGCCTCTTTCGAAAAAGAAGGCCATTATTTTAATTATTAAGAATATTTGTATTTGAATTTGTGAATTAACTGACAAACTAGAGCAAATGTAAATGTGTTCAACGACAAAAGTGATATCCGATGTGGACACTTTTCGCTCACCGTTTTCGTTCCTCTCACCGCGTTAATATTTTTTCCCCTCCACGTAGAAAGCGCAGAACCTATGCGGCCTTACACTTAGTTGAATACGCGATTTAAATTATGGCAATGCAAATTCGCCCAACATTGCTTTTTGGTTACGTTTAACTTATCGGAATCGCAAATACTTTCTTCTAAGACAAATTGTATCTTCGATTTTTTAAATTGCGATTTTTATATATTTTCGATAGTTTTTTTTTTTTGTAGATGTTTTACTATTTTTTGTTTTCTTAAATATCTGGTCTTTCAAATTTCACGTGATTTTGTCGTTGCTTTTTTAAGAAAATGCCACGACACGACCTTGTTAAATCAAAATACGGTATTCACAAAAATTTGTATGCGAAAAGTTATAAACATAAAAAAAAAAAGCTTCAATAATATTTGTGTGTCGTTTTTTACACGAATCCGTTTAATGCAGTTTTGTCAGTTTCTTAATACATAATACTCGTATAACAAAAACTTTTTTTTTTTTTTGTATTTTTCAAGCAATCGATACAAGGTCTATAAAGTACTGAAATTTGTAAATTTTCAAATAAAAAGAATGGATTTAGTATATAGTTCCGAATATATTGTATATAAGATTGTTTTGAAAACGGCTTAGTAAAAGCTTCTAATATAAACTTTGAAGGACAATATTTAGCTATGATTTCTATAAAAAAAAATAATTAAGATTTAATCGAATAGTATAATTACGGAATGAAAATTATATTTCATTTTTTCTTTTTTTCAAATCATAATTATGTAGTTTTAAGATCATATATCGAAAAAATCATGCAATATTTTAGACAATTTTAGGGAAAACAGACCATAGTTAAGTCACTGAGTTTTAGGAACAACTAACTATCTTTTTTAAATTAATTCCGATAATAGTTTAAATTGACAAGTTTTTAAAAATATTCTACGAAATACAATTGAACAGAGGAACCTTTTAGAGTGCTATATACTATATACAACTATGGAAAAAAAGTAATGAGACTGCATTTTTTAAAAAATACGCACATGTGTGTTAATTTTAATTCGAGGAAAAAGAAAAAAATCACACGGAGCCATATCTGGCGAATACGGTGCTTGCGGAACGATATTCACTTGATTTTTGATGAAAAACTGATGTTTTTCAAAGAAATTCAATGACAATGGGACAAGACGACAAGACACACGAGACAAGCTCAAACCATCCTTTAACTTTGTTTGTATTGATCCTTTTGATATACCAACAATGTCTACAAGGTCTCTTTGAGTTAATCGACGATTGAAAAGTACAAGCTTCTTGATTTTCTTGTTTTTATCAGTAGTTAAGGTTGGTGGCCTTCCTGAACAATATTCGTCTTCGACTTCTTCACGACCCTCACCAAATGATTTGTACCACTTAAAAACTTGTGATCTTGATAAACACTGATTACTAAAACATTTTTCTACAAGAAATTTCGTTTTTTACACAAAATTTAATGTTAATTCTTTATTCAATAGATTTATCCATATTAATAGCCTCAACAAATTTTCACAATTACAAAAGATGCTGAAATTTTTAAACTAACAAAGCAAACATCATGAGATTTGTATAAGCTGTTTACAACAGTCATACCAATCTATCAAATAAATATACACATTAATATTCATTGCGCGCGTATTTTTAAAAGGACAGTCTCATTACTTTTTGTCCTAAGTAGTATACTCCACTTTTATATTGTAAAATATTCAATTCAATGCAGCAGCCATATTTCAAGATTCAATTACAGATTTTTGATAGGCATTTAAAAACACATTCCATTAGAGCCTTTCCATTGATCGTGATCTTAAGTACTTTCCGTGAGAATGGAATTGCTTTGCAAATACGATAAAACAAAAACAGATTTTTTGGTTCTCATATTTGGAAGGAATAGAACTGTTTTGAATCAAATATTTGAGATTTATTTAGAATGGTTTAGAGTTGTTTTCATGCTTGGAGACTTTCCCCAGATGTAAAAAAAGAAAAGTGGGAATCAAAATCAATACCAAACTTATTTTTTTTTTATTATAAAAATAAAGATGACTGAGTTTTGCATCTAATAGACACTAATATAACAATCTTTAACGTTTTACCTAAATTTGTTATTACTATTTAAATCATTTTTTTCATACAATTCCTGAATAATTCAATTCATTTCCTTAGTACAGATATCGCCTAATAGTGAAACTTGAAAAATTGACACGTCTCAATTTCTAAATTTCTATTACTACATTTTTCTGTAACAAAATATGTATATAAAAAAAATTAGCACAACTAGTAGTGACAGTCTAAGTAATTTTATTTAATAGTTGCGAGAAACCAGAATCCTGATTCAAACTTCAAACTGGATTTAAATGCTAGTTTATCATGAACAAGATTAATAAATCCAGAAGTTATGGCTAATTTAACTCGATTTAGAGTTCCAGGTTCTAAGACACAATAAGACGAGACGTTTGAACCTGGATAAAATATCCTAGTCTATCGCATCTTTAAGATAGAGAAAAAAAAACATATAGCAGCTTTTTTGATGCCCTGTGGTAGAAATGGAACAGAAAAACAGTCAAAACTAACAGTATTTCTAGGTTTTTTCTTCATAACTTTGTTTCCTTTCTTCATAAATCTAATCTGCAAATTGCATCCAAATCGGATAATTAGTTTTTAGAGTACATCAAAAAAACTATATGGACAGACTTATTTTCTTTTAGGATTATTTCTTACTTCATTATCCGTCAACCGATTTTGCTCAAATTTAACATGGTATCGTATATTTACATATTTAACCAACATAATTAATTTAAACTAAATTGATACACAAATTTTCGAATTAAATCCGAAAAACCATATATAAAAAACTAAAAAACGTTCTGGTCAACCTGGTTTTTGTATAATAACTTCTCTCCCCTGCGGTCGATTTTGCTGAAATGCAATACCAAACCAAGCTAAGGATAAAGCAACTCACATTGTAAATTTAATCGAAATCGGACAACACGTTTTTGAGTTATCTTGTATACGGACGGACGGACGGACAGACATGCATAAATCGATATAACTTTTAATTCCTGACACAACCATACCGTTAAAACCTTTCTACGACTATTATTTCGATGTGTTACAAATGGAGTGACAAAACTAATATACCCTCTGGTAGTACCTACCATAGGGCATAAACAGTTTATTATATTTTTACTGAAAATTGCGCCCAGCCTTCACTGACTCTATTGACTTTAACTTCATATAGAAGCATTTTACCCTATAAAGACGTCATAATGAAATATTTTAAATTTAAACACGAAAAATGTTGCTGAAATTTTATTGTTTTATTTTTAATTATTTTTTTCTAACTATACTATATTATTGGATATTATTTAAAAGTGGAATTTTTCCACGTTATTGAATTCCTATTTGAGATTAAGTTTTAATCTTCATTTAAAAACATAAATTAAAATTTAAAAAAAAAGTTCCTGATTTTTTTTTCTTATCATAATTTGAAGATCTTGTGATTTAAATATAAAAATAAAATCAATTTTAAGAACTGGAAATTTTAACATAAAAAAAAATTGATTCTATCGAATAAGTTTTTAATGAAATTTAATTCAATAAATACGACATTTTCTATAAAACATTTTTATTTTTATTTTCTTTCATTAAATATATATTTTTTTTTATATTTCTTTAGCGTTTTTTTTTTTTTTAATTTAGTAATTACTTTTTTTAATCAACGTTTTTTTATCTTTTTTTTTTCCTGAAATGATGTTACACTATTATAATATATTAAGAGAAATACCGGAAATCATTGTCAGTATTCAAAACTATTTAAATATATGGTTATTCTTATTTAAGCTTTAATTATTAGTATTTGTGCTTTCATACTTTTTTTTTTTTTGCTTTTTTAATTTGCAAAGAACATATTTGATGATAATAACAGAAACTTATCAATTATATAATAAAAATTTGAAATTGTTTATTTCGTCGTTTTTTTTTGTCTGTGTACCTTGTTTTGGTTAGTTCAATATTTTTATATCACGCACTTTGATGAACAGTAATAGGATGTTTATTTCAAGGGCATTAAAAAGAATAAATTGACAATCACAAATTTTAATATCAAAAAAGCTATTTGCATTTATCAAAAAAAAAATACAAATTTCTAGTTAAAAACGGTGAGACCGGGGATCGAACCTACACATCTCCTTTTTCCTCTGTGTATATAAGACAAGCTACGATGATCGTTTAAAAACCAACCAAACTACAAAGTCTATATTTTTTTTGTGCTCTATTTTTTGCGCCATGCATAAAAAAATTCTTAAAAACTTAAAGTTTCGACAGACTGTATTGATATCGTGTTTAAAAAACTAGATTTCTAAACTGAGCTAAACTTGCCGCTACTAATACTGTATTTATAAATCTTGTTCATGACATCAAAATCTGGATAAAATAATAATATTCTAGTTGATCGTAACTTTTCACACTTATTTGGCAGGATCAGGGATAAAAGTTCACATGAGACAAAAATTCTCAATGAACTGTGTAGAAAATTTCTCGACTAAAATATATTATTAATTAAATTTTGTAAAGAATATTGACGTACTAGAAGCCTCTGTGTCAGTACAATTGGTAAATATTTATTTAAAAAAAAAAAAAAATTGTCCATAAAATGAGCTGGAACCTAAATGATTTTATTATGTATTATTTTTACCTTTAGGCTCGATTTGAGCTGTTACTGTTACTAATATTAAACTTTCCTTTCCGTCAACGGTCTTAACTAATAGAGTTATGGTTGATCAAAAAGATATTCATTTATCATTTTTTTTCTCTTCTATCCTTTTTAGATGCTAATTTAATATAGATTTATTATTCTTCCTGAATATTATAGACCGAAAACGTGTAATTTTAGAATAAATAATCGACAGATTGTCGTACGTTTTTGGCGTTTAGGACCCACGAAAAAACTATTTTACTAATAATACTAAGAGAGTATTATAATGCGAAAAAATTACTATAGATTCATATATAAGGTTTTTTTTTTTAATCAAATTTATTCTACTATAAGAAAATAAATCCAACCTGAAATTATTGTTTTGTGTAGACTTAATTCAATTAATGGAGATTTTATTCTTCATTCTAATCTAATATATTTTATTTTATACAAACGTATTTATATATATTTTAAGAGCACATATTTGTTTGATAATAATAATAATAATAATAATAAAAAAAATATATATATATTAGTTAAATTAAACTCTCACAAATTAGATAAATCGGTTTGAATTAGGATTTTAAAGTTATTTTTGCTTTACAACAAAAAACATAAAACATAATCATTATAACTTTTGAAAACAAAACACACGATATTAAAAACTTACCGTTTAATTATGTAGTCAAAATAATTAAATTATACTAAATTATAATTAAAACGTAATCACGATATTTAATCAACATAGGCGTTTATATATATATAGTTTAAAAAAAAGAAAGAACAAGTATTAAAATATTTAAATTATTTTAAAAAAAAGTATATTTAAAATTATTATTATTATTTTTTTTTTTTATCCAAACGATGGCCGGCGCATCTAAAATTATACTAAAAAATCTTCTGAATTTAAATCTACTATATTGTATTCCTCTAAGAGACTGACTATCGAGAGACTTCCCACCAAACCATATAAAATGGTTATGTATATATTGTTACTGAATTTAAAAGTTTTTAACAATATTTTTGTTATTTTTCTTAGTAAACTTTACAGGGTGATACTTAAGTGATCATACAATAAGTATTTAAAATATAAACAATTTGAAAATCTTAATTCTCTTAAAGACATATAAAAATTGAGGCCCTACTTCATTTGATGTGCAAAAAAAAATGAAATGAAAGGAATAAATAAAATACAAGTTTTAGTCAATCTAAATACCTATAAATAGAATATTTTAATCATTCTGTACAATCCTTTGATAAATTCATATTACAAGAGTCTGTAATAATAATCCTAAAGAAAAGGAAATTTCAAGAGAACTGGATTGTGGTAATATTGAGATGAAAAAAAAAACGACAAAATAAGTAGACAAGTACTTGACTGGAATCTTCAAGAAAACAGAAAATATAAAAGACTTTCCTATATACTTTAATAGTCATAAAAAATACGTGAAGATTCTAAATATACTACTTCACGTATTTTTTTATTACTATTCTAAATTTTAGAAGTTCGAATAAAGATTAAATTTATTTTATGTTCTAAAATGAGTAGGAAGAATCTTTATTTTATAACAAAAAAAAAAGTTAATTATTAATTATTCCCATAGTTTGGAAAATTTGTCCATTCCAATTAATATTACTATATTCCATACTTTCCTTTTTGTTCTTATCCACTGCGTACAGGAAATCCATTTACAAAATACAGGTTTTATTTTAAAGTTAAAGCGCACAAGTTGTAAGCACACATGACACAAGTTTAGCACTTAAACGTCTAGATTTCTGAATTTAACAATATTCAAAATCCTTTAATTTATGTATTATAAATCAACGCAATAGGGAACTCCCAAAAACCGTTTTACTTAGGGATAACCCGTTTTTTGTGAGACAACTTGTCCAAATAAAAAATTGCCCGGATACAGTGCAAAAAAAAAAAGAAAAAACTTAATTTTTAATTAATTTATTATTAAAGACAAAAATTAACATTAATTCACGTATTTTAGTGAAGAAAACCCAGTGGGATTAGCAGCACGTTATGAGTACATAAGTTTAAATTCAAATATCAACAAAAGTGAAACAGGGAAAAATCGTTTAAATTCTCTGATTAATGTTCAATTTTACAGTGACAAGCTATGTTGAACTTTAGTTCCAAATTATTCCAATAAAAACCATATTGAAGTTTACTATTCTCATTTTGAAGTTTACTATTCCACTTTGAAGTTCACTATTCTGATTTTGAAACTAAAAAGGTATATAATTAATTAATTAGTAACAATTTGGAAGTTACACACACATATGTATATACTTGTATAAATAAATAAGAAAGTAAAAATTATAATAACATATTAAAATATGCAAATACTGCGATGTTTATAAATTATTTTTGGGAACTCCAGACTAATCATCTGAGTTTCTTATATTTATCTTTTATCAAAAATAAGTAAAATGATAAAATATAAAACTCATCTTCTTTTTGAAAAAAAAAAAAAAAAAAATTAAAAATTTTGCAAATCATGTAAGCCCCAAAAATATGATTCACCCACTAAAAAAAAAAAATGAAAAAATTATAATTTTTATTTAAAATATATTTTACATAATTTTGTGTTTATAAACAAAAAATTAACACAAGACCAACACCGCGAGTTTTTTCAACTGGTAAATACAAAGGTCAATGTAATTGGAATTTTATATTTATTGTTAAACCATTAAAATTAATATCTTTATTATTCGATAGATAAAAATTTTTAATATTAATATTTACTTTTTCATATTTATTACCGTGAAAAATTTTTTTAATTTTCTAAATTGTAAAAATCAAAGTGAAAAGAATTTATTACTTATTTTTAATTACTGAAAAATTTACAAACACCTTATGACACTTTTTATGATCACCGAAAGTAAAAGACTTTTTATTTTAACGACTTTCTTAAAATAGTTCCGGAATGAAAAAGGATCTTCTCAGTTTTTTTTTATATAGTAAGAGCTTTTCTTTTTCTTTATGATATAAAAAAAGCTCTATGCATTTATTTCTATATTAATGTTAAAATGACAAAATATATTTTCCTATCAAATATAATTTTGTGTGAATGACTTTAAAATAATTATTTATTTATAAGAAATGCATTCGTGCGATAAGATTATTATGCAGTAACCATATGGAAATTAAGAAAAAAAAAATGCCTGAATCGAAAGAGCTTTACAAAAGCGTCATCTTCATTTTTATGGATACATTTTTCTGACCTCTTAAAAACATAAAAAAATATTAACTACTCCTATAAAAAACTATAAAGATCAAGCTGTTCTAAATACCAGTGGTTCTAAATTTATATTATAGTTATAAAATAAATGTAGCCTAAAATTATCATATAGGTAGGTTTTTTAGATATTGTAAAATATATACAAGCATCTCTGGAATAGCACGGTACTTGAATAACCCGAAGTCGCGAAATTGCGACAACCCTTGAATAACACGGAATTTGAATTACACGAATTTGCGAATGTGTGCACAAATATTACTGTTAACGATCACACAATGCATATGTACATAACAGATTTGCAGGAAATACATAGATATCAAGCAAAGTTGTAAATCTCAGTTCTTATCGTAAATAAGATATGCTCAGAATAGTTTTAGTATCATTGCATAAAGTTGAGAGTGCTTACTTCTTTTTGGAACCAAATGTACAAATTTGTATGGATATCGACTTTTGAATTGCACGGTTTTGAAATTGTAAGAATTATTAGTATCGAATAACACGAATTTCAATAACACGGAATCAATTAACCGTGTTATTCGCGGGATGCCTCTATTTTGATTCAAAATTTCAACCACTAAAAAACCAAAATTTCAAACAGTCATATGCCATAGTTTCTTTTTTTTATGCACCATCTACAATTTTTTTTTCCTTCATTTTTATTAAATAAATATTAAATTGGGATTATATATAACAAATAAATAATAAGTATCCTAATTCCCAATCAAATCACTCCAAAACAATATAACAGAATTTTTTATATGAATTCAAATTAAATTTTATAAACATTCAAAACTATGAGTGTGAAATTGATTTATCTCATTAACTTTTATCCCAATAGATTCAAATGTCTAAAAGAAATAATCTTCAAGATCACCTAATACCTAATTACAGACCATCAAAAATACAAAATACAAATTTACATGATCTTCTGATAAACTCTGTAAGACGATCTTATTCATTGATATGATCACTTCATAAATTTTTAAGGTGGTATAATTTGACTAATAAGTCCATTTAATTAATTTTCAATCAAATCTAATAATTCAACAAGATCCCTTTTTATTCTACACGATGACTTAAATCAAAATGATAAGATCTGTAAACCTTAAAAATAAAATATCACCAATTAATACTATCTTCTGATTAGCTTTTTACTAATGTTCTTCTGATCAACATGGTTACTATGATGGTGTTATTTCAAAAGATCACTATGATCTTATAAGAAAAAAATCTGAAAACCTGTTACATGTATTATACATATTGTCAAAACATCTGATAAGACATTTCGGAAAAGATACGATCGCTTAATAGACTTTTAAATAAAACCCAACATACAAATGAGCGATCACACCATTTAAAAGATAAAACATCTTACATTTTGAGAAACTCTGTTCTAAAAAGTATTTTTTTCGTAAATAGTTTTAAAATTACTAAAAATTCAAGTAAAGGTTTATGCTTTGGCTGAGTTTAAAAAATAATATTTAAAAGTTTAAAAAAGATAATATAATAAAACTGACATACATAAGATACAAATCATAAAAGGATTATAATTTAATCTTATTAAATATTTATGAGCTTTCCAAGTTTTTTTTACCATTTTTTTTATTTAAAATTCAAATCAATAAACGGATTAAGGAATCTCCCTATCAAAGATTCAATATCATTCAATAAATATTGATTAATTAATGGGGTTCCATTAAAAATTTCTAAACCTATGTTTCTACTGGGTTGAGTTAGAAAGTTCCATGCCCTTTGATACATGACAGGGTCTAGTATCAAAATTCGAAATATCCAAAACTCATTGGCATTCTTGAGATCTTTAACTTCAATATGCAAAAACATGGGTACATACTATATATTCAGACTTTTTGTTAAAGGCTTTCAAAGTTGAAGCTCTTAACTTTTAGCACAGATCTGTGCTATTAACAACCAAATAAAATCATAAAGCCAACATTTTTGTGTTTGTGTTTGGATATTTTGACTTTTGATACCTAGACCACTACTCAGTTATTTAAATGATTTTATTGGTGAATACCTGAACCATTTCAAGCAATCCTGGCTACAAAAGTGGAAGTATGATGTTTCATGCATTAATCGCTAAAAGTTTTTCAGAATCAAGATCCAAGATCTTGTAAATAACATATCTCTTTAAGTGCATCTGACAAGTTTTTTTTAATCTTCCTTTCAATTGTTTCCACCTGAGTTTAATATTCTAAATGGAATCACGTTAAATATATTCTAAAAAAAAAACGAAAGAATTAAACATAAGACATTTTTCAGTAGGCACAATTTTTTTAGGTTTAGGTTTCTGCTAATCAGGTATTTTATTTTTTCTCTGTGTGTGCGATAGTATTTTAGTTTGTACGTATTTGTATTATTTAAATTGTCATTAAATTTTTACCTGTTAAAATGTTTCGTTTGAAATATAAAGAAAAAATGTTTTTTTTTCGCGAAAAAAAAAGAAAAAAAGAAATTCTTAAATTGTCTCAGATATTCGTGTTTTAATATAAAAAAAAAAAAAAATTTAAATATATTTATAAAAACAAATCTCGGTTAATGATCATGCTTAACACCATTCTTGACAAAAAAAAGAAAAAAAAGCAACTTAAGAATACACTAAGAAGACAACTTTAATATATATATATATATATTACTATCATTTGTATTATAATATTAGTGATACTGTATTTGATAGTGTATTTGAGTGTTGATCAGTTCGCGGTTCAAACATCATTTATTAAATCCAATGTTAAACTTTCTACTAGTAGTTTTAAATATACAATTGGAGGTGGTTAAGCGTGGTGTTGTTATTTTATCTTCCAAGTTCAAGTACAATAAAATCGGTTAAAATAATAATAAAAAAATAAAAGTATATAAAGTTTTTTTTTTTTTAAGTTTCTTTAATAAATATTAAAATTAATAAAATAAATTTTAGTGTAATTAAAAAAAAAAACAAAATAATATGTGGATTAACATATTCTTTGTGATTGGTTTTTTATCACATATTTTAATACAATGTAAAACAAATGAAATCTTACCTGGCCAATATGAAGCATATTTGCAACAAAATAATAAATTAGGCGAAAGAAATATTGCAACATCGATGAAGAATTTCATTGATGTCTTTAACCGAGGAGAAAAATCGCCAACACAAAATACCATATCTGGTGGCGGCGGTCATCATGGAGGAGGACGATGCAAATGTCGTAAGTAATAAATAAATGTTTATTATTTTCTTTTTGCAGATAACATTTTTATTTGTTTTAACAGTTAAGAAAAACAAACATAGTTTCTTTTCGAAATTACATACTTGTATATTAAAATTCTAAAATTTAGTTTTACTTGAAAATCTTTTCTTTTCTATTCAAAAGAACAAGTTTTTTTTTTAATGTAATAAACCTTAATTTTATTTTTTGGTTGTTCTAATTTTAATCGACTAAAAAAGGTACTATATTAAAAAATATTTCAAATAATAAGAAGTAAAAAAAATGATAAAAAGAAATCTTTTTCATGCAAATGAAGCACCGATAAGAAACTCTTTTTCGAAAGTTCTTTTTTTTTTGTATTTAAACAATCAGCGAATAACATTATATATATATTTTTTTTTGTCATATATTGATACAAATTATAATGCGATTTATTAACATTTATATAAATGGATAGAAGTAAAAACTTCTTATAGGGGAGACTTGGCTAATATTGTATTTATAATTCAATGATGGTGTCTCGATAAAGTAGAAGCCATTCAGATGTGACTATACTCTTTTAGTACAGATATACTATAGAATAGTTATTAATTAATATAATTTCGGAATAATCAATATTACTATAGATGTCCAGTGTACCAATGCTACTGGCATTATTTAAAAAAGCACAAAATAAGAAATGGTTTATAACATGAATCGGACTCGAAAATGTTTAATTTCTAAATTTCTTTTAAATTGGATCAGTAGTTATTATAGTGGCACGGAGCCTGAGAAGAAGTAGCAACTCTAGCATTTTATATGGTATATTAAGATAAGGACTATCAAATGTTATATTTATTCATAAAAATAATTTCTGTATTCTCAGGGAAAACGACGAGCATAAATTGATTTTAAAAGTTTTGAAGGCAATGATTTATTTAAATGAAATTAATTTATAAAATTCGTTTCGGTTTTACTTAATAAACAAAATATATTTTGATGGTCAAAAGAAATTGTCTTCCTTTAAATATTTAGAAATTGACTGATACTTGTTTAGCCTGGGACCACAGATATATATATATATTAAAAAAAGAAAAAGAAATTATCAATAAAATATAGGTGTTGAGTAGTTATTTAGCTTAAAAACAATCAAATTTATGAAGCATTTTTAATGAGGTCTTAGTTCAAGGAGTTTAGAACAATCATTACTTACTATTTACCATAGGCTAATAATAAAAATTCCCAATGACTGTGCATTCTTGTGTACTAATATTTCTATACATTATAGATTCTTCTTTTTCTTCTTAAATTTTACCTACAATAACAATTTCACACTACTCATATATAGGTTGGACATATACTAGTACATGCTAGATTCAGTTTCACTCCTTATCTCAACTTATTTTTAAACAAATATTTTCATTTGCTTACAAAAATTCCCATCTCTAAGAATTTACTTTGGCATTTGGCACTTAATTCTAATTATTCCTGTCAATAAATGTCGTTAGAGATGATAAAAGACTTCATCAATCCGAATTTGATTTTATAAAAGAATCTTATACTTAAATAAAGCTTAAAATAATAATTTTGAATATCTTTCAAAATAGCCCAAGTCTCTCCTATATTTATTTGTTTACGATAGAATTGTGATGCGATCAAAAATATTTTTTTAAATTTCTTAAAAACTGTAATCAAAGAAAAAAAAACGGTCCAAAAACATTCACTATTATTAATGGATTTCCAAAAGAAAAAAAAAAGAAACCTCTTAAAATATCCCAAATTTGTCAATCTGATGTTCCAATTCTTTAATTTTATTTCGCGTCATCAAGTCTCATTTCTAATAATAACAAAAACAACAGACAATGGCGGATTTATTATTAGGATCACAAAAGCCTCTCATACCCTTCAAATTTTTGCAATTTATTCACTCTGTATAACGAATGTTCGTTTGTTTACTTTACAGTAAATGTAATGTTGTTAATTGGACTAGGTTTATTTCACGATTATTTACACTATATTTAGGTACTGCTAATAAGTACTTACCGTGATTCTTATTAGGAACTTTCCTTCAAGTAACTAAGAGCACAGTTTAATATAGCGTTTTCAGAACTATAGTATAAGCTGTCTTGTGCGTTTTTTTTTTTTTTTTTAAATATTCTTAACACCTGTATTAAGCCAAGAAAAAACAGAAAAATAAAACGGGGTCAAAAGAACAGACTAAATAAACAATTTGAACAAAATGAGAATTCTTTCAAACAAAGAACTATAAAAACAATATCTTTAGAAACACCTTTAAGATGATGATTCTTGGTAAATTTTGTGTCATCAGCAGAACTCATCAATAAAACACCACCCAACAAGTTATTAAACGATTTAAAAAATAAAAAAAAAACTGATTCAATTTAATGGGTTCGGTTTTTTCTTTTTTTTATACGCAAAAAGGTGACTGCTGAAGTTAATATGGTAATCCAGAACACATGCCAAGTCAACTTTGGGGGTCAAAAGCTCAACGCTCTAAATATACATATATATATATATTTAATAGTCTTCTTTTTATATCCTATAGTATAGAATACCAAGGGTTTGTCTAAGTTTTTATAACCGCCTCTCGTAAAACCATCGGACAGACAGTGTCTTTGACTATATTATGAAGACGAAAACTTAAAAAGGCTTTGACTGATTTTATTGAAATATAAAGTATTTTATTAAGGACATAATATAACGATTGTAACGTGTGCTGTGTGGCTTGTAGCGCCGTCTTGTTGAAAACACATATCGCCGATATCAATTTCATCTAATTCTGGCCAAAAATAATCCTCCAACATGGAACGGTAGCGCTCTCCATTGACGGTAACATGGCGATCGTTCGCATCAACGAAAAAATATGGCCCAATTACGCCTCCGGCATACAGTGATTTGTTGTGGATGCAATGGTGTCTCTTGAAGCACATGTGCGTTTGTTGCTGTCCAATAACGCATATTTTGCTTGTTGACAAATCCGTTTAGCCAAAAATGAGCTCATCGCTGAGGATGATTTCTCGCTTTTAAAGTTGCGGCGACCGACTCGGAATTTCGGTAGTAATTTTTAATAATTTCCAAGCGTTGCTCGTTCGTGAACTTTACCATGATGAAAATGTTGACTTTAATCTACGTTTTGACATTGACAGGTCATTATTAATGTTTAAGGGTGCGTTCATATAAAGATACAAAATCGTTATGTCCCTGTTAAAAGACACTATATATGATTTTTGATATTGTATTGTAATTGAATAGAATAGGTAGAAGAGAAATCATAGCTGTTAGTTGTTTTTAATTCCAAAAATGTTTTGACTTATTTGTTTGAAATTTGAAATATAAGTTTATGATTTTTGGATTTAAGTAATATCTATGCTAGCAAAACAAGGCGATAAGAAATTAAAGTTTTTTGTTGATTTAATTTTTTATAATCAGCAGTGGGATTCTGTAATTCTGATAGTGATTATCACTTTGATCATGTTCAAAAGCGACGGCTTCGAAATAAAAAATTGTCCAAACATTATTTGAAAATGACAGTCCAATAGTTATCACCTCAAATTCATCACTTTTCGGCGATAAATTGCCTTGCAAAATATATGAAAATGACAATCAATTGCTGTTTATCATTTTTGCAAGATTTTCACTGTAAGTTAATCTGAGACTTTTATCACTTGTCGAAAAAAGTAACATACATTTCAGAATATGCCTGAATAACTCAAAAATCCATTGATTAAATTGAACAAACCTTTGAAAAATATGATAGAGGGATAAAGAAACTCAATACAATTTTGAATTGAGACGAAATTATGTGAATGTTAAGAAAATTGCCTACAACACTTCTATGGGTTTATTGCGCGACAAGAAGTTAGGCCAACATCAACGTATGCGTTACCATTTTATCACCATTAGAGTATTCAAAAATTGGCTACAATAAATCTTCCTCAAGTTTCTTTAAAAGCGTACTGTTCTGATTTTAGGGATGAGTTTTTTTTTTTTTTTTTTTGTATACTTCCAAATAGCTTTTTTAAACTATTATTTATCTGATTAGCAAGTTTAACTTGTTTTTTTTATTTTTTGAAATTTAATTAATGACAAGCTAATAAATTCTGATTAATTTTTTCATTTAAAAATGCATTTTTCTGAAAATTCATTTGGCATTTGTTTGTTTGTTTGTTTTTTTTTTTTTGTTATTGCAGAAATTCTTATTTGCAAAGAAAAAAAATGCTATAATAAATATTATTTTTTAATGGGAAATGTCTGTTTTCTTAAAATGTTAATCACATAGTCTGTTAATCATGTTCTTCGTAATATTTCTTATTTTTTTTTTCTGGTTTGCCTAAATATATGCACTTGTCGCTTGACCGAATAAAATTTGAATCGAATGAATTTTGTATCATATTAAATTCTTAAATTCTAATTATCCTACAACTCGTCCATATCATTAACATCATCATGAGTATGACCCAATACCTCACAGTAAACATTCAGAGGTGTGATAAATAATATGGCTCTATAGAAAAGGTTACATTATATACAATAGTTTAGGGTACGCCATTGTCTCAGAGTTTTGGATGAAAGTATAGTCTAATATGCCTTATTCACCTTTATTAAAAACATATTAGTTAAAATGTGTGTCATGTCCTTGTGAAAATGTTAGAACGTTCTTATGACGGTAGTGATTGTATTTTATATTAATGAGATATAAAAAAATTTTCATATATTCTACACCAAAAAAAAAATGGAAAAAGATGAACTATTAAAGATCATAAAAAACCATTGAAAGTAACAAAATTCTTGACTTTATATTATAATATCAATATCTTTTTCCGTACTGAATATTTGTGTTCGATTTGACGTGATATGATGCAAAGGCTTGGCTAAAAGATGTTGTCATAACTATGGTATTTCCCTTTTTTGTGTAACTTGTTGATCACATGATTGTGTATCTTTACGTAAGGATTATTTGAAAGTACCTATATGATATGAAAAATCACGTAAATCGAATGAACTTTATTAATAAAACAAAAACGATTCGAATTGAACTCAATCATGTTCGTATAATATACAAACACTTCAAATGAACGGTGTTTGGCGCCGCACATAAAGTACTCTTCATAAAAAAAAAATCCGTTATAGGTAATTCTACTTAGGATTGAATTTAATTAAAATGTAAAGAAAATTATCTCTAGTTACTAAAAAGATCTCTTAAATAAATTTCATACTTGAACATTTTCATTTATTCTATGTTTATTTTCATTTTCTAATTTAAGTATATTTCTGATCTTGTAGGCCCAACGTTACAGATATTCACCAGAGCATTTATATTCGTCTAATCACTTTTAAATGTTACATGTTAAATATGTATGTTTAAAAATTCAACTGTTTCTAATTAATACAGTTTTTATCTGAACTGTTTCTTAAAAAGATTATTTAAATAACCGCTATTTTAAAACAGCTTTTAAACCAGATTTATCTTATTTTCTCTACATATGTTTATTTCTTTTCTTAAACATCAAGTCTTTAGTTTTCCCGATTCTAATGATAATTACTTAATTATACATTTCTATAATTCAAAAAAAATAAAATTATATTTTTACTTAGTTTTCATTTTAATCTAATTTGGCGATTTTATATATTCGAAGTATATAAGTTACTGGAATCATGATCGATGCAAATCTCCACGTTTTATAAGATTCTAAATCATTTTTATCCAATGTCTGTCTGTCGGTCTGTATGTCGTGTACAAGATTGCGGCCGTATTTTTGAAGCAATTTCCATGAAAATTGGTAAGAGCAGTTTTTTCCTCATGAGAACAATTCTATCAGAAGTTGGGTTTGAACGGGCTAAAACTTAGGGTAGCCGCCGAACAAAAGTTCTGTTTTTTGTGTTTTTATATTACATGTTATTGTAACGTTATTTATGGACCGATTTCAATGAAATTTGGCATGAAACACTTTTTCAATGAAAGAACAATTGTGTCCAAAAATCAATTAAATCCGATTACAACTTCAGGTAGCTGCCAAACAAAATTCGGATTTTTTTGTATGAAATTTGGAGCATAACTTTGGGTGCTCGGACAAAACTTCGAAATTTTTGTACAAAATAAATCATAAATTGTTGTATGAAATAATTTGATCGATATGTATAGAAGTTCCCATAGTGGTTTGCGCACTATAGCTTGTTGTTTTCTATAATTACAAATATTTCTTAATAAATATATATATATACAGGGTGTGGCCTAAGTTCATTGACTATCATTGAAAATATTATTTTACTTTGTAAGAAAGCCGATGGGACGATTTTATTATATAATAATAATAATATAAAAAAACAAAACATATTTTTAAATTCAAAATCAATAACACAACAATAGTACTATCTTTTTATGCATCCTATAGTAGAATATCAGTAGAGTTTATTGGTTTTGTCATTATATTTATTTACAAAATCTCGTCGCAGAACGGTTTTAAATGTAATCTTTTTCCATGTCCATTCATTTGTTTATTTACTTATATTAGCTGTGTTTTTTTTCATCGGGGTCAGCGTCAGGGTCTGCTTTATAACATGTAAAAGCAACAACAACATAACCCAAATATTTATCGGGGTCGGCCAGAGACCACGATAGATTTTAGTTACCTAAAATTGCAAGAGATGGCGTAGCTATCGTTTTCCCATATAAATGTGGATATTCTAATATAATCAATTTCATAAATTCGTGGAAAAAATGATTTTTTAATATCATTCAATAACGATATTTGAGAAGTTGCTAGTATTTATTTACGCACAATTTATTTAAAAAATGATTAAAAAAGTTGAATTTTTTTCAAAGAAAATTTTTTTTTCTTCTCGAGACCCACACCGTTTTTTTTCAAAATAGACCCTGAACCCGATGAAAAAAACACAGCCATTATAATCATAGACTAGTACACCTAGATTTCCAATTCATATAGGCAGTCTTATGTCCAGTACAACATAAAATGACAATTGATTATCATTGTCATACATTTCGTAAGGCAATTTGTTGCTTGAAAGTTATTAATTTGAGGTGCGAACTATTAATCACTCTCATAATAAGATTGAGCATAAATTGAAGCAAAATCCATTAAAATATTAATAGTTCTTGTGGTTTACTTTCATAGTAATATTAATTATTGTTAACCTACGAGTAGCAGAATATAAAAAAATCCGCTATATACTGATTTTAAATGTCTATATGTTTTTTGTATAGTGAAAATCTTGAAATTTTTGAACTAGACTTAACATTGAAGAACCGCACCCTGTAGAAAAGAAAGACATCAAATAAACATAATTATTATTATTATTATTATTATTGTTACTATTGTCGACATTATAATGTTATAAGAAAGTACTGTTTTAATTACCATTCAAATATTTTTGTTATAAGCGTTTTGTTGAACTCTTACAATAGGGTGTGGTGAACGGAATGATGAAACACGTATTGTTGGAGGGAATGTGGCACGGGTAAACGATTTTCCATGGATGGCTCGTCTAAGTTATTTTAATCGTTTCTATTGTGGTGGAACATTAATAAATGATCGTTATGTTTTAACAGCTGCACATTGTGTTAAAGGGTAAAATATATTGATAATAAGATATCTATATCCATATCATCATTGTATTAATATTCTTCCTGTTTTTCTTTTTTTTTGCTTTAATTAGTTTTATGTGGTTTATGATAAAAGTCACATTCGGTGAACATGATCGATGTAGTGATGCTGTACGACCAGAAACACGTTTTGTATTACGAGCATTTGCCCATCAATTTAGTTTTACTAATTTTGATAATGATGTTGCATTATTACGTCTCAATGATCGTGTACCAATAACAGATTTTATACGTCCAATATGTTTACCAACACTTAAAGGTATTTAGAAAATAATTTTGATTTCCCATATTACGAGAAAACTATATGGAAAAACTAAAAATAATTTCAAAAATATTCTTTTATTTGTTTTTTTTTTGTTTTAGATAATCTTTATGTTGGCACAAAAGGTATTGCAACCGGTTGGGGTACATTAAAAGAAGATGGTAAACCTTCATGTTTACTACAAGAAGTCGAAGTTCCTGTTATTGCAAATGATATTTGTGTAAAAGATACAAATTATACGCAAAAAATGATTACAGATAATATGATGTGTGCTGGTTATCCTGGTGTTGGAAAAATGGATTCTTGTCAAGTAATTTATATAGCGTGATTCATTCTTTACTTTTTTTTTTAAATAAAAATAAAAGAATTGAATGCAAATATCAAATCTTTATTATCAACTTAAAGCACATAGTATGGCAATTAATGTTTGAAAATAATTTCCTTCAAATGTTGGCCGGCACTACGTTTCAGCTCGGCCAGTCTGGCGGTCCAATTTTCGATCACTCTCTCAAGCATTTCGACCGGAATCTCATGAATGACACGTGTAATGTTCGCTTCCAATGCTTCGCTTGTCACTGATTTATCGGCAAAGACTTTTGACTTTACAAAGAAAAAAGTCCAAAGGTGTGATATCGCACGATCTTGGTGGCCAATTCACTGGGCCAAAACGTGAAATTAATTGCTCACCGAAATGATTTTGCAATAAATCCATTGTAACACGGGCTGTATGGCTCGTAGCACCGTCTTGTTGAAACCAAATATTGTCGAGACCACGGGCTTCAATTTCAGGTACCAAAAAGTCCGTTATCGTGGCACGATAGCGCTCACCATTGACGGTAACGTGGCAGCCGGCCGCATTTTTGGAGAAATACGGACCGATGATGCCCCCGGCCCATAAACCACACCAAACTGTTGTTTTCAATGGATGTAATGGTAGCTCTTGAAACTCTTGTTGATGCTCATCATCCCAAATACGGCAATTTTGCTTATTAACGTAGCCATTAAGCCAGAAATGAGCCTCATCACTAAACAAAATTTGGCTTGAAAATTCCGGATTTTCTTCGATGCGTTCAAGCGCTCATTCAGCAAACAAACGACGATGTAAGTCTTGACATGATGAATTGCCATACAATACTGAACAAAAATGACAAATCAGAATGACACTAGTCACGCGTGATCTCAAAAAAACCCTATTGAAAAAAAAGTAAGGTTTGAATCACACGTTATTAATAATTTTTTTTTAAGTTTTATTTATTTTATTAATTTCTTTTTTTTCGTTTTTGATTTGTTAATAAAGGGTGATTCTGGTGGTCCACTTGTTGCACAACGTCCTGATGAACGTTACGAACAAATTGGTATTGTTTCATGGGGAAATGGTTGTGCACGACCACATTATCCAGGCGTATATAGCCGTATTACACGATATATTGAATGGATTATGGAAAATTCAAAAGATGGTTGTTTTTGTAATGAATAATTACAATATTGATATGATTTTTAAATATCTCTTTTTTTTCCATATTCTATTTTAGTGATTTATTGTTTTAAGTCTTTTTAGGTTTTTTTTTTTTTTCTTATTGTAAATTATTATTTTATGAAATAACTAACAAAATACTCAAGTAATTAATATTAATAATTAAAAACTAACAAAATTACCTCATATCGGAATGTGAGATTATGAAAAAAAAAATAAAAAAAAAGTATATAGTATTAAAATGAATTCAATTTTAAATTTAATTCCAAATTTCTTGAATTTAATTTTAGTATGTTAATTACGAAAAATTGTGATGACATACAGTCTTGCGAGTAGTGAAACTACATTACTTGTTTATTCACTAACCCCACGATTCCATTGGACTTATTTCAAGACATAATTTCAGTGGAACTGACAAAAAAGTCCAAATTTTCGAGTCTCCATTAGACTTTTTTTCAGTCCGACTGAAATTATATCTTGAAATAAGTCTAATGGAGTCGTGTGGTAACCGACGTTTAGTTTTAATTATGAAATATTCTTCATTATCATCCAGATATCCAGATAAAGCAGCTTGGATGATGGTACTTGCAGTTTTTGTCTCGATTCATCAATCGAGTTTTTCTTACTTTTATACTTGAACATTTCCAACTGACTTTAGGCATCGTTACCTTAAAGCAAACCATAAGGAGATATCAATATCACTTTTACATTGTGGCAGCAAATTAATACCTGTTATCAGCATGTATCAATTATTATTTATGCAAAACTTCTTCCTGATTTATTTGAGAAGAATCATGAGAGTCATATCCGACAGAAGGCTCTGGCGTTCTTTATCTGTTCGTATATCGAAAATCCGTAAAACAAAATCTTAGTTGCTGGAATCTAATTTTGTAATGTTTGACTATAAAACCGTATAAGGACTGTTGTTCTTACATTAGCCGGTTCTGGTATATAACTGCTTTGAAACATCAATTTTACAATTAAACTCTATTCCTACTACTATGTTTTGAATTTCCCCAATTTACTGTATTTTCTTTACGAAATTAATAATGATTAATAGGAGAAAGCCTCACCTTAGTTACCAAAAAAGATATCAATCAATTTCTTCACAATTTCCTGTTTATTGATTTCAAATCAAATAAAATATAAGCTGTAAAAAAAGAATCCGATTTTTTATTATATTTTTTATTTGTTTTTTTTTGTTATATAATTTTTTCTTTTTGTGTTCATCATGTGTGAAAATATCAATCAAGAAAATGATTGTCAAAAATATGTAAAATTAGATAAAAGTGATTTAAAAATAAATACCGAACATATTTACGAAGGTTTAAAACCTCCACAAAAAATGCGATGTTCTTGTAAGTCTCAAAAAGAATCAATTAAATACATTTTGTTTTTTTTTTTTTGTTTTTATATTAATGAAAAATTAATTTCCAGATTTATTTTCTGGATATGGAATTCAAAAAGAAGACAGAAATCCATTTTATAAAACTAATAGCTCAGATTACGGATGGCATACACCGAATACTATTACAGCACCATATCGGTATTTTCCGCGAACACAAAATTTCTCGACACATTTGGCAAAATGTGGAATGTATCGAAATTATTCTTTAAATACGGCGATGGAGAAATCATATTATTAATATTTTTAAAACAAAATTATGATTCTTAATAATGTAATTCGAATAATAGAAATATAATAAACTTTTTGTTAAAAATACATGAGAAGCTTGTCGAGTTTATTAATATCATAATTTTAAGGATTATTTACAAACTGATTTAAAAACTAAATTAAATTTATTAGAACGGATTTAGCGCACACAATTTCTGATTTTTAAATGTAATCTGAAAGAAAATAGTTTAGGAAATGTTAATAAAAAAAACACTAATTGAAAACATCTAATTGAAGATTTTTAAATCTATGAATTGTTGAACGTTATTTCTATAAGTAGCCTACACACGTTCAATATTACTTGACAAGTATTATTGATGAAAATTTTCGTAAAGTAATATTGATGGAAATTGCATCCACACATTGCATTGAAGAGCATCCAAACGATCAATGTTACTTGAAACTTGAGTCACTCAAGTAACATTGAACGTGTGTAGGCTCCTTTTGAACTTCCAGAACATAGAAATTGTAGTATAGTCTAAAGCAAGGCTGTCCAATTCGCAGGCCGCATGCGGCCCAAGGTAATTATCAATGTGGGCCAGATATATTTAAAGTTGCTGATGTCCATTTTTCTACGAAATGATTTGTGTGTTGTGTGCGCTCTCGTGCTAAAGCTGCCAAGTGATAATTTTATGATATGAATTTATACATAAAATGTATAAAACAATGTTAAATGAATTTCATGTTCTGTTTTTATAATGAAAAAATTCATAAACTAATAAATTTTAAATTACTTAAACATGAAAACTGTATATTTTGCGCTTTTTTTCACTCGTCAGCAATAGTAATATGCTTGTGACCCAAAACACCAAGTCTTCTTCCAATGTGGCCCAGAGAAACAAAAATGTTGGACAACCTTGGTCTAAAATGGAATGGTGGATTGGATTCACGATTTACGTTTATTTGTTTGTGAAACATTTCAGAACTGTTTGGGAATGTAGTATTCTTTTGTATCTTACATTCATCGGGTTTAATTCTTCGATTTTATAAGTTTTCTTATTTCACTAAGAAACATATTTTTATTCCAATAAAAGAAAAGAAAATGTGTAAAATTCAAAAAAGCTTTTCTTTACATTTAGATCAAAATAAAAATATATTTTCACGAGATTTTTGAAAATTTCATATAAATTTTCGCCGTCAGGTCCATGAAAAGAAGCTTTTTCCCCATACAAAATCAAAATACCAATACACCAGGGAGGAGGGATTGTTATTTGTCATTTCCTTAACTGCTGCTATTAGTTTTTTTATGGTAGGTACTACCAAAAACACGTTATCCAATTTTGATGAAATTTAAAATGTAAGTTGCTTATTCCTTAACTTGGTTTGATATTGCATTTCAGCAAAATCGATCCTGGGGGAGCAAAGTTATAAAGGAAAAACCAAGATGGCCAGAAAGTTTTGTCGTTTTTTTGTTGATGATTTTTCAGATTTAATTGGAAAATTTGTAAATCGATTTTGTTGAAATTAATTATATAGGTTAAATAGACGATACCATGTTAAATTCCAGTCAAATCGGTCCAAGGATAGTGGAGAAAGAAATAATCCTAGGAGAAAATAACCCTCTACAAAGTTTTTGATGTAATTTAAAAACTAATACACCGATTTGAATGAAATTTGGAGATTAGACTTATGTTGTCTTGGTCTGGGTTACCTGAAAATTAGAAGAAATTTTGAAAAGAGGAAACAAAGTTATAAAGAAAAACCTTGAAATAATGTTAGTTTTGACAGTTTTTCTGTCCCATTTCTACCATAGGGCATCAAAAAATCGGCTATAAACCGATTTTCAGTTACTACGTGTTTATATATATATTTTTTTACCTTTCTCTATATTGTTTACATAAAAATGTATATTTGTTTTACTTTTTGGTTCAACATTAATAACCTAGGTTTTTTATATGATAAAGTTAAAATTGATTAAACTTTCTTATGCAAAAAAGAAAACGAAAACAAATTACTAACATGAGTTAACAAATTTATTGGTAAAACATTTTTTTAACTTATATAATGCTTGAACCAAAATTCAGCCGAGACACATTCACCATCAGGAAATGTATTACATTATTTTTGACACATGAGCATATCATTGTGGTCATAGCTTTAAGTAGTTTAAAAAAAATTGACATCTCAAGTGAATCAAACAAACATGTTTTTTTTTTGTTGTATGTATAACTAGTGTGTGGGTCATTGGGATTTTGTGAAGAACTACGGGCGCAAAGTAAAAACAAAACAATCTCTAGTTTTTAATTATTATTTATTTTATTAATTTATTAAATAAATTATTATATTAATTGTTAAGTTTGTAACGTCAAGGTGCATTTAATAATTTCCAATTTACAAAGTAAAGAATTTCATATAGAATTAGAAAGAAATATTTGTCGAAATCCGGGAGTTTTTTTTACTCGCAGAGCATATATAACAAAAATATTATACATTTTTTTTTCGTTCATTCATTCTGAAAAGGGTGTTGCCTTCCTTTTAAATACAGCAAAAAATTATTTTTGCTTGCAAAAAAAAAAAGGAAAATAATTTCAATGATTAAGAAAATATAAATTATTAATTTAAAAAATATATATATATATAAGTTTATATAGAAATTATACAAAATGATATATTAAATATTTTGGATCAACGTCAGTTCCGCTAAAATTTATTATCGCCTAAAAATGGCTATTCCCACTTCAGTTGATGGTAAGTGCAATTTTTTTTTTTGTTATTTTGTTTTTTAAAACAAATTCTTTTAAAAATTTAAAATTGGAATTTTATCCAAAAAAAAAAAAGAAATCATATTTCTGTGAAAATTTGTTTTTGGTTCAAATTTCTTCTTATGTGACTCATGAAATCCGGTGTTAGCAGTTTTTTTAATTAAAAAAAAAAACAAAACTTTTTTAAAATAGAGTCTTTTTTTTCTCTTCGCATATAAAGTTTTATTGGTCTCATAAAATTACCAAAAATAACATGAGCAGCTGCTGCTGCAAACGCTCCTTTAAGGACTTTAATGTTATAACATATATTTTGTGATTTTTTTTTGTTTTTTGCTTTTCAAAAGTACTCAATTATAAAGAAGTGTGTACAGAAGAAAAAACTATGTATACACATTTTAATATGTGAAGAAGAAGAAGAAAACTGGGCCAATTGCATTTTAGGCTGAATCTTTAAAGAAAACTGAGAAAAATATGTATTTGTCAGGTGAATGTTTAAATTTTAGGGAAAAACCTGATATCTGATTCATTCATTAATTAATTATTTTTATTCTTTTATTTTGTAATTCATAAAAGAAAATATAAAATAAATATACAGGGTGTTTCCTTATCAAGTAGTTCGTTTCATAATTTGAAATATATAGAAACATAAAATCGGCCTATAACCGATTTTTTGATATTCTATAGTATTTAATGAATTTAACTCTGAGAAGAAAAAAACAACCAAAACTAATAATTATAACATGAAGAGTCCAAAAGATCGAGTTCAAATTTCGAAAGTGGGTTAAAAAAGATCAACTCGAAATCGAATCCAAATGTAGTTGAAAACATAAAAAATTGATATCAACTTAATTGAAAACCTTATCACAAGATAAAAGCAGCCTCCAAAGCGCACCCAAATTCAGTCAACCTAATTTAGACTCGACACATGCAATTTATTTCTAAGTTTTTCCTTCCTTCGTAAGTTTGTTTTTTCTTCTTCTTCGAATTTGTTCTAATTCACTGATAACATGGATGAATAATATTCAATTTAATAGTATAAATCCTTTCTGGAAATTTTATTCAATCAATCAACAAAAAACTATGAATAGACCAATTTTTCGTTACAAATACTTCTTTTTCCACTATCCTTAAATCGATTTACAGTAGTTAATCTCTACGTAATTAATTAAAAAATTTTCTTAGCATTTAGCTAAGGGCAATAGACTTTGTTGTCACTCTGATTTTTGCTTCATAATTTCCTCCCAACTCGGCCGATTTGCTGAAATATAATACCAAATCGTGTTAAAGAACACCCGACTTATATCCTAAATTTCATTAAAATTATACAACACGTGTTTTGAGTTATCGTAAAGACGGATATGCATAAAACAAGTCTTGAGACTGTTCTCTTCAATGATTTTTTCTATGCGTTACAAATGTAGTGACAAGACTAATATACCCTCTGAGACTATCAACTACAGGGCATAAAAACTATAAAATATAAAATTATCATTAGTAAATATTTCATAATTTGAATGTACAACAAAAGAAAAATACAATATTGCGAAAATACACTTACTTCCCTTTTATGTTATCGAAGTTTTGTAGGAAAATTTTTCTTAGATTAAATATCCCCCAAAACATATATTATGAATAAATTTATGCAATTTATTTTTATCAATAGAAACAAAAAAATAACCTTGTTTTTGTTTTAAGATGGTTTCAATTCAACGTCCGGCAAAGATTTCGCCGACATGATAACCATGTCAGATCTGGATGAGAAGGAAATAAACAGAAATCTAAGGATCCGATATGAAAAAGATAAAATTTATGTATCCTTTTTTTAAAAATTCAAAATTAAAACCAAAAAAAAAAAAAAAAATAAAATTATATTTATGATGGAATTTTCTTGATAATTAAATTCGAATTATAAACACGAGTACAAACATTTTTCAGGTAAGGTATACTATTTATGCTTGTGCACTTCATAATATGTTACCCGGGAACTTTAAAGTTCAATACAGATAAATATTGACCTGAATATAGCCTGAAGGGAAATTCAATTATTTTCTCATTAAAAAATAAATATAAAAATATTTCTTTCATTCATTAAGAACTCTTATTGAAAGAAAATAAGACAAGAGCCTCATAAATACTTTGAAAATTCTTAAAAGAAATTTTTTATATGACTAATAATTTCCTTAATTAAACAAAATACAGACATATACAGGTTCTATTCTAGTTGCTGTGAATCCTTATAAGGAAATCGACTGCTATACAACCGTAAGTAATTAAAATTTCTACGTGATTTTAATTTCTTAATTGATCATATTTCTTTTTAGGCACACGTTTTTAAGTATTATGGAAATAAATTAGGAATTTTAGAGCCGCATGTTTTCGCTTTAGCAGAAGCGGCTTACAGAAATATTAGAGATACTAGTAATAATCAGGTAAACTAATTGATAAACATCTTAAAAATCATCTTCTAAATTGTATTTTATCATATTTTATAAGTCATGTGTGATATCAGGAGAATCTGGAGCTGGAAAAACAGAAACCACCAAATTTATATTACAATATTTATGTACAGTAACATGTGATGTTTCGACATGGGTTCAACAACAAATCTTAGAGGCTAATACGATACTTGAGGCTTTTGGTATATATATAAAAAGAGCTAAAATTCCGTCATTATTATTTTTAATAAATTCTCAAATTTCCTTTATAGGCAATGCAAAAACTATACGAAATGATAATAGTTCACGTTTCGGAAAATTCATGCAAGTTTGTTTTGATTCTGAATGGTGTATTAAAGGTTGTATCATTCAAGATTATTTATTAGAACAATCTCGTATAATATTTCAAAGTCCTGGTGAAAGAAATTATCATGTTCTTTATCAATTGGTAGCCGAAGGAAAAACTAATGTTGAATTAGCAAATTTATTACATTTAAAAGATCCATCATTTTATCGTTATTTGAATGCATCCGGAAATGTACAAATTGATATTGTTAACGAATCAAAACGTTTTGAATCATTACGTTTGGCATTTACAATATTACAAATTAAACAACAATTAATTGATGGAATTTTTAAAGTATTAAGTGCTATATTATGGCTTGGAAATTTAGATTTTCAAGATGTTGATGGTGAACGTTGTGAATTGAAACAAACTGATAAAGAAATAATATCAGTTGTAGCAGATCTAATTGGGTTACAAGCAAATGATATGGAACAAGTTTGTTTAATTCGACAAATAAATGTACGAGGAAATATTACAGATATTCCATTAAAAATGCAAGAAGTAATTTAAATTTAATTTTTGGTATAAAAATTTCTTATATTTATACAATTAATATATATATCTTATAGGCCCGAGAAAATCGACATGCCATGGCAAAAGCTTTATATTCTCGTACTTTTGCATGGCTTATAAATCAAATAAATACTTGTATTAATCCAGGACAAAATGCTTCACGATTTTTAGGTGTTCTTGATATATTTGGATTTGAAAATTTTAATATTAATTCTTTTGAACAACTTTGTATAAATTATACAAATGAAAAATTACATAAATTTTTCAATCATTATGTATTTGCATTAGAACAAGAAATTGTAAGTATTTTTTGTTTTTTTTTGTTCTCCTTCACAATTTATAAAATTCTTATATATTTATTTAGTATAAAGAAGAAGAGATACAATTCTCACATATAGAATATACTGATAATACCGAATGTCTTGAATTAATTGAGAAACCTCCACGTTGTATACTTAAATTGCTAACTGAACAATGTCATATGCCAAAAGGTTCTGATGTAGCATATCTAACAAATATGCATTCAGAATTTGATGTAAATCCACGATATATAAAAGGAATAGACAGACGACATTGGGAATCAACGTTCGGTATTAAACATTATGCTGGTTGTGTTATATATACTGTAAAAGGATTTGTTGATAAAAATCGTGATGTACAACAGGATGTTTTATTTGATTTTATGAGTAGAAGTAGTAATCCTTTTGTACAGGAGCTGGCTTCTTATCATGATGTAAATATTAATTCAAATTTTCTAATTTATTTATATTAAAATATATTTTTTTTCTAAATAGGATCTTTTATCAATAAATACACAAAATCGAATTTCTAGTTGTGTTACGACTGTTCAAAGAGGAACATCAAAGGGTAAATTAACTGTAAGTGATACATTTCGACAACAATTACAAACATTAATTGATGTTCTACAATGTACCCATCCATGGTAAGAAATTTTTGCTTGAATTTATTTAAAATTTAGTAACGTTTTTTTTTTTTACAGGTACGTTCGCTGTATTAAACCAAATTCAAACAAATTACCAAATAAATATGATGAACAATTAGTTTTAGATCAACTTAGATATTTAGGAATGTTAGATATAATACGTATTCGTCGTGAAGGTTTTCCAATACATTTTTCATTTGATGATTTCATTATAAAATATCAATGTTTAACAAAACGTAAAGGTCTATCATTAGATCGTAAAGATATTATGGATATGATAAGAGATATTAATGTTCCAACAGCTGAATGGCAAATTGGTAAAACAAAAGTATTTTTACGTTCGAACGTACATCAACAATTAGAAGATACTCGAAATCGAATTATAAATCATAATGCATTAATTATACAAAAGAATTGGAGATGTTTTATTCGACAAAATAAATATAAAACAATAAAATCGGCAGTTTTAAAAATTCAACATGCTTATATTGGATGGAGATTAAGAATACAATTTTTAAGAAAACGACGGGCTGCCATCTTAATACAAAGTCATTTACGAGGTGTTTTCGCAAGAGAGGTTTTTTTTCTTTAAAAAATATCAAATCGGTAATAAATTGTAAATGTTTTTTTTTCTTATTTCTTTCATAGGTTGCAACAGCATTACGAGAAATGCGAAGAGTTGATGAAGAAATGCGTAAACGTGAACGTTTAGAAGCTGAACGTAAAGAAAGGGAAAAAGATATGACTCAACGGCAAGCAGAAGAAGAACGGAAAACGATTGAAGAATGTGAAAGGTTTAAATCTAACAGAATAATTCATTTTAGTTTGTTCACAAAAAGGTTCTCTTTTTTTTTTATTTAGATTGGTTCAAGAAGAAATGTTAGCATTATCCCAAATGACAAGCCAAATGAATGTACATCTTCATAATACACAGCCCCCGCCATCATCGAACGAAGATGATTCTAAAAAAATGAACGGACATGTTAATAACTATAAAAATCAACAAAATAATGAATCTGTTGATTTAGATAATTTATTTGCATTTTTAAGCGAAGTCACACCAAATGCAACATCTGCACAAGTCTTAGATGAATTGGATGAAAATATGAGAAATCTTGTACATGATGTAGATACTGAAGTATTTCATATTATGTTTTAAGACAATATAATTTTGTATTGAAATTTTTTCATTTTTAAATTAGTTGGAACGTGTTCTTCAACAAGAACTTGAAGGTCTTGAAGTCGGAAGATTAACAAGAACACCACCAGCAAAAGGTGTTCCAACATTACCGGAACCAACAATGCCACCGCCACCACCTCCAAAAATTAATCAAAATACTCAATCACCGATAATTGTAGAAGTTAAAACACCAAAAATTAAAACCGATGAACCAATCTATGAAGCTGTTGTGCCCCGTGATGATATTATATCACCAGTTCCCGAAGTTACAGAAGTAGCCCCAATGATAAATGATGAACATGATAATCTTAATCATAAATTACCATCAAAAAGTCTTGTTATTAATAATCTTCGACGTAGTCCAATACCAAGATCAATTAGTCCATCTACATTAAAATCAAATAGATCCTCATCCAGATCAAGTTTAACACAAGGATATGTTGAAAGGGAACAAAGAAGAAAATATCGTGTTGAAAAGAAAATTCAAGAGATGCATCAAATTGAAGTGGCTGGAAAAGAAAAGGAAGCAATGAGGTAATTTTGACTCAAAAAAAGTTGGAAACCAAAAAAAAAAATTAATAAATATTATTATTATTTATTATAGAGATGAAATTATTTATAATGATATACTTGAGTTTGCTGAAAATCATTTTAATGATCATGAAAGAACACCCGAAGGTACAATAATAGCAACATTAACAAGAAAAAGTAAAAAATCATCTGACATAATACCAAAATATGAAATGATCACTTATTATCGCGGAAATACCATACCTAATTCACACATCCATATGTATGATCCGGAGAATGTTATACTGGCATGCAATATCTTTCGAGTAATTATTATAATCTTTACTATACTTTCTTCAGTTGAGAAGAAAGTATAGTAACGACAACCAATTCTAAAAACTAAACCGAAGCAATATATTATTTACTTTTTTTTATTTCTTTTGTATTTAATTAAAGGATCTTTCGAAATATATGCGTGGTGAATTAAGTGCTGAACGAGAATTAGAAATTATACAAAACGTTATTGGACAAGGTATAGAAAAGGAGGAACTTAGAGATGAGATATTTGTTCAGTGTATGAGACAAGCAACAAATAATCCACACTCAGAATGGACTGATCGTGTTTGGTTGCTTCTTTGTTTAACAATAGTAGCTTTTCAACCTAGCAAATTACTTTTTAAGTATATAATAATTGAACATTTCTTGTAATTAATTTCAATTTTAACTATTATGTTTCTTTTTTTTTATTCTATTTTCAGATATTTTGTTAGTTTCCTGAAAAAGAATTTAGAACTTTTAGATGGAAAACTACGACAATACGTTCAATGGTGTTTAGATAATTGCAAATATACCAAAGTTTCGTCTAGATTGTATCCACCATCAAGTGTAGAAGTTGCGGTAAGTAATTTTTATTAATTTATTCTTAATTTGTTTTTATTGTTTTTGTAACAAACACATTATATTTAAAAATTTTCAATTTACAAAGAACAAACATTTATAGTTTTTGTTCATTCATTCCTCTATGTTAAACGATTGACGATTTAATATAAATTGTCTTCTAAATTATTTTTGTGTCTCTTAAAAATTGTCATTAATATGATCTCTCCTATTCTTGTTACAATTTCATGACTGGATAAATAATATGATCCAAAAAAAAAAATTTTAAAATGCCTTCAGTATATATGGTAAATAATATTTTACAGGTAAAAAAAAAATGATGTGTGTGTCCTTTGTAGATTAGACGTATTTCACATTTAGTATTCCCCGTAGTCTCGCAGTCTAATCTAATCGTTTTATATTAAAAATTATTGTGTTATATATATTTAGGCTTTAATCCTTAACAAAAAAAAGAAAAGAAAGTACGTTTTTATATACATTTTGTAAATAAATTTAGGCGATGCGACGTCTAGGAACAATAGTATGTCGATTTTTTTTTCTTGATGGTCGAACAAAAGCAATAGATGTTCATCCAACAGACACAGCAAGTGATGCAATTGCTAAGTTAGCACAGAAATTAAATTTATGCAATACAGATGGATGGGCAATATATCAATCGCGTCCTGATGGAGAACAGCACGTAAGATCTCATGATTATTTGTATGATATTATTGCAGCTTGGGAAATGTGAGTAAATTTTTTCTGTTTTCTTTTTTTTTTGTTTTTACTAAAATATAATAAATAATGACCAAAAGTGGTTTTAGGAAACAACCAAAAATGCAATCATATAATTCAGCTTTAAAACGTAATACAACAACTTTAGGTTCAGGAGAGAATAGATTTGTATTTAAAAAACGACTTTTTAAAACAACTCATGAACTCTCTCAGGATCCTGTAGAAGTTAATATGTTATATGCACAAGCAGTTTATAGTGTTGTGAAGGTTTGTAGAATAAGAAACTATAATTAATACATATGAATTTTAATTGATGATTTTTTCATAGTCTGATGATTTTCCCGTAAGTGAAAAAGTCGCATTACAATTAGCTGGTCTACAAGCTCAGGTTGCACTTGGGGATCCATCTACTCAACCAAATCCCGAATATTATACAGATGTTAATAGTTATTTACCTGAAAGAATCTCAAAAACACGAGAAGAACAATTATGGGTGCCGATTTTAGCACAAGCTCATCGTCAATATGGTGCCGGAAGATCAGAGCTTACTGCTAAAGTTTTATATTTAAGCTGTGTCATGCAATATCCATTGTATGGAACAACAATGTTTAATGTTACATACCGTGGTTATTGGACATATGGAAATTTATTAATATTAGGAATTAATTGTGAAGGAATAATGTTAATTAAGCCTGAAGATAAATTTGTTCTTAGCGAATTTAAATATAATGATATTGAATCTCTGATGCTTGATCCGAGTGATTGTTTTATAACGATAACATTAAATCGACAAGCAAATAATCGAACTGATCAACAACGATGTTTTGTATTTGAAACTACACAAAAAAATGAAATTGGTTCTTTAATAATATCATATTTTCCACCATTATCAACTTGGGTAGCGGACAATGAAATTCCGGTAAAAAAATCGAAAATCATCACAAATGAAGATCGTGTTCGTTTACATCATAATGTTATTGTTTGTCGTCGTCATTTAATTGATTCGGAAATTTTACGTAAGCCACATGAATCCGGTGGTGGATTTTTACGAAATACATTACGACGTTTATCGAAACATCGTTTAGAGAAATTACGTACAGAACATGGAAATATACAAGATCATGGTGAAACATATAAAGGATTTTCTCATGTTTTCTGGGCATTTAGTAAACAACCTTTATCTCAAAGTCTAAGTAAATTACCTGATCAAGAAGAACAAAGTATGCTTGAAGTTTTTCAAACTATTCTAACATATGCCGGGCTTGGATTAAATGGTATTATAGCTTAATTTTATATATAACAAAAAAATTTCATTCATAATTATTATATTTTAGGAGATTCAATTCAACGTGTAGAAGATGAACATACAAATCTAATTCAATCTATAATGGATAGATGTATGCGTAAAGAATCACTTTTAAATGAACTTTATTTACAATTAATTAAACAAACCACCGATCATCCTGATCCTAATTCACGAGTAAATTTAAGACATTGGGCTTTATTATCGTTAGCATGTAGTGTTATACTGCCACCATTAAAAGTTATACGTAAATACTTAATAGGACATTTAAAACGTTGTTGTAACGATTACGTAACAGAAGAAGGAAAGTTTGCTCGCTTCGCAGAAAGGGTAAATAAGAGTATATATATTTCTATTATTTCACAAGAAATTAATTAAACTTTTTTTTTTGGTTTTTGTTTATTGTAGTGTCTCCTTAGAACACAAGGAACAAGACGTCGACAATGGCCTCCTAGTCGAGAAGAAATCGTATGCACAATAAATCGAAGATTAATTTATGCTCGATTCTATTTTATGGACGGTCAATATCATGCAGTTGAATTTCATCCGAGCTCATCGGCACGTGAAGTTTTAGAAATTGTTAAAAAGAAAATTGGACTTCGAGAAAATGCCAAAGGTTATGCCATATATGAAGTACTTGGTACTTCCGAAAGAAGTCTAATGCCAGATGAAAAAGTTGCAGATGTTATGTCGAAATGGGAAAAATATAGAACTGCTGCTGCACAAGCAGCACAAAATCAAGTATTTGAAAAATATAATATATATTTTTTTTTTTGTAATTTAAATATTTGTTTTGTTTCTTCTTAGAATCAAATGTCCAACTATACGTCTGTTGGTAGACGACAGGATTATATTTTCCTATTTAAGAAACATTTATTCTTGGATCAATATATGAATTTAGATGATCCAGTTGAAAAGGAATTACTTTATCATCAAGTATTATATGGTTTACGTAGCGAACGTTATCCAATCAGTGAAATGGAAGCAGTTATGTTAACTGCTTTACAGGGTCAACTAGAATTAGGAGATTGTACAGAAATTGTTCATGATTATCGTATTGTTGCTAGTCATTGTTTACCACCGCGTTTTGTACAAAACATTCCAAATGAAGCTGTAGCAATGCATCATCAAAGTTTAAAAGGAATGACATCATCTGAAGCGAAAAAATCTTTTTTAAATCTTATCCAAAGTTGGCCATTGCATAAGGCAACAATATTTGATGTTATGGTATATACATTATAATTTTTTTTTTTTAAATTATTGACAAAATTCAAGATCTTAATTCATCAAACATATTTAAATTCTTTAGCAATCGTTTACATCCAATTGGCCAAGAGTTTTATGGTTGGCTGTTGATCAAAATGGTTTACATCTTTTAGAACATCGTTCCCGAACTACACTCTGTATGTACGAATATAATTCAATATTATCATATTCACCAAATACGAATTGCCTAATGATAATAACTGAATCTGATAAAAAACAATCAAAAGTTATTTTAACCACAGCTCAGGTATATTTTTATTATGTTTTTTATTAAATTTCTTTATAAATCGTTTTTTTTTTAGGCTTTTCAAATAGCAAATTTAATACGAGAATATTCAGAAGTTATTCAAGCAATATCTGAAGAAGCAAATAAAGTCATTTCACCTACCCAAGATATAAATAAAACCTTAGTTGTTCAACCTACTAAACATCTTAATATTGAAACCACAAGAAGTACACAATCACAAGCGATGATTTGACTAGCTTTTTAACTTCATATTACCATTGATAAACTAGATAATACAATTAACTTAAAAAAACAAAAAAAGAAATAGACAAAAATTTTTAATTAAATAACTTTTAAAATATATTAAAAATATGTTCAAATAATTAATTCGTTTTAATTAACTAACGTTTTTTTTCTTTCTTGTTTTCCAGACCCTTTTTTCTTTTAATTAATTTAATTGGATGCCCTCGTCTATTAATTTTAAATAGCCTCCATAAATGAAAAAAACAGAAGAAAATGAAACAAAGGTTATAAAATAATTATTTCAAATAGCATAATAATGATTTATTGATATTTTCTTTATGGCTAATATACACGAGGCCCTCAATTTACGCGGAACTACCCGGTATTTTTTATACACGATCTGAATTCGCCCTGCCAGAAAATATATTTTTCTAGAAGTTTTAAAAGTAACAAGTATATACCGTCAAAAGCAAGGCTGTCCAACCCGCGGGCCGCATGCGGCTCAAGACAACTATCAATGCGGCCCGAAAATATTCAAAGTTACTGAAGCATGCCCATTTTTCTCAGAAATGATTTATGCGTTGTATGCGCTCTCGTGCTAAACCTGCCGAGTGACAGAAAACAGAAACAGGACCAGAACAGAAAGCTCATCGTTATGTAGCAAATTCTCTTTCTGTTTCCGTTGCTCGCTCAGCTACACTGTTTTGTTGTTTGTCAGCTGGTGGCTTAAGTGAAGAATGAAACATACTAAGTGTAAAATTAAAACCAACATGTTGGATAAATACCTTGCGAACTGTCAGACAATTGCAATCACGTCAATCGAACCAGATATTGACGCTTTAGTTTCTCAACTTCAATGCAAGTATCACATTTATTTCATGATATGGATTTATACATAGTAATATACTTGTAGCCCAAAACACCATGTCTTCTTCCAATGTGGCCCAGGGAAACAAAAAGGTTGGACACCCTTGGTCAAAAGGATCGTTATTTCTTGACACAAAAATGTGAAATGGTTACAATCAGGGAATTCCTCTGTAAATAAGCAAACAATAAAGCATTGCTCTTATTTAGTTCAGTATACAAAAATACATTACAATTGTGTGCCAACTATCATATGTGCAGTTGCATAAAAAAGTATCGATATAATGCAAATCAGTCAAACTTAAGTAAGCAACCTTTTTATTATTTACTGTTTAGACATAGACTAATAATAAAGATTTTCAACGACTGTGCATTGAACTGATTCTTTTTGTACAGTGATATCCCGGTACATTATATATTCTTCTCTTACTTTCACATTAAACTTCTTTTCATCAATTCTTCTTTAAGTTCACCTACAACAACAACAACACTGAACATCACGCTGCTCATTTGGCTTGGACATCTAGGTATAATAATCTATGGTTTAGATTTATAATTTATATATTTTTTTTAATTTTAACTCAGGCATGTTCAATAACATGAAGAAAAAGAAAATCCTATACCTTTGAATATGAAAATGAAAATTTTGAATGGACTTGAAGAAGCGATTGGTAAGGTAGACTCTATTTATGTGGTATTCATTCACGTAAATTGAGGGACTGGTGTATATAGATGGGTGTTCAGTAACTAATATATCAGGTGATGTTGATTTTGAGCCATTTATAACGGGGAAAACAGAGGGAATTTTCCCTTTCGCTTGTTTTAATATATGTACGAATGAATTATTGTCTTTTTTTTTTTTTTTGGTTTTCTTTCAAATCATAAAAGCAAATCTATATAAAATTGGTGTTGCTTAAAAACCGGTTTTGGAAGAAACCAAAAAAAAGAAAAAACAAAGGTATGCTAATGTGGGGCTGCAAACATTTTTCCGTATTTTCCATTCAGAAAGTTACTCATTTACGTTCTGAATATGCTACGAAGCGTTTCTTTTTCTGTAATTAGTGTGAGAAGGATAAGAATATAACAAATTTATATGTACTTTTTTTATACTTTTGTTATATATATATATATATAAATATACATAAATAAATATGTTGATTTTTTAAGTAGCCAACGCATGTAAACAATCAATCAGATTCTTTATATTTTCAGTACCTAAGCACAATACCTGTTTAATACTTCCACTATGTACAATATTATATTGTTCATGTGGCCACGTAAAATTTTATCTAAATAGTTGGGAAGCGATAAAGCAAAAAAAAAACAACAAAAAAAATATTCGCTGATATAATATAAAAATGTATTCTGTTTTTTTTTCTGTTAGTAGGTGGAAGAGTGTGTGGTTAAAATGATCGTACATGAAATTTCCAATTGTGGTGTTCTCTAGTCAGGTATATATATTCTTATTATACAGGTAAAAATTGTTACCTGTATATCCATATATATATAAAATTTCCGACATCAGTTTACATCGAACTTTCGTACGGTGAAGAAGTTGCTTTTGTTTAAAGACAGTTGGATTTAGTCATCATGAGCCAAGATGATCAAATCTGTCTACCTGAAATTATTAAAAAAGATGCCACCGATATCTTGTCTTTAGAAAGTATTAATGATATTTTTAGTGATCATAATAATAAAATCATTACGGTAACAAAGGATAAAGATGATTTTATTAGAAAAAATACTGCAGAATTTTCTGAAGCGTCAAATAAAAATGAAAAACCATCGGGTGTGACTCAAGAAATAAAAGAATATCCAAGTGGTAGTAGTAGTATGTATTGTAGCAGTGAAAGTAGTGAACATGAACAAAATTATATGCAAAACACTAGTGTAATTAAAATGGGTAATAATATGATTAATAATATGAATGATTACGATAGTGTAGGTAGTATTGTTGACAGTCGAGATGGTGGTTTTAGCATTAATGAAATTAATGTTTCAACAACCTGTGGCAGTAATACGAATTCAAGTGTAATTTGTTTAGAGGAAGGTATAGCTGACGATGATTCTTGGGTAGAAGAAGTCAGTCATGATGAAGGTGAATTTGCTGATGATATTGATATGGAACCAGATGATTTTGATATGGATTTTAATAATGATAATGATGATGATGATGAAGATCTAGCATCATTAACAAATGTTAAAAGAAAAGATCTCCGAACATATAATCGAACAGCAATTGATTTTAGCCTTCATACGATTATCGAAGAAAGTTGCGAAGAAGGTGATATTGAACCGAATGAGAAACGTAAAAGTCGTTTATCTGCTTCAGAATTAGAAAAATATTTCTCTTATGGTTTAGTAAATGGAAAATCATTAAGTTCGTTCGAGACAAAAGATGATAGCACATCGGAAGTAAGCAGTATTTGTAGTGAAAGTATGGAATTATTGGAATTATCTGAAGATACTGTTAACTATGTAAATAATGACAATGAATTAGCTTCATCACGTCTTGAAAAATATTTTTTAACAGGTTTTATGGGATTTACAGAACAAAATCAATCGGATGAAAGTGGAAGTGTCGGAAGCGATAGTGATGGATATCCAAGTCCTGGACAAAGAAGGAAACGTTTGGTACGTGCACGAGGCTCTCAACGTTCTCGAAGTTCCTCATTAGATAATTTATTAAATAAAAGTGATTATAATGAAAATGGTGAAAATAATCAATCGATAGATTCATCAGAATCCGAAACATTTACTGAAGTTGAAGATCATTATGATAAAATGGATGCAAATGATACACTTAAACGTAAAAAACAAAGTAGGAAAAGACAAGATTCGGATGAGAAAAAGATGTTAGATACATCAAAAGAAACAGAGGAGAATCCTCATGAAAATGATAATCAACAGACTGAATTTTTATCGCAATCTCATGATAATTTAATTAAGCCGAATGGCGAACATAGTCGTGATAGTGGTTTTATTGGTAGTAACGATGATTTACTTAGAAATGAAGATATTCCAAAATCGATGGAAAAATTATTATTACCAGAAATTAAAGAGAGTTCACATGAACCGGTTCCATTAGTTATTAAGACACCTGCTATTAATTTATTACGAAAAGATAGTTTTAATAATTGGAGCTCAGATGAGGATACTAATCTTATGATGACAAAAATGAGGCAATTCTTTAAGAATTTAGTGGCAAATTCTCAAAATATGAAAAATGGTCTACGAGGTTCAACATCAAGTGTAAACAGTACCAGTAATTCGGTACAAAATACATATGTTCCACGAGTAAAAAATAAATCGAAGCCTGTACAATTGACATATTTTGAAAGTGAACTTACACGATTAATGAAAACTGTTCCAGGTATAAATGATGAACAGGTACGAGAGATCGTTGAGTACTTAAGTAGTGAGGATACATGGTCGGATTCTTATGATTCGTCAGATTATACAAGTTCTGAACTTGATGAGGCTGCAAAGAAAACGACTAAAGCCGAATTAAAACGACAAATTTCGGCGAGTTGTAGACAAATTATAAAAAAATTCGATAATCCAATTAATGATGATGAAGGTGATCGTGGTGATGGCGGACTTCTAGATGAAACGCATAATTTAAATCCAGAAACTGCTTTAGTATATCAAAAATTAGTTGCATCTTTCTCACAAATTGCAACTGGAAATGAAGAAATCGAAGAAACTAAAATTCCTACAAATTCTCCTCAATTATTAGCAAAAGTCATGCATCACATTGGAACACGATTGGTTGCATTAATGCATGAAGTTAGTAGTGGCGAATCATATACAGCAAATTCACCAGTTCCACCGCAACGATATCGGAAAAAGATAAATCCAAAATGTTCTCCGAAATCAATTGAAGACGATGAAAACACAACCGAACATAATTTACAAAAGGCAGAAAACTTAAATTTAATTAATAATCTACCAAGAAGTAAATCTCATGATATATTAAATGAACTTCGACCGCTTCAATCTAATAATCATACGAATGAAAATGTTGGCGAAGAAAAAGAGTTTAGCGACTATGAACGATTTTCTTGGCGTGGCAGTTTTGAATCAGCATTACTGGCTAATGCTGATTCCAGAACAAAATTAAGCTTATCAGATCGTGAAAATTCAACACCCGCATTCGCTTTGACTACAAAGCGTCGTTCAGCGAGTGATTTATTATCAAATAATAAGAGTATGAGCCGCGAACAATTGGATCGTGTACGAAGTTGTGGAAGTATAGGTGGTAATGTTGAAGATACTATTTATCGTGAATCACCAGAATTATGGGAATCGGCAATAAATGAAGAAATTAATTATCGTCGTTCAAGTGTACCCGATGCAGTTGGTGAAACTGAAAATCTATCTGATGGTGATACAGATAATTTTCCAACAAGATCAACACTTCCAAGAAGTTTACAATCAACTGCATCGACTAGTACCAATTCTCTTCCACGACTACCGAATATGTCGAAACTTATTCAAAAATCTCAAAGTGTATATCATTTTTTGCCTAATCGAGTTAAAAGTGCACGATATCGACCACCAGGTTTGAATATAATATCACAAAGGTTAAATCCTATTCCTAGGAAGGCGTCATCAACTTCTCGTTTACAACATATACCGTTTGTAAATCGTGATAGTAAAAGGAAATTGAATCTTTTACATAATGGTAAGTTCAATTATTAAACAATTAATTATTTGAACATAATTAAAGTATTTGAATAAATAATTCCCTAAATGGCCATCTGTTTGCCTAAAGGGGCGTTATTTTACTTCATAATTCCTATAAATCTCAATTTTTCTTCTATAAATCTGAACAATTTAATTAGAAATTAAAAATATTCATTTATTTACACATGTATTGAATTTTTTTAGTAGACCAAAATGATATATCAACTGATGTCTATAAATCTGCTCTCTTTGATACACCAGTTACAAGTGGTACTATTACTCCTCTAGCAAATGAGTTTTGTTCATCACAATCAGAAGATGATATTAATAGATTAATGTTCCATCAGAGCCGAAAACGTTCAGTATCTTTGGGGGTTAGTAATGAATACAAAATTTTTCTTCTAAATATTAAAGATGAATTTATATTTGTTTTATTATATATTTCAGGGCAGAACAGATTCATTAGCAAGTATATATTCAGATGCAGGCGAAGGAAAATATGGTACAGTTGCAGTAAAAGGACATATCGAATTTGGAATGCAATATAATTATAAGCATAGTGCATTGGAAGTTCGTGTCGTACGATGTAAAGATTTGGCAGCAGTCGATATTAAAAAGAATCGTAGCGATCCTTATGTAAAGGTTTGTGAATTATCTTCAAACGTATTTTGTAAATAATAAAATGCTATTAATTAATTTTTATTTTAAAGGTATATTTACTTCCTGATAAATCGAAAAATGGTAAACGAAAAACAAAAATTAAAAAACACACATTAAATCCGGTATTCGATGAAACTTTGAAATTTCAATTGCCTCTCTCTAGTTTGGATTCAAGAACATTATGGCTAACTGTATGGCATTCAGATATGTTTGGCCGTAATGATTTTCTTGGTGAAGTTATAGTTAATTTACAAGGAAAAGTATTTGATAATCCACGTTCACAATGGTATCCACTCCAAGAGAGAGTATGGAACAAATATTTATTATAATTAATTTTTGTTTTAATCATTTTGTTTTTCTTTTGTATTCTATAAAAGAGTGAAGCACTGGACGAGATGCCGATTTACAAAGGTGATATAATAGTTGGCCTGAAATTTATATCATCTGAGAATTTAAATTCTACACAAAAATCAAAAGGTAATAAATTATATAAAATCTTGGTAAATTTGACAAATAAAATTCTTAATTTTCTTGCTTTCAAAAGGACGCCTTCACGTTTTAGTTAAGGAAGCAAAAAATCTTAGTCCTGTAAAATCAAGTGGTACATGTGATGCTTTTTGTAAAAGGTTTTTATAAATATTCAAACTCGATTTAACACAAATTAATTACATTATATTGTCTTTCAGTTATCTTCTTCCAGATAAAGCAAGAAATACAAAACAAAAAACTCCTGTAGTTAGACGATCAAATAATCCAATATGGAATTATACTTTTATTTATGAAAATGTTTCATTACAAGAATTATCAGAGAGAGCTCTTGAATTAACAATATGGGATCATGATAGATTAGCTAGTAATGAATTTTTAGGAGGTGTTCGATTCTCATTAGGAACAGGTATTGAATATTGTTTTTTTTTGTCAAGTATTTATAGTTAATTTTTTTGTTTTGTTTTAAGGAAAACATCACGGAAAAACGGTCAATTGGATGGATGCAAAAGGCAAAGAATTGTCATTATGGGAAAATATGCTCAATAGACCAAATTTTTGGGTCGAAGGAGGTTTAATATTACGTTCATCATTAGACGGTGTAAAAATGTTTTCATAACTCATTTTATTTAATAATAGAAATCCTATAAAAAATATATACAAATTATTTTTACTAGAAATGCAATTTATTTTTATTATTACCTTTGTTCCTGTTGCTTTGTACATATAGATTATTTTAATCGGTAATTTGAATTGTTTAATAGAATTTTTATAATGTACTTTTTTTCTTCATAATTTCAATTATTAGATTAGATACAACATTTCACGAAACTATAATTAAATGAAAAGTAATTTTAATCAATCAACTTCATTTTTACATCTTGACTATTCAAATTTACAATTCACATGTTAAAAAACGCCATCTGCTAGAGAATTTCTGAATTCGTTTAAAGATCATTTTCAACAATTATTATGTTTACATGGCAACTTGAAAATTGACTTTTGATTTTAGATTTGAAACTTAATTTGATCCGAGTTTATAGACATAAGTTCAAGTTGATCATGAAATTACAAGATTAGAATTGAATTGAAGTAGACTTCATGTAAATCATGTAATGGAATTACAAAATTTATAATTTTAAACAATTTTTTTTTGTCGCAGCTCGAAGAAAGAAAACGTTTAGAGAAAATGTCTGAAAAAATATTGTTAAGAAAAACTAAAATACTAAAAAGAACACATTTGCAGCCATTCTCAATTACAAAATTTGTTTTGGGTAAGTCGTTTTTTTCTGTTTTTTTAAAAAGAAAACTAATTTAAAAATAATATATATTTATTATAATTTGTAATTATAAATTTTCTCTTTAAAACATTTTACTAAAAATTAACTAAATCTAAAAATATCAAATCAAAATAATACATCACGTTTAAAGTAAAATTATATTACATTAGAAAAGAAACAAAAAACAAAAAAAAAAAAAAACAACTAAGTTTTCATTGATTTGAAACTTTCAAGTTCTATATCAGAACAATTTTCTGAATTAGAAAGTGCAGAATCCAACGATGTTAACGTAATATTAACTTGTTTATCACTATTATTTAGTAATGGTTCTCTTACGACTGATATATCTGATGGTGTTTCAATGCTACTCACTTCATTTAATAACGATTGTGGTACGAAATTATTACTATTAATATCTTCTATGGCTTTTCGTAACTATATTTAAATTCAAGAATGTATTAAATATATTTTATTTTATAATATCAAAAAAATATTTACTTCTTGTAATCCTACAACTCCAACAAGTCTTCCAATTTTTGTTACATAAGCATGATTAATTCCTATCAATGAAAATAATGAGTGTACTTTTAAAATTGAAGTTTTCTCAACCAATTGAAATGGTGATGGATCAATATGAACTTTTGAACCTTCTAAATCTATTGGTTTCGACATTTCTTCCATTTCCCAGATTTTTTGATCTTCCGGAGACATATCTATAACACGTTCTCTAGGCTACAAAACAAAACAAAAAGAAAATGAAAAAAGAATTTATTAATTTACCGTCAAAATAAATTCTCCATTCATTCTATATTTACAAGTTTAACTTTTTTTGAGATTCCAGGAGTATGAACGACCGAATCTGGACCATCTATACTTGCTGAACGAACAGAACAGATTTCAGTATCCGGTGTCACATCTTGTAATGTAGCTGATTTTCGAAATATAGTTTCAAATGCTGAACGCATCTTATTTTCTGCTCCGGTTATAGTTGAATATGGTGTAATAACAGGACTATATTGAGTTAATGTATGTAACCTTTTCATATTGAAAGAATTGGTTTTTTTCAATATTGATTTTGGTTGAACTCCAAAAATTGGATTAGCTGCTGTCCCATCTTGTCTCTTTTTCGCTTGAGGCGGAAGCATTTCATCATTAGCGATTTGACGAAGTGCTAATATATCTGGTGCTGGTAAAACTTCAAAACGTGAAGGTCTACGTTTCTTCTCCTCTGCTTCCTTAAGTCGTTCTTCTTCACGAGCCCTGTAATAAATATAACATGCAGCATATACGAAATTGTTTTTTTTTTTATACTCATTTTATTTACCTTTCTTCTGCTTCTTTTTTCCATTTTTGTACAACTTCTAAACGTTTTTCTCTTCCAATATGTTTCTCAATCATTTTAATCAGTTCATATCGTTGAACTGATCCTAGTAGTATCATATTTTCTGGGGAATCAACTAATGGAAAACATCGTATACCTTTGTTTGCTTTTAAAATTTGTTTCAATTTTTGATATGTGATTCCTTGCCAAATATGTTTAATTTCTCTCACCATAAAATCTTCGACATATATACTATACATAGCTAAAAATAGAAACTTTCATAAATACTGATCAAAATTCACATAATTTTATATGTTTACTAGAGCTAGATGGTAATAAATCTGGTAAATATGGTAATTTCTTAATTAAAATAATACTATCGTACATAGACGGCTGTAGTAAAGCAGCAACAGCATTTGATATTAATACTGCTATCATAATAGGTACTACGTGAGTAATTTGACCTGTTACTTCAAAAATTATCACAGCAACCGATACTGTATGTGTTACAGCACCAGAAAAGGCAGCAGCTCCAACTACAGCATAACCACCTGGTATGATTTGTGAAACCTTTCCACCATAACGTACTCCATTCGGAAACCAAAGGTGCATACTTTCACCAATTAATCGACCAAATCCAGCACCAATTTTAAAAACTGGAATAAATATTCCAGATGGTACTGGAATAGTTGATCCCACAATAGAAAATATAAACTAGAATGTATTAGATTTATTTAAATATTAATTTTCGAATTAATTTATTTAAACATACAGTAAAACCGATATAGCATGTTAAATTGATGAAAACATCCGTATACAAACTAGTCCAATGATTTACAATTTCTGCTTGTTCAACTGTAATATCAGGTTTTGTCCAAGTGAAATTTGTAAAAAGATCCGTCACTTGTTCGTGTGTACTCAATTCTCCTGCTAAAAATTGTCCTGAACCTAAAGGAAATGTTACAGTTGAAACGAGCAATGCTATCAAACCGGGATAAAGGAAACGACTGTATAAAAACGAAGAAAAAATATGTATTTTTTTTTTAAATAATCTCATCGGAACTGTTTTTAAACTTACTTTTTTTGTAAAAAATTATTCATTTTTTTATTCGATCGCATAAATAAAACATAACGTCTGTGTACATATACATAAAAAGCACCGCCCAGTCCACAAATTACACTACAAATGAACATATATGAATCAATATATTACTAAATCTTGAATTTATACATTTTTTTTTACCCCATTAATGCGAAAATAAAAAGTTCTTGCGGATCAAAAGGAAATTCCGATGTGAAACTTGTTAAGAAAAAAGCACGAACTGTATCAGCATTTTGAAACCAAACAGCCAATAAACGAAATACTGTAGCACCACAAACAGCAGCGAAAAATCCCCGCCAATAATTTCGTACCGCAAAATATGTTGTTGTTACTTCAATACTAAATAATACACCTCCAACTGGAGCGGCGAAACATGCACCAACTCCAACAGCACAGGCCGCTGCTAACATTTCTGTATTTCTTGACTCATTTTCATAAATTCCTTGAAATGATGTTATTAATTTACTTAATAGTTGAGCTACAATACTGGCAATATGAACAAATGGACCCTAAATAATGATTATCTATACATATTTTAATTGTTCTGATACAAGAAAACAATTCATACCTCTTTACCCAGAGGCATTCCACTACCTAATGTCGCCATAAGTCCAATAACTTTGGCAACTAAAGTCTTAAAAGTTAAATACTCTTTAAGGGCCACTCCTCTTAATATAGTTTTCATTTCAGGAATTCCTGAACCTAAAAAGACAATAAGTATTTTTTTTTTTATATATTTTGATAAAAATTTAAATATTTATAAAAAATACCTATACTTTGAGGTGCTACCAAATGGACAAAACCGGCTGAAAATAGAATTAAACAAACTGGTAGTGAAATCCATGCAAAATATTGTATTATTGGTTCAGATGTTAAATCTCTATAAAGCCATATACGAGCTAAAATTAATTGTATAATTTATTTCAAAAAAGAAAAGTATTTATCGTCTTTTATATATATACCATTCGTACAAACTGCTATACCTCTGTCCATAATATAAGAAAGTAATGCCATTATAATACCTAACAGTGCTAAAAATACCCAATCTTCTCCTAATCTCGCAAATGTGTGCCTCCATATCCATGATAATACTTGTAATAATCGACTTGTATTCTTTGATAGAAATTCCTGAAAAATAAGCCTAATTATTAATAGTAAATATATGGACACTTTAATTGAAAAGATTTTAACAGAATTTAGATTTAAATTTCATTTTTCTAGTTGAATATTTTACCTTATTTCTTGCCTTCTCTTCTTGCTTCCGCTTGCGTTGAAGGATTTTGAGTTTTCTTGCCTCATCTTTAGCATATTCTTGTAACTCTTTTGTATATCGACCATACATCTATGTAATATATGGAAAAGAAATTTTCTTAATAAAAATTTTAACATTTAAATATATTAAATAAAACATGCGAGAATCATAAACTGTTTTAATGGTGCAAATATTATACAAATAAATATGCTTTAGGAACACAATTTAGTTTAGTAAATTACAAATAATTTATGGAAGAACTTTAATGTTCTCCTGTATAAGTAGTTCATTCAAAAGCTTTTGAGGATCCAAATTGGAGCATCCAAAACAAGAAATGTATAAGTCCATTTTTTTTTTAAATGTTATTAATATTATTATTATTGTTATTATACTTTCTTTACTTTTAGTATAATAACAACTTTTCCATTGGTAATAAAGGCTGATACATATTTTCGAATGGGAGTTTAAGGACCTAACTCTAATTGTCTATGGAATATGTATAGTAGCCGCATTCCCTTATGGATGTAAATCATGGTGTACTGTTGTATCGATTGTATGTTTAAGTTTTTTTTTTGTATAGAAAAATAGTATTTCAAAATAGTGTATTTTAATGGATACTCACGCTTCATTGTACTCATATGTAGTCATGTGTCGTAGCGAGAGTGTATCTTTTGTATTTTGCGCAACACAAATTTTTCACACTTTAGCACGTTTACTAGAGCACATACAATGAAGTGTGAGGACCCATAATGTATTGTGAACTTAAAATTTATAAAAGATGGACTTAAATATTTCTTATTTTGGACCCTTCAATTGAAAACAATAAATATGTATAGAGTGACTAAAACTTGCATTACAAAATAACTGAAAGAATTTCATTGGCATGCTACTATGCTACTTCATGATACCAAAGACAGTAAATTATGATAAGATGTGTAAAATTGGGTTTGCCCACAAATTTCGACTTAAAAAACTAAATGAAATATAAGGAAATAATATACGAGGAGAATTCTTTCTTATTTTTACATTTCGTTTTTGAGCTTTGGTTTTTGTACTGGATTGATAACTTTTTTCAAATCATTTAAAGAAATTAAGCTTTGAATTCATTCATTTTATAAATCCCGTAGATGAGTATATTTTGTTCTTGGTTTTTTTTTTCTTTCTCATTTTAGACTTAAAGTGTTTGATAGTAGAGAAACTTTTATTCTATTAATGTGCGCATACAAACAATTTGTGGCTTTGAATATATCTTATAGAGAAATATGATTGATATATTTGGTGTCGGTTTTTTCCTACACTGATTTTAGAATTCAAACGTACTTTTAGAAATATTTTGTATGTTCGATTGTGTGTGTAACAAGATAATGTCGATTGTATTATTGTAGGAAAAAACCGACACCAAATATATCAATCATATTTCTCTATAAGATATATTCAAAGCCACAAATTGTTTGTATGCGCACATTAATAGAATAAAAGTTTCTCTACTATCAAACACTTTAATTCTAAAATGAGAAAAAAAAAAAACCAAGAACAAAATATACTCATCTACGGGATTTATAAAATGAATGAATTCAAAGCTTAATTTCTTTAAATGATTTAAAAAAAGTTATCAATCCAGTACAAAAACCAAAGCTCAAAAACGAAATGTAAAAATAAGAAAGAATTCTCCTCGTATATTATTTCCTTATATTTCATTTAGTTTTTTAAGTCGAAATTTGTGGGCAAACCCAATTTTACACATCTTATCATAATTTACTGTCTTTGATGATACTACAGTTCTTATATTGAACTTTGATTCTCTGCTATTTAATTTGTTTCTTTTTTTTAGATAACCATATTTCTCATACAACATTGTATTAGCATTCAATGTTATTTATTTTGTATTTTATTATCTAAATTGAGATTTTTATTAGATATTTTACTTTCTTTTTGTATGATAAGTAAATATTTTATTCGAAGAACAATTGAGAAAAACGGAAATACAAACGAATACATATTGGTTTTAGTTTACTACTTTTTACAAATTTCAATTGTACTTTTCGATTAAAGTAAAACCTTATTAGATTGATATAAAAAGGCATCCCTTCCGGATATAAATTAATAGAAAAAACGTTCTATTATTCTAAATTTATAATTAAAAACCATTAAAGCATCAAAATGTTAAAAGAGGATTTCTGGCATTAATAACTCAAATTTCAAACACTTTCCACCTACCTATTTTGAAACTAACATGCTTTTTTTAGCCACCTTTCTGATTACTGGACATGTTTTGATGTATCTCTCAATCCTGGATTATTATTCACTTTAAGATTTTTGATTTAAAAAAAAAAACGCAAACGTAATACTATTTGATTCTCTTCGGATGAGGACGGATTTGCACAGAACAGTTCTTTTAGAGCTGGGCAAAAAACACTAATATTTAACTGGGAAATTATTAATTCGTCAATATTATTACAACATATGATCACCAACAATTAAATTTTTAGTATTCCCGGTAATTTTTATTTAATTCTAATTTTATTTAGAAGAGTAAAAAAAAATCGTTTATTCTATTGTTGAAATAATTCTTTTTGGGTATAAAAATAAAATTTAAAAATAAAATAAATTGTTTCTGAGATAAACTTGATTTCGACGTCATTAATTTTTTGGCGATCTTACCTTGATTATATTTATAAAATGTTTTTATAGTTCGGTTAATCGGGATCATCGAGCACATCATTACAGATGCGCATAAAATAGTATCATTGTTTTTTGTTTACAAACAAAAGACATTTAAAAATAAGAACTTAATTAATGTTGGTGAATACGAAACGTTAAATTCGAAATAAAAAGCTTTACGATACGTTTTGTCGAATTTACATACATTTATCGAAAATGTGGTTTATTCTACTCTAAACTAGAATTAAATGCATAAAATTGAAAATTCTAATTTTAAAATGCATGCAAAAATCTATAAAATTGATAATAAATAATTCATGCAAAAATTTCATAATTTCCAATAATAAAAAAGAAAAAAAATTCCTTACAAGAGTATCAATATAACCAAATGGATCTTCATCATCAGATGAATCTGAATCTCCTCCATCAACAGAAAAATTTGGTGGTGGACATGGATAGAAAGCTTGAGGTTTTATACGATGAGGTTTTCTAGCACGTTGAAGTTCTGCTTTAATTGAACTATTGCTTGATCTTCGTTGTCGGAGATCACTTTGAATTATAATTATATAATTTAAAAATCAAATATAATTTAATTATTTGGTATTCTTCTCACCTAAGAAATTTCTCAAAATCAGCCCATTCTGAATCAATTAGATCAACATTATCTTCACCAAAATCTTCATTGATTTTACTCTTCCGGTCGCGATCAATTTTATGTTCGTTTACCATTTTTGATTAAGGGTTTGTTTGTTTTTCTTGTTTTATATTATATCACAATTTATTTATATTTATTATTATTTTCAATTTTAAAAAAAAATTTCTATACTTTGATGAAATTTCTATACTTTAGAAATCTTTTTTCAAAAAAGGATTTAATTAAAAAGTTTTATTCAAAATATTCGAAAATTTCAAAACTAAAATAGAAATGTAAAAATATGAACGACTTATTGAAAATATCTTTTAAGAAAAATGTAAGATATTCTTAATATTTATCATAACTCATGTGACGAATAAAACATAGAAAAAAAATATGAAACTAAACGACACTAAATTTAATAAACAGGAAAACAAACCAACAACGAACTCTCTTATTAAATGATATTTATTAATAAGAATAAATTTTGATAAATTTTTAAACGTTAAAAAGATGGCTTCACTAATTCTTTTTTTATATACGTTTTTTCTTTTAGTAAAATTTAATATTAATAATAAGAATAATTATATTTTAATATGTAACAATATTAATTTTATTATTTTAGCTTAAACCCGAATCCAAAGATACACGACAAAAACGATCATTCTCTCTGAACTGTGAATTAAGATACAAGAAAGAATAAAAAAGTCAGATTAAAGATAATCTTATTTCTTCTTACGCAGTACAAAAGATACATATTACATTATAGTATATTCCAGACGAAGATGAGAAGAAAAAAAGATTTAAGACGATATCATAGTCATCTTCAAAATTGCAACATGATGTTCATATGAAAAATCAAAACGAGATGAAAGTACTATTTAACGTATAGGAAGAGAAGACCCAAAAAAAAAGGAAAAAAAACTCATGTCGTTTTGTACTTTCATGTAAAATACCATATAATAGAATAATTACTTTTCCAAACGCTTTTTCAATTGATAGAATCCACGAGTTTCAAATGCACCCACAATCAAATATGAAGAGGTCAGTTTATTTTTTTCTTTGATAATCCTATGGTAGTATATCACACAATTTGATATATCAATTTCTGGATGTGTCTGTCTTGTCCGTCATTTATTTGTTTAGTTTTGAAGATTTAATACAACTTGACCTTTATTATTTATATGGCTTAAATCAGATACATGTCCAACCTGCAGCCCTATTAAGGCTTTTCTATGGCAATTCTGAGGTATATGTTAGATTTATTTAAATTTCATCAATAGCAAAAATGGCTGCTGGTTTAAATAATGTTAATATAAAGATACAAATGAAAAAAAATATAGTTACTGCATTGCATCACGTTGTTTAGATATATAGTACACTGAGGAGGCTTAGGTACAATCCCTGATTATTACTCGTAAGCTAAAGCCAGTAAATTGTATTCAAAAAATCCAAGCGCATCTTGGCACACATTTTTGAGAGTGAAAAATTTTCCGACATATCCTTAAGTTAGAGCAAAATCGACGATTAATATCTATCTATTTTCTATTATATAAAAAAGTTTTTTCCGCACATCATTTATAAATTTTGTAGTAGAAAAAGCTTAATAAATAACTTACTTATAATAATAACTAAAACATTTTTCGGCTTGGACGGGGATTCGATCTCAAGCACTTGGTTTTAGTAAGCCAATCTCTTGCTAACTATACCATCGATTTCAATTACTAAAGTGAGTCAGATTCGTTAATATAAAATCAGAACTGAATGAATAATTTATCTACACGGAGTCTTTTTTACAAATATTATTAAAAATGAGGAGAAATGATCACATGTGCTATTATTTATATTATTTATACTATACGTATACACATTTTATATTTCCTGGAATGATTGGGAGAAAATATAAAATGTCACATGGTCAACTGTATGTCGCTCTATCACGATGTAGAAGCAAAAAGGTCATAAAAAACATTGTATTTGAAGAAGCAGTGAAATAAATCACAAAAGCAGTTAAATAATTTTTTTGCTTCTTACTCTATTATGCTTTATTTTTTACCATTACATTACACGAAAACTAAAATCTACTCGAATTCCACTCCGGTACCCGGGGTTGGCGAGCGAAGCAAGCAGGGGCGGATCCCCCTAGTATAGGTTAAAACAAATTAATTCTGAAACTAAGAAGTTAAGAAGCCTATTCACACATATTACCACAAACAGTATCAAAAAATCGCCTAAAGACCGATTTTAAGTTTATTTATTTTTTTTTTAATACTTCTTCAAATATTACTGAGACAGTTTTAACTGGAAATGGACAATGGTCATTGAAATGAACGAGAGGTCATTATAAGTACGCTTTCTTCTATATACTGTATGAGGAAAGACCTATGAACTTTGTTCTTTATTCAAATCTCTCTGAGCGAATCCATACAAGTTGTAAATTTGTATATATATATTTCTTGTTTAAATCTTTATATTGTTATTATTAATACTAATCTTTTCTTTGCTTTTTTTTCCTTCCAGATATGTATATAAATGCAACAGATTTCGCAATATAATTTTATATGTTTGATTAAACTTCCATAAAAAAAAACATACATATTTGATAAGAGAATTCCATGATGTAGTAAAATGCGTCCTTATCAATGAAAAAACAATAAAAATATAAAATTTAATTGAGTGTATATTATGATTGATCACAATTTATATTATCATACACCGGAACAGAGGGGAGGGGGGGACTGTGTAACAATTCACTTGTGATTATTTAAAAGTATATACTAAATAAAGGTTTGCGTCTATGATATTAAGAATATTATTTCTATGTACATGCCAACATCTCAATCTCCAAGGTAAATTGTTACTCATTCAATATAAAAGTTAAATATTTTTTTAGTATCTTATCAAAAAATCCATTCATCATTATAAATTGGATTGGAAAAGAAAAAAAGAAACGTTATTATTATTATTATTACCCATTTTATAAGATATTTTAATTATTTCGAAAGATAAGAAATTTTATAATCTTTTCTTTTTTTTTTTTTTGTTTTGTGAAATATCTTTTAAACAAACTAATTGGTTGTATTCTTAAAAACAATTCAATTATATTTCTATATGAATATTTATGGTCTTTGTGTTAAGCCCTTAAATTTGATAAGAATTATGATTTAGCCATTTTAAATGATAATTCAATGATAATAAAAACTATTTAAAATCAGAATTTGTTCAACAGTGATTTAGAATTTGTTATTTTAAACCGTTTATTAAAGAACAATTAAAAATGATAAACAATAATTTTATATAATAGAGATCAGATTTTTTAGGTGAGACTTGAGATTTTTATTTGTAGTTTAATTTCATTTCTAAAACACTTTTACTATATGTATTTAGATCTATTAGAGATCTATTATAGTTTTTTTTTTGGATCAATTTTCTCTCGTATAATATTTTGTTAATACACCCATATCTCGCTTTACGGCCTAGGTACGTTCCGGAAAAGTTGGCCATAAAGCGAAAAGCCATATAACGAATCAATTATTTTTTGTATCAGTAAATGGAGAAGCTGAAACTAAACAGAAGGTCGCTAACAGTATGTACAACATTTTTTTTGGCCGTATACCGAAACATTGGGAGCCGTCAATCGAAATAGTGCAATAATTAAAAAATGCCATTATAGCGAAATGCCGTATAAAGAACAGCCGTATAGCGAGGTATGGGTGTATTATACTCTAGTCTAGATAGTCCGTTATTTTGACATTGATCACTGAGTGTGAATGACATTACGAAAATGTATTGACACACTGGCGGAGAGCTAATTATCATTTGAGCTGTCATAACAAGTAGATTTTTATTTATTATTTTTTTTAAGTTTGTGGTTAATGTTTGAAATAATTAAATATGTTAGGAATTTTTAAAATGAAAAAGGTGTAACGAATTAAAGAAAGCTAAATGCCTAAAATCTATATACAAAATGTTAGAAAATTTGCAATGTTTAATTCATATTTAAAACATTTTGCGTTTGGCATCTGTAGGGAGTTTTCAAGTTAGCATTCATTGAATCATCAATACAGAAATTAGATGATATACTCTACTGAGATTATGATAATTACAAGTATCAGTCTATCTAGGATAGTATGCTGTTTAAAGAGGCAATACTTTTTTCTATAATACAATCCTTTTTTACTAAATTTTATACTAGATCATAACAAAAAGAGATATTTTCTGTATGGGAAGACAATATCTCAAGAAAAAAACTCAGAAATAAATGATTGTCTTAAATTTTATACCTTAAAAACTGATCTCTATTTATAAATAAAATATGAGATTTGTGTTAGGCATAGTAAAATATTTTATATCAGAAAATATTACATACCAATGTCGTCTGGTATTCCATGGCAGTATCTTCATCATCAATTTTTATTCTCGATGGAGAACTTAAGGATACAATCCTTGGAGGCACACTTAAGCGATTCATTTTTGATGGTTAATTAAATTAATTTATTTTTGTTTTAACTTCTAAATGAACATTTGTTTGCTGTTATTATCTGCAAAATTAATAAGAAAAAAAAAGAAAGAAATCATTAATTATATAATTAAATATAATGGTTTTACAACGACGTATATTTATTTATTAATTTTTTTTTTATTGTAATGTTATTAATTATATAAATATTCAAAAATTTGTAAAAAAAAAACATTTTCGATTATTTCTTTTTTTTTTGGTTTTGTTTATTTAAAGGTAATTTTAAAAATGAGTAATCTGGTATTTCAGAAAAATTTATTACCACAAAAAAAAATAAAAATAAAATAACCAAAACCTATATTCGAGGTAAAATCTTATTACAGTTAAACCTGCCTAAAAGAAGTTACCTGAAAGAGGTTCAAGAGGTTCATTTGTAATGGAATTCAAGAAAAATGGAATTCGAAAAGTCTTTTGCCCGAATTTCATAGGTTAAAACTTAAGCCTAGTTTAAGTTAATATAGATTCTGGACTTCAGATTTTTTTTCATACATTGTAAAATTAAAATTGAATAATTTTGACAAGTATTTTGAATTTTAGTTTGTAAAATTGATAATTGTGAATGAAAAATTTAAAAAAAAAGTTAATTAATTATAAAAATTTTCGTAATTATTTCAACTTAACTTGTCGAACATAGGAAACTTAAGTTCCACTAACTTAGCTTAACGCCCGCCGCACACTTGAACTAAGCGAGCTAAACTACGTAAGCTAAGTTTCCTGAAAGTGAAAAGTTCAGCATTTGAATTGGTCGTCGCACACTTTAGCGAAGCTTTGAAACTATGTAGTTCATGTAGTTCAGGCCTCAACTACACGAACGAGCTTCGCTGGCATCGCTGACACTTACTTATACGTACTTTCGGTATTATACAGTGTTTCGACCTTCTATATCTTTTTTTTTTATTAAGTTATGAACTTCCTCAAATTGCTCCCTTCTTAACCCCAAGTATTTAAAGAACTCAGGATTGGGCAAAAGAGTATGAAATTCGACATATTTCATACGTTTCATCATAAATGGTGAACACCAAACACTTATTTTCCCTTTCCTTTTAATAAAACTCAATAAAATGTTTTTGTTCAAATTTCTCTTCAGACAAACCTGATTCGGAATCTAGATCTAGTAATAATTCATCGATACTGTACTCGCACATTGTACCTCTCTGACCGCTTAAATAGACAGATCTGATGGCATGAATTTACTAAAAATATCGCCGCGTAGCTTAGTTCAAGTGTGCAACAGGCTGAGCGAGTCCAGCCAAGCTATTGAACTACATCGAAGTTCGCACGCATAACTTAGCTCAAGTGTGCGACGGCCCTAAGCCTTGCCTGCAGGAAATTTCTAATTTAACCTTTGAACGAACTGGGACTAAAAATATCACTGTTAAATTAGGCATTAAACAGTTTTCCCTTTTAAACAGGTTTTACTGTTTATGAGGCTTCAATCTTTATACAATATTATAATTTTTTTTCGTGTCTCCATTGATAAGCTTTTATTGGTTTTATAAAATACGTGCTTTTTTTTTGTAATAAGACAAGTTTTAAATTACTCTTTCTTCTTATCATCATGAAAAATTTGATCTTAAATCTTTGATCTTTGTTTTGTGTTTTTCTCTTTAATCTTTGTGGATATAAATCTTTTGTTATTCTTAATTATAACTCAATAAGATCACAATAACACTCATTTTTTTTGAATTCGGTATCACAAAAACACTGTTTTTTTTTCTTGGTTTTTTGTTTTTTTTTTTTGGAAGAAACTTACAAAACTGAATAGCACTAATTAAAAATCGGCATTTTTACGTTGTTTTTAATTGAATGAACATCAAATAAGAATGATTTTTTTTTCTTTACACGTAATTATTTTCTTTATACTTTTTTTTAATAAGATTTCTTTTTTTTTGTATTTTTCTTAATTTTTTTTTTATTATTTAAAAAACAAATTATGATTATTTTTTTTTTCTTTCTTGTATTCAAATTTATTCAAGTCATGGATTTCTAATTGTATAATATTTTAATAAATTATCAAAAGTACATATATGTTTAACGTCTTTGCTAAATCATATAATAATAAAAAAAAACAAGATCATATGACAAACAAATAACAGAAAAAACCATAAAAATGTATATATATATATATATTTATTATTATAAAACCTCGAGAGAGCAAAAATTAATATAAATACAGAAAAAAATCACTTAAAAAATGTGATAAAAACCATTTTTTTGATATGAAAATCAACTGGATTTGATTTAATAAAGATAAAATTTCAAGTGTAGGCAATCAAAATATATGAATAAAATACCAATAAATACGCTTATTACACGAAAAAAATTATTGAATTATACACAATAATAAAAAAAAGAACAACATGTATTTAATAATATTAACACTTTGATTTCCACATATAAGTACGAATATATGTTAATCCGTCTCGCTAGTTCTTACCAGTTCTTACCATCAACTGATAAGCAAATATAGTTAACTGAATCTGACACATTTGATAATATATAAATGAACGTAGTTGTTTTTTGTTGTTTGTTTTCATACATATATCAAAATGAGGGTAACATTATTAATATTATTATTATTGGGCACGAGACAACTTAAAGAAACAATTAAATATCTTAAAAATCACAATCCCAATATTTTAAATTCCACTATCAATCTGTTTTAAACTGGATGACGCGAAATATAAAAACGCGATCGAAATTAAAAAAATCACCAAAAATATAAATTAAAATATGGTTAGGATTCATTCGCTAAAGGTAGTCAGTTATTTCCCAGAACGTCGAAGACTAACTGGTTTACTGGTTTTTTAAAATATTAATATAATAATAAAGTTAAAAATTCCAATTTTACAAAACGCAAAATGAAAACTTTGAAGCCGGCTTTTTTTTTTCGTGTGGAATTTTTGAATTTTTGTTAATATTTTTTTGAATTGGTTGAAGTACCAGATAACAAACGCGGTTGGATGATTTCTATTCAATTTGCTATGCGAATTTTCATTTTAGAATTTCTAATTATTATTATTTATTATTATTATTATTATTATTTATTTAAAGAGTTAAAATTTATATTTTGTAAAGTAATTAGCATGAATTGAGAATGTTGGAAAAAAAACAAGCAAAAAGAAAACCAGATCTTTAATGTCTAAATGGGGAGAAAAAAAAAATTGTTATATAAATTGTTTATTAATTATAGTTATTTTATTATTAATATTATTATGAAAGTGATAATAAATGGATGGCAATTAGTGGTGTTTAATAGTATTAAAAAAAAAAAAAAAAAAACTATATTGAATTTGAAATTCTTACCTTGAAAATATTTAATTATTAAAACAAATATTTTATAAACGAAAAAAGAAAACCATATAGAAATCATAAAATTGGTATATAGAAAAATTTTTAAAAATTTTCATCTACTATTATTCAATTTCGCAGTTGGAAAATTTCATTAAAATCTGTCCAGTTGATTTTAAATGTGAAAAATCATAGAAATATATCAACTGGAGATTTCGTTACTCTCGTTTCCATACAAAACTATCCAGAAGAAAGTGTCATTACTAATATCTCCAAACTCGGCCACCCCCAAATTATTTAAGCCTAAGTTTCGCATATAAATGACTCGCCGTTTAGCCAATGAAATATTATCATTTAACTTGGTTTTATCTCAGTTAGCATTTAAAATCTGCGTGGTTATTGCGCTTTCCATAAATTTAATGCCAGTTTTTATATTCTTTTCTCTGCCGGCCTACATAAGACAGAAAAGGTATATCTCATAGAGATACAGGAGATTTCATTTCCCTCGTTTTCATACAAAATTATGGAGGCGAAATGGTCACTATTTTATCTTCTCGCTCGCTTACTCCAAGCGTTTCGGAGGTAATCACCCCGGCCGGGTGGGGTGGCTAAATCTGCTTCAGGATGACGCCTGCAAGTCAGGCGTTCAAACGCTTCCACAAATCTTGGGTGGGTAGCACATACATGGATGTCACGCAGTTTACCCACCCTTGTATATTTGAATTTCAGCTAGAAAAAAGAAAAGAATTAGTATATTGTATGTTCACTTCCTGGTCACAATGGTCACAATGTAATTTTTTTGTTATTAAATTTCTTTGGAAATAACTTTTAATCCAAAAAATTAATATTTTGATATTTATACAAACTATATTTCGTTTTTATAGGGATTTTATTATTGATCAAGAAATATTTCTTTTTAAAAAAACGCTTTTTTTAGATAGTAAATGATTTTAATTAAAATTTTTCATTCTAACCTTACAAAAACAAAACTTTTTCAAATGAACGTTGAAATTTCAAATTCGCATTCCTCAAAATTTTTTTTCTTAGGTCAAAAATATTAACAATATTTCGCTAATCCTCAAAAATTTTATTGAAAGTCCGCTCGTAATATGGGTGGGGGAAAAACTGTGGTAGGTGCCACTACGAATTTCTTAAAAATTTAATATAACTCTATAGTAATATCTTCACTATATGAAAACCAAAGAAAAAAACGGTATTCTTTAATCCTGACTGAAATAATCATTTTGGTTATTTTCAAAAGCAAAATAGCTTCCAAACTTAAGGTTATTACCAAAAAGCTTACGATACACTAGAGTGCTCAACTTGTATTCTCAGTCTGTAAAGAAGATATCCCGTTATTAGTATTTGTAAAATAAAAAGAGTCTGTATGATATAGAAACATATTTACAGTGTTTTTTTTTTTACAAACATTAATGACGAGATATGTAGCCTTCTTTGGTGCCAAAAGTGTATACACAAACATTGTTTATTTATTTTCTCTGTGTTTATTTACTTAGAAAATTGCCTAAACATTATTTGTAAATAACAGCCCAATAGTTCTCACCTCAAATTTATAACTTTTAAGTGACAAGTTGCCTTACAAAATTTATTGTCGTTTCTACAGTTTTCTTTATAATTTCGTCTCCTCCTTACCGATTTTGTTCAAATAAAATAACAAATCCAATATTCTCGTATTGACTGACAGCCAGACAAGTAATTAATTAGTTTAGCTTCCGAATTTGGTAGATCATTTAGTATAACACACCACGTAGAAGCTATTTACCCATGTATCCCAATAAATCTGTGTTGCAAATTTTATTAAAACAAGATTAAGATTATTCTTCTATGGATATTTTCTATGCATTACAAATGTAGTGACACTTTATTGGTACTTACTACCATAGGATTTTAAAAATTGGATTATATTGATTTATTCATTATTTAATCGTTTTTTTTTTCTTCACATATACAATAGGAAGACTACAATATTTTATATGTTCCATTGGTATCGCGTCTAGTAACAACAGTTCACTGATCCATAAAAAAATAAATTAAATAAGTAATAATAATTTTGCAAAGAAAAAAAGCAAAAAATATTATTACACGTTAATTACATATGCAAATAGTTTTATTATTTTCATTAATTTCATTTATATATGAATTGCAGGTAATGAGTAAAGTAAAGTCGCGCTTGCCTTTTTAGAATTTTTGTTTAAACAAGATCCGGCGTATATTATATTGTACTTATATAACGGTTCTGTTAATTTTTCTTAGAAATTAGCAAACAACAAAATTGATCTAGTTTTTATGAAGGGTAACGTTTTTTCACTTTCAATTAGATTTTCATTTAAAATTAATACGTGTAGTAGCAGAAAATGTTACAGCTAGAATAATTCGCGCACAAAAATCTCGTGGAAAGCCGGGTGCAACGCGATTTACGCATTTGATCAAGGAAATATGATGGTATCGTGTTATACGAGTGTATTTCAAGTATTCAAATTTATTTCAACATAGTTCGAGAAAGCAATCATCTTCGTCGTGGATGGAAAGGTCTTTGAAATTGAATGACAAACTGAATATAAACTATCAAGTTAAACTCATTTCTCATTTTATTGACAAAATAATTTAGCATTCAATAAAATGTTTTTTTATATAAATATAATATAAAATCTAATTAGATCATTTGCTTATCAGTAAAGTGATAAATATTTGAATTTAAAAATTTCAAAAAAGTACTAAATTATTTCTATAGAAAATGTACTAAACATTTAAAATGAACAAGAAAACATTAAAGAAGTTTTATTTTATTTTTTAAACATGATATATATATATATATATGTACAAAAATTATGTACAAAATTAAATAATAATAATTTAAAATCTAAAAATAAATAACATATTTTAAAAAAAAAAATAAAATATCTTAAACTAAGTACTGAAATGTAAAATGGTAACACCAATTTAATGTGGAACATAAAAATATATACGTTCCATGATTCCACATCAACATATGTCAATTTTAATGAAGTGTCAAAAATTCGGCAGTGGACACGTATTTTCCTTTATTTTTTTCTTCGTAAATTATAAATATTAAAATATAAAAGATATGGTGTCCCTTTTAAATACAATTGATACTGGACATAAAGATATGATTCATTGTGCCGAAGTCGATTATTATGGTCAACGTTTGGCAACTTGTTCATCTGATAATTCAGTGAAAATCTTTGATATAAAAAGCGGAAATCAAACTTTATCGGCGGATTTGAAAGGTCATGGCGGGCCTGTATGGCAAGTGGCATGGTGTCATCCAAAATTTGGTAATATTCTAGCATCATGCTCGTACGATCGTAAAGTAATAATTTGGAAAGAAATGGAAGAATGGAAAAAATTGTAAGTAGGGGAAAATATATATATATATATTTTTAATAATAATTTATTTGTTTAGATATGAATATAATAATCATGATTCATCTGTCAATACAATTGCATGGGCTCCTGCAGAACATGGTTTAATGTTGGCTTGTGGCAGTTCAGATGGTTCCATTTCAATTCTATCGTATTCGTTAGAATTTGGTACTTGGGACTATAAGAAAATATCGAACGCTCATACAATTGGTTGTAATGCAATTAATTGGTGTCCAGCCACATTTTTCGAACCGATTTTTGATCGAAAACTATCACGTGCCAGTATCAAAAGAATTGTTTCTGGCGGTTGTGATAATTGTATAAAAATTTGGAAAGAAGATGGTGATCGTTGGATCGAAGAGAATCGTCTTGAAGCGCATTCAGACTGGATACGAGATGTTTGTTGGGCACCAAGTACCGGACTGTCAAAATCACAAATTGCTTCGTGTTCTCAAGATCATCGCGTTATTATTTGGAGTAGTGATGATTTTGTTAAATGGACAGCACAAATTTTACATACTTTCGAGGATGTCGTCTGGAATGTTTCATGGTCGTTCACCGGCAATATTTTAGCTGTATCAGGAGGTGATAATAAAATTAGTTTATGGAAAGAAAATATTGAAGGGCAATGGTCATGTATTGGTGATGATACTGGTTCTCCGGGAAATGTTGAGCAACGTGCGTTATAGATTGTTTAAATTTATTTTGGAATTTTCAATAAAATAAAATTATAATTAAATAAGTGAATTTTTTGTAATAAAATGTATAAAAGTAATGAAAATTCTTATTCCAAAACATAATACTTATAAAATGTCGGATTTCAATCAAAACATGTCTAATCTTAATGAGAAGACACAATAAGTCATACAAATTTATTGAGGGGCCTGAAGCGCCCTTAATACCCGAGATATGAGCTTTTAATAGGGCTTACCCTGCGTTGTCCCGAGTTTGTCCCAAAAATTGGTTTTTCGTTGTTTTCTCTTCCAAAAATGATTCTTTTCGAAAAGTGATGTCTCGGATCCCAACGAATTATACTTCATTCGACGGGCAATTTAATTGCGAATCCAAATCTATTATCACTTTTCAAAAAGAATCATTTTTGGAAGAGAAAACAACGAAAAACCCATTTTTGGGACAAACTCGGGACAACGCAGGGTTAGCCCTATTAAAAGCTCATATCTCGGGTATTAAGGGCGCCAAAGTGTTGAAAATTAGTGTCCTGTGATCAGCTTGAGGGAATACGTCGTTTGAGACCAAAAAAAGCGAAATCAAAAATTTTTACAAATTTTCGAAAATCACTGATGTTTAGCCTCTGTTTTTTTATGCCCAAAAAAAAAGATGTCTCGGATCCCAACGAATTATACCTCATTCGATGGGCAATTTAATTGCGAATCCAAATCTATTATCACTTTTCAAAAAGAATCATTTTTGGAAGAGAAAACAACGAAAAACCCATTTTTGGGACAAACTCGGGACAACGCAGGGTTAGCCCTATTAAAAGCTCATATCTCGGGTATTAAGGGCGCCAAAGTGTTGAAAATTAGTGTCCTGTGATCAGCTTGAGGGAATACGTCGTTTGAGACCAAAAAAAGCGAAATCAAAAATTTTTACAAATTTTCGAAAATCACTGATATTTAGCCTCTGTTTTTTTATGCCCAATAAAAAGATGTCTCGGATCCCAACGAATTATACCTCATTCGACGGGCAATTTAATTGCGAATCCAAATCTATTATCACTTTTCAAAAAGAATCATTTTTGGAAGAGAAAACAACGAAAAACCCATTTTTGGGATAAACTCGGGACAACGCGGGGTTAGCCCTATTAAAAGCTCATATCTCGGGTATTAAGGGCGCCAAAGTGTTGAAAATTAGTGTCCTGTGATCAGCTTGAGGGAATACGTCGTTTGAGACCAAAAAAAGCGAAATCAAAAATTTTTACAAATTTTCGAAAATCACTGATATTTAGCCTCTGTTTTTTTATGCCCAATAAAAAGATGTCTCGGATCCCAACGAATTATACCTCATTCGACGGGCAATTTAATTGCGAATCCAAATCTATTATCACTTTTCAAAAAGAATCATTTTTGGAAGAGAAAACAACGAAAAACCCATTTTTGGGATAAACTCGGGACAACGCGGGGTTAGCCCTATTAAAAGCTCATATCTCGGATATTAAGGGCGCCAAAGTGTTGAAAATTAGTGTGCTGTGATCAGCTTGAGGGAATACGTCGTTTGAGACCAAAAAAAGCGAAATCAAAAATTTTTACAAATTTTCGAAAATCACTGATGGCCTCTGTTTTTTTATACCCAAAAAAAAAGATGTCTCGGATCCCAACGAATTATACTTCATTCGACGGGCAATTTAATTGCGAATCCAAATCTATTATCACTTTTCAAAAAGAATCATTTTTGGAAGAGAAAACAACGAAAAACCCATTTTTGGGACAAACTCGGGACAACGCAGGGTTAGCCCTATTAAAAGCTCATATCTCGGGTATTAAGGGCGCCAAAGTGTTGAAAATTAGTGTCCTGTGATCAGCTTGAGGGAATACGTCGTTTGAGACCAAAAAAAGCGAAATCAAAAATTTTTACAAATTTTCGAAAATCACTGATGGCCTCTGTTTTTTTATGCCCAAAAAAAAAGATGTCTCGGATCCCAACGAATTATACTTCATTCGACGGGCAATTTAATTGCGAATCCAAATCTATTATCACTTTTCAAAAAGAATCATTTTTGGAAGAGAAAACAACGAAAAACCCATTTTTGGGACAAACTCGGGACAACGCAGGGTTAGCCCTATTAAAAACTCATATCTCGGGTATTAAGGGCGCCAAAGTGTTGAAAATTAGTGTCCTGTGATCAGCTTGAGGGAATACGTCGTTTGAGACCAAAAAAGCGAAATCAAAAATTTTTACAAATTTTCGAAAATCACTGATGTTTAGCCTCTGTTTTTTTATGCCCAAAAAAAAAGATGTCTCGGATCCCAACGAATTATACTTCATTCGACGGGCAATTTAATTGCGAATCCAAATCTATTATCACTTTTCAAAAAGAATCATTATTGGAAGAGAAAACAACGAAAAACCCATTTTTGGGACAAACTCGGGACAACGCAGGGTTAGCCCTATTAAAAGCTCATATCTCGGGTATTAAGGGCGCCAAAGTGTTGAAAATTAGTGTCCTGTGATCAGCTTGAGGGAATACGTCGTTTGAGACCAAAAAAAGCGATATCAAAAATTTTTACAAATTTTCGAAAATCACTGATGGCCTCTGTTTTTTTATGCCCAAAAAAAAAGATGTCTCGGATCCCAACGAATTATACTTCATTCGACGGGCAATTTAATTGCCAATCCAAATCTATTATAACTTTTCAAAAAGAATCATTTTTGGAAGAGAAAACAACGAAAAACCCATTTTTGGGACAAACTCGGGACAACGCAGGGTTAGCCCTATTAAAAACTCATATCTCGGGTATTAAGGGCGCCAAAGTGTTGAAAATTAGTGTCCTGTGATCAGCTTGAGGGAATACGTCGTTTGAGACCAAAAAAAGCGAAATCAAAAATTTTTACAAATTTTCGAAAATCACTGATATTTAGCCTCTGTTTTTTTATGCCCAATAAAAAGATGTCTCGGATCCCAACGAATTATACCTCATTCGACGGGCAATTTAATTGCGAATCCAAATCTATTATCACTTTTCAAAAAGAATCATTTTTGGAAGAGAAAACAACGAAAAACCCATTTTTGGGATAAACTCGGGACAACGCGGGGTTAGCCCTATTAAAAGCTCATATCTCGGGTATTAAGGGCGCCAAAGTGTTGAAAATTAGTGTCCTGTGATCAGCTTGAGGGAATACGTCGTTTGAGAGCAAAAAAAGCGAAATCAAAAATTTTTACAAATTTTCGAAAATCACTGATGGCCTCTGTTTTTTTATGCCCAAAAAAAAAGATGTCTCGGATCCCAACGAATTATACTTCATTCGACGGGCAATTTAATTGCCAATCCAAATCTATTATAACTTTTCAAAAAGAATCATTTTTGGAAGAGAAAACAACGAAAAACCCATTTTTGGGACAAACTCGGGACAACGCAGGGTTAGCCCTATTAAAAACTCATATCTCGGGTATTAAGGGCGCCAAAGTGTTGAAAATTAGTGTCCTGTGATCAGCTTGAGGGAATACGTCGTTTGAGACCAAAAAAAGCGAAATCAAAAATTTTTACAAATTTTCGAAAATCACTGATATTTAGCCTCTGTTTTTTTATGCCCAATAAAAAGATGTCTCGGATCCCAACGAATTATACCTCATTCGACGGGCAATTTAATTGCGAATCCAAATCTATTATCACTTTTCAAAAAGAATCATTTTTGGAAGAGAAAACAACGAAAAACCCATTTTTGGGATAAACTCGGGACAACGCGGGGTTAGCCCTATTAAAAGCTCATATCTCGGGTATTAAGGGCGCCAAAGTGTTGAAAATTAGTGTGCTGTGATCAGCTTGAGGGAATACGTCGTTTGAGACCAAAAAAAGCGAAATCAAAAATTTTTACAAATTTTCGAAAATCACTGATGGCCTCTGTTTTTTTATGCCCAAAAAAAAAGATGTATCGGATCCCAACGAATTATACTTCATTCGACGGGCAATTTAATTGCGAATCCAAATCTATTATCACTTTTCAAAAAGAATCATTTTTGGAAGAGAAAACAACGAAAAACCCATTTTTGGGACAAACTCGGGACAACGCAGGGTTAGCCCTATTAAAAACTCATATCTCGGGTATTAAGGGCGCCAAAGTGTTGAAAATTAGTGTCCTGTGATCAGCTTGAGGGAATACGTCGTTTGAGACCAAAAAAAGCGAAATCAAAAATTTTTACAAATTTTCGAAAATCACTGATGGCCCCTGTTTTTTTATGCCCAAAAAAAAGATGTCTCGGATCCCAACGAATTATACTTCATTCGACGGGCAATTTAATTGCGAATCCAAATCTATTATCACTTTTCAAAAAGAATCCTTTTTGGAAGAGAAAACAACGAAAAACCCATTTTTGGGACAAACTCGGGACAACACAGGGTTAGCCCTATTAAAAGCTCATATCTCGGGTATTAAGGGCGCCAAAGTGTTGAAAATTAGTGTCCTGTGATCAGCTTGAGGGAATACGTCGTTTGAGACCAAAAAAAGCGAAATCAAAAATTTTTACAAATTTTCGAAAATCACTGATATTTAGCCTCTGTTTTTTTATGCCCAATAAAAAGATGTCTCGGATCCCAACGAATTATACCTCATTCGACGGGCAATTTAATTTCGAATCCAAATCTATTATCACTTTTCAAAAAGAATCATTTTTGGAAGAGAAAACAACGAAAAACCCATTTTTGGGATAAACTCGGGACAACGCGGGGTTAGCCCTATTAAAAGCTCATATCTCGGGTATTAAGGGCGCCAAAGTGTTGAAAATTAGTGTCCTGTGATCAGCTTGAGGGAATACGTCGTTTGAGACCAAAAAAAGCGAAATCAAAAATTTTTACAAATTTTCGAAAATCACTGATGGCCCCTGTTTTTTTATGCCCAAAAAAAAGATGTCTCGGATCCCAACGAATTATACCTCATTCGACGGGCAATTTAATTGCGAATCCAAATCTATTATCACTTTTCAAAAAGAATCATTTTTGGAAGAGAAAACAACGAAAAACCCATTTTTGGGATAAACTCGGGACAACGCGGGGTTAGCCCTATTAAAAGCTCATATCTCGGGTATTAAGGGCGCCAAAGTGTTGAAAATTAGTGTGCTGTGATCAGCTTGAGGGAATACGTCGTTTGAGACCAAAAAAAGCGAAATCAAAAATTTTTACAAATTTTCGAAAATCACTGATATTTAGCCTCTGTTTTTTTATGCCCAATAAAAAGATGTCTCGGATCCCAACGAATTATACCTCATTCGACGGGCAATTTAATTGCGAATCCAAATCTATTATCACTTTTCAAAAAGAATCATTTTTGGAAGAGAAAACAACGAAAAACCCATTTTTGGGATAAACTCGGGACAACGCGGGGTTAGCCCTATTAAAAGCTCATATCTCGGGTATTAAGGGCGCCAAAGTGTTGAAAATTAGTGTGCTGTGATCAGCTTGAGGGAATACGTCGTTTGAGACCAAAAAAAGCGAAATCAAAAATTTTTACAAATTTTCGAAAATCACTGATGGCCTCTGTTTTTTTATGCCCAAAAAAAAAGATGTATCGGATCCCAACGAATTATACTTCATTCGACGGGCAATTTAATTGCGAATCCAAATCTATTATCACTTTTCAAAAAGAATCATTTTTGGAAGAGAAAACAACGAAAAACCCATTTTTGGGACAAACTCGGGACAACGCAGGGTTAGCCCTATTAAAAACTCATATCTCGGGTATTAAGGGCGCCAAAGTGTTGAAAATTAGTGTCCTGTGATCAGCTTGAGGGAATACGTCGTTTGAGACCAAAAAAAGCGAAATCAAAAATTTTTACAAATTTTCGAAAATCACTGATGGCCCCTGTTTTTTTATGCCCAAAAAAAAGATGTCTCGGATCCCAACGAATTATACTTCATTCGACGGGCAATTTAATTGCGAATCCAAATCTATTATCACTTTTCAAAAAGAATCCTTTTTGGAAGAGAAAACAACGAAAAACCCATTTTTGGGACAAACTCGGGACAACGCAGGGTTAGCCCTATTAAAAGCTCATATCTCGGGTATTAAGGGCGCCAAAGTGTTGAAAATTAGTGTCCTGTGATCAGCTTGAGGGAATACGTCGTTTGAGACCAAAAAAAGCGAAATCAAAAATTTTTACAAATTTTCGAAAATCACTGATGGCCTCTGTTTTTTTATGCCCAATAAAAAGATGTCTCGGATCCCAACGAATTATACCTCATTCGACGGGCAATTTAATTTCGAATCCAAATCTATTATCACTTTTCAAAAAGAATCATTTTTGGAAGAGAAAACAACGAAAAACCCATTTTTGGGACAAACTCGGGACAACGCAGGGTTAGCCCTATTAAAAGCTCATATCTCGGGTATTAAGGGCGCCAAAGTGTTGAAAATTAGTGTCCTGTGATCAGCTTGAGGGAATACGTCGTTTGAGACCAAAAAAAGCGAAATCAAAAATTTTTACAAATTTTCGAAAATCACTGATGGCCTCTGTTTTTTTATGCCCAAAAAAAAAGATGTCTCGGATCCCAACGAATTATACTTCATTCGACGGGCAATTTAATTGCCAATCCAAATCTATTATCACTTTTCAAAAAGAATCATTTTTGGAAGAGAAAACAACGAAAAACCCATTTTTGGGACAAACTCGGGACAACGCAGGGTTAGCCCTATTAAAAACTCATATCTCGGGTATTAAGGGCGCCAAAGTGTTGAAAATTAGTGTCCTGTGATCAGCTTGAGGGAATACGTCGTTTGAGACCAAAAAAAGCGAAATCAAAAATTTTTACAAATTTTCGAAAATCACTGATATTTAGCCTCTGTTTTTTTATGCCCAATAAAAAGATGTCTCGGATCCCAACGAATTATACCTCATTCGACGGGCAATTTAATTGCGAATCCAAATCTATTATCACTTTTCAAAAAGAATCATTTTTGGAAGAGAAAACAACGAAAAACCCATTTTTGGGACAAACTCGGGACAACGCAGGGTTAGCCCTATTAAAAGCTCATATCTCGGGTATTAAGGGCGCCAAAGTGTTGAAAATTAGTGTCCTGTGATCAGCTTGAGGAAATACGTCGTTTGAGACCAAAAAAAGCGAAATCAAAAATGTTTACAAATTTTCGAAAATCACTGATGTTTAGCCTCTGTTTTTTTATGCCCAAAAAAAAAGATGTCTCGGATCCCAACGAATTATACTTCATTCGACGGGCAATTTAATTGCCAATCCAAATCTATTATCACTTTTCAAAAAGAATCATTTTTGGAAGAGAAAACAACGAAAAACCCATTTTTGGGACAAACTCGGGACAACGAAGGGTTAGCCCTATTAAAAACTCATATCTCGGGTATTAAGGGCGCCAAAGTGTTGAAAATTAGTGTCCTGTGATCAGCTTGAGGGAATACGTCGTTTGAGACCAAAAAAAGCGAAATCAAAAATTTTTACAAATTTTCGAAAATCACTGATATTTAGCCTCTGTTTTTTTATGCCCAATAAAAAGATGTCTCGGATCCCAACGAATTATACCTCATTCGACGGGCAATTTAATTGCGAATCCAAATCTATTATCACTTTTCAAAAAGAATCATTTTTGGAAGAGAAAACAACGAAAAACCCATTTTTGGGACAAACTCGGGACAACGCAGGGTTAGCCCTATTAAAAGCTCATATCTCGGGTATTAAGGGCGCCAAAGTGTTGAAAATTAGTGTCCTGTGATCAGCTTGAGGAAATACGTCGTTTGAGACCAAAAAAAGCGAAATCAAAAATTTTTACAAATTTTCGAAAATCACTGATGTTTAGCCTCTGTTTTTTTATGCCCAAAAAAAAGATGTCTCGGATCCCAACGAATTATTCTTCATTCGACGGGCAATTTAATTGCGAATCCAAATCTATTATCACTTTTCAAAAAGAATCATTTTTGGAAGAGAAAACAACGAAAAACCCATTTTTGGGACAAACTCGGGACAACGCAGGGTTAGCCCTATTAAAAGCTCATATCTCGGGTATTAAGGGCGCCAAAGTGTTGAAAATTAGTGTCCTGTGATCAGCTTGAGGGAATACGTCGTTTGAGACCAAAAAAAGCGAAATCAAAAATTTTTACAAATTTTCGAAAATCACTGATGGCCTCTGTTTTTTTATGCCCAAAAAAAAAGATGTCTCGGATCCCAACGAATTATACTTCATTCGACGGGCAATTTAATTGCCAATCCAAATCTATTATAACTTTTCAAAAAGAATCATTTTTGGAAGAGAAAACAACGAAAAACCCATTTTTGGGACAAACTCGGGACAACGCAGGGTTAGCCCTATTAAAAACTCATATCTCGGGTATTAAGGGCGCCAAAGTGTTGAAAATTAGTGTCCTGTGATCAGCTTGAGGGAATACGTCGTTTGAGACCAAAAAAAGCGAAATCAAAAATTTTTACAAATTTTCGAAAATCACTGATATTTAGCCTCTGTTTTTTTATGCCCAATAAAAAGATGTCTCGGATCCCAACGAATTATACCTCATTCGACGGGCAATTTAATTGCGAATCCAAATCTATTATCACTTTTCAAAAAGAATCATTTTTGGAAGAGAAAACAACGAAAAACCCATTTTTGGGACAAACTCGGGACAACGCAGGGTTAGCCCTATTAAAAGCTCATATCTCGGGTATTAAGGGCGCCAAAGTGTTGAAAATTAGTGTCCTGTGATCAGCTTGAGGAAATACGTCGTTTGAGACCAAAAAAAGCGAAATCAAAAATTTTTACAAATTTTCGAAAATCACTGATGTTTAGCCTCTGTTTTTTTATGCCCAAAAAAAAGATGTCTCGGATCCCAACGAATTATTCTTCATTCGACGGGCAATTTAATTGCGAATCCAAATCTATTATCACTTTTCAAAAAGAATCATTTTTGGAAGAGAAAACAACGAAAAACCCATTTTTGGGACAAACTCGGGACAACGCAGGGTTAGCCCTATTAAAAGCTCATATCTCGGGTATTAAGGGCGCCAAAGTGTTGAAAATTAGTGTCCTGTGATCAGCTTGAGGGAATACGTCGTTTGAGACCAAAAAAAGCGAAATCAAAAATTTTTACAAATTTTCGAAAATCACTGATGGCCTCTGTTTTTTTATGCCCAAAAAAAAAGATGTCTCGGATCCCAACGAATTATACTTCATTCGACGGGCAATTTAATTGCGAATCCAAATCTATTATCACTTTTCAAAAAGAATCATTTTTGGAAGAGAAAACAACGAAAAACCCATTTTTGGGACAAACTCGGGACAACGCAGGGTTAGCCCTATTAAAAGCTCATATCTCGGGTATTAAGGGCGCCAAAGTGTTGAAAATTAGTGTCCTGTGATCAGCTTGAGGGAATACGTCGTTTGAGACCAAAAAAAGCGAAATCAAAAATTTTTACAAATTTTCGAAAATCACTGATGTTTAGCCTCTGTTTTTTTATGCCCAAAAAAAAAGATGTCTCGGATCCCAACGAATTATACTTCATTCGACGGGCAATTTAATTGCGAATCCAAATCTATTATCACTTTTCCAAAAGAATCATTATTGGAAGAGAAAACAACGAAAAACCCATTTTTGGGACAAACTCGGGACAACGCAGGGTTAGCCCTATTAAAAGCTCATATCTCGGGTATTAAGGGCGCCAAAGTGTTGAAAATTAGTGTCCTGTGATCAGCTTGAGGGAATACGTCGTTTGAGACCAAAAAAAGCGAAATCAAAAATTTTTACAAATTTTCGAAAATCACTGATGGCCTCTGTTTTTTTATGCCCAAAAAAAAAGATGTCTCGGATCCCAACGAATTATACTTCATTCGACGGGCAATTTAATTGCCAATCCAAATCTATTATCACTTTTCAAAAAGAATCATTTTTGGAAGAGAAAACAACGAAAAACCCATTTTTGGGACAAACTCGGGACAACGCAGGGTTAGCCCTATTAAAAGCTCATATCTCGGGTATTAAGGGCGCCAAAGTGTTGAAAATTAGTGTCCTGTGATCAGCTTGAGGGAATACGTCGTTTGAGACCAAAAAAAGCGAAATCAAAAATGTTTACAAATTTTCGAAAATCACTGATGTTTAGCCTCTGTTTTTTTATGCCCAAAAAAAAAGATGTCTCGGATCCCAACGAATTATACTTCATTCGACGGGCAATTTAATTGCGAATCCAAATCTATTATCACTTTTCAAAAAGAATCATTTTTGGAAGAGAAAACAACGAAAAACCCATTTTTGGGACAAACTCGGGACAACGCAGGGTTAGCCCTATTAAAAGCTCATATCTCGGGTATTAAGGGCGCCAAAGTGTTGAAAATTAGTGTGCTGTGATCAGCTTGAGGGAATACGTCGTTTGAGACCAGAAAAAGCGAAATCAAAAATTTTTACAAATTTTCGAAAATCACTGATGTTTGGCCTCTGTTTTTTTATGCCCAAAAAAAAAGATGTCTCGGATCCCAACGAATTATACTTCATTCGACGGGCAATTTAATTGCGAATCCAAATCTATTATCACTTTTCAAAAAGAATCATTTGTGGAAGAGAAAACAACGAAAAACCCATTTTTGGGATAAACTCGGGACAACGCGGGGTTAGCCCTATTAAAAGCTCATATCTCGGGTATTAAGGGCGCCAAAGTGTTGAAAATTAGTGTGCTGTGATCAGCTTGAGGGAATACGTCGTTTGAGACCAAAAAAAGCGAAATCAAAAATTTTTACAAATTTTCGAAAATCACTGATGGCCTCTGTTTTTTTATACCCAAAAAAAAGATGTCTCGGATCCCAACGAATTATACTTCATTCGACGGGCAATTTAATTGCGAATCCAAATCTATTATCACTTTTCAAAAAGAATCATTTTTGGAAGAGAAAACAACGAAAAACCCATTTTTGGGACAAACTCGGGACAACGCAGGGTTAGCCCTATTAAAAACTCATATCTCGAGTATTAAGGGCGCCAAAGTGTTGAAAATTAGTGTCCTGTGATCAGCTTGAGGGAATACGTCGTTTGAGACCAAAAAAAGCGAAATCAAAAATTTTTACAAATTTTCGAAAATCACTGATGTTTAGCCTCTGTTTTTTTATGCCCAAAAAAAAGATGTCTCGGATCCCAACGAATTATTCTTCATTCGACGGGCAATTTAATTGCGAATCCAAATCTATTATCACTTTTCAAAAAGAATCATTTTTGGAAGAGAAAACAACGAAAAACCCATTTTTGGGACAAACTCGGGACAACGCAGGGTTAGCCCTATTAAAAGCTCATATCTCGGGTATTAAGGGCGCCAAAGTGTTGAAAATTAGTGTCCTGTGATCAGCTTGAGGGAATACGTCGTTTGAGACCAAAAAAAGCGAAATCAAAAATTTTTACAAATTTTCGAAAATCACTGATGGCCTCTGTTTTTTTATGCCCAAAAAAAAAGATGTCTCGGATCCCAACGAATTATACTTCATTCGACGGGCAATTTAATTGCCAATCCAAATCTATTATCACTTTTCAAAAAGAATCATTTTTGGAAGAGAAAACAACGAAAAACCCATTTTTGGGACAAACTCGGGACAACGCAGGGTTAGCCCTATTAAAAGCTCATATCTCGGGTATTAAGGGCGCCAAAGTGTTGAAAATTAGTGTCCTGTGATCAGCTTGAGGGAATACGTCGTTTGAGACCAAAAAAAGCGAAATCAAAAATGTTTACAAATTTTCGAAAATCACTGATGTTTAGCCTCTGTTTTTTTATGCCCAAAAAAAAAGATGTCTCGGATCCCAACGAATTATACTTCATTCGACGGGCAATTTAATTGCGAATCCAAATCTATTATCACTTTTCAAAAAGAATCATTTTTGGAAGAGAAAACAACGAAAAACCCATTTTTGGGACAAACTCGGGACAACGCTGGGTTAGCCCTATTAAAAGCTCATATCTCGGGTATTAAGGGCGCCAAAGTGTTGAAAATTAGTGTCCTGTGATCAGCTTGAGGAAATACGTCGTTTGAGACCAAAAAAAGCGAAATCAAAAATTTTTACAAATTTTCGAAAATCACTGATGTTTAGCCTCTGTTTTTTTATGCCCAAAAAAAAAAGATGTCTCGGATCCCAACGAATTATACCTCATTCGACGGGCAATTTAATTGCGAATCCAAATCTATTATCACTTTTCAAAAAGAATCATTTTTGGAAGAGAAAACAACGAAAAACCCATTTTTGGGACAAACTCGGGACAACGCGGGGTTAGCCCTTTTAAGAGCTCATATCTCGGGTATTAAGGGCGCCAAAGTGTTGAAAATTAGTGTGCTGTGATCAGCTTGAGGGAATACGTCGTTTGAGACCAGAAAAAGCGAAATCAAAAATTTTTACAAATTTTCGAAAATCACTGATGTTTAGCCTCTGTTTTTTTATGCCCAAAAAAAAAGATGTCTCGGATCCCAACGAATTATACTTCATTCGACGGGCAATTTAATTGCGAATCCAAATCTATTATCACTTTTCAAAAAGAATCATTTTTGGAAGAGAAAACAACGAAAAACCCATTTTTGGGATAAACTCGGGACAACGCGGGGTTAGCCCTATTAAAAGCTCATATCTCGGGTATTAAGGGCGCCAAAGTGTTGAAAATTAGTGTGCTGTGATCAGCTTGAGGGAATACGTCGTTTGAGACCAAAAAAAGCGAAATCAAAAATTTTTACAAATTTTCGAAAATCACTGATGGCCTCTGTTTTTTTATACCCAAAAAAAAGATGTCTCGGATCCCAACGAATTATACTTCATTCGACGGGCAATTTAATTGCGAATCCAAATCTATTATCACTTTTCAAAAAGAATCATTTTTGGAAGAGAAAACAACGAAAAACCCATTTTTGGGACAAACTCGGGACAACGCAGGGTTAGCCCTATTAAAAACTCATATCTCGAGTATTAAGGGCGCCAAAGTGTTGAAAATTAGTGTCCTGTGATCAGCTTGAGGGAATACGTCGTTTGAGACCAAAAAAAACGAAATCAAAAATTTTTACAAATTTTCGAAAATCACTGATATTTAGCCTCTGTTTTTTTATGCCCAATAAAAAGATGTCTCGGATCCCAACGAATTATACCTCATTCGACGGGCAATTTAATTGCGAATCCAAATCTATTATCACTTTCCAAAAAGAATCATTTTTGGAAGAGAAAACAACGAAAAACCCATTTTTGGGATAAACTCGGGACAACGCGGGGTTAGCCCTATTAAAAGCTCATATCTCGGGTATTAAGGGCGCCAAAGTGTTGAAAATTAGTGTGCTGTGATCAGCTTGAGGGAATACGTCGTTTGAGACCAAAAAAAGCGAAATCAAAAATTTTTACAAATTTTCGAAAATCACTGATGGCCTCTGTTTTTTTATGCCCAAAAAAAAAGATGTCTCGGATCCCAACGAATTATACTTCATTCGACGGGCAATTTAATTGCGAATCCAAATCTATTATCACTTTTCAAAAAGAATCATTTTTGGAAGAGAAAACAACGAAAAACCCATTTTTGGGACAAACTCGGGACAACGCAGGGTTAGCCCTATTAAAAGCTCATATCTCGGGTATTAAGGGCGCCAAAGTGTTGAAAATTAGTGTGCTGTGATCAGCTTGAGGGAATACGTCGTTTGAGACCAAAAAAGCGAAATCAAAAATTTTTACAAATTTTCGAAAATCACTGATGGCCTCTGTTTTTTTATGCCCAAAAAAAGAGATGTCTCGGATCCCAACGAATTATACTTCATTCGACGGGCAATTTAATTGCGAATCCAAATCTATTATCACTTTTCAAAAAGAATCATTTTTGGAAGAGAAAACAACGAAAAACCCATTTTTGGGACAAACTCGGGACAACGCAGGGTTAGCCCTATTAAAAGCTCATATCTCGGGTATTAAGGGCGCCAAAGTGTTGAAAATTAGTGTGCTGTGATCAGCTTGAGGGAATACGTCGTTTGAGACCAAAAAAGCGAAATCAAAAATTTTTACAAATTTTCGAAAATCACTGATGGCCTCTGTTTTTTTATGCCCAAAAAAAAAGATGTCTCGGATCCCAACGAATTATTCTTCATTCGACGGGCAATTTAATTGCGAATCCAAATCTATTATCACTTTTCAAAAAGAATCATTTTTGGAAGAGAAAACAACGAAAAACCCATTTTTGGGACAAACTCGGGACAACGCAGGGTTAGCCCTATTAAAAGCTCATATCTCGGGTATTAAGGGCGCCAAAGTGTTGAAAATTAGTGTCCTGTGATCAGCTTGAGGGAATACGTCGTTTGAGACCAGAAAAAGCGAAATCAAAAATTTTTACAAATTTTCGAAAATCACTGATGTTTAGCCTCTGTTTTTTTATGCCCAAAAAAAAAGATGTCTCGGATCCCAACGAATTATACCTCATTCGACGGGCAATTTAATTGCAAATCCAAATCTATTATCACTTTTCAAAAAGAATCATTTTTGGAAGAGAAAACAACGAAAAACCCATTTTTGGGACAAACTCGGGACAACGCAGGGTTAGCCCTATTAAAAGCTCATATCTCGGGTATTAAGGGCGCCAAAGTGTTGAAAATTATTGTGCTGTGATCAGCTTGAGGGAATACGTCGTTTGAGACCAGAAAAAGCGAAATCAAAAATTTTTACAAATTTTCGAAAATCACTGATGTTTAGCCTCTGTTTTTTTATGCCCAAAAAAAAAGATGTCTCGGATCCCAACGAATTATACCTCATTCGACGGGCAATTTAATTGCAAATCCAAATCTATTATCACTTTTCAAAAAGAATCATTTTTGGAAGAGAAAACAACGAAAAACCCATTTTTGGGACAAACTCGGGACAACGCAGGGTTAGCCCTATTAAAAGCTCATATCTCGGGTATTAAGGGCGCCAAAGTGTTGAAAATTATTGTGCTGTGATCAGCTTGAGGGAATACGTCGTTTGAGACCAAAAAAAGCGAAATCAAAAATTTTTACAAATTTTCGAAAATCACTGATGTTTAGGCTCTGTTTTTTTATGCCCAAAAAAAAAGATGTCTCGGATCCCAACGAATTATACTTCATTCGACGGGCAATTTAATTGCGAATCCAAATCTATTATCACTTTTCAAAAATAATCACTTTTGGAAGAGAAAACAACGAAAAACCCATTTTTGGGACAAACTCGGGACAACACAGGGTTAGCCCTATTAAAAGCTCATATCTCGGGTATTAAGGGCGCCAAAGTGTTGAAAATTAGTGTCCTGTGATCAGCTTGAGGGAATGCGTCGTTTGAGACCAAAAAAAGCGAAATCAAAAATATTTACAAATTTTCGAAAATCACTGATGTTTGCCTCTGTTTTTTTATGCCCAAAAAAAAGATGTCTCGGATCCCAACGAATTATACTTCATTCGACGGGCAATTTAATTGCGAATCCAAATCTATTATCACTTTTCAAAAATAATCACTTTTGGAAGAGAAAACAACGAAAAACCCATTTTTGGGACAAACTCGAGACAACGCAGGGTTAGCCCTATTAAAAGCTCATATCTCGGGTATTAAGGGCGCCAAAGTGTTGGAAATTAGTGTCCTGTGATCAGCTTGAGGGAATACGTCGTTTGAGACCAAAAAAAGCGAAATCAAAAATTTTTACAAATTTTCGAAAATCACTGATATTTAGCCTCTGTTTTTTTATGCCCAATAAAAAGATGTCTCGGATCCCAACGAATTATACCTCATTCGACGGGCAATTTAATTGCGAATCCAAATCTATTATCACTTTTCAAAAAGAATCATTTTTGGAAGAGAAAACAACGAAAAACCCATTTTTGGGACAAACTCGGGACAACGCATGGTTAGCCCTATTAAAAGCTCATATCTCGGGTATTAATGGCGCCAAAGTGTTGAAAATTAGTGTCCTGTGATCAGCTTGAGGGAATACGTCGTTTGAGACCAAAAAAAGCGAAATCAAAAATTTTTACAAATTTTCGAAAATCACTGATGTTTAGCCTCTGTTTTTTTATGCCCAAAAAAAAAGATGTCTCGGATCCCAACGAATTATACTTCATTCGACGGGCAATTTAATTGCGAATCCAAATCTATTATCACTTTTCAAAAAGAATCATTTTTGGAAGAGAAAACAACGAAAAACCCATTTTTGGAACAAACTCGGGACAACGCAGGGTTAGCCCTATTAAAAGCTCATATCTCGGGTATTAAGGGCGCCAAAGTGTTGAAAATTAGTGTCCTGTGATCAGCTTGAGGAAATACGTCGTTTGAGACCAAAAAAAGCGAAATCAAAAATTTTTACAAATTTTCGAAAATCACTGATGTTTAGCCTCTGTTTTTTTATGCCCAAAAAAAAAGATGTCTCGGATCCCAACGAATTATTCTTCATTCGACGGGCAATTTAATTGCCAATCCAAATCTATTATCACTTTTCAAAAAGAATCATTTTTGGAAGAGAAAACAACGAAAAACCCATTTTTGGGACAAACTCGGGACAACGCAGGGTTAGCCCTATTAAAAGCTCATATCTCGGGTATTAAGGGCGCCAAAGTGTTGAAAATTAGTGTCCTGTGATCAGCTTGAGGGAATACGTCGTTTGAGACCAAAAAAAGCGAAATCAAAAATTTTTACAAATTTTCGAAAATCACTGATGGCCTCTGTTTTTTTATGCCCAAAAAAAAAGATGTCTCGGATCCCAACGAATTATACTTCATTCGACGGGCAATTTAATTGCGAATCCAAATCTATTATCACTTTTCAAAAAGAATCATTTTTGGAAGAGAAAACAACGAAAAACCCATTTTTGGGACAAACTCGGGACAACGCAGGGTTAGCCCTATTAAAAACTCATATCTCGGGTATTAAGGGCGCCAAAGTGTTGAAAATTAGTGTCCTGTGATCAGCTTGAGGGAATACGTCGTTTGAGACCAAAAAAAGCGAAATCAAAAATTTTTACAAATTTTCGAAAATCACTGATGGCCTCTGTTTTTTTATGCCCAAAAAAAAGATGTCTCGGATCCCAACGAATTATACTTCATTCGACGGGCAATTTAATTGCGAATCCAAATCTATTATCACTTTTCAAAAAGAATCATTTTTGGAAGAGAAAACAACGAAAAACCCATTTTTGGGACAAACTCGGGACAACGCAGGGTTAGCCCTATTAAAAGCTCATATCTCGGGTATTAAGGGCGCCAAAGTGTTGAAAATTAGTGTCCTGTGATCAGCTTGAGGGAATACGTCGTTTGAGACCAAAAAAAGCGAAATCAAAAATTTTTACAAATTTTCGAAAATCACTGATATTTAGCCTCTGTTTTTTTATGCCCAAAAAAAAAGATGTCTCGGATCCCAACGAATTATACTTCATTCGACGGGCAATTTAATTGCGAATCCAAATCTATTATCACTTTTCAAAAAGAATCATTATTGGAAGAGAAAACAACGAAAAACCCATTTTTGGGACAAACTCGGGACAACGCAGGGTTAGCCCTATTAAAAGCTCATATCTCGGGTGTTAAGGGCGCCAAAGTGTTGAAAATTAGTGTCCTGTGATCAGCTTGAGGGAATACGTCGTTTGAGACCAAAAAAAGCGAAATCAAAAATTTTTACAAATTTTCGAAAATCACTGATGGCCTCTGTTTTTTTATGCCCAAAAAAAAAGATGTCTCGGATCCCAACGAATTATACTTCATTCGACGGGCAATTTAATTGCGAATCCAAATCTATTATCACTTTTCAAAAAGAATCATTTTTGGAAGAGAAAACAACGAAAAACCCATTTTTGGGACAAACTCGGGACAACGCAGGGTTAGCCCTATTAAAAGCTCATATCTCGGGTATTAAGGGCGCCAAAGTGTTGAAAATTAGTGTCCTGTGATCAGCTTGAGGGAATACGTCGTTTGAGACCAAAAAAAGCGAAATCAAAAATTTTTACAAATTTTCGAAAATCACTGATGGCCTCTGTTTTTTTATGCCCAAAAAAAAGATGTCTCGGATCCCAACGAATTATACTTCATTCGACGGGCAATTTAATTGCGAATCCAAATCTATTATCACTTTTCAAAAAGAATCATTTTTGGAAGAGAAAACAACGAAAAACCCATTTTTGGGACAAACTCGGGACAACGCAGGGTTAGCCCTATTAAAAGCTCATATCTCGGGTATTAAGGGCGCCAAAGTGTTGAAAATTAGTGTCCTGTGATCAGCTTGAGGGAATACGTCGTTTGAGACCAAAAAAAGCGAAATCAAAAATTTTTACAAATTTTCGAAAATCACTGATATTTAGCCTCTGTTTTTTTATGCCCAAAAAAAAAGATGTCTCGGATCCCAACGAATTATACTTCATTCGACGGGCAATTTAATTGCGAATCCAAATCTATTATCACTTTTCAAAAAGAATCATTATTGGAAGAGAAAACAACGAAAAACCCATTTTTGGGACAAACTCGGGACAACGCAGGGTTAGCCCTATTAAAAGCTCATATCTCGGGTATTAAGGGCGCCAAAGTGTTGAAAATTAGTGTCCTGTGATCAGCTTGAGGGAATACGTCGTTTGAGACCAAAAAAAGCGAAATCAAAAATTTTTACAAATTTTCGAAAATCACTGATGGCCTCTGTTTTTTTATGCCCAAAAAAAAAGATGTCTCGGATCCCAACGAATTATACCTCATTCGACGGGCAATTTAATTGCGAATCCAAATCTATTATCACTTTTCAAAAAGAATCATTTTTGGAAGAGAAAACAACGAAAAACCCATTTTTGGGACAAACTCGGGACAACGCAGGGTTAGCCCTATTAAAAGCTCATATCTCGGGTATTAAGGGCGCCAAAGTGTTGAAAATTAGTGTCCTGTGATCAGCTTGAGGAAATACGTCGTTTGAGACCAAAAAAAGCGAAATCAAAAATTTTTACAAATTTTCGAAAATCACTGATGTTTAGCCTCTGTTTTTTTATGCCCAAAAAAAAAGATGTCTCGGATCCCAACGAATTATACTTCATTCGACGGGCAATTTAATTGCGAATTTAAATCTATTATCACTTTTCAAAAAGAATCATTTTTGGAAGAGAAAACAACGAAAAACCCATTTTTGGGACAAACTCGGGACAACGCTGGGTTAGCCCTATTAAAAGCTCATATCTCGGGTATTAAGGGCGCCAAAGTGTTGAAAATTAGTGTCCTGTGATCAGCTTGAGGAAATACGTCGTTTGAGACCAAAAAAAGCGAAATCAAAAATTTTTACAAATTTTCGAAAATCACTGATGTTTAGCCTCTGTTTTTTTATGCCCAAAAAAAAAGATGTCTCGGATCCCAACGAATTATACCTCATTCGACGGGCAATTTAATTGCGAATCCAAATCTATTATCACTTTTCAAAAAGAATCATTTTTGGAAGAGAAAACAACGAAAAACCCATTTTTGGGACAAACTCGGGACAACGCAGGGTTAGCCCTATTAAAAGCTCATATCTCGGGTATTAAGGGCGCCAAAGTGTTGAAAATTAGTGTGCTGTGATCAGCTTGAGGGAATACGTCGTTTGAGACCAGAAAAAGCGAAATCAAAAATTTTTACAAATTTTCGAAAATCACTGATGTTTAGCCTCTGTTTTTTTATGCCCAAAAAAAAAGATGTCTCGGATCCCAACGAATTATACTTCATTTGACGGGCAATTTAATTGCGAATCCAAATCTATTATCACTTTTCAAAAAGAATCATTTTTGGAAGAGAAAACAACGAAAAACCCATTTTTGGGACAAACTCGGGACAACGCAGGGTTAGCCCTATTAAAAACTCATATCTCGGGTATTAAGGGCGCCAAAGTGTTGAAAATTAGTGTCCTGTGATCAGCTTGAGGGAATACGTCGTTTGAGACCAAAAAAAGCGAAATCAAAAATTTTTACAAATTTTCGAAAATCACTGATGGCCTCTGTTTTTTTATGCCCAAAAAAAAGATGTCTCGGATCCCAACGAATTATACTTCATTCGACGGGCAATTTAATTGCGAATCCAAATCTATTATCACTTTTCAAAAAGAATCATTTTTGGAAGAGAAAACAACGAAAAACCCATTTTTGGGACAAACTCGGGACAACGCAGGGTTAGCCCTATTAAAAACTCATATCTCGGGTATTAAGGGCGCCAAAGTGTTGAAAATTAGTGTCCTGTGATCAGCTTGAGGGAATACGTCGTTTGAGACCAAAAAAAGCGAAATCAAAAATTTTTACAAATTTTCGAAAATCACTGATGGCCTCTGTTTTTTTATGCCCAAAAAAAAAGATGTCTCGGATCCCAACGAATTATACTTCATTCGACGGGCAATTTAATTGCGAATCCAAATCTATTATCACTTTTCAAAAAGAATCATTATTGGAAGAGAAAACAACGAAAAACCCATTTTTGGGACAAACTCGGGACAACGCAGGGTTAGCCCTATTAAAAGCTCATATTTCGGGTATTAAGGGCGCCAAAGTGTTGAAAATTAGTGTCCTGTGATCAGCTTGAGGAAATACGTCGTTTGAGACCAAAAAAAGCGAAATCAAAAATTTTTACAAATTTTCGAAAATCACTGATGTTTAGCCTCTGTTTTTTTATGCCCAAAAAAAAAGATGTCTCGGATCCCAACGAATTATACTTCATTCGACGGTCAATTTAATTGCGAATCCAAATCTATTATCACTTTTCAAAAAGAATCATTTTTGGAAGAGAAAACAACGAAAAACCCATTTTTGGGACAAACTCGGGACAACACAGGGTTAGCCCTATTAAAAGCTCATATCTCGGGTATTAAGGGCGCCAAAGTGTTGAAAATTAGTGTCCTGTGATCAGCTTGAGGGAATACGTCGTTTGAGACCAAAAAAAGCGAAATCAAAAATGTTTACAAATTTTCGAAAATCACTGATGGCCTCTGTTTTTTTATGCCCAAAAAAAAAGATGTCTCGGATCCCAACGAATTATACTTCATTCGACGGGCAATTTAATTGCGAATCCAAATCTATTATCACTTTTCAAAAAGAATCATTTTTGGAAGAGAAAACAACGAAAAACCCATTTTTGGGACAAACTCGGGACAACGCAGGGTTAGCCCTATTAAAAGCTCATATCTCGGGTATTAAGGGCGCCAAAGTGTTGAAAATTAGTGTCCTGTGATTAGCTTGAGGGAATACGTCGTTTGAGACCAAAAAAAGCGAAATCAAAAATTTTTACAAATTTTCGAAAATCACTGATGTTTAGCCTCTGTTTTTTTATGCCCAAAAAAAAAGATGTCTCGGATCCCAACGAATTATACTTCATTCGACGGGCAATTTAATTGCGAATCCAAATCTATTATCACTTTTCAAAAAGAATCATTTTTGGAAGAGAAAACAACGAAAAACCCATTTTTGGGACAAACTCGGGACAACGCAGGGTTAGCCCTATTAAAAACTCATATCTCGGGTATTAAGGGCGCCAAAGTGTTGAAAATTAGTGTCCTGTGATCAGCTTGAGGGAATACGTCGTTTGAGACCAAAAAAAGCGAAATCAAAAATTTTTACAAATTTTCGAAAATCACTGATGTTTAGCCTCTGTTTTTTTATGCCCAAAAAAAAAGATGTCTCGGATCCCAACGAATTATACCTCATTCGACGGGCAATTTAATTGCGAATCCAAATCTATTATCACTTTTCAAAAAGAATCATTTTTGGAAGAGAAAACAACGAAAAACCCATTTTTGGGACAAACTCGGGACAACGCAGGGTTAGCCCTATTAAAAACTCATATCTCGGGTATTAAGGGCGCCAAAGTGTTGAAAATTAGTGTCCTGTGATCAGCTTGAGGGAATACGTCGTTTGAGACCAAAAAAAGCGAAATCAAAAATTTTTACAAATTTTCGAAAATCACTGATGTTTAGCCTCTGTTTTTTTATGCCCAAAAAAAAAGATGTCTCGGATCCCAACGAATTATACTTCATTCGACGGGCAATTTAATTGCGAATCCAAATCTATTATCACTTTTCAAAAAGAATCATTTTTGGAAGAGAAAACAACGAAAAACCCATTTTTGGGACAAACTCGGGACAACGCGGGGTTAGCCCTATTAAAAGCTCATATCTCGGGTATTAAGGGCGCCAAAGTGTTGAAAATTAGTGTCCTGTGATCAGCTTGAGGGAATACGTCGTTTGAGACCAAAAAAAGCGAAATCAAAAATTTTTACAAATTTTCGAAAATCACTGATATTTAGCCTCTGTTTTTTTATGCCCAATAAAAATATGTCTCGGATCCCAACGAATTATACCTCATTCGACGGGCAATTTAATTGCGAATCCAAATCTATTATCACTTTTCAAAAAGAATCATTTTTGGAAGAGAAAACAACGAAAAACCCATTTTTGGGACAAACTCGGGACAACGCGGGGTTAGCCCTATTAAAAGCTCATATCTCGGGTATTAAGGGCGCCAAAGTGTTGAAAATTAGTGTCCTGTGATCAGCTTGAGGGAATACGTTTGAGACCAAAAAAGCGAAATCAAAAATTTTTAAAAATTTTCGAAAATCACTGATGTTTAGCCTCTGTTCTTTTATGCCCAAAAAAAAGATGTCTCGGATCCCAACGAATTATACTTCATTCGACGGGCAATTTAATTGCGAATCCAAATCTATTATCACTTTTCAAAAAGAATCATTTTTGGAAGAGAAAACAACGAAAAACCCATTTTTGGGACAAACTCGGGACAACGCGGGGTTAGCCCTATTAAAAGCTCATATCTCGGGTATTAAGGGCGCCAAAGTGTTGAAAATTAGTGTCCTGTGATCAGCTTGAGGGAATACGTTTGAGACCAAAAAAGCGAAATCAAAAATTTTTAAAAATTTTCGAAAATCACTGATGTTTAGCCTCTGTTCTTTTATGCCCAAAAAAAAGATGTCTCGGATCCCAACGAATTATACTTCATTCGACGGGCAATTTAATTGCGAATCCAAATCTATTATCACTTTTCAAAAAGAATCGTTGTTGGAAGAGAAAACAACGAAAACCCCATTTTTGGGACAAACTCGGGACAACGCAGGGTTAGCCCTATTAAAAGCTCATATCTCGGGTATTAAGGGCGCCAAAGTGTTGAAAATTAGTGTCCTGTGATCAGCTTGAGGGAATACGTCGTTTGAGACCAAAAAAAGCGAAATCAAAAATTTTTACAAATTTTCGAAAATCACTGATGTTTAGCCTCTGTTTTTTTATGCCCAAAAAAAAGATGTCTCGGATCCCAACGAATTATACCTCATTCGACGGGCAATTTAATTGCAACTCCAAATCTATTATCACTTTTCAAAAAGAATCATTTTTGGAAGAGAAAACAACGAAAAACCCATTTTTGGGACAAACTCGGGACAACGCAGGGTTAGCCCTATTAAAAGCTCATATCTCGGGTATTAAGGGCGCCAAAGTGTTGAAAATTAGTGTCCTGTGATCAGCTTGAGGGAATACGTTTGAGACCAAAAAAGCGAAATCAAAAATTTTTAAAAATTTTCGAAAATCACTGATGTTTAGCCTCTGTTCTTTTATGCCCAAAAAAAAGATGTCTCGGATCCCAACGAATTATACTTCATTCGACGGGCAATTTAATTGCGAATCCAAATCTATTATCACTTTTCAAAAAGAATCATTTTTGGAAGAGAAAACAACGAAAAACCCATTTTTGGGACAAACTCGGGACAACGCGGGGTTAGCCCTATTAAAAGCTCATATCTCGGGTATTAAGGGCGCCAAAGTGTTGAAAATTAGTGTCCTGTGATCAGCTTGAGGGAATACGTTTGAGACCAAAAAAGCGAAATCAAAAATTTTTAAAAATTTTCGAAAATCACTGATGTTTAGCCTCTGTTCTTTTATGCCCAAAAAAAAGATGTCTCGGATCCCAACGAATTATACCTCATTCGACGGGCAATTAAATTGCAAATCCAAATCTATTATCACTTTTCAGAAAGAATCATTTTTGGAAGAGAAAACAACGAAAAACCCATTTTTGGGACAAACTCCGGACAACGCAGGGTTAGCCCTATTAAAAGCTCATATCTCGGGTATTAAGGGCGCCAAAGTGTTGAAAATTAGTGTCCTGTGATCAGCTTGAGGGAATACGTCGTTTGAGACCAAAAAAAGCGAAATCAAAAATTTTTACAAATTTTCGAAAATCACTGATGTTTAGCCTCTGTTTTTTTATGCCCAAAAAAAAAAGATGTCTCGGATCCCAACGAATTATACCTCATTCGACGGGCAATTTAATTGCAACTCCAAATCTATTATCACTTTTCAAAAAGAATCATTTTTGGAAGAGAAAACAACGAAAAACCCATTTTTGGGACAAACTCGGGACAACGCAGGGTTAGCCCTATTAAAAGCTCATATCTCGGGTATTAAGGGCGCCAAAGTGTTGAAAATTAGTGTCCTGTGATCAGCTTGAGGGAATACGTCGTTTGAGACCAAAAAAAGCGAAATCAAAAATTTTTACAAATTTTCGAAAATCACTGATGTTTAGCCTCTGTTTTTTTATGCCCAAAAAAAAAGATGTCTCGGATCCCAACGAATTATACCTCATTCGACGGGCAATTTGATTGCAAATCCAAATCTATTATCACTTTTCAAAAAGAATCATTTTTGGAAGAGAAAACAACGAAAAACCCATTTTTGGGACAAACTCGGGACAACGCAGGGTTAGCCCTATTAAAAGCTCATATCTCGGGTATTAAGGGCGCCAAAGTGTTGAAAATTATTGTCCTGTGATCAGCTTGAGGGAATACGTCGTTTGAGACCAAAAAAAGCGAAATCAAAAATTTTTACAAATTTTCGAAAATCACTGATGTTTAGCCTCTGTTTTTTTATGCCCAAAAAAAAAGATGTCTCGGATCCCAACGAATTATACCTCATTCGACGGGCAATTAAATTGCAAATCCAAATCTATTATCACTTTTCAGAAAGAATCATTTTTGGAAGAGAAAACAACGAAAAACCCATTTTTGGGACAAACTCCGGACAACGCAGGGTTAGCCCTATTAAAAGCTCATATCTCGGGTATTAAGGGCGCCAAAGTGTTGAAAATTAGTGTCCTGTGATCAGCTTGAGGGAATACGTCGTTTGAGACCAAAAAAAGCGAAATCAAAAATTTTTACAAATTTTCGAAAATCACTGATGTTTAGCCTCTGTTTTTTTATGCCCAAAAAAAAAGATGTCTCGGATCCCAACGAATTATACCTCATTCGACGGGCAATTTAATTGCAAATCCAAATCTATTATCACTTTTCAAAAAGAATCATTTTTGGAAGAGAAAACAACGAAAAACCCATTTTTGGGACAAACTCGGGACAACGCAGGGTTAGCCCTATTAAAAGCTCATATCTCGGGTATTAAGGGCGCCAAAGTGTTGAAAATTAGTGTCCTGTGATCAGCTTGAGGGAATACGTCGTTTGAGACCAAAAAAAGCGAAATCAAAAATTTTTACAAATTTTCGAAAATCACTGATGTTTAGCCTCTGTTTTTTTATGCCCAAAAAAAAAGATGTCTCGGATCCCAACGAATTATACCTCATTCGACGGGCAATTTAATTGCAAATCCAAATCTATTATCACTTTTCAAAAAGAATCATTTTTGGAAGAGAAAACAACGAAAAACCTATTTTTGGGACAAACTCGGGACAACACAGGGTTAGCCCTATTAAAAGCTCATATCTCGGGTATTAAGGGCGCCAAAGTGTTGAAAATTAGTGTCCTGTGATCAGCTTGAGGGAATACGTCGTTTGAGACCAAAAAAAGCATAAAAAATCAGTGATTTTTGAAAATTTGGAAGAATTTTTGATTTCGCTTTTTTTGGTCTCAAACGACGTATTCCCTCAAGCTGATCACAGGACACTAATTTTCAACACTTTGGAGGCTTACCCTGCGTTGTCCCGAGTTTGTCCCAAAAATTGGTTTTTTGCTGTTTTCTATTCCAAAAATATAACATTTTAACAACAATTTTTACATAGAATATAAAAAATACGATTTCTTTTTTTTTTTTTTATTGAATTAATTATAAATTGAATATAAATGGTTTTTTTTGCGACAAAAATTAACAAATTATTGAAAAAAAGAAAATAGTAATTTCTAAGGAAAAAATTAAAAAAAAAAATATTGATATAAAAAGTTGTGTGTGTGTGTATGTGTATGCTCTGCGGATTTTGTATTTTGAAAAAAATACTCTAAAATTTTCTTCTCATTTTTTTGTTCTTTTTTTTTGTTTTGCTTTATTTCTAACATATAAAAGTATTCACAAAGTAAAAAAAAAAAAAAAATACTTATGTGTACGCGTATTCTTTAATATTTAAATTAAAATTATTAACAACAAAAAAAAAATGTTTGATTTTCTTTTTTAAATAAAAAAAAAAATAATAATAGTCAAAATTAAAAGAATATTGTGTATATGTGTGTGTTTATTCGCACACATTTAAACACATTTATTATCCTTTTTTTTTATATAATTATATTAAATTATTCTTTTTTTTTATGTCTAATTAAATTTTAATTATTTTTTTTTGTTTGTCAAATTTTGTGTTTTTCTTTTTTTCTTTAAAGCGACGTTACCTAACGGACAAAGTTGTTGTTGTTGTTGTTATTGTGTAAATTTTAAAATGCGATTATTTGATTTGAGAAAAATAAAAAAAAAAACATTTCTATGGCCATTATTATTATTATTATTATTATTATTTAATTATGTTTTATACGACAATCTATACCAAAAAAATTACCGTCGTTATATACTTCTGTTTGTATGAACTATGTCTGTGTATGTTTTTTTTTTTTTATTATTTAAATAAATAATTGAATTAATAAAAAAAAACGCTTTTAAATTATTTTTATCACTCGATAAATTTTATATGGTTTTCTTTTCTCAAAAAAAAAAAAAAAAGAAAAAAAATTATATTTTATAATAGTTTTATGATAATTTCCTTGAATTTTTGTTAACGTTTAGAAACTGTCATACTAAAAGGCGAGAACACAATGATGGAGAAACACACACAATCATTGCCGCAACTAATTCTATTCTGAAATGTACGCAGTAAAACACAATGTGAGCAATGCCCAACAAATTTATCAAGTTTGTCAGACCAGAACAAAAAAAAAAACAGTTAGAAAAAAAAACAGTCTAGAATATTTTGACTTTACAGCTACCGCGTTCAGACCATTTGTTTTGACATGTCTTCCCATAAATGTTCTTAAAAATTAAACATAAAAAATGTCTCTAAAGATTTCTAATGTCAGAAAAATATATAAACTCAATCGCATATGCCGTTGTACCAATATGTTTCCTGTGGGCGAAACTACATTAAGCAGTATTCAAATTTAGGCTATTATTCTCAAATCGTAAATTCGCCCTGTAGCCACAAAAATCCGATCAATGTCGAAATTGCTATTCTGGAATCATATGTATATGTAAATGTTCTATAAGTTGCTGTCAAATCCGTTGTAACTTTACCAGTAAGTTAAAAATAACGGAACTCATTAAAAAGTGACATAAAATTTGAAATTGTGTTTTAATAAAAGGAAAATTGAAGTGAAAATTATTTAAATTGTGTGTGGAACAGATAAAAATGAAAGTAAATTAATAATTCCAAGAAAATTTTAATTTTTTACTAATTTTTTTTATAGTGAAATTTTTAAAATCTATCGACGTAATTCATCGTTGAAAAGAAAAGAGAGAAAAAATGAATAGTTTTGATGTAAACAAATAAAAACAAAGTCTTAAAATAATTTCGTTTAAAAAAAAAATTACGCGCGGAATATCACAACACTACTACAGGGGAACTGATAACAGCTGATGTTGGTATTGTCACAAATATGTTTTCCAACTGTTCCGTGACATTTTTTGGCTATTTTTCTTTTTAAAACCCATTATTATTATATAGATTATTAATTTTTTAATAAATTAAAACAAAAATTTAATAAAAAAACACAAATTTTCAAACTTTTTTTTTTCCTATTTTTGACATTTCATAAAACACGGCGAATTGATTTTACAGCAGCGAAATGGAAACAAATTCAGAATAGTAATTTGGGCATTTATGTAATTTAGCTACTATAATTCTTCGTATGGAAAGTTACGGTTATATAAACATACGATTTGAGAATTACCCACTTATTGCTCATCGTGGCGTTATTGTTATGTTGTTGATATTGAACACTTATGAGTACAACCCTTTTCTTATGTGCATTAATATACTTTTCAGTGCTACGAGAACATGAAGTAAAATTTTTGATGCATCGCTCACAACCAAAAAACAGATTGTTTTGCGTACCTGTAATATAGGCGTCTTTCTTCCAGCTATGAGTTTTAGAATAGGGATATGACCAGGAAAAGTAGTTTTCGTGACTTAATGGATTGTTTCTGACTAACTTTATATTAAGGAATTTATAATTTGTCAATTTCTTTTCACTTTTACAGATTTATTCTTATTATTTTGACGATGTTTAGCATACATTGTGTGTTATACTAAAGACATATTAGCAGTGATAATCTCAATTATCTCAAGATTCTCGGTTAAAATTCGATAATGGACCAGATTTTCTCAATTATTCAGGATAGTTAACCAAGAATTTTAATCTAAATTATTAAATAATTGAGAACTTTTCGCTCTTTGAGTGTGAAAATTTTTAAAGCTTTCGCTTTTAAATCTGGTAATACCGCTCATATTTATAGATATAAACCTTGAAAAAGTAAAGAAAAAAGAAGAAGGCACAGAACAAAATCATAGATTTGAATTTGGCGGTTCTAATTTTTTGTATTTTGAAGGAAATGATTCTTTTTTTTTAAAAGATATATTTATAATTTTTTTCTTTTAAATTTTAGACGTTCGCATATTCATAAATATTTTTTTTTTTACTTCCAAAATTTCCTAAACAAAAAAAAGATTTTATAGAAAGCTTTGAGAAATGTCAAAGAATAATTGAGAATGAATTTTAATCCAAAAAAACTGAATATGTCGCAATTCTCGATTAAAAAATAATCCACTGGATTAAATCTTGTAATATGTCTAGGGCATTAGTCCTATATAAAACAGGTTCCCCGTTTTGTTGTTGACACTTTACGTCTTCACTTTAAAGCAATCATTTTTTTCTATTTTATTTTACTTTTTTTTTTGTATGAGAAAAGAAAATCATATTTTAAACATTTTTATCCTAAAAAAAAAAATCTTTTGATGTTAATTTTTTACGTTTTTCTTTTTTAAAAACTAATAAAAAAATTTGAAAAAATCGTTTCCTAATTCGAATTTTATATTGTATTGATTATTTTTTTCTTTTTAATTTAAACGTGTTCTTTCTCTACTATACAATTTTTTTCTTTTTTTTTTTTGCATTATCAATTATTGTTTATAATTATTAAATCTTAAAAATATTTATTAAATAGTCTCTAAAATATTTTTAAAAATGTTTTTCTTTAAAAAAAAAAAAAAAAATTTTTCCAATTAAAATTTTCATCACAATTTTGAGTAAAAAAAAAAAACAAAACAAAAATCAATGATTTATAATAATTTTCCTGTTTTTCTGCCCAAAGATGATGTATAAACTGAATAAGTGGAAATAAACACCCAAAAGACCAGTTTTTACTTCAAAACACACACGCATTCATGCAAACGGACAGAATTTAATTTAATTTTAATTTTCTTATGGTGTGTGTGTGCGCATTTCTTCTATTTATTTCGCCAATAAAAGAAAAACGTTATTAATTTTCTCGTTTTTTTTTTTTTGTAATATAAAATTTTTTATTTATTTTTCGAGGAACAAATAAAAAAAATTAAATTTTCCGTCAAATTGGGGACGGTAATTTAAAAAACTTTCCATCTTTTGTAATTTATACATCATCAAAAGATTATGTTGCGATTTTATGATTATGAAATATTTTCCCGCCAAATACAAAATTCATTCATAATAAAACGATTTCAGAATAGTGCTTTTGAAAATGTTTATATAACAATTAGGGAATTGTTAAGGGTAACAGGCAACTCCATTAGACTTTTTTCAAGATTTTTTGAAGACTTATTTTCAGTGGGACTGAAAAAAAAAAGTCTTATGGAGACTAAAAATTTGACTTTTTTCAGTCGGACATAAACGTAGAGTTTTTGAGGAAGACTTTTAGAAAAAATTAATTTGGCGCCTTCATAACGATAGCAATAAAATGTATACAATTTAGTATATTTCATTTAAAACAAATTTTTGTTTAAAATCCATTTCATTTTATGACAAAAATATTAGAAATATTCTTAATGGCATTTTATGGGGGTAGTTTTAAGAAAAAACTTTATTCCACTAATCTACCGTAATGAACTTTTCTAAAAAAAATTTTGATATCTCGAGTCTGGTTTCTATTAATTACAATTCCGGCAACAATTGATATTTTAAAAATTTTGAACATTTATTTCAAAATAATTTTTTTTATGAAAATGTTTTCGAAATATTAATGATTTTAGTGGAATCCTTTTTTTGTACAAAAATATTCCTTCATTCTTGTAATGGATTTTCAGTTGAAAGAACATATATAAAATATTTTTAATAATAAATTTATGCGGCAAAAACTTCGTTGTTCCATCGTTGATGGCATTTTTACAAATAAAATGTTAGGACATCAAATGTCCACCTAAAAATTCAAAATGGAGCTCGTAGACTGAAAATAAGTCTTGAAAAAAGTCCAATAGAGTTGCCGTGTTACTTCAAGTAATTTTGAACAATTTACACGCGAAAACAAGAACAATTTGTTTGATATTATTGTTGGTTAAACAAAAAAGGTTGGGGGCTTAGGTGGACCCCATTCGTTTAAAATACTAGAGGCACACAACACACATAGAATAATGAATTAAGAATATCATGCAGAATACCCTTATGTGTGTCAAGTTATACCATTTCAGGAATGAAGTATAAATATGAAATCTAAGTGGTATCAATTATATTATAGTATTAATACCATAGTATGAATACTAGATGTGTGTCTTTCATATAAGCCACCTTTCCAAGTATTAGTATTGTTTTCTTTCCCAGATAGTATACACTATACACGATGCGTGTTTTATATGAATGAATCGGGGTTATTTCAGAGCACGTAAGTTATTTCACAAATTCAAAAGCACGTATATATTATTCAGCCATATGAAAATTGAAGTAACTTCAAATGAATAAAAAGTGTAAAATAACTTACTGGCTGAGAGCGGACAGGACCTAATTTTTTGTTTTCTTTTTTTTTTCTTTATAAATTTCAAGTTTTTTTTCTTAATTTTTTTACTAATTTTTTTTTTTTTTTTTTGTTTATATATTTTTAGGGGAGAGAAATATTCGTCTTATTATAGAAAAAAAAAAATATATATGTATATAGAAAAAAATTCTAAATCTAAAACAAAATTATTAATTAACCAAAAAAATCAAAATAATATAATTTTTTTTTAAATGAATATTTTTTTTTTTTTTAATATTTAATAATTAATTTGATATTTCTAATTTTATATATCAGTACATTTTTATTTTTATTTAATTATTCTTTTTTTTTTTTTTATTCATCATCAAATATGTAATATTAATTATTTTTTTTTTTTATCATAATAATAACACAGTCAGTAGCATTTTACAACTTCGCGTTACCAATTAATTTTTTTTTCTTATAATTTTTAAAATTGCTTAAAAGTTTTCTTCGTTTTTTTTTTTAATATTTATAAAAAATTGTTTCTCGTTTTTTTTTCTTTTTTAGTTTTTTTTTTTTTTTTTTTTTTGAAAATATCAGTCAAAAGTTATTAAATTTATTTCTTTTCAGAAATAAATTTTTTTTGTTTTAAATCAAAATAAAAAATTTATTTGTTAAAAATTTATAATTAAAAAAAAAAAAAACGAAAAAAGAAAATTATAAAAAAAAATTAACAAACCAAAAGCTGTAAAAATTTCTCTTTGTTTCTTTTTGTTTAAATTATTATTAATATAAAAAATGGTGGTGGTGTTGTTTGTATGATAAAATATTCGTTTTTTTTTTTTGTAAAATTTAAAAAAATTAATCTAAAACAAAAGAAAACAATAAACATGGACAGTTTACAATGGTTTACACTTTCGGCGTTTCCTTTTCTCATTTTTCTTGTTGTTTTTGTTGTTTTATAACAGTTTTATGATAATTTCCAATTACTTTTTATATAAAACGCCATCTTATTTCATATTAAAAAGAAAGAAATTTCATTTTCCTTTTTGTTTTAATTATCATGGTTTTTCTTTATATTTAATTAAAAAAAAAAGTTTTCTAAATTTTTGAATAACATTTCTTTTTCTAGGTCCACATGGAATGCAGTTGCGTTTTACGCCAGCTAATGCTAATAAATGTCGATTTATTTTTTTTACCACCCTTGCGTAATGTTGGCATAGATTTAAATTTTTTAACAAATTTATTTTTATTTTATCCCTTTTTTGTCAAATTTCACTGCAATGAAAAGAAAAAAAGAGGTTGACTTGGCGAAATTAACCCGGAAAATTTTCAACATTGGTGCAAACTTGACAGTAGTTTTTTTAGTTTTTTTTTTGGGTAGTGATCATCACATCGTTGTACGATATTTTGAAAATTTCCGCGTGGACCTTTTAAAAGCTCACTTAAAATGTTAATGAAAAAAAAAACTTACAAAATGATTTTCCTCAACAAAATTTAAAAAAAAAACATTTAAAAAGTATTATCTAAATTTTTATTGATTTAGAAAAAAAAAAAAAAAAACACGAAATTAAAAAATTAATTTAAAAAATTAATTTAAAAAACAAACCAGGCATCCATTTTTCTTTTCTGTGTTTTGTTTCAACAAAATAATGTAATTTTTTTTTGTTTGTTTTTTGTTTAAATTAAATATATTATCGTTGTTTTTTTTGCTTTTTTTTTTTTAATTTAATAAATTTAATATTTCCTTTTATTTAAATAACAAAAAAAATTTTTCCTTTCAAATTTTTTTAGAACAAAGAAAGAGATATGATCAAAAATTTACAAAAACAAAACATAAAAGTTAATAATTTTACAATTATAAAGAATACTAATTATTAAACATTAATTAATCAAAAAAAAAAATTTAATAAATCGCGATTACAAAATTAATTTATAAAAAAAAAAAGTTTCGTTTAAAAAAAAAGGGGTTCTTAAATTTTCTTTTTTCTTTTCTTTAAATCTAAAAATACAAAACCTCAAAAAATAATTAGTATTTTTCAGTCGTTTTTTCTTTTTTTTCGTGTTTTCTCTTTTTTATATATTCATAATTATTTATAATCATTTTAATTATTAATTATATTTACACAATTGTTTTGTTTTACGAGAGAAGAAAATGTATCCACCATTTTCTAAATGTTTTTTTTTCTTCTTCTTTTTGTAATCGCTTTTTCTTGATGACAAAAAAAAATTATACATAAAACATATTTAAATTTCACATTTAAAAAAAAGCTCTCCTTTTCTTTTGTTTTGCCAAAATTGTTGCTGCATTTTTTTGATTATTCTTGATTGTTTTTTTTCCTTTAAATTAATAATAATTTCTAACTCCATGTTGAATATGTGTCTGTATACCATTGTTCGCCATTTGTGCTTAAAGGTTGCTGGGGCAATGGTTGACTACCCCAGTTTCCTCCGCTCCCTCCAACACCACCATTTCCCATAATACCGCTTGCATAACGTCGCTTGGAATCGCCTGGATTTTGATGACCTCCATCAAATTTACGTTTACCGACTACTGAGAACAAAGATGCAGGACACAACCAAAAAGGCGTTTTTTTTTTTATTTTACAAAAAAACAAAAAAAAAAAAAGAAAAGAAAAATATAGAACAAAAATTTTTATATTAGAATTTTTTATATTAAAATTTATTTTAATTCAAAAATATTAAACAAATATAATTAGAAAAAAGAAAAATATATATAAATGATAGAATTTCATTTTCAACTATTTTAATTTAACTTTGATTTGATGGTGGCCTAAAGCCTGATTTACACATTTAGCAATTTTTTAAAATTTTTATTGGCTTTTTTAAATATTATAGGAATATTTCTCACACTATCATAGATTCTCTACAATATTTTTTTTTTTTTTATTGTATTCCTCTTGTTAAGAATTTTTTGTCTCCCTCAACATTTTCAATAAAAGATCACTCTAAATGCAAAAATCAGGCTTTAGTCTGAAGCAAACAAAGATCTCGAGGAAAATTTATTTTAAACAAAAATAAATACTCATAATTGCGAAATTCTGAAATTTCGTAAAGCTAGACACATTCGACAATTTTTGCTATAAAATAATTTCAGCAAAATTTTTTCCTTATCTTGTCTGTACTATGCAAAGGATTTAAGATAAAAAGGAAGAATCGCCAAAGCATGGTTACTTTTGCAAACACAATGAAAAGTTCGCTTCAGATCCAAATAAAAAACCCAAAAACCACACCATAATTGTTATATTTTTTTCAACAAATATAAATTTCTGTTTCACCTTAAAATTTCCCCAATTATAGTTAATGTCATGCACAAATACCGCGGTGCGATTCATTAGTATATAATATAACAGTTTAACAGTATTTAAGAAAATCTTTGAAAAACAGTTGCTCTTCTTTTTATAAAATAGAAGGAAAAGAAAATTATGTTCCCATAAATTTGCAACAGGAAATATGAAGTTGCATATTTTCAGGTGCGTTTTTAAATTCATTTCTATCATTTACATTTTTCATTTTCTTCTTTCGGACCTTGTCACATGATCGACGTTTGCTAATCCGAATATTTATACTTTTTTCAAAATTGTTTAAATACAAAAACATATTTGGAGATATTTAAACTAAATAAACAACAATCATGTGCCATAAGGAAATTGTTATATTATTTTTTTTTTAAGGATATAAAAGGATTTAAAAATTATACCTAATTTTATTTTTTATTAAGAATTTTGATTGTGATTTGGATTTTTCATTTTTGTAAATTGATAAACAACAATAACGGAAATATAATTTTTTTTTTTTGTCTTCAAAGATGATTTATAATTTATTTTTTTGTTTTATTTTATTTTATTAATTTTTTTTTTTTTTTTTTTTTTATTTTATTTAATTTTTCTTCTATTATATGAAATTAAAATTGGTGAGACAAAAAAAAAGATTCAATATTTTTTGGTCACATATTTTCATAATTTTTTTTTATTTAGGCATGAACTGGAAAAAAAGAATTAGGCTGGATTTTAGTAGAAATAACGCATTTTTCTATCTTTGTTTTGTTTTTTTTTTTTTTTAAATAATAACTAAAAAAAAAAATGACAACATAAAGTTAAAAAACATAAAAAAATGTACTTTTTTTGTTTTTTTTTTTTTTGAAACATAAAAGACTGGACAAAAACACGATAAAAAAAAAACAATTAACAAAATAAATAGAAAAATGAATTTTTTCTTATTGGAGAAAAAATATTATATTAATTTTAAAAATAAAATAAAAATAAATGAACAAAAAAAAATATATACAGAAATAAAAAAAAAAAATTGTATATGAAAAAAAAAACGAATCGATTAGTATTAAATAAATTATATATTAAAATAATAAATTTAAAAAAGGACATTTAAAAGGGCAACAAAAAAAAATTTGTGTTAGCGAAAAAAAGCAGGATTTTTTTTTTTTTTAATTAAGAAAAATTAAATGTGAAGTATTTTTTTTTTATTTTAATTTAGCAAGAGTGAAAAAATGTATTAATATAGTTTAAAAAAAAAGGAAAAAAGTATAGCAAAAAAATGTGCAATCGCAATTTCTTGTTTTTCATTTTCTTTTGAATTAAATTAATTTTCCAATGAATTAAAAATTTTTAACTAATTTTTATAAAACCACGAACGACATAAATACTAATTTGTAATAATCATAAAAATAAAGTGATTTTTATACTATAAATAAAAAATCTCATGAAATATTTTATTATTGTATAACAGAAAAAAAGACTAGCGAAGACACAAACAAATATAAATGTTTTCCTTCTTTATTAGGTTGTTTTTTTTTTTTAATCAATTAATAATTCCAACATATTTACTTAAGTTTGTCCCTTCAGTAAAATGTAATTATATAAAACTCTTTTTATATTAAAAAAAAAACGGCATCGAAATTGTTTCAATTACACAAAATAGGAGCAACTCTTCCCGTTTTGTAGTCGCTCAAATATATCTTAGTCGTGATCTTATTTATGCCATTTTCCAATTTTCTTGATTATTCGGAAACCTCTAAAAATCGGAAGCATATACATATTTTATAATTTATACCGACTAATTCGCTTCAACATCCAAGAAAGTTATCCGGAAAATTACAAATCTAGAAATGCTTACATTTTTTATTATCCGGAAAATTCAATTAATTAGAATTCATTTGGTACCGAGCATTCCGAAGATAAAACTTCCGACTGTATTTTTATATAACTGTTATAAATTAAAAGACGATTATTAAAAAGAAGCATACGACACACACTCTAGAGTTGTCAAATTGAATTCTTATGTGGCACAGTCTGTAAACAAGACATCTTGTTATTAGTATTTGTAAAAAAAAAAGACTCTGTGTGAAATAAAAATACATTCAGTTACAGTATTTTTTTTTATAAACACTAATGACGAAATAGATTTCTATACAACCCTGCAATGGTACCAACAATTTATACAAGAAGAATTCTCTGTTTATTTTCTCTGCGGTTTGCATTTATTACGACATTTTCCATATTTTGAATATAGGTATATGCAGAAATTTAAGAATACTTCAGTTAATTACCCGAAGACATAACATAATAGTTTAATTAACTGAATTTCTGAATAAACCAAAGTAGAAAAAAAAAGAGTATCATATTTTCTTTTAATTGATTTAATTTCTTTTTATAATTACGTAAAATACTAATCGATTCATTTTCTCATGTGTGACATTTTTATATTTTGTTTGAATGTTATTTAAAATTCTTAAAATTGTGAATCTTTTTTAATTTCAAATTTCAATTTAAAATCCATTTAAGAATTAATTTAGCAGCAAAATAAAGATTCACAAAATTTTAATTGAAAAACCAAACTACATAAAAAGAAAAAAAAAAAGACACATTTTTCTTTTTTTTTGGTGATGGTGTGGGGCTCCCATACTGCTTTCTTCCGACCATAAAAAATTTATAGAAATAAATAATAAATTTTGTGAAATGAGAAAATAACCAATAAAAAAAAAATGTAAGTAATTAACAATATAAAAAAGATGAACACATTAAAAAAAAACGTAACGTAAAATTAGGAATAATGTGTAAATATAATAAAAATCAATTATTTTATGATCAAAAACATTCTCTTTTTTGATTGAATATTAAATTTCTATTAAATATGATTAAATATATATTAAAAAAAAAAAAACAATTAAGAACATTTAAAAATTACATGCAAGCAACATCTTGTTTTCCATTTTTTTTATTGAAAAAAAAATAAGCAAACAACAAACGAGAAATGTATTTTTATTTAATTATTATAACAGTTGACTTGTATATAAAAATCAACAAAATTAATTTTAATAAGAATTAAGAATATTAAAAAAAAAAAAATAATAATAAGAAGCAGTAAGAGAACACAACAACAACCCAGAGTCTTTTTGTTTCTTTTAAACATCAATAATAATAATACTTTTTGTCTTAAACTTTTCGACAACGACAACAAAAATACGGATCCGAGATATATTTAAATGTGTTTTTTGTAATTTTTATTTATTTATTTTTGTTTTGTTCATATATCCTCTCACCTGGTAAATTTGTTAGCGGCCTGACGTGCTGGGTGCCACGCGTGTTGAGACGAATTTGACCCGCCCCACGGACCCCCCCTGCTGCTTGTTGAACCGCCACGGTGGCCACCCGTTGAGCCGCCCCCTGAGGATTGATGTTGCCACGGAGCCCAACGGTTCGCCCACGCGCCATGATTCCATGCCCAGGGCCAACCCCCTAATATATTTATATATACATAATATATATAATGTATGATTTGTTTTTTGTTTTTACACACACAAACATATATATATATATATATTTATATATAAATATAATTTTATTAAACCAATTGATTTTCAAAATAAATTCGATTTTCGACGATCGAAAAAAAAACATAATTTTTTTTGGTATGTTTTTTTTTTAATTAATTTTGATGGGTGGTTTATTTTTTTTTTTAATTGTTTTGTTTGTATTTTTGCCAAAACGAAAAGAAGAAAAAAAAAGCAGATAAAAAAAACCCATTAGATTAAATGTAAAAAAAATTTGTTTTGTGAAAAAAATTAACTAAGAAGAAAAAAAATCAAAATAAAAAAAAATTGAACTAAATAAGAAAGTAATTTAAATTATATATGTGAAAAATTTCGCATACACACACTTCTTCTTGTGTATATTTTTACATAATATTAAACTAAATAAAATTTATAATTAAATAATTAAATAAAAACAACAAATCTAAATGAAATAATTTTTTACAGTATTGTCCCCCAAAAAAGATTATTTTCTATTTCACGAATTTAGGGAAAATAACATAATTTCCTATTATGTCGTCAAAAAGAGAGAAATTATTATAAAATGAAATTCCAGTCAACAGTATGTAAATTATAAGTGAAAATTCATCAATAATAACGGTATACCCTACCCCGGAACAGGGAAAGTGGCAAATAAAACGAGCAGGAATAGGAGAAAGCTTTAATTCAAATGTTTGTAGCGTTGTGTAGCAAACATATTGTAATGAGAAATGAGAAGCTTTTAGCTAATACACTTTTTATGGTAGAAAACTGAACTAATTCGGGTGCAATAGTTTACACCTGCTTTGAAACAAGTGTAGGATTTGCTCTTTTGTTGTTTTTGTTTTCAATGTAAAAATTTGCTCTACCCCAGAGAAAATGGCAAATAAAACAGACCTATTGTATATTGAATTTGTTTGTAAAGTTCGAAAAACCGCACTTCAGACCAAAAACCCCCTAAGAAATATATAAATTTTCATCAAAAAATTACAAGTTCTCAATTTTGAGATGAGCAATAAAAATCTATCCTTATAAATTTTAATCACTCCGAGCAATTCAGAATCAATTGGTTGCCAACTCAGTATGATAAGTTTAATTGATGGAGTTTTTAATTAATGGCAATTTATATATCTTATTGAAAAATATTATAACAGTTGAAATCTTTATAAATAGTCAATTAATATTGTTTGTGCTGGATGCACTTGCTTGAATCAAGCGAATAGTATTTATCTGCGCTAAACGGCAAATTAGTTTAATTTGTTTAGAATTTCACTAAGCGCTCCAAGTTAGCGCTCAGCCATATTTTGTTAGATTTAAGCGCTTGAGACTGTTGGATGCACTTATTTATGTCTCTTGGAGTGCAAATGCTGCTGCATGTTTCGATAGCGCATTGCTACCGGTATGAAGTGATAAAACTAAAATGCTGGAAAAGTTTCGTATGCTACTTTATATTCAAATCTGACTAAAGAAACACAAACAAATAGTGTCATAATATTTTCGAGAAGAATTTCTAAAGCGCACATATTGCATTACTTTCTGTCTTGAAAGAAAATCAAAAAATGTATTTTATTCAAATAATCAATTTAAACATTGAATGACTGAACTATTCCGCAGTATGAAAATAGTTAATTTAAAGAAAATGCAGTAGCATTGCAGAAAGAACATGGAAACATTGAAATTTATACTACTTCAAAAAAAAAGGCCGGTTAAGTAAACTGTTATATGCAAGATGCAATTTCTAATCAATGGCTTAAACCTTTTGGGGACCATTACTGTATTAAATTTTTCCTAATTATGGCAAAATAAAATTATGTATTTGTAAAAATTATGTATTTTTGTGTTGTTTTGGTTGTAATAATACCTCCCCTTTCCTATTTCTCTTTCATCGAAAATAGTGAAAATTGTTCATACATGTTTTTATATAATTAAAAAAAAAAAAAGGCTCGGTTCGGTCCTTCCTAACAAACGATAATAACAGAATACACACACAACAAAACAACATTTAAACAATTAAAATTATATGAAAAAAAAGAAACAAATATAAAATTTGTTGTGTGCTTTTCTTTTTTTTAAAAATTAATTTTAAAAAATTTAAGAATTGAATTTGTTTTTCTTTCCTTTTTTTTTTTGAAAAAAGAAAACTATATTTTTGCGATTGACATTCTTTTATGATTTTTTTTATCATAAATTTTCATTTTCAAGAGAATTATTATTTTTGGAAATAAAAAAGTGGCGTGAAAAATTTTTTGATTAAAAAACCAACTACAAAGCGGATTAATTAAGTAGAAAAAAATTATAAGCAAAAGGAAGTTGTTTAATTTGTTATTTAATTTTTAGCTTGGAGAAAAAAAGGTTATTTTTTCATACTTTGATTTGAGCATTAAAAAAAGATGGTTGTTGTTAAACTAGAAAATAATATTTGGTTAGTAAGTTTTGTTTTTATTATAAAATAAGAGAAAGCTTTCTTTTATAATAAAATCCAACTACATGCGCAAGCGAGTTTCAGAGAGTTAGAACCAAACAGAAAGAAATATATATAAGACTACACAAATGTAATTTTAAAAAAAAAATTGTTTACAAGGAAAATATTTGGAAAAGTTTGAAAATTTCATTATTTTCAAATCAAATAATATGAACGAAGAATTCATATATTTGTTTTACGCAGAATAGAATACGATCGGGAAAACTGTTATAAAATGGCGTGCAAACTCTGACATGAGAAATTTTTTAATTCAAAAAGGCATATTTCTTTTTAGACAGATGTGCAATTTTCTTTTTTTAGTATTTTTACAAAAATTCATGAAAATTTGTTTTTTTCTTTTTCAAAATCAAAATTTAAATAATAAAATAGAAAAAGCAAATGCAAAGCAAAAAAAAAATTCAAAATTATTGAAAAAAAGCAAAATCAAATAAATATATTTAAAAAAAAAAAAAAAATTATAACAATAAAAATATACTGCATTAAAAAATAAAAAATGTGAAATGTAAATAAATAATATAAAACATAAATATTAGGCAAAACGAATAATATAAAAATCAAATTTCCTGAATTCCTTCCTTCCGTCTATTATTTAGCTATGTAAAAAGCAATGTTTTTTTGAATCATAGAAACATTCGAAAGCAACTTACAAAAGGTTGCACCCAAACAATACACAATTGAGTGATGAACTAATGAAAAAGCAGATTACCTACTATTTAGGCGAAATGAATTCAATACTCAGTCTCATTAGTGTAAAGATGTCATTGTAGCAAAAGCTGTATTTGCTTCCAACTAGTTATGCAGGCCCGAGTTTCTCTGGCCTATATGTAAAACAGTTAAAAATTCCTTTCCATACACACATAGTTTAACCTAAAAGGTATAAAACTGCTGTTCAGATGTACCTAAAACCCTTTTTTTAGTAATTTAATAAGTTCCTAATTATAATATATTTCGGCACAATATAATTTTGGGTGGAAAACACATCCTCTCCTGATTATTATAGACACAGATTTGTTATATTTTATTATTATCCAACATGTGGCGACACCAAGATCCTAAATTGGATATCCATAGATACTACCATAAACGAGGCCAGGGGCACAAATGCCATGAATAATTTTTTTCAATGAATTGTATTAAAGTTAAATAAAATCTGAATCTCAAATTATTTTCAATAATATACACCCCCCCCCCCCCCTTAACATACTAAATTGATCTTATTGAAAATCGAATCTAACCTTTTTCAAACCAAATTCATCCTATTGCAAATCAAATCCAATCTTTTGCAAAATCAAGAATTTGGTTTGTTTGTTGGTCTTCTAGAGCTTATATAAAATCAGAAGTATCGACGATTACTTCTAGAAGTAATTATCATCTCAAGTCCTTGAGAAATAAAATTATATATAGCAAAAGCTTCGCGATATCAATTAATGTATATCTAAGTCGATTCCAATATTTCTTCATAAAACTTGAGCAATTTTAAATTAACCACAGAATATTCGCTTAGAAATATTCAATTCTAGTGATTTTTATCTATAGATTATCAATTGTTAAATACTTCGTATTAATTTTCAGTAAATCCTGACCTAACCATGACTTTTTAACCATGGTTTCTTATTTAGGCCAACGAACTAGACAACTTCAGTACTTACTGCACATGCAAGATTTTTAATTTTGGCTCTAAATTCAATTCTAGTTTCCCACAAGTTCAAACAAAAATTTACTAATTAAACATTTCGATACCTTTCTATTGATAACAATCAGATGTGATTAGATCTCTCTCCAGTAAAACTAAGTATCTTAGATTAAAATTGCATTTATCTAAATTATGTATTTCACAAATAGAAAAATTCGACATAATGGCGCGGTAACACTTCTAAATAGTTCTCGCTTGCGTATATAGTGGATAATTATTAAATTATCAAGAAATTTTTTTTTGGAAAATGTTCCAAGAACAGCGTTTTATTATTCGTGTAAAAAAAAAAAAAAGAAGAAAAATGGGATATAAAATGAGATAGAACAACCACTTTTGAGAATACGATACAAAATGATGTAAAACTTCTATCAAAAACCACAAAATTGATAAAATAGACAAAAAACTTTTTTTTTTCTGTTTTAATTATAATCAGTTTTATTTGACTTCCTAATTATGTTAAATAATTTTGTCCAATATTATATAACTTAAGGAAAAAAAAAATTTCCGAATATAAAAAATATGTTCTAAGAACTTATAAATTTTTTAAAATTTACCTACAAAATTTTTGCGTCACAATCAAAAATATATGTATAATTATGTTTTTTTTTGTGTTTTGTTTTTACATAAAAAAAATTTTTTTTTGTTGAATTTAAAAATGTAATTTAAGAGTATAATAATTGTATAGAAAACAAAAAAAAAAAAAATTAATAATAATTAAAAGAAACAAAACTAAAAATACTATTTGAAAATGTTTGTATTAGGACCCACCGAATTGTTTCTGGCTGTTCTCTGTGGAGCTCCACTACCCGCGGCAGATGATACACCGCTGGGGGGATAATCAAAAATATAATCTCCATCATATGATGCTCGATACAAATCATCATAATATAGTTCATTGTAGCCACCACGATAATCCGAATAACCATAAAAGTCGTAATCATAATCTACAAATTCAAAATGTACACAAACATAACACACTTTTCTCATAACCAAAAATATGTTTTTGTTTTTTTTTCTTTTTTCTTGTTTAAATAAATATAAAATTAAAAAAAAAAAAAAAAACATTTCAAAACATAAAAAAATTGTATTAGAAAAATTCTACTCGAGTTTTCATATAAAAAGAAAAATAAAAAATCCTTACACTTTTTTAAAATCTTTGTTAGTGTGTGTAGAAGAAAAACTATGATTTTTAATTAAAAAAAAAAGAAAGTTGTACGACTTTTTAAAAATTATTTGGATTTCCACGTATATCGAGAAAAAAAATTCAGCTGTACAAACCCACTGCAGTAAAGTAAAGAGACAATTGACCTACCCAAACCCCCTTTTAATAAATTTTATAGAAATCAAAACCATAAAACTTCGTTTTATCGAAATTCTCCGTGATAAATTAAAAGAACAAGTTCAAATTTATCTTAATCCCCAACAACCTTAAAATATAAATTTCACAAGGAGATAGAATATTAGCCCAATTTTACGCAAAAGGTTAAGCTTTTTCAAGTTATAATAATCAAATTGGATCCTCATCATATAAAACTAAGTTTACCTTAAATCTTTTACAACTTGTAGATTCCAAATTGGGCTTAATCTTCCACATCTGTGAAATTAGGCCTAACATATAATATTTTAAAACCAGGTAGTAGTAGTATTAGTTATAATAAAAGTAACCTACATAAAAACATGACTATTAACTACACCTTTTTGTTATAACGTAACTTAAACCCAACAATATAGAACAGGGCCAACCTTTTACACCACTATTTTTATTTTATTTTATTTCTAAAGTATTGTTTACCACCATTCTTTTATTAAATTGAATCTAAACCCAAAATGTTTACAATCATTTCTCAAATGTTTACAAACATATCTTAAATGTTTTCAAACATATCTAAAATGTTTATAAACATATCTCAAATGTTTATAAACATATTTCAAATGTTTTTAAACATATCTCAAATGTTTATAAACATATCTCAAATGTTTATAAACATATTTCGAATGTTTTTAAACATATCTCAAATGTTTATAAACATATTTCAAATGTTTTTAAACATATCTCAAATGTTTATAAACATATCTCAAATGTTTACAAACATATCTCAAATTTGTACAAATATATCTCAAACCTTCACACAAATTGCTGTTGGTTTTTGGCCACAAATTAATATCAATTAAGAAAAATTCTAAATAAAAAATAACTACAGATTCGAATTGGTAAAACCATAAACCAAAAATAATTAAATTATATAACTAAGAAAACAATTTGTGTTTCTAATATAAAACAAAATCGAAATTTTCAATTTTTTTTTGATCAAATTCATTTCTCACCCATTTTTAACCACCCACATTTCCCAATAATAGCACTTCGATAAGTCTTTATTCTATCGTTAACCCAATAATTTTGATGCGAGGATAAATGATCAACACAATTTGAGAAAATTGCAGAAAAGAATACTAGACTAAATCTTGTGATTCTCTTATAATCATTATGCATTACCAAATTACCCGGATCTTAATTTCATATGTAAAAAAATCCGTCTTTAATTTGGGTTTATATAATTATACCAGATGTGATCCTAGATAGAGAAACTTCCTTTCCATTTCCAATTATAATACATATATTTAAATTCTAGAAGTATTATTTTATCGTAAAAGAAATATTGAGAAATCAGTCTGGAACTTTATCTACTTCTACTCTAAAACCAACTGAACAACAAAGACACTAAACAAATATCCTTTACTTTTAGCATCATAAAAACAATTGTATTTTGGTGCTATACAAACGCTATGATATATTCTATAAAAATTCTTTTATTAATAATGAAAACATAAGGTGTAAAGACTCTTTGCTTGTTAATATGTTTAAAAATTTCATATCATTTTATAAGATGAAGTTGTTTTTGACGAAAGAAATTATTCAAAAATAAAAAAAAAAAAAATTAAAATAAATCCCAAAAGAAAAATATGTATTAGCATTCATACCAAGAGATAATACAAACTCCAGAAAATAAAACTCACTCTCTAAAAACTGCATTTTTATAATTTAAAGTTTTAGATTGCCGCTATCTTTTGTTTAGAGTAGAACTTATTAATTCTATAAACATGCACCAAAAAAATATATATACTAAATATATATTCTAGTTTTATTAGAGTTCTACATTAGTTATGTGAAAATAATTCATACTTACCCAAACACAACAGAATAAAATAATAATTTTATTTTGTTAATTTTTTATAAAAACCAAGATATTTAATATATTTTCTTGATTATTGTCTAAAAAAAAATTTGTATTAATTGTTAAAAATCTACAAACACATTCGCATACAAAATTAGGACAATAGAAAATTCGAAAATTGCGTTTTTACTTCTTTTTCTCAAAAACATGCGCAAAAAAAAATAAAATTATTTAAAAAAAAAAAACAACACCTTCTTAATATTATATTTTAAATGAAATTGAAAACAATTTGCATATCAAATAAAGCGCTAGGGAAAAATTATAAAATAAGAGATTTTTAGGCGGATATAAAAAATGAATGGATTTTTGGATATAATTGAAAAAGGATTATTGCACATGCATAGAGCAAAAACAAAGTTTACAAAAATTAAAATATACAAGAAAGGATATTAAAAAATTATAATGAAATAAAAATTAATGATTATTTTTTGACAAACATAAAAATATTTAATTTTAATGATTTAATATTTTTTTTTTTTTGAAGGAAGGAAGAAAACCAAATAATTTTGTTAGTTGTATTTTTTTTTTTTAGTAATTTACATATGTATGAACTTGTGATTTATATTACAGAGACAACAGAAGACGCTACTAAAAGTCGAACAAAAAAAAAAAAAAAACAATTTCAATTTGGGATTGGGTGGACAAATATTGATACAAATTATCGGTTTTATTATATTTTTTCTTAAATCTTATATTTTGTCAAAAATACTCACTTAAATAGTGTGAACTAAACACTTTTATAATAAAGACATTAGGAATATTCCTAATTACATATGATTGAATCAAACAATGATACAGTCTTCCGCCCGAACATAAGAAACTAGTTGAGATTTGAAGCAACAATATAGAAAAAAGCCAGTGGGTTTTATTTTTCATCTAAAAGAAACAATTCTTTTAACTTCAGGAGCAAAAGGATCCTATGTTTTCGTGGGTCAAACAATTGAATGAACATTACACAAAAACAAGGTGAAAAATAGCAATCGATTTTTTAAAATTATTACTCAACATTTTTTATAACAATTGTCACAATTGTCACAATATAACACTTTTAATTCTGTATGTAAAATCTAAGACTCAAACCATTCCAAATATAGAAAGAATGGTTCTTATGTTCAGGGTGAAATTTTAAACTTTTCTTTTAAGGTCCCTTCACAAACTTTATATTTTCTCATAAGTTTTCTCATACATTTTCTCATAAACGTTCAGTCACCGAAACATTACATTGGTACAAAAACATATGACAAAATAGATAGTTTAAAGGCACTTATTCTTAAACTTTTATAGATTTCAGAAAAAGCAAATATAGCAAAACCATAAAAAAAAAATTCAAATTTATATCAAATTTTCCCCCACAAGGATATACACAAGATGTATCATAAATTTATTAAAACAACTCAAACTAGTTTAATATATGCTCGTTTTCTTGCCAGTTATACAATACATTATTATAGTAGTAGAACTATTAAAAATAGTTCCACATTAAGAGATTAATAATCATTTTAAATAACTTTAATAAATCGAGCAGCATAAAATACACGCAAACTTGAATTTAAAAAAAAAAAAAAACAAGTTTTAAAGTTGTTATGTAATCTTTAGGATGAGAATTTAACAAGAAAATGTACCAATAAATAAAACTGGAATAAAGAAATATGAACTTAAAAAATACATATTAATCTGAATTACATGATTGGTCATTTTATCCCTTTTTCTGGTTAACTTAGAAAAACAGGTTGAAAATAAAGGGTTTAAATTATAGACTCATCACAATAATAAAGGGAATTTATTATCTCTCCCTTCTGAATTTTTAATTAGGGTTGCTCAACTTTGAGAGTTAATAAAGCCTCTCCCAAATTGAATTAAACTTGTATAATAGTCGCAAAATCGGAAACATCCTGTGTATTTATTTTTGGCGGGAAGAACAACCAAGGTCATAAATATTTGTCATCTGGAAATATTGGATAAATTTTGGAAGATATCTATTATATTTCTTTCTCGGTGATATATAAAAAAAAAAAAAAAAGGATGGACCATTTTGTTTTGTTTTTTATCGCCAGTTCTTTACTTTTTTTAATATGTTTATTTATATTTTCCTTTTTAAATTTGCCTAACACTTTAAATATAACATAATAATGGACCTTCATATATTTTTGAAAAACCTAACCAAACTATAGCTAACTATTTTCATATTCTATAGTAAACAAAGAAAAAAAAAGAAAATAAAAAACAAATTGCTTACCATAATCGCCTCGAGCCATGGGCCCTCTCATTGCAATTCTTGGTCCAGCTAATCCTCTCATAGGTGGCATTGTCATCATACTAGGATGTGTTGGGGAAACATTTCTAAAAAAAAAAAATAAAAAAAAAATTATTGATCATTAATGAATTAAGAATATTTAGTTTTTGATAATATAAAAATGATAATATAAAAAATATCCTTACCCTACGATTCCTGTACGACCTTGCATCATTTGCATCATTCTACGTTCTCTTGCTCTTAAAATTTCTTCTTTTTTCTTTTTATCGGATGGAGGTTTAGCCAAAGACACCTAAAAAATAATTTAAAAAAAAATAAATCGAATATATAATTTAAAAAATAAAATCAAGAATATAGGATAATTTCCCTAGTTTCGAGACAGTCTCCTAATATTAAATATTTTTGATGAAAATAATTTTAAATATGAATTTCTAACAAGAATTTGGATACAAAAATCATTTTGCGTCAAAAATTTGTCAGGGATAATAGAAGATTGTCCGGAAATTTAAGAGAAATTATCCTATATATAAATGCAACTACTTCTATATTAGAATTTCCAACTTCTTTTCCATTTAAATTGCGCATTGCAATAACAGCGTTATCACGGTCTTCAAAATGAACGAAGGCATAATCTTTAATTTTTTTAACTCGCTCAACTTTTCCAAATTGCTCGAATTGTTCCTAAAAGATAGAAAAAAAAACAAGTAAATACAAATACATTACTTTCAAATTATTTACCTTTATTTTATCTTCACTAATATCTTGTGTAAGATTTCTAACATATAGTACTTTAACTTTACTCATTGTTTGTTCATCTGGTTCTTCTTGAGGATCAGCCCAATCAACAATAATATCACATCCCCATACCTAAATATAAAAGTTGATGAATATAAATTGATTTTGTAGATTATTCTATTAGCGTACGACGTTCATGTTGAATTTAATCTAAATACATCCTACGTATATATGCAGAATTGAAAGATCAAGATTGTGTCAATTGAGAGAGAGGCAAACAAGTTTCTTGTTTTCCTTTTTTGCATCATATATACATAGTATGGAAAATGCAGTGTATCGTTACATTATTGTATGATTCCGTATTTTTCTATACAAAAAAAAAAAAAGAATCATACAACAAACACTATATAGGAGTAAGGAAATAGAGCCAATATTAGTATAGAATAAACACAACTCAACATGACCATAGTACACACGATTTTGATTTCTTTATGTTATTACCTTAATTCTACCAGTTCCTAGCCTCCTTTTCGCTAAAGAAGCAGCTTTATGTGATTCATATTCAAGAAAACAGAAACCCCTATTCTTTTTTTTATCATCTGGAGAACTATAAATAATTACTTCTACTAGACCAGCTGAAAAAATTTTTATATCACCAAAAAAAAAAAAAATAAAGAAAATTTTTATACTTTAATTTACTGTGATTTAAGAAAAAAAAAAAAGAAAAAAGAAAATTATATTATTTTTTAAACAAAAACTAAACTTTTTTTTTACAAAAAAAAAAAAACGCTTCTAAAGATATTATTTTTATGTTCATTTTAAAATCAGAAAACTTGCATAAATTTACATAAATCCTTTTTGTTTTTAGCAAATTTAGTGATTCTATTTCAGATTCAAAAAAATAATGATAATAAAAGAAAAAAAGGAAACAACCCTCCCAAAATTCAATGCCAAAACGCTTTCGCAAAATTAAAATATCAATATTATATAAAATGTTATCCCGCCCGCACACACCTTATATATATGTATAAATTCTATTTTTGTGTTCTAATCTGACTGTTTTTGCTTTTATTTGGTGTTTTTAAAATTTTGAAAAATACATATTGAACATATTTCTCTGTGTTTTGATTACTATTATTTTATTTTTATATTAATATTATATGAAAAATACATATACAAGCAAAGAAAAACCATTTATATGTGCTGTTTTTTTTTTTTTTTACATCAAATAATGGGATAAATTCTGCTTATTCATATTTTATGTTATGTTATGTTCAATTTTACATAAAATACTATTTTTTCCTTAAATTGATATTTTATTCGATTTTCGAAACGTAAAATACTCCATCAAAAGATTTTTCCAAAATACGAAATTACAAATAACATCAAAGTAACATAACATAAAATATAACATATAAAATCGTAAAATAGATCCCAATATGTTATATAATTTATATTATATATAACATATATATATATATTTAAAAAAAAAAACATTTAATATAATATATATTTACTTCATTCTCCAGTCATTTACCAATATTCATTTATTTATAAAAGAAATAGAAAAATAGTTTGTATTTTTATTTTCAGATACAAATATTAAAAAATGTAAGTGAAAAAAAAGACTGTAGCCAAACAATTATAAATTTTAATTTTAATTAGAATTTTTCATAGACGTTAGTAGCTATCATAAACTATTTTAAAAAAAACTTTTTTTTTAAGACATTACTCAATAAAATTAAGGGTGTTATTCTCAAATCGTAAATTCGCCCTGTAGCCACAAAGATTCGATCAATGTCGAAATTCCTATTCTGGAATCATATGTATATGTAACTGTTGTATAAGTTACTGTCAAATCCGCTGTAACTTTACCAGTGAGTTAAAAACAACGGAACTCATTAAAAAGTGACATAAAATTTGAAATTGTGTTTTAATAAAAGGAAAATTGAAGTGAAAATTGTTTAAATTGTGTGTGGAACAGATAAAAATGAAAGTAAATCAATAATTCCAAGTAAGTTTTAATTTTTTACTAATTTTTTTCATAGTGAAATTTTTAAAATCTTTCAACGTAATTCATCGTTGGAAAGAAAAAAGAGAAAAAAAAGAAAAGTTTTGGTATAAACTAATAAAAAAAAATGTTTAAATAATTTTATTTAAAAAAACAATTACGCGCGGAATTATCACAACACTACAACAGGGGAACTGATAACAGCTGATGTTGGTATTGTCACAAATATGTTTTCCAACTGTTCAGTGACATTTTTTTTCATCCTTTTTAAAACATGTGATCCTTTAGCTTTCCGTGCATAAGAAAACTTCCCATTCTTCAGCATCATACACATGTAACTGGGACTTTTCCTGAAAACTTAATTAGCAAAAAAAATATACCTAAATCAAAGATCCTAATATGTATACGGTGTTTATTTTGAATTTACATTTTAGAAATAAATCAACACACAGTTAAATATTATAATGGAATTATTGGCTGTTCAAAATTTAACTTAAAACTAGAAATGAAGTTTATTTCAATAAAATGTTGCATTCTTTTATAATTAGCAAGCTTTTGAATTGCAAATATTTTCATCACACACAGTGGGCAAAATAAAATGTACAAATAATTCCTAGCAAATGTTCTATGGTTCCGCCGCGTTCAATTCTCATATGTGGCATAGATTAGTGGAGTGTTTTTGTTTCTCGAGAAAACTTCTGCATTTCCTACCAAAAAATCTTACCAGTCTTGTAAACTGGTATACAGTTTAGAAGACTGGTCAAGATTTTTTTTTCTAAAAAAAGAACCAAAGAAGAAAATGCTGACTTTTCAAAATTGTCAAGTTAGTAGTTCCTATACCTTTTCAATTTCAAAATGAGAATAGTAAACTTCAAAGTGGAATAGTAAACTTCAAAGTGGAATAGTAAACTTCAATATGAGAATAGTAAACTAAAAAGGTATAGAAAATATCGACCGAGAATGCGAAAAAAAACATTTGCATCTTTATTTTTACAACGATGTAACAAATTCTAACCTTAAAATCATAAGCTACAACGTCAAATGGGAATTAAAAAAAGAAAATAGATTCAATAACAGCTGATTAACGAATGAATTTCAAACATAAGAAAAAACTAGAAATTTTGAAAAGAATTCAAAATTCATTCAAAAAAAAATGTAGAACGCTAAAATATAGCAATTTTTAAGATTAGAATTTTCATGAGGGAAATGAAAGCGCCATAGCACTCATCAAGCAAGAGTAACACCTTAGTTAGGCCAAGGGCAAAGTTGCCTCTAAAAACTATCAATGTACGATGTTGGAAAATTTTAACTCGTGAAAACTAAATAAGGGGTGAAAGGTTAGGAATAATACCATAGCTACTAAAGAATATGTTATAAAATACTATAGAAAAACTTATTTGTTTCTGTCGTATTCAAAACATCATTATTATTTTTTTTTGTTACCATTTCAAATCGATCAAACCCAATAATGTTTTTAGAATATTGATTTTTAAAAAAAAAAAAATTTGAAATCAAAAAGAAATTTGAGAATTTGTTACGAAAAATGAAAAAAATGCGAATTTGGCAAAGTTTTGGAAAGAAATTGTTGAGCTACAGAACTATGAAATTCTTTTTTTTTTTTTAGTTTTGTTTGTTTTTGTTTTTATAAAATTATAAAAAATTTATTTAAAATTTAGTAAAAATAATAAGAATGAATTCTTTTTTTTTTTATACAAATTGCAAAACATTTTCCGCGTTTTTTGTTTCTTATAAATATTAAATTTAAAAATATAAAAACTTGTGTATTTGCAATTTATATACATAAAGAGAAATCGTAATTCTTCAAATTATTGGGGCTTTAAAGAAATTTAGAAATAAAAAAAAAAATGATATCCAATTCGATTTTCTACATATTTTTTGAGATAGTAAAAATTTCTTCAAGAAAATGGTATTTTTATCATCGCAAAAATTTTATGAGAGTCTTTATTATTAATTTTTTTTTTTTAACAGAGATCTCCGGATTAACACTTTTTTGTGATTTAATTTTTCTTTTATTTTTGATTTTTGATTCTCACTTACGTGCATGTTTAGCAAATTCCTCTAATAATTCGTCGCGATCTCTATTCTTAGGTATATTGCCGACAAATAGCCGGTGATTGTTAAATGATATCGTTACACCAATCTTTTTGCCTTTCCGAATATCAAAATCATTTAGCTGGAATTAATACAAGTCACACAAAAAATTCGTATATGCATATTTTGTTTTTGTTTTGGAGAGAGAGAAACTAGTAGATTGATTATATTTATTTAAATGTTAAAATTCATCAAAATATAACAACTTTATGTTTAATTTTCTTTGTATATTTTTTTTTTTTTTTTTGGTTTTCTTTTTATGTTTTGTTTTTCTCTTTAAAGCAATTAAAAAAAAAAAAAGAGGGAAAATTAGTTTCATAATCTATAATTAAATTCTCAATAAATAAAAAAAAAAAAAAACAAAACAATTAAAAATTTTTCTTTACTTTTGTTTTTATCAGAAAAAATAAAAAAAAATAAAAATTTTTATATTGGTGCCCAAAAAAAAAAAGAAAATTAAAAATTATGTTTGCATTTTAAATCACTTGAATGAAAATTAATTTACAAAAAAGAAAAACAAATTATTAACCAAAACAATAACAAAATAATTGTTTGAAACATTAATTTCAAGAGAAATATGTTCTAAAATGCAAAAAGCATTACACTTTTGATATTTTAAGTTTAAGGTAAAAAAAACGAAAAAAAAAAATGATATTAAAATCGTCCCTATTAACATAAAAACCAAAAATAACCCCCTCCTTTTAAATATACGCAATTCTTCCATTAAATACAATAAAGTTTTGTTAATCAGAAGAAGAAATCATTGAATATGACGGAATCATCATAATTCAATGGAATTGAACAGCCTTGCAACATTTGCAAAATCTGTAAAATCTGTATAAATCCTTCGCCCTGTTCAGTTTTGAAATTATACCGACCTAATTTTATAGTTCTCTTCTACGTCACAAGTTACTTCGCAAACTTGCGAAACACATTAAAGGATTTTTTAATTAGTTAGATAATTTCGCAAATTTGCAAAGCTTATGCCACAAAATAAATAAATATGTTTTAGAGTTGATTATTTGGGTAGCAAATTTGTGAAAAAAAACTTCGCAAATATAATCAAAATCTATGTGGCGAAGGCTAAATAAAATCGATGTTAATTTTCAATCGTTTCACTGACTTTTTTGAACACAGAAAAACATTACCTATTTTACAAGGCATTGTCGTTTAATGTTTCTAAACTTTTCATACTGTTAAAAAATGCGTTTACACCACCACAATATTTCGTACAATAAACTGCACAACATGTCAAATCTTAGATTTTTGACGAAACATTTCAAGATACATGTGGTTTTTACACTCACACTATGCGACAAAATATGTTGCGCAACTTGTTGTACGAAATAAGTGGTGGTGTGAAAGCATTTTTTATGGATATATTCCAAAGAACAAGGAATGTTGTCTAATTAGATCTGCAAAAGTCTATATAACCCAATCATTCCTCTATATACAAAGTTTACCCACGAGGCAAACGAAAATTATTTCGCTAAGAAGATTAATTGTTCTCGGATTAACAAAACTGAACTGTATTTTTTGTATTTGAATAGCTTTGTGAATGTTACATAAAAAAAAGAAGATACACTTTATTCATATATGGCAGCGATTCTCATCCGGTGGTCCGCAACCCAAAATAGGGTCGCGAGCTTTTAAAATAGGGTCGCGAAAATTTTCTAAAATTAAAACTTGAAATATTTACAATCATTTCAAATTATATTTTCAAATTACTTCCCAATATGCATTAATTCCAACTTGGAAATTGTAAAACGATTTTCACACGGAATTCTGAGTGGAAAATCGTACGCTACAGGCTACACCAACACACACATAGATTTGGTATAAATCGTGCATATATTTTTAGAGAGCAAACGGCAAGTCAGGTTTAAATTTTTGCAAAACAGATGTTCACGTATCTTTGAATTTTTCTGTTTCGTTATTTTTTTTTATTACTGAATCAAATGCATTATTTTTAATGAAGCAGTAATCATACTTTTTTTTAAATGTACAAATATTAATTCTTTTTGTGTCGCGAAATTTACTTTTAAAAAAAAGTGGGTCGTGTTGGAAAAAGTCTGGGAACCGCTGATATATGAATTTGCTGATATCCTTATACTAGACGATTAATTACATGGTAATTCTTTTTTTTTTTTTTAAGTGTAATATGACCTGAAATTCTTTTAAAACAAAATTAATTTAATTTACTATTTTTGTTTTAAAATCAATTAAAAGAGGGCTCATTGTAAATATGCAATTTCAATTTGAATTGTTGCAAAATTTGTAATTAACACACACACATACAAAATTTTATGTGAACTTCTATGTAGATCCAATCAAGTGATTTATGTGCAAAATGGTTTTTTCAGTGTAATAAATATCTTTTGAAGCTAAAATTCCAAATATATACATATATATATGAATACTGCATTTATTTGTACATATATATATATATATATATATGAGTTAATGACTGGGGGTCGGGGGTGGCGAGGGAGTTTGTTATTTTATAAACAAACATGAACAGTGGAAATAAGCTTTAGCACAATATGTATCATATACAGGAAGGATATACCCCGTACATATATAATTTAGCAATATTTTAACGGACAAAGGAGAATAATATAATAATACGTTGAAAAATATAAATAAAATATTCGAAATTATTAAATATATTTAAAATTTCCAATATTGATCTCCTGAAGAGTTTCCTCTATTCACACACACACACACGCATACACACCCATCGACTTTATTATATGTACACAATATGTGATCGATGATCGAACCATTAGAAAAAAAAACACATTTAAACAAATTTCCCGTTTTTAGAAACATTATCCCACAAAATAAAAATAAACACATAAATTAAGGATTTCCAAAATTATACAGTACAATTATTGTCGGGCTAATCTGAAGCTTTTATAGTATAATTTAAAAAAAAAAAAAAAAACTAACTCAAAATCGGCCTGTAGCTGTTTTTTTGATGCCCTATGGCAAAAATAGGTTAGAAAAACTGTCAGAATTAACAATATTACAATAAAGCAACTCATATTATAAATTTCATCAATATTGGATAACGCGCTTTTGACTTGTCTTGTATACGGACGAACGGACAGACATGCAGAAATCTATATAACTTTTGATTTGTTTACACAATCATATCCTCTTGAAACCTTTCTACGATGATTATTTCGATATGTTACACACTTAGTGACGAAACTAATACATCCTCTGGTAGGACCTACCATTGAGCATTCCTCTGGTTCTGGTAGTACCTACCAAAGAGCATTCCTATTATGGTAGTACCTACCATAGGGCATAAAAAGCCCAGAAAATTTAGGCACAAATCATACACTAAAGCGAGTTTTCAACTTGAATTATAATTTGGGCATAATCTTCTCATGCCAAAAACTAACATAATTAAGACGACTATTTTCTTGACCCCAGTTAATACCGTTGACTGGGAAAGGAAACTAGTTTTTACTTGCAAATTATTCACTAATCCAAATTACCCTTTGGCATAATTGATTCAGATTAGCACAACAACAATACTGTATTTATTTATGAGTAATGGAAATTAAATTAAAATAATATGGTAAAACATGTGATTTGAGAAAAGCATGCACGGGATTGTGTATAATATATTAAAGCTATCCCATATTATATCTCTATGTTTATAATAATGTTAATTGAGAACTGATATCTATATACTAGAATATGTTCATTATTTATATTTTTTTTATTTATAAGACATCGAGATGGAAAGTTAATAAATGTTATCTACAAAAATATGTGTCGACAAGAAAATGTAGGGATATACAATAATGTTCATAATTGAATGAAGCGAAGAGGTTGAAACAGCCGCATTAAATACGATTTTGAAATAATTAATAACTTCTTTTGCTTTTTCTTTTCAAACCGTGGTTAGTAGAGGAACTGAATTTGATTTATCGATTCGATCAATCGATCAATAAGTCTTTAAAGTTGGTATTTCATCAACTTCGAAACAAGAAACCAAATATGGGCCAAGAACAATAAGACAAATTGGACTACCACTAGTCTCGCATAGACAGCGACAAAGAATGGCTTTTTTGACAATCTAATTTCAAATTAGTATCGCCTTCTATGTGCTTCTATAATAAAGGACAATGTTTATATGTAAGTCAACTAACAGCTGAAGATCAATTGAAATTCTAGGAAAAATTATGGAATTATGGCTACCATATATTTACTACAATATTTTTAAGAATAAAATTAAAGAAAATTAAAGGAAAAAAAAGTTATTAATTAAATTCGTATCTACTGCCTTTCGTTTTGAAAAGGAAAATTATATATTTTTCGACCCAATTTATTTGAGAAAATTGTTTTTAAAATTTTATTTAAACCAATTTTTATTAACCTAATTAGTTGTTAAGACGTTACTTAAAAGCTTCAAAAAATTTTGTATTCCAAATATAATTCATTTATACTCGAATTTTTATTCCAGAATCTATTAATTTTGACAAAATTTTCCAGCTTATAGGATTTTTTAAGGGTAGTTATTATTTGTTCGGAAAGATTAGTTTAATAGTAACGAAACGAAACGAAACGAAAAAAAAAATAAGTAGATTTCGAATTGGGATTCAAATTTCAAAAATTTTTAACACTATGTGTGAGAAAAAATTTTGAATTAGTTGATGTTAGGGCAAAAAAAAAAAAAAGGCAAATAACATTTTTAAATTATGAATTTAGTAAAATATATATTTTATTCATAGTTTAAAAGTGTATTTAATTGATTAGCGAACCAAACTCAACAACTTATATGACGAGAGCCCAATGTTCGACTTAAAAAATTTTATTTAAAAACTAAAAATTTGTCTAATATTAATTTTGAAGCAATAATTTAAAAAAAAAAAAATCAAATTCTATTGGCGTTATTTACTTTTCTCCAAAAAATTTAAATATTTTTATAGAATTTATTATAACAGTTTTATATGAAAAGATTTCCGAAAAACTGTTCTATATAAAATATGAGCTAACTTTCTTTAAATATTTTGGTGAAAAGAAAAACCCCTAGTAATAATCTTATATAATATTACTAGCGCTAGTAATATTATCGCTTTTTTTTGTAATTTTGATTTCTTTTGCAATTTACCTGTCAATTTACCAAATTCGTCAAGTATCTCCTCTTTGCCTTTTGATTTAGGTATGTTGCCTACGAAGAGACGTAGATTCGGTACGCTTATGTTAATTTTCAAACATTTGCCAGGTTTTATTTCGTAGTTATCGAGCTGTAGGTAGTAAATAATAAATAAAAATAAAAAAATAAAATACATAATTCTTATGCCAAATGTTTTTTTTTTTTTTCTTTACTTTTTATAATTAAGACAAATTAAAAAAAAAAAAATATTTTTGAATTTTGAAATTAAAAAATAATAAAATTAAGAAAAAAGAAAAAAAGAAAAAAAATAAAAAATAAAACTAATATAAATTTTGTCACAAAAGAAATCATGTTTGAATTAATGGCTCTTTGAATTAATGATGACAAACGAGTCATGCATGTGTAATAAAAACCAACCCCCGAAATAAAATTTTTCAGTAGTCACTACATATTTGAGATATGCAATAGTATAATATTAATACTAGTTTAGAAACGTGATAGCTTCTAAGTTCCACATATGATTTTTCACATACAAATTGCATTGATTCTATATTCTATAAACGCAGGAAAAGTTAGAAGCTATACGAATGTTTAATTCATCTGCCAAAATCTCAAAATATAATTCGAAGTCAAAATTATTTAGGATATTATTACACAACAATCAAAAGAAATTGTCATAATAAATTCATAATAAAACCGAATTCTTACTCTTTTCTCATTTATTCAAACATTTTTTCAATTTGTTTTTGGGGTTTTTGTTTAATCTAAAAAAAAAAAAACTAAAAAACAAAAAAAAAATAGTATAAAGAATATGGGGGATCGACAGATACTACATAATCATAAATTATGTATCACTTCCTCTATTAAAAAAAAAAAAAAAAAAAAAAAACATGCTCGTATCATCAAAAATAAAACCGGACAATATCCATTAAATAATTTGAAAAAAAAAAATATATAATTTTGAAATTTTGTAACACACCCTGTGAAAAAAAAAGGAAATTTTGTTCTGTATGTTTTTTGTCCGGATTCAAAAATTTTGTCTACTTTGAAATTATTTTCCAAAAATAATATTACATAAAAAAAAACCAATTATAACACCCAATTTTTTAACTACCTGCGCAGAAAATACCAATATACGCCAATATATCAAAAAAAAAAAAAAAAAAAAAAATTACAATTAAACAATTCAATAAATAATTGTAGCGCTAGAAAAATTTGGAAAAAAGAATTTAGTGCAAAAAAAACAAGCAAAATTTATCATCCTGCAGCAGCATTAGAATTCTGTATGGCGACCCCAAAAAGACACCAGTCGTCTTCGCAGCCTTGTTTCATATTCTTGAAAGTATAATTAATTAATAAAATATTAATTTAATCCAATTTTATCGAATTTAATTTATTAAATTTCCTAACATTTGTTTTTCAGAGACAAAAAGAAATACGTTTATCAAGGATTATATTTCATTGGGTACTTGAATTAATTTTGAGTGTTGTCTAAGAAATGTGGTTGACACGTCATATTATTTCCAGATTGTTTTATCGCGAAATTAATATGAATCTAATAATTTTTAATACTTTCGTACCAACAACAAAAAAAAATAGTGCACTTTTCAATCTAAAGAAAAGCACCGAGCAGAAAAGGTTATCGTTTGCTTGTGAAAAAAGCTTATGGTAAACATGCTCTAATCTAAACTAGTTTAGGAATAATTAAACAGTTACCGTTGATCATTGCCGACAACAATTAATTTGAACAAAGCAATGAAAGGAGAAACAATCTGACATGATAAGGTAATTTACAACATGACATAACGCTCGGTCAAACATTACAAAATATGTAAAAGAAACCTTGAAAGCACTTAGATGGGATGTTTTCGCTAACCACAGAGATAGGCTATTTATACATGTATATACATATTCACCAAACATTTTGTCATCTGTTTATTCCTAGTTTAAAACGATGTAGAGCATTGCCGCCTCTAGGAAACACAGCATTTCAATACTTAGAAAAATAAATGGCTCGATGAATTGACTTCTTTAAAAGAATTTTTTTTTTTTGACACGAAATCCATTTGTTGTTAGAAATATCAGAAACAATTGTAGCTCTAACGATGAACATCGTTTTGTTCTTTTAAATAAACGTATCTTTTTTATCAGCTAAAAAAGAAGACTAAAAATTAATTCAAATACTTAATAATAAATTCAGCAATACAATTTTAATGAAACCGAAAGTTCTTAAATTAATTAATATTAATATTAAATTCGCTCAGTAACCGTAAAGATACGGATCAATGCCTAAATTGGTATTCTGAAATCCTATATGAATATGTAACTGCTTTGTAAGTTCTTTACGATTGGATTCTTTAAAAAGTGAAATAAAATACCAAATTTTGTGTTAATAATAATAAAAGGAAAATTGAAGTGAAAATTGTTTAAAATATGTTTGAAACAAATAAAAATAAAAGTAAATCAATGTAATTTTCGCAATTTATAGCGAATTTTTAAATAAAAAAAACCTTCGACGTAATGCATTCTTTGAGAGAAACAAGAACATTTTTGATGGAAGCTTAAATATACTGCTTTAAAAAAAAAAAAAAAGCGTCAGGGGAATTTATTGATATATTAAGTCTGTTTTATTTGCCACTTGCTCTGGGGTAGAGCAAATTTTTACATTGAAAACAAAAACAACAAAAGTGCAAATCCTACTTTCAGACCAGGGGTAGCTCTCACACCGAAATTAGTTCAGTTTTCTATCATAAAAAAGCGTATTAGCTAAAAATTTCCCATTTAATTACAATATGGTTGCTAAGCAACGCTACAAACTTTTGAATTAAGGCTTTTTCCTACTCCTGCTCGTTTTATTTGCCATTTACCCTGCTCCGGTGTAGGGTATGGCAAATAAAACAGACCTATTGTGACAAATATATTTTGAAACAGTTCCGTGGCATTTTTCCCTCCTTATTCTTCTTCTTCTTCTTCTTCTTCTTCTTAAAATAAATTATTATTATAAAAATTATTAATTATTAATAAATGGCAGCTAACATTTAATAGAAAAACAAATTTTCTACTAGACAAGGCTAATTAAATTTACGAAGAGCGAAATAGATACAGATTCAGAATAGCAATTTAGGCGTTTATGTAACAACTTTACGACATACGAGATTTGAGAATACGGTAGAGATTATTTCGTTCGAACTAAACATTAATTGATATTGTACACATTTTCAATTCTATGCGAAAGAAGTTCGAATTTCTTCTATTTTCAATATTAAAATGTGGTTGAAAAATTTATGTTCAGGCGAAATTCAATCCAAGCGATCGCGCTGCCATGAACAAAAAATCATCACCTTACAGAATTCCATTACTGCTCTTTTTTCAAAAAAAAAAAATAATAATAATAAATCCAATCAATAATATTTTTTTCTATTTTAGTAATTAAAGAATATAATTTTTTTTCTTTTTTTTTTTTTCTTTTCTTTTAAAGTAGTAGGCAAAATAGAGATTTGTGCAAAGAGGAGATCTGTAAAAATTATTAAATTTTTAAAATATAGTTTTTATATAAAATTTATTTATTTTATTTTATTTTTCAACTAGAATTTTCATATTTAGGAGAAGATCGATTACAACACACATCCATGTTTTATTGTTGACTGAGAAGAATTAATGATTTAGAGAGTTCCATCAAAAATTCCAAATGTTTTGTTTTTTATGTCTTTTTTGGTCTACCTGTATAATACTGATGGTTTTTGTTTTTTGTTTTTTTAATTTAATATTTAATTTAGAATATGGCTAGGGCTCTCTCTCTCTCTCTCTTTGTACTTCATAATATTTGATGTGAAATTTTTAAAAATTATCATATTTTCAAAAACCTGTAAGAATTTTATACCATAATTAATAATTACGATAAAAAAAAAAAAATATTTTAAATTTTGCTAAATTTATTTAGTGGAAAAAATTTAAAACAAAAAAAAAATCCTGTAAATTTTGTTTGTAAAATTAGTAAATTTTTGTATTTTATAAACCAAAAATTCTTGACTTGGGAAAATATAGTAGGAGGATGTGTGAAATGGAGTTTTATGATGGTTTTTTTGGGATCCGCGTCAAAACTATCATGCGCTGTTCTTGTTTAAAAACAAAAAAAACAAAAAAAAACCAAAATTAGAACATACTATTTTTAAATACATGTAAGCGGAAAATGAATGATAAATATATTTAATTTTTTTTTATTGAATTAAATTACACAATTTACCATTTTAGGAAGGGTAAAAATATAGTAAAAAAGGGGTGGTGGTGGTGGTGGTGGTGATGGTATCTCTGTGTCTACTGAAAATTTTTAACAATATAAAAAAAAAATACAAAACAAAAAATGTGGAAAAACGAAATATTCACATGCATGTTTTTTTTTCTTTCTTATACTTTTAAGATATATAAAAACAAAAAAAAAATACTTATAATAAAAATACATAGAGATAGATAAAAAAAAAACACCAACGATTTGTTTTTTTTTTGCATTTTTCCTGAACCTAAAAATTTTCACAACAAAAGCTTTATACCTCCTTTACTGCATTTTGTGCTGCATCTCTTGATGTAAATGTAACAAATGCATAACCTCGATTTGTCCCTGTCATTGGATCCATCATTAATCTTAGATCCCATATTGTACCGCATTTTTCAAATAATGGTATAAGTTCATCTTCAAACATATCCTTTGGAATCTTACCACAAAATACTTCACATCCATTACCAGGCGTAGGTCGTTCCCAATTTGGTGGAGGTCCACCATATTTACGTTGACCTAAATAATATATACAAAAAAACATATATGAATTTTAATAATACCACATTATATATAATTTTTGCTAAAATATATTTTATATAACATGTTGTTTTCCCCTTTTCTAATGTTGTCACCACCATAAAAAACAAAACCAGTCTCATAGATTTTCAGTTACAAAAATCAAGACCAATATTGTATACAAAGTATTGTGAAAAAGGGTGCAACGAAACAATAGATTTCAATAAAATCACCACCCTTCCTTCATCATCATATTTAAAAGACTTTTTAACAACAAAAAATTACCAAAATTAGTTTTTTTTTTAATAAAACTATTTGGGTATCAAAATAAGAAAAAAGTAACAAAAATCGCTCACCTGTTGTAACATCTAATGTATAACCTGTACGATCCAAAATTTTCTTAATTTTCTCTTCATCTGGACCTTTTATCGGAACTGTCGTTGATGCTGTAGGCACACCTTGTTGACTGGCACGAGTTTTTTGTCGATACGTTTTCATAACACCACATAAATATGCAGATTTATTTGATACATGCTCCAAATTTGATTCAAGGAACTGACTTAATACATTCAAGGCACCATCAACAGGAAATTCTTTAAGTGCATCTAATGCACGCTCATCTAATTCAACATGAGCTAGTTTTCCCGTTTTATAAATATCATCTAATTTTCCTGCAACCTAAATAAATAATATATAAAAAAAATATTCATTTTAAAATTTGTGTTATACTCGTATATTAAAAATGAAAAGAATTTCTTCTTACTTTCTTATCTAAACCATATTCCAAAAGTTTTGGATAGTCTTCTGTACGTTCACCATCACCTCGATCGTCTGATTTTGCACCGGTAACCTCCTCCACCAATTCACCATTGCTTTCCGTCATTTCTATGTAGAAGAAGAAAGAGAATTTTTGGATGTTAATATATTGTAATATTCATTAAAAAAACATAAGTACTACACATAAATTATAATTAAGCATAATAATGTTTACAATACATAAAAAAGAACATAAAAATTTATTCTCAACAAGAAGCACATGACAATTTTCGGTGGTGGGAAATGACCTTGAATTATGTTATTTTTCCTTTTTTTTTGAATGAAAATTTATGAATGAAATATGCCTCCACCGAACTAGTGTACCTCTCTCTCCTCCTCCTCCGAATAAATATGTATTTATGTTGTTTGTTATTGATTTGAAGGAATGAGAGTTAGTCCTTTTTACAAAAATTGACGATCATAAAAACATAAATAGAAATTGGAAGTTAAAATATAATTTTAAAGTGTTTATAACATGGATTGTAAGTGCCGGATTACACGCAGTAGAAATCTACCGTCAAGCTTTGGGTAGAAAATTACCAAACCGATTAGACGTGGAATGTTTATACCACAGTCTTTTATACAAGCTACACAAGGAGTGTATTAGTGTGTGTGAGCACAGCATCACTCGCACTTAAACCGTCAAACTGTTAGGATCTACAATTTTACTATTTCCTATGTTCTTTTAGATTATGATTACCTGTTGACGGTCAGTAAGCGAATGGCGCGCTTGAATTTTCAATTTTTTTCGAAACCGACACAAACAGTGACTCTTGTTTGTGTGCGTAAAAAACTCCGTTGCGCCAACATTTCGAGAGGTAGATCTTCTGCCTCACCCCCAACCCACCGATAACTATGTCTGCGGTAGAATTCTACCCAAAAAACACCGCGTGTAATCGGGCACTAAAACGTACAATTTTATGTCCTTTTAATCGAGCGTCATATAGGGTGTTCCAATAATAGCGCAAGATCTAATTTGCGTAACTTAAAGTATGTGTATATCACGGGTATTCTGCATCCTATAGATACAACCCATACCTCAATCGATGATCAATTTAATAATGAATTAAATGTCATTGGCCGTTTTCAAAAATATTCTTTTTAAGACAGGAAATCTAAAAATTTTCTAGTATGAAGGTATGCGTATATCTCAGATATTCTGAGTACTACAAGTATGATCCATACTTCATTCGATGGGGAATTTTGAGTTTTGTGGAATTGTCTTTTCGACCACAAATAGGCGCTGCGCTCGTAACTTGACAAACTGTCAATAATAATGTCGTTCTCCTTCGTGCAGAGTTCCATGACTATTAATCGCAAGAATGGCAGATGACAGATGTCAAGATTTTAGAACTGTCAAGTTAATGAAACGAAAATAGGGCAAAATTTAAATCTTGCGCTATTCTTGCGACACTCGATATATAAGTCTTATTATTTTATAAGATTTAGGACCTTATTATAGTAATTAATGTAAATTCAAATTCAATTACAAAAGAATGTAATCAGTTTTTAATGTATTTCTTTAGAGGTTATGTATTTTTTTATGACACAATTTCTGGGTTTTATTTCCCATGCTCTGCCCAAGAACAGAGCAAGTCGTAACTGTGTACAACGCACACACAATAAATCGAAATAAAATCGACGAAATTATTGGCAGTAATTGGAGAAAAGGTGTTTTATAATTGCTATAATATGATCCTAAAGTACCCCGTAAACGATCAAATTTGTTTGTCAAACATGCGTGTTTGTCAAGCAATTTGATCGTGTGCGGCGGTGTTTGTCAAACACTATTTCAGTCGTCGCTTGTATTACTCATTTTGCATGATAAATCGTATGACACGAAAATCGCCGAAAATCGAAATTACGGGCAAATTTGATAAATTTGTTTGTCAAACAAATTTGATTGTTTACGGGGCCCTTAATATCCTACAAAAGAAAACTTATATACATAAGAACCAATAATTATAATTCAACAATTTATTATATTAAAATTAAGAAGAAAAATATCTTTGATAAGCATGCAAAAAAAAAAAAAACAAAAAAGGAGACAAATTATTTGACTATATTAAAAAAAACGGTCGTTTTTTTTTTTTTTGAATTATCCAACAATCTTATATAAAAATAATTTCAATACAAAATATATTTTGAAAAGAGTTTTTTTCTTGATGATATTTAAGAACATAACAGCGGAAACGAGGAATACGACTACTTAACATTCTTTTTTTTTTTTCAAAAGACACGGCAAAGCACACACATTTTTCTTTCGATTCAAAATGGTCTCCTAAAAATTAACAATGGTCATGATATCCTGTTTACTATACACTTTTAAAAAATTCATACATATATGTATATATAAGAAAGAAAAAAAATCTTTGTTATTTCCTTAATATATATCTTACACAAACACACTCACAATCGTCCCGTTTTCTTTTGCTTTTTTTTTTTGGATTGATATTGCGGAGCCGGCCACGTTTCTTCTAACACAACAACAACAACAACACAAATCGAGACGAATAAACTTTTAAATACGAAAATTTTGAACTTTGAAAATTGATATACCTCCCTAAAAAAAAAAAAACCCGGCTTTTTTGCCACCTCCCCCCACTTTTTTATGGTAGGTAATAATAGAGCGAGAGAGTAGAATGTTATGACTGTTAAAATAAAAGCTTTGGAGTCAAAGTTCTAAGAGCTTTGGGGACGACACGATAAAGTTCCTTTGTGCAGGTAATGGACGAGGATAGGACACCACAAACCAATTTCGCGTGTGTGTGTGTATGTGTGTGTGTTACCATATTTCACCTCATATTGCATGTATGACAACAATTTCAGATTGTTTATGATTAAAATTTATTGCCGCCAAGGAAAAACAGTTTATGTAAAATTGCATGATTATTAAACAACAATTTACATAGTTTTATTTTCTTCCTACAGGAATATATATATTTTAAAAGAAGCGGACGTTTTTTCTGTTTTTTTGTTTTAATGCAGTTATATGCATACAGCAAATAAATTATATTTCAGATATTTGGGATGAGGTTAAAGAAGTAAATAAAATGAATAAATGATGAGGAGACATAGAAAATTTACACTAATCCTGTTCGGTTGTTCCCCATATCAAAAGATTACAAAATGTCAACAACAAAAAATGTTAAATAGTAGACATAATGCACCACCACTACCCCTAACGACGACCGGGGGTATAGTACCAAATGGAAAAGAAAGAGTTGAGGGGCAAATTTTTTTAACGGAAATGTTAACCTCAAAACGCTTGAATTTTTAAGAAAGTTACTTAAAAAAAATGGAAGAATTTCCAAAAAAGAAACTGTCTAGCATTTCAGGATTCACTGAAAACGTAAACAGGACGTGTATTGGAACAGTCTGGGATTATAAACATCATTCTGTCTGGGGCTTATAACTTATATATACACAAACTGGATTTGTTTTTTTTTTATATAATTTGGAAATATTTACCCACCACCACCAGCCACCCAAAAACAAAACACAATTATAAAATTTTCTTTCAAATTCTTTTAATTTGTGTAGAAACTTTCCGATAAAATGAACTCGGGAAAACAACACTGGAACTCGGGGATGGTAAATAAAATACATATACCTGGAAAATTGTTAAATTATCGACTTGAACTAAAAAAGGAAACCGGCAAAAGCAGCTTTTGTATATTATAGGTATCCCTAATTCTTGTTTTTTTCTTCTTCTTCTTCTTCTTCCTATTGTTGTTGGTGCGACGAAGGAAGGAAAAAAAACAAAACAGAAAATGATTTGAAAATTGCAATCAAAATGGGGAAAATTTTAAGATGATGAATGAAGAAATGCGCTTATTCCAACATTCACCCCTTTTTTTATATGCGAAACAAAAAGCAAAAAAAAAACCAACTTTTAATCCTCTGCCACCAAAAATACATATACTAATGTAATTAGAAAAGCTTTTGCATATTAATATGCAATATTCTTAATTTTTACCCATTTTTCGCAGAGGTAGTGTAGCTGAATATTTTGTTACACAATTTCTTTTTCTTGTTTTATCAAAAAGAAATTCTGCATAGAAGCAGGCAAGGGAAGGTAATTCCAAGTTAAAAGAAACAAAAAAAAAAGTGTCGCCATCGATAAATCTTTTCAGAAATTATACTGCATTACATATATTGATATAAAAAAGCATAGATATTCATCAAGATTCCGTAAAAAAAGGGAAAAAAGAAAAAGGATTCTGCAAGTCTCGGGAGGACGATTGAAAACATACATAGGAGATATATTATTGGAATTGTCTGGCTCACGGGAGTCAACAAACATCAGAGAGGAATATAAAATTTGGCGTTAAATGTATGAAAAACGAATTATCTCAAAAAAAAAACCTGGGAAAAAAAACTTGGGCTTGAGAATCGTTTGGAGTAACACCGATGACGATTTCTCCTGCATAATCGTTTTTTGTATGGAACCGCCGATAAATGGTTTTTAAGACCCCACTGATATATAAAGTAGTATATATGATTATTTCTTATTGTTTTTCAAAAAAAAAAGGAAAAAGCTTACCACATATATTTTCATGTATTTGATTGGGAAAATATATTGAATTATCAGAAATTGCAAGCGAAAAAAAGTTCGCCGCCAGACAAGAAAATGGGAAGACTTGAATGTGTATTCTTTTCTTGTACCAAAAAGCATACAATAGCTTATACTTAAAAATATATGAAAATAAATATAATTTCTATAAATTTTATAATGATAAGATTGGAAAACAACAAGGCATCATGTTGCAGTTTTAAAAAAAAAAACAAAAAAGAAAGGTTGAAAAGGTTATTAAATTATCGTTCAATATTTCGTTTGATAAAAAAAATGCTATTATTTTAAATTTTACATTAAAAATTCAAAAAGAAACTTAACTGAAAAATTTAAAAGTTTTCCTTAGTGTAGTAAGTAAAAGTAAAGTACTACCACCCAACTTTTTATAATTCTTGTAAGATGCAACTTTTAACAAAAAAAAAAAAAATTCACATTAAATAAATTTTGAAAGGTAAAAAAAAAACACTTTTTTTTTTTTTAAATCACAGCGAAAAACACACACGAAATACAAAAATTTATATAATTTTTAAATTTGAATGCAACTGCAATTCATTTTTTTATTTTAATTTTTTAATTTTTTTTTCAAAAAAAAAAAAAAAAAACCGCACAACAAAAATATAATATAAGGAGATATCTTTTAAAGTATGTACAACATAATGCAGTCATAAAGTCTGACGGCATGCATACCAACCAAAGTTTTTCCCTACATAAATTCACACACGACGCACACTGTTATATATATAAAAAAAAATGCATTGCTTCTTTCTTCTTTATTGCAAAAGGAGAAAAAAAAAAAAAAAGCTGAATGCATTTTCGCGCTGCATTAACAGCAAAGCATGGTAACAAAACAACCGGTCACGCTTTTTATATGGAGAAACAAAATGGTGGACACATAATATCCTTATTGCAACAATCGTAGAAAAAATTAATTATAATACAAAAAAAAAAAAACCTACTTTTTTGCTTTACCAGTTTTTATAGATAATGTAATGACTTTTCTAATGCTTATTTATTTTCTTTTTGCGGAGAAGAATAAAAGCTTTGCAAACACAAAAAAAAGAAAATGTGCAAAAAATTTTTTTTTTTTTGTTTAGAAAAGCACATTATTTCTAAACTATATACAAATATATGAATTTGTCACACACAACTACTCTTTTAAAAACAAAAAAAAAAAAACGAAAAAAAATTATATGTTTAAATTGGTACCCGGAGAATCGCGAAAAAAGCCCCACAGTCGCCCCCCGGTTGTCGTAAAATACGCGATTTTTGTCTTACTCTTTTATATTAGGTCAAATTATATTTTACTCTTTTAAAAACACGGAACACGTCTAGTTTTAAAGCGAAATTTTTATCGATAAAAATTTTGAACTTTTTTTTTTTTCTTTTGTCAATAAAAAAAAAAAAAAAAATGCACACAAAATTAATATTAACAAAATAGAAAAAAAGTGTTTAAAAACTTAAAAATTTTGTTTTAAAAAAGTTATACAAAAAAGAAAAAAAAAAATTAGGAACTAAACTTAAGAAAAACAAAAAGAAAAAAAATTAACCGAAAAAAAAAAACAAACCTAAAAAAAAAAATTAATTTTTTTAAAGCACAATAAAAAAAAAAAAAAAAAATTGAAAAACTGTGTGTGCCCGATGGTAATATGGCGGCTGCTACGTCACCGGTTAACAATCCTAATAAAAAGCTATTTTTCTGAAAGGACAGAATATTTCTCGCTAAAATATAAAAATATGACTGCCAAAAAATACGAAAATAAGAGAGTAAGAGCCGCGCGCGCGAGAGAGAAAAAACGGAACGCGGTATTAAAAAAAAAAAAAAAAAATTACAAAAATTTTTGCATACAAATCCATTCAATAAAACAAAACAAAAAAAAAATGTGGAACACACACGCACACACCAATAAGTGTATATAACATATGTGTGCAACACAACACATTAAAAACAAGCTTTTTTTTGCAACAAAAAAAAAAAAGAAAGCTTTTCTACACAAACACACATACTCTCTCAAGAAGACACATTTCGCAAAATTTTTGCAATCTTTTATGAGACATAGAAAAAGCTTCTTTTTTTTTGTGCAGAAAAAGGTAGTGTGCAAATTTTTATATATATATATATATACCACATCTGCATACGAAATGCAAACACACGCTTTAATATAAAAAGAATGATGGAACGCGCTTTCGTGTGTATTCTCGTCCATGGAGATATATCGCAGCAGCAGACAACTTTTCTCTATAATAAAACACCACACCAAAGAGACTTTTTTTTTATATGGTAATCCAAAAACAAAAAAAAAACCCCATGGAAAAGCGCCAGACGACGGACGACAAAAAAAAAATTGACTAAATAGAAAAATTGCACTGCAATGACGCCAAAAATTCTTAGATGGGGAGGGGTCAATAAATTGTGCTTTATATAAATATAAAAAAAAAAAAAAATTATGCACATTAATATTAATAATTATTTTTAGGAGACTTACTTATTTTTAAACTGGATTTTTATTGCCGCAGAAAAATCTCTTCTCTATACTAAAAAAATTAATATAAATAAAAAAAAAAATGTATAAAAAAAGTTTTTTTGTCGCCTTTTTTTTTTTTATTTTCTCTGAAAGAAGCTCGTTTTTTTTTCTTTTTGTTTTAAGAAAATCAAAATCAAATTTTAGAAACTGCAATTTTCAACTTTTTTTTATCTCTTTTTCGCACACACGATACAAAGAACAATGCACAAAAAAAAAATTAAAGAAGAAAACTTTACTACACCAACATCCTTTTTTTTCTCTTATTTTTTGAACAACACACAAAATTAATTAAATATTAAAAATTCCTTTGTTTTATTTAAAATTGAAAATGCATTTATTTAGAAACAGAAGAAAAAACCAAAAAAAAAAAAAATGTTATATATAGTCTGCTGCCCTCCACACACAATAATTATGGCCGGTGGTGCACTTTAAAGATCTCATAATCTCGTTCTTTGAAATTGTTTAAAAAAAGAAAAAACGCATCCAAAAGAAAACTTTGTTTTTTTTTGTTTCTGTATTTTGTATTTTTTAAATATTAAAAACACACCTTTTTCTTTTCTTTTTTGCACTTAAAAAATTATAACACCAAAAAAAATGACGGTTGCAAAAAAAAAAAAAACTTGAAGTTCGCTTTCCTTTTTTTTACTTCTTTTACTATTTTTTTTTTCTTTTTTAACAAAACTATATAAATATTAATAATATTTTATAACTTTTATAAATATTCCCAAAAAAAAAATAAAACTATTTGAAAAAGTTTTTTTTTCTTTTTTAAAAATTTGATCTAATTTTTATGCACCACGCTTTTTTTTTTTTTTTTTTATTTGTTGTAATAAACTTTTTCCGCTTTTTACTGTGTTTTTTTTTTTTATTAATATATTAATTAATTAAATTAAAAATTAAACAACCCCCAAACACACACAACAAACAACAATAATAATAATAATAAAATTAATTATTTTTTTTTGTTTTAAAAAAGTATTTATAAAATATTTTTTAACTTAAAAATTTAGTATATATAAGTTCAGTGTGTGTATGTATATGTGTGTGCGCGCAGCACCTCTTGCAACGACAACCCGAGAAAGCTTTATGTGGTGTTTATAATTCGCGATCAACTTCAACAGTGCACTTCTTTATAAAATTTTTTTTATTTTTTTTTTTTTCTTTCGAAAAATTTTCATACAGAATATTATATTTGAGGGAAACGAGTTAATAAAAAAAAAGAAAAGAAAACCGGAGGAAAATTATTTTTTTTTTTTTTGCATACAACACACGGTTTATACAGCGACAATTCAAAAAAAAAAAAAAACCGCTTTGCAATAAATATATACAAATTCTTGAGTGAGAGTAGTATCGCATGAGACAACAATGTGTGTATTTTTATACGGCAAAAAAAGCAGCAGTAGCGTATACGCAAAACTTAATACAATGGTAATAGAATTTTCAAAAAAAAAAAAAAAAAACTTATTCCAACCGCTTTTTTTTTCTCTCTTGTCATATTATTAATATATTTAAATTTTCTTTTTGATTTGTAATTTCATAAACAATTGTTATATTAAGTTTAGAAAAAGAAAATAAACTTGCAATATATACATATATAAACCTGCAATGTTCAGAATGAAAATGAATACATGTGAATGCGAATTGTACTAGTTGTCAGAAAAAAAAAAGGAAAACCAACAACAAAAACTTTGAATTTTTGTGCAGTACTTGTTCTGCAAGTACAGAATATGTGTGCATATGTGATATCAAAAAGCATACAATAGGTATTAATAAAACGCAGCTTTTCTCCACATACATATTCGGAAAAATGACACATATGCATATTCTAATAGTACCCAACCACCCCACGTGGTGGTACGATTTTTGCAAGAAGAAAACTTTTTTGTTGCTCGATCGTTTTATACAAAAAATATATATATATATATAATAAAAAATTCTTGAGTGAGAGTAGTATCGCATGAGACAACAATGTGTGTATTTTTATACGGCAAAAAAAGCAGCAGTAGCGTATACGCAAAACTTAATACAATGGTAATAGAATTTTCAAAAAAAAAAAAAAAAAACTTATTCCAACCGCTTTTTTTTTCTCTCTTGTCATATTATTAATATATTTAAATTTTCTTTTTGATTTGTAATTTCATAAACAATTGTTATATTAAGTTTAGAAAAAGAAAATAAACTTGCAATATATACATATATAAACCTGCAATGTTCAGAATGAAAATGAATACATGTGAATGCGAATTGTACTAGTTGTCAGAAAAAAAAAAGGAAAACCAACAACAAAAACTTTGAATTTTTGTGCAGTACTTGTTCTGCAAGTACAGAATATGTGTGCATATGTGATATCAAAAAGCATACAATAGGTATTAATAAAACGCAGCTTTTCTCCACATACATATTCGGAAAAATGACACATATGCATATTCTAATAGTACCCAACCACCCCACGTGGTGGTACGATTTTTGCAAGAAGAAAACTTTTTTGTTGCTCGATCGTTTTATACAAAAAATATATATATATATATAATAAAATGCGGTGCAAAATATGTCTACCATATCTCGTATAGAAATTTTGCGCGCGCGATATTATAAGGTTTCCTCCTCGCCCCTTCTTTCAATATATAAAAAAACGAATGCATTGGAATTAAAGAAGACGATTCTTAACTCTTTCTGTGCTACTGGAGAATGGAAGGCGCACTTTGAATTTTTTAACAGCCAGAAAGATGGGAATTATTCTAATGACATTCTCCTCTAGTACACTACATATGTTGATCCGTTTTTTTTTTCTATTCCGTTGTCCAAATATGTGTTATTAGGGGAGGAATATATCGCGTCACATATTTGGAAGACGTCTTTAAATGTGTACTTCCACAATAAAAATTTTAAATATATATATATATAGTTTCCCGGTTTTTGCAAAATAAAAAGAAAAAAAAATTAAGAAAAAACACCTTTTGAGTTAGTGTTTTTTCCAGTGGCGTACAAATATATTTTCAAAACTGTTGGAGAAAAGCTTTTTAAAAGGGACATGTGAAGCATAACAATTTGATCCTATTTTGAAAGAGATCTTATGGAAATTTATGATCTTCTAGACTCTAGCAGAGAAAAAAAATAAACAGAGAATTCTTCGTGTACATATTTTTGGCACCATTTAGGAGCGCTGCAAAGAAATGTATGTATATCTCGTGAATACTGCTCATAAATTCTTTTTTACAAATACCAATAACGAGATATTTTGTTTACAGACAGAAAATCTGTGCCACAAAAAGGAATACAATTTGACTACCCTATAGCTAGATATTCTGGATTTTCTAGAGTCTAGAAATTCCAGAATGCCCGTTTCACTCCTTTCATTCTAATCCGTATTTCGTGTTCATGAATGATCATTATTACTGGACCCCATACGACTTATTTTCAGTCCGACTTAAGAAAAGTCTTTTGTGAAGACTCCAAAAATTGAACTTTTTTGAGTCAGACTTTTTGTACCCTAGTTTTAACTTTTTTAACATATTGAATAAAAGTGGTTTCATTTAACTGAATTGCATACGAAAGTATGTAATTGCAAGAAGTTTTTTGAAGAATATATGAAAGCTTGATTTTCCTGATTTTTGAATGAATGAGAAATTTTTTAATGCTAAAATTCACAAACTTTGATATTTTTAAAAATGGACGCAAAACTTTCAATGCAAAGAACAGGTAGAAAAATTTTCATTAAACAGGAACACGTCACGTAATCATGGTGTTCCATTTCATTTTGTTTCTCATAAATTCATTTATGAAACCGAATCCTTGTAAACTTTTGGAACTTGTGTATCTCAACAAAATTGAATGTATCTGCTGATTTTTAATAATATTAAATATTTTATTAATATTTTATTATAAACTTTGAGAAACAAAAAAATATCTACATTAAAAAAAAAAAAAAACAATAAAAACCCACCCTAAGCAAAAAAAAATTATTTTGCATTTTGGAATATGGAAACAACAAACAATAGAATCTCTTGGCTAGCCATCCGAGGTACACGTTTTTAATATATTTGTACCAAGAGAACCGAAGAAACAGCTAACCACCTCTTTTTCTGGCTATTTATATATATATAGTATAAAAACAGCTTCAAGGGATGTATGGAAACTTCGAAGAAAACAAAAAAAAAAAAAACAACAAAACCCATTTTTACATTTTCTTAGTGCAATTCTCTCCTCAACTGAAAAAGAAAACCATTTTTTTTTCTTGTGATTTTTATATTAGTATTTTTTTGTTTAAAAAAAAAAAAGCATACATTTTTCATATATATATTCGCATCATATAAATAAATAATAAAAGAGAATATGATTAGACAAAGTTGTTGTACCCATGGACAAGAAAGGATGGTTGGAAATCCTGTTTTGATTCCCACAGTTTTTGAACAATGAGATGACATCCAACACTTTCAGGGTATATATTTTTGAGCGAATATATAAAAACGTTAAGTAAAAACTTATATAGTTGGTTGTTTTTTTTTGTTTTTTGCGTTTGTTTCGAGAGACAAAAATATAATATATATGTATATAAAAATTCGCGTTTAATATTAAAATATATTATGGAGGATAACACAACACAACCGGCATCAACATTTCTGTGACTAGTAGTAAAATTTAAGGGTGCATATTTACTTCTTCTATCCAAAGAAGCATTATCATCATCTTTCCATACACAATATATCATCTTATTTTTTTTCCTTTCTTTGTATTCAAATTAATAATACCAGAAATTTTTTAAATTCAATTTTTTTTTTTTTACACACAAAACGATGCAATTTCATTGTTGGGATTTTTTTTTTTTAAATTATTAAAACAAATTAATAATATTTCTATTTTTTAGGGGAAAAACAAAAAAAAAATTGACCAGAATTTTTTGTTTAAACAAAAGATTTGAAAGAAAATAAGACTCTACGTGAAACCATTAAAAAAAATCCTTTGATAATGTTCCGAAATACAGCAATGTAAAGAATTATCTCTGGTATGGCGGCCACTCAAAACGATGAAATATTTCGGTCAACATCGAATCAGGTATATGTATAATCCTAAAACTTTGTGCCAAAATTCGACCAAAACTGAGTTACTCTGTTTATCAAGTAGTTTTCTCTACAAGAAGTGATCACAACACGAGCGTAATTTGTTCCTGTAATATTATATAATCTGATTTGTGGACTAAATATTGCATTATATCCAAGAATTAGCGTTTAGGTCCACAATCAATCATATTTTATCCCAAAATTAATCGACTTCTAATATATTATTTCCGATAAAAATCTAGTCATATCCTTCATTCTGTGTCCAGGATATCTTGCTGGCATAATTCAATAAAGAGATATCTTGAAATTTTGAGTTAAATAAGGAATTTTTTTTGTCCTAAATGTGTTATTCGAAAAACTAAAAAGACAATTAAAAAACTATTACAATTTTAATTTAAAATTAGTTTCCCCAATATGAATATTTATGGAATTTTATGTATTTTAAATTGTACAAAAAAAAAAATTAAATTACATACTTTGCCCACCTCTTTTTGAAGCACATTAGCCGGAAGAAACTCATTTATTGCTTTTATCAAAAGACAAAAACTTTTTTCTAACTCGAAAACCTAATTGTTGGAAAAACTTAAAATCAATTTTTTCAAGATAGATCTACATATTGAAGTGTACCAACGATATGTGTACCAAATTTTGTTGAACTTGATGATGTGATTTTTGAGTTATCATCCACACCACACCACAAAAGCTTGTATTTTTGGTTACACATTTCGGCCCAAAATCTAATCAGTTACTTTTACTCTTAGTACAAGCCTATCTTGGTTTCCAATTTCAATCAAATTGAACAAACCGTTCTTGAGATATCGTATTTACAAAAAAAAAAGTATCCACAGCATCTGCAGGAAATATTCAATTTGGATTCCGGGAACCATAAAATATATATTTCCATTGTAAACCGTCTAATTTTGCATGATTACAATACCTAGTCATACTTTATTAAAGTCTAAGAAAGTAAAAATCTAACTCAAGACAATTGTGCAGTACTGAACAACCTGGAATAACGATATTACTATCAATTTCGTTTATTTTTGTTATTTTACCTAATAGGGAGTATTAGTTCCGAAAAATACAATCCAACAGAAAGAAATATCAAAATTAAAACTGTAATCAAGTAATCTTGTTTTTAAATTAACATGATAATCATGATAATCTTTATACGGCATTTCGCCATAACGGCCTTTTTAAATAATGGCACTTTTTCGATTTACGGCCCCCAATGTTTCGTTATACGGCAAAAAAAATGCTGTGCATACTGTTAGCGTGCGAGCATCGTGTGCATCGTTTAAAAAGAGATTGAAGCTGGTAGTTAAGGCAAAAGGCGATTACATACCATTCGAATAAATAATTGTAAAATAAACTATGTATTATTATAAGCTATCATTTCTATAAATTTTAATAAAACCGACCAAAAAATTACAGCGGTTTTACTGTTTGACACTTCAATTGCCGGACCCGGTATAATAGTATACCATGCATATTACAAAATTTGTTGTAATTGAAGATAAACCAAACTATTTTGGAAGATGGAGAAAATTCCTATAAGATTCTACTTATCAATAAGGCCAAAACTTCACAGTGAGAGGCGATTATACAAACCAAATTTAGTGTGTTCACAAGAAGGGCTTAGAAAAAGCCGGAACCTATTGTATATCAATTGAATAACTGAAATTGTAAACGTATATCATCATCACAGATGAATTAGAATTTTATTTACAACATATTTTTCGAAAAATCTATGATCGACCGAAATAAATGAGAAAATAACAATTAAATAAGTTTTAAAATAATGAATCTTGGAGGGAATCCCCGTAAATGTTCATAAACATAATATAATAAAAGTTATCCAGTAATAACCGACATTTTTTAAATAAAATTTCGTTTGTAGCATAAACAAAAAATTCTACATTGTTGTGGGATTAAAAACGAGGACTTTTTAATTTATTTAGTTATTGTATAAGCAGTAGCATCGTTATATAAAGATGAATTCCATTATATCTATTTTATGTATATTTACATGTCATATTTATTTTCAAATAAAAAATAAAAAGTATTTTAATAAGATCATTCGATGTGTTTTCTCGACTCCATCATGAGCACCACAAAAGGCGTGAACCATTTTTAAATGGTCAAATGTAATCAATCACCCACGCAAAGAAAGATTTTATGTCAATGAAATATCCTTCAATTTAACTTCTAGGATAATTCGAAGCTAGGAAAAAGTTTCACAATCCAAAGGTAGGTATACTATTTTTAACAATATCGCTCGTTTTGAATAAAGAAATATTTTTCAGGGCATTTTTTGGATCGTTTCTATATGGAAAATGGACTAATTATATATTCACTAAATCAAAAATGACGAGCTTATAATTTCAAGTTATAAAAATACCTGGCCTTAGTTTGGATTTTTCCTAAAAACACGAAAAGAATAAATACTGATTATAACCATTTAAGAAAAATCTATGCTGTATGTATTTTGTAGGAATAATGCAATGCCAATGGTTCAGGAAAATTTAAAAGAGTTTGAACATATTATATCCTAAACAGTGGAAAATGGGAATAATAAGTGAAAAATTATCAAATCTTAAATTTTATTTAATCCTTTCTTCTAAAGTTCAGTCAAGAAATTCTAGCCGCCCAAAGCTTTTATTACAATTTCGAATAATCTACTGGCTTGAGAAACTGTTAATTATTACTATAAAATAAAAAGTTTTAATTTGTGTTTTGAATTTAAGCTAAGCCTTGATGGCTTAGCAAACTTTAAATAACATTTGATTTCTTATTATTTGTTTTATGAATCTAGTCGTCTAGGACTAAAATGTTGATTTTATTGCAATGGAAATTTTATTAAAATTAATCAAAGCGTTTATGAGTTAAATGAAGTATAAATTGACAGACAGATAGAAGGAGGACTTGATATAAGGATATGAAAAATAAAATAAAAAGACAGTACATTTAGTGTCTTGAATTGAGGATTTCATGGCGTTGTACACATAAGAATAAGAGAATAAAAGAAATATAGGGTATCATCGTATCAAATAGACAGAATTGAGCATGATAATACCATATATTATATGAAATCGAAAAGAAAATTAAGTACCTTGTAATCGTTATGAAAAAATTTTCGTCTAGAATAAATGTATCAAATTGCACCCGGTAGTAACCAAATTGCGGTAACCAAAATATGCCAGGATATCGACAACAATTCTTTTTGTTCTTCAATTCTGTGTTTTTTTAGTTTCTCATTTAAATAAGGTTGACTTATGGAGAACTACTATATTTATTATATAGTATATCCATTTTTTGGATATTATCCTATATTGAAAATTCACGTGTTTTAAATTAAATTAAATAATTAAAATAATTAAATTCATTCAAAGAATTTTACAATTTTTCAAAAACGATAATTCGACTAGGCACAATTTAACATGGCACAATTCGCGCACTCTAGTTTAATACATTGAATTAAATTGTTCCCTAGTCGAATTGTGCCGTGTTAAACACATTGAATTTTTCATTAGTAATTATTGATCTCATTTGCTACCCAAAATAAATGTTCGTAATGATCTTTGTATTTCTTTTTTTGTGGGACACATATTTCTCTTTGATTCCGCTCCTGAAATTTGAAATTACATTTCACCTTGCTTTTTTTGCTTCCGGATCGAATTTCGCCTAGTTAAATTGTGCCTAGTCGAATTATCCCAATCGAATCGACCAGTAACCTAAAATTGCGACCCAGTCTATCAAAAAAAAAAAAATCCTTGTGAATAGTAACGATTAACACAAAATCACTTCTTTCGATACAATTAATTCATGGTACTCAACAAATTGTGAACTTGTTACGATCGTATGCCTATTTACAATGACTGTTTTAATGGAGTGATCACAATTTGGTACATTTAGCCTAGTAAGTTTTTAACGGATTTATTATTAAAAGTTTTTGGAAATAAAACCAGTAAAACGGATAATAACCGAATTATGTAATCGATTTAAAAAACTAATGCCATTTTTTAATGTATTGAAGAAACGGCGCGATGTAAATCAATAAAAAATTTATTATTTTTGTGTATGGTTTATTAATTATCAATTAATAATATACATACTACAAATAAATTAAATTAAATTTTATAATTAACGGAAAAAATGTAACTGAAATTCATATAAAGTTTATCAAACTTTTACTCGCCGTGTAAACACGTAATCAATGTGGTATTACTAAAAACCCAAAAAAAAATTGATATAAATTGACAGTTCGTTCATTACACATTAATGTATGTATAATTATTCTAAAGCGAAAACGCCCTGACATTATTTGTTGTGTTGTTAAATTCGTTGGGCGTTGTTATGAGAAATTAAATCGTGAAAAATTAATAATATTTGTTTATTTTATTTAATTGTTTTGTGAGATTTTAATATAAATGCAATATTTTTTTGTTATAATTTAATATGAATCTAAACTGTTGCGGTTTACTGTGGCGTTGCTATTTTTTATTCGTCTTATTAACGATATGCGTCGTCATTGGGCAATATGAATGGCAGGCTCGAGATGCTTTTGATGAAATTAAAGTAAGATACGATAAGGTTTCAATTGATAATTGTCAAATTCAACATGTTGGTGATCTTTATCTACCCGAAGATACAATTTCTCATAAACCAGAAATTAAAGAGATTAATATAAATCCAGTTTTTCCAAACCGGACGGCCTTACTTCATTTACACAATATGGCATTGAGTAGATCATTCTTTTGGAGTTATATATTACAGAGTAGATTTATAAGGCCAGCTATTAATGATACATATGATCCGGGAATGATGTACTATATTCTATCAACAGTTGCTGATGTATCAGCAAATCCTTATATAAATGCTAGTGCAATATATTTCGCACCAAACAGTTCATACACATCATCGTATCGTGGCTATTTCAATAAAACATTCCCTCGTTTTGCTCCCAGAACATTCCGTCAAGATGATTTTAATGATCCAATTCATTTACAAAAAATATCTACTATGAACACTTTTGAAGTATCCGATTTAGGCGCTACCCCAGAAAATGCATACTCAAAAGATTATACATCGGATTTGTATAAAGTAAATGAATGGTATAAGAAATGGTTACCGGACGATGTAGAAGGAAGACATGACACAAAAACTACATATCAAGTGGAAATTCGTTATGCGAATAATACAAATGAAACTTTCACGTTCCATGGTCCGCCAGGTGCTGATGAAGATCCAGGTCCTATTAAGTGGACACGTCCATATTTTGATTGTGGAAGATCGAACAAATGGTTGGTCGCTGCAGTCACTCCGATCGCAGATATTTATCCTCGTCATACTCAATTCAGACATATTGAATATCCGACGTAAGATATATTAAATTCCCGTACACATCAAAATATAATTAATTGTGTGTATTTTCTTTTTTCTAGATATACAGCCATTGCAGTTTTAGAAATGGATTTTGAGAGGATCGATATAAATCAATGTCCTAAAGGTGAAGGAAACAATAAACCAAATCATTATGCTGATACTGCAAGATGTAAAAAGGAAACGACAGAATGTGAACCTCTACATGGTTGGGGTTTTCGCAGAGGCGGTTATCAATGTAGATGTAAACCGCAACATCGACTTCCTAGCGTAGTAAGAAGACCGTACTTGGGAGAAATTCTTGAACGTTCATCAGCTGAACAATACTATAATGGCTTTGATTGCCTTAAAATTGGATGTAAGTTTAAAATTGTGAATAATGTCGAATTATAGAAAACTTTATAATTCGGTTATTTTCTTTTAGGGATCCAAAAAATACCAATTATATGGGAACAAGCACCATATCATGTGAGAGAAAAGCATTTGGATATGCATTCTGAGTACAGAAATTATTCTACTGGATCAGCTGCTTTACATACAGAAAAAATTAATATTGATCAAGCTTTAAAATTCATTCATGGAGTAAATGAAAAATCATGTAAGAAGTAAGTAGAACAAAATGTCGCCTCTTCGGTGTTTCCGAATATTAAATTTAATTAAATTTTCAGTTTCCATCCACAAGATTTGGTACTACATGGTGATGTCAGTTATGGTGCCGAAGAACAATTTGCAAATGAAGCAAAAATGGCAGTTCGTTTAGCCAATTTTATTAGTTCATTTTTACAAGTAACATATATTTTAGACAAAAACTTAAAAACAGCTCTTACACACATTTACATTTCAGATATCTGATCCTAATGAAGTATATTCAGGAAAACGTGTGGCTGATAAACCATTAACCGAAGATCAAATGATTGGCGAAACATTGGCTTTAGTTTTGGGTAATACACGAATTTGGTCAGCCGGAACATATTGGGAACGTAATAAATTCACAAATAGAACATATTTTGCACCATTTGCATATAAAAAAGAATTGAATACACGTAAATTTAACGTAGAAGATTTGGCACGTTTAAATAAAACTAATGAAATATATACCGATAAGAAATGGTTCCGTTTTCTTAAACAACGTTGGTCTGGGAATTTTGATGATTTAGAAAAATTCCATCTTAAAATCCGTATTCGACATAATGAAACCGGTGATCATTTACAAAAATATGAACATTATCCGATCTCTTATCGTGCTGGAAATATAAATCATGGTTATTGGACATCACCACAATTCGATTGTAACGGTTTAGTTAAAAAATGGTTAGTCACATATGTTGCACCATTTTTCGGTTGGGATTCATTAAAAGTGAAACTTGAATTTAAGTAAGAGTATTTTTAATAAGAATTTCAATTAAGATAAAAAAAGGATTTATATCTAATAAAAATTTAATTTACAGAGGTGTTGTCGCTGTTTCAATGGATTTATTGCAGTTAGATATTAATCAATGTCCAGATCAATATTATGTTCCGAATTTCTTTAAAAATTCTCATAAATGTGACCAGAAAACATCCTATGTACTTTCTCTTTTTAAACTGATTATTATTTTTCAACTAATTTTACTTTTTTTTTTTTTTATAGTGTGTACCAATTTTGGGACGTGGATTCGATTCTGGCGGTTATAAATGTGAATGCCTACAAGGATTTGAATATCCTTTTGAAGATCTTATTACTTATTATGATGGACAATTGGTAGAAGCTGAATTCCAAAATATTGTTGAAAACAAAGATACTCGTTATGATATGTTCAAATGTCGTTTATCTAATGCCTCTGTTCCAAAAGTAACATCATTTTTAATATTAATTGGAGCGTTATTAATGATATAATTTTTTAGGAGAGATAAATATTTGTGTCATTTTTAATATCTAAATCAACGTCATAGAATCATTCTGATGACTAGTTTCTGAACACACAGAAATGTTTTTAAATTTTAAGTTAACATATTTTTAAGGGATTGGTCGGTTCTTAAATCTTTTTCATTCACGAACCCATTTTTCACCCTTTAGATTTTGCCTGAGCCCAGGTATAAAATATAAAAAAAGTGTTGTTTTTTACAACGAATAACGACATAATATTTGTAAAATAAGATACAAACTGAAATTCAAGTGACTATAATTTTTGCGATCCCACTTGGCGTCGCAACCCACAATTTAGGAACCGATGCTCTAACTAATTTTAACAAAAAAAAAATCGCCTTAGCAGAAACAAATTTTCATACTATATTTTTACATATAATCCTGTTGACAGATATTTTATCCAGATTCTGATTTCAGACTTCTCAATCCATTTAAATTTCCTGCCAATCTAATTCAATTTAAGACGTAAATTCTGAATTTATAAATCTTGTTCATGACGACAGAGTTTAATGTCAGATAAACTGGATAAAATATATTGCAACTTTTTGGATCCAATTTCTTATTTGATTATCTCGAATAGTTTAGGAATAAAAAATTCTCATTTATGTTTTGTAAATGTACACAGATGCCTCACACACTATGTAATTTTGATGTACCGAATTTTAGGTATGTAAAATTTTAAGCACAAATAATGATAGTACAAAAAAAAATTATAGTACTATTTAAATTCTCTATAATTCTGTCCGAAATTTGTTAGAAAACAATTCTAACATAAATATTTAATCGAATATTTTATTCTTTAGATGAAAACACTTAAATGTTGTGAACATATAGAAAATTAGGAATCAGAAAACGCAATCAAAATAAATGTTTTAAGCATAAATATATATATGTAAAATTTTATACATATTAACGCGTAAATATGCCTTAACTATATTTACTAATTATAATTAAATTTAAGTACTATACTGTTGAAAATATATGTAATGTAATCCGTCCAAAATGTTCTTCCATTTGAAATAAGATTACTTTTTTTTTCGTAATAAAAAAATTTTTTTTTTATAAAGGTTTTTAATTTGGAAAGTTAAGAAAATTCTAATCCCCCCTCCCTCACCTTCCCACAGAAGTACTAACACGGAACCCTAATATGGAATTTTATATTTAAATTGAAAAATCTTAATTTTTACTAACCTCGTTTTTTAATCGTTGAATTTATCTTCGTTTTTGAGATCAAAAGAATTCCAATTTCGATTGTAGTAAAATTATTTTCAGTCCTTTTTCTTTTATATATTTTTATATATTATTTCTTAAATCCGGAAAATTAATTTGAAATTCTTATTTTTGTATTATTTTTTTTTTGTAGGTTTTTCAATATCGGAACTAAAATTCATCGAACCAAAATAAGTTTTTTGTCGTCGAAATTTTTACCAAAAATTAGTAATTTTTTATTTTTTTGGATGTTTTGTTTCTTGAAATTTATTTTGCAATGATTAAAAATTATGAAAATTCAAATAAAAGCATACTTGGATTATAAAATGTTCGAAATTGAAAAAAAAAATTTTTATTTTTAAAGTAGATTTTTCAAACTTCTTAAGGTGCGTATCCATTAAAGTGCGCATACATCGCTTGCTGTTTGGTCGTTTGGTTTAGACGTTTTGGCGAATTGAACGTATCTAAATCGCATTCTGTTCGCGAAAATCGTTTTATTGTTCCTATACGTACCCCTTTTTTCCGGTGTAACTAATGCTAAAGCACAGTATAATAAACAGTAAGAAAACTGGCGAACAAAATGTGAAAAATTACGAATGACCTCGCCAATTTTGCGTTTATTTTTAGAATTTTACACCCGCTTTTGCCACCCATTCTTGTTATTTTCCATGCATGTGTGCTTTTTCTCAATAAAAAATGTATATAAAAAAAAACCGCTATCTTTTTATGTTCTATCATTTTTTTTAGATTACGCTATGTTGGTGGAACAGAGATGAATATGCTTTCAGCTTTAATAAACAGTTCTAACATTTATGTAAATAATAATTCATACAGGCACTAACACCAAAAATATTTGAAAAATACATAACAAAAAATTTCTTCTACTTAAAAAAACCCACGTGCTTATCAAAACTGCTGTTAAATACGCACTAACACTTGAAAAAAACGTTAGTACAATTTGAAAAAAGTGTCAGGACATGGATTAGGCGTTTAAGAAGCACGCGGGGCTTTTTGCTTTCTTCGTTTCATCCGTTCTTTTGCCGAAAACGCATAAGACCATAATAAAACTATTATTTGTCTCCCTTGCTACAATTATCTTATAGGGAGCACGTGTTAAAATTTAATATATTTGATTTATAGGTTACTTCTTTCTTTCTAATGAAAAATTTTAATTTTCTTTCCTTATTTTGTGCGGAATTTTTTCTTTCTGTCATTCTCAGAGGAAGTATTGGGAAGATCGCGTCTAATTTCTCTGCATTTCCTAGTCAAATTACTGTCTGTTTATTATACTGAGGCTAAAGTATGGAAAGCTAGCGAAGTAGCCAGAATAAGCAAAAACACGTAAAAAACTCTTAAAAACCTTATCTTTCTTATAGTATTTGTGCATTGCATATAAATTTCAACACGTGCTTCTTTGCTTAGATTATATTTCTCTTTCACCCATACGTATAATATGTAGCTATCTATGTCAGCAGTGGATAGAAAATTGTTTGAGAAAGAACAGGCAAATTTTGAAAAACGGCGGTACGGTAAGGATAGGAGCTTTCCATACTTTAGCATTAGTTACACTTTGGTGTAGACGAATCCGGGAAAAATGTACACGTTCAAAATGTGAACAAACAAAAATTTGATTTAGTTCATTTAAACTAAAGTTATGATAGAACATAGGAAATGTCGATAATTTGGAAAATTCAAATCAAGTCTTTAGCAATATAAATCTTTGAAAAATTGTTTTATATGAAGCTGAAATTGAAAATATTGAAAGAGAATCAAATTCAGATCTACTTTGAATGAACTGGAAATCAATAGAGTCTATGGATAGAAAGAACTAATGATCGAAGTAAATCGCAAAAAAGGGAGATTTTATACAGTAAAATTGTTCAGGCATTTCTTGCCATTCAACATATCTCTACCATGTAATGAAAGAGTTTTCTCAGTAACTTCTAGTTTTTTAACTAAGATACAAAATCCGTTGGAAATGGAAACATCAAACGTCTTTTAATACTCGGATATTAACACATTGTTGACCGGTCACGAGTTAACTCGTGTTTTCATGCCCAAACGTTGTTGACCGATCACGAGCTAACTCGTGCCTGCACTTGCATTAGCAATTTCAATTTATGAAACCCAGGGCAATATAGAATACTGCAAAAGCTTTGTTCATCGTGATTAGACGTGTCCCTTTTATTATAAAAAAAATTATTTTTCTAGATATTCAGATATTTATAACAATTTTAGTTCTGTAAAAATTGCAACCATGTCAGATCGTGATAGCGAAGAATTTTTCAATGAATTATACGCGGATGACTTATCTGATTGTCCGAGGGATTTGGAAATAAATTGTAGTGATTCGGAAAGTGATAGTTTATCGGAAGACAGTTATGAATCTATATTTATATTGTTTCAGTTCCACATTGAATTACGAAATACTAGCCGGTGACATGAGATAGCTTCAGCGTAAAATTGCCGGTCAACAATCTGTTAAGAAACAAAAATTACTAGACTACTTAGTTCGTTAAAAAAAAAAGAGAGTACATCTATACCTCGCTTTACAGCCGCTCTTTATACGGCATTTCGGTATAACGGCCTTTCTTAATTATAGTACTTTTTCGATTTACGGCCCCTACTTTCGTTATACGCAAAAAAATACTGCATATACTAATAGCTTCTCCCTTTAGGCAGCACTGTTACAAAAAAAAACTGGTTCGTTTTACGGCTTTTCGCTTTACGGCCAACTTTTCCGGAACGTATCTAGGTCGTAAAGCGAGGTATGGGTGTATTTGGATTCGGGTCTGGGGTACCTTTCGGGACAAAGTGGCAAAATATATGCCACTAGTCAGTATAACTTCTTAAGCCATTCTTAAAAAATGTACGTACCTTACATGATTATGGTTATTTTCTTTTCTTTGTCAACAAAATTAAAATATATTTAACGGTTGGTATTGCTTTTGATTTCGATTCTTAAAAACCCATCGAATCCATTATATATAATTAAAAGAAAAGCTGTTTTATTCCTATTTCATGAACCAAACTCAAAACTAGAATTGAAATTTTAAAAATTGAACTCTGATGACAATAAAATTAAACAAAAAATTAAAAATATAAAGATCTAAATTTTACAGGTGGATTTCAATGAATTTTCATTCTTATAAAATAAAAAAAAAGTTTTTTTTTAAATACTTAATATCTAAATACGTTTCTTACTAAAATCTTTTTTCAAGTGCACATTTTTTTAAAATGTCGTCTTATCTATAAAATTAAGGGTGAAAAAACCAAAAATGGTTTTTGCTCATTTGTATATTAACAAAATTTCCATTTTCAAATTTATAATTAATTTATTCTCAAATTTTAGTATTTCTGTAAAACCTATTTAGGGCCGGTTTGTTCACTCTTGGTCAACTTTAATCCATGATTATTCCAGTGGTTAATCATAGATTGCGTTTGTTCACCAAAATTTTAATCAGAGAATCCATGGTTTGGTTAGTTAATCCATGATTTCGTTAATCAGCCGATTTTCCATGATTAACGCCATTTAACCCATGATTTACTGGAATTTCGTTTGTTCAGGCTTGGTTTTCAGATAGAGTTTTAGTTTTGACATTATATTTTAATATAAATATAAAAACAAATATAAAAAATGGAAAAATCTATGGTTTGATAACTAAGGTGAAAAAAATGTGAACAAACGCATTTCGTTAACCACCTATTCATAATCATAGATTAAGCAAAATCTGTGGTTACCTAATCACAGATTTGATCAAGAGTGAACAAACCGGCCCTTAATCAGTTTCAATTTCCATGAAAATTTGTACTAAAATAAGTACTAATGGAATGGCATGTACCGTTTGGAAATATTCTCAAGAATATATTTTATTTCTATTATTATATACTTGAATTTTATTTCACATATAATAAAAATAAATATTAAGGATCATAATAAAAATATTACCTGATTTTTCTGAAAAATACTCTTTCTCCCTACCATTTTTTTGCTCAAAAATATTTTTAATTTCTACCTAACTTTTCTTCATTTTATTATTGTGCATCAAGCTTTAAAAAGTATTGATTTTCCGAACACGCCTGTATGAACTGACATTTGAACAGCTGACATTAAAACGTAGGCATTCGTGTTCGTCCCTCGGTAGGAAAATTAATTTCTAATTAAAATTTTGTTAAAACTGTTTTTCTCTGTGATATATTAAAATCTACTTTGATTTTTAATATTAAACATTATAAAATAAATATTGTATAAAAAAAATCTAAATCTAAGACTATATATTATAATATAAAAATGGGTTCATCTATGTTGGAAGTGATTGGACATTATCAACGCAGCATTGAAAAGTCAATAAATGATGAGCCTCGGGTAAATATTTAATTTTCTAATTTTTTGTATTTAATTTCATTTTATTTGTTATGCTTAAGAAAAAAAAAGTGAAATAAAGAAATATTATGAAATTTGATAGAAATAACATTTTATGGAATTTTCAAATTATGTATTTGCAAGTTTTTCTTGAAGTGTTTTTTTTTTGTTTTATCGCTTAAATTATATTTTTAAAAAATTTACAAAGAAAAACCACATTAAGAAAATGAATACATTGTAAACAAATTACGTTTTATAATAAATTTTCAATGTGGTTTAAATATTCTTAATAGCTAGCTATTTTTTCTTATTTTTTTTTTGTAGCTTCTTCATTGTATGGATAAATTATATAATCTACCAATTAAAGTTGAACATCTACAAAAAACTGGTATTGGTAAAACAGTTAATTCATTACGAAAATATAAATCAGAAGTTGGTATAGCTGCAAAATCATTAGTTGCCAAATGGAAAGCTGTTGTTGTTGAAGAAGACTATGAATCTGTGCCAGACTATGAAGAGGGCCAAGATGATAAGACCAACAATAACAATAATACATCACATCATACAAAGACTGTTTCTTCATCAAGTTCACAAGATGAGAAATACTCAAAATCATCGAAAAGTAATTCACGTAATGATAATATCAAAGAGCATAAAAGTCAAACACATGAGCGTAAAGATATACGATCTCATCACAATGGTAATAAGACAAATTCGATAGATACGAAAATATTAAAAGAACATCACAAGACTGATGAAAAAGATCATCATAAAGCTCATCATAGTAGCAGAAAAGAAGATGATAAACATAGGCATAAAAGTTCAAGAAGTCATAGTAAAGATATAAAACGAAAAACTTCTACTGATCGAAGTGATCATCATGTTAAAAATGATTTAACAAATGGAATCGACAGTAAAGATCGAGATAACAAACGAAAACGGAAATCATCTAGATCTAGATCACCGGTTAAAAGTAAAATACCGAAAGTAGAAGTTGTGCATGAAATCGATAGTTCGATGGGAACAAGTTTTGAAGATGCTTTGGGTATGATTGCAAAACCAGGAACTTTAAAAAATTCTTCTTCTAAAAAATCACCAAAATTGAATACGATTGAAATTAAAACTAAATCAGTATGTATTTTTTTTTTCTTTGAATTATTCATTATACCCTTTTTATTTATGTTTTTTTTGTTTTCTATTTTTAGGATTTATTGTTAGCTCCATTGCTGGCATCCAAAGATCAATTAGAGCCACTCGATCCTAGTATTGCATTAGAATTACCAACGATTATAACAAATTATAAACCAGATCCGCATGCATACGATCGGTTTTTATCAACTAAAACTCAACCTCGACAAATGACTGATGCCGAAGCTTTTGGAGCAGGCATTTCATCGAAAACAATGCGGTAAGTTAAAATTTTTATTTTTGTTGAAAACAATTCAGTAAAATTAATGTTTTTCCTTTTTTTTTATATATTCTACAGAACCAAAGTTTATTCTGGAGTTAGAAATGGTGCAATTTATCAAGTGCCTACTCTCTTCGATTTATCTGTTCGAGTTTTACAAAAGAATTTCGACGGTAAGTTTTTTTTTTTTTATTTGTTAAATCTTATTTCCAATGATTACTAATTAAATTTTTCTTCTTTTTTTTATTTTTCTCTCTCACTCAGCTCTTGAATATACTGGCGGAGTACCATATGAAATTTTGAAACCAGTTATTGAACGTGTTACACCACATCAATTATTAAATTTCGAAGAATTTAATCCATATATTATTGAAGATACTGATATTCTTTGGAAACAACATTGTTCTAGATATTATCGTGGTAAACAGCGACAAGAAATGGAATCTTGGCGTGAAATGTTCAATAGATGTAAAGAGGAACAGGACAATCGACTCAGTTTATTAGCAGAGAATATTAAACAATCTCAAAAACAAGCAACACTTCCAATACGAAAAACGCAATTAGCTTATATTGATAGTGCTGTAAAACCACCAAGGAATATTATACGAAAACAAGAGCAATATGGTACGAAAAATGTTCCAGTCACACCGCTTGGTGTAAAACGAGCAATAGCAGAAACTTCACAGGCAAATAATTTTATACGTCCTAAAAAGGCTCCACTTATGCAAAAATCATTACAATTAATGAAAGGTAGATTTCGACGATAAGATAATTGTTTCTTATTTTTTCTCTTTTTTTTGTTATATTTATTTAGATTTTCTTAAGATTAAGAAAAAGAAATTATAAAATTATTATGATTGTAATTTGTACTATTGTATGTAAAAAAAAAAAATAAAAAAATAATCAAGTAATGTATTTTAAAATTATATTTCTTTCGTTTTTACTTATAAATCCCCAAGAGTTCGATCCTCAAAATATTTTATGTCTTCCTATGGTATGGAAGTTGTAAGAAGTGTTAGGTTTTTCTTGAAAAAGGGAATTCATCCAAAGGACTTTCTTCTCAAAATTTTGTTCATATTACAATGAGTGAATTAAAATTTAGAGTGGAATCGTGTAGCTTGATTTGAAAAAAAGCAAACGAATGACAAATGTTTTTTTTTCCATACAATTTTCTTTCAATCGAATTACACACAATTCCACTTCTGATAACAAAACTGTTAAACAAGAAAACGACAAATCTTTCTTTATGATTAATTTATTCATTGATAAAATGGATCTAAAATTAAACTAATAATTATTCAGGCATTCCTATAGTTTTCCACAACGATTTGGTCCCAATTGACTTAAACAATTTCACTACAAGCATATTCGAAGAGTTCCAACTTGTCGAATGAGAAATAGTTGTGACATAAAGTTCTGGCAGACTAGAATATTTTATCCATATTCTAAACTGGATTTGAATTCTAGTCGGTCATAAACAAGATTTATAAGTCCAGGGCCCATATTTGTTTTTTCGTTTTGATATTGTGAAATACCAAATTTCTATTATCTCGTCAAAAACTTTAAAGATAAAACAAATACAGCTCCAGGATTTAGTGCTAGATTTACCTAGATTGGGGCGAATTTAACTTAAATGGAATCGTGTAAGTCGATTGAGATCAAATCGAATCGAAAATGAATTATGATTGGGCTCTACTTTTTCAAAGCCAAATTGACACGATTCCATCCACTCCTCGATTTAGATAAGATACTCAGTTTCTGAAATACAATCAAATCTGGATAAATGACCCTGTTGTAACTTTAAGAGATTTGTTCATAGTATCGAATATTCTTTGCAATAATTTTCACATGGATCGAAAAATAAAAGAAGGGAATTTTTATTAAAAATAGGAAAATATTAATCTAAAACACCATAATTTTGTTTATATATATATATGTATATATATCTATATATTGTTTATATTTTTTTATTTCAATAATATTATTTAAAATGCCAATAAATAAATTTAATACTATTTTTGTTTTTGACAAAGTCAAATCTTTTGGCGAAGTCAATGATTTTAAAAACCTTTAAAATGATTTATGTTTTATTATTTCTCTCTTTTTTTTTCTATATTAAGTTTCTTTTATTTAAGATTTCAATTTATACAGTTTCTTTTTTTTGTTTTGTTTTAGTTTATTAGTTTAGTTGACCTAATATAAAATTTTTGGAAATTATTCTTCAAACTAAAAAAAAAAAGAAAAAAAATGTCTACCTATTTCGTTAAAAGTGAACATTGACTATTTTATATTTTATTTATTATTTTAAAAGATATGATTTTCTCTAAAAAAAACAAAAACAAAAAGAAAACAAAAATAGAAAATATTCTTCCAAGAATTCCAATTCCTGTTTGATTGTTTTAAAGTTAGTTAGTTTTATTCTTTTTTTTTATTTAATTATATTATATCAATTTTTTTTTAATTAAAATTAAATTCTCTAAAAAAAAAATACATGTTAAAACGATTTTTTTTTTTTTTTTTACTTTTCTTTATATAATTATTAATCACGAATAAAAACAAATTCATTATAATGATTCCATCGATTTTCTTCAGCATCAACACCTGGTTTTGGTTCAGCTATAGAACCAGCTGTACCAGAACCACAGCTACCAGCCAATCGGAAGCCCTGTTCATGTAACATATCGAATGCTTGCTCAATGAAACAATGTTTTAAGAAAAATCTCGATGTATAACGATCTGGTCCACCATGATCTGGATCTCTTGATTCATTTAATGTATCACCAAATACTTCACGACATAAGGCAACACGTCCGCATACCAATATACGTGATAATTTACGAAATTTAACATCAGCTAAACCATCTTTACCAAATTGAAAACTTCCACGATAACCGATTGTTATACAGCCGTTTTGTCGATTCTCTAAATCATATTTCATACAATCAATCATTGTCGTTAATTGAAAATGTTCAGCTTCCTTTTGTAAACGAACTTTTTCACGAAAACCTTCTGGTAATGAAATTTGTTTATCTCTCAAAAAATCCAATATATAACGAAATAGAACACCATCACGATCCAAAAAATATCGACCTTTATTATCTTTAATACCTTTTTCATCCAGATTTGTAAATATATCTGATAATATCGAATTCTTATCACTTGTTAGAGTATCCAATGAAGTTGTATAATGTACACCGCCAACATTTAATTCAACAATATCATTATTTGCCATATTTTTATTATTTTTTTTTTGTTTTTATTAAAAATTTTGTTATTTTTTGATTGAATCACACATAAAACACAACAAAAAAACTAAAAAACGGAAAGAAAAAGAAATTTTTCTTTCCAATCAAAAAACACAAAATAACACAAAAAACGTCTTTATTCCGTGTTTTCTTTTTAGGTTTTATGACCAGTCAATGTGATACGCCAACGTTGAATACAGAACATTTACAATACTCTGAACTCATTTTTTCTAGGACTTAAGAAAAAAAAAATGGAAAAAATGGAAAAGGAAACGTACCCAGGCAGTTGGGGGTTCCTTTTTTTTCGGGTTATATACCCATCAATTTTACAATCCTTCTTAAAAACACACGCATTTGAACGCAGAATCAGAGTACAAAGTAAAATATACATACATATATAGTTATTATAAATAATTCTCTTTTTGTCAATATAAAGTGAATGCGCATTGTACGATATTATAAAAATCGATACATTTTTATCACAAAATGATATACATCCGAATTTTTGGGAAGAAGAGAAACAACAACAACAACAATAACACAGCAGACCCAACCAAAAATCAACAGAATCTGTACTAAAATATTGAATGATATCGAAAAAAAAGGTGTATTTGAAGAATAATATTTGATTAATAAATTATTTTAATAATTAATTTTGTTTTTTAAAAAAAAAAAAAAAAACTTAATTCAATCATATTTTTGACACTAGTGGCAGGTAATATCCCAAAGGAAGCATTTTAAGTCACCCAAAACGTTTCTGTCACTACTAGTGACAAAAAGGCACGTAAGAGTATGGAGCTAAAATCCTAGTTCTTGAGATATGGAATAGAATTCGACAATAAGAATAAGAATTTCATATTACTTCCTTTATTTGACTATAAAAAAATAAATAAAGATTTAAAGTTACATTAACTTTTTATACTCTTTAAAAAACTAATGGAAAAATCTGGGTATATCGAGTAAACTTCCTGTGTTTCCACCGTTAAAAGCTTTACTCAGCTTTAAACATAACAATGTAAATTGCCTCAATTTTATACTCATGCAACAATTGAATTATATACTTTAAGCATTTTCTCTATATAAAATGCCTTCGTTTTCACATATATATATATATATGAATAAAATTCACTTGCCATCCTTTTTTGTTTTTTTAAGCCTTTACAATACTTCTCCCAGAATCTTGATATGACTTCCATTTTATGTCCTTCTCATATATGTTTATCCAGGAAAAATAAAATTAAAGTAGCTTCTATTTTTTTTTCTTTTCATTTCTTTTCTTGAGTATTTTTTCCATTATATAAATTCTAAAAAAAAAAAAAAGAAAAAACAATAAAAAACAATATATTTTATTAAAACAAACAAAAATATTTAAGAAAATCATAAATTTTCATTCAATTTGAAACGACATTGAGATTCAAGACAATGTTTTCATCTGCTTTTCCGAAAAGAAAATAATATGTTTTGCAAAGAATTAAAATTTCTTTTTTTTTTGCATAGCAAAGCAACAAATAAATATTTTCCTTATTTTCTTTTTTTTGTTTTGTAGCTGAACAAAAATATTATGTATAAATTTTTGCAAAAACGACGCTTGTGCAGTAAAGAAGAGGTACAATAAAAACAAGTGAAATGAGCAAAACTACTATTAAAACTTCTATACATATTATTTTTCATAACAAGATACCTTTTTTTCATTTGAAAATGGAGCAGCAATTAGATATACAAGTATTACAAAATACCCATCCACTGTAGTTACTTCTCAAGTGATATAGGTAGGTAGAGTAGGCGTACTGCGTACCACACCAGGTACCTTATGGGCACATTGTGATACATACGAGACCAACAGTTACTCTATTGGGAAACCTATTCCTCTTCAAAGCATTTAATTTTCCTGCAAAATTTCATTAGACTGTTCATGTCAGTCGCTTGAAGCATCCCTAAATTCCCGAAGAAATGGTTGCTCAAAAAGTTGTTACGAACTCGCGAGAGGGCTGAGCATTCACATAAAATGTGCTTGATGTCTTCAGCCACTCCCATGTCCCCACAATACCGACAGAGGGCTGTTTACACCAATCCCAGTCTTTTAGCTTGCTTTCTTAACAGACAATGTCCCCCGTTAATATCCCAATAATTGTTCGTAGATGATTCTTATTCCAGTCTATTAAGATAATCGACTTCCTCTCCCTCAAGTGATATAGTATTGTCTGAAAATTTCTCTGAATCAGAAATAGATAAAATAGGATTTGAACGAGGTTGAAATAAATTAAGACACAAGATACATGTTGCAGGATACAAAATACGAAGATACTAAATTCAAAATAATACGATGCAAATTATGGCTAATAATCTATATTCATTGATAATTTTAATATATTAAATTTTCGGTGCCCCTAGAACCTTTTTCAGCTCGAAACCATTAATGATTTGAATATAATATTAAAATATTCTTATTGAATAGCGATTATGTGTTAGTGAACATAATCGCTAGAAATTAGGAGTCCATAAAAAAAAATTGGCCTAAAACTACTTCTAACGAATCTGAGTTAAATTATTTGAAAGAAATAAAAGAGAGATATAAATCCCTGCCGAAATTTTTATCTGAAACTGAATTCCACCTAATTCTAGAAAACTGTTAGAATACTTTCCTAATGAAGGCTTCATCTCTTTAAATAAAACTTTAAAATAATAAATTTGAGATTTTTCGGATTTAAAAATTATTTATGATAATTCTAGCTAGTTACCTGAATCAGTTATATGAAGATCTAAGCAGTATTCAAATTCCCCATCCGAAAAATGTGACAAACGATATCGCAATATTCGATGGAAAATAATTGAAATATGATTTGTTTGATTGTTTTATTTATAGTTTAACGAGAAGTCCAAAAGGATTTTCCAAAGTCATTTAAAAAAAATGAAAATTCAGAAACCAATCTCTACATTGTAAAGTCTACAAAATCGTATATCCGTAGCTTAGTAATAAAGGAATTAATGCCATTTTAAGATACTAGGACCTTAAATTATATAGTAGGAAAAGGATTTAGGCTCATTATGTGTAGTTCTCAAGATGCAACGGTTAGAAGAAGTTACATAAGAAATATTCGTAGTGGTAAAAACCTTTACAACTAAAGTACGGGTATATATTTGACTTTACAGCAGGCATATCAAACCAGTGGCCAATTACTAATATATTAAAATTTCATTTTAGATTAGGTCTGGTTAGGTTGAGTACGGGTACTTGCGTTCAACACTAGGCAACTCTGGAACCAATATGATCCCTACGAGACAAAAATTATCTATCAGAATAGATACCATATTCATCTACGAAGTATTGGATTTTCTCACAAAACTTAAACTACATATATCGATCGTTTGAAGTAGCGCTAAGTTATGGAAAAAGTAGCTATCCAGAATGTTGTTGCGAGAGCGAGTTGAGCATTCACACAAGATGTGTGTAATGTCTTCAGCCGCAGAGATCGCTTTGTATCAATCCTAATTTTTTAGCATGTTTCCTTCGAAGGCACTTTACTTTCTTATCAAAATATTGTATATTGTATTACATTATTTTTCAAGTTTCTGGCCCTCGACTTGTCACAAATTAATACTATTTGGTCATAATGACTTTTGACCAACCAAACTATGTATTTATAAGTGAAAACAAACCACTACTTTATCATATCTAATCTAGTCATACATAATCCCAACTGCCACTTTACTGTTACTACTGATAATATACTATTAAGTAGCAAAAACGTTACGGCTACTAAAAATTGTTAATTTAGTCGTCTTAGAATATCTCAAATATATAACGAAAACAATAACTTCTATACATAAAGTATATAAGTAAAATTTGTTTATTATAAAATTTTAAATACTTGTTTTGTTTCTTCATACAAAACCTGGGCAAAATTTTCTAAATTATTATTTTTTTTTTTTTTGATTAAGATTTTCATCATATCTCTTCTTTATTTTCCCCACGAATTTTCCATTATATGATTTTCTAATGAATATTTAATAGTAGTCTGTTCGACGTCATTCAAATAACAAGAACTAAACTACCTAAAAAAAAAAAAAAAAAACAAGGTGTAAAATTCATTTTGTGGACCAAAATTATATGACATCATTCAATTTTCATAAAATTTGTATTTAGCTAAAAAAAAATGAGAACTTCTCCTTTGGTATACGCATGTCGAAAATGAAAAGGCTATGGGATAGAGTTGGTTGGCCCAACAAAAAAGAAAAAAAGACAGGGATTTTCATCTTTTAAAGATAATTTGAAAATTTCAAAATTCAATTCAATTTTGGAACTGATCGAAATAAGAAATCGCAAGTTTAATAAAACAAATTTCGATTTGTAAGATAATATTCTCGAATCTGGAACTCGAAAAATCTGAAATATATTATTTTTAAAATTCTATTTAAAGAGATGATAAGAATTCGTCACTATGAAAGGATACGATTCTCCAAAAAGAGAAAATTTTCTAGGGTTTGATGAAGTTCAGTTTCAGGAAAAAATTTCGACAGGATATACATCTCTCTTTTATTTCCTCCAAAACATTTAACACAGATTCGCTAGAAGCAGTTTTAGGTCAAATTTTAATTTTCCTTTTTTTAATGGATTCCTAATTTAATTTGAAAATTATATTCAAATAGGTTTGTAATGGTTTCGGCCTGAAAAGAATTCTATGGGCACCGAAAATTTGATATATTAAAAATGATTGAATGTAGATTATCAGCTAAATCTGCATAGCTTATCTGCCGATAGATGTGACTATGATATGGCAAAACGCTGGCCAAGTATTGCATTAAGAATATATCATTTTTGAAGCGTCCTATTTTTTAAAAATTTTCTAGTGTCCCTAATGTCAGGGCTTTGTTAATATCAAGCTTAATCTGAAACTCACAATAATTGTCAAACAAATATTTAAATAATTTTTTTATCACAAGTCACTTTATTTGACAAGTCATATGACTCTCAGAATAATAACTTATAGTTCTAATTATTAAAGATATATTTAATTAGTAGTTTTAAACAATTTATGAAAAGTATCCATCATACTTCTGCTACCTTTTTTTACACTCCAAGATGCAGTGGAATTCTAAAATTGTGACAGTGTTTCCCACATTGGTAATTTTCAAAGGCGACAGCTTTAAAGTAAAATTATTACTTAGAAAATTGGCTAAACAATATTTGAAAGTGACAATTGTTGTCACCTAAAATTTATCACTTTTAAAGGTCATATAACCTTACATAATGTACCAAGACAATTTTTACCCTTTTACAGAACTCCTCTAAAGTTTTCTTTCTAAAAATCAAACATTTTAAGAATGCACTAAAATTGTCAATATATATTATCTTTTGTGGCACAGATTTTCGATCTGCAAACAAATTTATCTCTTTATTTATGTTTGTGATATAAAAATACATGTATTTAAAGTCTTTTTTTTACAAGCACACTAATAAGGAGATTAGTTTTCTTTGCAGATCTTGAATGATGCCAACAATCGAGTGATCGGACACCTGCAATTGTAGCAAAGGCCGAAGCATGTGGTCCGAGATACAGGAAAATTACTCCGATATTTTTTTTAAGTAATATATTTCTGTCGTAGAACCAATACACCTATACCTTGCTATACGGCTGCTCTTTATACGGCATTTCGCTATAACGGCCCTTTTTAATTATGGCAGTTTTTCGATTTACGGTCCCCAATTTTTCGTTATATGGCCAAAAAATTGCTGTGCATGCTGCTAGCGACCTTTTGTTAAGTTTCAGCTTCTCGCTTTAGGCAGCACTACTATAAAAAATAATTGATTCGTTATACGGCTCTTCGCTTTACGGCCAACTTTTCCGGAACGTATCTAAGCCGTAAAGCGAGGTATGGGTGTAGTTTGTTTTTGAAATCAAATCATTTCTACACATGCCTTTATGTAACAATTTTGTTTAAAAAGCAATCATAAACATAACTTATTAGCCATATTCCCATACCGATATTAATCATGGTGTACTCTTGCATTCGTTGTATGCTTGGGTTTTTTTTTTAAAGAAAAATACTGAATCATACCAATGGTAAGGGAATACCCATATTGTGTGTCTGTTTTTTTTTTTACATATTAAATTTGAATTTACCTGAAATTTGAATAATGTATTTCCATTGAAAAGTTGGAAGTTTTTTTTTGTACGACTATAAAACTTATACTAAAAATATACATACATTTTGGTGTATCTTTGAATTGAAGAGATTACTAAAATCGTTCATACAACTAGACTTTTGAAGATGATTTAATCTTGTGTTCTTGAAAAAGAAGACCAAAAAAAATCTTAATTCAAACATCGATGTATAGATTAACTTATATTCTTCAAGGTAACATTTTTGGTCGCTGATACGTTTCTGCCACTAATAATGATATGTTATAAAGTACCTGGCACTTAGTGAATACTGAAAATTCTATTTGGGATTAATTTAAATCCTCATTTTCATCTTGTTTGACTAAAAATCTTGTCGAAAACTGCTGCTCCTTCTTAACTAATGATGATATACTTTCGATTTGTCGTTTATTCGATTCGATTATAAATGATATCTTTGCATTGTTTGTAATTAAGTTTATCTGAAGTGTTCTATAATATAGCATTTTTGGGTACTAAAACGTTTTTTGCCACTTGTGATGATATATGAATAAGTAGCTAGCACGTAGTGAATACTGAAAATTTTACTTGGGATTAATTTAAATCCCTATTTTCATCTTGTTTGACTAAAAATCTTGTCGAAAACTGCTGCTCCTTCTTAACTAATGATGATATACTTTCGATTTGTCGTTTATTCGATTCGATTATAAATGATATCTTTGCATTGTTTGTAATTAAGTTTATCTGAAGTGTTCTATAATATAGCATTTTTGGGTACTAAAACGTTTTTTGCCACTTGTGATGATATATGAATAAGTAGCTAGCACGTAGTGAATACTGAAAATTTTACTTGGGATTAATTTAAATCCCTATTTTCATCTTGTTTGACTAAAAATCTTGTCAAAAACTGCTGCTCCTTCATAACTAATGATGATATACTTTCGATTTGTCGTTTATTCGATTCGATTATGAATGATATTTTTTCATTGTTTGTAATTAAGTTTATCTGAAGTGTTCTCCAGTATAGTATTCTTGGGTACTAGCACGTTGTTTGCTACTTGTGATGATATATGGATAAGTAGCTAGCACGTAGCGAATGCTGAAAATTTTACTTAGGATTAGTTTAAATCCCTATTTTCATCTTGTTTGACTAAAAATCTTGTCAAAAACTGCTGTCCTTTCATAACTAACATAATGATGATATACTTTCGATCTGACGTTTATTCGATTCGATTATGAATGATATCTTTACATTGTTTGTAATTAAGCATATCTGAAGTGTTCTCTAGTATAGCATTTTTGGGTACTAGTACGTTTCTGCCACTAGTCATGATATGTTATAAAGTACCTGGCACTTAGTGAATACTGAAAATTCTATTTGGGATTAATTTAAATCCCTATTTACATCTTGTTTGACTAAAAATCTTGTCAAAAACTGCTGCTCCTTCTTAACTAATGATGATATACTTTCGATTTGTCGTTTATTCGATTCGATTATGAATGATATCTTTACATTGTTTGTAATTAAGCATATCTGAAGTGTTCTCTAGTATAGCATTTTTGGGTACTAGCACGTTTTTTGCCACTTATGATGATATATGAAAAAGTAGCTAGCACGTAGCGAATACTGAAAATTTTACCTGGGATTAATTTAAATTATTATTTTCATCTTGTTTAACTAAAAATCTTGTCAAAAACTGCTGCTCCTTCTTAACTAATGATGATATACTTTCGATTTGTCGTTTATTCGATTCAATTATGAATTATATCTTTGCATTGGTTGTAATTAAGCATATCTGAAGTGTTCTCTAGTATAGCATTTATAAATAAGTAGCTGGCACATAACGGATATTGAGAAAATGTTAATTAGGTTAAGAATTTTATCCAGAAATCGATGTATACACATGAAGAATCAATATAAATTAGCTAAAACAAAAAAAAAGATAAGTAATTATTACTTCGATTAAATTTACTGTGTAAAAAGTGCTTTATTTAGTTGGTTTAACTTTTACCAAATATATATATATATATACATATATGGTTTAGATATACATATATTGTTTGTTTTAAATCAGTTTTTTTCTTTTCTTTTCTTTTATAATAGAAAAATACAAAATATTTCTTAAATAAAGATTATTTTACATATTTTCATTTAATACGAAACTAGAGAGCATCTTTTTTTAATATAAGTATTATGCTTAAAAATATATGTTTTTTTTTTTATTTATTTTGTTCGTCTATATATATATATTTATTTTGCGTTTTTTTGTTTTTATATATATAAATATAGTTTGTTATTTCTTTTAATAATATTATTTCATATTTTTAATATATATATATATTTTAATTATATATGAATTAAAAAAATAATTCTTATTTTTGCAAGAAAAATTTTCTCTTTTATTTAAAAATTTTGTTTGTTTGTTTGTTTTTCTATATAAATATACATAAAATGTAATAATACTTAGCATAATAATAAGATTTAAATAATAATGTCATTTTTAAATAGGAATTTTGGCTAATAGCCCAGCTAAATCCTAAATTGGATCCTTTTTTTTCTTTGCTTTTTGTATGTTTTTGTTTTCTTTGCACATAAATACGTTTTCTTTAGCATATAAATCAAAAGAATTCTTTCATTAATGCATTTTTTTTTTAGATATAATAAAATGATTTAAAAATTATTATTTAAAATTGACAAAAAAAAAACATTTTTTGGTGTACCAAACAACAATTCATTGCATACATTCGGTATTCAAGATCCTACAAAAAAAAAAAAACTTCATGTTTTGGCATCTCATATAACACATGTGTATAACATTGTTATATTGTTAGAACAGTAACAGTATTAAGGGCCCCGTAAACGTAAAGTTTGACAATTTATCAAATTTGCCCGTAATTTCGATTTCCGGCGACATTCGTGTCATACGATTTATCATGCACAATGAGTAATACAAGCGACGACTGAGATCGTGTTTGACAAACACCGCCGCACACGATCAAATTGTTTGTCAAACACGCCGTCAATCAAAATTTTCATCAAACACGTCAAGCACAAAAATTGTTTGTCAAACACGTCAAACAAGCCTGCAAACGATCAAATTGTTTGACAAACACGCATGTTTGACAAACAAATTTGATCGTTTACGGGGTACTTTAGAATGTTCGAGGTCTCTATCTCCCGTATATTACATGGACAATATAAAAAAAAGATCAAAACTGCATTGAAATGCATATATCAGCACGTTTAGCGGACCGGACCCGTACGTTTAGACCAAAAAAATTCGCGCATAAAGTTGGACTATACCAGTTCAAATTTGGTCTATTAGCTTGGTGCGGACCAAATGAAATTGTACTGATATCCTGTTGCCGCATAAACTGGACTAAAACAAAGCCGAAACATAACTTAACTTTTTATTATATGATTATATAATGATGATCAATAAATGGAAAAATCTTATTGGCTCAAATTTTTTAAGTTTATGTTAATAAAATCATAATATTCCAGCTTTTTATGCTTCGAATTCATTTATTAAATCTGAACAGTTTAAAAAAATCCAGAATTTTTCATTCTGTATGAAAATTATAGATTAGGAAATGTTCTTGACTGGATTATTGATCATAGATACGATTTTTTTTTTATTTCAATTATATTTCCAGATATGCTTAAAGCAAACATAAGAATTGACACTCGTTTACATATAAACCATAAAATACGAAAAATTTCAATATTTATCTAAATTTTGAGAATCGAGACATATTCAATTCTTGAATATCAGATAAGGATCCTCCAGATTATCAAGACAGTAATGTCGTAAAAAAAACTTAGTGATTGCAGAAATAATGGTGCATGGTGATGTGTAAAAGTAGTCTATTGAAGCGGTAACAATGTTTCAAAAACTCACTCCATATATTTCAATATATTCTAATTGTATTTATAAGGATGGATCCATGTTCCGTGTTACCACATATTGTTACTGCCTTAATAACCAAAACCCCATGAATGCAATGAATTGTGCGCATAGGATTTCGTTTTTCTTTTTCTTTTTTAATTAATTATGAAAATAGCTTTGACAAAAAACAACAATATTATATAATAAAATTAATAAATTACAAAATTTCTTTTGATTTCGTACAAAATAATAATAATATTATATTTCTCCTGTAAGAATCGTCGTCTCAAATAATTTTGGTAACGAGAAAAATTATAATCAATTATTTTCTAATCTTTAGAATTTTTTTGAATTTAGGCTTAAACGAAAATTTGAATAAATCATGCCAAAATATTTTTTTTTTAAATACAAATACGGTAAGGATCGATTCAAAGTGTAATATAATTGTAAAATGAAGATTCAAACAAGAAGAAAAGAAAAGAAACTGTATATAGTTGGCTAATGATACTTATTTCTTGATAATCTACTATAATTGGATAGCTACCGTGTGTTAACAGCCATGGCATTCTATGACAACAGTGTTAAAACACTTTCTCCGAGCGTATGTTCAAATAATTCATTTCTATATAGTCAAGTTCCTCGAAAATCCAATGTAACGTGTGATAGGTGGAAAGTAGTAAAATAATTAATAAAAGAAATAAGTATCATAAATAGAAATTACTGATGATCTTTCATACACAGTGGGGAATTATGATCTAGGGCCCATATTTGGTTTCTCGATTCGATTGAGCGAAAAGTCTTTGTGTGGAGATAATAGAAATTTGGTATTTCACAACATCGAAACGAGAAACCAAATATGGGCCTAGGATTTAAATGGATATTTTCATTATGAAACGTTGAAAACTAATTGGATTCGATTCACACAATGACATGTTAAAATCAAAGTTCGTATTCAAGATAAATAATCGAATAGGAACTTTGATTTCATGCAATTTCCTTGTTTTTCTTCTTTTTTTCTAAGTAAATGAATATTGTACACTACAAAACGCAACTAACTATGTACAGATCTCATTCATGAATGATAGAATATATATAACATAGATTACGCTTTCCCATATTTCAAATTGGTTGTTTCTGTGTAACTACGTCACCCGAGACATGAAATACATTGTTTGTATGAAAAATCACGATTTTTTATTTGAAAGGAAATCACACATGATGTCATAAAAATATGAAATTCAAAATTCAAAATGGCCGACATGCATAATCTTCATATTCTATCATTTATGGATCTCATTCATTTATGTTTTCTTTATTTTTATAAACTTTTAATATTTATATAGTTTTTTTTTAGAAATCAAGAAAACCAACCAAACCAAGTTGAGATTTATGGAAATTATGAAATTAATTGGATATTTAATTTAGGCACATTTTTTTTTTCTATTTGAGAAACATTTTTGATTGATTATAAAGCTGTGTTTATTAAAAAAAAAAAAGATATAATATATATATATATAAATATATATATAATTTTGTTTTACATTTCTTAACTATATAAATATTAATAGTTCTTTAAAAAAAAACAATATATTCTTGATTATCAATTTGAATAGATTCTTAGCGTATTTATAAAAAAAATATTTAATTTTTGTTTTGTAATTTTTATTCATATTTTATTGTGTGAGGTACTGCATATCGTCGTTGTCGTTTTATTAAAAGTATTTGTGTCCATAATTATGAAAGTGATCTAAGTCAAATTAAAAAAAAAAAAAATTTAATTAAACACATTTTATATATAATACATATTGAACTTTCCTTTAAAACAAGTAGATAGTCAGTTACCTACCGGTAACAAGCCGAAAAAACGAAATATATTTTAATTGTCTAAAGCAATTTGTATGGGAAGCATTTTGCAAATCTGCTCGTAACTCAAAATTGAAAAAATTTACATAAACCGCTTTCATAATTATGGACACATTTAGTTCAAATCGAGATAAGTATTTTTAAATTTTAAATATATTTCAATTTCTCACTATTAATTCATTTGTAACAGAAATTTCATACACGCCGCCAAACATCAATTAGCCATAAATTCCATTTTACTTTCTCATTAAAATATGTTGTATTATTTAGAAAGTTTCCGGCCATTCGGACTTATTTCAAATTCGAATATGATTGATTCAAAATAAGTTTGACATACCTGGATTTATAGTATGAAACTTATTAGAACTTCTTTTTATTCCTATACTATAGAAACATTAATACTTAACGAACATGTCACGTAGATTTATGTTTTTACTTAAATTTTTGATTATGTTTTGTTAGTTTTTCATTTTTATGCTTATTTGAGTTTGTTTTTCTTGTTACCAATACAACTATCTGTTATACCTGGTTATCTCAAGATAAACTAATGTGCATATAACCTTTTCTTGATACTTCAATTGTACAAAAATAATAACCCAGCAATGTAAAGGGTAAAGCGAACTTCTTCAACCTGCTTCAATATTTTGTGCAAAAAGTAATATCCCTCAGACAGTATACAAACCGAAACTCTCAATATCGCCATTACACCATCAATAGTATTTCTCAATGCCGAATATTGTGCTATAATATTGAACCTCTGAGATTCGCTTAACATAAATGTTTATTTAATTAAAAAATGCGCGGAAAGATAATGAAAAACAACAAACAGATCCGTAATTAGGTGTTTAAGAAGGAAGAAATTGAAATATTTCGAATATTGCGAATATTAAAATTCATATCAAAATAGATACATTTTTTTGATCCATAAAATACATCACAGATGCCAGATATTAAACGTTTTACAGGTCATATATAAGCACGTAAGTTGTTTCATACTTGGTGTTTCGAGATTACACAAATATCATAGTAAGTAATTTGTTTCGACCATATTAAAAGTCAAACTAAAGTTAAAACGACTAACGTGATGTCACCGCAGTTTCTCTCTATACAAACATATATAGTAGATTAGTAGGCAACTATGAAATAGCGACGACTTTATATAACTTTTTATAGAACGACAACGAATTATATTTATGTAAACATTGTTGGAAATACTTACTAGGCGTATTATCTTACCATTGTAAATCGTGATATACCATTGTATGATTATATAAAAAAAATACCGAATCATACAACAGTGCAATGATACATCATGTTTTTACAACGGTAAGGAAATACCCATACTATATTTTTTTTTCTTTCTTTGTACGAAATCAAATAAATATTTTGTTTTTAATAATTTTTTGTTTTCATTCTTAAATCACACATTATTTAATTATTACTAATAAAATAATAATTATGGATAATATATTTAAAGAGAAAAAAAAAGGCAGCCTATTATGAACTAATTATAAGTTAAAAATATATATATAGATACATACAAGAATATAGTACAAAAAAAACGACACAGACTATAAAAATTTGTAATTTTTCTTCTTTTTTTTTTACTTTTGTTCAAGCAGCTAGACACATAAATATGCACTTCACATAATATGCCACCAAAGTGATTATGAAAATGGACTAAAAAGTTCCAAGCAGAATGATCAATCCACGACAGATTCACGACGTAGTAATTAGACTACACAGAATACGACGGATCCATGACGGACTATTTTTAATACAATTTGTAAATCGAAAACCATGAATCCGTCATTCTGTTTCCCGTATAAGTCATATAGATTAGAACTTACTTTTAACACAATTTAATAGTCTATCTTAAAAAAGTGGAAAAAACGAAATATATTTGGTGCAATTTGTATGAGAAGCATTTTTGCAAATCTGCCTAATATAACTCGAAATTATCATAATCATAATCACCGGGGCACATATTATAGGAGTTTTTGTATATTTTAAGAATTAAAAAAAAAAATATTTTTCTTTTTCTTTAATATCAACACGTTTATGCGCATATCGAATCGGACACAGACAATCAAGCACGAAATGGTACGTCTCTTTGCTAAAGCTGCCTAATGATTTTACGATGTACAAATGTTTGAAAATCGTACATCATAAAATAGGTCAGAGTCGTGTTTGATAGAAAGGTGATATTGAGTTTGACTAACAAAGTATCAGTTTTTACATTCACACAGGTCAGTTTTCTTTCAGTTGTTCAAAAGCTGATGGAAACCTGATTAATGTAAGTCCTACTTAAAGAATGGAATTTTATATTTCGATTAATACTAAATTGAATTGAATCCTATTCTTTTTTTTCACTCTCCGATACGTTTTAAACCAAATTGAGTTACAGAATTCCATTCCATACTTTAGGCAGTAGTTATAGAACGATCATAAGAATGATATGTCAAAAGTTATAGTTATCTTTAAAAACAAATAATATAAAACATTGGAAATAGTTTAATTAGATTTCAAATAGGAAATCTTACGTATATTACGAGGTGTCCATTTGTTGACTTCATTGAACATTTTTCATCCATTTTTAATCTCAAAGCTGAGCATTAAGTAGGTCTCAAATTGATCGATCAGTCATGTTTGACAGAATCTCATCAGTTTTTCGTTAGCTTTTTATATTTTATTTAAATTTTTGAATTCAATTCGTGACTGACATCACATTCACACTGGTCAGGTTTTCATTTCAGTTTTAGAAAACGCTGATAGAAAGCTGATTACTCACGAACATTTTGAATATTTGAGTTTGACTGTCAAAACCATCAGTTGTTACATTCACACAATTAGTTTTCTCTCAGTTGCTCAAAAACTGATGGAAAACTAATGAATGAGAGCCCTGAATTAGTATTAAATTTCACTGTATTGCCATGCAAAATCAGGAAAAGAAGGTAAGTTTTCACTTATTCCACAATTTTTTTTTCATTTTAATGATCATCCTATAACCCAAACCCGAAGTATAAGTAATAAATAATTAATAGTTAGTTGTTCTTTGCTTAGGTCTTAGCCGAAACTGTATGCTTTTTGTTTAATCGTGTGTATGGTAAAAACTTTAAGATTGTACCAAACAAATTGCGAGACTTGAATGAATCTTTTATTTTGGTACATCACCACGGGGACTGATTTGATTCGCACATAAACATGATGTATGTTTCCTTTTGAAAGGCACATGTTTTTTTTTTGTATGAAAAAAAAAATTTATTTCTTCAATAATTTTGATCGAGGTTTTCTTCTTTTTTTTGTTTTGTTTACCTTTCTACAAAATCTTTTATATATTATATTTACACATTTGCATATAATTGTTTTTCTTCTTCTTAAATATGCTTTTTTTTATGATGCAAAAAGAAAATATAATATATATTTTTGTGTTTTCTTTTCTTTTTCTTTTTTTTTTTTATATTCAGTCTATTAAAATCAAGAACGTCTGAGATTCTTTCTATAAAATCTAATTAACCTAAATTTATATAATTTATTTCTACACATTAATTCATCTTAGTTTTTAACTAAAAAAAAAAAATAATAATAATAATAATAATAAAATATTTTTCAAATATTTTTCACCATATTTATATAAAAAATTTGATTGTTAAAATTGTTAATTGTTCCAATAAAATTTTATTTGATGCTTTTTCTTTAGTTTTCCAATAGGGAGAAAATTTTTCAATGTTTTGAAAGATTCAATGGGACGTCTAGAAAGAAAGAAAGAATGAAAAAAAAAAATTTTTTAATCCAAAAATTTACAAAAAAAAAAAAATTAAATAAAACACCAACTAATTACCTGAACTTGGTTCACTTTTTATGTTAACTAATGTAGTTGGATCTTCAGTCAATGGATTATCCTCATTCATAGGAGTCCATGGATTAATTGGTCTATTAGATAAATGCATTGAAGACATACCTAATGATTGTGAATTTATATTTGGATTCATTCCATTATATGGATAAACGGCGGATGTTAAACGAGATGATGGTCCCGGTTGGCCAGGCATAACATTCGGATCATAATGCATCCATAATGGATTTCGTAATGCTGCAACAGCAGCAGCTGTATATGGTGATATTGGATGATGATGATGATGATAATATGATACTGGTGGGATGTATGATGATGCTGTATTATGTGGTGGATATAAATAATATAAAGCTGATATTGGTATACCAGATGATGAACGTAATATTTCATTGGCATGCTCTAAATTTATAGCCGAATGATATAATTTATTATCAGTTAAAATTTGTTTATCATCCGAATTATTGTTACGTTTTGGATTTATTGATTTTTTATAATTAAATGTGGAATCATTTTGAATAGCACTTTGTGGTGATGAATATCTTTGTCGAAATGCTGTTGCTGTTGTTGTTGATTTTTTCGTTGAAATTCTTGAATTTTCTTCTTGTTTTGATGGTGATATAGTTCCACCACCACCAACACCACCACAACCACCACCGATCGGTGAACATTCTCTAGTTGTATTATTATTATTGCAATTTAATGTTGATGTTGTTGTTGTGGTTGTTGTTGAAATTTTATTAGGTTGTGAAAATATTGGAATTGATGATGATGATGATGATGATGGAGATCGATTATTCGATGAAGTTTTTAATAAATTTTGTGTTGGTGACATTGATGAATAATTTAATTTACTGTTATAAATATTATCCTGTTCAATCGATATTGATGATGATGAACATTTTGTTGCTGATAAATATGGATGAAAACCAGATAGAACCGAATTTGATACTATTGTATTATTAACAGTTTTATAACGTCCCGAATGTAAATTACTATCTTGACCATGATATGATTCGGGTGATCTTATATCACCATATCCGGTTTGTGATTCATTTGATGGACTTGTATTATATGTTCGATGATCTTGTGAAATTGACCATGTTGGTGATTTTTTTATACCACTACTAAATGCTGAATTTGATAGTTTTTGTTCATCAACATTATTATTACCCGAATTAGCAAGCATTATTCTTAAATTTGTTTTATCATCTTTTAGATTTGAATCATTTTTTTCACTATTATTATTACCAAGAAGAGAATTTATACTATAACTGCTATATAAACGTGCTGATGTTGCTAAAGATATCAATCTTGAATCATTTGAATTACCATTGGTTTGTGCATGTGTATTATCATTTGAATTTGTCGTATTCATTTGTTGTTGTCCATTTGGAGATGATTGTACATTTAATAATGATGAAGTATTATTATTATTATTATTGAAACTTTTTGCACGAGAACGTTTCGTACTATCCTCAAGTGATACTTTCTCTAGTTCCCTGAGTATACGTTTGCGAGGTGATACATGTTGTTGATGATTATGTACATCCGTAATACGTGTTGATGTTGGTGAAAAATGATTTACAGTTCCACTCAAATTTGATGGTTTATAAAGATAAAATACTCCAGATGGTAATTTATCAATTAATCTTTGTATTATTGTATTGAGCTTAGCCCGTGTTTTAAAATTGTTTTCTTTTTTTATTATAATATTAGATGATTGTTGACCATCAATAATTGAATTAAGATTTTCTTCTTTAATAGGAATATCTTCAGATTTTATGATACCATTAACAACAATAAAAGGATTTTGACAAATTGCATTATCGAATGGACGTCTTTTCTTTTTTTGTGCGAATTTATATCCATCAAGAGATAATGCAAAATTTTTCGTTCTTTTATATAACATACACATTTCTAATGATATATCTTTACGTGGAGATGTTTGTTTCCAGCAATGATCTCTTTGCCATGGTGACGATTGTATAGAACTATTATCATCGGAAACTATTTCAAATAATTGTGTTAGTATTAAATTTAAGATTTAATTTTATTTTTTCTTAATTTTATAAAAATAACTTACAACTTAATGAAGTTGAACTTTCATTTTTAGAATAATTTGTATTTGTTGTATTACAGGAAACAGATGGTGGCCAAAAAGTTTTTCGTGGAATTGATACCCAACCAGCTTTTTCACCTTCTTTAGATCTAACTAACTCAAATATAAATTTTCCATCTAAAATATAGGAACAATAAAAATTAGATTTAAAAATTCAATAAAACGTGGTATAATGTAATTGTGGAAGATTGGGAAGATCTTCATAGTGTACATATTGTAAATTTTCAATTAATTAGAATATAAATTATAGCAGATGTGTTCATCCATCAAATTGTCTTATTTGAAATGAATATATTTTTAATTTCGTATTGATTAATAATTGAACAACATAATTTAAATAAGATTTAATTATACGAGAGATGATGAAGAACGAATACATATTTCTTCGTACCAAAAAGAAATATAATCGATTTTCAATATGGTAAAATTTTCGAAATCAATATAAAATAAATTCGAATTCTGATAATTTATTAATATTACCTTTGAAAAATTGCAACCTCCCGCCAATGTTTTGAGATCCACTTCCATCTGGATTGAAATTATTATTATTGATTGGTCTTCCATCGCATTGTACTTGAAGATTTTTAATACTACCAGAATGTATTCCTGTTCCATCACCAACCAGAATAGCTGTTCCCGAATTAATTGCATTACCACGACTGACATGAATATTTGTTGCCCCGGCAGAAACTCCATTTATGCCATTTTTAATAGTGTCGATCTCATCTGTCATTTTCGTACATTTTGTTTCCAATTTATTTGGTGGCAGATCCTCTTGATATATACTTTCCATTCGCATCTCTCATTATCAGGGTTGCCAATCCTAATTATTGATAAATATCCACCATTGTGAACAGAAAAAAAATAACCCGAAAAATTACCCGTTTCTAGTTTTTTTTGTTAAAAACATTTCTTTTTTTTTTTTTTGGAAAACAAAACAATTCGTTAAAAACACATCCAATTTTGTTCGTAATAATATCAAATTAAAAACGAAATAAAAATCTTGTTTAACACATTCAATATAATTTTTAGAAATGATGGAAAGAACTTTTTTTTTTCTTTTAAATGAACACCCACTAAAAAATTACCCGTGAAATTTCAAAAAATATATATAACCAAATATTGGGTAAAACCCCAGAAATTGGCAACACTAATCATATTATTACCAAAATGCAAGTCTCACACAAAATGACAGCCGCCAATGTCGGCAGCAGAACTTTTCGATTTTTTTTCTTTTAGTAACAAAAAAAAAATTCTAATTAAAATGTTCTTCATATAAAAAACTTATTCACTTATTTTCTTTGTTATTCATTTTATTGAATTGCAATTATTATTATTCTTTAATTAACTCATTATCATTAGTATTTTGGAAAAACAATAATCAAATTTTTTTTCTTTTCCCCGCAATTAATTTTATGTAAACTTATGCAATCTTTTTCTTATGGTTTTTCTTCGTTAAAACTGACTATAATAAAAAGAAAAACGAAATGAAAATATTTTCCCAAAAAAAAACTTATTTAAATTATTTCCTTTGATTCTTTTCATGCAAAGTGCATGAAATTTTTCACCTGCAACAGTGGAGAAATCTGTACAACTGTTTACTGCCTTCACGTATTTTTTCAATAAAAAAAAAAAATTCTTCACACCTAAACATAATTTTCATTTAAATTCGGGGTTACCAGGCGGAATATTATAAAAAAGAGAAAATTTCCCTTTTTAAAAAAACGAAAATATTTTAAAATCATCACTATTTTATCTAAACACGAAAAAATAAATGTTTTTAAATATGATTTCATAATTTTTAAGTTAACTACTTTTAAAATTTTAGAAAAACAGTTTCGTTTTAAAAAGAATTTTCCAATTTTCATATTGTATACTAAAAATATTGAGTGTAATAAGAAAGTAGTAGTTGTTTTAATTAAATAAAAAAAATATTAATAAGTAAAATGAATCAAATTAATTCATAATATTGAATAATTCAATAATAAATACAACTATTTATTCATATAATAGTTACGACGTTTCCTTATTCTCTTTCTTCAACAGCTAATCTATCTGTCAAAATTCTTGACAATTAGGTTGTTTTCGAATTTGAGTAGTTAGAAAAACTAGCACATTTTTCAAGAATTTACAATGGTTTTATTATCTAATTTCAATATATTATCTAGAATTGTTTCTAATACAATATGTCCTATTAGAAGATCGTTACATTTAAGTACATTTTTATTAAAAGCCGAGAGTAGAAAAGAAATGTTAGCATCTTTACCAACACTGGATGAAGGAACTGATGGCGAAAAATCAGGAGATATTGACAATTTAATTGAAAAGTAATTTCATTTTTATTTAATTATCGCTGAGTTTTGAGAAATTATTTCTAAACAAATTTGATATAATATTTTTTTCTGTTTTTAGAAAATCAGTGTTTCCCACTCGTGAAACACCACAAATGTTGATTGGTAAAATACCTTTTAATGAATTACCAGTTTGTAATATTCGAGTATCAAAAAATAATACAATTATTACAGTAACAGATAGTAAAGGTATATAAAATGCAAAACATTAATGAAATTCATTTAAATTTCTCAAAAAAAAAAAACATTTCCCACAGGAGTTGTACGTATGATTCGTTCATGTGGTGTCGAAGGTTTTAAAAATACCCGAAAAGGGACAAATATCGCTGCACAAGCAACTGCAATCAGTCTTAGCGCTGTACGTAGTATGGGAATAAAAAAGATATTAAAATAATAATGAATATATATTTTGTTTTCTAGAAATCCATCGAATCTGGATTTAAAACTGTCAGGGTTCAAGTAAGAGGTTTAGGACCCGGTCGAATGGTAATTAAAATTTATTGAAATTAAAAAACTTTTTAAAAAATACAAATATTTTAGTCGGCTATTAAAGGACTTCAAATGGGCGGACTAAATATCGTTTCGATAACAGATACTACACCGGTATCTTGGAATCCACCGCGATCGCGAAAACAACGAAAATTATAAATTAGAATTTTGTGAAATTATAGAAAATAAAATCTGCATAGAAAAACCTTAAATAAATATCATATATTAATTATTTTTCTTTCAACATGAAATAACATTTTTCGGGAATGTGATCGCAATTTTTTTCTCTTTTTTTTTTTAATATTTATATGTTAAAATACGAAAAACAAAAATACAATTTTTATGCACATAATTTCGGTTTTTTTCTTTTCGTTACAGATACTATAAAATTATTTAAACCAACACTGATTTTTTTACTTAAATCTACTATTATACATTTGTGCTGACATATTCTTTTATCATTATTATTATCATTTATTAAAGTAGAATCTAAATTTTGTTGTTCAATATCTATATTAAAATCATCATCACAATTTATTAGATTGTCACAATTTCTACAATCATCATTTCGAACCTTATTCCATAATTGTGTACTTACCTCGCCGCTAGCATCACCAACACTACTACCACAAAAACCATCACCACCACCACCACCACCGCTACCATCATTTGGTCTTGATGGATTATCTTTATCTGAACTTTTATCTGATGATGATGGAAGAAATTTATTTGGTTCATTCAGTGAGATTTCACAACAATCCATTAATGTTGTTGCACAAGACGGTTGATAAATAACAGCGCATGCATGACCAGATCGTCCAGATGTTAATGGTGTACCTTCTTCCCATTGATTTTGTTTTGGATCATATACTTCGACTATCGATAAGAAATTATTCCCATCAAAACCGCCAAGTGCATAAAGTTTCCCATCTAATGTTGTTAATGACAGAGCACTACGTGCAATTTTTATCGGTGCAACCATTTCCCAAATTTGATTTTCCGTATCAAATCTTTCGACTGATGCTAATTGACGTGTCCCATCAAAACCTCCGACAACATATATATGTTGATTTAATGCTATTACACCTAAAAAAAAAAACATTTACAATTTTTATTTCAATATTTAAAAAAAAAAACATATTAAAAATACCAGCTCCACTTCGTCCGACTTGCATTGGTGCTATAATAGTCCATTCATTATTTTCCGGATGATAACATTCTACAGATGATAATCTTTCAAGACCATTAAATCCTCCAATTGCATATAATAAACGATTTATAACGGCAACTCCAACACCAAGTCGTTTTGAATTCATTGGTTGAACAATTGCCCAACGATCTTCTTCTGGATCATAGCTAAAAAATATTAAAAAAAAAAAAAAATAATTACTTTGAAATACTAAATAAAACTTGAAAAAATTACAATTCCACCGAATTATGATATTCTGATCCTGCCGAACCACCAACTGCATATAAAAGTTCATCCATTACAGCGACACCGACTCGATGTCGTGGAACAGACATCGGTGCACAAGGACGCCATTGTTCTGTTACTGGATTATATCGATCTACCCAATCTGAATCATAAGCTGATCCTGGTGAATTATTTCGACCACCGACAGCATAAAATGTACCTTTTAAAAATGCTGCACCTAAACCGGATCTTGGTATACGTAATTTCGGTAATGCCACCCATGTTTTATCATCAACATTATAACCTTCTAAAATATCTAGTGATTGTTTAAAAAAACCACCAGCCACAAAAATCATTCGGGTTGTGTTTGGTGTACGTTCTTTAACTATTGGCCTTTTATGTAATGTTAAATCTTTAAAAATTCTTGCTAAATATTCACGACATGCTGGCACCTTACGAAGAACATCACAATTTTTCATTTGATCACGTAAAAAATTCGGTGTTAAAAATTGACAACGTACAGCATACAAAATATGTTCCATTTTTGGATAACGTTTCTCTTCATCATATTTAACCCATTTTAATACAGCATTATATACTTCACGTTCTTCTTGTACATTTAATTCATCTTTTCGGATTAAACTGATTAATTGTAAAGCAGATAATTGTAGAAATTCTTCTTCTTGACAAATCTAAAAATATATATATTAATATTTTGTTTTGCACTAAAAGAAAGTATTTATTAATTTATTTACTTGTATAAAATGCCTTTCGATAAATTGATTTGCCTTTTGTTGAAGTGCAACACAACCATATTGTTCAGCGAAATTTGCAATACCGATGGCGTTTGTTGGATCCAATTGTCTTTCAAGAAATGCACAGCAAGCATCAATAACATTTGGTACTTGAAACATTGTTGCCGCTGGTAATAATTGACACACGGTAATTTCCGTTACTCGTATATGTCCGGTGTACATGAAATACATAATACGTGCCATTGCTGTTGGACATACCTTTTGAAAATCCCTTTAGATTTATTTTAAATAATGATTTTTAAATGTTAAAAAAAAAAATTTTTTAATATTTTTTGATTTGTTTTTTCTTTTCTTAATCTTTTTTTTTTTCTTTTAATTTTACAAAATTATAAAACTTACACCTTGTAATTTAACACGTGACATTTCACTTTCTTTTAGACCACCGGTAAACATTGCTTTGAAATATGGACTCGCAGCGGATAGGACAACTTTATGGGCATGAAATAATTCTTTGTTAACTTCTAATACGACATCGGTTAACATTTGATGAGAACGCATCATGAACATCATTTTCATTGCTTCTTTTGCATAATTCGACATACAAAATGTCATATCATCATCTTTTGGATTTAAGTCTTCATTTTGTGAATAAAAACAACCAGGCGGACTAAATGGTATTTCATTATATTTAAATGATGCATTTTCTGATGATGCCATATCAAATGTTTGTTTTGTGAGTCCCCCGTCGTCCTATGGGAAAATATTTTCAAATTAAAGAATTAGAAAAGTGAAGAATTTTAAATTTTTCAATAAAATACTCTTTCTACAAATCAATGAAGATAAATTTGTACTAAGATACTAGTAGATAGTAGCTAGTACCACAAAATAAAGAAGATTAATTGTTTTAATCTCTAACTTAATTCTATCTTTATCTACTGACTATCAATTAGTGACAACACTTTTTTTTTGATATTCGTATTATATTCAAATATGCTAAAGGAAGAATGAGGTGTCTGAAGAAGTCCGGAAAAGACATCAAAGCTCTTCGATTTCTAACATTAACTCGTCTACTTTTCATGAACTAATTTTGAACTTCCTCCCCACTTGAGGTTTAGGGATTTATTTCATTACATTTAAAAATTGGCCAATCATCGATTATGAGACATTTTTCGATGATATATATTCCAAAAATTTATCATTCCTGTGAAATTTTGAAGTTTCATTAAATTCTTTTAGGTTCATCGTCCATATTTTAAATGACGTCTATCAATCGATCAAAATCTCGTACGATCACAAAATATGTGTTTTTAATTTTGTTGATGATAACAAATTTAAGAGTTAATTGATCCGACAAAGTTTTGTAATTCTATGAGACAGAAATGTTTCGCTTTTCAATTTCAATCACAAAACGGACACCGAAAGAAAACTCAGTCGAACAATCGTATTTATTCCAAAAACCAAAACATATTCGAGAAAACCCAACCGTCTAGCAGCCATTATTGGTCCTTCTTGAATTGTATCACTCATAATAAAATGATATCAAAGAAACAAATTGGATAATTTTCTAATGATACACTACATCAGTGGTTCCCAAACTATTTTGGTCGTGGAACCCCCAAATTTTTTGCCAATGATCGCGGAACCCTGAATATTTTTTAAACAACGACTTTTCAAAATTTAATGAGATATTAACTGAAACAAGTATTATTTTATATTTCAGATTTTATTGAATTCAACAAAACTTAAAGTAAAAACAAATCATCATAGAAATAATTAATAAAATACAAAACATAAACTAAAATAAATGAAAAAACTTTAATGTGAAGAATGCAGAGAGAAGATGGTAGAGTTGGAAGATGAGACTGTAGCAGTACGGAACTGGAAATTGATGGCATTGCGGGTTTCAGAATGCCTGTAGATTCCGCGATTCATTATAAGGGAAATTCTTTTTTATAGAAACAAAAATGGTAAATGAAATAAAATTTGTCACGCGGAACCCCTAAATTTTTTCGTGTAACCCCAGGGTTCCACGGAACACACTTTGGGAACCACTGCACTACATCAATTTGGATTCACAAAAACATTACCATTTAAGAAAAAGTCCATACTTCACAACAAAATCTTCACAATTAATATGAAAAGAAGAATTTGGATTGTTCGTGACTAATAATTTAATTATCTTGAATAGTTTTCACTTTCATTTTTAAAGATTAGATCCAATAACATGTCATACGAAAGGTTTTTCCACTATAAATAAATTAAAATCGTGTGTAAAAGAACGGACGTTTCCGGATAGTTTAGTTAGAATATATATTTAAAATGATTACCGATTAACTAACTTAAATTTATAACAGTTTTAAATTTAATAATACTAACTTATTCGATTCTTTTAAATAATTTTTTTTTTTTTTAAATAATATTCATTTAAATTTGATGTATTTGATTAGTGTTAGTCGTCACGTATACTACGGACGATATTCGAAAAACTAACTCTTCTAAATGGTTTGAAGTTCAATCTGGGGAAAAAAAAATAGATTAGAATATAATCACTACGATTATATCTTCAAGGCTTATAGAAAGAAAAAAAAGAAAACATATTTTAGGGTAAATTTCATAGCCAAAATTAAGATAAAATCAATTATCGTAATTGTAATTTTAATATTAAATGATTATGTCCTATGGTAGGGGTACTACCAGAGTGTATATTAGTTCCTGTAACTACATTTGTAACATATAGAAATAATCATCGTAGAGATAATTAAAAATTATATCGATTTACGCATGTCCGTTCGTATATTTGTGTACGCAAAGATAACTTAAAAACGCGTGATCCGATTTTGATAAAATTTACAATGTGTGTTGATTATTATCTAACTTGATTTTGTATTGCATTTCAGGAAAATCGATCGAGATAGATCGAAGTTATCAAGAAAAAAACCCAAGATGATAAAAAAGTTTTTCTTTTTTTTTTTGGTTTCTTAAATTTAATTAAAAAATTTGTGCATACATTTTTTTAAAATTAGTTATATACATTGATTACATAAGTAAGCGATAGTATGTTAAATTTCAGTGAAATTGGTCCAAAGATAGTGGAGAAATAGTTGCAGGAAAAAATAAAAGCCTGCTCATAAAGTTTTTTTTTTTTATGTACCGAGATTTTCAATAAGAACTTTTTTTTAAAATTTGAAATTAAATACACATTTTGGATAAAAGTTCTGAATTTCTTTATTGAAATATATTGTAGAGACTCTACAATTTATGAAATTAAAAACAATATCTGATAAATGTCCATCACAACTGCATTTTTCAGACATCGATTCTTTCGAGAAAATCTTTAATCACATTTCTGCGTAGTTATATGTCTCTATATCACGAATTACGATCAAATGATGCCGATAGAACCAGAAAGCATACCAAACAGTGGCACGAAATGATTGTAAGGATTGCTCTTAGATTTTCAGAAGCCCAAAATGGGACAATTTTGCCTTTTTAACGTAGCGCCATTCAAATAAAAATGAGCATCGTCAGAAAAGATGATTTTTCTTTACAGATGTTTTTCGTTAACTACGAGTCTTATTTCTACCAAAGATCATCAAAAAATCTGGTATATAAACCAATTTTAAGTGCAATCCGAACTTTATTCAATTTATTCTAATGTTAAGAAGAAAAAATTTCAATTGCGTATTTAGAAATTCCATAATTTATTATCAATTTCTTAAGAATTTTCCCACCCACAAATTCCAAAATCAATGAAATAAATTCAGGTAAATTATATTTTAATAAATACAAATAATAAACGCGAAAAACCAAAAGTCAGCATCCAAGTTAATTGATCTTTGGATCTCGTAAGTTTGCTGCCAAGAGTTTTGCACACACATCATATGTTTTATTTCAAGAACGTGTTATCATAGAGCGAAACTGACATTTAACAAAAATATATCTCGGAATTCCAGAATTTTTCTATGAAAATATATACTTGTGTATAGAAACAAAAAAAAAAAAGTAGTTACACAAATTCTTTATCACTACTCCAACATGACATGGCACAAATTCATAATAACAAATAAATATATATAAATTTTCTTTTTATTATTGCTCAAAAAAACCATTTAATCGGATCGGAATTTTGTAAATGTATTTTTCTAATATAGTATTTTTTTTTCCTTTTCTTTTTTTCTTGCACTTTATGGAAAATGAAAAAAAAAAAACATCTAACCAGGAAATTACGTATTTTTTAAATTAGTTTTCGTTAGTTTTTTTTAAAAATTAATAATAAAAAAAATATGCATTTTAATTCTTTAATTACCTTTTAATTAAATGTTTGTTTATGCACTCGTTTTTTTTTGTTTTTTGTTTTTTTATAATACACAAAAATATTGTAAACAAATATTATGTGAATTAAGAAAAAAATAAGACATTAGTTTTACACACGTTTTTAAAACACAAGAAGGAAAAACCAAATTAGTAATTTTTATTTCACGGAAAAACTACTACACACTTTTATGGGAGAAAAATAATATATAAGAAAAACTTTTTTTTTTTTTTTAATACATTTTCAATTCACAACACGAAAACTTAAAAAGAAAAGTTAAATGATTAACAATATTGTTTTTTATATTTTTGAAGCTTAGTAACACAATATATATATATATACATGTATATTGAAATTCTTCTTTTTTTAAACGCAAGAAAAAAAAAATAAAACTAATAAATTTAAATGTTTTTTTTTTATCATAAAATACAATTTTTTTTTTGTGAAGAGTGAGAAAGAGAGAAAAACAATGATTTGACATTAATTTTATGGGGCTTGCCGTCGTGATATAAAAATTATATATATATATATATATATATATTTATATTCGTTAGTTCTTGTATTGAAGAGTAGATGTCGCGATTGTTTTGCGTTTATTTGTAATTTTATAGGAACAGAAATGGGGATTCACTTTTTTCTGTTTCGTTATCTATGATTTGAAATTTTAATAAAACGTTTGTAAAAACAATTTATTATACTTTTTTCTTCTCTATGGTGCTACAGCCTGGTTTAATTGAGCTTTCGGCCTTCTCGTTGTACTTTTATTTTCTGTTTTTAGAAATTAAAATTTTGTAAATGTCCATTTTCTGTTACAAACTGGAACTTTTTCTGTTACATTCCATCTACACCTGCCATGAATGCCGTCAATGTCGCTGTTATATCTGATGTTACGTCTAGTGAAGACTGAAATGTCAGCTGTTACGACAGAAAAGTCAGAACAGTTTTTGCTGACATCTTTGCTAACAGAAATCGTGACGGAAATTTGACATTCGTGAATTCAAGATGGCGGATTGTAATTTATCACGTGAAGAAACGCTCCGTTTTATAAATAATTTCTAAACAATTAATGCACATTTCTATACCAGATTCAGATTCTCTTCGAAGTCATGAACAGACATTCGAACAAAGTTTTTGTAGTCTAATCCATCGCCCCAGTTTAGATCTTTCAACAAATTGGCCTCAATATCAAAAACCTCGCGTTTCAATAGAAATGGATTCACCCAAAAAGTCAGTGGCTACGTTTACACCGACAAATTTTTAGGTCACCTAACTAAAAGTTAGGTTTGGGTCAGACGTGTTTACACCGTACTAGACCTAAGTCTAAAACAATGTCATATGTGAACATTTATAGAACTTGGATATCAAGAAATCAGCTGTTATCTGTCAAAAGTTTTTAAGTCGATTTAAATTTAAGGTAAGTCTTCAATTTAAGTGACCTAACCTAAGTTACTTTGGGCGTGTTTACACCGTCATATTTAGGTCGACCTAAGCACTTAAGTCTCTTTTTAAGTCTCGGTGTAAACGTAGCCAGTGTCTTTCTTTGATGTTCTTTATTTTCTAAAACTTCGAATTCTTTTAAGAACTTTAAAATATTTACGGCTCTCAGCTGTTTATTGTTCAACGCCATTTTTAAAAATGAAATGTCATGCCAGAATATGCCCACTACGTCATAACAAAATTTTCTGAGACATTTGCTGTTAACATTTCTGTTAATGTTTCCGGCAGGTGTAGATGGAATGTTAGCGAAATTTATGTGTTTGGCAAATGTCCTGTATTAAGACAGAAATTTCTGTTCTTTACATCAAACTGAAATTTTGTTCCATTCTTCAAATTATAGAATTAAATTGTTCAAAATATCAAAATAAAAATGTGTTCATTTTGTAATTTATTAAATAATGATTACAAATAAAGAAAAGAAATTACTCTCAATTTGTATTCTTCTATTGTATTTGTTGTTTTTCTTTTTTGTGACTATTAACTTATTCACAAATTTCGAATTGAACGAAAAAAATACACATTTTAAATAAATATTTTCTAAAATAAAACAAAAACATATATTTTTATACTTATAATAATTGTTATTTTCAAGAAATTTCTAAGATATAATTATTGGATCATATTTACTAGTTTTTTCATTTCTTTTTTCCGAGATACTAAAAATTAATTCTGGAAATATTATTATTGATGTCGTTTATGGCGCTCCTTGTTACTTTATTTTGTCATATATTTTTCATAAATAATCATAACTGATAAATTAAAGTGTACTTATATATATAATTGTACTTATATGTACTTATATATATATATATATAGGCTTGTAACATAAACTAGTCTCACTCTTTAAGAATTTTAATTTGAAATTTTTGTTTAGGTAATTAAAAATTTATAAATAATTTAAAATAATAATGTTAAATGGGATTTTATAGGATTTCTGTGAGGAATTGAAACACCACTAAAAGGACTCATCTCAATCAAGATCGTTACTAAAAGAGCAAAATTGAACACCAGTTTGAACATACATATTGCAAAACTAGTGTTGAACTTTTTAGGCTCATAGAACTATTCAAAAGTAAGAAGGTCGGAATTAAGACACTTTACGTTAACTAATATCTTTATCTCGTTATCCTGTTTGAATTGAGATCTTTCAATTCTAAACGGCAATTAATGAGAAATTAATGTTTTCTTTTAGAGAAATGTGCAGGCTGAGTTCATTTGCATAAATGTCATGTAAAAATTAAAATATGTGTCGTTTTGATTTATCAATTGATAAAAAACCTCAACATAACTAATACAGTGTTTAACTACTGCATGAAAAGTTCAAATCAGATCGAAACTTGATTGAAATGGTTGACGCAAGTTTTAAGTGATTGATCCTGATAGAATTCAAATTCGGTTGATTGCGTTTTGGACTTGCAGCCAGTTTATGTACATACCGAACCGTCACGATTAAACCATTTTAGTCTATGCAAAAATGGGCTTTATTTCGGACCAAAGCAGCACGCAACTAACTGGTTTGGTTCGCTCATGAAGCTGCTGTATATTACCCATAAAAGGTTAATCTAAATTTTGATTCCTCGATTCTTCATATAGACATAATAATTAACACATTATCGGGGTTCGAGTTTTTAAGAGTTATAAGAATGATTTTGAAACAATACAAAATAGAATCGAATCCCTGACCGTTAATTTTACTTCATAGAATCAATTAAATATAGCATTCTGTATTTGACTTACTAGTTTTTACTATCGTGGTCGAATTTCTATGACAAAACGATTGGATACGAAATTATTATTGCACAAAAATGAGCTCAGCCCTGAATAAATTGTAATTATAGAAAGAAAAAAAATTGTCATTATTGTTTAATTGCTTTTCCATACGCGAAGATTTATATATTTAATATTATTTTGTTTTTTTTCCTTTTAAAAAGTATATTTCTTAAAATAGTTAGTTCTATGCTTTTCTTTTACACACATTTTAAACTTTAATTGCATATAATTATTTATTTTTTTTTTACATTTAGAAAATAGCGTTTTTTTTTTGTGTTTTAAATGTTTCTTTTTTGTTTTTTGCAGCCTTATCGAAAGAGGCACGATTTTTAAAGATTAATTTTGGCACGATCAAATAATATGGTGATTTTTAACTTGCATTTTTTATTAAACACAAGGATAGATAAATAATTGCTTAGATAATCATAATTTGTATGAAGTTTTCTCGTCGTTTCTTTTCTTTAAATCTAAATTTCAAGATTATTATTAACAGTTCATTTCTGAATAATTTATTTTCCTAAAATATTAGTAAATTTTCTTTTTCTTCGAATTTTTTTTTTAAATTCTCTTCTTCTAAAAGCAGTGGTGGGCCTCATATTCAGTTTATTGCTCTCTAGACCTTCGAATTGTCACTGCATTTTAGTAATCAATAAAATGATAAATTCTGAATATATATTTTTTGTTCAATTTATTTCTTATGTTTTATTTGTACATACTTAAATTTGACGAAAGTTTTAAAACAAATAAGTTCACAAAAATGAGCAGTCATTTTACTGGGCCTGTATTTCACTGAATATTACTTGTTTTTTGAGCAATTCAAATAGGGAAACATATAAATAAAATATTAAAACTTAGTTTGAAAATATAAATTATTTAAAAAAAAAATATATATATATATAAATATATCAGTTAGAACAAAACAAACAAAATTGTTTGTGATATTTTGATTTCAAATCACAAATACGCGAAGTTCTAGAAGAGTAAAAGATCGAATCAGGGCCCATATTTGGTTTAAAGTCTTTGTCGAGATAACAGAGATTTGGTATTTCACAATATCGAAACGAGAAACCAACTATAGACCCATATTGTGGGACGATACAAAAAAATCCCAGCCACAAATTAATGAGAACATTCGCGAAAACGCGTTCGACAGATTAATAATAACAAAACTTATTCATGAGGCCCTCTATAAGTACAATCAAAAGAAAATGAAAGTCCTTCTAAACTGTGTATATATATATTACATTTCTCTAAAAATGTAATGGAATGAAAATAGTTTTTGAAATAATATATTTTACAGTCTGAACAATATTTATATTTGTTGTTTCCTTATTCATCAATATATATATATATTAATACATATTAAAAACAGTTTCTTAATCTTCCCATTCGCCATCATTTTCGGAACTATCATCTGAATCATCATCCGACGAATGTATTGCACGGCCACGCTCCTGTAATGCTCTTCGCAAAGCATCAGCTAAAGCATCGGTTCCACCATTATCACTACCACGATTTGAACCAGACAATTCACGATTTTGTGCTGGTCGTAATTCGATTCCCTGACGTATTTCAGACATTAAATCACTACGAGAATCTCCACTGCCTGTACTTAAAGTAGCTGGATCAATTTTCTGAAGAGGAAAAAAAATAACATTAGTCCTAAAATTTGTTGTTATACAAAATATTCTTTACTAACTTTTAATGCAACTCCTTTTCTTATACTATCCATAAGAGCACTTCGATCATCATCTACAGCAGGAAGATTTGAAGCAGGAAGATTTGAAGCCGCGAGTGAGGGACCAGAATTTTCTCTTTTTGGTTCAAAAATTTGTGGTATTGGAGGAGGAGGAGGTGGTGGAGGTGGCTGTAATACATTTATTTGTTAAAATAGTAATTTTTTTTAGATTTGAAAAAAGAAAAACTTACCGGTGGCGGTGGTGCTGATTGAACACTAGTTGTTGTTGTTGTTCCAATTGGCGGCGGTCTACTTGGCGGTGGACCTCTTGCCGGTGGTGTTGTTGTTGGAAGGGGAGGAGGTGCTTGCCTGGTTGGTGGTGGTGGCGGCGGTGGTGCTGTTCGTTGTTGATTCTACGAAAGAAAAAAAAAATATTGGAAATTTTCGTATTAAAAACCAAAATATTATATTCGTTAAATTTAAACCTGATTTCTAGTAGGTACTGGCGGGGGAACAGGTGGCGCTTTTGGTTTATCAACACGCTCAGACTTAACAGAAGCAAGCACATTATTACTTTGAACGAAATCGTAAATAAAAGCTCTAGTTGCACGATCATTTAACTTCAAACAGAAAAAAAAAATAATATGTATTTTGTTAATTTTGAAACATAAAAAGAAAAACAATTAATTTTATTAATAATAAATCTCTTACTTCCTGTTCAGAAACACCAGCTTTATAAAAGAAATGTTTTAACATTTCATCATCTTCATTTCCAGTCAAATCAAATCCTTTTTGTGCATCCCAACCAACATGACTGATATGAACGAAATTTGTTGGTATACTTATATCGGCTTTGGTATAACGTTTCCCTTTTTTCTTATCTTTTGATACGAAATTTTTAATTGCTTTTGTTGTTTGCGGAGTATACGTTGGTTTAATAACAGGTGCCGCCGGTGTTGTATTTACTGTATTGATTTGCATACTAGCAATTTTCGGATGATTTCGTAATGTAACTTTTCCATCATCAACATTGTTATTAGGAATTGGTACGGCTGGTGCTAATTGTGATTTAGGTCGACTTCTTCGTTCTGGAGAAAGATTTTATTTCAATATATATTGTCTTTTTTCTGTTTTTATATATATAAAGTGTCTCATACTAAACACTCAGAAGCACTCAGAGATACACAAGAATATATCAAACTATTATATTATTCTTACCTTGTCGTTTTCGATTACGATTTTCTACTGTTAAATTAACATTTCTATGGAATATTTCACATTCATTTTCTGATGCAAAATTTAAAGCCACATAACCATCCTGTTGAAAAGATTTTTTCTTATAAAAATATATATTCATAAATAATGAAAATATTTGAAAATTCTCATCAACATAGAAATATAGTCTTAAGGACTTGAAGAAAAAAGAAAAACATAGAAAATGTTTAACTACATTAAACTTTAAACATAATCCTTTCTCAATGTTAATAAGAATTGAAAATGCGAGGGATTCATTTCTTTACCTGTCCTTCAAATGTTATTAAATATGGTCGTGCACGATTTAATGCAATTCCATCGTAAATTTCATGTTCCCAAACTAATTCGTTTTTAATTAAACAAAAAACTCGTATAAAATATGAACGTTTCGAACTATCTTTAATAAAACAAATAGCACCAGTATGTTTCTTCTTCCAATGAGAATGTGCTGATGGTTCGGTTTTAAAAACTTGACCAACTGCTGTGGACATTGACTAGAATAACAAAACAGAAAAAAAAATATAAATATTAAAAAATTTAGGAAAATGTTTTTTTTTATCTAAAAATTCAGAAAAAAATTTAATAATTCTATATAAATCTACTGATTTAGAGCTGAAAAGAATTCGAGGCTACAAATATCTTTGAAATGGTTTAAAGGACAACAGTAGCTGTTGGGATTCTTTACTTAAAACAGGAAATCTTTATTCACATTACATTAAATTAAAATGCTTCTATCGTAATCAGAGAAACATTTTCAACATAATTATTTTAGTACGATATATCCGTAGTTTGTTGAACTGCCAAAACTTATATCAAAAAGTATCCAATGTTATCTTACAGAAAAGTATTTTCAACAATATTTTAGTAGAGATGCATTTATTTCCACCAACCAAATAAAACCTTTTAGAAAGAAAACAGGATGATTTTGATGAATTAAAACACGACTCCTCCAAATTTGTAGCTGGTACCGAAATTATCGACTAAGACTTCTGTGAAATAATAGTCTTAGAATAAAAACAGAACCTATTTTAATAGGTTCAACTGTATTTATGATATTTGTAAAACTTTTAAAATAAATATTTTCAATTAAATTATGAATTAATTAACTATTAATTTTTATTCTAGAGTTTGTTACTCGCCCAGAATAAAAAGTTACATTGAATTTCTTTTATATTTATTTATGGTTCGCGCCTTTTATATCTCATATTACTTTTGATATAGTTATACTTAATCAGAATTCTGGTATTCAAAGCGTGGGAGACGATTGTCCCCTGTTCATACATATTGTAACATATTTTAAAAAATTCATTCGACATAAAATAAATAGGTTGGTTGGCCTTTACGGAATATATAAGCTGTTAAGGGATTTTGAATAAAAAAAAAAAATAGTGACCTAAAAAAAAATTAAATTTAAATATGCTAGAATAATTTCATATCATAAAATATGACGGTTTTTATTCTAGATAAAAACTACGCCTGATATTTGAGACAATTGAAAAGAACGAGAGAACATTAGGAAATCTAAATACTCGATCTTTTTACGAATTGAATAATCGAGTAATATTATATTTAAATACACGAATATCAAATGGAAATCGTAATGAAAAAAAGGTCTTGTGGATTTAAATTATTTATAAAATTGTATTTAAGAAATACAAGACCATCTAACGTTTCCATTTTCAACTGATTGCGTACTAAGTTAAGCAGCTGGAAGGTACTGACAAGAATATTTGACTAAATATTGAGGTAGATTGAATGGTAAGCAAAACATGAAAAAAACTTTCTGTATAAAATCCACTTTTTCGCGATTTACTTCAATCAGTTTTTAATTTCTTATTTAACGATGAAAGTCAGCACAGTTATGGAACAGCCATAACAGACTACATATAGTATATTGTTTTCTAGAGTTTATTCAAAGCAAATATTTCATGTTCTGAATTTGATTCCTCTTCGATTTTTTCATCTGGATTTTCTGCTATTTTTCTAAAGATTTGACTAAGTTTTATCTACGAAATTTTATTGAAATTGTTTAAGCCATTTTTGAGCTATGGTGGAACAAACATTCAGAAAGAGGCGGAGAACAATACTATATGTCTAAAAGCCAAACAAACTGTTGAAATGAATTAAACATTTTTGGTTCTTAAATTCAAATGTAATCGTCGAGTAGTTATGTAATTACCCAGGTAATCGACAAATAAATGAAACTTTGGTGTAGTTGGTACTCGAGGCAACCAGTATTTTAATAATAAATACAGTGAGTGATATGATAACATTTATATGTCCTATTTTTTGATTGATAAAATGCTAATATTCTCTTATTAGAACCATCTACAACAAGTTCTAGAATAATTTAGTTGCAAAAACAAATATAACTACTAAACACACATTAGCAGCAATAATATACGTTATCGTTACGTTCTAGATTAAAATTCGATAATCTCTCACATTTTAATCGAGATTATTGTTGCTACTGAATCTTTAGTATTACACGCGTAAGTTAATTCAATGGACCCATATCGCATTTATCTTTTTAAATGCTCTAGACTAGACGTAACATCATTATGAGGCCTCAAAAGAATAAGTCGATTTCAGTTAATCAAATTCATGTTGGTTTCTTTCTATGAAATAGAAAAAAAAGCCTTACGATGGTAGATAATTGCAACCTCCAAATTTTGATATTAGATCTCTACGTTTCCCCAGAGTTGAAAAAGCATATGTTTAGAAAATATCCGTTTATTTATCTGTCTGTTTTTCTCTCAGGCAGTTTTTTATATTATTGTTTGTGAGGAGTAAGGTTTTAAATTGGGTCTCATTTCTAACATAAAATATCGGCTATATAAGTCGCTATGGGTTAATACAATTTGATTTCTTCTAATCTGTTCGATTAAACTTGTAGCATAGATATGCTTGGTTAGAAACAGTTTTATTTAAATTATTTTTAAAATATGATTCAAAACCGTATGTTATACATTTTTTTTTGCCCACATTTGGATAACGAAATATGAACTTTTGAATTGTTTTTTTTATGAACGAAATTTGATAAGTTTAATAAAAAAAAAAACGACAACTTTTTTTATCGATCAAATAAAAAAAAAATTATAAGAATTTTATTAGAAACTTGATTAGGAAAACTTTCGGGAAAAAAAACTCACCTGACATTTTCTTCCTAGAAGACCAAAAAGTTGTTCATTTTCTTCTTGTGTCAAAATTTGACTTGATTTGCTGGCCCTTTGCCTTTCTGTTGTTCCAGGATTCTGTTGTTTCATTGTTTTAGCTTTTTTTTAAATCCTTTATTTTTTCTTTAATTTTAATTTAATTTATATTCACTACAAAAAAAACAAAAAATTTGTTATATCACATAAAATTTCTCATTCAAATCTAAATAATTATGAATCACAAAATTTCAACTACTTAAGTTCATCGAAATGAGTAGCAATAAAAAAAATCAAGTGTAGTAATGTTATAGATAAACTTCCACCCCCCAAAGAGAGTAGTTTTTTTTTTTATTATTCATTCAACAAAAAAGAAATTGAAAAAAAATTAAACGTCAAATTTCCAGAAGTAACATTATTATAACTTAATGTTTAACACCTTTTATGTTTTTTTTTTTTGATTATTTAATTAAAAAAGCTTCCACCTTTTCGTTATGATATTTGAAAAGTACTTTTTTTTGCTTTAATAAAAACCTGTACAAAACTTAATTAAAAACACCTGCGCGTTTTTTTTTCATTTTTCTTGATATGGTTTTTAATACGATCAAAATTAATTTCACATCAACTTTCCACTTAAGGCTGAAATTTCTATTTTGGTTTTAATAAATTTCAAAATCGAAAAATTCACGACAAATTATAAAAAAAATAAAAAAATGAAGAATAATATCCACAGAGAGTTATGATTTTGGCATTTCACTCACATTGAGATCCACTGAACTTATGTTAGTATTAATTTATGATGACATTTCAAATTACTCAACAGATGGCGTTGTTATATGGAATATTTAATAATTCAAATTTAAAAAAATTTTTAATATAATTATCAGAATTTTCATGCTCTTCAAATTTTCAGAAAACAAATTTCTAGGCCAATAAATGGTTTCGGAAATAATTTGAATATCCTTTTTAGTTCGCCAGGAAGAATGATTTATATTTATATATATATTTCATATAATACACAATAATTTATTTAAATTCATTTCTAAACATTAAAATGTTGTACATTCATTTTTTTTAAAGAAACATTTAACAAATTTATTCTAACTAAAAAAGAAAAAAACATTCATTTACTATTTACTAAAATACAATATTGTTTATAATTCGCACATCTAGAATGAAAAAGTAAATTTAGAAAATTTATTTTGATTATAATATTTTAAGAATAAACCAATTTTATTTTAATTATTAACATTTAAAGAAATCTAAATTATTGTTAAACGTTTTTTATTATCTAATTGCATAAATAATTATCGTAATTTCTTTGAAAAATTTAAATTATCTCAAAAAATTTCAACGATTTAATTTTTCTTTATGTTTTCCTAAATAGTATTATTAAGTTTTGTTGTATTATTAAATACATACATATATTTAAATTATTTAATTATAAATAAAGAAAGAAATACTACAAAATATTGCAAAAATTTCAATTAAAAATTAGGAAAAAAGGATATGTTTGTGTTTTTAAAAATTAGATATTTCAATTTCAAATGGAAAACATCCATTGTTTTGTTTTAATATTTTCTACATTATTATTCCCTTCATGTTTAATTAATTGAATTATATTTTATAATAATATATAATAATTAATAAACAATAAAGTTTGTACATTTTTGGTGGTGGTTTTTCTTTTTTTTTGGTAACTTATTGGAGTTTAATTATTTATCTATTTCAAAACAATAAAAATTTGTTTTAACAATGAGAATTCTATATTTAAAACTAATAATTTCAATTATATTCTTGTACTTGATTAATTTAGTTATAATTTCTATTAGTTATTGAAAAATATTAATTTTTAAAACATATTTGTTCAAATACACATATAAAATATTTGGTGATTTCAAGTTTTTGATTTGGTTTAAGCTTAAAAAATAATAATAATAATAAAATTAAAAATTTAGAAATATGACACAATCCTTAATATTTAGTTTTACAATTCCTTTTTTATAATTTAAGATTTTAGAAGAAACACTTATGAAATATAAAATGGCGTAAAATTTATATCCGCCATTTTGTTATATATATTTATATTTTTTTTTTGATATTTAAAATCAACTGATAAATTCTACTCGTTAAAATTAATAATTTTTTCTTATTGCAATTCAAATTAATAATAAATTTAATAATAATTTAAAAACTAATATAATTGTAAAAATATAATTATTACAAAAAAAACATGTAAATTAAGAAAAAAAATTTAAATTCAACAGAATTGTTTTAAAAACTAAAATTAAGTATTTTTTAATTAAGTTTTCTCCATTTTTAAGAGTTTTATATTTTATATATATTATTATTTTATCGGCGATTTTTTTTTTTAATTTAAATTTATTGCGGACGGAAAGGTAAAACATTTTCTTAATAATTTCTTAGTATTTTCTTTTTTTTTTGATATTCTGTAATTTTATATAATAATTAATAATCATTACAAATAACACTTAAAAATATTACAATGATGATATTTAAGTAAAGAAAAATATTATTGGTATTCTTTTTTCTTTATTTTGTACAAAAAAAAAATCATCATTAATAATTAAGTAAAAATATTATGAATGGCCCCAAAATCAGCTAATATTTTAAATTTATAATTTTTTTCTTTTCTTTCCAAAAATTTTGGTTTTCCTGTGTGATATTTAAATATTTAAAAATGTTTTTATATATTTTTTTTTTTTTTTGAAAAACCAAAAATTAATAAAACTTAATCACAAGAAAATTTGAAGAAAAAACAAATTAATTAACTAAAAAAAAAACATATCTTGTTCATTTAAAATAAGTAATCTTTGGCTAATATAAATCTTTTTATCGATAATTTTATATATATAATTAAACTGTTGTCTCTCGTAAAATAATTTTATTATTTCTTGCTGGAAATACATCCGAAATATTTGAATTGGAATTAATTGAATTAATTTGTACAAATCTTGTTTTACTTTCTGTTAGATTATTTGTAATATCATCATTATCAGATGCTGGAATAATTTCATCCGAATATGCTTCAAATGTTGATGTTATAATTGTTTCAAGTTCTCTGGAAATTGATGGAATGCGGCAACTTTTGTCTAGAAATAAAAAAAAATTAAATAATTTATAATAAGTGATCATTCGGAAACTAATATAGATTTTTACATTAAATAATCGATATATCTAAATTTATCAAAATAAGCAAGCTCCAAAACAATTATATATATTGTAAATAAAAGTCAGAGTAAACGAAATAAACAAGAGTGATACTCCTCCTTCGCCTTTGTGCCGCTATAAAACTTGGAAACGACTTAACGGATTTCAACCAAATTTGGTATATACCAATGCAAACTTTATCAGTAGACACTGATATGGGTATTGGACTTCGCTGACATCACTGCTATACAAAAACTGACAAAAAAACCGACAAACTAATTGTGTAGTTTAAGCATTTCACAAAATACATAACGGACAACGGGGTGGCTCTGTAGCCCATTTCTTATTTTCTGTCCGATTTTGATTTTTAGTCTATGATAAATCTGTAAAAAGCGATTCTCAGTAATCGTTGACTTACAAATGACTAATTTTTTGAATGAATTCTGAAAATTTAATTCGTATACCATAATAATTTGTGGTTGTTTTTGATTGATTTTCTTTTTGGATATACACCCAACCGTTCTACAACACGATTTTGTTCTAACACGGTAATAAGAATTGCAAAAAACCACGACAACTTACAAAACGTTTTCACTCTCCATAGGAACCTATCTATCATGTTATTATAGGAGGGTTACCTGTACTTGTAACCAATCGTATAACATGGACATTTGGTTCCAGAAATATGAAACGTTTTGTACTTGTGTATTTCTTCTTTAATAAATTACAAGTTTCGGCAACTATGTAAATCGCGTTTTATCAAAACTATATGACCATGTTATATAAGGCTAAAATCAAAATTTATAAACCTCGTTATATCGAAATCGTATAGTGTGGTAGCTACCATGTAATACGAGGATTACGATATTTTATATATTTTGCAAAGAAATTCAATAAATATTATTAACTATACGTTTTTCATTTTTAATTTACATAAAAGGAAATAAATTTCTAGAATGAAATCTTGTGATTCGATTTGAGACTAAATCGTATCAAAAAAGCATTGCCTTTCCCGCTTTTTCATTGCGATTTCAGGTCAAATCGAGTTACATGGTTTCGATTCCAGATTTCTTCAGAAAATTGATTTAATAATTTTAATCTTCATATAACAGATTGTGTCATGTCCAGGAGTGGAATCGTGTAATTCTATTCGAGACTAAAACGTATCCTTCCCGCTCTTTCGATACAATTTTAGTTCGAAACCGAGTTACACGGATTCCACTTCAAATTTCTTCAGAAAATTGATTTAATAACAGATTGATATGTCCAGAATTTATGCATCTTTACAAATTATCAAACAAAATTGATTTCTAAAAATTAAAAATACAAAATTTAAAAAAAAAAAACTAAAAAAAAATAAGCAATACTTACGCAAAAAATAATAAAACATAAAAAAAAGAAGTTATTAAACAATTTTACGCGACAAAAAAAAAAACAAATAATGAAAATAAAAAGCAATAAAAATAATTATTAAAAATCAATAAATGTATATTTAATAATATAACGAAAAAAAAAATAACAAAATTTAAGTACAATATTAAAAAAAAAAACAAAAGAAATGATAAATATTTACAAAAAAATAAAAGTAAAAACAAAAAGTTAACTTTTCCTTTTAAATATTGTGCAAGAAAAAATAGTAAAAATACGTATTTTTAAAAATCTGTTTTAATAATAATAAATTCTATTCGATTATTAATTAGTTTTTTTTTTTTGTTTTTAATTTGTGACAATAGTACACATGCACTTAAAATTAAAAACATTCTTGTTTTAAATTTAACAAAAAAAAAAAAAAAGAAAAAAAATTAAAAACATTTAAAATTTTTGTGTGTAATTAAGAAAAATATTTTAAAAATTAGTTTTTACTTTATTAATATTTTTATTTTTTAAAAAATAGGATTATTCTATAAAAAAAAAAAAAAACTTTGGTTTTTAAGAAGAATTTCAAATTTATCGAAATTCGTCACACACAGAAGTGGAATTGTGTAATTCGATTGAGATCAATTCGAATCGAAAATAAATTTGCAACTAACTATACCTTTTCGATACGATTTAAAGGATCAAATCAAGTTACACGATTCCACACCAGAACGGAAGTTTCATACATATATGAATTTAATTTTAGTCATCCAGATCGATTTAATCTGGGGTAATTATTATTATTAAACGTAATACAGAACTAAGCTCCTAGACCCAACATGAAACGTTAGTTATTGAGCTCAGATAAATTTTCAATAATGAAAAACAAAAAGGGCTTAACTTTTGACTTGATGAGAATACAGAAATGGAATCGTATAATTCGATTGAGAACTAAATCGAATCGAAAAAGCATTTCGACATGATTTAGATCAAAAATCGAGTTACACGATTCTCATTCCAGTCTTAGATTTTTTTTTATATATAATCTGATAGGAAATCTTCGTTCAACAAGAAAGAGTTCGTTAGTTTAGGAATTTATTGATTTTTATTATCTTTAATTTCGAAGTTGAACAAAGAATACCAACAAACAAACAACCTGTAATATAGTAATATGATTGACTAAAAAGACTATTCGAATTTAAGTTAAAACTATATTCGATTCATGAAATTCGAATGAAAGGAGATGTAATTGGCTACTAGCAGAAATGTGGAGATATAAATTAAGAAGAATCTCGATTAATAAATGAAATGATTAATTATTTTGTATTAATTGATACAAAAGCACACAATATACCCGAAGAACCTTTAAGGAATGTAAAATGTATTTATGTTGAGTTCAAAGACATGAAATCTCGGTCAAAATTATCAAAGATGGAAATTTCATTTTCAGAAGTGGGATCGTGTAATTCTATTACATTACCATTCCTATCGTTTGTTTGATACGATTTGATTAAATATGAGTTGCACAATGCCACTCCTGGTCATTTTACAATGGCACAAAACATGTATCTTGGAATTTTAATAATTGCTAGAATATGTTACAGATTGGAAAATCTTAAAAAATATCAATAAAATAAAAAGCACAGCAATTTGTCCAGAGTAATAAAAATTATAAGGATTTGTTGTTTTACTCTCATGAAAGTCCTTATGAAATAATATTGTATAGGAAATAATGAAGAATCAAATCCATATATTATCTAACTTTAATATTTTTATTAAAATTTTTCATGATTTCCAATCTATAACACGTTCTCGCAGTTATTAAAATACCAGAAAACGATTTGGACTTCTTAAAAAATTACCAGGAGTGAAATCTTTTAACTGGATTTGACTCAAAATCGTATCGTAAAAGTATAAGAATGGCAAATTTTTTTCGATACGATTTCGTTTCAATCGAATTACACGATTCCGCTTCTGACAAATTCGATGGAATCCAGGGGTAAGTTATTTCACACTTTTGATTCGACCAAAAAGTAGTCGTTTCAACATATCTTTAATTTGGTTTTTCAGATGGCTGAAACAACTTACGTGCTAACATGCCAGGACACGTTTTGGTCAGTGTCGGAAATCGATCTTTGGCTCTATCACTTTTTATATAACCTGAATTGAGCACATTATTTTTTTGTCAAAATGAAAAGGGCGGCGCCCTATTTTTTTTTTCCAACGCCGCCCGTCAACTAATTTTCGTAGAATTTATTTCTTTTTTTGTATAAATTCTCTCTTACAAGATATTGTGTGATAAAAACTTTTTACATGTTTTAATCGATTTAGTTCAAACTTAAAATTATATATTTAAAAAAAAAAACAAAAACAAAGCTTAAATTAAACTACTACTTGTTGACACATGCAAAATAAAAGTTTTTATGTTTTCAAAATTTAGAAAAAGCTTATTTTGTATATTTTAAAATGTATGTCAACTCTAATATTTTTATTTAATTAGGCTGAAAACTATTTCGAAAGAAAAAGAAAGAAAAACAATTTAAAAAAAAGATTTCAAATTACGACAAAATCACGTCTTTGTGAGGAAGAAAAAGAAAGAAAACCTTCCAAATAAATTCTTTCTTTTTTGTGATTAATTTCTAAAATCAATAAAATCCACTCTACCCTTTCTATACGGTGATTGATGCGTAACGCGTTATATGAGAACCGCGTTACAAGTAACTTATGATTAATACAAAACAATTTGTACCGCGTTATGTAGAAACCACACAACCTTTTAAAACAATCTTATAAGACTATCGCGTTATATGGAAGCTGGGTCTTAAGAGTACTGTGTTATAGGAGAGGGATGTCGCAATTTTCGTTACACGTTATATGAGGGTTGAGTGTATAATTTTCAAAGTTTAATTGATCGCGTTATAGTTTTGTTTTTTGTTTTTTTAATTTTAGTCGTAATTTGGAGAGCCTTTTTAATTGGTTTTCTTGAATAAAAATGATAAGCAAAATACTATCAATGCTTAAAAAAGTGCTTAATTTAAAAAATTATAGATATTTAATTAGTTTTTTTTTTTTTATAATATATTACAACATGAAAAATCACAACAACGTTTTTTTGGTTTAAAATTCTTATATTCGATTTCATCATTAACGAGATCAATATTATTTAATGATGTTCTCTGTAAATGTTCAAGTCTAGATTTTAATTGTCGCGGTGATACAATACCACGTATCTCAGATGTTTTATTATTAATATTATTATCATTTGTTATTAATTGTAATGTATTATTATTATTTGTAATAGTTGTTTTTCGAATATCTTTATCATCATGTTGTGAGCAAGTATTTAATAATTCAAATTCTGGACACGGTGAATGAGATTCAGCTGATTCTGGTGTATATGGTTCTTGTCGTCCATCAATATGTGTTGTTAAATAATGTGTATCAATACGATTAACAATAATATTATTAGCTAACATTAAACGTTTTGATATTAATGTACATCGATGTTCGGTTGTTTGTTTTTTAATAATATTACAACATTCTGGACATATTGAACCATCTAAATTAATTATATTATCTTTATGATTCAAATTTGTAATATAATTATTCGATTTTTTTATATCAGTTAATATAGAACACATACAAACATTATAATTATCTGTATCAATAACATTAATACTAACTAATGGTTGACGTTCTTCGTGTTGTTGATTATCATCATTTGTTGTGAAATTTTCATTATTATCATTATTATTATCATTACGTAACATTTTCTTATCACGTATTAAAAGATTTTTACCAATTAATTTATCTAAATTACAACAATCAAGCAAAATTTTACAATATTCTTCACTTGTATATAAGCAATAAGCTTGTAATTTATCATTTATGTATTTAACATTCATGATATCTAAATCAGATGATAGACTTTCTGATTGACTAACATGCTCATTACATAAACAACATCGAACAATACCTTGAAATGTTTTCATATGAACGCTTAAATAGACTGGCTGTTAAAAAAAAATTACAATTAAATATTAATTAAGAAAAAAAAAACACAATTCCTTTTTACCTTATGATCACCCATACAAGTATCTTCACCGATTATATTATAATCAGTTGAAGAAAATGCATCATCAACAATGAGATCTCTTGCTGTTGGACTAATAACAATACGATCACACCATGCTGGACAACGTGTTGACATATAATTCTTTGGCATATCTGGTTCTTCTTCGTATGGATATGATGGTGGGAATGTTATTGGATATTCAACAAGTACTTCACGTAATGGTTCCAATTCACGATCAAATTGTTGTAACTAGAATTTTGTATGTGTATTTTAAAGAAAGAAAATATTTTTTAATACTATAATTAATTTTTACCCATGATTCTTTAAATTTTGTTTGATGTTGAACATGATTAAATTCTTTTTTACCAACAGTAAGTACATTATTACCATCTGGATTACGATAGTGAACTTTAGTACTATCACTTTTTATATTTTGAACACGATGAACTGTTAAATCTTCTGTTAATTTCTTTAAAATGAAAAAAAAAAACCAAGTTAATAATAATATTAAACAAGAAATTCTACATACTTTTATAACACCTTCTGTATCACAACGGAAATTAAAATCTCCAAATATAAAATAAGGTGCAACACCATTTTTCGAATCTGTATGAAATCTAGACGAAAAATTAAATCTTAATCTTTAATATTCATTTTCAAATAGCTTTGCAAATTACTTTTCCAATGTATGAACTAATGCTCTTCGTCGACTTTTACAATAAACTGATGGGAATTCTTCACAAGCAGCTAAATTTGAAGCATCATGAAATAAATGTATATTAACGAAGTCAATAACAGTACAATTTAATTCCCATCTTGTACGTAAAAATCCTTTTCGTGACCATTTACACTAAAAATTAATTTAGAAAAAGGTTTTTTTTTTTTTTTTAAAGAGTTAAAACAATATAAAGTAATTGAAAATCGACCTATAGCCGATTTTTTGATGCCCTATGGTAGACATGGGATTCGTAATTAACAAATCTATAGTTCAATTAATTAACTCTGAGAAAGAAGAACCAAAACTACTAATTTTTCAAGATTTTTTCTTTATAACTTTGTTTCGTCTTTTTCAAATTTCCTCTAATTGGCAGGTAGCCTGGGACCTAATAGCATAAATATATTTTAGAAATTTAATGGAAATCGGTATATTCGTTTTTACAATGTATTTTCATTGTAAAAACTTTATGAACAAACTTATTTTCGTCTATGACTATTTCTTTCTCCACTATTCTTGGACCGATTATACTGAAATTTAACATCGTATCGTCTATTTGTGTAGTTAACCTATAATAATTAATTTAAACAAAATCGGTTTACAAACTTTCAAATTAAATCCGAAAAACCATTAAAAAAATAGACTAAACTTTCTGGTCACCCTGGTTTTTTCTTTATAACCTTGCTCCCCCTCTGCCGATTTTCCTGAAATATAATACCAAACCAAGTTAAGAAATAACCAACTTACATTATAAGTTTCATCTAAATCGGATAACGTGTTTATGAGTTATTTTGTATAAAGACAGACGGACATGCAGAAATCAATATAACGTTTGAGTCTTATTTTGATCTGTTACAAATGTAGTGACGCAAAGCTAACATTTCTCCTACCATAGGGCAATAAAATAAAATAAAAAAAATGTTTCTACCTCTGGAAAAAAGTGTTGTGGAAATTTAGATTTTTCTTTTGTTGAAACTGCTTCAATATTTCCCGTATGAATATTTTTACCATCAACAGTTTCCCATTCATGTGAAAGAAAATTCCATATTCTTACTGTTTGAATTGTTTGATGAACAAAATATAAATTACCAAGAGCCTTAAAAATAAATAATTTAAAATATAGATTTTTCAAGAAAAAAAATTTCATATAAAAAAATTTTTACAGTAAAATGTTCAGCTGAATTATAATCTTCATCTAAATAAACTCGAATTCTATTATATTCGGATAGTTCTTCAGATTCGCATAATTGTTTTATGAATTCCTGAACATATTCCATAGATTTCTCGTAAGTCTTGCCACCCACCTCCTGCAGGTGTAATCCTAGAAATTGTGGTTTCAATAATTTCACTCGAGTTAAAAATTCTTTTATCCATGCTTGTAATAATCGGGATGGCTGTACATATATATATGTATGAAAAAACAAAAGAAAAACAAACAAAATTTAAGTACAAAATCCAATTAAGTGGAAAAAGAAGAAGACAAAAAAAAACAATTTATTGATTTTCTTTCGAGGCAAGTTTTTTTTGCGTCTTGTCAAAGGAAAGAAATTTCGTCTTTTTTCTCGAAAATAATGTTATATATTCTTTTTTTTTCTTAATTTTAAAAACTACTTACATCTTCAAAAACACTTCCCACATTTGCGGTGACTAGAAGAAATGGCATTGAATCGATTTCCATGATCATAAAATTGTAAAAAAAATTTGTCCTTTTCCAAATTTATTTAAAAACAAAAAAAATGAAATTAATTTTGAAATTTTCTTGAGACAGGTTTTTTTTATATTTTATTTTTTATTTTAAATCATAAATTTTCTCCATACAATGTTTTTGAAGGGAAAATTATTGAAAACTACCACAAAAAAAAAAATTTTCTCTGTTAAACATTTTCTGTTTTTTAACTTTAATTAATTAAAAAATACATTATCTCAAATTAAATTAATTATTTTAATCAATTCAATTTTCTTGCATACAATGTTTTTGAAGGGAAAATTATTGAAAACTACCACAAAAAAAATATTTTTCCGAATATTTACATTTTTTTTTTTCATAGTTGTCAAAATTTACTGACGTTTTTTCGGGTGCGCGGTAAATGGTTTGAATTTCTACTAAATCAGCGCTGCCACATTATCTCAAATTAAATTAATTATTTTAATCAATTCAATTTTCTTGCATACAATGTTTTTGAAGGGAAAATTATTGAAAACTACCACAAAAAAAATATTTTTCCGAATATTTACATTTTTTTTATTCATAGTTGTCAAAATTTCTTTACCTTCTTTTAGACGTTTTTCGGGTGCGTTCAAATTGTCCGAAACTGAATTTTGAAGGGAAAATTAATTTTGAAATTATTTAATGTTTAATTCATTTTTTTTCATAGCCACCCCGCCCGGCCGGCCGGCTTCAGGATGACGCCTGCAAGTCAGGCGTTCAAACGCTTCCACAAATCTTGGGTGGGTAGCACATACATGGATGTCACGCAGTTTACCCACCCTTGTATATTTGAATTTCAGCTAGAAAAAAGAAAAGAATTAGTATATTGTATGTACATTTTAGACTTCATTGTACTTACTCTTTCACGAACAGATTTTACCCTTCCCAGTCTTTGCCTTGCTCCAGTTTTGTCAAACTGGTCGCCCTGCGCCGATCTGGGATTTATCAAATAAGTCTGGAAAATAAAAGCAATTAGTTGTGCGAACATTTTAAACTTAATTCTACTTACTGTGATTTGGTAGAACTGAAATTTGCTTTGAGACTAGTCAGAAATAATATTATGTTGAAATTCACCTGGAAAATAGAATCCAATTAGTATATTGTATGAACATTCTGAATTGTACTTACTCTTTCACGAACAGATTTGACCCTTCCCAGTCTTTGCCTTGCTTCAGTTTTGTCAAACTGGTCGCCCTGCGCCGATCTGGGATTTATCAAATAAGTTGGTTGTAGGAACTCAAGGCTTATTTTTTGTTTTAAAACACCTAGAAAATAGAAGGCAATGAGTATTTTTAAAAGCGCTTTAAACTTCATTAAACTTACTCTTTCAAGCACTAATTTGAGCCTTCCCGGTCTTTGCCTTGTTCCAGTTTGGGCAAACTGGCAACCCTGCGCAGACCGGGAATTGGCAAAATAGTCTGCGTGTTTAGGCAAACACTGAAATTCAAAAAATAATAAATGTTGAATAATACATATCAAGTTATTGTAATAACTGCTTACTTTCTTAAAGAATATAACACCTAAAAAGCCACATGAAGCCTTTTTAGCTGCGCCGCGATTTGTCTGAAATTAAAAACAATATTAATATTGTATTTTGTTTTTGTACATTACCATTATGACTTACATGCAGTGATGTTACGAAGAATTAGCTTTTCAAAAAATAAATCAAGATGTTGAAGAGATTCCAGAAAGACAGTCAAAACATCCACGCACAATCTCGATTCAGCAACTTATTAAATTCAAATCCAGAAATGGGGTTGAAGAGAAACCATTCTTAGATCATTTCTCGACTTGAAAGGGAACACCAAAGGCGAATACGAAAGAAACCAACGATACAAACAAATACCGAATACCCAGAAGTATTACAATATGACATCGAATCAAATTTGTTTGTTTTAGCACGGGAATAGAAAACTTTTCCGGAAATTAGGAATACCGGCGAAAACGCTAATCAGCGATTGCTAAATCGACTTATGTCATGCCATCCAAACTGAATGGTATAAATATATACTACAAAGATATTTCGAATTGAAGGAGACCATATCCATATTTTAAGCCTATTTTCACCGAGAAAACAAATACGATATGATTCTTTGGCTTTCTATCAGTACCAAAGTTCAGCAGGAATAACAGAATGATAAAAGAAAATTATTCGCGCAGTCTTCAGAACAAAGTGTTCTAATTTCTTTAACTACAAAACAGAGCACAGTCATAAGTTAGGTTTTTCAATTCGTACAGTGTCGAAAAAAACTGGAGAAATAACCTAGTTTGAAGACTTGGAAACAACCCTTCGCAAATTTTACTCACGACATTACACAAAACCATGGCAGCTGACCCCAGCAAACATATGCCACTGTAGAATATAACAAATTCTGAAGAATTTCTCACAGAGCAGAAATTGAGAAAGGGTTAGGATAAAATTCAATCCAGAGATAACAAGGTTTCAGGTTGAACAATCAAATGTATGTCAACTAATTCCAACGAACACGTTAAATTTGAACTTTCGCATTTAAAAACTAAAAACCGTTGTATTGCCAAAGAAATAATTGACGGGGAAAAATATATGATATTGCAGAAAACGACAAGTTTATTGCCAAGAAATTAATTGGGAAAAAAAGTGCAATTTTTTCATGAGAAGAGCTAATACTGCATAAATCACCCAATGAAAGGTATGGTATGTCCGAACTCCAACGTTATTCGGAAGATGAACCAGATCAACAAAACAAGTTCAAAATATTTTGACTATCCATGCGTTCACTGCATCTGAATTACAATAGAGTTTCAATATGAAGAAACACATCCCACTCTCGCGATGATATTGTATTTAGAATGTTTCATAAAGCAACGTACTTTAAAGGCAAAAGAACGTTGATTTATAATCCATCAAAAATACACAAATCACGGGAGTGGAACGTGATATCACATTGGTGCTCTATTGAAATTCTAATGCAATTCCAAACCAAGTAACTTGCATCTGCCTTTATAATGCATGTTACTGGCCGCATTTATGTCCCGATTCCACACAGTTTTGCAGTTTGGGTTTATGCAAACTGCAAAACGGTGTGGTGATCGAGAAATATTAAGATTTTCAAAACATTTCGAGCAGAGTTTTGTCGATCTAAATTCATCGACCAAAACAACGTCGCACAGTTTTTTGAGATAACTCAAAACTAGACGGTGCGGAGTTCGAACATAACCTTTCATGGGAGAATTTGCCGCAGTTGTCGCTCCCCCCATAAAAAAAAGTACACTTTCATTCCCAACGAACTTCTTGGCTAACTCATGCGCCGTTTTATGCGACATCATATATTTTTGAAATTTTAACCGTGCAACTTTTCGTTTACAATACTCGGTTTGTAAAGTTATTAAATGTCGGAGCTGAAATTCAACGTATTCGTTAAAATTGCTTGACATACACGAAATTGTTCTCTCTGTCGCCGTTTCCCGATCTTCGCGAAACCTCGTTACCCTAGATTGAACTTCACCAGTCCATTTCAACAATTTCCTTTTCCGCGAGAATTCTCCAGAATCATACCTGTATTGGGCCGATTTGTATTTTAAGTTTACAAATCCACCCACAGGGTTATATTCTGCAGTAGCATACATTAATTTCAAGCCGGGGTCACAACCCATGACTTTGTCGTAACCTCCCGAGGAAAATTTTTGCCGAATTGTTCCCATTCTAGCATCTTCCAAACTAGGATCTAACTCTAGTTTCTTCCGACGGAATAGCAACGAAATAGCTACTCCATCTGTACGAATCGAGAAATCGAACTTATGTCCGCTCGTTTCCAATTTTTTGTAGTTAAAGAACTTATCCCACATTTGTTCTCTAACTGGCCGGAATAACTCCCATTCTGTTTTATCACCCTGTAATCTCACTGAACAGAGTACGTCGAAGAAAGCTTTGGAATCATATTGTATATGTTTCCTCCCTTTCTTGAAAATAGGGAAAATACGGAAATTTTTTATCTCCTCCCTTTCGAAATACCGTTGCAAGCGATATAAAAATGGTATATATTTGTACCATTCAGTTTGAAGATTTGGAAAACCACCAGAGTGGTTTAAAATAGACATAAGCCGATCTAGCAATACCTGATCAGCGTTTTCTTCAGACCCATCATTGAACAGATGGTCCAATGTCAAAAATGGGTCTATATCCGGTTCTATTGTCCGGAAAAATTTCCTAACCCTCCGATACATATGAAGCCTAATATTATTTTTTAGGCTGGTTTCATATGTATCGGCCGCTGATCTAAACAAATTTGACCGATATGACCCGTCATATTGCTCTAAATCTGTGTCATTCCGTATTTGCCTATAAGCCGGTTTCATTTCGTATTTCCTTAGGCTATTGGCTTTCAAGCCGTAGAAATAATCCAAGAATCTTGGTTTCTCTTCTATAACCAAGTCTGGATTTGAACTCAAACGGTTACTGTAATCGTGAAATATGTACATGGATGCTTCAACCATCCAACAGGATAGTACTTCAACATCCAGATTTATTTTTGCAAAAAGCAACTCGTTTTTACATATTGTGGCCAAGCCACATTTCACCGCAAACGCCTGATATTGCTTAGCTTCAGGCTGGTGCAACCGTTTCATAGTGACTGAAAAAAGACCAAACAAAAAGTTGGTTAGAATTTAAGTTGCGAATGGAATTCTTCCCATTTCAAACTAATTTCCCACAAATCCCTTTTTAAGCTGGTTGCTTTTATATTCTATTTCCATTTTAGTTTTTGGATTAATATAAAAACAGAAAACAATACAGTGTAAAACAATAGTTGATATCTGCATTAATGCAATACAAGAGCATATACGAAAAGATATGCCCTTCCATTTTTCAAATGCAACTAAAGTCGACTGTTTAAATAATATCAACAACAAAATGTTATTTGTATTAAAAAGACTTTTAAGTGAAATCTATATTTATTTCTTTTTGATTTATCTTCAACGATATTTAGAAGATTACGCACCGAAATTTTTTGTAAATGCTTAATTTACGTTTCCGATAAAGGGATAAATAAAGTAAATAAGGAAGTAAGTAAAATAATAATAAGACTCAACTAGCATCAAAGTCACATTTCCTATTAGGAAAGTGGATCATGACTTTGATAATAGGTAGATAGATAGATAGATTTTGTTAATGTTAGCAGTTATCAAGTCAACCCCAATCCCAAAGCAGTAACATGTATAGTAGATATTATTATTATATATTATCATAGAATAAAATCATATTCATTCCATTTGATTACATATCATTTTCAGTAAAAAATATCAAATATCAATTTAAATGAATTTAAAACAATTTTCCATCTTCATCAACGTAAAAAGAATTCAATTTGATCCTTATATTAATAAGTAGCAATTTTGTAAGATTAAATTTGTTTTGTTTACAAATAAGGTCTTTAATAGTACTTATTCCAAACTCCGTCGTAATTAGAAGTTTTCATTCCGTAGGAAGTTTGTTATTTCAAACTCCGTAGGAATCGAAAAATTGAGGTTTTTTTCTCCGACAGAAGTATTTTGTAGGAATTTTTGAATTGTGGACATAAAATTAAAAGGTTTGCTATTAATTTATTTTAATTTAAATAAATTTTAATTTTTTTAATGTTATTAAAATGTAGGTTCAACAAATAATTCAACAAATAAAAAGCAATACAAAAGATTGATTGAATTGCTTAGCGAATATCCTAGTATTGCACAAGGGTATGCAAAATAGAAAAGGAAAAAGTAGTTAATTTCTGGGAGATAGTTACTAACGAGCTAAATGCAATGAGTCCTTTTAAAAAAGTCTGCACTGGTTGGAAAAAGGTCCAATAATTAATGATTTCAAAAAAAAAAAAAAGGAAGTGTGCTTTTGACCACACTGTAGAAGTGAAATAGAAGCTTTTCTTTATGGTTTGTCAGCGAGTTGCATTTTGTTCCGTTTGTTTAGCAAGTTGCCTAGCCCTACATGTCCGCATCCGTTCTGCACCAGTCATAGCCGTACTCGTCGAAGCCTTGTCAACGACTTGTGTTTGTTGGACTTGTTGAGCAAGTTACCTAGCCCTACGTGCCCGCGTCTGTTCTGCAATAGTCATAGGCGTTCGCGTGAAAGTATTATCAGCGTGTTGTGATTGAAATATTACTCATTATAACCTCCACAATAATACCGAACATTGTAATCGTCTAGGACGTCCACATAATAAAATATTTTGTAATGTAACGTTTCGTCAAAGTTCAAAAATTGTTATTGAATACAGCGCCGAAGTGGTGGGAGATAGAACTATTGTGTCTTCAACGGAATTACTCGCCATAAAAACCTCTACAACTTTGCCGAACATTTCAATCGTGTACGACTTCTACATAAAAAGTTTTAAAAAATTTCAAAAATTTGTATCGACTACAGCGCTAATACGGTGATAGATAGAACTATTTCGTCTTCAACGAAAATAATTCTAATCACAACCTCCACAATATTGTTGAACATTGTAATCATCTAGGACGTCCATATAATGAGATATTATGTAATGTAACTAATGATCACGTAGAAATATCACATTCAGATACTTCAATGCTATCAATTGATGATGCATTAAAAATAGAACATACCCCTCTAAAAAGTTCTATACTTGCCAAAACAAAAAGAGATGAAGTTACTTAATTAATCTTCAATTAAGAAGCCATATGGAGTTTAATAATCAGCAACAAAAATTCAAGAAATTCCTGAGAACACCCAAAAAAATATGTAGAACAATAAGTTAATGAATCCATTTAAACTGTAATAATTTATTAAAAATAGGAAAAATATTCAAAAAACAACAGAAATTATTTCAAACAAATTTCATCTTGTGCAAGTGTGTAGTTATAGGCGCCTGAAAACAAAATCTTATTGGGAAAATCTTATAGGAATTTTCTTCTTTAGTCAACATAGTTTCACCTTTCTTCAGTTGCAAACAATTTTGTAATAGATCATTACGCTGATTAGCAGTTAGTTGCTTTCTTTTTCGAAATACAACACAAATAAATTTTATCAGTTATATTATGTTAATTTTATTCTTGGATCGCTCATGGTGCATTCATGTTGGAATATGCAGATTGAAATTTATCAATATGTTCTTTTAAATGGGTTTACTACTTAATTTCGTTTGCTTGGTTGTGTACTATAATTTTTTTAAGTCATGTATTTTGTTGAAAATTGTGGGTATTGTGGGATTTGTAAGTGGTTTATTGCATGTAGCTTGAAATGAAACAAACGTAATTAATGTTGGAAAATTTTTGATTTCAATTTTGAGAATAATAGTAAAAAATGTTTACTTGCTTTTTAGTTTGAATTTTTGATTTCAATCGCATGTTCGTATTTCGGAGGACATGTAAGCAATCGGTCCGATGGATTAATACGTAACAACTACCAAAAACTAGAAAGTGTACAATTGGGTCGCACGGTCTAAGTGCTCAATAAAAAAAAAATAACTAGACACAATGAATGGTTCTTCGTAGAATTGTTTCGAATATGAGCTTTTTTAGATTGTCATTTTTAATTTGGTCATGAAGAAAATAACGCAAGTTTTTAATTGATTAAAGGATTTAATCCATATAAGTAGTATTTTTAGAATGTAAGAACATTTATATTTTTCTACGTTTTTCAACCCGTCTACTATTAAACTTGTACTATATATATTCTGAAAGCAATTTTTTTTAAATCACTAGAATTTACAGATGACAATGATTATCTGAAAATTTTAAAATGCTTATATTTTGCTTCGCATTTTTCATAATAATGGCGCAATTGTACCATAGACAGTGTATTTACAACAGTTATCAAAATACGACAATCATAGTAAAATCTCGACAAGTAAAAGTATATGAAAAAAAAGCATATACGAAAACTCTCAAAATTCACATAGTAAATGTAATCGAATATCAATCAATGATATGCTGCTAAACAATTTGTGTCGCATTAAAATCCATGAGTCAAAAATCGGGACATGTTTCATGAAGCGTTCCAGTATTTAAATGTAAAGCAATGAATACAAATCAATTTGATGAAAGCAAATTTGCAAGTCGTTTCGGTATCTTGTACCACATTTAAACCAAATGGTTTTAGGTTAACCATCCTTGAACGGATACAGAAACAACAAGCAAAATACGAATACAAGAAAAAACTACCTTATATGCCAAAATAATAAATGGGTTAAGAATTAAATCCCATTGTTGGATGTTGTCGATGTTTGTCAATAACATTGAAGCAAAAAAGTATAAGAAAGGATATATTCTCTAATTCAATATTTAACTTCTTAAGATGAGTAATATATAATATATCTCAGAAACAGCCTCTACTTTCAACAGATACGTAATTTTTCTAAACTATCTCTGTGAGATTTTAGTTTATATTCATTTGAATTTACAGATATGCAGATATGGTATCATCTTAGTGTTATTCAAATTCTTTTCCAGTTCCGAACTGCAATGTAAGTATATGCAAAAATCATTTCTAACTGTCCGGATCCGGATAATTTTTAATAAGAATGATGACTTCCACAGAATCCGTTCGTATTGAAATAAAATTACTTATCACTTACCTTATAGTGTATGTTTTCCAGGATGACTGGATGTAATGTCTAACCACACCGGGCGGGGTGGCTAAATCTGCTTCAGGATGACGCCTGCAAGTCAGTCGTTCGATCACAAATTGTATGTGTATTTTAATGTCTAAAAATCTTTCCCTACAAAATAGAAAGCAATGAATATTTTATACACGTTTTAGATTTCATGGTACTTACTTGAAAAGATGAATAAATATTTTTAAATCTTGTGTAAATAATGGTTAAATTTGCGCTCCACGATTTTTCCTGGAAAAGGAAAAAATGTTCATAATAAAGTTGAAAAAAAAAACATTTCCCAAAGAAACTCACTCCTTTTTTAATTAGCCAATTGATAAAAATTATTATATTATATATATTATTATTATTATTATTATTATTATTATTATTATTATTATTATTATAATTGATAAATAATTTAATATTTTCTAACCTAAGTTTTACAAAAACAAAAGGACGTTGAGATTTCAAAATTGCATTCCTCAAAATTTTTTTTCTTAGGTCAAAAATATTAACAATATTTCGCTAATCCTCAAAAATTTTATTGAAAGTCCGCTCGTAATATGGGTGGGGGAAAAACTGTGGTAGGTGCCACTACGAATTTCTTAAAAATTTCATTTTTGACTCCCACCATTCTCCCACCACTTCGCACCAGTAGAAACAGCCACTTTCAACAGATACGTAATTTTTCTAAGCTATCTCTGTGAGATAACTATTTTAGTTACAAGTATAAAATCATTTGAATTTACAGATATAATATGGCAACTATGTCTGGTTATGGTTATATGTTCTTCAAAGAACAGGGATAGAAAATTTTGTGTACTCATTATTCTACAGGACAAGAATTTTTGTCGTTCATTTTTGAAATACAATATATTTTAATTTAAATGTAATTTATTTATATAATTCATTAATTAAATGACTTTTTAATTCCTAGCTTAGTATCTGGATTATCATTAACAAAACGATATAGTATATTTATGAAAGTCATCTGTATGAGACAGGTTTTTTTTATATTTTTGGCAAAAATTTTAAATCATAAATTTTCTCCATACAATGTTTTTGAAGGGAAAATTGTCCGAAATATTTTTTTATATAAATGGTTTGAATTTCTACTAAATCAGCGCTGCCAATCGTTAGAATTTTTTTTTTTATACAAAAAGCCACCTCATCTGAACGTATGTCAAATTTGGTTTTTTTTTGACATGTTAATTTCTTTTTGAAGCGGTGTGAAAAGGATTTTTTTGTTCAATTTGCCGAGAAAATGAAACAAATTCCGAATTTTATAGTGTTATTTACTCTTTTTGTATATTATGCAGAAGGAATAATGTTCAATTTACAACCGAATACCCAGAAATGTTTGAAAGAAGATATTCAGGGTAATTCAATGGTTGTTGGTGAATATGAGGTTACTGATGCTCCCGGACAAATCATTGATTATATTGTACGTAATGAGAAATATGAATATTTTTTCTTTTTTGTATAATTTTAAATGGTTTTTTTTTATTAAAGATTAAAGATACAAAAGGTCATATTTTATCACAAAAAGAACGTATAACAAAAGGAAAATTCAGTTTTACATCTGAAATTTATGAAACTTACGAAATTTGTTTCATATCAAAAGTACCGCCACGTAAGTCCTTTCGTTTTTTTTGTTGGGAACTTTTATCAACTTTTATATTTTCCTTATCTATTACAGATCAACGTGGTATGGTTCAAGAAATAGCATTAATTACGAAGAAAGGTGTAGAAGTTAGAAATTATGAAGGCGTAAGTAATATTTTTTTGTGATTAAAAAGAATAAAAAAATTTTATAATTAATATAATTTTATTTATTTTTAATGGTTTATCGATATTCTTCAGTTGGTAAATATTGATATTTTTCGCTTTGTGTTTTTTTCCTTTCGTTTTTGATAGAATTTTTAATTTTGCTAAACCAAAGAAAAATGAATTTGTTTTATTGCCAGTGGTGGCGAAACTATGGTCACAGAGTGGCATGTGATACAATTTGAACAGGTACCCGCGTAAATTTTTCAGAAAGTACATTTAGATTTCAAAGCTTTGCAAAACACAAAAATGATTCTTGAAATTATTTACTAGATTATTACGTGAAGAAATTAATTTTCTACTTGTTATTACACCTTTTAGACAAGTGTTTATTGAATATCTCTAGATCCCACAGCGTTGGGGAGTCGAATATTGTTTCGGGCTTGATTTTTGAGCGAATATTCCCAATGTGCAGGATTACACGCTATGTTTTTTGGGTAGAATTCTACCGCAGATATAGGTTACGGTTGGTTGGGGGTGAGGCAGAAGATCTACCTCTCGAAATGTTGGCGCAACGGAGTTTTTTACGCACACAAACAAGTCACTGTTTGTGTCGGTTTCGAAAAAAATTGAAAATTCAAGCGCGCCATTCGCTTACTAATCGGTTTGGTAGTTTTCTACCCAAAACTTGACGGTAGATTTCTACCGCGTGTAATCCGGCACAATGGGATTTAATATTGAAGAATCCTAGTCGCAACAGAGATGCTGTCGTCTTAATAATGGACCTACCAGTTGATTTCTGAATTACAATTAGAAAACGTGTTGATATCATTACCGAACGCAAACTAAATAATGCAAAAACAAATATACTGAAAGACTGCATCATGAAGAGTGGTTTCTAAAATTTGGAAGAATTCAAACTTTAGAATGCACAGATTTATATTCTTTGCCGAATTTAACGAAAACAAATAAAAGAATGTCGCAATACAGTAAAATAATTAATTGAAAATACTTCGGTCTAATTAAATTAGCGATATTCTAATGTAGAAAAATTATATCAAAAATAGCAAATTTAAATATAATTAAATACTATTTAACTTTTGATTTTGATTTTTTAATTCTGACTCATCGATAAGAAAAGGTTCGCCATCACTGTTTTAGATTTTGATAAGAGTGTGGATTGTCTTTTATGTTTTTATTTTTATCCAGAAAAAAAAAGAAATTCGTCGAACTAATATCTATACTAATTTTCCGGGCCTTAATAACTTTGAAGATACCAACTAAAAATCTAAAATGATTAATTTCTTTTTTATTTTTAATACTGTTGTTTTTTTTTGTGAATTCTAACTTAAATTAAAAAAAAAAACAAATACCAAAAATAAATTTAATATTTAAAGTAATTTTTTTTAGATTGGCGAAGCAGCAAAACTCAAACCATTGGAAGTTGATTTAAAACGTTTAGAAGATTTGTCCGCATCAATTGTTCAAGATTTCGCTTTAATGCGTAAAAGAGAAGAAGAAATGCGAGATACAAATGGTAAAATATTTTCAAAATTTCAATTTAGAAATGCTTTTTAATATATTTTCCGTCCAATTTTCAGAATCAACAAATAGTCGAGTTTTGTTCTTTAGTATATTCAGTATGTGCTGTCTTTTAGGTTTAGCTACTTGGCAAATACTCTATTTAAGAAGATTCTTTAAAGCCAAAAAACTTATTGAGTAAAAAATTAAATTATGTTTATAAAAACAAAAAATTAAACAAAATCTTCACTTATTTTTTTTTTCAACATTTATCATTTTTAAAATCAAATTTTAATATAAATAAATTTGAAAAATACATTTTGTAAGCGTTTTTTTTTCTTGTGGAAATTAGAGAAATGTAGACAAAGCCTTCTGAAAATTCCCAACGGAAAAGTGTTCTTAATAGAAAGAAGAAAGTAAACTATTCCATAACCTTCGAGTCTTGAACAACTATTGAAGCTCTAATGTAGATCGACTTATGACTGACGACTATTTCCTATATCTTTACTTGCTGCTTTAAGCAATCGTCCCACACATTCGTGAGCTTATAAAGAAGTCGTATTAAACAGGCCCGATAGATCATATTCGTCCCAAGTGGGTAGTTGATATACTTACGATTTCCAGAATAATCTTTGTTGCTTGATTTTGATTTAGACTATCAACTGCAGATTTCTTCTCCTTACTCTGCTACCTAACAGCACCTTCTACGCTCTGCTTTTTCTTTCTTTACAATCGTACCAAAGATATAAAGTGAAGATGTGGAAAGTTCAAAATAGCTTTTACTTAGCATAAGTAAATTACATTTGTTCATACGGGGAGAGATTTAAGCTCGTACCATAAGTCTTAATGTAATTTACTCATGTTAAATAAAAGCTTTATTGAATTTTACATATCTTTACTTAAAATCTTTGGTCGTATTACGAATCTATCCGCCTGTCTTTTTTACTTTCTACGCACACTTGTCCTCATCCCTTCTTTGCTTGCATTTGTCCCTATTTTATAATATGAGCTGCTCACAAACTAGTTTTACCAGTCCACGACGGCTCACGTACACACTTAGGCATTCCGCCATACCCTCTTTTTGATATATGCGTACATAAAATTGTTTCCGTAATACATTTTCTCGAAAAATGCCGTCAAATTCCGAATGGATATTTTAAACACTCCACAATTTCTTATGTGGTTGATAGCTACCCGCCACACTCGGGCCTGTTATTAAAAGCTCACAACTTCTTCTTTTTAAAAATTGAACATCCAAGTCTTTTAGAGACGTACGGTTTCTACAATACCTTTTATGGGAAAAAACTATCTTTTCCACAATTTCTATAAAATAAAACAAAATCAATTCCATATAATATAATTTTTTTTTTATTTCAATACATTTTATGATAAAAAAAAAAAATACAAATCGATAATTCTTTCCTTTTATTTCTTTCCCTCAAGTTAAGTTATTTTGTATAAAGAAAAATGTTATTTCAAAAATTTAATTATTTCATAGGAGTTTAGACAGAATACCTACCCTATCTATGAATCCAGTAGCATTGACTAGGTTCACATTAGGAACAACCGACACACACCTAAAACATTTTTTGTTTCAATTTTGTTCCATGATTTATCTGAAACTGGCAAATAAAATGTGAAAATAATTTCATTTGTTCAAAATTGTTCGCCATTAAAAATATCGTTATATAAGAAATAAAATTATAAACGATATAAAAAATGGCTATTGGAATTGGCGTACAGTACATTTTCTTTTTGGTTTTTACGAATTTATACTTATCCAAATTTTTATTTTACTTATTTTTTTTTTTTTTTTGTACAAAATTTACGCTAAACTCGTGTGTGTACTCTTCTTGCAGTAAACATTTTTTTTTTGTTTGCTGAAATTTTAACATTTCTAATATGAGTAAAACTTTTATATTAACATATCTACAGTAATACCCCGACTTACGTGCAGTTCACGAGTTACGGGATTCTTGGCATATCTTCTTTTCAGTGTTTCTCTTGCTGCAAAACATATTGGACATGTTCCAAGACCGGTACTTCAGACTCAGTTCCAACAGAAATGCACATGACGCAATTGTAAGCGCTTGACAGAAGATCTAAACTCAATTAATTCGACTCGAACGAAAAACTCGTTATAGCTACAAAGTAAGAAATACAAAAAAATATTAGCTTGTAGCGAAAGTGCATTTTTTGTATCTTCCGCAATATAAAGTTTTCACATTAGGGCATTTTGATTACGATACAAGACCACAAAACGAAGCGTGACTCCCATTCTCTAGAGATAAAGACTTTTGTCGATAGATTTTATCTCAATTTTTTATTAATTCTGGGTGTTAAAAGTTACCATGGCAAATTTAATATAGTCTATAACCAGCACGTGTTTCGACGTGCTGGTTATAGACTATATTAAATTAAATATTAAATATTTTGAGATATGTTTCATCAAAATCAATCCACTCGTTTAGGAGCCAATTCGGTATATACAAACAAAATTTCTTAAATATAATATAGATCTTTCCTCGTTTTTCCTCCTTGTTAGTCCTTGATCTCAAACAAAACTTATATGTATTTATTAAGTTACTTTCCCGATTTTCGTCGCGTAATCTCGAGGTATTACTGTACTTGAATTTTTTTTATATTTTACGGGGAATTTTTTCTTTTGCTTCATTTTTAAAAAAAAAAAGAAAATATATTTATATGTTTAAAATTCAGATTTGAAATCCATCAAAAATGTAGAGAATTTTATTTAAATATATAATTCCATTAAAAAAAACCACCGACTTGTAATATTGTGGCTTTAGAAAACAAATAAAATCTGAATTTTTTTAATATAAATATATTTTATTTTTATTGTTACTATGAACCCACCTTGAGAAATATGAAGATTATATAAAACCCCTTTATCCATTCTGGAATGTATTAAAAGAAATATAAATAATATCGTGTTCAAAAAAAAAAAGAAAACAATATTCTATCAAACTCCTAATCAAAAGAAATTTCTTGTTTTTTAAATCTCAATAAATTCATTAAATACGAACAGAAAAAAAAAGAAAAAAAATAAGTTACTAGGAAAGAATTTAACCGATTTTACATTTATAATGTTTTAATTTAAAAAAAAGCCTTAATAATATAATTAAAATAAATATACGATAATAAAAATACAGACATTTTAAACTGCCTCCAACCATGGACTCTTCGAATTCTCATGGCATGCAGCACAAAATTCCAGTGAAACATTCCCATTTGTAACATGTAGACAAATTCCAGCATCTAAAACATCATCTCTTCGATCTGCATTATAGTAATTATGTTCATTTATTATATTAGTTTGTGACTCAAATGTATTATCATCGATTTTATTAATATCAGAATAATTTAGATCTTCACTACCTAAAAGGCATTCCCAACTGTCGTTTCTATTTAAATCAAAATCTGTGAAAAGAAATTTATGATTTTCATCAAAAGTTGAACTTAAAAATGGATCCGTCGATGAACTACCATTTTCATCCAATAAACTTGTACGTGGTGATGTAAATGATGAAGAAATACTATCTCCAATTTGTTTCGTTTCATTCTGAATTTTTGGATGATGTGTGGTTTTAATAACATTCACTAAAGACATTATTTTTGTTTTATTCGTTAATATACTACGTAAATATTGTTTCTCTTTGAATAAACTTTCGACTAATTTTGTTTGGCGTCTTAAAATTTTACGTAATTTCTTAGTTTCACGCCGATGTCCAGTTATTTCTTTTTCCAATGTTTCAATATATTCTTTTTTCTTGCGACGATTTTCTCGTGCCATTATTGCATTACGATTAAATGTATTTGGATTTGGACGTCTTGTTGGTAAACGTTGTACTTTCTTTGAAGCGGCTACACATTCAATTTTGTGTTGTTGCGTTTCAAAACGTTTTGTTGAATTGTTGTTGTAATTCTCTGGTCCAATGGAATTTTCCTCGTCAGAACTTGAGCTTGTTGAATTGTTGTTATAAAGATCATCATTACTTAAATCATCCATTGAAGATATTTCGAAACGATTTACGTTCATTTTTGTATTATTTTGCTCCCCAAAAATAATTCTCGGCACAGTTGAAGACGATTTTTTTTTTTTTTTTTAGAAACAAGAAAATAGATATTAATCTTGCCTACTTTTATAGTCCGTAGTTTACTTACAAATTATTTGAAATGACGACAATCTTCTCGTAACTTTCTCAGGATTTAATTATAATTCTGATATGATATAGAAAATTTTCAAGAGACTTCACTACTATTTTACAATGGCGACGCAAAATAATTTTATATGATTTCACATATTGCGCTTTCAATATTTAGAAGTGTATCTAACTTCGCTCATATGATTCAAAGTTATTAAAGTGGGAAACAGAATCGACAGGTTCATAGAATCGCTCAAATGTCAAATAGAAATATATATTGTACAGAAATGATGAAAAAACCACATTTAATTTAAATGCTTAATCAAAATTGTTTTATGTGTGGAATTATAAAATAAATTTTATATCGAAATTGAATTTTTTTTATTTTTCAAATAAAAAGAATCAATTTTTGCCATTTAGTTATGGCTTTAAACATCTATTACAAATTCGTAGTTTCTAATATTCCCGTTTGGCAGTACAATCTCTTAAATAAATTAAATAATTTTTAAATGTTATTTTTATGTTTTATGTTTTGTTTAAAATAACAAAAAAAACGGAAGAAAAGTTCATACTGAAAACGCGGGAATTTTGAGAAAAGCTTTTTTTTTCTGAATAGAAAAATTAACAAAATGACCAAAAGAAATATTTTGTAGTGAAAAGATATATTTTACTTCATAAAATTGTATATTTCGGTAAAATTTTCTGTACAACATAAAAAAAAGAAAAAAAAAAAGTAATACAATTTTTTTTATTTATTTACGCAATTTAAACAAAATAAATGTAGGATGGCCAAGTTAAGATGAATAAGATGTAACATGTAGACTCAGTTGCATGATAAAATAAGACCTATGTAAACATAAGACATGATAGTCTTATGCTAACCGGTTGATGACTTAACATAAGTCTAAGAAAAGGTCCAAGTCAAATATGAGTAATGCAGATAAGAGGTTTGCATGATAAATAAAAGAAGGAATATGATGTTTGAAGGCAGTCGATGGACAACCGCGATTAAGCGAGTAATAAAAACAGCAAAAAATAAGAAGAAATAAAGAGAATTAAAGAACATAAATTTGCAAAGTGTTTTCATTTTATAAATTAATCATCGTTTTTCCTACATAAATATAATATAAAAAAACTAAACCGACCAATACTATGAATAAGAAACATTAATAAAACACTAGTGAATAAAATTGATTTTAAATAGAATTTAATGCTACAATAAAAAAAAGGAGTTTACTACTAATATCAAAGGAAAGATTTAGTATTAATTAAAAAAAAGAAAGAAGAAGAACGGAGAACGTAAGAAGGAAATTATGTTATCAGGATGGACAAAGGTAAATTTTAAATATACATAAAAATTGGTGGTTGAATAGCACGAGTTTTGGCGCAAAAAGCAAATAATAATGGCGTTACGAAAGTTTCTAAAATCATTGCCGGCTAAGGCCTAAGTTATACAAGTACGACGATCATTGTAATGAAGGAAATAATTTTACAATGGAAAATTAACGTATTACAAAGATTATTTCTTTAAAAAAATATAATGCAAAACATGGGAAATAGTTTAGTAAATAGATTTAAAAAAAAAATCTTTGGTATATCACGTAATTTGTTTTTTATAATTATTTTTATAATTTGAATGACGAAACATGTTTTAATCTAACAGCTGTTTTGTGGACTGCGTTTCAAATTCATTTCATTCCACTGGAGAACTGCCAAGTTGATTCCTTCATCAGGAATTTTTCGCCGATATTCTAACCTCAAACTTCAGCGTCCCAATAAGAAAATAATAATATATAAAAAAATGGATAAAATTTGTGACTCATCGGTAAAAAAAGGAAAGCGAAGAAATAATCAAATTGGATTCGATGAAAAAAACCATTACACGACTTAGCTATGAACGAAAATCTGACTGAAAGTTTCTCTGACATTCGTAAAAGAGGTATAACTTCCTTTCATTGAAAATCAACGAAAAACGTTCGGTTTTCACTAGTTCCAAAATTTCCTTCATTACAATGATCGTCGTATAACTTAGGCCTAAGTGGATAAATGTTGGTTATCTCATTAAAACAACTCGCGGTAACAACAAATTGGAACGAGATTTCATTAACTAATGGAAAAAAAAAAGTTAAGGTGACAACCAAATAAATATGTGTACAATGTAGTACAATTCATTACAAATTTTGTGGATTTCTCAAACAATGGACCATAATTAGCATTTTTAACGAAATCCTCACACCAAACATTACAAAAACAAAAAATTTTTTTTTTAATAAAATTGATTATATTACAATTACAATACATTAAATTTTATTATATTACAAATTTACAACAAAAAAAATTTATATATATATGTATATATTTAAATACAACAACAAAATATAAATGGAGAAAAAAAAGGAAAAACATTAGGATATAATATATAGAATAAGTTTGAGCGTAAAGAAAGAGAAAAATTATAAAATTATTAGTTTAAATGAATTGGAAACAAAAATAGAAACAAAAGATTTTTTTTTTGAATTTCAAATATGAAAAAAAAAAAAAACAAAACAAAAATTTATAGGTTTTTTATTACATGAGCGACATTTTATTTTTTTTATAAATTCTTTTCTCTAAACGATAAAATATTGAACTCAAAAGAAAAAAAAAATATATTGGCTGTTTGTTTATTCATTCCGAACATTCGGAATATTCCTTTGCAAGAAAATTCTGTTTTTTTATTCACTCGGAACGTTCCGGTTATCCGATTTCTGTTTTTTTATTCATTCCGGAATATTCCGAACGTATTCTTTTTGTACTACCTCGCGACGTAGTATAAAAAGAATAAATGGAATAAACAAAACATACATATTCTTTTTGTTTGTAAATGACATATAAATTTTAAAAATGGCCGAACAAAGCAGTACGGATAAGTAAAACTGTTAAGATTTTTTTTATATTTTTATTAGTTATTAAATTAAGAAGAGTTCAAAAATGTCTATTTATTGTTTTATTTTAATATGCAAGGTTCTGATATAATAGTTAAGTTTCCATTTATGTTTCATTTTTTCTCTGGCACCGATTACGAATTCACAAATGATTAAAAAAAAGAATAAGTAATTATTTGCGTCCTGTCAAAATGATTTATTCCATTTATTCCTCTTTCGTTTTTTTATTCATTTCAATTCGGATAATTCCGGATAAACTACCAATTATTCTCTCTATTCTATTCCTATTTCAGAATGAATAAACAAACACAGCCTATATTTTATTATATTCAACACCATAGCTACGTTCATGGCTTTATTTAAAATAACAGGATCAATTACACCAAAAAACTTTTTAGTACTAAATCAACCTGTAAACTTAAAATCTTTAGTAAGAACATGATTTGTCAAATTTTGATTCAACTTTAATGGGTTTATATAATTTTCTTTGTTTGATTCCAAACTTTAATTTAATTTGTTTGTGCCAATTATTGCATCTTTACTACTATTGATGACGATAAACTATAAAATTCATTATTTTTTTGTAAGTTTGTTCCAAACATATTCATAACAATTATGTAATTTTCTTTGTTGTTTTGGTTTGGTGCTGATCCTAGAGGCGAGTATAGGTTTGGATGCCCGCTAGGGTTCTAATAAAAGAGGATGAGAGCTTAGATAAGATAAAATGACAAGTAGCTAAGTTAAAGCAAGAAGAGGGAGAGGGAGATGAAGTAAGAGAGGGCCAAAAGAGGACATGAAGAACAAAGGGATCGTGTCTTTTAACTTGTCAGACACGATCATGGGGAATCAAAAGGGTTGGCAATACCATCTTTCACCAATAGGCCCTGACATGCCTCACGAAGGTTTTCGCGAGGATTCGGTCAGTTTCGGTGACCAAGAACCTAACAAACCCTCCAGTTATTCGGTTTTTTTCTCGCGAAACCGAATTTCCTTGCCTGATAGCTCACTGTTACATTTCATTACTTGTTATTTTATAAATTCATAAATTCATTTATAGTAATTTCAATTACTTGTTATTAATAAAATAAATAATAATAATAATAATTAATATTCGCAGATACTATTCTCCGCAGCAAAATCATCGACATACACGTCGTGAACATTATTAAATGCAAAAATTCAAATTGTATTTATAATAATGTGACGTGCTACCCGTTCGGTTCGATGTTATTAAAATGATAACACTTTTTATATATGTGAATTTTAGTGTATAACTTTATTTATAATTATTTCTGCTTTAACAATCAGTCTTAAAAATATTTGTCCTTCAATAATTAATTATTAGAATTAATTTATCACAGTTTATTTAAAAATACACAATTTCAATAATTGATCACAATTATTACTTTTAAATTCAAAGTTTCTGTTCTGCTCTTGGCTTAATATTTGAAACAAACGATCTGAATTTCTAATGTCAATTGATTGAGTGCACCATTCTTTTCGCCTATGTATAGTAAAAATGTCCTATCCTGAATCTACTAGAAAAATCTTATTATGTTGTTGCAATTGTTCGATTCTTGCCGGCTTATACTATGTGGTAACACTCTCGAAAGATCTACAAATTTTAAATATTTCTAAGAATTATTGTTTTGTTTGTGACATTCGAGAAACGTCATTATTGTTTTGTTTATGACATTTGATTTATTGTTATTGTTTTGTGGTATGGTGTTTTCTGTGCTTTTTCCAGAAGTATTTCATGATTTAATAAGAGTAAATCATAAAATACCTCTGGAAATTTCTAGTGATTAGTGCACTACCCTCTCCTTAAATCTGTTCGTCCCGAACAGAATCTTCCGGATTCGTCCCGTGATATTTCGCTAATCGGTTTAAATGAACCACTTTCATTTTTGCCCTTGGAGATCTTCGGATGCGATATACGACGTCATTTATCCTTTTTATGACGGTATATGGACCCTCCCATTTCGGCATAAATTTAGGTGACATTCCCTTTTTCCGTTGTGAATTGTAAAGCCATACCAAGTCACCATCCTGGAATCCACAGCTGTTCGTAGCAATGTCGTACCTTATTTTCATCCGTTCGCTAGCAATTTTTATCCGATTCCTTGTTATGTGATGTATCTCGTCTAGACGATCCCTCAGTTTATCGGTGTAGTCACTAACTTCCATTTTGTCACATTCTGGTCTACCAAAGATTATATCCACAGGAAGCCGTATATTGCGTCCAAACAATATTTCCGATGGAGTATGTTTTGTGCTGTCGTGGTCTGCAGTTCTATATGCCATTAGAAACAATGGAATGTGTTTGTCCCATTCACTTTGGTCTGATGTTACCACCTTTGATAAATGTTCCTCCAGGGTTCGGTTGAAACGTTCCACCATACCATCAGATTGCGGGTGCAGGGGTGTTGTTCTGGTTTTATGTCTTCCCAGCAATTGGCATACTTCCTGGAATACCGCTGACTCGAAGTTCCGCCCTTGGTCCGAGTGTAGTTCTAGTGGAACCCCGTATCGACTTATCCAGTTTTCAATTATCAATCCTGCCACTGTAGTAGCTTCTTGATTCGGAATGGCGCACACTACCGGCCATTTGCTGAAATAGTCGATGACAACCAGCACATATCGGTTCCCTTGTTTAGACTGAGGAAATGGTCCAGCTACATCAATTGCGATTCGTTCAAATGGAGCGCCAACGTTATATTGCTTCATTGCTGCCCTAGTTCGTCTCTGTGGTCCTTTGCTCGCTGCACATGTGTCACATTTTCGACACCAACTTTCAACATCAGCTCGGCAATTTATCCAATAGAATCGTTCTCGTACTTTTTCTAATGTTTTGTTGACTCCCAGATGTCCCCCTGAAGTCCCACCATGTACTTCACCAAGTACCTCATGTACTTTGGACTTTGGCACGATCAACTGCATTAGTGTATTTCTACCATCAGAAGATTCCCATCTTCTACTGAGAACGCCATTTTCTATTTCCACTCTTTGTTGTACTACTATAAGCTGCAATATCGCTCCGTCCCGGACGCTGATCTTGTTCTTTCCATTCAAGGATTGGTCCAATATCTTTGTCCTTTAGCTGTTCATTTCTGATGCTAGTCTCGTCATCATTATCTATTCTTGTTGTCTTGACCATGACTATTTCCTTCTCATCTAGCCTACTACAGTGCTTACAATTCTCGCCGCATGGTCTTCTAGATAAAACGTCAGCATTACCATGTGATGTCCCCTTTCTGTGTTCTGTTTTGAAGTGGTACCCTTGTAGTCGCTCAATCCATCTTGCCACTTGACCTTCTGGATTCTTAAATTGTAGCAACTATTTAAGTGCCGCATGCTCGGTTCGAAGTAGGAACTCCTGCCCGTAGAGGTATTTGTTGAAATGCCTGACAGCTTCAACTACTGCCAAGAGTTCTTTCCGGGTGACGCAGTAGTTTACCTCTTGTTTGGAAAGTTTTCTACTGAAGTATGCGATGACTTTTTCTTCACCTTCGATCTGTTGAGAGAGTACCCCTCCCATTCCGATATTGCTAGCATCCGTATTTGGATACGCCAATATCGGAGCAGAACATAGTCGATGTTTCAACTCCTCGAAAGCTGACTGGCATTCTTCGGTCCACTCATATGGTTTTCTCTTATCCGTTAGCTTGTGTAGACAACCGGCTATATTAGCAAAATTCTTTATGAAGCGCTGGTAGTATAGCCTGTCAAGAACCTGTTGAAACAACAATAAATGACTTTTTGCGTATGATGTGGGAGCAAAATTCACGTGTTATCATAATGGCAACAGATTTAATTGAAAATGGTAAAGAGAAATGTGCCGAATATATACCACAATCTATAACATTGGACAATCATGTTGTATTTGGTGATTTTCAAATAACTCTAAAAAGTCGAGAGGTGAAAGAGAAATATGCTATTTCAACGTTACACGTGAAAAATATGATAACAAATACTTGGCGAGAAATAACTCATTCCTGGTATCAATGGCCAGATACTGGAGTTCCTAGTAATGAAGCTAGTGTTATTGCAATGTTATTGGAGGCAAGAAGTTGTTTAAAAATGACACCATCTAAACAAACCGATGATAATAATATTGATGAAAGAACAGCTGTGATTTATCCCAGACAAATGGAAATCTAGAAAAGACCAAATCACAAACCAATAAAACTCAAGGACCATTAACAATACACTGTTCTCCAGGCACTGGACGTACGGGTAACATAATTGCATGTGATATGGCCTTAAGAAGTTTAGAAACACCAAAACGTTCTCTTCATATTCCACAAATCGTTTATTATGTACGTCGTGGCCGAGCTAGTGCTATCCAAACTAAGGAACAGAATGAATTTATATATAAAGCCGTACAATATATCGAGATGGCATTCGGCCACAAAAATGTACTAGTTCGACAAAATGCAATAGATCGATATGTAGATCTTTTTATTATGTATACTAAGAATAAAATGGAGCACCAATAAATAATAATGAAAAAGAAACAACAATTTCAAATTTTATTAAGGGTGGTGTTTTACCATATTTTTATAAAAGAATAGTGAAATCAATACCCGCTATTTCAGACAGCTTGAAACCAGGTCAAAGAAGAATTATTTTCAGTTTATTACGTACGAATTATGAGCAACCAGTGGACTTGTAGCTGCTGATTGCCAGTTCGAGTCGAAAGACGTGAATAGATTACCGCCGATTATAATGAATATGAGCGATGGTATGGTAGGGACCAACAATAGTCCTTTAACGAATTCAAGCAAAGTTGGAAATCGTTGGACTGACCCTTTACCTACAAGTGAGCGATATCCATTGATTGAAATAAGCCAAGTCGTTCCGTTAATATTTAAAGAAAATAGCGATGATAATAGCAAACCACCAACCCGACTTTTCCCTATAATCCCAATACCATTACTTAATGGTGTTGATGCCATTTCACCTAAATGCGCTTCACGTTGTCCAAATTTTAAAGGCCGTCATTTAATTAATAATATATTATCAATTATTAAAAATGAAGTGCCTGAAAAATTGCATCCATATTATAATGGATTTAAAGGGGATATACTAATGCTTGGTGAGAATTTCTACCAAACAATAGGTAATATAGCTTTATGACCAAATCAAGGTAATGATGATAAAATAAAGCTTGAAATAACGGAAATACCTGTTGGTAAATGGGCAAAGGATTATGAAAATAAAGTATTATAAGCCGCCCATGAAGATAAATAAAGGAAAAACTATTCGTTTCGTTGTCTACTTAAAAGTCGAAAATTATAATGAAATTAACAGTTTAAAAAATGGACTTTTTCATCATTTCGACTTAATAAGTTACATGAAAGCATTTCATATCAATTTAATTAATGAAGACAATAAAATTGAAAAATTTAATTCAGTCGATCAAGTATTAAAAAAGTTTGTTCCTATTACACGTAAGAAGTATACTATATAGAACGAAAAGACTATTTAGTTAATAAATGGCAAAAAAAGCAGTCAATTTAGAAAGAGAATAACGAGATAATCAAGAAGTATCATAAGAGGTATATTGTTACTAACTGTTACCAAGAAATACACTTAGTATATACAAAATATAAAATATTATATCAAGTAGTCATAGAAAGTTAAAACACTCAGTATTATTTTATATGTATAAAATAAATATTATATCGAGTTGTCAGAGAAGATTAAAACACTCAGTTTTATTATATATAAAATAAATATTATATCAAGTAACCTCAGAAAGTTGACATTATTGTAAAAATCAATTAAAGAAAATATAATACTTTTGGATTCAATAGAAAACAGTCGTTTTATTTTATCTCTTCTACTAAATTCAGTCAACATCAATAATACAACGAACATATATAATAAATGGGAAGCCATTAATAAAAAATCAGCAGACGACATGTGGGAAGAACATCTAGTTGCGCTAGATCAACATTTCCACAATGAAGAGATAAATGAAACAAAAGAATATGACCAATTAGAAGAAAACTGTAAATCATCAAAAAGTGGTATAAAAATTAATTTTATATCACGATCAAGATCGCCAGAAAGACTATCCGCCAACAAAAGAAAATGTCGTAATTTGCCGTGTACTTCAAAAGCATAAGTTATTAATACATCCTTATCATTATTAACAAGAGAAGAGAAGAGTGCATTCAGGAAAAACAAAGTCCATTTTTGTTTTGTTTTTTTGTTATTTTTCTTTCAAACCATGTATTCGTTTTGATTTATATATTATTCTAAAATTCAATTCAATTTTATTATTACTGGGGAAAATTGGGGAAATCAAATTCAAGATGACAACAATAGGCCGCCGCCACGACGTCGAATATAACGTGGCGCCAGTCTTTCGTGACTTGGTCCACAGGATTCAAGTTGATGTAAATTATATGCCGGAACGAGACCTCATTGAGCATATGAGAGCCCAAATCCGCATTATACAAAGGCATCTCGATGGCGGACGTCGTGGTGGCGGACGTGGAAATGGCGGACGTCGTGAACGTGAATGCTAAGATTGTAATCAAATTGCATGTTTGCATTATTATTGTTCTTACTTTCTTTTAGTTACTAATTCAATTTGAACTCATTAGTCCCGAAATAAACAACGCAATTAAACCGTTTTAATTTGAGTATTTGTTATTTTAATTTATTTGCATGAAATTTAAGCAATCTAAATGAAACCAAATAAAATACTCTTCCAATTTAATATCTTTAAATTAATTCCGTCAATTAATCAATAATAATGGAATATGGAAAATTAAGTGTCAAATTGTGTCAGCAGAAAAAAATTAAAGTGATCTTCATTTAAATTGTACCATAAAAATTGATAAAAGATTGATAATATAGGTTTTTTCTTTGCTCTAAGAGTAAACTATACAAAATCTATTTAAATAAGAAGTTGGTGATCAAAAATGGAATAATTTCGTTTTTATTGAATAACGATAAAGTGTTGAGACATAACCTCAAAGTTTATTGTAACAAAGGAAAATTGAATCCGCAAAAGAAAATAAAAGTGGAAAACAGCATAGCTAGACTAAGATCTACTAGTAGAATGTCTTCTTCCTCTACTGATCTTCCGATTTGTATTCGCTGCTTCAAAAAAGTAGGAGTGAATCAAAAAGGGTGGCAGTGCGATGGCAAGTGCAACAGTTGGTTTCATTCCGAATGTTGTGGGTTTGATGATGCTACCCATAAGAAGTTAAGAGCGATAATGAAGTTGGTATTATGGATGTGCCCGGAATTCAGAGAAGTTTACGAGAAAATGAAAAGTGACGAAGTGCATATAACCAAATTGACTGAAGACATTAAAGAAATATCAACAAAAATTACAGCCATAACAAAGAATAATGAGATAATCAAGCGAATGAAATGAAAAATTGATCAACTAAGTGGTATTTTGGGTCACAAATATGAAATAAAGTTGTCAGATATGAAAAAGCCGAAATTAAAGATTGGTGGAATAGTAGGAGATTATGATGAAGAGCAATTAAAGGAGGAATTGCTCTCCCAGAACTATTTCCTGGATCCTTCTGATGATATCAAACTAATACATAAAATAAGGTACTCCAATGGGCTGAAATCTTATATACTGGAAGTGGGATCAAAAACATTTAAAAAAATTATTGATCATGAATGGATAAACATTGAGAACAAATCGGTGAAACCAAAAGAATACGTGTATGTACTAAGGTGTTTCAAGTCTCAAAGATACAACCATAAATGCAGAACTGTGAACAAGGCGCAAATTGCGCCAAATCCTCTGGTCCCCATGAGACAAATAAATGTGAGGTCAATAACGTGAATAAATGTGTGAACTGCAGTGAACAAAAAAAGAAAAAAAATACAGCGAGGCCTAAACTGAGATGTAGTACTGTCTGTAATATAATTTTAATTTGTTTTTCATAATTTTTTCAGATTGAATATCAGCAGGAAGTTGAATAATATTTTGTCCAATCCCCAATGATTTCTTGGAACAATAGAAAAAGTAGACCAAACAAATTGGCTATGTAATTATAAAAATAATAGAATGGAAGAGTGCTGTATAAGTTACACACCAATCATTTTTAAAATTATCCAAGAGATAATAAGGGATACTGTGAAGTATGAAACGGCAAACATAATACAAATAAATGTTAATTCAGAAAAAGAGAAATAAGAATTCTGAATAACGGCGGGGGCATCCAGATTGATGCCGATGGCAATGACATTAAGACGTTATTTGCTCGATTGCCCGAAAATAATGACGATCTTAAACGGGCAACAATGTGTAACGTATTTTCCAGCTATTTTAAAGTGGAAATTGTTAGAAATCACAAACATTATAAGCAATCGTGGTTCGATAATATGAAGAATATATCTCTTCCAGGCATTCGAGAAAATGTGAATCAAGAAGATTATATAAAGATATTATATTATATTATATTATTATCATTCAATGATGATATGATATTAATAATTGGTCATTTTGCATGCGGTATAGCAGCAGAATATGCACATATTAAAATATTATTGAATAAAGAAAAATTAGATCCCGTTAATTTTAAAAACGGTGGAATGAGTTGGAAACAGTGCCTAGAATTACAAGACAATAGAGAAAATACAAGATTGCGCCAACTTATGATAGTGGAGGGTCTATCAGCTGGCTCGCAATTGGAATTTTTCCAATCTTGTAATAATTTTAACACATTTCAATTAAATGGAACATGTGTAAATGTCTCCAAAATAAAAGAAATATCTGAATTGAAAGATGATACAATTCTTAATTCTTTAATCCAAATAATTGGTTGCAAACCTAATTGGGAGTACTATACTATGAAAAGTATAAAAGAATATTTAAATTATGATTCAATCATAATTGTAACTGACTCCGATTGCGGTGGCGACTACATTAAAGGATTGATTTTATATTTCTTTTTTAAATTTTGGCCGAGATTTTTTAATTTGCCATTTATAAGTCAGTTGCGATTCCCACTTGTTAAGCCAACGTTGGAAAGTAACGTGACTAATTTATATTCGTTTATACAATTTACAAACTGGGAAATTGAAACGAATAAAACTAATACACGTAATAATTATAATGTATGCTATTTTAACGGAGTTGGTGGTATTCCGGTGAATATTATTAGAAGTCATTTAGAAGATTTGCATAATAGAAATATATATTTTAAATGGAACAGTACAAAAGATACTTATTATATCGAGATGGCATTCGGCCACAAAAATGTACTAGTTCGACAAAATGCAATAGATCGATATGTAGATCTTTTTATTAAGTATACTAAGAATAAAATGGAGCACCAGACTTTTTATAATAATGAAAAAGAAACAACAATTTCAAATTTTATTAAGGGTGGTGTTTTACCATATTTTTATAAAAGAATAGTGAAATCAATACCCAGACGGCTTGAAACCAGGTCAAAGAAGAGTTATTTTCAGTTTATTTCGTACGAATTATGAGCAACCAGTGGACTTGCTAAAAGTAGCTGCTGATTGCCAGTTCGAGTCAAAAGACGTGAATAGATTACCGCCGATTATAATGAATATGAGCGATGGTATGGTAGGGACCAACAATAGTCCTTTAACGAATTCAGGCAAAGTTGGAAATCGTTGGACTGGCCCTTTACCTACAAGTGAGCGATATCCATTGATTGAAATAAGCCAAGTCGTTCCGTTAATATTTAAAAAAAAATAGCGATGATAATAGCAAATTACCAGCCCGACTTTTCCCTATAATCCCAATACCATTGCTTAATGGTGTTGATGCCATTTCACCTAAAGGCGCTTCACGTTGTCCAAATTTTAAAGGCCGTCATTTAATTAATAATATATTATCAATTATTAAAAATGAAGTGCCTGAAAAATTGCATCCATATTATAATGGATTTAAAGGGGATATACTAATGCTTGGTGAGAATTTCTACCAAACAATAGGTAATATAGCTTTATGACCAAATCAAGGTAATAATGATAAAATAAAGCTTGAAATAACGGAAATACCTGTTGGTAAATGGGCAAAGGATTATGAAGATAAAGTATTAAAAGCCGCCCATGAAGATAAATAAAGGGAAAACTATACGTTTTCTACTTAAAAGTCGAAAATTATAATGAAATTAACAGTCTAAAAAATGGACTTTTTCATCATTTCGACTTAATAAGTTACATGAAAGCATTTCATATCAATTTAATTAATGAAGACAATAAAATTGAAAAATTTAATTCAGTCGATCAAGTATTAAAAATGTTTGTTCCTATTACACGTAAGAAGTATACTATATAGAACGAAAAGAATATTATATATATAAAAGGCTAATCCTTCTTTCCTTCTGTCCGTCCAATATTGTCCGGAAACAAAATTCGTTGAGCAAAAAAAAAAAAACACTTTTTGATATGTTGTACAGAATTACTTGAAACGTGGAGAAATTTTGTTTCCGGGGAGGTTGGGGGTCGGAGGAGTTACGAAGGGGGGCTGGAAAGCCTATTTCGGAAAACCTCATTTATAATCTGAAATACACATTGGACATGATTCTGAACTGAGGCAATCTTATTAAGATTCTTATGCCAGACATTCTGACGTATACGGGAAAGTTCCATTTCCCACCGCTTTGGCGCTGGAGGCAATACAAATTTACGAACTTTTTGTGTAGAAGTCACACGCGATAATAATGTTCAGCAAAGTTGTGGAGGTTTTCATGGGGACTATTTCTGTGGAAGACCATATAGTTCTATCTCTCACCGCTTTGGCGCTGGAGTCAATACAAACTTTTGATCTTTTTATATAAAGGTCACACGCAATTAATATGTTAAGCAAAGTTGTGTAACTTTTCATGGGGACTATTAATTTCGAAGACCATATAGTTCTACCTCTCACCACTTTGGCGCTGGAGTCAATAAAATTGTGGAACTTCGTATTTAGACGTCACACATGAGTACAATGTGCGGCAAAGTTATGCAGGTTTTTTACGGGAATTATTTCCGTCGAAGACCAAACAGTTCTATCTCTTACCACTGTGGCGCTGGAGTCAATACAATTTTGAAACTTGGTATATAGACGTCACACACGATTACAATGTTCAGCAAAGTTTCGGATGTTTTCATGGGGATTTTTTCTGTCCAAAATAAAATAGTTCTATCTCTCACCACTTTGACGCTGCGGTTGTTTAGGCCCCTACTCTATAGAGGTTTTTGCTTTAGTAATATGTGTTTGACGGGAGCTATTTTACCAACCGGGAAATTTAATGTCTTCGTTCGGGGTATTGCGGGGTAAATACTGTGCATTCTTAATAAGTCGACTTAAGACATGAAATATATCGCCAGAGGTGCTACGAGAACGGGCTAAAAGATCCGCAATTCTGCGAATTGGGATGCTACACTTGAATAAATTTTGTTAATTTACAGTGACTGAAATTTTCAGGAGGCCGTCTTAGGACGGGTTACCACCTAGTTTAGTTAATAAATAGCAAAAAAAGCAGTCAATTTAGAAAGAGAATACCGAGATAATCAAGAAGTATCATCAGAGGTATATAATGAATTGGAAGCCATTAATAAAAAATCAGCAGACGATATGTGGGAAGAACATCTAGTTGCGCTAGATCAACATTTCCACAATGAAGAGATAAATGAAACAAAAGAATATGACCAATTAGAAGAAAAATGTAAACCATCAAAAAGTGGTATAAAAATTAATTTTATATCACGATCAAGATCGCCAGAAAGACTAGCCGCCAATAAAAGAAAATGTCGTAATTTGCCGTGTACTTCAAAAGCATAATACATCCTTGTCATTATTAACAAGAGAAGAGAAGAGTGCATTCAGGGAAAACAAAGTCCATTTTTGTTTTGTTTTTTTGTTATTTTTCTTTCAAACCATGTATTCGTTTTGATTTATAAGTTAACATCAGCAATATGATGCAGATCATATTTAAACATTTTTCACTAAAACATTATTTTCCCATTCCCATGGATTTGCCGACGATGCATTTTTGTCAAACATCAGACAAAAAACATCAGACAAAAAACATGCAGGTAGAATTACGTGAAACTAAATAATTCAATTTTTATAATTTTAGAATTTTAAGTTTAGATTTAGTCTATTTGTAACATTCAATTTAGAAAGTCAAATAAAAGAAAAGTTTAAATTCAAAATTAAAAATTTGTTTTTTTTAAGTCTCCTAGTAGAGAAAATATTAACTGGCGCCCGATCAGGAGGACCGTTCGATCGATATAGTGAAAAGTCCATAAAAACTGTTTAAAAATAAAATCAGTGTAATCAAAAAAAAAATATATTTGTTTTTTTTTAAATCAAAGTTGTGTTTTGTTTTTTTACTAAAAGAAAAATTACATTTATTTTCAAGCAAGTTTTTAAAATAAAATTAGTGTAACCATTCACTTAAAATATTTTAAAAACAATAAAAATTAGTGCAACCAAACATTAATTGTCGTTCTTGTGGAACTAATCTATCACTTATCACATAGTGGCAAGTAAAGGGGATAAAGTCCCTTGAATTCTTCACAACTACAAAGGGTTAGGAAACGAGGCCCCTGAGTCACCTCACTGAGGAAAAAAAGGAGTTGCTGAATAGAACCCTTAGATTAACCAAATCAAGGTCCCAAATATTCATCAACAGCCGCCTGACCTGTTGCTGCAGAAAGACCACAAGCGGTCCCACGTACAGGAAAAGGACAAAATTACCCGAGCACCTGTATGAAACTTTTCAAAAAAGACTCAACAATTATCCAGATGTCCGTCCTTCATCTGCTTATTTTAATGTAAGTTATTTTATAAGTATTAAAACAAAAAAAATTATTTAAGTGAAAAAAAAGTGAATTTATGCAAACCAAAGCAAATAAAAAATAATTTACGCAAAAAGAAGAAAAAATTTTAAATATTAGTCAATAAGTAAGAAACAAAAGGAATAAGAATTTTGCCAAAATATTTGAAAATTAAATAAAAATTAACTAAATAAATACAGAAAGAAAAACAAATTAAAAAAATACTTTTTAATTAAATCAAAAAATAATAAAATTTAAATATTAATAAAGACAAAAAAATAGTTAAAAAATATAGTTCAATAGAAAAATAATAAAAATAAAATAATAGAAAAACATTAATACTAGCCAATAAGTAATTAAATATATTTTATTTCTTTCTCTTTTTCAAATTTCAAATTAACTCTACTTCAATAAGTTTATCAAAATTTAAAAAATAAAATTAAAAATAAAAAAATTTAAGCACATTCAAATAAACTTGAAAAAAATAGAAAAACTGAATTTCTAGGGAAATTAGTAACTTTTTAACAGAATAAAAAAGAAAAAATCATGGCTCAAGAAAACGTACTTAAAGCAAGTAGATTAGGGTCAGTTGGTGAAGAATCCCGAAATATTAGTTCATCTGCCTCTACAAACTTTCTCAACAGTTTAGACTTAAATGGTTTAACGTTTCTTATATCAGAAATTATAAAGAGGGAAAGTAAAGAAATCTTTAAATCCATTATAAACCCAGGAACAGATATCAATAACGATGTAGATCAAACTATTGATGCGGGGCAAGATAGAAATTTGGCGGATATGGAGAAAATACCAGATGTAGTAAAAAGTTTAAGAGATTTTTCAGGCCAACCCGGAGAATTTAGTTCTTGGAAAAAAAGTGTTGACAGAATATTAGGAATCTATGAACATTTAAAAGGCACACCAAAATATTATGGTATTTTGAGTGTTATTCGAAACAAAATTACTGGTTGTGCAGATATTGCATTAGAATCGTATAACACACTCACTCACTCACTCTGCATTACGCCGATAAAAGAGATCTAGGTACATTAGAGTACCAAATGACAACCCTTATACAACGAAATACGACAATTCCCGAGTTTTATCAAGAAGTGTATTATCACCTTTCATTAATTTTAAATAAACTCTCATCTATGGAGATGAGTCGAGAATCTCTGAATATAATGACCCAAGCATACCGCGATAAAGCATTAGACACGTTCGTAAGAGGACTTAAAGGAGATCTTCCACGACTTCTTAGTATGAGAGAACCGCTCGACCTACCGCAAGCCCTTCACTTATGCCTCAAACTAGAAAATGTCGATTATCGTGTTCAACACAGCCATGGAGTTGTTAAAAGACCTCAACAGGAAATGACTCCCCCAAGAAATAACTTTCGTTCGCACCGCGGTAATCCGATTCCAATACCCAGAGCGAACTTTCATCCTGAATTGGTTCATAATCCTCAAAGACCTCCTATACCTAATTTCTCGAGACAAACTCCATTCTTTCAACAAACACAAAGGCAATATTTTAATAATCACCATCCCATACCTCCTAAACCCTTCCCAAAACCAGAACCAATGGAAATCGACCGTTCCTTGCGTACCCGTGTAGTAAACTATCAAAATAGACCTCAAATCCAGGAACTAGGAAATAAAAGACCTCTTTCGCATCAAATGTATCAACCAAATAAATCTCAAAGAGTTTTCCATACCGAGCAAGTTATTAACGAACAGAATGATACGGAATTATATGGACAAGAACTTAATAACGCAGACCAAAATTCCGACCAAACTTTAATCGATTATATCGATTCCCAAGACAATCCAAGCATTGAACACGACTTAGACGAAGAATCAGATAACATTTATTTTTTAGACTAAAGAACTCTTCGCTTCCCTATATCGAACACCAAGCGAAGAGTGGAGAAATACTTAAATTTTTAATAGACACAGGTTCAAATAAGAACTATATCCAATATCATTATATCAGGAATCCTATTCTTAACGAAAAACCATTTTATGCCAATTCCGTTGGAGGCAAAATAAGAATAACTCATCATGCTCTAATAAATTTATTCGGACCTCAAACTCAGAAAATGAAATTCTTTATATTACCAAATCTTACTTCCTTTAATGGTATAATAGGCAATGACAGTCTTAAACAACTAGGAGCCATAATTCACACAAATGAAAATTACATGACAGTCGAACCAGATATTATTATCCCATTAAGACAACACATTTCTGACTCAGTTAATGCCATTAACATTAGAACATCTCATATGAATTTAGAACAAAAACAAAAACTGGATGAAGTTATAAAAAATTGTCCTAATTTATTATCTGATCCTGACGAAAAATTAACATACACTACTACGGTCAAAGGAGAAATCCGAACCTCTTCTAACGAACCTGTGTATTCAAAATCTTACCCATACCCAATGTGTCTAAAAGACGAGGTCGAAAAGCAAATAACACAATTGCTCGAAGATGGCATCATCAGATCGTCAAAATCCCCCTATAATTCCCCTGTGTGGATCGTTCCAAAAAAAGCAGACGCGTCCGGAGAAAAAAAGTATAGAATGGTTATCGATTATCGTAAACTAAACACAGTTACCATAGCCGATAGGTACCCGATTCCCGAAATTAACGAAGTTCTGGCCAATTTAGGGAAAAGTAAATGGTTCTCAATTGTAGATCTTAAAAGCGGCTTTCATCAGATCCCACTACGAGAATCAGATATTGAGAAAACAGCATTTTCAGTGAACAACGGCAAATACGAGTTCACACGGCTACCATTTGGGCTCAAAAATGCCCCTTCCATATTTCAACGAACTCTTGACGATATTCTTAGAGACCACATAGGAAAAAGATGCTATATTTATATAGATGATATTATCATATTCGGTAAAGACGAAAATGAACACTTTCAGAATCTCGAAATAGTGTTCAGCACTTTAGAAGCAGCAAATATGAAAATCCAACTCGATAAATGCGAATTTTTACAAACAGAAGTTGAATTTCTAGGCTTTATTATTTCAAGAGAGGGAATCAAAACTAACCCAAAAAAAATTCAAGCAATAGCTGATTTAGCTCCTCCCAAAACATTAAAGGAGCTTCGATCATTTTTAGGTATGTCAGGTTATTACCGACGTTTTATTCAGGATTATGCAAAATTAGCAAAACCTCTGACATCCCTTTTAAGAGGGGAAGATGGACGAGTGTCCAAAAACGCATCTAAAAATAAACCTATTAGTCTAGACAATGATGCACTCGAATCATTCAAAAAAATTAAAAATTCACTAATGTCTAAAGAAGTAATACTTTCATACCCCAATTTTGAAACAGATTTCGAACTCACAACTGATGCTTCTGACTACGCTATCGGTGCAGTCTTATCTCAAAATAATAGACCAATTACATTCTTGTCTAGAACACTGAATAAAACAGAGGAATCTTACGCAACAAATGAAAAAGAAATGCTCGCCATAATATGGGCTTTACATTCTCTTAGAAATTTCCTATACGGATCAAGAAAAGTTAAGATATTCACAGATCACCAACCTCTCACGTATGCACTTAGCAATAAAAACACCAATAGTAAAATGAAGCGTTGGAAAACCATTCTCGAAGAATACAATTATGAACTGAAGTACAAACCAGGAAGGACCAACGTTGTAGCCGATAATCTATCAAGACCCCCCACAAACAACTGAAGTAAACTCAATGACTTCAACCCAACATAGTGATGAAAGTTCATCGCACAATTTAATCCCTTTAGTAGAAAACTCTATTAATATCTTTCGAAATCAGTTAATTTTAAAAAAGGGTAACGAAACTAGTTATCAATTACAAAATCCCTTTCAAAATTACACCAGACACATTATGATTCAACCTGAATACACAGAAAATGACATAATAAGAATTTTCAAGAGATATCTCAACCCGCACACCATAAATGGGTTAATGACCATAGAATCGGTAATGGGTAAAATTCAAGAAATTTATCCAATCCATTTCAAAAACTACAGAATTCGGCATACGCAAATTCTCGTTACAGACGTAACAAACGAAACCGAGCAAGAAGAAATAATATTGAACGTCCATCGTAGAGCTCATCGCAATCCGAAGGAAAACAGACTACAAGTTTTAGAAAAATATTACTTTCCAGAAATGAATAAGAAAATTGGAAATCTCACAAAACATTGCACCATTTGCAAGGAAAATAAATATGAAAGACACCCCAACAACCAAATTATCAATCCAACTCCCATTCCAAATTACCCAGGTCATACTCTCCATATCGACATTTATTCGACGGAAAAGAAACTAATTCTAACAGCGATAGATAAATTTACAAAACTTGCTCAAGCAAAATCTATCAAATCCAGGTCGATTGAAGACATAAAACGACCATTGGGAGATCTATTGTTTTTCTTCAGTGTACCAGAAGTAGTAGTCATTGATAACGAGAAATCTCTTAATTCGGCTTCAATAACTTCCATGATGGAAGACGAACTTAGAATAAAGATCTTTAAGACACCTCCATACAAGAGCGAAGTCAATGGACAAATAGAACGCTTTCATTCCACTCTCTCAGAAATTATGAGATGTCTAAAAGCAGATGGAGTAGTTCGCACATTTGAAGAACTTCTCGAACGTTCCATAAATGAATATAATTTTAGTATTCACTCTACCACCGGAAAAAAGCCTGTTGAACTATTTTACGGTAGGAACCCAAATATCGTCCCTGTAGATTTCGAAAAAAGCCGTTTGAATAATATCGAAAAATTAAAACAAAAACAACAAAAAGATATTAAAAACCATAATAAGAACAGACAACCAATTAAAACTTATGAACCCGGACAAACTATTTACGTCAAATATAATAAACGTCTTGGGTCTAAACTAACTGTTAGGTATAAATCGGAAATAGTTAAAGAAGATAAAAATACGGTCATTATAACTGAATCAGGGAAAACCGTTCACAAAAGTAATATTAGAAATTGAAAAAAAAACTTTCCATTTTAGGTATGGATCCCGCATCGTTGCAAGCAAGGTTCAAATTCTGGACTATTCAAGTTCTCAAGTAATTGCTATAAGCACTGGTAAAGCAAAGGTACAGGATGGACATTTTAAATTAATACATGTTATCGAACTAGGAAAGTACCAACAATTCATAAACGAGTTGAATCCAATCCTCGATCAGGAAATTACTAAAACACATTCTTTATTTCCCTATCTTAATCATGAGTTACTCCAAATTCAAGATCTATTGGACAATTTAAAACCTCACAAAGCTAAAAGATCTTTAAATTTTATTGGTAGCGCTTGGAAATGGATCGCGGGAAACCCTGACCACGAAGACTTTCGTATAATCGAAGACAAAATGAAAAATATGTTAACAAACAATAACAGACAAATTATAATTAACCAATTGTATAATGAGAGAATAAATAACATAACTAAGGTGACTAACGAAATTCTAAATATGGTCAAAAAGGATCACAAAGTTATCGATCAATTAGCTTTCAACGTCCAATATAAATTAAAACTGATTAAGGAAGAATTAACTAACATAAGATATGCCATTCACTGGGCTAGATCAGGAATAATAAATTCGATGATGCTATCAAAATCAGAAATAAAGTTTACAACTGATACTTTAGATAGAGAGAAACTTCCTTATGCCACACCAGAGGAAGCCCTAGACTTTGCTAATATTAAAATCATAACTAATAGTTCTTGTTTATTCTATGTTGTTAACATTCCAATGACAACAGAAGAAGTTTTCGAAAAGTTACTAATTAAACCTGTCAAAAGAATTAATGTAATAAACGAAATTCTTTATAATAATGTTTTAAAAAGTAATGACAAAATTTTTGGAATTATAAACAATTGTAAAACTTTTAATTATCTATCTATTTGTAATCAAAATAATATAGTAAATATTAGCAATTCTACCTGCATTCCGAATTTATTAAAAAGTTACAATTCTTCATGTAATAAAGTAAATAACCAGCATGTACCTACTATAGAAGAAATATCAGAAGGAATCTTATTGCTTAATCAATACAAAGGCATCATCAATATTGAGAATACGGCTCACAGCCTCGATGGAACATTTCTAATCAAATTTCATAACACAACCATCAGAATCGGTGACAGATCATTCATCTCAAAAGAAGCATCAATCCTCCAGGTTCTTCCTGCTATCCTACAGCCAACTCCCTTAAAAAAGGACTATAGAGAACTCTTGTCGCTGGAAATGATGAAAGAAATCCAAATCAACAACACCAACGAGATTGAAGAGTTACGAACTGAAAAGAACACACACCAATCAATCAGCTATGGGTTAATCATCATAGTTGCCATCATATTAACGATCATACTACTATTCAAAGCAATAAACAGGAACAACACAAGAATTGTCATCCAGCAAAGAGAGGAGAATACTAGACAAAGCAATACAACTTTACCCGAAGGAAAAACATCAGGAATACCTCTAGAAGTACCAAATAACAAAGAGGAAACCGCCCGAAAGAAAATGATTGTTCCAGACAAAGTTCCAGAAAAAAAAACACCAGCAACAACAATACAACATCAAACAACTAGCAGGCGCAAATTCTACGAGACACCATTTTTTTAACTCGGCAAATGAGGACATTTGCATCTAAGAAGGGAAGAGTTAACATCAGCAATATGATGCAGATCATATTTAAACATTTTTCACTAAAACATTATTTTCCCATTCCCATGGATTTGCCGACGATGCATTTTTGTCAAACATCAGACAAAAAACATCAGACAAAAAACATGCAGGTAGAATTACGTGAAACTAAATAATTCAATTTTTATAATTTTAGAATTTTAAGTTTAGATTTAGTCTATTTGTAACATTCAATTTGGAAAGTCAAATAAAAGAAAAGTTTAAATTCAAAATTAAAAATTTGTTTTTTTTAAGTCTCCTAGTAGAGAAAATATTAACTTATATATTATTCTAAAATTCAATTCAATTTTATTATTACTGGGGAAAATCGGGGAAATCAAATTCAAGATGACAACAATAGGCCGCCGCCACGACGTCGAATATAACGTGACGCCAGTCTTTTGTGACTTGGTCCACAGGATTCAAGTTGATGTAAATGGCATGCGGGAACGAGACCTCATTGACCATATGAGAGCCCAAATCCGCATTATACAAAGGCATCTCGATGGCGGACGTCGTGGTGGCGGACGTGGAAATGGCGGACGTCGTGAACGTGAATGCTAAGATTGTAATCAAATTGCATGTTTGCATTATTATTGTTCTTACTTTCTTTTAGTTACTAATTCAATTTGAACTCATTAATCCCGAAATAAACAACGCAATTAAACCGTTTTAATTTGAGTATTTGTTATTTTAATTTATTTGCATGAAATTTAAGCAATCTAAATGAAAACAAATAAAATACTCTTCCAATTTAATATCTTTAAATTAATTCCGTCAATTATTCAATAATAATGGAATATGGAAAATTAAGTGTCAAATTGTGTCACCAGAAAAAAATTAAAGTTATCTTCATTTAAAAGATTGATAATATAGGTTTTTTCTTTGCTCTAAGAGTAAACTATACAAAATCTATTTAAATAAGAAGTTGGTGATCAAAAATGGAATAATTTCGTTTTTTTTGATTAACGATAAAGTGTTGAGACATAACCTCAAAGTTTATTGTAACAAAGGAAAATTGAATCCGCAAAAGAAAATAAAAGTGGAAAACAGCATAGCTAGACTAAGATCTACTAGTAGAATGTCTTCTTCCTCTACCGATCTTTCGATTTGTATTCGCTGCTTCAAAAAAGTAGGAGTGAATCAAAAAGGGTGGCAGTGCGATGGCAAGTGCAACAGTTGGTTTCATTCCGAATGTTGTGGGTTTGATGATGCTACCCATAAGAAGTTAAGAGCGATAATGAAGTTGGTATTATGGATGTGCCCGGAATACAGAGAAGTTCACGAGAAAATGAAAAGTGACGAAGTGCATATAACCAAATTGACTGAAGACATTAAAGAAATATCAACAAAAATTACAGCCATAACAAAGAATAATGAGATAATTAAGCGAATGAAATGAAAAATTTATCAACTAAGTGGTATTTTGGGTCACAAATATGAAATAAAGTTGTCAGATATGAAAAAGCCGAAATTAAAGATTGGTGGAATAGTAGGAGATTATGATGAAGAGCAATTAAAGGAGGAATTGCTCTCCCAGAACTATTTCCTGGATACTTCTGATGATATCAAACTAATACATAAAATAAGGTACTCCAATGGGCTGAAATCTTATATACTGGAAGTGGGATCAAAAACACTTAAAAAAATTATTGATCATGAATGGATAAACATTGAGTACAAATCGGTGAAACCAAAAGAATACGTGTATGTACTAAGGTTTTTCAAGTGTCAAAGATACAACCATAAATGCAGAACTGTGAACAAGGCGCAAATTGCGCCAAATGCTCTGGTCCCCATGAGACAAATAAATGTGAGGTCAATAACGTGAATAAATGTGTGAACTGCAGTGAACAAAAAAAGAAAAAAAATACAGCGAGGCCTAAACTGAGATGTAGTACTGTCTGTAATATAATTTTAATTTGTTTTTCATAATTTTTTTCAGAATGAATATCAGCAGGAAGTTGAATAATATTTTGTCCAATCCCCAATGATTTCTTGGAACAATAGAAAAAGTAGACCAAACAAATTGGCTATGTAATTATAAAAATAATAGAATGGAAGAGTGCTGTATAAGTTACACACCAATCATTTTTTAAATGATCCAAGAGATAATAAGGGATACTATGAAGTATGAAACGGCAAACATAATACAAATAAATGTTAATTCAGAAAAAAAGAAATAAGAATTCTGAATAAAGGCGTGGGCATCCAGGTTGATGCCGATGGCAATAACATTAAAACGTTATTTGCTCGATTGCCCGAAAATGATGATGATATTAAAGGGGCAACAATGTGTAACGTGTTTTCCAACTATTTTAAAATGGAAATCGTTACAAATCACAAACGTTATAAGCAATCGTGGTTCAATAATAAGAAGCATGTATCTCTTCCAGGCATTCGAGAAAATGTGAATCAAGAAGATTATATAAAGATATTATTTATACCCGATGTAACGAAATTTCCATCATTATCATTCAATGATGATATGATGTTAATAATTGGTCATTTTGCATGCGGTATAGCAGCAGAATATGCACATATTAAAATATTCCCGAATAAAGAAAAATTAAATCCCCTTAATTTTAAAAACGGTGGAATGAGTTGGAGACAGTGCCTAGAATTTCAAGACAATAGAGAAAATACAAGACTGCGCCAACTTATGATAGTGGAGGGTCTATCAGCTGGCTCGCAATTGGAATTTTTCCAATCTTGTAATAATTTTAACACATTTCAATTAAATGGAACATGTGTAAATGTCTCCAAAATAAAAGAAATATCTGAATTGAAAGATGATACAATTCTTAATTCTTTAATCCAAATAATTGGGAGTACTATACTATGAAAAGTATAAAAGAATATTTAAATTATGATTCAATCATAATTGTAACTGACTCCGATTGCGGTGGCGACTACATTAAAGGATTGATTTTATATTTCTTTTTTAAATTTTGGCCGAGATTTTTTAATTTGCCATTTATAAGTCAGTTGCGATTCCCACTTGTTAAGCCAACGTTGGAAAGCAACGTGACTAATTTATATAGGCCGTCATTTAATTAATAATATATTATCAATTATTAAAAATGAAGTGCCTGAAAAATTGCATCCATATTATAATGGATTTAAAGGGGATATACTAATGCTTGGTGAGAATTTCTACCAAACAATAGGTAATATAGCTTTATGACCAAATTAAGGTAATGATGATAAAATAAAGCTTGAAATAACGGAAATACCTGTTGGTAAATGGGCAAAGGATTATGAAGATAAAGTATTAAAAGCCGCCCATGAAGATAAATAAAGGGAAAACTATACGTTTCGCTGTCTACTTAAAAGTCGAAAATTATAATGAAATTAACAGTCTAAAAAATGGACTTTTTCATCATTTCGACTTAATAAGTTACATGAAAGCATTTCATATCAATTTAATTAATGAAGACAATAAAATTGAAAAATTTAATTCAGTCGATCAAGTATTAAAAATGTTTGTTCCTATTACACGTAAGAAGTATACTATATAGAACGAAAAGAATATTATATATATAAAAGGCTAATCCTTCTTTCCTTCTGTCTGTCCAATATTGTCCGGAAACAAAATTCGTTGAGCAAAAAAAAAAAAAACACTTTTTGATATGTTGTAGAGAATTACTTGAAACGTGGAGAAATTTTGTTTCCGGGGAGGTTGGGGGTCGGAGGAGTTACAAAGGGGGGCTTGAAAGCCTATTTCGGAAAACCTCATTTATAATCTGAAATACACATTGGACATGATTCTGACTTGAGGCAATCTTATTAAGATTCTTATGCCAGACATTCTGACGTATACGGGAAAGTTCCATTTCCCACCGCTTTGGCGCTGGAGGCAATACAAATTTACGAACTTTTTGTGTAGAAGTCACACGCGATAATAATGTTCAGCAAAGTTGTGGAGGTTTTCATGGGGACTATTTCTGTGGAAGACCATATAGTTCTATCTCTCACCGCTTTGGCGCTGGAGTCAGTACAAACTTTTGATCTTTTTATATAAAGGTCACACGCAATTACAATGTTCAGCGAAGTTGTGTAACTTTTCATGGGGACTATTAATTTCGAAGACCATATAGTTCTACCTCTCACCACTTTGGCGCTGGAGTCAATAAAATTGTGGAACTTCGTATTTAGAAGACACACGCGATTACGATGTTCGGCAAAGTTATGGAGGTTTTCATGGGGACTATTTCTTTCGAAGCCCATATAGTTCTATTTCTCACCATTTTGGCGCTGCAGTCAATACAAACTTTTGAACTTCGTATATAGACGTCACACATGAGTACAATGTGCGGCAAAGTTATGCAGGTTTTTTACGGGAATTATTTCCGTCGAAGACCAAACAGTTCTATCTCTTACCGCTGTGGCGCTGGAGTCAATACAATTTTGAAACTTTGTATATAGACGTCACACACGATTACAATATTCAGCAAAGTTTCGGATGTTTTCATGGGGATTTTTTCTGTCCAAAATAAAATAGTTCTATCTCTCACCACTTTGACGCTGCGGTTGTTTAGGCCCCTACTCTATAGAGGTTTTTGCTTTAGTAATATGTGTTTGACGGGAGCTATTTTACCAACCGGGAAATTTAATGTCTTCGTTCGGGGTATTGCGGGGTAAATACTGTGCATTCTTAATAAGTCGACTTAAGACATGAAATATATCGCCAGAGGTGCTACGAGAACGGGCTAAAAGATCCACAATTCTGCGAATTGGGATGCTACACTTGAATAAATTTTGTTAATTTACAGTGACTGAAATTTTCAGGAGGCCGTCTTAGGACGGGTTACCACCTAGTTTAGTTAATAAATGGCAAAAAAAGCAGTCAATTTAGAAAGAGAATACCGAGACAATCAAGAAGTATCATCAGAGGTATATAATGAATTGGAAGCCATTAATAAAAAATCAGCAGACGATATGTGGGAAGAACATCTAGTTGCGCTAGATCAAGATTTCCACAATGAAGAGATAAATGAAACAAAAGAATATGACCAATTAGAAGAAAAATGTAAACCATCAAAAAGTGGTATAAAAATTAATTTTATATCACGATCAAGATCGCCAGAAAGACTAGCCGCCAATAAAAGAAAATGTCGTAATTTGCCGTGTACTTCAAAAGCATAATACATCCTTATCATTATTAACAAGAGAAGAGAAGAGTGCATTCAGGGAAAACAAAGTCCATTTTTGTTTTGTTTTTTTGTTATTTTTCTTTCAAACCATGTATTCGTTTTGATTTATATATTATTCTAAAATTCAATTCAATTTTATTATTACTGGGAAAAATCGGGGAAATCAAATTCAAGATGACAACAATAGGCCGCCGCCACGACGTCGAATATAACGTGACGCCAGTCTTTTGTGACTTGGTCCACAGGATTCAAGTTGATGTAAATGGCATGCGGGAACGAGACCTCATTGAGCATATGAGAGCCCAAATCCGCATTATACAAAGGCATCTCGATGGCGGACGTCGTGGTGGCGGACGTGGAAATGCGGACGTCGTGAACGTGAATGCTAAGATTGTAATCAAATTGCATGTTTGCATTATTATTGTTCTTACTTTCTTTTAGTTACTAATTCAATTTGAACTCATTAATCCCGAAATAAACAACGCAATTAAACCGTTTTAATTTGAGTATTTGTTATTTTAATTTATTTGCATGAAATATAAGCAATCTAAATGAAAACAAATAAAATACTCTTCCAATTTAATATCTTTAAATTAATTCCGTCAATTAATCAATAATAATGGAATATGGAAAATTAAGTGTCAAATTGTGTCAGCAGAAAAAAATTAAAGCGATCTTCATTTAAATTGTACCATAAAAATTGATAAAAGATTGATAATATAGGTTTTTTCTTTGCTCTAAGAGTTAACTATACAAAATCTATTTAAATAAGAAGTTGGTGATCAAAAATAGAATAATTTCGTTTTTATTGAATAACGATAAAGTGTTGAGACATAACCTCAAAGTTTATTGTAACAAAGGAAAATTGAATCCGCAAAAGAAAATAAAAGTGGAAAACAGCATAGCTAGACTAAGATCTACTAGTAGAATGTCTTCTTCCTCTACTGATCTTCCGATTTGTATTCGCTGCTTCAAAAAAGTAGGAGTGAATCAAAAAGGGTGGCAGTGCGATGGCAAGTGCAACAGTTGGTTTCATTCCGAATGTTGTGGGTTTGATGATGCTACCCATAAGAAGTTAAGAGCGATAATGAAGTTGGTATTATGGATGTGCCCGGAATGCAGAGAAGTTCACGAGAAAATGAAAAGTGACGAAGTGCATATAACCAAATTGACTGAAGACATTAAAGAAATATCAACAAAAATTACAGCCATAACAAAGAATAATGAGATAATCAAGCGAATGAAATGAAAAATTGATCAACTAAGTGGTATTTTGGGTCACAAATATGAAATAAAGTTGTCAGATATGAAAAAGCCGAAATTAAAGATTGGTGGAATAGTAGGAGATTATGATGAAGAGCAATTAAAGGAGGAATTGCTCTCCCAGAACTATTTCCTGGATACTTCTGATGATATCAAACTAATACATAAAATAAGGTACTCCAATGGGCTGAAATCTTATATACTGGAAGTGGGATCAAAAACACTTAAAAAAATTATTGATCATGAATGGATAAACATTGAGTACAAATCGGTGAAACCAAAAGAATACGTGTATGTACTAAGGTGTTTCAAGTGTCAAAGATACAACCATAAATGCAGAACTGTGAACAAGGCGCAAATTGCGCCAAATGCTCTGGTCCCCATGAGACAAATAAATGTGAGGTCAATAACGTGAATAAATGTGTGAACTGAAGTGAACAAAAAAAGAAAAAAAATACAGCGAGGCCTAAACTGAGATGTAGTACTGTCTGTAATATAATTTTAATTTGTTTTTCATAATTTTTTTCAGAATGAATATCAGCAGGAAGTTGAATAATATTTTGTCCAATCCCCAATGATTTCTTGCAACAATAGAAAAAGTAGACCAAACAAATTGGCTATGTAATTATAAAAATAATAGAATGGAAGAGTGCTGTATAAGTTACACACCAATCATTTTTAAAATGATCCAAGAGATAATAAGGGATACTATGAAGTATGAAACGCAAACATAATACAAATAAATGTTAATTCAGAAAAAAAGAAATAAGAATTCTGAATAAAGGCGTGGGCATCCAGGTTGATGCCGATGGCAATAACATTAAAACGTTATTTGCTCGATTGCCCGAAAATGATGATGATATTAAAGGGGCAACAATGTGTAACGTGTTTTCCAACTATTTTAAAATGGAAATCGTTACAAATCACAAACGTTATAAGCAATCGTGGTTCAATAATAAGAAGCATGTATCTCTTCCAGGCATTCGAGAAAATGTGAATCAAGAAGATTATATAAAGATATTATTTATACCCGATGTAACGAAATTTCCATCATTATCATTCAATGATGATATGATGTTAATAATTGGTCATTTTGCATGCGGTATAGCAGCAGAATATGCACATATTAAAATATTCCTGAATAAAGAAAAATTAAATCCCCTTAATTTTAAAAACGGTGGAATGAGTTGGAGACAGTGCCTAGAATTTCAAGACAATAGAGAAAATACAAGACTGCGCCAACTTATGATAGTGGAGGGTCTATCAGCTGGCTCGCAATTGGAATTTTTCCAATCTTGTAATAATTTTAACACATTTCAATTAAATGGAACATGTGTAAATGTCTCCAAAATAAAAGAAATATCTGAATTGAAAGATGATACAATTCTTAATTCTTTAATCCAAATAATTGGTTGCAAACCTAATTGGGAGTACTATACTATGAAAAGTATAAAAGAATATTTAAATTATGATTCAATCATAATTGTAACTGACTCCGATTGCGGTGGCGACTACATTAAAGGATTGGTTTTATATTTCTTTTTTAAATTTTGGCCGAGATTTTTTAATTTGCCATTTATAAGTCAGTTGCGATTCCCACTTGTTAAGCCAACGTTGGAAAGCAACGTGACTAATTTATATTCGTTTATACAATTTACAAACTGGGAAATTGAAACGAATAAAACTAATACACGTAATAATTATAATATATGCTATTTTAACGGAGTTGGTGGTATTCCGGTGAATATTATTAGAAGTCATTTAGAAGATTTGCATAATAGAAATATATATTTTAAATGGAACAGTACAAAAGATACTTATTATATCGAGATGGCATTCGGCCACAAAAATGTACTAGTTCGACAAAATGCAATAGATCGATATGTAGATCTTTTTATTACGTATACTAAGAATTAAATGGAGCACAAGACTTTTTATAATAATGAAAAAGAAACACCAATTTCAAATTTTATTAAGGGTGGTGTTTTACCATATTTTTATAAAAGAATAGTGAAATCAATACCCGCTATTTCAGACGACTTGAAACCAGGTCAAAGAAGAATTATTTTCAGTTTATTACGTACGAATTATGAGCAACCAGTGGACTTGCTAAAAGTAGCTGCTGATTGCCAGTTCGAGTCAAAAGACGTGAATAGATTACCGCCGATTATAATGAATATGAGCGATGGTATGGTAGGGACCAACAATAGTCCTTTAACGAATTCAAGCAAAGTTGGAAATCGTTGGACTGACCCTTTACCTACAAGTGAGCGATATCCATTGATTGAAATAAGCCAAGTCGTTCCGTTAATATTTAAAGAAAATAGCGATGATAATAGCAAACCACCAACCCGATTTTTCCCTATAATCCCAATACCATTGCTTAATGGTGCTGATGCCATTTCACCTAAATGCGCTTCTCGTTGTCCAAATTTTAAAGGCCGTCATTTAATTAATAATATATTATCAATTATTAAAAATGAAGTGCCTGAAAAATTGCATCCATATTATAATGGATTTAAAGGGGATATACTAATGCTTGGTGAGAATTTCTACCAAACAATAGGTAATATAGCTTTATGACCAAATCAAGGTAATGATGATAAAATAAAGCTTGAAATAACGGAAATACCTGTTGGTAAATGGGCAAAGGATTATGAAGATAAGGTATTAAAAGCCGCCCATGAAGATAAATAAAGGGTAAACTATTCGTTTCGCTGTCTACTTAAAAGTCGAAAATTATAATGAAATTAACAGTCTAAAAAATGGACTTTTTCATCATTTCGACTTAATAAGTTACATGAAAGCATTTCATATCAATTTAATTAATGAAGACAATAAAATTGAAAAATTTAATTCAGTCGATCAAGTATTAAAAATGTTTGTTCCTATTACACGTAAGAAGTATACTATATAGAACGAAAAGAATATTATATATATAAAAGGCTAATCCTTCTTTCCTTCTGTCTGTCCAATATTGTCCGGAAACAAAATTCGTTGAGCAAAAAAAAAAAAAACACTTTTTGATATGTTGTAGAGAATTACTTGAAACGTGGAGAAATTTTGTTTCCGGGGAGGTTGGGGGTCGGAGGAGTTACAAAGGGGGGCTTGAAAGCCTATTTCGGAAAACCTCATTTATAATCTGAAATACACATTGGACATGATTCTGACTTGAGGCAATCTTATTAAGATTCTTATGCCAGACATTCTGACGTATACGGGAAAGTTCCATTTCCCACCGCTTTGGCGCTGGAGGCAATACAAATTTACGAACTTTTTGTGTAGAAGTCACACGCGATAATAATGTTCAGCAAAGTTGTGGAGGTTTTCATGGGGACTATTTCTGTGGAAGACCATATAGTTCTATCTCTCACCGCTTTGGCGCTGGAGTCAGTACAAACTTTTGATCTTTTTATATAAAGGTCACACGCAATTACAATGTTCAGCAAAGTTGTGTAACTTTTCATGGGGACTATTAATTTCGAAGACCATATAGTTCTACCTCTCACCACTTTGGCGCTGGAGTCAATAAAATTGTGGAACTTCGTATTTAGAAGACACACGCGATTACGATGTTCGGCAAAGTTATGGAGGTTTTCATGGGGACTATTTCTTTCGAAGCCCATATTGTTCTATTTCTCACCATTTTGGCGCTGCAGTCAATACAAACTTTTGAACTTCGTATATAGACGTCACACATGAGTACAATGTGCGGCAAAGTTATGCAGGTTTTTTACGGGAATTATTTCCGTCGAAGACCAAACAGTTCTATCTCTTACCGCTGTGGCGCTGGAGTCAATACAATTTTGAAACTTTGTATATAGACGTCACACACGATTACAATATTCAGCAAAGTTTCGGATGTTTTCATGGGGATTTTTTCTGTCCAAAATAAAATAGTTCTATCTCTCACCACTTTGACGCTGCGGTTGTTTAGGCCCCTACTCTATAGAGGTTTTTGCTTTAGTAATATGTGTTTGACGGGAGCTATTTTACCAACCGGGAAATTTAATGTCTTCGTTCGGGGTATTGCGGGGTAAATACTGTGCATTCTTAATAAGTCGACTTAAGACATGAAATATATCGCCAGAGGTGCTACGAGAACGGGCTAAAAGATCCACAATTCTGCGAATTGTGATGCTACACTTGAATAAATTTTGTTAATTTACAGTGACTGAAATTTTCAGGAGGCCGTCTTAGGACGGGTTACCACCTAGTTTAGTTAATAAATGGCAAAAAAAGCAGTCAATTTAGAAAGAGAATACCGAGATAATCAAGAAGTATCATCAGAGGTATATAATGAATTGGAAGCCATTAATAAAAAATCAGCAGACGATATGTGGGAAGAACATCTAGTTGCGCTAGATCAACATTTCCACAATGAAGAGATAAATGAAACAAAAGAATATGACCAATTAGAAGAAAAATGTAAACCATCAAAAAGTGGTATAAAAATTAATTTTATATCACGATCAAGATCGCCAGAAAGACTAGCCGCCAATAAAAGAAAATGTCGTAATTTGCCGTGTACTTCAAAAGCATAATACATCCTTATCATTATTAACAAGAGAAGAGAAGAGTGCATTCAGGGAAAACAAAGTCCATTTTTGTTTTGTTTTTTTGTTATTTTTCTTTCAAACCATGTATTCGTTTTGATTTATATATTATTCTAAAATTCAATTCAATTTTATTATTACTGGGAAAAATCGGGGAAATCAAATTCAAGATGACAACAATAGGCCGCCGCCACGACGTCGAATATAACGTGACGCCAGTCTTTTGTGACTTGGTCCACAGGATTCAAGTTGATGTAAATGGCATGCGGGAACGAGACCTCATTGAGCATATGAGAGCCCAAATCCGCATTATACAAAGGCATCTCGATGGCGGACGTCGTGGTGGCGGACGTGGAAATGGCGGACGTCGTGAACGTGAATGCTAAGATTGTAATCAAATTGCATGTTTGCATTATTATTGTTCTTACTTTCTTTTAGTTACTAATTCAATTTGAACTCATTAATCCCGAAATAAACAACGCAATTAAACCGTTTTAATTTGAGTATTTGTTATTTTAATTTATTTGCATGAAATTTAAGCAATCTAAATGAAAACAAATAAAATACTCTTCCAATTTAATATCTTTAAATTAATTCCGTCAATTAATCAATAATAATGGAATATGGAAAATTAAGTGTCAAATTGTGTCAGCAGAAAAAAATTAAAGCGATCTTCATTTAAAAGATTGATAATATAGGTTTTTTCTTTGCTCTAAGAGTAAACTATACAAAATCTATTTAAATAAGAAGTTGGTGATCAAAAATAGAATAATTTCGTTTTTTTTGATTAACGATAAAGTGTTGAGACATAACCTCAAAGTTTATTGTAACAAAGGAAAATTGAATCCGCAAAAGAAAATAAAAGTGGAAAACAGCATAGCTAGACTAAGATCTACTAGTAGAATGTCTTCTTCCTCTACCGATCTTTCGATTTGTATTCGCTGCTTCAAAAAAGTAGGAGTGAATCAAAAAGGGTGGCAGTGCGATGGCAAGTGTAACAGTTGGTTTCATTCCGAATGTTGTGGGTTTGATGATGCTACCCATAAGAAGTTAAGAGCGATAATGAAGTTGGTATTATGGATGTGCCCGGAATGCAGAGAAGTTCACGAGAAAATGAAAAGTGACGAAGTGCATATAACCAAATTGACTGAAGACATTAAAGAAATATCAACAAAAATTACAGCCATAACAAAGAATAATGAGATAATCAAGCGAATGAAATGAAAAATTGATCAACTAAGTGGTATTTTGGGTCACAAATATGTCACAAATATGAAATAAAGTTGTCAGATATGAAAAAGCCGAAATTAAAGATTGGTGGAATAGTAGGAGATTATGATGAAGAGCAATTAAAGGAGGAATTGCTCTCCCAGAACTATTTCCTGGATACTTCTGATGATATCAAACTAATACATAAAATAAGGTACTCCAATGGGCTGAAATCTTATATACTGGAAGTGGGATCAAAAACACTTAAAAAAATTATTGATCATGAATGGATAAACATTGAGTACAAATCGGTGAAACCAAAAGAATACGTGTATGTACTAAGGTGTTTCAAGTGTCAAAGATACAACCATAAATGCAGAACTGTGAACAAGGCGCAAATTGCGCCAAATGCTCTGGTCCCCATGAGACAAATTAATGTGAGGTCAATAACGTGAATAAATGTGTGAACTGCAGTGAACAAAAAAAGAAAAAAAATACAGCGAGGCCTAAACTGAGATGTAGTACTGTCTGTAATATAATTTTAATTTGTTTTTCATAATTTTTTTCAGAATGAATATCAGCAGGAAGTTGAATAATATTTTGTCCAATCCCCAATGATTTCTTGGAACAATAGAAAAAGTAGACCAAACAAATTGGCTATGTAATTATAAAAATAATAGAATGGAAGAGTGCTGTATAAGTTACACACCAATCATTTTTAAAATGATCCAAGAGATAATAAGGGATACTATGAAGTATGAAACGGCAAACATAATACAAATAAATGTTAATTCAGAAAAAAAGAAATAAGAATTCTGAATAAAGGCGTGGGCATCCAGGTTGATGCCGATGGCAATAACATTAAAACGTTATTTGCTCGATTGCCCGAAAATGATGATGATATTAAAGGGGCAACAATGTGTAACGTGTTTTCCAACTATTTTAAAATGGAAATCGTTACAAATCACAAACGTTATAAGCAATCGTGGTTCAATAATAAGAAGCATGTATCTCTTCCAGGCATTCGAGAAAATGTGAATCAAGAAGATTATATAAAGATATTATTTATACCCGATGTAACGAAATTTCCATCATTATCATTCAATGATGATATGATGTTAATAATTGGTCATTTTGCATGCGGTATAGCAGCAGAATATGCACATATTAAAATATTCCTGAATAAAGAAAAATTAAATCCCCTTAATTTTAAAAACGGTGGAATGAGTTGGAGACAGTGCCTAGAATTTCAAGACAATAGAGAAAATACAAGACTGCGCCAACTTATGATAGTGGAGGGTCTATCAGCTGGCTCGCAATTGGAATTTTTCCAATCTTGTAATAATTTTAACACATTTCAATTAAATGGAACATGTGTAAATGTCTCCAAAATAAAAGAAATATCTGAATTGAAAGATGATACAATTCTTAATTCTTTAATCCAAATAATTGGTTGCAAACCTAATTGGGAGTACTATACTATGAAAAGTATAAAAGAATATTTAAATTATGATTCAATCATAATTGTAACTGACTCCGATTGCGGTGGCGACTACATTAAAGGATTGATTTTATATTTCTTTTTTAAATTTTGGCCGAGATTTTTTAATTTGCCATTTATAAGTCAGTTGCGATTCCCACTTGTTAAGCCAACGTTGGAAAGCAACGTGACTAATTTATATTCGTTTATACAATTTACAAACTGGGAAATTGAAACGAATAAAACTAATACACGTAATAATTATAATATATGCTATTTTACCGGAGTTGGTGGTATTCCGGTGAATATTATTAGAAGTCATTTAGAAGATTTGCATAATAGAAATATATATTTTAAATGGAACAGTACAAAAGATACTTATTATATCGAGATGGCATTCGGCCACAAAAATGTACTAGTTCGACAAAATGCAATAGATCGATATGTAGATCTTTTTATTACGTATACTAAGAATTAAATGGAGCACAAGACTTTTTATAATAATGAAAAAAAAACAACAATTTCAAATTTTATTAAGGGTGGTGTTTTACCATATTTTTATAAAAGAATAGTGAAATCAATACCCGCTATTTCAGACGACTTGAAACCAGGTCAAAGAAGAATTATTTTCAGTTTATTACGTACGAATTATGAGCAACCAGTGGACTTGCTAAAAGTAGCTGCTGATTGCCAGTTCGAGTCAAAAGACGTGAATAGATTACCGCCGATTATAATGAATATGAGCGATGGTATGGTAGGGACCAACAATAGTCCTTTAACGAATTCAAGCAAAGTTGGAAATCGTTGGACTGACCCTTTACCTACAAGTGAGCGATATCCATTGATTGAAATAAGCCAAGTCGTTCCGTTAATATTTAAAGAAAATAGCGATGATAATAGCAAACCACCAACCCGATTTTTCCCTATAATCCCAATACCATTGCTTAATGGTGCTGATGCCATTTCACCTAAATGCGCTTCTCGTTGTCCAAATTTTAAAGGCCGTCATTTAAATAATAATATATTATCAATTATTAAAAATGAAGTGCCTGAAAAATTGCATCCATATTATAATGGATTTAAAGGGGATATACTAATGCTTGGTGAGAATTTCTACCAAACAATAGGTAATATAGCTTTATGACCAAATCAAGGTAATGATGATAAAATAAAGCTTGAAATAACGGAAATACCTGTTGGTAAATGGGCAAAGGATTATGAAGATAAAGTATTAAAAGCCGCCCATGAAGATAAATTAAGGGAAAACTATACGTTTCGCTGTCTACTTAAAAGTCGAAAATTATAATGAAATTAACAGTCTAAAAAATGGACTTTTTCATCATTTCGACTTAATAAGTTACATGAAAGCATTTCATATCAATTTAATTAATGAAGACAATAAAATTGAAAAATTTAATTCAGTCGATCAAGTATTAAAAATGTTTGTTCCTATTACACGTAAGAAGTATACTATATAGAACGAAAAGAATATTATATATATAAAAGGCTAATCCTTCTTTCCTTCTGTCTGTCCAATATTGTCCGGAAACAAAATTCGTTGAGCAAAAAAAAAAAAACACTTTTTGATATGTTGTAGAGAATTACTTGAAACGTGGAGAAATTTTGTTTCCGGGGAGGTTGGGGGTCGGAGGAGTTACGAAGGGGAGCTTGAAAGCCTATTTCGGAAAACCTCATTTATAATCTGAAATACACATTGGACATGATTCTGAACTGAGGCAATCTTATTAAGATTCTTATGCCAGACATTCTGACGTATACGGGAAAGTTCCATTTCCCACCGCTTTGGCGCTGGAGGCAATACAAATTTACGAACTTTTTGTGTAGAAGTCACACGCGATAATAATGTTCAGCAAAGTTGTGGAGGTTTTCATGGGGACTATTTCTGTGGAAGACCATATAGTTCTATCTCTCACCGCTTTGGCGCTGGAGTCAGTACAAACTTTTGATCTTTTTATATAAAGGTCACACGCAATTACAATGTTCAGCAAAGTTGTGTAACTTTTCATGGGGACTATTAATTTCGAAGACCATATAGTTCTACCTCTCACCACTTTGGCGCTGGAGTCAATAAAATTGTGGAACTTCGTATTTAGAAGACACACGCGATTACGATGTTCGGCAAAGTTATGGAGGTTTTCATGGGGACTATTTCTTTCGAAGCCCATATAGTTCTATTTCTCACCATTTTGGCGCTGCAGTCAATACAAACTTTTGAACTTCGTATATAGACGTCACACATGAGTACAATGTGCGGCAAAGTTATGCAGGTTTTTTACGGGAATTATTTCCGTCGAAGACCAAACAGTTCTATCTCTTACCGCTGTGGCGCTGGAGTCAATACAATTTTGAAACTTTGTATATAGACGTCACACACGATTACAATATTCAGCAAAGTTTCGGATGTTTTCATGGGGATTTTTTCTGTCCAAAATAAAATAGTTCTATCTCTCACCACTTTGACGCTGCGGTTGTTTAGGCCCCTACTCTATAGAGGTTTTTGCTTTAGTAATATGTGTTTGACGGGAGCTATTTTACCAACCGGGAAATTTAATGTCTTCGTTCGGGGTATTGCGGGGTAAATACTGTGCATTCTTAATAAGTCGACTTAAGACATGAAATATATCGCCAGAGGTGCTACGAGAACGGGCTAAAAGATCCACAATTCTGCGAATTGGGATGCTACACTTGAATAAATTTTGTTAATTTACAGTGACTGAAATTTTCAGGAGGCCGTCTTAGGACGGGTTACCACCTAGTTTAGTTAATAAATGGCAAAAAAAGCAGTCAATTTAGAAAGAGAATACCGAGATAATCAAGAAGTATCATCAGAGGTATATAATGAATTGGAAGCCATTAATAAAAAATCAGCAGACGATATGTGGGAAGAACATCTAGTTGCGCTAGATCAACATTTCCACAATGAAGAGATAAATGAAACAAAAGAATATGACCAATTAGAAGAAAAATGTAAACCATCAAAAAGTGGTATAAAAATTAATTTTATATCACGATCAAGATCGCCAGAAAGACTAGCCGCCAATAAAAGAAAATGTCGTAATTTGCCGTGTACTTCAAAAGCATAATACATCCTTATCATTATTAACAAGAGAAGAGAAGAGTGCATTCAGGGAAAACAAAGTCCATTTTTGTTTTGTTTTTTTGTTATTTTTCTTTCAAACCATGTATTCGTTTTGATTTATATATTATTCTAAAATTCAATTCAATTTTATTATTACTGGGAAAAATCGGGGAAATCAAATTCAAGATGACAACAATAGGCCGCCGCCACGACGTCGAATATAACGTGACGCCAGTCTTTTGTGACTTGGTCCACAGGATTCAAGTTGATGTAAATGGCATGCGGGAACGAGACCTCATTGAGCATATGAGAGCCCAAATCCGCATTATACAAAGGCATCTCGATGGCGGACGTCGTGGTGGCGGACGTGGAAATGGCGGACGTCGTGAACGTGAATGCTAAGATTGTAATCAAATTGCATGTTTGCATTATTATTGTTCTTACTTTCTTTTAGTTACTAATTCAATTTGAACTCATTAATCCCGAAATAAACAACGCAATTAAACCGTTTTAATTTGAGTATTTGTTATTTTAATTTATTTGCATGAAATTTAAGCAATCTAAATGAAAACAAATAAAATACTCTTCCAATTTAATATCTTTAAATTAATTCCGTCAATTAATCAATAATAATGGAATATGGAAAATTAAGTGTCAAATTGTGTCAGCAGAAAAAAATTAAAGCGATCTTCATTTAAAAGATTGATAATATAGGTTTTTTCTTTGCTCTAAGAGTAAACTATACAAAATCTATTTAAATAAGAAGTTGGTGATCAAAAATGGAATAATTTCGTTTTTTTTGATTAACGATAAAGTGTTGAGACATAACCTCAAAGTTTATTGTAACAAAGGAAAATTGAATCCGCAAAAGAAAATAAAAGTGGAAAACAGCATAGCTAGACTAAGATCTACTAGTAGAATGTCTTCTTCCTCTACCGATCTTTCGATTTGTATTCGCTGCTTCAAAAAAGTAGGAGTGAATCAAAAAGGGTGGCAGTGCGATGGCAAGTGTAACAGTTGGTTTCATTCCGAATGTTGTGGGTTTGATGATGCTACCCATAAGAAGTTAAGAGCGATAATGAAGTTGGTATTATGGATGTGCCCGGAATGCAGAGAAGTTCACGAGAAAATGAAAAGTGACGAAGTGCATATAACCAAATTGACTGAAGACATTAAAGAAATATCAACAAAAATTACAGCCATAACAAAGAATAATGAGATAATCAAGCGAATGAAATGAAAAATTGATCAACTAAGTGGTATTTTGGGTCACAAATATGAAATAAAGTTGTCAGATATGAAAAAGCCGAAATTAAAGATTGGTGGAATAGTAGGAGATTATGATGAAGAGCAATTAAAGGAGGAATTGCTCTCCCAGAACTATTTCCTGGATACTTCTGATGATATCAAACTAATACATAAAATAAGGTACTCCAATGGGCTGAAATCTTATATACTGGAAGTGGGATCAAAAACACTTAAAAAAATTATTGATCATGAATGGATAAACATTGAGTACAAATCGGTGAAACCAAAAGAATACGTGTATGTACTAAGGTGTTTCAAGTGTCAAAGATACAACCATAAATGCAGAACTGTGAACAAGGCGCAAATTGCGCCAAATGCTCTGGTCCCCATGAGACAAATAAATGTGAGGTCAATAACGTGAATAAATGTGTGAACTGCAGTGAACAAAAAAAGAAAAAAAATACAGCGAGGCCTAAACTGAGATGTAGTACTGTCTGTAATATAATTTTAATTTGTTTTTCATAATTTTTTTCAGAATGAATATCAGCAGGAAGTTGAATAATATTTTGTCCAATCCCCAATGATTTCTTGGAACAATAGAAAAAGTAGACCAAACAAATTGGCTATGTAATTATAAAAATAATAGAATGGAAGAGTGCTGTATAAGTTACACACCAATCATTTTTAAAATGATCCAAGAGATAATAAGGGATACTATGAAGTATGAAACGGCAAACATAATACAAATAAATGTTAATTCAGAAAAAAAGAAATAAGAATTCTGAATAAAGGCGTGGGCATCCAGGTTGATGCCGATGGCAATAACATTAAAACGTTATTTGCTCGATTGCCCGAAAATGATGATGATATTAAAGGGGCAACAATGTGTAACGTGTTTTCCAACTATTTTAAAATGGAAATCGTTACAAATCACAAACGTTATAAGCAATCGTGGTTCAATAATAAGAAGCATGTATCTCTTCCAGGCATTCGAGAAAATGTGAATCAAGAAGATTATATAAAGATATTATTTATACCCGATGTAACGAAATTTCCATCATTATCATTCAATGATGATATGATGTTAATAATTGGTCATTTTGCATGCGGTATAGCAGCAGAATATGCACATATTAAAATATTCCTGAATAAAGAAAAATTAAATCCCCTTAATTTTAAAAACGGTGGAATGAGTTGGAGACAGTGCCTAGAATTTCAAGACAATAGAGAAAATACAAGACTGCGCCAACTTATGATAGTGGAGGGTCTATCAGCTGGCTCGCAATTGGAATTTTTCCAATCTTGTAATAATTTTAACACATTTCAATTAAATGGAACATGTGTAAATGTCTCCAAAATAAAAGAAATATCTGAATTGAAAGATGATACAATTCTTAATTCTTTAATCCAAATAATTGGTTGCAAACCTAATTGGGAGTACTATACTATGAAAAGTATAAAAGAATATTTAAATTATGATTCAATCATAATTGTAACTGACTCCGATTGCGGTGGCGACTACATTAAAGGATTGGTTTTATATTTCTTTTTTAAATTTTGGCCGAGATTTTTTAATTTGCCATTTATAAGTCAATTGCGATTCCCACTTGTTAAGCCAACGTTGGAAAGCAACGTGACTAATTTATATTCGTTTATACAATTTATAAACTGGGAAATTGAAACGAATAAAACTAATACACGTAATAATTATAATATATGCTATTTTAACGGAGTTGGTGGTATTCCGGTGAATATTATTAGAAGTCATTTAGAAGATTTGCATAATAGAAATATATATTTTAAATGGAACAGTACAAAAGATACTTATTATATCGAGATGGCATTCGGCCACAAAAATGTACTAGTTCGACAAAATGCAATATGTAGATATGTAGATCTTTTTATTACGTATACTAAGAATTAAATGGAGCACAAGACTTTTTATAATAAAAGAAAAAGAAACAACAATTTCAAATTTTATTAAGGGTGGTGTTTTACCATATTTTTATAAAAGAATAGTGAAATCAATACCCGCTATTTCAGACGACTTGAAACCAGGTCAAAGAAGAATTATTTTCAGTTTATTACGTACGAATTATGAGCAACCAGTGGACTTGCTAAAAGTAGCTGCTGATTGCCAGTTCGAGTCAAAAGACGTGAATAGATTACCGCCGATTATAATGAATATGAGCGATGGTATGGTAGGGACCAACAATAGTCCTTTAACGAATTCAAGCAAAGTTGGAAATCGTTGGACTGACCCTTTACCTACAAGTGAGCGATATCCATTGATTGAAATAAGCCAAGTCGTTCCGTTAATATTTAAAGAAAATAGCGATGATAATAGCAAACCACCAACTCCATTTTTCCCTATAATCCCAATACCATTGCTTAATGGTGCTGATGCCATTTCACCTAAATGCGCTTCTCGTTGTCCAAATTTTAAAGGCCGTCATTTAATTAATAATATATTATCAGTTATTAAAAATGAAGTGCCTGAAAAATTGCATCCATATTATAATGGATTTAAAGGGGATATACTAATGCTTGGTGAGAATTTCTACCAAACAATAGGTAATATAGCTTTATGACCAAATCAAGGTAATGATGATAAAATAAAGCTTGAAATAACGGAAATACCTGTTGGTAAATGGGCAAAGGATTATGAAGATAAGGTATTAAAAGCCGCCCATGAAGATAAATAAAGGGAAAACTATACGTTTCGCTGTCTACTTAAAAGTCGAAAATTATAATGAAATTAACAGTCTAAAAAATGGACTTTTTCATCATTTCGACTTAATAAGTTACATGAAAGCATTTCATATCAATTTAATTAATGAAGACAATAAAATTGAAAAATTTAATTCAGTCGATCAAGTATTAAAAATGTTTGTTCCTATTACACGTAAGAAGTATACTATATAGAACGAAAAGAATATTATATATATAAAAGGCTAATCCTTCTTTCCTTCTGTCTGTCCAATATTGTCCGGAAACAAAATTCGTTGAGCAAAAAAAAAAAAAACACTTTTTGATATGTTGTAGAGAATTACTTGAAACGTGGAGAAATTTTGTTTCCGGGGAGGTTGGGGGTCGGAGGAGTTACGAAGGGGAGCTTGAAAGCCTATTTCGGAAAACCTCATTTATAATCTGAAATACACATTGGACATGATTCTGAACTGAGGCAATCTTATTAAGATTCTTATGCCAGACATTCTGACGTATACGGGAAAGTTCCATTTCCCACCGCTTTGGCGCTGAAGGCAATACAAATTTACGAACTTTTTGTGTAGAAGTCACACGCGATAATAATGTTCAGCAAAGTTGTGGAGGTTTTCATGGGGACTATTTCTGTGGAAGACCATATAGTTCTATCTCTCACCGCTTTGGCGCTGGAGTCAATACAAACTTTTGATCTTTTTATATAAAGGTCATACGCAATTAATATGTTAAGCAAAGTTGTGTAACTTTTCATGGGGACTATTAATTTCGAAGACCATATAGTTCTACCTCTCACCACTTTGGCGCTGGAGTCAATAAAATTGTGGAACTTCGTATTTAGACGTCACACATGAGTACAATGTGCGGCAAAGTTATGCAGGTTTTTTACGGGAATTATTTCCGTCGAAGACCAAACAGTTCTATCTCTTACCGCTGTGGCGCTGGAGTCAATACAATTTTGAAACTTGGTATATAGACGTCACACACGATTACAATGTTCAGCAAAGTTTCGGATGTTTTCATGGGGATTTTTTTTGTCCAAAATAAAATAGTTCTATCTCTCACCACTTTGACGCTGCGGTTGTTTAGGCCCCTACTCTATAGAGGTTTTTGCTTTAGTAATATGTGTTTGACGGGAGCTATTTTACCAACCGGGAAATTTAATGTCTTCGTTCGGGGTATTGCGGGGTAAATACTGTGCATTCTTAATAAGTCGACTTAAGACATGAAATATATCGCCAGAGGTGCTACGAGAACGGGCTAAAAGATCCGCAATTCTGCGAATTGGGATGCTACACTTGAATAAATTTTGTTAATTTACAGTGACTGAAATTTTCAGGAGGCCGTCTTAGGACGGGTTACCACCTAGTTTAGTTAATAAATGGCAAAAAAAGCAGTCAATTTAGAAAGAGAATACCGAGATAATCAAGAAGTATCATCAGAGGTATATAATGAATTGGAAGCCATTAATAAAAAATCAGCAGACGATATGTGGGAAGAACATCTAGTTGCGCTAGATCAACATTTCCACAATGAAGAGATAAATGAAACAAAAGAATATGACCAATTAGAAGAAAAATGTAAACCATCAAAAAGTGGTATAAAAATTAATTTTATATCACGATCAAGATCGCCAGAAAGACTAGCCGCCAATAAAAGAAAATGTCGTAATTTGCCGTGTACTTCAAAAGCATAATACATCCTTATCATTATTAACAAGAGAAGAGAAGAGTGCATTCAGGGAAAACAAAGTCCATTTTTGTTTTGTTTTTTTGTTATTTTTCTTTCAAACCATGTATTCGTTTTGATTTATATATTATTCTAAAATTCAATTCAATTTTATTATTACTGGGGAAAATCGGGGAAATCAAATTCAAGATGACAACAATAGGCCGCCGCCACGACGTCGAATATAACGTGACGCCAGTCTTTTGTGACTTGGTCCACAGGATTCAAGTTGATGTAAATGGCATGCGGGAACGAGACCTCATTGACCATATGAGAGCCCAAATCCGCATTATACAAAGGCATCTCGATGGCGGACGTCGTGGTGGCGGACGTGGAAATGGCGGACGTCGTGAACGTGAATGCTAAGATTGTAATCAAATTGCATGTTTGCATTATTATTGTTCTTACTTTCTTTTAGTTACTAATTCAATTTGAACTCATTAATCCCGAAATAAACAACGCAATTAAACCGTTTTAATTTGAGTATTTGTTATTTTAATTTATTTGCATGAAATTTAAGCAATCTAAATGAAAACAAATAAAATACTCTTCCAATTTAATATCTTTAAATTAATTCCGTCAATTAATCAATAATAATGGAATATGGAAAATTAAGTGTCAAATTGTGTCAGCAGAAAAAAATTAAAGCGATCTTCATTTAAAAGATTGATAATATAGGTTTTTTCTTTGCTCTAAGAGTAAACTATACAAAATCTATTTAAATAAGAAGTTGGTGATCAAAAATGGAATAATTTCGTTTTTTTTGATTAACGATAAAGTGTTGAGACATAACCTCAAAGTTTATTGTAACAAAGGAAAATTGAATCCGCAAAAGAAAATAAAAGTGGAAAACAGCATAGCTAGACTAAGATCTACTAGTAGAATGTCTTCTTCCTCTACCGATCTTTCGATTTGTATTCGCTGCTTCAAAAAAGTAGGAGTGAATCAAAAAGGGTGGCAGTGCGATGGCAAGTGTAACAGTTGGTTTCATTCCGAATGTTGTGGGTTTGATGATGCTACCCATAAGAAGTTAAGAGCGATAATGAAGTTGGTATTATGGATGTGCCCGGAATGCAGAGAAGTTCACGAGAAAATGAAAAGTGACGAAGTGCATATAACCAAATTGACTGAAGACATTAAAGAAATATCAACAAAAATTACAGCCATAACAAAGAATAATGAGATAATCAAGCGAATGAAATGAAAAATTGATCAACTAAGTGGTATTTTGGGTCACAAATATGAAATAAAGTTGTCAGATATGAAAAAGCCGAAATTAAAGATTGGTGGAATAGTAGGAGATTATGATGAAGAGCAATTAAAGGAGGAATTGCTCTCCCAGAACTATTTCCTGGATACTTCTGATGATATCAAACTAATACATAAAATAAGGTACTCCAATGGGCTGAAATCTTATATACTGGAAGTGGGATCAAAAACACTTAAAAAAATTATTGATCATGAATGGATAAACATTGAGTACAAATCGGTGAAACCAAAAGAATACGTGTATGTACTAAGGTGTTTCAAGTGTCAAAGATACAACCATAAATGCAGAACTGTGAACAAGGCGCAAATTGCGCCAAATGCTCTGGTCCCCATGAGACAAATAAATGTGAGGTCAATAACGTGAATAAATGTGTGAACTGCAGTGAACAAAAAAAGAAAAAAAATACAGCGAGGCCTAAACTGAGATGTAGTACTGTCTGTAATATAATTTTAATTTGTTTTTCATAATTTTTTTCAGAATGAATATCAGCAGGAAGTTGAATAATATTTTGTCCAATCCCCAATGATTTCTTGGAACAATAGAAAAAGTAGACCAAACAAATTGGCTATGTAATTATAAAAATAATAGAATGGAAGAGTGCTGTATAAGTTACACACCAATCATTTTTAAAATGATCCAAGAGATAATAAGGGATACTATGAAGTATGAAACGGCAAACATAATACAAATAAATGTTAATTCAGAAAAAAAGAAATAAGAATTCTGAATAAAGGCGTGGGCATCCAGGTTGATGCCGATGGCAATAACATTAAAACGTTATTTGCTCGATTGCCCGAAAATGATGATGATATTAAAGGGGCAACAATGTGTAACGTGTTTTCCAACTATTTTAAAATGGAAATCGTTACAAATCACAAACGTTATAAGCAATCGTGGTTCAATAATAAGAAGCATGTATCTCTTCCAGGCATTCGAGAAAATGTGAATCAAGAAGATTATATAAAGATATTATTTATACCCGATGTAACGAAATTTCCATCATTATCATTCAATGATGATATGATGTTAATAATTGGTCATTTTGCATGCGGTATAGCAGCAGAATATGCACATATTAAAATATTCCTGAATAAAGAAAAATTAAATCCCCTTAATTTTAAAAACGGTGGAATGAGTTGGAGACAGTGCCTAGAATTTCAAGACAATAGAGAAAATACAAGACTGCGCCAACTTATGATAGTGGAGGGTCTATCAGCTGGCTCGCAATTGGAATTTTTCCAATCTTGTAATAATTTTAACACATTTCAATTAAATGGAACATGTGTAAATGTCTCCAAAATAAAAGAAATATCTGAATTGAAAGATGATACAATTCTTAATTCTTTAATCCAAATAATTGGTTGCAAACCTAATTGGGAGTACTATACTATGAAAAGTATAAAAGAATATTTAAATTATGATTCAATCATAATTGTAACTGACTCCGATTGCGGTGGCGACTACATTAAAGGATTGGTTTTATATTTCTTTTTTAAATTTTGGCCGAGATTTTTTAATTTGCCATTTATAAGTCAATTGCGATTCCCACTTGTTAAGCCAACGTTGGAAAGCAACGTGACTAATTTATATTCGTTTATACAATTTATAAACTGGGAAATTGAAACGAATAAAACTAATACACGTAATAATTATAATATATGCTATTTTAACGGAGTTGGTGGTATTCCGGTGAATATTATTAGAAGTCATTTAGAAGATTTGCATAATAGAAATATATATTTTAAATGGAACAGTACAAAAGATACTTATTATATCGAGATGGCATTCGGCCACAAAAATGTACTAGTTCGACAAAATGCAATATGTAGATATGTAGATCTTTTTATTACGTATACTAAGAATTAAATGGAGCACAAGACTTTTTATAATAAAAGAAAAAGAAACAACAATTTCAAATTTTATTAAGGGTGGTGTTTTACCATATTTTTATAAAAGAATAGTGAAATCAATACCCGCTATTTCAGACGACTTGAAACCAGGTCAAAGAAGAATTATTTTCAGTTTATTACGTACGAATTATGAGCAACCAGTGGACTTGCTAAAAGTAGCTGCTGATTGCCAGTTCGAGTCAAAAGACGTGAATAGATTACCGCCGATTATAATGAATATGAGCGATGGTATGGTAGGGACCAACAATAGTCCTTTAACGAATTCAAGCAAAGTTGGAAATCGTTGGACTGACCCTTTACCTACAAGTGAGCGATATCCATTGATTGAAATAAGCCAAGTCGTTCCGTTAATATTTAAAGAAAATAGCGATGATAATAGCAAACCACCAACTCCATTTTTCCCTATAATCCCAATACCATTGCTTAATGGTGCTGATGCCATTTCACCTAAATGCGCTTCTCGTTGTCCAAATTTTAAAGGCCGTCATTTAATTAATAATATATTATCAGTTATTAAAAATGAAGTGCCTGAAAAATTGCATCCATATTATAATGGATTTAAAGGGGATATACTAATGCTTGGTGAGAATTTCTACCAAACAATAGGTAATATAGCTTTATGACCAAATCAAGGTAATGATGATAAAATAAAGCTTGAAATAACGGAAATACCTGTTGGTAAATGGGCAAAGGATTATGAAGATAAGGTATTAAAAGCCGCCCATGAAGATAAATAAAGGGAAAACTATACGTTTCGCTGTCTACTTAAAAGTCGAAAATTATAATGAAATTAACAGTCTAAAAAATGGACTTTTTCATCATTTCGACTTAATAAGTTACATGAAAGCATTTCATATCAATTTAATTAATGAAGACAATAAAATTGAAAAATTTAATTCAGTCGATCAAGTATTAAAAATGTTTGTTCCTATTACACGTAAGAAGTATACTATATAGAACGAAAAGAATATTATATATATAAAAGGCTAATCCTTCTTTCCTTCTGTCTGTCCAATATTGTCCGGAAACAAAATTCGTTGAGCAAAAAAAAAAAAAACACTTTTTGATATGTTGTAGAGAATTACTTGAAACGTGGAGAAATTTTGTTTCCGGGGAGGTTGGGGGTCGGAGGAGTTACGAAGGGGAGCTTGAAAGCCTATTTCGGAAAACCTCATTTATAATCTGAAATACACATTGGACATGATTCTGAACTGAGGCAATCTTATTAAGATTCTTATGCCAGACATTCTGACGTATACGGGAAAGTTCCATTTCCCACCGCTTTGGCGCTGAAGGCAATACAAATTTACGAACTTTTTGTGTAGAAGTCACACGCGATAATAATGTTCAGCAAAGTTGTGGAGGTTTTCATGGGGACTATTTCTGTGGAAGACCATATAGTTCTATCTCTCACCGCTTTGGCGCTGGAGTCAATACAAACTTTTGATCTTTTTATATAAAGGTCATACGCAATTAATATGTTAAGCAAAGTTGTGTAACTTTTCATGGGGACTATTAATTTCGAAGACCATATAGTTCTACCTCTCACCACTTTGGCGCTGGAGTCAATAAAATTGTGGAACTTCGTATTTAGACGTCACACATGAGTACAATGTGCGGCAAAGTTATGCAGGTTTTTTACGGGAATTATTTCCGTCGAAGACCAAACAGTTCTATCTCTTACCGCTGTGGCGCTGGAGTCAATACAATTTTGAAACTTGGTATATAGACGTCACACACGATTACAATGTTCAGCAAAGTTTCGGATGTTTTCATGGGGATTTTTTTTGTCCAAAATAAAATAGTTCTATCTCTCACCACTTTGACGCTGCGGTTGTTTAGGCCCCTACTCTATAGAGGTTTTTGCTTTAGTAATATGTGTTTGACGGGAGCTATTTTACCAACCGGGAAATTTAATGTCTTCGTTCGGGGTATTGCGGGGTAAATACTGTGCATTCTTAATAAGTCGACTTAAGACATGAAATATATCGCCAGAGGTGCTACGAGAACGGGCTAAAAGATCCGCAATTCTGCGAATTGGGATGCTACACTTGAATAAATTTTGTTAATTTACAGTGACTGAAATTTTCAGGAGGCCGTCTTAGGACGGGTTACCACCTAGTTTAGTTAATAAATGGCAAAAAAAGCAGTCAATTTAGAAAGAGAATACCGAGATAATCAAGAAGTATCATCAGAGGTATATAATGAATTGGAAGCCATTAATAAAAAATCAGCAGACGATATGTGGGAAGAACATCTAGTTGCGCTAGATCAACATTTCCACAATGAAGAGATAAATGAAACAAAAGAATATGACCAATTAGAAGAAAAATGTAAACCATCAAAAAGTGGTATAAAAATTAATTTTATATCACGATCAAGATCGCCAGAAAGACTAGCCGCCAATAAAAGAAAATGTCGTAATTTGCCGTGTACTTCAAAAGCATAATACATCCTTATCATTATTAACAAGAGAAGAGAAGAGTGCATTCAGGGAAAACAAAGTCCATTTTTGTTTTGTTTTTTTGTTATTTTTCTTTCAAACCATGTATTCGTTTTGATTTATATATTATTCTAAAATTCAATTCAATTTTATTATTACTGGGGAAAATCGGGGAAATCAAATTCAAGATGACAACAATAGGCCGCCGCCACGACGTCGAATATAACGTGACGCCAGTCTTTTGTGACTTGGTCCACAGGATTCAAGTTGATGTAAATGGCATGCGGGAACGAGACCTCATTGACCATATGAGAGCCCAAATCCGCATTATACAAAGGCATCTCGATGGCGGACGTCGTGGTGGCGGACGTGGAAATGGCGGACGTCGTGAACGTGAATGCTAAGATTGTAATCAAATTGCATGTTTGCATTATTATTGTTCTTACTTTCTTTTAGTTACTAATTCAATTTGAACTCATTAATCCCGAAATAAACAACGCAATTAAACCGTTTTAATTTGAGTATTTGTTATTTTAATTTATTTGCATGAAATTTAAGCAATCTAAATGAAAACAAATAAAATACTCTTCCAATTTAATATCTTTAAATTAATTCCGTCAATTAATCAATAATAATGGAATATGGAAAATTAAGTGTCAAATTGTGTCAGCAGAAAAAAATTAAAGTGATCTTCATTTAAATTGTACCATAAAAATTGATAAAAGATTGATAATATAGGTTTTTTCTTTGCTCTAAGAGTTAACTATACAAAATCTATTTAAATAAGAAGTTGGTGATCAAAAATAGAATAATTTCGTTTTTATTGAATAACGATAGAGTGTTGAGACATAACCTCAAAGTTTATTGTAACAAAGGAAAATTGAATCCGCAAAAGAAAATAAAAGTGGAAAACAGCATAGCTAGACTAAGATCTACTAGTAGAATGTCTTCTTCCTCTACTGATCTTCCGATTTGTATTCGCTGCTTCAAAAAAGTAGGAGTGAATCAAAAAGGGTGGCAGTGCGATGGCAAGTGCAACAGTTGGTTTCATTCCGAATGTTGTGGGTTTGATGATGCTACCCATAAGAAGTTAAGAGCGATAATGAAGTTGGTATTATGGATGTGCCCGGAATGCAGAGAAGTTCACGAGAAAATGAAAAGTGACGAAGTGCATATAACCAAATTGACTGAAGACATTAAAGAAATATCAACAAAAATTACAGCCATAACAAAGAATAATGAGATAATCAAGCGAATGAAATGAAAAATTGATCAACTAAGTGGTATTTTGGGTCACAAATATGAAATAAAGTTGTCAGATATGAAAAAGCCGAAATTAAAGATTGGTGGAATAGTAGGAGATTATGATGAAGAGCAATTAAAGGAGGAATTGCTCTCCCAGAACTATTTCCTGGATACTTCTGATGATATCAAACTAATACATAAAATAAGGTACTCCAATGGGCTGAAATCTTATATACTGGAAGTGGGATCAAAAACACTTAAAAAAATTATTGATCATGAATGGATAAACATTGAGTACAAATCGGTGAAACCAAAAGAATACGTGTATGTACTAAGGTGTTTCAAGTGTCAAAGATACAACCATAAATGCAGAACTGTGAACAAGGCGCAAATTGCGCCAAATGCTCTGGTCCCCATGAGACAAATAAATGTGAGGTCAATAACGTGAATAAATGTGTGAACTGCAGTGAACAAAAAAAGAAAAAAAATACAGCGAGGCCTAAACTGAGATGTAGTACTGTCTGTAATATAATTTTAATTTGTTTTTCATAATTTTTTTCAGAATGAATATCAGCAGGAAGTTGAATAATATTTTGTCCAATCCCCAATGATTTCTTGCAACAATAGAAAAAGTAGACCAAACAAATTGGCTATGTAATTATAAAAATAATAGAATGGAAGAGTGCTGTATAAGTTACACACCAATCATTTTTAAAATGATCCAAGAGATAATAAGGGATACTATGAAGTATGAAACGCAAACATAATACAAATAAATGTTAATTCAGAAAAAAAGAAATAAGAATTCTGAATAAAGGCGTGGGCATCCAGGTTGATGCCGATGGCAATAACATTAAAACGTTATTTGCTCGATTGCCCGAAAATGATGATGATATTAAAGGGGCAACAATGTGTAACGTGTTTTCCAACTATTTTAAAATGGAAATCGTTACAAATCACAAACGTTATAAGCAATCGTGGTTCAATAATAAGAAGCATGTATCTCTTCCAGGCATTCGAGAAAATGTGAATCAAGAAGATTATATAAAGATATTATTTATACCCGATGTAACGAAATTTCCATCATTATCATTCAATGATGATATGATGTTAATAATTGGTCATTTTGCATGCGGTATAGCAGCAGAATATGCACATATTAAAATATTCCTGAATAAAGAAAAATTAAATCCCCTTAATTTTAAAAACGGTGGAATGAGTTGGAGACAGTGCCTAGAATTTCAAGACAATAGAGAAAATACAAGACTGCGCCAACTTATGATAGTGGAGGGTCTATCAGCTGGCTCGCAATTGGAATTTTTCCAATCTTGTAATAATTTTAACACATTTCAATTAAATGGAACATGTGTAAATGTCTCCAAAATAAAAGAAATATCTGAATTGAAAGATGATACAATTCTTAATTCTTTAATCCAAATAATTGGTTGCAAACCTAATTGGGAGTACTATACTATGAAAAGTATAAAAGAATATTTAAATTATGATTCAATCATAATTGTAACTGACTCCGATTGCGGTGGCGACTACATTAAAGGATTGATTTTATATTTCTTTTTTAAATTTTGGCCGAGATTTTTTAATTTGCCATTTATAAGTCAATTGCGATTCCCACTTGTTAAGCCAACGTTGGAAAGCAACGTGACTAATTTATATTCGTTTATACAATTTACAAACTGGGAAATTGAAACGAATAAAACTAATACACGTAATAATTATAATATATGCTATTTTAACGGAGTTGGTGGTATTCCGGTGAATATTATTAGAAGTCATTTAGAAGATTTGCATAATAGAAATATATATTTTAAATGGAACAGTACAAAAGATACTTATTATATCGAGATGGCATTCGGCCACAAAAATGTACTAGTTCGACAAAATGCAATAGATCGATATGTAGATCTTTTTATTACGTATACTAAGAATTAAATGGAGCACAAGACTTTTTATAATAATGAAAAAGAAACAACAATTTCAAATTTTATTAAGGGTGGTGTTTTACCATATTTTTATAAAAGAATAGTGAAATCAATACCCGCTATTTCAGACGACTTGAAACCAGGTCAAAGAAGAATTATTTTCAGTTTATTACGTACGAATTATGAGCAACCAGTGGACTTGCTAAAAGTAGCTGCTGATTGCCAGTTCGAGTCAAAAGACGTGAATAGATTACCGCCGATTATAATGAATATGAGCGATGGTATGGTAGGGACCAACAATAGTCCTTTAACGAATTCAAGCAAAGTTGGAAATCGTTGGACTGACCCTTTACCTACAAGTGAGCGATATCCATTGATTGAAATAAGCCAAGTCGTTCCGTTAATATTTAAAGAAAATAGCGATGATAATAGCAAACCACCAACCCGATTTTTCCCTATAATCCCAATACCATTGCTTAATGGTGCTGATGCCATTTCACCTAAATGCGCTTCTCGTTGTCCAAATTTTAAAGGCCGTCATTTAATTAATAATATATTATCAATTATTAAAAATGAAGTACCTGAAAAATTGCATCCATATTATAATGGATTTAAAGGGGATATACTAATGCTTGGTGAGAATTTCTACCAAACAATAGGTAATATAGCTTTATGACCAAATCAAGGTAATGATGATAAAATAAAGCTTGAAATAACGGAAATACCTGTTGGTAAATGGGCAAAGGATTATGAAGATAAGGTATTAAAAGCCGCCCATGAAGATAAATAAAGGGTAAACTATTCGTTTCGCTGTCTACTTAAAAGTCGAAAATTATAATGAAATTAACAGTCTAAAAAATGGACTTTTTCATCATTTCGACTTAATAAGTTACATGAAAGCATTTCATATCAATTTAATTAATGAAGACAATAAAATTGAAAAATTTAATTCAGTCGATCAAGTATTAAAAATGTTTGTTCCTATTACACGTAAGAAGTATACTATATAGAACGAAAAGAATATTATATATATAAAAGGCTAATCCTTCTTTCCTTCTGTCTGTCCAATATTGTCCGGAAACAAAATTCGTTGAGCAAAAAAAAAAAAAACACTTTTTGATATGTTGTAGAGAATTACTTGAAACGTGGAGAAATTTTGTTTCCGGGGAGGTTGGGGGTCGGAGGAGTTACAAAGGGGGGCTTGAAAGCCTATTTCGGAAAACCTCATTTATAATCTGAAATACACATTGGACATGATTCTGACTTGAGGCAATCTTATTAAGATTCTTATGCCAGACATTCTGACGTATACGGGAAAGTTCCATTTCCCACCGCTTTGGCGCTGGAGGCAATACAAATTTACGAACTTTTTGTGTAGAAGTCACACGCGATAATAATGTTCAGCAAAGTTGTGGAGGTTTTCATGGGGACTATTTCTGTGGAAGACCATATAGTTCTATCTCTCACCGCTTTGGCGCTGGAGTCAGTACAAACTTTTGATCTTTTTATATAAAGGTCACACGCAATTACAATGTTCAGCAAAGTTGTGTAACTTTTCATGGGGACTATTAATTTCGAAGACCATATAGTTCTACCTCTCACCACTTTGGCGCTGGAGTCAATAAAATTGTGGAACTTCGTATTTAGAAGACACACGCGATTACGATGTTCGGCAAAGTTATGGAGGTTTTCATGGGGACTATTTCTTTCGAAGCCCATATAGTTCTATTTCTCACCATTTTGGCGCTGCAGTCAATACAAACTTTTGAACTTCGTATATAGACGTCACACATGAGTACAATGTGCGGCAAAGTTATGCAGGTTTTTTACGGGAATTATTTCCGTCGAAGACCAAACAGTTCTATCTCTTACCGCTGTGGCGCTGGAGTCAATACAATTTTGAAACTTTGTATATAGACGTCACACACGATTACAATATTCAGCAAAGTTTCGGATGTTTTCATGGGGATTTTTTCTGTCCAAAATAAAATAGTTCTATCTCTCACCACTTTGACGCTGCGGTTGTTTAGGCCCCTACTCTATAGAGGTTTTTGCTTTAGTAATATGTGTTTGACGGGAGCTATTTTACCAACCGGGAAATTTAATGTCTTCGTTCGGGGTATTGCGGGGTAAATACTGTGCATTCTTAATAAGTCGACTTAAGACATGAAATATATCGCCAGAGGTGCTACGAGAACGGGCTAAAAGATCCACAATTCTGCGAATTGGGATGCTACACTTGAATAAATTTTGTTAATTTACAGTGACTGAAATTTTCAGGAGGCCGTCTTAGGACGGGTTACCACCTAGTTTAGTTAATAAATGGCAAAAAAAGCAGTCAATTTAGAAAGAGAATACCGAGATAATCAAGAAGTATCATCAGAGGTATATAATGAATTGGAAGCCATTAATAAAAAATCAGCAGACGATATGTGGGAAGAACATCTAGTTGCGCTAGATCAACATTTCCACAATGAAGAGATAAATGAAACAAAAGAATATGACCAATTAGAAGAAAAATGTAAACCATCAAAAAGTGGTATAAAAATTAATTTTATATCACGATCAAGATCGCCAGAAAGACTAGCCGCCAATAAAAGAAAATGTCGTAATTTGCCGTGTACTTCAAAAGCATAATACATCCTTATCATTATTAACAAGAGAAGAGAAGAGTGCATTCAGGGAAAACAAAGTCCATTTTTGTTTTGTTTTTTTGTTATTTTTCTTTCAAACCATGTATTCGTTTTGATTTATATATTATTCTAAAATTCAATTCAATTTTATTATTACTGGGAAAAATCGGGGAAATCAAATTCAAGATGACAACAATAGGCCGCCGCCACGATGTCGAATATAACGTGACGCCAGTCTTTTGTGACTTGGTCCACAGGATTCAAGTTGATGTAAATGGCATGCGGGAACGAGACCTCATTGAGCATATGAGAGCCCAAATCCGCATTATACAAAGGCATCTCGATGGCGGACGTCGTGGTGGCGGACGTGGAAATGGCGGACGTCGTGAACGTGAATGCTAAGATTGTAATCAAATTGCATGTTTGCATTATTATTGTTCTTGCTTTCTTTTAGTTACTAATTCAATTTGAACTCATTAATCCCGAAATAAACAACGCAATTAAACCGTTTTAATTTGAGTATTTGTTATTTTAATTTATTTGCATGAAATTTAAGCAATCTAAATGAAAACAAATAAAATACTCTTCCAATTTAATATCTTTAAATTAATTCCGTCAATTAATCAATAATAATGGAATATGGAAAATTAAGTGTCAAATTGTGTCAGCAGAAAAAAATTAAAGCGATCTTCATTTAAAAGATTGATAATATAGGTTTTTTCTTTGCTCTAAGAGTAAACTATACAAAATCTATTTAAATAAGAAGTTGGTGATCAAAAATGGAATAATTTCGTTTTTTTTGATTAACGATAAAGTGTTGAGACATAACCTCAAAGTTTATTGTAACAAAGGAAAATTGAATCCGCAAAAGAAAATAAAAGTGGAAAACAGCATAGCTAGACTAAGATCTACTAGTAGAATGTCTTCTTCCTCTACCGATCTTTCGATTTGTATTCGCTGCTTCAAAAAAGTAGGAGTGAATCAAAAAGGGTGGCAGTGCGATGGCAAGTGTAACAGTTGGTTTCATTCCGAATGTTGTGGGTTTGATTATGCTACCCATAAGAAGTTAAGAGCGATAATGAAGTTGGTATTATGGATGTGCCCGGAATGCAGAGAAGTTCACGAGAAAATGAAAAGTGACGAAGTGCATATAACCAAATTGACTGAAGACATTAAAGAAATATCAACAAAAATTACAGCCATAACAAAGAATAATGAGATAATCAAGCGAATGAAATGAAAAATTGATCAACTAAGTGGTATTTTGGGTCACAAATATGAAATAAAGTTGTCAGATATGAAAAAGCCGAAATTAAAGATTGGTGGAATAGTAGGAGATTATGATGAAGAGCAATTAAAGGAGGAATTGCTCTCCCAGAACTATTTCCTGGATACTTCTGATGATATCAAACTAATACATAAAATAAGGTACTCCAATGGGCTGAAATCTTATATACTGGAAGTGGGATCAAAAACACTTAAAAAAATTATTGATCATGAATGGATAAACATTGAGTACAAATCGGTGAAACCAAAAGAATACGTGTATGTACTAAGGTGTTTCAAGTGTCAAAGATACAACCATAAATGCAGAACTGTGAACAAGGCGCAAATTGCGCCAAATGCTCTGGTCCCCATGAGACAAATAAATGTGAGGTCAATAACGTGAATAAATGTGTGAACTGCAGTGAACAAAAAAAGAAAAAAAATACAGCGAGGCCTAAACTGAGATGTAGTACTGTCTGTAATATAATTTTAATTTGTTTTTCATAATTTTTTTCAGAATGAATATCAGCAGGAAGTTGAATAATATTTTGTCCAATCCCCAATGATTTCTTGCAACAATAGAAAAAGTAGACCAAACAAATTGGCTATGTAATTATAAAAATAATAGAATGGAAGAGTGCTGTATAAGTTACACACCAATCATTTTTAAAATGATCCAAGAGATAATAAGGGATACTATGAAGTATGAAACGCAAACATAATACAAATAAATGTTAATTCAGAAAAAAAGAAATAAGAATTCTGAATAAAGGCGTGGGCATCCAGGTTGATGCCGATGGCAATAACATTAAAACGTTATTTGCTCGATTGCCCGAAAATGATGATGATATTAAAGGGGCAACAATGTGTAACGTGTTTTCCAACTATTTTAAAATGGAAATCGTTACAAATCACAAACGTTATAAGCAATCGTGGTTCAATAATAAGAAGCATGTATCTCTTCCAGGCATTCGAGAAAATGTGAATCAAGAAGATTATATAAAGATATTATTTATACCCGATGTAACGAAATTTCCATCATTATCATTCAATGATGATATGATGTTAATAATTGGTCATTTTGCATGCGGTATAGCAGCAGAATATGCACATATTAAAATATTCCTGAATAAAGAAAAATTAAATCCCCTTAATTTTAAAAACGGTGGAATGAGTTGGAGACAGTGCCTAGAATTTCAAGACAATAGAGAAAATACAAGACTGCGCCAACTTATGATAGTGGAGGGTCTATCAGCTGGCTCGCAATTGGAATTTTTCCAATCTTGTAATAATTTTAACACATTTCAATTAAATGGAACATGTGTAAATGTCTCCAAAATAAAAGAAATATCTGAATTGAAAGATGATACAATTCTTAATTCTTTAATCCAAATAATTGGTTGCAAACCTAATTGGGAGTACTATACTATGAAAAGTATAAAAGTATATTTAAATTATGATTCAATCATAATTGTAACTGACTCCGATTGCGGTGGCGACTACATTAAAGGATTGATTTTATATTTCTTTTTTAAATTTTGGCCGAGATTTTTTAATTTGCCATTTATAAGTCAGTTGCGATTCCCACTTGTTAAGCCAACGTTGGAAAGCAACGTGACTAATTTATATTCGTTTATACAATTTACAAACTGGGAAATTGAAACGAATAAAACTAATACACGTAATAATTATAATATATGCTATTTTAACGGAGTTGGTGGTATTCCGGTGAATATTATTAGAAGTCATTTAGAAGATTTGCATAATAGAAATATATATTTTAAATGGAACAGTACAAAAGATACTTTTTATATCGAGATGGCATTCGGCCACAAAAATGTACTAGTTCGACAAAATGCAATAGATCGATATGTAGATCTTTTTATTACGTATACTAAGAATTAAATGGAGCACAAGACTTTTTATAATAATGAAAAAGAAACAACAATTTCAAATTTTATTAAGGGTGGTGTTTTACCATATTTTTATAAAAGAATAGTGAAATCAATACCCGCTATTTCAGACGACTTGAAACCAGGTCAAAGAAGAATTATTTTCAGTTTATTACGTACGAATTATGAGCAACCAGTGGACTTGCTAAAAGTAGCTGCTGATTGCCAGTTCGAGTCAAAAGACGTGAATAGATTACCGCCGATTATAATGAATATGAGCGATGGTATGGTAGGGACCAACAATGGTCCTTTAACGAATTCAAGCAAAGTTGGAAATCGTTGGACTGACCCTTTACCTACAAGTGAGCGATATCCATTGATTGAAATAAGCCAAGTCGTTCCGTTAATATTTAAAGAAAATAGCGATGATAATAGCAAACCACCAACCCGATTTTTCCCTATAATCCCAATACCATTGCTTAATGGTGCTGATGCCATTTCACCTAAATGCGCTTCTCGTTGTCCAAATTTTAAAGGCCGTCATTTAATTAATAATATATTATCAGTTATTAAAAATGAAGTGCCTGAAAAATTGCATCCATATTATAATGGATTTAAAGGGGATATACTAATGCTTGGTGAGAATTTCTACCAAACAATAGGTAATATAGCTTTATGACCAAATCAAGGTAATGATGATAAAATAAAGCTTGAAATAACGGAAATACCTGTTGGTAAATGGGCAAAGGATTATGAAGATAAGGTATTAAAAGCCGCCCATGAAGATAAATAAAGGGAAAACTATTCGTTTCGCTGTCTACTTAAAAGTCGAAAATTATAATGAAATTAACAGTCTAAAAAATGGACTTTTTCATCATTTCGACTTAATAAGTTACATGAAAGCATTTCATATCAATTTAATTAATGAAGACAATAAAATTGAAAAATTTAATTCAGTCGATCAAGTATTAAAAATGTTTGTTCCTATTACACGTAAGAAGTATACTATATAGAACGAAAAGAATATTATATATATAAAAGGCTAATCCTTCTTTCCTTCTGTCTGTCCAATATTGTCCGGAAACAAAATTCGTTGAGCAAAAAAAAAGAAACACTTTTTGATATGTTGTAGAGAATTACTTGAAACGTGGAGAAATTTTGTTTCCGGGGAGATTGGGGGTCGGAGGAGTTACGAAGGGGAGCTTGAAAGCCTATTTCGGAAAACCTCATTTATAATCTGAAATACACATTGGACATGATTCTGAACTGAGGCAATCTTATTAAGATTCTTATGCCAGACATTCTGACGTATACGGGAAAGTTCCATTTCCCACCGCTTTGGCGCTGAAGGCAATACAAATTTACGAACTTTTTGTGTAGAAGTCACACGCGATAATAATGTTCAGCAAAGTTGTGGAGGTTTTCATGGGGACTATTTCTGTGGAAGACCATATAGTTCTATCTCTCACCGCTTTGGTGCTGGAGTCAATACAAACTTTTGATCTTTTTATATAAAGGTCATACGCAATTAATATGTTAAGCAAAGTTGTGTAACTTTTCATGGGGACTATTAATTTCGAAGACCATATAGTTCTACCTCTCACCACTTTGGCGCTGGAGTCAATAAAATTGTGGAACTTCGTATTTAGACGTCACACATGAGTACAATGTGCGGCAAAGTTATGCAGGTTTTTTACGGGAATTATTTCCGTCGAAGACCAAACAGTTCTATCTCTTACCGCTGTGGCGCTGGAGTCAATACAATTTTGAAACTTGGTATATAGACGTCACACACGATTACAATGTTCAGCAAAGTTTCGGATGTTTTCATGGGGATTTTTTTTGTCCAAAATAAAATAGTTCTATCTCTCACCACTTTGACGCTGCGGTTGTTTAGGCCCCTACTCTATAGAGGTTTTTGCTTTAGTAATATGTGTTTGACGGGAGCTATTTTACCAACCGGGAAATTTAATGTCTTCGTTCGGGGTATTGCGGGGTAAATACTGTGCATTCTTAATAAGTCGACTTAAGACATGAAATATATCGCCAGAGGTGCTACGAGAACGGGCTAAAAGATCCGCAATTCTGCGAATTGGGATGCTACACTTGAATAAATTTTGTTAATTTACAGTGACTGAAATTTTCAGGAGGCCGTCTTAGGACGGGTTACCACCTAGTTTAGTTAATAAATGGCAAAAAAAGCAGTCAATTTAGAAAGAGAATACCGAGATAATCAAGAAGTATCATCAGAGGTATATAATGAATTGGAAGCCATTAATAAAAAATCAGCAGACGATATGTGGGAAGAACATCTAGTTGCGCTAGATCAACATTTCCACAATGAAGAGATAAATGAAACAAAAGAATATGACCAATTAGAAGAAAAATGTAAACCATCAAAAAGTGGTATAAAAATTAATTTTATATCACGATCAAGATCGCCAGAAAGACTAGCCGCCAATAAAAGAAAATGTCGTAATTTGCCGTGTACTTCAAAAGCATAAGTTATTAATACATCCTTATCATTATTAACAAGAGAAGAGAAGAGTGCATTCAGGGAAAACAAAGTCCATTTTTGTTTTGTTTTTTTGTTATTTTTCTTTCAAACCATGTATTCGTTTTGATTTATATATTATTCTAAAATTCAATTCAATTTTATTATTACTGGGGAAAATCGGGGAAATCAAATTCAAGATGACAACAATAGGCCGCCGCCACGACGTCGAATATAACGTGGCGCCAGTCTTTTGTGACTTGGTCCACAGGATTCAAGTTGATGTAAATGGCATGCGGGAACGAGACCTCATTGAGCATATGAGAGCCCAAATCCGCATTATACAAAGGCATCTCGATGGCGGACGTCGTGGTGGCGGACGTGGAAATGGCGGACGTCGTGAACGTGAATGCTAAGATTGTAATCAAATTGCATGTTTGCATTATTATTGTTCTTACTTTCTTTTAGTTACTAATTCAATTTGAACTCATTAATCCCGAAATAAACAACGCAATTAAACCGTTTTAATTTGAGTATTTGTTATTTTAATTTATTTGCATGAAATTTAAGCAATCTAAATGAAAACAAATAAAATACTCTTCCAATTTAATATCTTTAAATTAATTCCGTCAATTAATCAATAATAATGGAATATGGAAAATTAAGTGTCAAATTGTGTCAGCAGAAAAAAATTAAAGCGATCTTCATTTAAAAGATTGATAATATAGGTTTTTTCTTTGCTCTAAGAGTAAACTATACAAAATCTATTTAAATAAGAAGTTGGTGATCAAAAATGGAATAATTTCGTTTTTTTTGATTAACGATAAAGTGTTGAGACATAACCTCAAAGTTTATTGTAACAAAGGAAAATTGAATCCGCAAAAGAAAATAAAAGTGGAAAACAGCATAGCTAGACTAAGATCTACTAGTAGAATGTCTTCTTCCTCTACCGATCTTTCGATTTGTATTCGCTGCTTCAAAAAAGTAGGAGTGAATCAAAAAGGGTGGCAGTGCGATGGCAAGTGCAACAGTTGGTTTCATTCCGAATGTTGTGGGTTTGATGATGCTACCCATAAGAAGTTAAGAGCGATAATGAAGTTGGTATTATGGATGTGCCCGGAATGTAGAGAAGTTCACGAGAAAATGAAAAGTGACGAAGTGCATATAACCAAATTGACTGAAGACATTAAAGAAATATCAACAAAAATTACAGCCATAACAAAGAATAATGAGATAATCAAGCGAATGAAATGAAAAATTGATCAACTAAGTGGTATTTTGGGTCACAAATATGAAATAAAGTTGTCAGATATGAAAAAGCCGAAATTAAAGATTGGTGGAATAGTAGGAGATTATGATGAAGAGCAATTAAAGGAGGAATTGCTCTCCCAGAACTATTTCCTGGATACTTCTGATGATATCAAACTAATACATAAAATAAGGTACTCCAATGGGCTGAAATCTTATATACTGGAAGTGGGATCAAAAACACTTAAAAAAATTATTGATCATGAATGGATAAACATTGAGTACAAATCGGTGAAACCAAAAGAATACGTGTATGTACTAAGGTGTTTCAAGTGTCAAAGATACAACCATAAATGCAGAACTGTGAACAAGGCGCAAATTGCGCCAAATGCTCTGGTCCCCATGAGACAAATAAATGTGAGGTCAATAACGTGAATAAATGTGTGAACTGCAGTGAACAAAAAAAGAAAAAAAATACAGCGAGGCCTAAACTGAGATGTAGTACTGTCTGTAATATAATTTTAATTTGTTTTTCATAATTTTTTTCAGAATGAATATCAGCAGGAAGTTGAATAATATTTTGTCCAATCCCCAATGATTTCTTGCAACAATAGAAAAAGTAGACCAAACAAATTGGCTATGTAATTATAAAAATAATAGAATGGAAGAGTGCTGTATAAGTTACACACCAATCATTTTTAAAATGATCCAAGAGATAATAAGGGATACTATGAAGTATGAAACGCAAACATAATACAAATAAATGTTAATTCAGAAAAAAAGAAATAAGAATTCTGAATAAAGGCGTGGGCATCCAGGTTGATGCCGATGGCAATAACATTAAAACGTTATTTGCTCGATTGCCCGAAAATGATGATGATATTAAAGGGGCAACAATGTGTAACGTGTTTTCCAACTATTTTAAAATGGAAATCGTTACAAATCACAAACGTTATAAGCAATCGTGGTTCAATAATAAGAAGCATGTATCTCTTCCAGGCATTCGAGAAAATGTGAATCAAGAAGATTATATAAAGATATTATTTATACCCGATGTAACGAAATTTCCATCATTATCATTCAATGATGATATGATGTTAATAATTGGTCATTTTGCATGCGGTATAGCAGCAGAATATGCACATATTAAAATATTCCCGAATAAAGAAAAATTAAATCCCCTTAATTTTAAAAACGGTGGAATGAGTTGGAGACAGTGCCTAGAATTTCAAGACAATAGAGAAAATGCAAGACTGCGCCAACTTATGATAGTGGAGGGTCTATCAGCTGGCTCGCAATTGGAATTTTTCCAATCTTGTAATAATTTTAACACATTTCAATTAAATGGAACATGTGTAAATGTCTCCAAAATAAAAGAAATATCTGAATTGAAAGATGATACAATTCTTAATTCTTTAATCCAAATAATTGGTTGCAAACCTAATTGGGAGTACTATACTATGAAAAGTATAAAAGAATATTTAAATTATGATTCAATCATAATTGTAACTGACTCCGATTGCGGTGGCGACTACATTAAAGGATTGGTTTTATATTTCTTTTTTAAATTTTGGCCGAGATTTTTTAATTTGCCATTTATAAGTCAATTGCGATTCCCACTTGTTAAGCCAACGTTGGAAAGCAACGTGACTAATTTATATTCGTTTATACAATTTACAAACTGGGAAATTGAAACGAATAAAACTAATACACGTAATAATTATAATATATGCTATTTTAACGGAGTTGGTGGTATTCCGGTGAATATTATTAGAAGTCATTTAGAAGATTTGCATAATAGAAATATATATTTTAAATGGAACAGTACAAAAGATACTTATTATATCGAGATGGCATTCGGCCACAAAAATGTACTAGTTCGACAAAATGCAATAGATCGATATGTAGATCTTTTTATTACGTATACTAAGAATAAAATGGAGCACCAGACTTTTTATAATAATGAAAAAGAAACACCAATTTCAAATTTTATTAAGGGTGGTGTTTTACCATATTTTTATAAAAGAATAGTGAAATCAATACCCGCTATTTCAGACGGCTTGAAACCAGGTCAAAGAAGAATTATTTTCAGTTTATTACGTACGAATTATGAGCAACCAGTGGACTTGCTAAAAGTAGCTGCTGATTGCCAGTTCGAGTCAAAAGACGTGAATAGATTACCGCCGATTATAATGAATATGAGCGATGGTATGGTAGGGACCAACAATAGTCCTTTAACGAATTCAAGCAAAGTTGGAAATCGTTGGACTGACCCTTTACCTACAAGTGAGCGATATCCATTGATTGAAATAAGCCAAGTCGTTCCGTTAATATTTAAAGAAAATAGCGATGATAATAGCAAACCACCAACCCGACTTTTCCCTATAATCCCAATACCATTGCTTAATGGTGTTGATGCCATTTCACCTAAATGCGCTTCTCGTTGTCCAAATTTTAAAGGCCGTCATTTAATTAATAATATATTATCAATTATTAAAAATGAAGTGCCTGAAAAATTGCATCCATATTATAATGGATTTAAAGGGGATATACTAATGCTTGGTGAGAATTTCTACCAAACAATAGGTAATATAGCTTTATGACCAAATCAAGGTAATGATGATAAAATAAAGCTTGAAATAACGGAAATACCTGTTGGTAAATGGGCAAAGGATTATGAAGATAAGGTATTAAAAGCCGCCCATGAAGATAAATAAAGGGTAAACTATTCGTTTCGCTGTCTACTTAAAAGTCGAAAATTATAATGAAATTAACAGTCTAAAAAATGGACTTTTTCATCATTTCGACTTAATAAGTTACATGAAAGCATTTCATATCAATTTAATTAATGAAGACAATAAAATTGAAAAATTTAATTCAGTCGATCAAGTATTAAAAATGTTTGTTCCTATTACACGTAAGAAGTATACTATATAGAACGAAAAGAATATTATATATATAAAAGGCTAATCCTTCTTTCCTTCTGTCTGTCCAATATTGTCCGGAAACAAAATTCGTTGAGCAAAAAAAAAAAAAAACACTTTTTGATATGTTGTAGAGAATTACTTGAAACGTGGAGAAATTTTGTTTCCGGGGAGGTTGGGGGTCGGAGGAGTTACAAAGGGGGGCTTGAAAGCCTATTTCGGAAAACCTCATTTATAATCTGAAATACACATTGGACATGATTCTGACTTGAGGCAATCTTATTAAGATTCTTATGCCAGACATTCTGACGTATACGGGAAAGTTCCATTTCCCACCGCTTTGGCGCTGGAGGCAATACAAATTTACGAACTTTTTGTGTAGAAGTCACACGCGATAATAATGTTCAGCAAAGTTGTGGAGGTTTTCATGGGGACTATTTCTGTGGAAGACCATATAGTTCTATCTCTCACCGCTTTGGCGCTGGAGTCAGTACAAACTTTTGATCTTTTTATATAAAGGTCACACGCAATTACAATGTTCAGCAAAGTTGTGTAACTTTTCATGGGGACTATTTCTTTCGAAGCCCATATAGTTCTATTTCTCACCATTTTGGCGCTGCAGTCAATACAAACTTTTGAACTTCGTATATAGACGTCACACATGAGTACAATGTGCGGCAAAGTTATGCAGGTTTTTTACGGGAATTATTTCCGTCGAAGACCAAACAGTTCTATCTCTTACCGCTGTGGCGCTGGAGTCAATACAATTTTGAAACTTTGTATATAGACGTCACACACGATTACAATATTCAGCAAAGTTTCGGATGTTTTCATGGGGATTTTTTCTGTCCAAAATAAAATAGTTCTATCTCTCACCACTTTGACGCTGCGGTTGTTTAGGCCCCTACTCTATAGAGGTTTTTGCTTTAGTAATATGTGTTTGACGGGAGCTATTTTACCAACCGGGAAATTTAATGTCTTCGTTCGGGGTATTGCGGGGTAAATACTGTGCATTCTTAATAAGTCGACTTAAGACATGAAATATATCGCCAGAGGTGCTACGAGAACGGGCTAAAAGATCCACAATTCTGCGAATTGGGATGCTACACTTGAATAAATTTTGTTAATTTACAGTGACTGAAATTTTCAGGAGGCCGTCTTAGGACGGGTTACCACCTAGTTTAGTTAATAAATGGCAAAAAAAGCAGTCAATTTAGAAAGAGAATACCGAGACAATCAAGAAGTATCATCAGAGGTATATAATGAATTGGAAGCCATTAATAAAAAATCAGCAGACGATATGTGGGAAGAACATCTAGTTGCGCTAGATCAAGATTTCCACAATGAAGAGATAAATGAAACAAAAGAATATGACCAATTAGAAGAAAAATGTAAACCATCAAAAAGTGGTATAAAAATTAATTTTATATCACGATCAAGATCGCCAGAAAGACTAGCCGCCAATAAAAGAAAATGTCGTAATTTGCCGTGTACTTCAAAAGCATAATACATCCTTATCATTATTAACAAGAGAAGAGAAGAGTGCATTCAGGGAAAACAAAGTCCATTTTTGTTTTGTTTTTTTGTTATTTTTCTTTCAAACCATGTATTCGTTTTGATTTATATATTATTCTAAAATTCAATTCAATTTTATTATTACTGGGGAAAATCGGGGAAATCAAATTCAAGATGACAACAATAGGCCGCCGCCACGACGTCGAATATAACGTGACGCCAGTCTTTTGTGACTTGGTCCACAGGATTCAAGTTGATGTAAATGGCATGCGGGAACGAGACCTCATTGACCATATGAGAGCCCAAATCCGCATTATACAAAGGCATCTCGATGGCGGACGTCGTGGTGGCGGACGTGGAAATGGCGGACGTCGTGAACGTGAATGCTAAGATTGTAATCAAATTGCATGTTTGCATTATTATTGTTCTTACTTTCTTTTAGTTACTAATTCAATTTGAACTCATTAATCCCGAAATAAACAACGCAATTAAACCGTTTTAATTTGAGTATTTGTTATTTTAATTTATATGCATGAAATTTAAGCAATCTAAATGAAAACAAATAAAATACTCTTCCAATTTAATATCTTTAAATTAATTCCGTCAATTAATCAATAATAATGGAATATGGAATATTAAGTGTCAAATTGTGTCAGCAGAAAAAAATTAAAGTGATCTTCATTTAAATTGTACCATAAAAATTGATAAAAGATTGATAATATAGGTTTTTTCTTTGCTCTAAGAGTAAACTATACAAAATCTATTTAAATAAGAAGTTGGTGATCAAAAATGGAATAATTTCGTTTTTTTTGATTAACGATAAAGTGTTGAGACATAACCTCAAAGTTTATTGTAACAAAGGAAAATTGAATCCGCAAAAGAAAATAAAAGTGGAAAACAGCATAGCTAGACTAAGATCTACTAGTAGAATGTCTTCTTCCTCTACTGATCTTCCGATTTGTATTCGCTGCTTCAAAAAAGTAGGAGTGAATCAAAAAGGGTGGCAGTGCGATGGCAAGTGCAACAGTTGGTTTCATTCCGAATGTTGTGGGTTTGATGATGCTACCCATAAGAAGTTAAGAGCGATAATGAAGTTGGTATTATGGATGTGCCCGGAATGCAGAGAAGTTCACGAGAAAATGAAAAGTGACGAAGTGCATATAACCAAATTGACTGAAGACATTAAAGAAATATCAACAAAAATTACAGCCATAACAAAGAATAATGAGATAATCAAGCGAATGAAATGAAAAATTGATCAACTAAGTGGTATTTTGGGTCACAAATATGAAATAAAGTTGTCAGATATGAAAAAGCCGAAATTAAAGATTGGTGGAATAGTAGGAGATTATGATGAAGAGCAATTAAAGGAGGAATTGCTCTCCCAGAACTATTTCCTGGATACTTCTGATGATATCAAACTAATACATAAAATAAGGTACTCCAATGGGCTGAAATCTTATATACTGGAAGTGGGATCAAAAACACTTAAAAAAATTATTGATCATGAATGGATAAACATTGAGTACAAATCGGTGAAACCAAAAGAATACGTGTATGTACTAAGGTGTTTCAAGTGTCAAAGATACAACCATAAATGCAGAACTGTGAACAAGGCGCAAATTGCGCCAAATGCTCTGGTCCCCATGAGACAAATTAATGTGAGGTCAATAACGTGAATAAATGTGTGAACTGCAGTGAACAAAAAAAGAAAAAAAATACAGCGAGGCCTAAACTGAGATGTAGTACTGTCTGTAATATAATTTTAATTTGTTTTTCATAATTTTTTTCAGAATGAATATCAGCAGGAAGTTGAATAATATTTTGTCCAATCCCCAATGATTTCTTGGAACAATAGAAAAAGTAGACCAAACAAATTGGCTATGTAATTATAAAAATAATAGAATGGAAGAGTGCTGTATAAGTTACACACCAATCATTTTTAAAATGATCCAAGAGATAATAAGGGATACTATGAAGTATGAAACGGCAAACATAATACAAATAAATGTTAATTCAGAAAAAAAGAAATAAGAATTCTGAATAAAGGCGTGGGCATCCAGGTTGATGCCGATGGCAATAACATTAAAACGTTATTTGCTCGATTGCCCGAAAATGATGATGATATTAAAGGGGCAACAATGTGTAACGTGTTTTCCAACTATTTTAAAATGGAAATCGTTACAAATCACAAACGTTATAAGCAATCGTGGTTCAATAATAAGAAGCATGTATCTCTTCCAGGCATTCGAGAAAATGTGAATCAAGAAGATTATATAAAGATATTATTTATACCCGATGTAACGAAATTTCCATCATTATCATTCAATGATGATATGATGTTAATAATTGGTCATTTTGCATGCGGTATAGTAGCAGAATATGCACATATTAAAATATTCCTGAATAAAGAAAAATTAAATCCCCTTAATTTTAAAAACGGTGGAATGAGTTGGAGACAGTGCCTAGAATTTCAAGACAATAGAGAAAATACAAGACTGCGCCAACTTATGATAGTGGAGGGTCTATCAGCTGGCTCGCAATTGGAATTTTTCCAATCTTGTAATAATTTTAACACATTTCAATTAAATGGAACATGTGTAAATGTCTCCAAAATAAAAGAAATATCTGAATTGAAAGATGATACAATTCTTAATTCTTTAATCCAAATAATTGGGAGTACTATACTATGAAAAGTATAAAAGAATATTTAAATTATGATTCAATCATAATTGTAACTGACTCCGATTGCGGTGGCGACTACATTAAAGGATTGGTTTTATATTTCTTTTTTAAATTTTGGCCGAGATTTTTTAATTTGCCATTTATAAGTCAGTTGCGATTCCCACTTGTTAAGCCAACGTTGGAAAGCAACGTGACTAATTTATATTCGTTTATACAATTTACAAACTGGGAAATTGAAACGAATAAAACTAATACACGTAATAATTATAATATATGCTATTTTAACGGAGTTGGTGGTATTCCGGTGAATATTATTAGAAGTCATTTAGAAGATTTGCATAATAGAAATATATATTTTAAATGGAACAGTACAAAAGATACTTATTATATCGAGATGGCATTCGGCCACAAAAATGTACTAGTTCGACAAAATGCAATAGATCGATATGTAGATCTTTTTATTACGTATACTAAGAATTAAATGGAGCACAAGACTTTTTATAATAATGAAAAAGAAACAACAATTTCAAATTTTATTAAGGGTGGTGTTTTACCATATTTTTATAAAAGAATAGTGAAATCAATACCCGCTATTTCAGACGACTTGAAACCAGGTCAAAGAAGAATTATTTTCAGTTTATTACGTACGAATTATGAGCAACCAGTGGACTTGCTAAAAGTAGCTGCTGATTGCCAGTTCGAGTCAAAAGACGTGAATAGATTACCGCCGATTATAATGAATATGAGCGATGGTATGGTAGGGACCAACAATAGTCCTTTAACGAATTCAAGCAAAGTTGGAAATCGTTGGACTGACCCTTTACCTACAAGTGAGCGATATCCATTGATTGAAATAAGCCAAGTCGTTCCGTTAATATTTAAAGAAAATAGCGATGATAATAGCAAACCACCAACCCGATTTTTCCCTATAATCCCAATACCATTGCTTAATGGTGCTGATGCCATTTCACCTAAATGCGCTTCTCGTTGTCCAAATTTTAAAGGCCGTCATTTAAATAATAATATATTATCAATTATTAAAAATGAAGTGCCTGAAAAATTGCATCCATATTATAATGGATTTAAAGGGGATATACTAATGCTTGGTGAGAATTTCTACCAAACAATAGGTAATATAGCTTTATGACCAAATCAAGGTAATGATGATAAAATAAAGCTTGAAATAACGGAAATACCTGTTGGTAAATGGGCAAAGGATTATGAAGATAAAGTATTAAAAGCCGCCCATGAAGATAAATAAAGGGAAAACTATACGTTTCGCTGTCTACTTAAAAGTCGAAAATTATAATGAAATTAACAGTCTAAAAAATGGACTTTTTCATCATTTCGACTTAATAAGTTACATGAAAGCATTTCATATCAATTTAATTAATGAAGACAATAAAATTGAAAAATTTAATTCAGTCGATCAAGTATTAAAAATGTTTGTTCCTATTACACGTAAGAAGTATACTATATAGAACGAAAAGAATATTATATATATAAAAGGCTAATCCTTCTTTCCTTCTGTCTGTCCAATATTGTCCGGAAACAAAATTCGTTGAGCAAAAAAAAAAAAACACTTTTTGATATGTTGTAGAGAATTACTTGAAACGTGGAGAAATTTTGTTTCCGGGGAGGTTGGGGGTCGGAGGAGTTACGAAGGGGAGCTTGAAAGCCTATTTCGGAAAACCTCATTTATAATCTGAAATACACATTGGACATGATTCTGAACTGAGGCAATCTTATTAAGATTCTTATGCCAGACATTCTGACGTATACGGGAAAGTTCCATTTCCCACCGCTTTGGCGCTGGAGGCAATACAAATTTACGAACTTTTTGTGTAGAAGTCACACGCGATAATAATGTTCAGCAAAGTTGTGGAGGTTTTCATGGGGACTATTTCTGTGGAAGACCATATAGTTCTATCTCTCACCGCTTTGGCGCTGGAGTCAGTACAAACTTTTGATCTTTTTATATAAAGGTCACACGCAATTACAATGTTCAGCAAAGTTGTGTAACTTTTCATGGGGACTATTAATTTCGAAGACCATATAGTTCTACCTCTCACCACTTTGGCGCTGGAGTCAATAAAATTGTGGAACTTCGTATTTAGAAGACACACGCGATTACGATGTTCGGCAAAGTTATGGAGGTTTTCATGGGGACTATTTCTTTCGAAGCCCATATAGTTCTATTTCTCACCATTTTGGCGCTGCAGTCAATACAAACTTTTGAACTTCGTATATAGACGTCACACATGAGTACAATGTGCGGCAAAGTTATGCAGGTTTTTTACGGGAATTATTTCCGTCGAAGACCAAACAGTTCTATCTCTTACCGCTGTGGCGCTGGAGTCAATACAATTTTGAAACTTTGTATATAGACGTCACACACGATTACAATATTCAGCAAAGTTTCGGATGTTTTCATGGGGATTTTTTCTGTCCAAAATAAAATAGTTCTATCTCTCACCACTTTGACGCTGCGGTTGTTTAGGCCCCTACTCTATAGAGGTTTTTGCTTTAGTAATATGTGTTTGACGGGAGCTATTTTACCAACCGGGAAATTTAATGTCTTCGTTCGGGGTATTGCGGGGTAAATACTGTGCATTCTTAATAAGTCGACTTAAGACATGAAATATATCGCCAGAGGTGCTACGAGAACGGGCTAAAAGATCCACAATTCTGCGAATTGGGATGCTACACTTGAATAAATTTTGTTAATTTACAGTGACTGAAATTTTCAGGAGGCCGTCTTAGGACGGGTTACCACCTAGTTTAGTTAATAAATGGCAAAAAAAGCAGTCAATTTAGAAAGAGAATACCGAGATAATCAAGAAGTATCATCAGAGGTATATAATGAATTGGAAGCCATTAATAAAAAATCAGCAGACGATATGTGGGAAGAACATCTAGTTGCGCTAGATCAACATTTCCACAATGAAGAGATAAATGAAACAAAAGAATATGACCAATTAGAAGAAAAATGTAAACCATCAAAAAGTGGTATAAAAATTAATTTTATATCACGATCAAGATCGCCAGAAAGACTAGCCGCCAATAAAAGAAAATGTCGTAATTTGCCGTGTACTTCAAAAGCATAATACATCCTTATCATTATTAACAAGAGAAGAGAAGAGTGCATTCAGGGAAAACAAAGTCCATTTTTGTTTTGTTTTTTTGTTATTTTTCTTTCAAACCATGTATTCGTTTTGATTTATATATTATTCTAAAATTCAATTCAATTTTATTATTACTGGGAAAAATCGGGGAAATCAAATTCAAGATGACAACAATAGGCCGCCGCCACGACGTCGAATATAACGTGACGCCAGTCTTTTGTGACTTGGTCCACAGGATTCAAGTTGATGTAAATGGCATGCGGGAACGAGACCTCATTGAGCATATGAGAGCCCAAATCCGCATTATACAAAGGCATCTCGATGGCGGACGTCGTGGTGGCGGACGTGGAAATGGCGGACGTCGTGAACGTGAATGCTAAGATTGTAATCAAATTGCATGTTTGCATTATTATTGTTCTTACTTTCTTTTAGTTACTAATTCAATTTGAACTCATTAATCCCGAAATAAACAACGCAATTAAACCGTTTTAATTTGAGTATTTGTTATTTTAATTTATTTGCATGAAATTTAAGCAATCTAAATGAAAACAAATAAAATACTCTTCCAATTTAATATCTTTAAATTAATTCCGTCAATTAATCAATAATAATGGAATATGGAAAATTAAGTGTCAAATTGTGTCAGCAGAAAAAAATTAAAGCGATCTTCATTTAAAAGATTGATAATATAGGTTTTTTCTTTGCTCTAAGAGTAAACTATACAAAATCTATTTAAATAAGAAGTTGGTGATCAAAAATGGAATAATTTCGTTTTTTTTGATTAACGATAAAGTGTTGAGACATAACCTCAAAGTTTATTGTAACAAAGGAAAATTGAATCCGCAAAAGAAAATAAAAGTGGAAAACAGCATAGCTAGACTAAGATCTACTAGTAGAATGTCTTCTTCCTCTACCGATCATTCGATTTGTATTCGCTGCTTCAAAAAAGTAGGAGTGAATCAAAAAGGGTGGCAGTGCGATGGCAAGTGTAACAGTTGGTTTCATTCCGAATGTTGTGGGTTTGATGATGCTACCCATAAGAAGTTAAGAGCGATAATGAAGTTGGTATTATGGATGTGCCCGGAATGCAGAGAAGTTCACGAGAAAATGAAAAGTGACGAAGTGCATATAACCAAATTGACTGAAGACATTAAAGAAATATCAACAAAAATTACAGCCATAACAAAGAATAATGAGATAATCAAGCGAATGAAATGAAAAATTGATCAACTAAGTGGTATTTTGGGTCACAAATATGAAATAAAGTTGTCAGATATGAAAAAGCCGAAATTAAAGATTGGTGGAATAGTAGGAGATTATGATGAAGAGCAATTAAAGGAGGAATTGCTCTCCCAGAACTATTTCCTGGATACTTCTGATGATATCAAACTAATACATAAAATAAGGTACTCCAATGGGCTGAAATCTTATATACTGGAAGTGGGATCAAAAACACTTAAAAAAATTATTGATCATGAATGGATAAACATTGAGTACAAATCGGTGAAACCAAAAGAATACGTGTATGTACTAAGGTGTTTCAAGTGTCAAAGATACAACCATAAATGCAGAACTGTGAACAAGGCGCAAATTGCGCCAAATGCTCTGGTCCCCATGAGACAAATAAATGTGAGGTCAATAACGTGAATAAATGTGTGAACTGCAGTGAACAAAAAAAGAAAAAAAATACAGCGAGGCCTAAACTGAGATGTAGTACTGTCTGTAATATAATTTTAATTTGTTTTTCATAATTTTTTTCAGAATGAATATCAGCAGGAAGTTGAATAATATTTTGTCCAATCCCCAATGATTTCTTGGAACAATAGAAAAAGTAGACCAAACAAATTGGCTATGTAATTATAAAAATAATAGAATGGAAGAGTGCTGTATAAGTTACACACCAATCATTTTTAAAATGATCCAAGAGATAATAAGGGATACTATGAAGTATGAAACGGCAAACATAATACAAATAAATGTTAATTCAGAAAAAAAGAAATAAGAATTCTGAATAAAGGCGTGGGCATCCAGGTTGATGCCGATGGCAATAACATTAAAACGTTATTTGCTCGATTGCCCGAAAATGATGATGATATTAAAGGGGCAACAATGTGTAACGTGTTTTCCAACTATTTTAAAATGGAAATCGTTACAAATCACAAACGTTATAAGCAATCGTGGTTCAATAATAAGAAGCATGTATCTCTTCCAGGCATTCGAGAAAATGTGAATCAAGAAGATTATATAAAGATATTATTTATACCCGATGTAACGAAATTTCCATCATTATCATTCAATGATGATATGATGTTAATAATTGGTCATTTTGCATGCGGTATAGCAGCAGAATATGCACATATTAAAATATTCCTGAATAAAGAAAAATTAAATCCCCTTAATTTTAAAAACGGTGGAATGAGTTGGAGACAGTGCCTAGAATTTCAAGACAATAGAGAAAATACAAGACTGCGCCAACTTATGATAGTGGAGGGTCTATCAGCTGGCTCGCAATTGGAATTTTTCCAATCTTGTAATAATTTTAACACATTTCAATTAAATGGAACATGTGTAAATGTCTCCAAAATAAAAGAAATATCTGAATTGAAAGATGATACAATTCTTAATTCTTTAATCCAAATAATTGGTTGCAAACCTAATTGGGAGTACTATACTATGAAAAGTATAAAAGAATATTTAAATTATGATTCAATCATAATTGTAACTGACTCCGATTGCGGTGGCGACTACATTAAAGGATTGGTTTTATATTTCTTTTTTAAATTTTGGCCGAGATTTTTTAATTTGCCATTTATAAGTCAATTGCGATTCCCACTTGTTAAGCCAACGTTGGAAAGCAACGTGACTAATTTATATTCGTTTATACAATTTATAAACTGGGAAATTGAAACGAATAAAACTAATACACGTAATAATTATAATATATGCTATTTTAACGGAGTTGGTGGTATTCCGGTGAATATTATTAGAAGTCATTTAGAAGATTTGCATAATAGAAATATATATTTTAAATGGAACAGTACAAAAGATACTTATTATATCGAGATGGCATTCGGCCACAAAAATGTACTAGTTCGACAAAATGCAATATGTAGATATGTAGATCTTTTTATTACGTATACTAAGAATTAAATGGAGCACAAGACTTTTTATAATAATGAAAAAGAAACAACAATTTCAAATTTTATTAAGGGTGGTGTTTTACCATATTTTTATAAAAGAATAGTGAAATCAATACCCGCTATTTCAGACGACTTGAAACCAGGTCAAAGAAGAATTATTTTCAGTTTATTACGTACGAATTATGAGCAACCAGTGGACTTGCTAAAAGTAGCTGCTGATTGCCAGTTCGAGTCAAAAGACGTGAATAGATTACCGCCGATTATAATGAATATGAGCGATGGTATGGTAGGGACCAACAATAGTCCTTTAACGAATTCAAGCAAAGTTGGAAATCGTTGGACTGACCCTTTACCTACAAGTGAGCGATATCCATTGATTGAAATAAGCCAAGTCGTTCCGTTAATATTTAAAGAAAATAGCGATGATAATAGCAAACCACCAACCCGATTTTTCCCTATAATCCCAATACCATTGCTTAATGGTGCTGATGCCATTTCACCTAAATGCGCTTCTCGTTGTCCAAATTTTAAAGGCCGTCATTTAATTAATAATATATTATCAGTTATTAAAAATGAAGTGCCTGAAAAATTGCATCCATATTATAATGGATTTAAAGGGGATATACTAATGCTTGGTGAGAATTTCTACCAAACAATAGGTAATATAGCTTTATGACCAAATCAAGGTAATGATGATAAAATAAAGCTTGAAATAACGGAAATACCTGTTGGTAAATGGGCAAAGGATTATGAAGATAAGGTATTAAAAGCCGCCCATGAAGATAAATAAAGGGAAAACTATACGTTTCGCTGTCTACTTAAAAGTCGAAAATTATAATGAAATTAACAGTCTAAAAAATGGACTTTTTCATCATTTCGACTTAATAAGTTACATGAAAGCATTTCATATCAATTTAATTAATGAAGACAATAAAATTGAAAAATTTAATTCAGTCGATCAAGTATTAAAAATGTTTGTTCCTATTACACGTAAGAAGTATACTATATAGAACGAAAAGAATATTATATATATAAAAGGCTAATCCTTCTTTCCTTCTGTCTGTCCAATATTGTCCGGAAACAAAATTCGTTGAGCAAAAAAAAAAAAAACACTTTTTGATATGTTGTAGAGAATTACTTGAAACGTGGAGAAATTTTGTTTCCGGGGAGGTTGGGGGTCGGAGGAGTTACGAAGGGGAGCTTGAAAGCCTATTTCGGAAAACCTCATTTATAATCTGAAATACACATTGGACATGATTCTGAACTGAGGCAATCTTATTAAGATTCTTATGCCAGACATTCTGACGTATACGGGAAAGTTCCATTTCCCACCGCTTTGGCGCTGAAGGCAATACAAATTTACGAACTTTTTGTGTAGAAGTCACACGCGATAATAATGTTCAGCAAAGTTGTGGAGGTTTTCATGGGGACTATTTCTGTGGAAGACCATATAGTTCTATCTCTCACCGCTTTGGCGCTGGAGTCAATACAAACTTTTGATCTTTTTATATAAAGGTCATACGCAATTAATATGTTAAGCAAAGTTGTGTAACTTTTCATGGGGACTATTAATTTCGAAGACCATATAGTTCTACCTCTCACCACTTTGGCGCTGGAGTCAATAAAATTGTGGAACTTCGTATTTAGACGTCACACATGAGTACAATGTGCGGCAAAGTTATGCAGGTTTTTTACGGGAATTATTTCCGTCGAAGACCAAACAGTTCTATCTCTTACCGCTGTGGCGCTGGAGTCAATACAATTTTGAAACTTGGTATATAGACGTCACACACGATTACAATGTTCAGCAAAGTTTCGGATGTTTTCATGGGGATTTTTTTTGTCCAAAATAAAATAGTTCTATCTCTCACCACTTTGACGCTGCGGTTGTTTAGGCCCCTACTCTATAGAGGTTTTTGCTTTAGTAATATGTGTTTGACGGGAGCTATTTTACCAACCGGGAAATGGGATCAATTTAATGTCTTCGTTCGGGGTATTGCGGGGTAAATACTGTGCATTCTTAATAAGTCGACTTAAGACATGAAATATATCGCCAGAGGTGCTACGAGAACGGGCTAAAAGATCCGCAATTCTGCGAATTGGGATGCTACACTTGAATAAATTTTGTTAATTTACAGTGACTGAAATTTTCAGGAGGCCGTCTTAGGACGGGTTACCACCTAGTTTAGTTAATAAATGGCAAAAAAAGCAGTCAATTTAGAAAGAGAATACCGAGATAATCAAGAAGTATCATCAGAGGTATATAATGAATTGGAAGCCATTAATAAAAAATCAGCAGACGATATGTGGGAAGAACATCTAGTTGCGCTAGATCAACATTTCCACAATGAAGAGATAAATGAAACAAAAGAATATGACCAATTAGAAGAAAAATGTAAACCATCAAAAAGTGGTATAAAAATTAATTTTATATCACGATCAAGATCGCCAGAAAGACTAGCCGCCAATAAAAGAAAATGTCGTAATTTGCCGTGTACTTCAAAAGCATAAGTTATTAATACATCCTTATCATTATTAACAAGAGAAGAGAAGAGTGCATTCAGGGAAAACAAAGTCCATTTTTGTTTTGTTTTTTTGTTATTTTTCTTTCAAACCATGTATTCGTTTTGATTTATATATTATTCTAAAATTCAATTCAATTTTATTATTACTGGGGAAAATCGGGGAAATCAAATTCAAGATGACAACAATAGGCCGCCGCCACGACGTCGAATATAACGTGACGCCAGTCTTTTGTGACTTGGTCCACAGGATTCAAGTTGATGTAAATGGCATGCGGGAACGAGACCTCATTGACCATATGAGAGCCCAAATCCGCATTATACAAAGGCATCTCGATGGCGGACGTCGTGGTGGCGGACGTGGAAATGGCGGACGTCGTGAACGTGAATGCTAAGATTGTAATCAAATTGCATGTTTGCATTATTATTGTTCTTACTTTCTTTTAGTTACTAATTCAATTTGAACTCATTAATCCCGAAATAAACAACGCAATTAAACCGTTTTAATTTGAGTATTTGTTATTTTAATTTATTTGCATGAAATTTAAGCAATCTAAATGAAAACAAATAAAATACTCTTCCAATTTAATATCTTTAAATTAATTCCGTCAATTAATCAATAATAATGGAATATGGAAAATTAAGTGTCAAATTGTGTCAGCAGAAAAAAATTAAAGCGATCTTCATTTAAAAGATTGATAATATAGGTTTTTTCTTTGCTCTAAGAGTAAACTATACAAAATCTATTTAAATAAGAAGTTGGTGATCAAAAATGGAATAATTTCGTTTTTTTTGATTAACGATAAAGTGTTGAGACATAACCTCAAAGTTTATTGTAACAAAGGAAAATTGAATCCGCAAAAGAAAATAAAAGTGGAAAACAGCATAGCTAGACTAAGATCTACTAGTAGAATGTCTTCTTCCTCTACCGATCTTTCGATTTGTATTCGCTGCTTCAAAAAAGTAGGAGTGAATCAAAAAGGGTGGCAGTGCGATGGCAAGTGTAACAGTTGGTTTCATTCCGAATGTTGTGGGTTTGATGATGCTACCCATAAGAAGTTAAGAGCGATAATGAAGTTGGTATTATGGATGTGCCCGGAATGCAGAGAAGTTCACGAGAAAATGAAAAGTGACGAAGTGCATATAACCAAATTGACTGAAGACATTAAAGAAATATCAACAAAAATTACAGCCATAACAAAGAATAATGAGATATTGAAGCGAATGAAATGAAAAATTGATCAACTAAGTGGTATTTTGGGTCACAAATATGAAATAAAGTTGTCAGATATGAAAAAGCCGAAATTAAAGATTGGTGGAATAGTAGGAGATTATGATGAAGAGCAATTAAAGGAGGAATTGCTCTCCCAGAACTATTTCCTGGATACTTCTGATGATATCAAACTAATACATAAAATAAGGTACTCCAATGGGCTGAAATCTTATATACTGGAAGTGGGATCAAAAACACTTAAAAAAATTATTGATCATGAATGGATAAACATTGAGTACAAATCGGTGAAACCAAAAGAATACGTGTATGTACTAAGGTGTTTCAAGTGTCAAAGATACAACCATAAATGCAGAACTGTGAACAAGGCGCAAATTGCGCCAAATGCTCTGGTCCCCATGAGACAAATAAATGTGAGGTCAATAACGTGAATAAATGTGTGAACTGCAGTGAACAAAAAAAGAAAAAAAATACAGCGAGGCCTAAACTGAGATGTAGTACTGTCTGTAATATAATTTTAATTTCTTTTTCATAATTTTTTTCAGAATGAATATCAGCAGGAAGTTGAATAATATTTTGTCCAATCCCCAATGATTTCTTGGAACAATAGAAAAAGTAGACCAAACAAATTGGCTATGTAATTATAAAAATAATAGAATGGAAGAGTGCTGTATAAGTTACACACCAATCATTTTTTAAATGATCCAAGAGATAATAAGGGATACTATGAAGTATGAAACGGCAAACATAATACAAATAAATGTTAATTCAGAAAAAAAGAAATAAGAATTCTGAATAAAGGCGTGGGCATCCAGGTTGATGCCGATGGCAATAACATTAAAACGTTATTTGCTCGATTGCCCGAAAATGATGATGATATTAAAGGGGCAACAATGTGTAACGTGTTTTCCAACTATTTTAAAATGGAAATCGTTACAAATCACAAACGTTATAAGCAATCGTGGTTCAATAATAAGAAGCATGTATCTCTTCCAGGCATTCGAGAAAATGTGAATCAAGAAGATTATATAAAGATATTATTTATACCCGATGTAACGAAATTTCCATCATTATCATTCAATGATGATATGATGTTAATAATTGGTCATTTTGCATGCGGTATAGCAGCAGAATATGCACATATTAAAATATTCCCGAATAAAGAAAAATTAAATCCCCTTAATTTTAAAAACGGGGAATGAGTTGGAGACAGTGCCTAGAATTTCAAGACAATAGAGAAAATGCAAGACTGCGCCAACTTATGATAGTGGAGGGTCTATCAGCTGGCTCGCAATTGGAATTTTTCCAATCTTGTAATAATTTTAACACATTTCAATTAAATGGAACATGTGTAAATGTCTCCAAAATAAAAGAAATATCTGAATTGAAAGATGATACAATTCTTAATTCTTTAATCCAAATAATTGGTTGCAAACCTAATTGGGAGTACTATACTATGAAAAGTATAAAAGAATATTTAAATTATGATTCAATCATAATTGTAACTGACTCCGATTGCGGTGGCGACTACATTAAAGGATTGGTTTTATATTTCTTTTTTAAATTTTGGCCGAGATTTTTTAATTTGCCATTTATAAGTCAGTTTCGATTCCCACTTGTTAAGCCAACGTTGGAAAGCAACGTGACTAATTTATATTCGTTTATACAATTTACAAACTGGGAAATTGAAACGAATAAAACTAATACACGTAATAATTATAATATATGCTATTTTAACGGAGTTGGTGGTATTCCGGTGAATATTATTAGAAGTCATTTAGAAGATTTGCATAATAGAAATATATATTTTAAATGGAACAGTACAAAAGATACTTATTATATCGAGATGGCATTCGGCCACAAAAATGTACTAGTTCGACAAAATGCAATAGATCGATATGTAGATCTTTTTATTACGTATACTAAGAATTAAATGGAGCACAAGACTTTTTATAATAATGAAAAAGAAACACCAATTTCAAATTTTATTAAGGGTGGTGTTTTACCATATTTTTATAAAAGAATAGTGAAATCAATACCCGCTATTTCAGACGACTTGAAACCAGGAATGGAATTTTGTATTTCGATCCAACTGAATTTTCGATTCGATTTAATATTCGATCTGAATTCTTTTTGGCATCCTGTAAAATTATCGTATCGTAAATTAGTGTTGCCTTTGAGAATTCCACGCAAATGGTATAAATTTTCAAATTGGCCAATGAAATGTAATGAAATTTTGACAGCTGGTAGTTTTTTTTTTGAAAACAATAATTTAAAATGTTTGTGTTTTAGATTTGTTTTGAGTTTTGAATTATTTTTAAATTAATATTTAATAATTAATATTAAAATTGTTGGTCTCAGTGAAACAAAATATCTTTAAGTGTCTTCGGTCCTAAATTTGGCGTCGTTTTTTTTATTTTGTTATACTTATAATTTTCACTTCGCTCTTAGGGTCATCTTATTTGGTTGTAATTTCATGAAAATCTTGATAATTTTTTTAAATTCAATACTTTCAAGTTAACTTTTGCAAGCTTGGGATTTTTTTGCATGAACTCAATTTGCATGAACTCAAGTGAAAAAAAAAATTTTTAAAAAAATATTTTTTTTTTTTTTTTTTTTGTGAAAACTACAATAATTTAGTAAAAATTTAAGGAAATAATTGTCAAATTTCTTGTACTTGGGTTTTTTTCATTAAAGAAATTAAAAATATGACAATAAACATAAAAAAAACATGTTTTCGACAACTCAACACTGATCGAATGAATTTTATACGATCACAGTATAAAATATTTTCGATCCAATTTTAGCCGATACCAAATTGGTTGGTCGAAGTCGTATATACGATCCAATTGGGTCAAATCGAAATACAAAATTCCATTCCAGGTCAAAGAAGAATTATTTTCAGTTTATTACGTACGAATTATGAGCAACCAGTGGACTTGCTAAAAGTAGCTGCTGATTGCCAGTTCGAGTCAAAAGACGTGAATAGATTACCGCCGATTATAATGAATATGAGCGATGGTATGGTAGGGACCAACAATAGTCCTTTAACGAATTCAAGCAAAGTTGGAAATCGTTGGACTGACCCTTTACCTACAAGTGAGCGATATCCATTGATTGAAATAAGCCAAGTCGTTCCGTTAATATTTAAAGAAAATAGCGATGATAATAGCAAACCACCAACCCGATTTTTCCCTACAATCCCAATATCATTGCTTAATGGTGCTGATGCCATTTCACCTAAATGCGCTTCTCGTTGTCCAAATTTTAAAGGCCGTCATTTAATTAATAATATATTATCAGTTATTAAAAATGAAGTGCCTGAAAAATTGCATCCATATTATAATGGATTTAAAGGGGATATACTAATGCTTGGTGAGAATTTCTACCAAACAATAGGTAATATAGCTTTATGACCAAATCAAGGTAATGATGATAAAATAAAGCTTGAAATAACGGAAATACCTGTTGGTAAATGGGCAAAGGATTATGAAGATAAGGTATTAAAAGCCGCCCATGAAGATAAATAAAGGGAAAACTATTCGTTTCGCTGTCTACTTAAAAGTCGAAAATTATAATGAAATTAACAGTCTAAAAAATGGACTTTTTCATCATTTCGACTTAATAAGTTACATGAAAGCATTTCATATCAATTTAATTAATGAAGACAATAAAATTGAAAAATTTAATTCAGTCGATCAAGTATTAAAAATGTTTGTTCCTATTACACGTAAGAAGTATACTATATAGAACGAAAAGAATATTATATATATAAAAGGCTAATCCTTCTTTCCTTCTGTCTGTCCAATATTGTCCGGAAACAAAATTCGTTGAGCAAAAAAAAAAAACACTTTTTGATATGTTGTAGAGAATTACTTGAAACGTGGAGAAATTTTGTTTCCGGGGAGATTGGGGGTCGGAGGAGTTACGAAGGGGAGCTTGAAAGCCTATTTCGGAAAACCTCATTTATAATCTGAAATACATTGGACATGATTCTGAACTGAGGCAATCTTATTAAGATTCTTATGCCAGACATTCTGACGTATACGGGAAAGTTCCATTTCCCACCGCTTTGGCGCTGGAGGCAATACAAATTTACGAACTTTTTGTGTAGAAGTCACACGCGATAATAATGTTCAGCAAAGTTGTGGAGGTTTTCATGGGGACTATTTCTGTGGAAGACCATATAGTTCTATCTCTCACCGCTTTGGCGCTGGAGTCAATACAAACTTTTGATCTTTTTATATAAAGGTCACACGCAATTACAATGTTCAGCAAAGTTGTGTAACTTTTCATGGGGACTATTAATTTCGAAGACCATATAGTTCTACCTCTCACCACTTTGGCGCTGGAGTCAATAAAATTGTGGAACTTCGTATTTAGAGGACACACGCGATTACGATGTTCGGCAAAGTTATGGAGGTTTTCATGGGGACTATTTCTTTCGAAGCCCATATAGTTCTATCTCTCACCATTTTGGCGCTGCAGTCAATACAAACTTTTGAACTTCGTATATAGACGTCACACATGAGTACAATGTGCGGCAAAGTTATGCAGGTTTTTTACGGGAATTATTTCCATCGAAGACCAAACAGTTCTATCTCTTACCGCTGTGGCGCTGGAGTCAATACAATTTTGAAACTTTGTATATAGACGTCACACACGATTACAATGTTCAGCAAAGTTTCGGATGTTTTCATGGGGATTTTTTCTGTCCAAAATAAAATAGTTCTATCTCTCACCACTTTGACGCTGCGGTTGTTTAGGCCCCTACTCTATAGAGGTTTTTGCTTTAGTAATATGTGTTTGACGGGAGCTATTTTACCAACCGGGAAATGGGATCAATTTAATGTCTTCGTTCGGGGTATTGCGGGGTAAATACTGTGCATTCTTAATAAGTCGACTTAAGACATGAAATATATCGCCAGAGGTGCTACGAGAACGGGCTAAAAGATCCGCAATTCTGCGAATTGGGATGCTACACTTGAATAAATTTTGTTAATTTACAGTGACTGAAATTTTCAGGAGGCCGTCTTAGGACGGGTTACCACCTAGTTTAGTTAATAAATGGCAAAAAAAGCAGTCAATTTAGAAAGAGAATACCGAGATAATCAAGAAGTATCATCAGAGGTATATAATGAATTGGAAGCCATTAATAAAAAATCAGCAGACGATATGTGGGAAGAACATCTAGTTGCGCTAGATCAACATTTCCACAATGAAGAGATAAATGAAACAAAAGAATATGACCAATTAGAAGAACAATGTAAACCATCAAAAAGTGGTATAAAAATTAATTTTATATCACGATCAAGATCGCCAGAAAGACTAGCCGCCAATAAAAGAAAATGTCGTAATTTGCCGTGTACTTCAAAAGCATAAGTTATTAATACATCCTTATCATTATTAACAAGAGAAGAGAAGAGTGCATTCAGGGAAAACAAAGTCCATTTTTGTTTTGTTTTTTTGCTATTTTTCTTTCAAACCATGTATTCGTTTTGATTTATATATTATTCTAAAATTCAATTCAATTTTATTATTACTGGGGAAAATCGGGGAAATCAAATTCAAGATGACAACAATAGGCCGCCGCCACGACGTCGAATATAACGTGACGCCAGTCTTTTGTGACTTGGTCCACAGGATTCAAGTTGATGTAAATGGCATGCGGGAACGAGACCTCATTGACCATATGAGAGCCCAAATCCGCATTATACAAAGGCATCTCGATGGCGGACGTCGTGGTGGCGGACGTGGAAATGGCGGACTTTCTTTTAGTTACTAATTCAATTTGAACTCATTAATCCCGAAATAAACAACGCAATTAAACCGTTTTAATTTGAGTATTTGTTATTTTAATTTATTTGCATGAAATTTAAGCAATCTAAATGAAAACAAATAAAATACTCTTCCAATTTAATATCTTTAAATTAATTCCGTCAATTAATCAATAATAATGGAATATGGAAAATTAAGTGTCAAATTGTGTCAGCAGAAAAAAATTAAAGTGATCTTCATTTAAATTGTACCATAAAAATTGATAAAAGATTGATAATATAGGTTTTTTCTTTGCTCTAAGAGTAAACTATACAAAATCTATTTAAATAAGAAGTTGGTGATCAAAAATGGAATAATTTCGTTTTTTTTGATTAACGATAAAGTGTTGAGACATAACCTCAAAGTTTATTGTAACAAAGGAAAATTGAATCCGCAAAAGAAAATAAAAGTGGAAAACAGCATAGCTAGACTAAGATCTACTAGTAGAATGTCTTCTTCCTCTACCGATCTTTCGATTTGTATTCGCTGCTTCAAAAAAGTAGGAGTGAATCAAAAAGGGTGGCAGTGCGATGGCAAGTGCAACAGTTGGTTTCATTCCGAATGTTGTGGGTTTGATGATGCTACCCATAAGAAGTTAAGAGCGATAATGAAGTTGGTATTATGGATGTGCCCGGAATGCAGAGAAGTTCACGAGAAAATGAAAAGTGACGAAGTGCATATAACCAAATTGACTGAAGACATTAAAGAAATATCAACAAAAATTACAGCCATAACAAAGAATAATGAGATAATCAAGCGAATGAAATGAAAAATTGATCAACTAAGTGGTATTTTGGGTCACAAATATGAAATAAAGTTGTCAGATATGAAAAAGCCGAAATTAAAGATTGGTGGAATAGTAGGAGATTATGATGAAGAGCAATTAAAGGAGGAATTGCTCTCCCAGAACTATTTCCTGGATACTTCTGATGATATCAAACTAATACATAAAATAAGGTACTCCAATGGGCTGAAATCTTATATACTGGAAGTGGGATCAAAAACACTTAAAAAAATTATTGATCATGAATGGATAAACATTGAGTACAAATCGGTGAAACCAAAAGAATACGTGTATGTACTAAGGTGTTTCAAGTGTCAAAGATACAACCATAAATGCAGAACTGTGAACAAGGCGCAAATTGCGCCAAATGCTCTGGTCCCCATGAGACAAATTAATGTGAGGTCAATAACGTGAATAAATGTGTGAACTGCAGTGAACAAAAAAAGAAAAAAAATACAGCGAGGCCTAAACTGAGATGTAGTACTGTCTGTAATATAATTTTAATTTGTTTTTCATAATTTTTTTCAGAATGAATATCAGCAGGAAGTTGAATAATATTTTGTCCAATCCCCAATGATTTCTTGGAACAATAGAAAAAGTAGACCAAACAAATTGGCTATGTAATTATAAAAATAATAGAATGGAAGAGTGCTGTATAAGTTACACACCAATCATTTTTAAAATGATCCAAGAGATAATAAGGGATACTATGAAGTATGAAACGGCAAACATAATACAAATAAATGTTAATTCAGAAAAAAAGAAATAAGAATTCTGAATAAAGGCGTGGGCATCCAGGTTGATGCCGATGGCAATAACATTAAAACGTTATTTGCTCGATTGCCCGAAAATGATGATGATATTAAAGGGGCAACAATGTGTAACGTGTTTTCCAACTATTTTAAAATGGAAATCGTTACAAATCACAAACGTTATAAGCAATCGTGGTTCAATAATAAGAAGCATGTATCTCTTCCAGGCATTCGAGAAAATGTGAATCAAGAAGATTATATAAAGATATTATTTATACCCGATGTAACGAAATTTCCATCATTATCATTCAATGATGATATGATGTTAATAATTGGTCATTTTGCATGCGGTATAGCAGCAGAATATGCACATATTAAAATATTCCTGAATAAAGAAAAATTAAATCCCCTTAATTTTAAAAACGGTGGAATGAGTTGGAGACAGTGCCTAGAATTTCAAGACAATAGAGAAAATACAAGACTGCGCCAACTTATGATAGTGGAGGGTCTATCAGCTGGCTCGCAATTGGAATTTTTCCAATCTTGTAATAATTTTAACACATTTCAATTAAATGGAACATGTGTAAATGTCTCCAAAATAAAAGAAATATCTGAATTGAAAGATGATACAATTCTTAATTCTTTAATCCAAATAATTGGTTGCAAACCTAATTGGGAGTACTATACTATGAAAAGTATAAAAGAATATTTAAATTATGATTCAATCATAATTGTAACTGACTCCGATTGCGGTGGCGACTACATTAAAGGATTGATTTTATATTTCTTTTTTAAATTTTGGCCGAGATTTTTTAATTTGCCATTTATAAGTCAGTTGCGATTCCCACTTGTTAAGCCAACGTTGGAAAGCAACGTGACTAATTTATATTCGTTTATACAATTTACAAACTGGGAAATTGAAACGAATAAAACTAATACACGTAATAATTATAATATATGCTATTTTAACGGAGTTGGTGGTATTCCGGTGAATATTATTAGAAGTCATTTAGAAGATTTGCATAATAGAAATATATATTTTAAATGGAACAGTACAAAAGATACTTATTATATCGAGATGGCATTCGGCCACAAAAATGTACTAGTTCGACAAAATGCAATAGATCGATATGTAGATCTTTTTATTACGTATACTAAGAATTAAATGGAGCACCAGACTTTTTATAATAATGAAAAAGAAACAACAATTTCAAATTTTATTAAGGGTGGTGTTTTACCATATTTTTATAAAAGAATAGTGAAATCAATACCCGCTATTTCAGACGACTTGAAACCAGGTCAAAGAAGAATTATTTTCAGTTTATTACGTACGAATTATGAGCAACCAGTGGACTTGCTAAAAGTAGCTGCTGATTGCCAGTTCGAGTCAAAAGATGTGAATAGATTACCGCCGATTATAATGAATATGAGCGAAGCAAAGTTGGAAATCGTTGGACTGACCCTTTACCTACAAGTGAGCGATATCCATTGATTGAAATAAGCCAAGTCGTTCTGTTAATATTTAAAGAAAATAGCGATGATAATAGCAAACCACCAACCCGACTTTTCCCTATAATCCCAATACCATTGCTTAATGGTGTTGATGCCATTTCACCTAAATGCGCTTCTCGTTGTCCAAATTTTAAAGGCCGTCATTTAATTAATAATATATTATCAATTATTAAACATGAAGTGCCTGAAAAATTGCATCGATATTATAATGGATTTAAAGGGGATATACTAATTGTTACTCCTAGTAACGGTCCTGATTTATAAAAAATTAACACTTTGGAATATTAAAAAATTAAAGAAATTAGAGTAGGCATATTTAAATTTAAAATAAATTACAGGTCAAAGTAGGTCCTATTTTTCATATAAATAGGGGAGAAAATTGTATTAGTTGTCAGTTAGTTTCTAGAACTCGAGCCTTAAATATCAAAAAATAAATTATAAAAGAAATGAATTTATAAAAATAAAAGTAGATTATAAAAAACCAAAAAGCAAATTTTTTTAATAGTTTGTGTACTTCAGTTGGAAAACTAAAAGAATTTTGTAGTTCTTTCTTTCTTCTTTCTTTCTTTCTTTCTTACTTTCTTCTGTCAACTTTAAACTTACAAAATCTGAAATTGATCCAGCTGAGAAAAGGCCAACTACAGCTAAATGGTGAACTGAATTTAGAAATTGTCTATGTACACTTGGCAATTTGCAATGGATATTTCGCCTTGCAAATTTCCAATCGGAATTTGATAACGGATATTCGTAGCCTTATCTTTTTTTATATTAAAAATAGTGACGGATATTTTAGCCTTATTATTTTTAATCGGGGTTAATTCTGGATAATCGTTGCCGAATTAACAAATAAGTAAAGTAACTTGATAATTTTATTCAAGAATGTTTCACGCATAGACAATTGCATTTTTAACGTACAATCACGGAGATTTTAGCCTGATAGTCTTTTCACAAAATCACGGATAAAATAGCCTGATTTTCACCCGGAAAAAAGCCTTCACAAACTAACATCCTACAAAATTCTTTTAGTTTTCCAACGAAAACAACATGAGTAAGGGCCAAGGAGCATTCTCAAAGTCAACACCAATTGGACACACCCCACGAACATCACCAACAGAAGTATTTAACTGTAAATTATGTTGTCATCCAGACTCATATGAGGATATGGTGGAATGCGAGACATGTAAAAAATGGTTTCATTACTCTTGTGTTGGCGTCTCTAGTGCAATCGAAGACAATACATGGTCATGTGACAAATGCCACGAAACAATTTCTAGACCAATACTTTCAATTCACTCATCTAAAAGCAATATGAGTACAACAAAGCTATCAAGTATTGGCAGTCATTTCTCAAGAAGATCAAACAGATCCGTGGCACTTGAACTTCAAAAACTTGAAATGCAGCGTGCATTGGAAGAAAGGCGTATCGATGAGGAGCACGCTCAGAATGAAAAGCGTATCCAGGAAGAACGTGCTCTATTGGAAAAAGAACATAAGTTACAACAAAAAGAACATAAGTTACAACAAAAAGAACGTGATGAAAAAGAAAAAAAAGACAGGGAATACTTAGAGAAACGATTCTCTTTGCTACAAAAAGGAATTGCAGAAAGTGATAACGGAAGTTTTCGTGGAAGCAAACATGGGAATGATAGTCAAATGGATATTTTTGAAAGTGTTGGTAAATGGCTTAATCCAATTACACAACCAATAAAATCAACAGACGTCATGGCAACAAATGCGCATCAAACTATGGCCAACTCAACAAAAGGTACCTTTGGTAATAATAAACCAGTACAATAGGATGTAGTGGTCAAAAATGAAGATGTAGCAGCCGGGATTTACAGAAAGTCGGTTCCACTTGACAATAATATCAACACTCAGCAGTCACACTCATTCAATGAAACAGCGAATGACCTTCCAGTTCTACTAAGTTCACAACAAATGGTATCAAGACAAGGTTTGTGTAAAGAATTACCATATTTTAGTGGTCGACCCGAGGAGTGGCCATTGTTCATTAGCAGATATGAAACTTCAACACGGTTATGTGGATATAGCAATGATGAGAATTTAATGCGCCTGCAAAAGTCTTTGAAAGGAGAAGCTCTAGAAACAGTTAGAAGTAGATTGATGTTGCCATCAAGTGTACCTAGCGTCATAAATACGCTAAGAAGATTATACGGACGACCCCAAATAATTATAAACGCTTTAATTGAAAAAATGAGGTCAGAGCCGGCACCAAAGATCGAAAAGCTTGAAAGTGTCATTAAATATGCATTAGCAGTAGAAAATCTGTGTGCCGTAATGGAAGCATCAAAACTCGAAGATCATCTAACAAATCCTATGTTACTGCGAGAACTTACTGACAAATTACCACCACAATTAAAGATAGATTGGGCTAGGCATGTCTCAACTGTAACTAACATTACAATTTCTACCCTGAGTTCATGGTTGGTCGATCTGTCAGAAAGTCTCAGTCAAATTACAATAAACACCTTTTCAACAACAACTGAACCAAAGAGGAATGAGAGAATAACTAGAGGGAAGAATTTCGTTCAAGCACATACTGAAGGAGCAACTAAAGATGATACAGCAAAAGAATCCAGCAAACAAACAGCTGGGAAAGAATGCTGTATTTGTCATCAATCATGCTCATCAGTAAGAAACTGTAAAAAGTTCCAGGGTTTCACTCTTAATTCAAAATGGGAAGCTGTAAAAGAACATAATTTATGCCGCACCTGTTTAATATCACATGAGGGTGTGCAATGTAATTCCAACAAAAAATGTGAAAAAAATGGTTGCGTTTATCGTCATAATCCATTACTACATAATGATAAAAAAGATCAAAATAAGAAACAGGAAGAAGTTGTGTCAACCCAGCAGAACAAAACATCGATTAATCAGCATAGTTGTACTACTCAGCAGCTAAACAATCAAACGATCTTGTTTCGTATCATTCCAGTGGTCCTGTATGGAGCGGAGTGTAAGATAAAGACATTTGCCTTCCTTGATGAAGGATCATCTTTGACTTTAATAGAACAAAAAATGGCAGATAAACTTGGTCTAAGAGGAACTTTAGAACCATTATGTCTGAGATGGACTGCAAACACGCATAGAATGGAAGAAGAATCTCAGCGTGTTTCTTTAAGAATTGGAAGTATAAATAAAAACATAGCAAAATACTCAATTTCAAATGCGCACACCATTAAATCTTTGGACCTTCCCACACAAACATTATCAGCCAAGGAACTGTGTAAAAATTATAAACACTTAAAGGGTCTTCCAATCGAGTCTTATGAAGAGGCAGCCCCAAGCATATTAATAGGACTAGACAATTCAAAATTAGGAGCCAGTCTCAAATTAAAAGAGGGTGAACAAAATGAACCAGTTGCTGTAAAGACCCGCCTCGGTTGGAACGTTTACGGGCCTCTGCAAAATAATAACAATAGTATCATTGTAAATGAACAAGAATTCAATGGTTTCCATACTTGTGAATGTGAACATTCTAATGATGAACTCCTTCAACAAATGGTAAAGGAATATATATCACTCGACAGCCTTGGTGTGACCAAACCAATCCAAAGTTTGATGTCCAAAGAGGATCAAAGAAGTCTAGAAATTATGCACTCTACAACTAGTAAGAAAGGAAATAAATTTGAAACTGGACTTCTGTGGAAATATGACAAAGTTTTATTACCAAATAGTCTCCCAATGGCTAAACGTCGTTTGGAATGCCTGGAAAAGAAAATGTTACGTCAACCTGAGCTTGCTGAAATTCTAAAACAAAAAATATATGAGTATAAAGAAAAACAGTATATTCACAAATTATCAAATGAAGAGTTACAAGCTCCACACCCACGTGTATGGTACTTGCCAATCTTCACAGTTACAAATCCAAACAAACCAAGAAAAATACGAATTGTTTGGGATGCTGCAGCCAAAGTTAATGGTGTATCATTAAATTCAATGTTATTGAAAGGTCCTGACCAGTTAATTTTACTACCAAGAACACATTATATAACTCAGCTCGTAATAAGATCATTTCACCACAAATACCATCATCATAACCATGAAACGGTAACAAATGAAATTCGTCAAAAATATTCAATATCAAAACTCAGAGTAGCAGTAAAAAATGAATATAGAAATTGCCAGTTATGTAAAAACAAAAACGCCAGACCAAAACCACCCGAAATGGCAGATTTGCCAGCAGCTAGATTATCATCATTTACACGTCCCTTTTCCTATATTGGTATCGACTATTTTGGACCTATGAACGTCTCAGTTGGTAGACGATCAGAGAAAAGATGGGGCGTTTTAATAACTTGTCTTACCACGCGTGCAGTGCATATTGAAATAGCACACACGCTATCAACTGACTCATGCATCCTAAGTTTAAGGAATTTCATGTCAAGAAGAGGAACGCCAATTGAAATTTACAGTGACAATGGTACTAATTTCCATGGAGCAGAACATGAACTTCAAATAGCCATGCAGAACATCAATCAAACAAAATTAGCTGAAGAATTTACAAACTCATCTAGCAAATGGATTTTCATTCCACCTTCGTCTCCCCATATGGGAGGTAGTTGGGAAGGACTCGTGCAATCAGTGAAGAAAACATTATATCAAATCATGCCGAACAGAAATCCATCTGACGAATTATTAAGAAGCATGTTAATAGAAGTCGAGAACATTATAAACTCACGTCCTTTAACATACATGCCAATTAATGACGAAAGTGAAGAAGCTCTAACACCTAATCATTTTCTACTCGGAAGTTCTAGTGGAGTAAAACCAATAGGTGAGTTTAATGATGATCACAGCATTCTTAAGAAAAATTGGATGACTGCACAAAAATACGCCAACGCATTCTGGAAGCGCTGGGTACATGAGTACCTTCCTACGCTAACAAGAAGGACGAAATGGTTCCAACCAGCAAAACCACTCGAGGAAGGTGACATCGTGGTAATAGTAGATGAAAATACTGCTCGAAATACCTGGCCGAAGGGAAAAATACTAAAAATAAAAACAAGTAAAGATGGACAAGTCAGGAGAGCTACAGTCCAAACATCAACAGGCATCTACGAAAGACCCGCAGTTAAGTTGGCAATTCTACATGTCAGGACCAACAAAATGGGTAAGACTACAGATGATGCCAGCGTCTTACCAAGGGGGAGTGTTACTCCTAGTAACGGTCCTGATTTATAAAAAATTAACACTTTGGAATATTAAAAAATTAAAGAAATTAGAGTAGGCATATTTAAATTTAAAATAAATTACAGGTCAAAGTAGGTCCTATTTTTCATATAAATAGGGGAGAAAATTGTATTAGTTGTCAGTTAGTTTCTAGAACTCGAGCCTTAAATATCAAAAAATAAATTATAAAAGAAATGAATTTATAAAAATAAAAGTCGATTATAAAAAACCAAAAAGCAAATTTTCCAACTTCAGTTGGAAAACTAAAAGAATTTTGTAGTTCTTTCTTACTTTCTTCTGTCAACTTTAAACTTACAAAATCTGAAATTGATCCAGCTGAGAAAAGGCCAACTACAGCTAAATGGTGAACTGAATTTAGAAATTGTCTATGTACACTTGGCAATTTGCAATGGATATTTCGCCTTGCAAATTTCCAATCGGGATTTGATAACGGATATTCGTAGCCTTATCTTTTTTTATATTAAAAATAGTGACGGATATTTTAGCCTTATTATTTTTAATCGGGGTTAATTCTGGATAATCGTTGCCGAATTAACAAATAAGTAAAGTAACTTGATAATTTTATTCAAGAATGTTTCACGCATAGACAATTGCATTTTTAACGTACAATCACGGAGATTTTAGCCTGATAGTCTTTTCACAAAATCACGGATAAAATAGCCTGATTTTCACCCGGAAAAAAGCCTTCACAAACTAACACTAATGCTTGGTGAGAATTTCTACCAAACAATAGGTAATATAGCTTTATGACCAAATCAAGGTAATGATGATAAAATAAAGCTTGAAATAACGGAAATACCTGTTGGTAAATGGGCAAAGGATTATGAAGATAAAGTATTAAAAGCCGCCCATGAAGATAAATAAAGGGAAAACTATTCGTTTCGCTGTCTACTTAAAAGTCGAAAATTATAATGAAATTAACAGTCTAAAAAATGGACTTTTTCATCATTTCGACTTAATAAGTTACATGAAAGCATTTCATATCAATTTAATTAATGAAGACAATAAAATTGAAAAATTTAATTCAGTCGATCAAGTATTAAAAATGTTTGTTCCTATTACACGTAAGAAGTATACTATATAGAACGAAAAGAATATTATATATATAAAAGGCTAATCCTTCTTTCTTTCTTTCTTTCTTTCTTTCTTTCTGTCCGTCCTATATTGTCCGGAAAGAAAATTCGTTGAGCAAAAAAAAAAAAAACACTTTTTGATATGTTGTAGAGAAGGACTTGAAACGTGGAGAAATTTTGTTTCCAGGGAGGTTGGGGGTCGGAGGAGTTACAAAGGGGGGCTTGAAAGCTTATTTTGGAAAACCTCATTTATAGTCTGAAATATACATCGGACATGATCCTGACCTGAGGCAATCTTATTAAGAATTTTATGCCGGACATTCTGACGTACACGGCAAAGTTCCATTTCCCACCGCTTTGGCGCTGGAGGCAATACAAATTTACGAACTTTTTATATAGAAGTCACACGCGATAACAATGTTCAGCAAAGTTATGAAGGTTTTCATGGGGACTATTTCTGTGGAAGACCAGATAGTTCTATCTCTCACTGCTTTGGCGCTGGAGTCAATGTAAACTTTTGAACTTCGTATATATACGTCACACACGAGTACAATGTTCGGCAAAGTTGTGCAGGTTTCCACGGGAATTATTTCCGTCGAAGACCAAACAGTTCTATCTCTCACCACTTTGGCGCGGCTGTTGTTTAGGCCCCTACTCAATAGAGGTTTTTGCCTTTACGTAATATACAAGTATGTTTGACGGGAGCTATTTTACCAATCGGGGAAATGGGATAAATTTAATGTCTCTACTCGAGGTGTTGCGTCGTAAATAATGTGTTTTCTGAATAGGTCGACCTAAGATATGAAATATATCTTCAATGGTGTTACGGGAACAGGGTAAAAGATCTATAATGTTACCAATTGAGATGCCAGCAAAATTTCGGAGGTTTTCATGGGGATTTTTTCTGTCGAAGATAAAATATTTCTATCTCTCTACACTTTGGCGCTGCGGTTGTTTAGGCCCCTACTCTATAGAGGTTTTTGCTTTAGTAATATATGTTTGACGGGAGCTACTTTACCAACCGGGGAAATGGGATCAATTTAATGTCTTCGTTCGGGGTGTTGCGGGGTAAATACTGTGCATTCTTAATAGGTCGACTTAAGATATGAAATATATCGCCAGTGGTGCTGCGTGAACGGGGTAAAAGATCCATTATGTTGCGAATTAATATGCTACGTTTGAATACATTTTGTTAATTTACAGTGATTTGTAAACTGAAATTTTTAGGAGGCCGTCTTAGGACGGGTTACCACCTAGTTATATATATAAAAGGCTAATCCTTCTTTCCTTCTGTTCGTCCAATATTGTCCGGAAACAAAATTCGTTGAGCAAAAAAAAAAAAACACTTTTTGATATGTTGTAGAGAATTACTTGAAACGTGGAGAAATTTTGTTTCCGGGGAGGTTGGGGGTCGGAGGAGTTACAAAGGGGGGCTTGAAAGCCTATTTCGGAAAACCTCATTTATAATCTGAAATACACATTGGACATGATTCTGACTTGAGGCAATCTTATTAAGATTCTTATGCCAGACATTCTGACGTATACGGGAAAGTTCCATTTCCCACCGCTTTGGCGCTGGAGGCAATACAAATTTACGAACTTTTTGTGTAGAAGTCACACGCGATAATAATGTTCAGCAAAGTTGTGGAGGTTTTCATGGGGACTATTTCTGTGGAAGACCATATAGTTCTATCTCTCACCGCTTTGGCGCTGGAGTCAATACAAACTTTTGATCTTTTTATATAAAGGTCACACGCAATTAATATGTTCAGCAAAGTTGTGTAACTTTTCATGGGGACTATTAATTTCGAAGACCATATAGTTCTACCTCTCACCACTTTGGCGCTGGAGTCAATAAAATTGTGGAACTTCGTATTTAGAGGACACACGCGATTACGATGTTCGGCAAAGTTATGGAGGTTTTCATGGGGACTATTTCTTTCGAAGCCCATATAGTTCTATCTCTCACCCTTTTGGCGCTGCAGTCAATACAAACTTTTGAACTTCGTATATAGACGTCACACATGAGTACAATGTGCGGCAAAGTTATGCAGGTTTTTTACGGGAATTATTTCCGTCGAAGACCAAACAGTTCTATCTCTTACCGCTGTGGCGCTGGAGTCAATACAATTTTGGAACTTGGTATATAGACGTCACACACGATTACAATGTTCAGCAAAGTTTCGGATGTTTTCATGGGGATTTTTTCTGTCCAAAATAAAATAGTTCTATCTCTCACCACTTTGACGCTGCGGTTGTTTAGGCCCCTACTCTATAGAGGTTTTTGCTTTAGTAATATGTGTTTGACGGGAGCTATTTTACCAACCGGGAAATTTAATGTCTTCGTTCGGGGTATTGCGGGGTAAATACTGTGCATTCTTAATAAGTCGACTTAAGACATGAAATATATCGCCAGAGGTGCTACGAGAATGGGCTAAAAGATCCGCAATTCTGCGAATTGGGATGCTACACTTGAATAAATTTTGTTAATTTACAGTGACTGAAATTTTCAGGAGGCCGTCTTAGGACGGGTTACCACCTAGTTTAGTTAATAAATGGCAAAAAAAGCAGTCAATTTAGAAAGAGAATACCGAGACAATCAAGAAGTATCATCAGAGGTATATAATGAATTGGAAGCCATTAATAAAAAATCAGCAGACGATATGTGGGAAGAACATCTAGTTGCGCTAGATCAAGATTTCCACAATGAAGAGATAAATGAAACAAAAGAATATGACCAATTAGAAGAAAAATGTAAACCATCAAAAAGTGGTATAAAAATTAATTTTATATCACGATCAAGATCGCCAGAAAGACTAGCCGCCAATAAAAGAAAATGTCGTAATTTGCCGTGTACTTCAAAAGCATAATACATCCTTATCATTATTAACAAGAGAAGAGAAGAGTGCATTCAGGGAAAACAAAGTCCATTTTTGTTTTGTTTTTTTGTTATTTTTCTTTCAAACCATGTATTCGTTTTGATTTATATATTATTCTAAAATTCAATTCAATTTTATTATTACTGGGGAAAATCGGGGAAATCAAATTCAAGATGACAACAATAGGCCGCCGCCACGACGTCGAATATAACGTGACGCCAGTCTTTTGTGACTTGGTCCACAGGATTCAAGTTGATGTAAATGGCATGCGGGAACGAGACCTCATTGACCATATGAGAGCCCAAATCCGCATTATACAAAGGCATCTCGATGGCGGACGTCGTGGTGGCGGACGTGGAAATGGCGGACGTCGTGAACGTGAATGCTAAGATTGTAATCAAATTGCATGTTTGCATTATTATTGTTCTTACTTTCTTTTAGTTACTAATTCAATTTGAACTCATTAATCCCGAAATAAACAACGCAATTAAACCGTTTTAATTTGAGTATTTGTTATTTTAATTTATTTGCATGAAATTTAAGCAATCTAAATGAAAACAAATAAAATACTCTTCCAATTTAATATCTTTAAATTAATTCCGTCAATTAATCAATAATAATGGAATATGGAAAATTAAGTGTCAAATTGTGTCAGCAGAAAAAAATTAAAGTGATCTTCATTTAAATTGTACCATAAAAATTGATAAAAGATTGATAATATAGGTTTTTTCTTTGCTCTAAGAGTAAACTATACAAAATCTATTTAAATAAGAAGTTGGTGATCAAAAATGGAATAATTTCGTTTTTTTTGATTAACGATAAAGTGTTGAGACATAACCTCAAAGTTTATTGTAACAAAGGAAAATTGAATCCGCAAAAGAAAATAAAAGTGGAAAACAGCATAGCTAGACTAAGATCTACTAGTAGAATGTCTTCTTCCTCTACCGATCTTTCGATTTGTATTCGCTGCTTCAAAAAAGTAGGAGTGAATCAAAAAGGGTGGCAGTGCGATGGCAAGTGCAACAGTTGGTTTCATTCCGAATGTTGTGGGTTTGATGATGCTACCCATAAGAAGTTAAGAGCGATAATGAAGTTGGTATTATGGATGTGCCCGGAATGCAGAGAAGTTCACGAGAAAATGAAAAGTGACGAAGTGCATATAACCAAATTGACTGAAGACATTAAAGAAATATCAACAAAAATTACAGCCATAACAAAGAATAATGAGATAATCAAGCGAATGAAATGAAAAATTGATCAACTAAGTGGTATTTTGGGTCACAAATATGAAATAAAGTTGTCAGATATGAAAAAGCCGAAATTAAAGATTGGTGGAATAGTAGGAGATTATGATGAAGAGCAATTAAAGGAGGAATTGCTCTCCCAGAACTATTTCCTGGATACTTCTGATGATATCAAACTAATACATAAAATAAGGTACTCCAATGAGCTGAAATCTTATATACTGGAAGTGGGATCAAAAACACTTAAAAAAATTATTGATCATGAATGGATAAACATTGAGTACAAATCGGTGAAACCAAAAGAATACGTGTATGTACTAAGGTGTTTCAAGTGTCAAAGATACAACCATAAATGCAGAACTGTGAACAAGGCGCAAATTGCGCCAAATGCTCTGGTCCCCATGAGACAAATAAATGTGAGGTCAATAACGTGAATAAATGTGTGAACTGCAGTGAACAAAAAAAGAAAAAAAATACAGCGAGGCCTAAACTGAGATGTAGTACTGTCTGTAATATAATTTTAATTTGTTTTTCATAATTTTTTTCAGAATAAATATCAGCAGGAAGTTGAATAATATTTTGTCCAATCCCCAATGATTTCTTGGAACAATAGAAAAAGTAGACCAAACAAATTGGCTATGTAATTATAAAAATAATAGAATGGAAGAGTGCTGTATAAGTTACACACCAATCATTTTTAAAATGATCCAAGAGATAATAAGGGATACTATGAAGTATGAAACGGCAAACATAATACAAATAAATGTTAATTCAGAAAAAAAGAAATAAGAATTCTGAATAAAGGCGTGGGCATCCAGGTTGATGCCGATGGCAATAACATTAAAACGTTATTTGCTCGATTGCCCGAAAATGATGATGATATTAAAGGGGCAACAATGTGTAACGTGTTTTCCAACTATTTTAAAATGGAAATCGTTACAAATCACAAACGTTATAAGCAATCGTGGTTCAATAATAAGAAGCATGTATCTCTTCCAGGCATTCGAGAAAATGTGAATCAAGAAGATTATATAAAGATATTATTTATACCCGATGTAACGAAATTTCCATCATTATCATTCAATGATGATATGATGTTAATAATTGGTCATTTTGCATGCGGTATAGCAGCAGAATATGCACATATTAAAATATTCCTGAATAAAGAAAAATTAAATCCCCTTAATTTTAAAAACGGTGGAATGAGTTGGAGACAGTGCCTAGAATTTCAAGACAATAGAGAAAATACAAGACTGCGCCAACTTATGATAGTGGAGGGTCTATCAGCTGGCTCGCAATTGGAATTTTTCCAATCTTGTAATAATTTTAACACATTTCAATTAAATGGAACATGTGTAAATGTCTCCAAAATAAAAGAAATATCTGAATTGAAAGATGATACAATTCTTAATTCTTTAATCCAAATAATTGGTTGCAAACCTAATTGGGAGTACTATACTATGAAAAGTATAAAAGAATATTTAAATTATGATTCAATCATAATTGTAACTGACTCCGATTGCGGTGGCGACTACATTAAAGGATTGATTTTATATTTCTTTTTTAAATTTTGGCCGAGATTTTTTAATTTGCCATTTATAAGTCAGTTGCGATTCCCACTTGTTAAGCCAACGTTGGAAAGCAACGTGACTAATTTATATTCGTTTATACAATTTACAAACTGGGAAATTGAAACGAATAAAACTAATACACGTAATAATTATAATATATGCTATTTTAACGGAGTTGGTGGTATTCCGGTGAATATTATTAGAAGTCATTTAGAAGATTTGCATAACAGAAATATATATTTTAAATGGAACAGTACAAAAGATACTTATTATATCGAGATGGCATTCGGCCACAAAAATGTACTAGTTCGACAAAATGCAATAGATCGATATGTAGATCTTTTTATTACGTATACTAAGAATTAAATGGAGCACAAGACTTTTTATAATAATGAAAAAGAAACACCAATTTCAAATTTTATTAAGGGTGGTGTTTTACCATATTTTTATAAAAGAATAGTGAAATCAATACCCGCTATTTCAGACGACTTGAAACCAGGTCAAAGAAGAATTATTTTCAGTTTATTACGTACGAATTATGAGCAACCAGTGGACTTGCTAAAAGTAGCTGCTGATTGCCAGTTCGAGTCAAAAGACGTGAATAGATTACCGCCGATTATAATGAATATGAGCGATGGTATGGTAGGGACCAACAATAGTCCTTTAACGAATTCAAGCAAAGTTGGAAATCGTTGGACTGACCCTTTACCTACAAGTGAGCGATATCCATTGATTGAAATAAGCCAAGTCGTTCCGTTAATATTTAAAGAAAATAGCGATGATAATAGCAAACCACCAACCCGACTTTTCCCTATAATCCCAATACCATTGCTTAATGGTGCTGATGCCATTTCACCTAAATGCGCTTCTCGTTGTCCAAATTTTAAAGGCCGTCATTTAATTAATAATATATTATCAATTATTAAAAATGAAGTGCCTGAAAAATTGCATCCATATTATAATGGATTTAAAGGGGATATACTAATGCTTGGTGAGAATTTCTACCAAACAATAGGTAATATAGCTTTATGACCAAATCAAGGTAATGATGATAAAATAAAGCTTGAAATAACGGAAATACCTGTTGGTAAATGGGCAAAGGATTATGAAGATAAAGTATTAAAAGCCGCGCATGAAGATAAATAAAGGGAAAACTATACGTTTCGCTGTCTACTTAAAAGTCGAAAATTATAATGAAATTAACAGTCTAAAAAATGGACTTTTTCATCATTTCGACTTAATAAGTTACATGAAAGCATTTCATATCAATTTAATTAATGAAGACAATAAAATTGAAAAATTTAATTCAGTCGATCAAGTATTAAAAATGTTTGTTCCTATTACACGTAAGAAGTATACTATATAGAACGAAAAGAATATTATATATATAAAAGGCTAGTCCTTCTTTCTTTCTTTCTTTCTTTCTTTCTGTCCGTCCTATATTGTCCGGAAACAAAATTCGTTGAGCAAAAAAAAAAAAAAAACACTTTTTGATATGTTGTAGAGAATTACTTGAAACGTGGAGAAATTTTGTTTCCGGGGAGGTTGGGGGTCGGAGGAGTTACAAAGGGGGGCTTGAAAGCTTATTTCGGAAAACCTCATTTATAATCTGAAATATACATCGGACATGATTCTGACCTGAGGCAATCTTATGAAGATTCTTATGCCGGATATTCTGACGTACACGACAAAGTTCCATTTCCCACCGCTTTGGCGCTGGAGGCAATACAAATTTACGAACTTTTTATATAGAAGTCACACGCAATAACAATATACAGCAAAGTTGTGGAGGTTTTCTTGGGGATTATTTCCGTCGAAGACCAAACAGTTCTATCTCTCACCACTTTGGCGCTGGAATCAACACAAATTTTGGAACTTTGTATATAGACGTCACACACGATTACAATGTTCAGCAAAGTTGTACAGGTTTTCATGAGGATTATATCTGTCGAAGAGCAAATAGTTCTACCTCTCACCACTTTGGTGCTGGAGTCAATAAAATTTTGGAACTTCATATTTTGAGGTCACACGTAATTGCAATGTTCAGCAAAGTTGTGGATATTTTCATGGGGACTATTTCTTTCGAAGACCATATAGTTCTATCTCTCACCGCTTTGGCGCTGGAATCAATAAAATTTTGGAACTTCGTATTTAGAGGTCACACGCGGTGACAATGTTCAGCAAAGTTGTGGAGGTTTTTATGGGGACTATTTATTTCAAAGACCATATAGTTCTATCTCTCACCGCTTTGGCGCTGGAGTCAATAGAAACTTTTGAACTTTTTATATACAGGTCACAAGCGATTACAATGTTCAGCAAAGTTTCGGAGGTTTTCATGGGTATTTTTTCTGTCGAAGGTAAAGTAGTTCTATCTCTCACCACTTTGGCGCTGCGGTTGTTTAGGCCCCTACTCTATAGAGGTTTTTGCTTTAGTAATATGTGTTTGACGGGAGCTATTTTACCAACCGGGAAATGGGATCAATTTAATGTCTTCGTTCGGGGTATTGCGGGGTAAATACTGTGCATTCTTAATAAGTCGACTTAAGATATGAAATATATCGCCAGTGGTGCCTCGAGAACGGGGTAAAAGATCCATTATGTTGCGAATTAATATGCTACGCTTGAAGACATTTTGTTAATTTACAGTGATTTGTAAACTGAAATTTTTAGGAGGCCGTCTTAGGACGGGTTACTATCTAGTTATATATATAAAAGGCTAATCCTTCTTTCCTTCTGTCTGTCCAATATTGTCCGGAAACAAAATTCGTTGAGCAAAAAAAAAAAAACACTTTTTGATATGTTGTAGAGAATTACTTGAAACGTGGAGAAATTTTGTTTCCGGGGAGGTTGGGGGTCGGAGGAGTTACGAAGGGGAGCTTGAAAGCCTATTTCGGAAAACCTCATTTATAATCTGAAATACACATTGGACATGATTCTGAACTGAGGCAATCTTATTAAGATTCTTATGCCAGACATTCTGACGTATACGGGAAAGTTCCATTTCCCACCGCTTTGGCGGTGGAGGCAATACAAATTTACGAACTTTTTGTGTAGAAGTCACACGCGATAATAATGTTCAGCAAAGTTGTGGAGGTTTTCATGGGGACTATTTCTGTGGAAGACCATATAGTTCTATCTCTCACCGCTTTGGCGCTGGAGTCAATACAAACTTTTGATCTTTTTATATAAAGGTCACACGCAATTACAATGTTCAGCAAAGTTGTGTAACTTTTCATGGGGACTATTAATTTCGAAGACCATATAGTTCTACCTCTCACCACTTTGGCGCTGGAGTCAATAAAATTGTGGAACTTCGTATTTAGAAGACACACGCGATTACGATGTTCGGCAAAGTTATGGAGGTTTTCATGGGGACTATTTCTTTCGAAGCCCATATAGTTCTATCTCTCACCATTTTGGCGCTGCAGTCAATACAAACTTTTGAACTTCGTATATAGACGTCACACATGAGTACAATGTGCGGCAAAGTTATGCAGGTTTTTTACGGGAATTATTTCCGTCGAAGACCAAACAGTTCTATCTCTTACCGCTGTGGCGCTGGAGTCAATACAATTTTGAAACTTGGTATATAGACGTCACACACGATTACAATGTTCAGCAAAGTTTCGGATGTTTTCATGGGGATTTTTTCTGTCCAAAATAAAATAGTTCTATCTCTCACCACTTTGACGCTGCGGTTGTTTAGGCCCCTACTCTATAGAGGTTTTTGCTTTAGTAATATGTGTTTGACGGGAGCTATTTTACCAACCGGGAAATTTAATGTCTTCGTTCGGGGTATTGCGGGGTAAATACTGTGCATTCTTAATAAGTCGACTTAAGACATGAAATATATCGCCAGAGGTGCTACGAGAACGGGCTAAAAGATCCGCAATTCTGCGAATTGGGATGCTACACTTGAATAAATTTTGTTAATTTACAGTGACTGAAATTTTCAGGAGGCCGTCTTAGGACGGGTTACCACCTAGTTTAGTTAATAAATGGCAAAAAAAGCAGTCAATTTAGAAAGAGAATACCGAGATAATCAAGAAGTATCATCAGAGGTATATAATGAATTGGAAGCCATTAATAAAAAATCAGCAGACGATATGTGGGAAGAACATCTAGTTGCGCTAGATCAACATTTCCACAATGAAGAGATAAATGAAACAAAAGAATATGACCAATTAGAAGAACAATGTAAACCATCAAAAAGTGGTATAAAAATTAATTTTATATCACGATCAAGATCGCCAGAAAGACTAGCCGCCAATAAAAGAAAATGTCGTAATTTGCCGTGTACTTCAAAAGCATAAGTTATTAATACATCCTTATCATTATTAACAAGAGAAGAGAAGAGTGCATTCAGGGAAAACAAAGTCCATTTTTGTTTTGTTTTTTTGCTATTTTTCTTTCAAACCATGTATTCGTTTTGATTTATATATTATTCTAAAATTCAATTCAATTTTATTATTACTGGGGAAAATCGGGGAAATCAAATTCAAGATGACAACAATAGGCCGCCGCCACGACGTCGAATATAACGTGACGCCAGTCTTTTGTGACTTGGTCCACAGGATTCAAGTTGATGTAAATGGCATGCGGGAACGAGACCTCATTGACCATATGAGAGCCCAAATCCGCATTATACAAAGGCATCTCGATGGCGGACGTCGTGGTGGCGGACGTGGAAATGGCGGACTTTCTTTTAGTTACTAATTCAATTTGAACTCATTAATCCCGAAATAAACAACGCAAATTAAACCGTTTTAATTTGAGTATTTGTTATTTTAATTTATTTGCATGAAATTTAAGCAATCTAAATGAAAACAAATAAAATACTCTTCCAATTTAATATCTTTAAATTAATTCCGTCAATTATTCAATAATAATGGAATATGGAAAATTAAGTGTCAAATTGTGTCACCAGAAAAAAATTAAAGTGATCTTCATTTAAATTGTACCATAAAAATTGATAAAAGATTGATAATATAGGTTTTTTCTTTGCTCTAAGAGTAAACTATACAAAATCTATTTAAATAAGAAGTTGGTGATCAAAAATGGAATAATTTCGTTTTTTTTGATTAACGATAAAGTGTTGAGACATAACCTCAAAGTTTATTGTAACAAAGGAAAATTGAATCCGCAAAAGAAAATAAAAGTGGAAAACAGCATAGCTAGACTAAGATCTACTAGTAGAATGTCTTCTTCCTCTACCGATCTTTCGATTTGTATTCGCTGCTTCAAAAAAGTAGGAGTGAATCAAAAAGGGTGGCAGTGCGATGGCAAGTGCAACAGTTGGTTTCATTCCGAATGTTGTGGGTTTGATGATGCTACCCATAAGAAGTTAAGAGCGATAATGAAGTTGGTATTATGAATGTGCCCGGAATGCAGAGAAGTTCACGAGAAAATGAAAAGTGACGAAGTGCATATAACCAAATTGACTGAAGACATTAAAGAAATATCAACAAAAATTACAGCCATAACAAAGAATAATGAGATAATCAAGCGAATGAAATGAAAAATTGATCAACTAAGTGGTATTTTGGGTCACAAATATGAAATAAAGTTGTCAGATATGAAAAAGCCGAAATTAAAGATTGGTGGAATAGTAGGAGATTATGATGAAGAGCAATTAAAGGAGGAATTGCTCTCCCAGAACTATTTCCTGGATACTTCTGATGATATCAAACTAATACATAAAATAAGGTACTCCAATGGGCTGAAATCTTATATACTGGAAGTGGGATCAAAAACACTTAAAAAAATTATTGATCATGAATGGATAAACATTGAGTACAAATCGGTGAAACCAAAAGAATACGTGTATGTACTAAGGTGTTTCAAGTGTCAAAGATACAACCATAAATGCAGAACTGTGAACAAGGCGCAAATTGCGCCAAATGCTCTGGTCCCCATGAGACAAATAAATGTGAGGTCAATAACGTGAATAAATGTGTGAACTGCAGTGAACAAAAAAAGAAAAAAAATACAGCGAGGCCTAAACTGAGATGTAGTACTGTCTGTAATATAATTTTAATTTGTTTTTCATAATTTTTTTCAGAATGAATATCAGCAGGAAGTTGAATAATATTTTGTCCAATCCCCAATGATTTCTTGGAACAATAGAAAAAGTAGACCAAACAAATTGGCTATGTAATTATAAAAATAATAGAATGGAAGAGTGCTGTATAAGTTACACACCAATCATTTTTTAAATGATCCAAGAGATAATAAGGGATACTATGAAGTATGAAACGGCAAACATAATACAAATAAATGTTAATTCAGAAAAAAAGAAATAAGAATTCTGAATAAAGGCGTGGGCATCCAGGTTGATGCCGATGGCAATAACATTAAAACGTTATTTGCTCGATTGCCCGAAAATGATGATGATATTAAAAGGGCAACAATGTGTAACGTGTTTTCCAACTATTTTAAAATGGAAATCGTTACAAATCACAAACGTTATAAGCAATCGTGGTTCAATAATAAGAAGCATGTATCTCTTCCAGGCATTCGAGAAAATGTGAATCAAGAAGATTATATAAAGATATTATTTATACCCGATGTAACGAAATTTCCATCATTATCATTCAATGATGATATGATGTTAATAATTGGTCATTTTGCATGCGGTATAGCAGCAGAATATGCACATATTAAAATATTCCCGAATAAAGAAAAATTAAATCCCCTTAATTTTAAAAACGGGGAATGAGTTGGAGACAGTGCCTAGAATTTCAAGACAATAGAGAAAATGCAAGACTGCGCCAACTTATGATAGTGGAGGGTCTATCAGCTGGCTCGCAATTGGAATTTTTCCAATCTTGTAATAATTTTAACACATTTCAATTAAATGGAACATGTGTAAATGTCTCCAAAATAAAAGAAATATCTGAATTGAAAGATGATACAATTCTTAATTCTTTAATCCAAATAATTGGTTGCAAACCTAATTGGGAGTACTATACTATGAAAAGTATAAAAGAATATTTAAATTATGATTCAATCATAATTGTAACTGACTCCGATTGCGGTGGCGACTACATTAAAGGATTGGTTTTATATTTCTTTTTTAAATTTTGGCCGAGATTTTTTAATTTGCCATTTATAAGTCAGTTGCGATTCCCACTTGTTAAGCCAACGTTGGAAAGCAACGTGACTAATTTATATTCGTTTATACAATTTACAAACTGGGAAATTGAAACGAATAAAACTAATACACGTAATAATTATAATATATGCTATTTTAACGGAGTTGGTGGTATTCCGGTGAATATTATTAGAAGTCATTTAGAAGATTTGCATAATAGAAATATATATTTTAAATGGAACAGTACAAAAGATACTTATTATATCGAGATGGCATTCGGCCACAAAAATGTACTAGTTCGACAAAATGCAATAGATCGATATGTAGATCTTTTTATTACGTATACTAAGAATAAAATGGAGCACAAGACTTTTTATAATAATGAAAAAGAAACACCAATTTCAAATTTTATTAAGGGTGGTGTTTTACCATATTTTTATAAAAGAATAGTGAAATCAATACCCGCTATTTCAGACGGCTTGAAACCAGGTCAAAGAAGAATTATTTTCAGTTTATTACGTACGAATTATGAGCAACCAGTGGACTTGCTAAAAGTAGCTGCTGATTGCCAGTTCGAGTCAAAAGACGTGAATAGATTACCGCCGATTATAATGAATATGAGCGATGGTATGGTAGGGACCAACAATAGTCCTTTAACGAATTCAAGCAAAGTTGGAAATCGTTGGACTGACCCTTTACCTACAAGTGAGCGATATCCATTGATTGAAATAAGCCAAGTCGTTCCGTTAATATTTAAAGAAAATAGCGATGATAATAGCAAACCACCAACCCGACTTTTCCCTATAATCCCAATACCATTGCTTAATGGTGTTGATGCCATTTCACCTAAATGCGCTTCTCGTTGTCCAAATTTTAAAGGCCGTCATTTAATTAATAATATATTATCAATTATTAAAAATGAAGTGCCTGAAAAATTGCATCCATATTATAATGGATTTAAAGGGGATATACTAATGCTTGGTGAGAATTTCTACCAAACAATAGGTAATATAGCTTTATGACCAAATCAAGGTAATGATGATAAAATAAAGCTTGAAATAACGGAAATACCTGTTGGTAAATGGGCAAAGGATTATGAAGATAAAGTATTAAAAGCCGCCCATGAAGATAAATAAAGGGAAAACTATTCGTTTCGCTGTCTACTTAAAAGTCGAAAATTATAATGAAATTAACAGTCTAAAAAATGGACTTTTTCATCATTTCGACTTAATAAGTTACATGAAAGCATTTCATATCAATTTAATTAATGAAGACAATAAAATTGAAAAATTTAATTCAGTCGATCAAGTATTAAAAATGTTTGTTCCTATTACACGTAAGAAGTATACTATATAGAACGAAAAGAATATTATATATATAAAAGGCTAATCCTTCTTTCCTTCTGTCTGTCCAATATTGTCCGGAAACAAAATTCGTTGAGCAAAAAAAAAAAAAACACTTTTTGACATGTTGTAGAGAATTACTTGAAACGTGGAGAAATTTTGTTTCCGGGGAGGTTGGGGGTCGGAGGAGTTACAAAGGGGGGCTTGAAAGCCTATTTCGGAAAACATCATTTATAATCTGAAATACACATTGGACATGATTCTGACTTGAGGCAATCTTATTAAGATTCTTATGCCAGACATTCTGACGTATACGGGAAAGTTCCATTTCCCACCGCTTTGGCGCTGGAGGCAATACAAATTTACGAACTTTTTGTGTAGAAGTCACACGCGATAATAATGTTCAGCAAAGTTGTGGAGGTTTTCATGGGGACTATTTCTGTGGAAGACCATATAGTTCTATCTCTCACCGCTTTGGCGCTGGAGTCAGTACAAACTTTTGATCTTTTTATATAAAGGTCACACGCAATTACAATGTTCAGCAAAGTTGTGTAACTTTTCATGGGGACTATTAATTTCGAAGACCATATAGTTCTACCTCTCACCACTTTGGCGCTGGAGTCAATAAAATTGTGGAACTTCGTATTTAGAGGACACACGCGATTACGATGTTCGGCAAAGTTATGGAGGTTTTCATGGGGACTATTTCTTTCGAAGCCCATATAGTTCTATTTCTCACCATTTTGGCGCTGCAGTCAATACAAACTTTTGAACTTCGTATATAGACGTCACACATGAGTACAATGTGCGGCAAAGTTATGCAGGTTTTTTACGGGAATTATTTCCGTCGAAGACCAAACAGTTCTATCTCTTACCGCTGTGGCGCTGGAGTCAATACAATTTTGAAACTTTGTATATAGACGTCACACACGATTACAATGTTCAGCAAAGTTTCGGATGTTTTCATGGGGATTTTTTCTGTCCAAAATAAAATAGTTCTATCTCTCACCACTTTGACGCTGCGGTTGTTTAGGCCCCTACTCTATAGAGGTTTTTGCTTTAGTAATATGTGTTTGACGGGAGCTATTTTACCAACCGGGAAATTTAATGTCTTCGTTCGGGATATTGCGGGGTAAATACTGTGCATTCTTAATAAGTCGACTTAAGACATGAAATATATCGCCAGAGGTGCTACGAGAACGGGCTAAAAGATCCACAATTCTGCGAATTGGGATGCTACACTTGAATAAATTTTGTTAATTTACAGTGACTGAAATTTTCAGGAGGCCGTCTTAGGACGGGTTACCACCTAGTTTAGTTAATAAATGGCAAAAAAAGCAGTCAATTTAGAAAGAGAATACCGAGATAATCAAGAAGTATCATCAGAGGTATATAATGAATTGGAAGCCATTAATAAAAAATCAGCAGACGATATGTGGGAAGAACATCTAGTTGCGCTAGATCAACATTTCCACAATGAAGAGATAAATGAAACAAAAGAATATGACCAATTAGAAGAAAAATGTAAACCATCAAAAAGTGGTATAAAAATTAATTTTATATCACGATCAAGATCGCCAGAAAGACTAGCCGCCAATAAAAGAAAATGTCGTAATTTGCCGTGTACTTCAAAAGCATAATACATCCTTATCATTATTAACAAGAGAAGAGAAGAGTGCATTCAGGGAAAACAAAGTCCATTTTTGTTTTGTTTTTTTGTTATTTTTCTTTCAAACCATGTATTCGTTTTGATTTATATATTATTCTAAAATTCAATTCAATTTTATTATTACTGGGGAAAATCGGGGAAATCAAATTCAAGATGACAACAATAGGCCGCCGCCACGACGTCGAATATAACGTGACGCCAGTGTTTTGTGACTTGGTCCACAGGATTCAAGTTGATGTAAATGGCATGCGGGAACGAGACCTCATTGACCATATGAGAGCCCAAATCCGCATTATACAAAGGCATCTCGATGGCGGACGTCGTGGTGGCGGACGTGGAAATGGCGGACGTCGTGAACGTGAATGCTAAGATTGTAATCAAATTGCATGTTTGCATTATTATTGTTCTTACTTTCTTTTAGTTACTAATTCAATTTGAACTCATTAATCCCGAAATAAACAACGCAATTAAACCGTTTTAATTTGAGTATTTGTTATTTTAATTTATTTGCATGAAATTTAAGCAATCTAAATGAAAACAAATAAAATACTCTTCCAATTTAATATCTTTAAATTAATTCCGTCAATTAATCAATAATAATGGAATATGGAAAATTAAGTGTCAAATTGTGTCAGCAGAAAAAAATTAAAGTGATCTTCATTTAAAAGATTGATAATATAGGTTTTTTCTTTGCTCTAAGAGTAAACTATACAAAATCTATTTAAATAAGAAGTTGGTGATCAAAAATGGAATAATTTCGTTTTTTTTGATTAACGATAAAGTGTTGAGACATAACCTCAAAGTTTATTGTAACAAAGGAAAATTGAATCCGCAAAAGAAAATAAAAGTGGAAAACAGCATAGCTAGACTAAGATCTACTAGTAGAATGTCTTCTTCCTCTACCGATCTTTCGATTTGTATTCGCTGCTTCAAAAAAGTAGGAGTGAATCAAAAAGGGTGGCAGTGCGATGGCAAGTGCAACAGTTGGTTTCATTCCGAATGTTGTGGGTTTGATGATGCTACCCATAAGAAGTTAAGAGCGATAATGAAGTTGGTATTATGAATGTGCCCGGAATGCAGAGAAGTTCACGAGAAAATGAAAAGTGACGAAGTGCATATAACCAAATTGACTGAAGACATTAAAGAAATATCAACAAAAATTACAGCCATAACAAAGAATAATGAGATAATCAAGCGAATGAAATGAAAAATTGATCAACTAAGTGGTATTTTGGGTCACAAATATGAAATAAAGTTGTCAGATATGAAAAAGCCGAAATTAAAGATTGGTGGAATAGTAGGAGATTATGATGAAGAGCAATTAAAGGAGGAATTGCTCTCCCAGAACTATTTCCTGGATACTTCTGATGATATCAAACTAATACATAAAATAAGGTACTCCAATGGGCTGAAATCTTATATACTGGAAGTGGGATCAAAAACACTTAAAAAAATTATTGATCATGAATGGATAAACATTGAGTACAAATCGGTGAAACCAAAAGAATACGTGTATGTACTAAGGTGTTTCAAGTGTCAAAGATACAACCATAAATGCAGAACTGTGAACAAGGCGCAAATTGCGCCAAATGCTCTGGTCCCCATGAGACAAATAAATGTGAGGTCAATAACGTGAATAAATGTGTGAACTGCAGTGAACAAAAAAAGAAAAAAAATACAGCGAGGCCTAAACTGAGATGTAGTACTGTCTGTAATATAATTTTAATTTGTTTTTCATAATTTTTTTCAGAATGAATATCAGCAGGAAGTTGAATAATATTTTGTCCAATCCCCAATGATTTCTTGGAACAATAGAAAAAGTAGACCAAACAAATTGGCTATGTAATTATAAAAATAATAGAATGGAAGAGTGCTGTATAAGTTACACACCAATCATTTTTTAAATGATCCAAGAGATAATAAGGGATACTATGAAGTATGAAACGGCAAACATAATACAAATAAATGTTAATTCAGAAAAAAAGAAATAAGAATTCTGAATAAAGGCGTGGGCATCCAGGTTGATGCCGATGGCAATAACATTAAAACGTTATTTGCTCGATTGCCCGAAAATGATGATGATATTAAAGGGGCAACAATGTGTAACGTGTTTTCCAACTATTTTAAAATGGAAATCGTTACAAATCACAAACGTTATAAGCAATCGTGGTTCAATAATAAGAAGCATGTATCTCTTCCAGGCATTCGAGAAAATGTGAATCAAGAAGATTATATAAAGATATTATTTATACCCGATGTAACGAAATTTCCATCATTATCATTCAATGATGATATGATGTTAATAATTGGTCATTTTGCATGCGGTATAGCAGCAGAATATGCACATATTAAAATATTCCCGAATAAAGAAAAATTAAATCCCCTTAATTTTAAAAACGGGGAATGAGTTGGAGACAGTGCCTAGAATTTCAAGACAATAGAGAAAATGCAAGACTGCGCCAACTTATGATAGTGGAGGGTCTATCAGCTGGCTCGCAATTGGAATTTTTCCAATCTTGTAATAATTTTAACACATTTCAATTAAATGGAACATGTGTAAATGTCTCCAAAATAAAAGAAATATCTGAATTGAAAGATGATACAATTCTTAATTCTTTAATCCAAATAATTGGTTGCAAACCTAATTGGGAGTACTATACTATGAAAAGTATAAAAGAATATTTAAATTATGATTCAATCATAATTGTAACTGACTCCGATTGCGGTGGCGACTACATTAAAGGATTGGTTTTATATTTCTTTTTTAAATTTTGGCCGAGATTTTTTAATTTGCCATTTATAAGTCAGTTGCGATTCCCACTTGTTAAGCCAACGTTGGAAAGCAACGTGACTAATTTATATTCGTTTATACAATTTACAAACTGGGAAATTGAAACGAATAAAACTAATACACGTAATAATTATAATATATGCTATTTTAACGGAGTTGGTGGTATTCCGGTGAATATTATTAGAAGTCATTTAGAAGATTTGCATAATAGAAATATATATTTTAAATGGAACAGTACAAAAGATACTTATTATATCGAGATGGCATTCGGCCACAAAAATGTACTAGTTCGACAAAATGCAATAGATCGATATGTAGATCTTTTTATTACGTATACTAAGAATAAAATGGAGCACAAGACTTTTTATAATAATGAAAAAGAAACACCAATTTCAAATTTTATTAAGGGTGGTGTTTTACCATATTTTTATAAAAGAATAGTGAAATCAATACCCGCTATTTCAGACGGCTTGAAACCAGGTCAAAGAAGAATTATTTTCAGTTTATTACGTACGAATTATGAGCAACCAGTGGACTTGCTAAAAGTAGCTGCTGATTGCCAGTTCGAGTCAAAAGACGTGAATAGATTACCGCCGATTATAATGAATATGAGCGATGGTATGGTAGGGACCAACAATAGTCCTTTAACGAATTCAAGCAAAGTTGGAAATCGTTGGACTGACCCTTTACCTACAAGTGAGCGATATCCATTGATTGAAATAAGCCAAGTCGTTCCGTTAATATTTAAAGAAAATAGCGATGATAATAGCAAACCACCAACCCGACTTTTCCCTATAATCCCAATACCATTGCTTAATGGTGTTGATGCCATTTCACCTAAATGCGCTTCTCGTTGTCCAAATTTTAAAGGCCGTCATTTAATTAATAATATATTATCAATTATTAAAAATGAAGTGCCTGAAAAATTGCATCCATATTATAATGGATTTAAAGGGGATATACTAATGCTTGGTGAGAATTTCTACCAAACAATAGGTAATATAGCTTTATGACCAAATCAAGGTAATGATGATAAAATAAAGCTTGAAATAACGGAAATACCTGTTGGTAAATTGCCAAAGGATTATGAAGATAAAGTATTAAAAGCCGCCCATGAAGATAAATAAAGGGAAAACTATTCGTTTCGCTGTCTACTTAAAAGTCGAAAATTATAATGAAATTAACAGTCTAAAAAATGGACTTTTTCATCATTTCGACTTAATAAGTTACATGAAAGCATTTCATATCAATTTAATTAATGAAGACAATAAAATTGAAAAATTTAATTCAGTCGATCAAGTATTAAAAATGTTTGTTCCTATTACACGTAAGAAGTATACTATATAGAACGAAAAGAATATTATATATATAAAAGGCTAGTCCTTCTTTCTTTCTTTCTTTCTTTCTTTCTTTCTGTCCGTCCAATATTGTCCGGAAACAAAATTCGTTGAGCAAAAAAAAAAAAAAACACTTTTTGATATGTTGTAGAGAATTACTTGAAACGTGGAGAAATTTTGTTTCCGGGGAGGTTGGGGGTCGGAGGAGTTACAAAGGGGGGCTTGAAAGCTTATTTCAAAAAACCGCATTTATAATCTGAAATATACATCGGACATTATTCTGACCTGAGGCAATCTTATTAAGATTTTTATGCCGGACATTCTGACGTACACGGCAAAGTTCCATTTCCCACCGCTTTGGCGCTGGAGGCAATACAAATTTACGAACTTTTTATATAGAGGTCACACGCAATTACAATGTTCAGCAAAGTTGTGTAACTTTTCATGGGGACTATTTCTTTCGAAGACCATATAGTTCTATCTCTCACCGCTTTGGCGCTGGAGTCAATAAAATTTTGGAACTTCTTATTTAGAGGTCACACGCGATTACGATGTTCAGCAAAGTTATGGAGGTTGTCATAAGGATTATATCTCTCGAAGACCATATAATTCTATCTCTCACCGCTTTGGCGCTGGAGTCAATAAAATTTTGGAACTTCGTATTTCGAGGTCACACGCGATTACGACGTTCGGCAAAGTTATGGAGGTTTTGATGGGGATTATTTCTGTCGCAGACCAGATAGTTCTATCTCTCACCACTTTGGCGCTATAGCCAATATAAACTTTTAACTTTTTATATATAGGTCACACGCGATTACAATGTTCAGCAAAGTTTCGGAGGTTTTCATGCGGATTATATCTCTCGAAGACCAGATAGTTCTATCAGTCACCGCTTTGGCGCTGGAGTCAATAAAATCTTTGGATGGTTTTATATGGGGGTAACCGCGATTACAATGTTCAGCAAAGTTGTAGAAGTTTTCCTTTGGCACTATTTCTGCCGAAGACCATGTAGTTCTATCTCTTACCTTGGCGCTGGAATAAACAAAAATTTTGGAACTTCGTATATAGAGGTCACACACGATTACAATGTTCGGCAAAGTTGTGCAGGTTTTCATGGGGATTATTTCCGCCGAAGACCAAACAGTCCTATCTCTTACAATAATCCAACTTCAAATGAAATTGCTATGGTTTTTGTTAATGATGATGGCGAACCTCCATTCGAGCGTGATATTCGTATCTATCCTCGAAATCCAGAAAATCCGGATCAGCAATTCATTAACATCAACATTCTAAGTCCTAATCTCGATCCAATGACATACGGAATTTTGTATCCATATGGAGAGCCAGGTTGGCAACCGAATTTTCAATGTGATAAGTATGAGAATGCTCCTCAACGTACAAGAAAAAACGTGTCCATGTTACAATACAAAATTGCACAGACAGCCATAAGGCAATCTTTCAATCCAGTTATGAGCGCAGGAAAGCTAACTCAACAGTGGATTGTTGATTCGTATCTTCAAGTAGAGGCAAACAATTTGAACTTTATTAGATTTCAGCACAATCGACTTAGGACAGAGCTATATCAAGGGCTTGCAGATCATATTGCAAATATATCAGCAGTCGCCGGAGTAGTGGCAGGAAATCCGGTTATATTACCTTCAAGTTTTGAAGGATCACCAAGGAACATGCGAGAAAGGCTGAATGATGCTATGTCGATTTTCGGAAAATTTGGTTCACTCGATACATTTATAACTTTTACTGCTAATCCAAATTGGATAGAAATTACATCCAATCTAAACTCTGGTGAAGTGGCCTCTGATCGGCCCGATTTAGTTGTACGGGTTTTTAACCTTAAATTAAAAGCACTGATGGAAGATCTTACTGTTAACATGGTATTGGGAAAATGTATCGCTTACGTTTATACCATCGAATTCCAAAAACGGGGTTTACCTCATGCTCATATCTTATTAGTTCTTCACGAAGATGATAAATTTAGATCGCCCGAACGAATTGATGAAGTCGTAACCGCTGAAATTCCTAATCAGGCACAAAATCCTAATTTATTCAGAATTGTGACTCGCTGTATGATGCACGGCCCATGCGGGAGTTCTAATCCATTAGCCCCATGTATGAAAGATGGCGCATGTACGAAAAACTATCCTAAAAAGTTTAATGAATTTACTCAAACTAATGAAAAGGGCTATCCAATTTATCGTCGACGAATGGGTTTATTTGTTGAAATGCGAGGTAAGATGTTTGATAATCGCCATATTGTCCCATACAACAAATATTTATTACTTAAATATGATGCACATATTAACGTTGAAGTCTGTACATCAATGAGAGCAGTTAAGTATATATACAAATATATCTATAAAGGATTCGATTGTGCCAACGTTGTCGTTGGTACTCGTGCTGAACAATATCATATTCATGATGAAATAACTAATTTTATCGACGCTCGATATGTTAGTGCGCCAGAGGGCATGTGGCGGTTATTGGAATTAAAAATGCACGACCGTTCTCATGCAATAATTCGTTTACCAGTGCATCTACCACAACAACAACGGGTCATATTTGAGGTAGGAAATGAACAAGAGGCATTAGATCAAGCGGCTGGCGGTAATACAAAATTAACAGCATGGTTCCAATTGAATCTTAATGATGTAGTAGCGAAATTATTCCTCTATTCAGAAGTTCCATATCACTACGTTTTCGAAAGAGGTCAATGGAAGCGGAGACAGCGAGGAGCAAGTAGAATAGTTTCTCGCATGTACACTGTTGGAGCTAATGACCAAGAGCGTTTCTATCTTCGACTTAATTTACTCCATGTTCGCGGTGCAAGTAGTTACGAATGCCTTCGTACAGTTGACGAAATTCTATACTCAACTTTCAAGGAAGCTGCTTTTCACCGTAATTTACTTGCTTCAGATGAAGAATGGGACAAATGCCTGGATGAAGCTGCAATTTTTCAAATGCCGTTACAAATGCGGCAAACATTTGCATACATTTGTGTTTATTGCTTGCCAACAAATTCACTGCTCCTTTGGACAAAATTTAGACATCACATGATTCTTGACTTTTTACGCAATTACGATGAAGAAGTCTCGAGCAATTTAGCTCTTCATGACATAGAATTTGTGCTTCAGCAGCATGGATTGTCATGTTCGAAAATTGGCTTACCAAAACCTACTGGAACTCTTCAAGAGCCACAAGAGTTCAGTCAGACAGAAGAGAAATTAAATGCTGAAAGACTGATTCCAACATTAAATCAACAGCAAAGCGAATCATTTCACAAGATTGTTGCTGGCATCGACAATCAATCAAGTCAAAAATTATATTTTTTAAATGGTCCAGGTGGTTCAGGAAAAACTTATCTGTACAATACTCTGATGAGTTTTATTCGAGGTCGAGGACAAATTGTTCTTGCATTTGCTTCAACAGGTATAGCTGCTACTCTAATGAAAACCGGTAGAACGATTCATAGTGGATTTAAACTGCCCATTCCATTATTGGACACATCTGTGTCAAGAATTAAGCAGGACTCACAAGAAGCCGATTTATTGCGACATTCATTTTTGCTAATTATTGATGAAATTACAATGTTACCTAAGGATGGCCTCCGATGCATTGATTTGCTTCTTCGTGAATTGATGGAGAACGATGCACCATTTGGAGGAAAGGCTATGGTTATTGGTGGTGATTTCCGACAAACACTTCCAGTAATACCAAGAGGACATCGAGCAGACATAATCCAGGCATGTTTGAAGTCCAGTCATTTATGGAGCAGCTTCACCGAATTATCATTGATTTCAAATATGAGAAGTGAAGGACAAAATGCTTTCAATCAATGGCTTCTTGACATTGGAATCGGCAATGCACCAATTGTGAATGGTGTTTGTGAGAACGTTGTTCAAATACCTATGGATATGATTACACAAAATGATATTGTAAATACGGTTTTCACCGATAATCTTCAGGAACTTTCTATTGATGAATTATCTCGACGTGTTATTTTAGCTACTACAAATAAAGAGACATTAGAAATTAATTCAAAGATTATTGAGAAACTAAACGGAAACATGAAAATATATTGCAGTTCGGATTCAATTATTTCTGAGGATGTAACTGATGTCAATAATTACCCAATAGAATTCCTAAATGCACAAACACCATCGGGCATGCCACCACATAAACTGTGTTTGAAAAATGGGGCAATCGTAATGCTGATACGTAATTTGAATCCCAAGAATGGACTTTGTAATGGAACTAGGATGATTGTCAGAGATATGCATCAGAGGTTTATTACGTGTGAGATTATTTCTGAGTGTCATAAAGGAGATATCGTTTTCATCCCACGGATCGATATTGCTCCAAGTGACAGTAATTTCCCATTTGTGTTGAAAAGACGACAATTTCCTATAATTCCAGCATTTGCTATCACAATAAACAAATCACAGGGACAGACGTACGATTTTGTTGGTGTATATTTAAATGAACCAGTTTTTAGTCATGGGCAACTTTATGTTGCATTATCACGGTCAAGAAATCGAAGTAACATAAAAGTGTTTATGAAAGAAAGTAGAAGGCAGGGGCGACTGTTAAATAATGAAGACTATTTCACAGAAAATGTGGTCTTCAAGGAAATTTTTTAATTAGTGGAAAATTTGAAAGCACCGAAATCAAAACATCGGTAAGGAGTAGAAAAACTAAGTATTTCTAAACTAAAGCTAAAATTTCTAGGAACCCGTCTTAGGACGGGTAACTCCCTAGTTATATATATAAAAGGCTAATCCTTCTTTCCTTCTGTCCGTCCAATATTGTCCGGAAACAAAATTCGTTGAGCAAAAAAAAAAAAACACTTTTTGATATGTTGTAGAGAATTACTTGAAACGTGGAGAAATTTTGTTTCCGGGGAGGTTGGGGGTCGGAGGAGTTACAAAGGGGGGCTTGAAAGCCTATTTCGGAAAACCTCATTTATAATCTGAAATACACATTGGACATGATTCTGACTTGAGGCAATCTTATTAAGATTCTTATGCCAGACATTCTGACGTATACGGGAAAGTTCCATTTCCCACCGCTTTGGCGCTGGAGGCAATACAAATTTACGAACTTTTTGTGTAGAAGTCACACGCGATAATAATGTTCAGCAAAGTTGTGGAGGTTTTCATGGGGACTATTTCTGTGGAAGACCATATAGTTCTATCTCTCACCGCTTTGGCGCTGGAGTCAGTACAAACTTTTGATCTTTTTATATAAAGGTCACACGCAATTACAATGTTCAGCAAAGTTGTGTAACTTTTCATGGGGACTATTAATTTCGAAGACCATATAGTTCTACCTCTCACCACTTTGGCGCTGGAGTCAATAAAATTGTGGAACTTCGTATTTAGAAGACACACGCGATTACGATGTTCGGCAAAGTTATGGAGGTTTTCATGGGGACTATTTCTTTCGAAGCCCATATAGTTCTATTTCTCACCATTTTGGCGCTGCAGTCAATACAAACTTTTGAACTTCGTATATAGACGTCACACATGAGTACAATGTGCGGCAAAGTTATGCAGGTTTTTTACGGGAATTATTTCCGTCGAAGACCAAACAGTTCTATCTCTTACCGCTGTGGCGCTGGAGTCAATACAATTTTGAAACTTGGTATATAGACGTCACACACGATTACAATGTTCAGCAAAGTTTCGGATGTTTTCATGGGGATTTTTTCTGTCCAAAATAAAATAGTTCTATCTCTCACCACTTTGACGCTGCGGTTGTTTAGGCCCCTACTCTATAGAGGTTTTTGCTTTAGTAATATGTGTTTGACGGGAGCTATTTTACCAACCGGGAAATTTAATGTCTTCGTTCGGGGTATTGCGGGGTAAATACTGTGCATTCTTAATAAGTCGACTTAAGACATGAAATATATCGCCAGAGGTGCTACGAGAACGGGCTAAAAGATCCGCAATTCTGCGAATTGGGATGCTACACTTGAATAAATTTTGTTAATTTACAGTGACTGAAATTTTCAGGAGGCCGTCTTAGGACGGGTTACCACCTAGTTTAGTTAATAAATGGCAAAAAAAGCAGTCAATTTAGAAAGAGAATACCGAGATAATCAAGAAGTATCATCAGAGGTATATAATGAATTGGAAGCCATTAATAAAAAATCAGCAGACGATATGTGGGAAGAACATCTAGTTGCGCTAGATCAACATTTCCACAATGAAGAGATAAATGAAACAAAAGAATATGACCAATTAGAAGAAAAATGTAAACCATCAAAAAGTGGTATAAAAATTAATTTTATATCACGATCAAGATCGCCAGAAAGACTACCCGCCAATAAAAGAAAATGTCGTAATTTGCCGTGTACTTCAAAAGCATAAGTTATTAATACATCCTTATCATTATTAACAAGAGAAGAGAAGAGTGCATTCAGGAAAAACAAAGTCCATTTTTGTTTTGTTTTTTTGTTATTTTTCTTTCAAACCATGTATTCGTTTTGATTTATATATTATTCTAAAATTCAATTCAATTTTATTATGACTGGGGAAAATCGGGGAAATCAAATTCAAGATGACAACAATAGGCCGCCGCCACGACGTCGAATATAACGTGACGCCAGTCTTTTGTGACTTGGTCCACAGGATTCAAGTTGATGTAAATGGCATGCGGGAACGAGACCTCATTGAGCATATGAGAGCCCAAATCCGCATTATACAAAGGCATCTCGATGGCGGACGTCGTGGTGGCGGACGTGGAAATGGCGGACGTCGTGAACGTGAATGCTAAGATTGTAATCAAATTGCATGTTTGCATTATTATTGTTCTTACTTTCTTTTAGTTACTAATTCAATTTGAACTCATTAATCCCGAAATAAACAACGCAATTAAACCGTTTTAATTTGAGTATTTGTTATTTTAATTTATTTGCATGAAATTTAAGCAATCTAAATGAAAACAAATAAAATACTCTTCCAATTTAATATCTTTAAATTAATTCCGTCAATTAATCAATAATAATGGAATATGGAAAATTAAGTGTCAAATTGTGTCAGCAGAAAAAAATTAAAGCGATCTTCATTTAAATTGTACCATAAAAATTGATAAAAGATTGATAATATAGGTTTTTTCTTTGCTCTAAGAGTTAACTATACAAAATCTATTTAAATAAGAAGTTGGTGATCAAAAATAGAATAATTTCGTTTTTATTGAATAACGATAAAGTGTTGAGACATAACCTCAAAGTTTATTGTAACAAAGGAAAATTGAATCCGCAAAAGAAAATAAAAGTGGAAAACAGCATAGCTAGACTAAGATCTACTAGTAGAATGTCTTCTTCCTCTACTGATCTTCCGATTTGTATTCGCTGCTTCAAAAAAGTAGGAGTGAATCAAAAAGGGTGGCAGTGCGATGGCAAGTGCAACAGTTGGTTTCATTCCGAATGTTGTGGGTTTGATGATGCTACCCATAAGAAGTTAAGAGCGATAATGAAGTTGGTATTATGGATGTGCCCGGAATGCAGAGAAGTTCACGAGAAAATGAAAAGTGACGAAGTGCATATAACCAAATTGACTGAAGACATTAAAGAAATATCAACAAAAATTACAGCCATAACAAAGAATAATGAGATAATCAAGCGAATGAAATGAAAAATTGATCAACTAAGTGGTATTTTGGGTCACAAATATGAAATAAAGTTGTCAGATATGAAAAAGCCGAAATTAAAGATTGGTGGAATAGTAGGAGATTATGATGAAGAGCAATTAAAGGAGGAATTGCTCTCCCAGAACTATTTCCTGGATACTTCTGATGATATCAAACTAATACATAAAATAAGGTACTCCAATGGGCTGAAATCTTATATACTGGAAGTGGGATCAAAAACACTTAAAAAAATTATTGATCATGAATGGATAAACATTGAGTACAAATCGGTGAAACCAAAAGAATACGTGTATGTACTAAGGTGTTTCAAGTGTCAAAGATACAACCATAAATGCAGAACTGTGAACAAGGCGCAAATTGCGCCAAATGCTCTGGTCCCCATGAGACAAATAAATGTGAGGTCAATAACGTGAATAAATGTGTGAACTGCAGTGAACAAAAAAAGAAAAAAAATACAGCGAGGCCTAAACTGAGATGTAGTACTGTCTGTAATATAATTTTAATTTGTTTTTCATAATTTTTTTCAGAATGAATATCAGCAGGAAGTTGAATAATATTTTGTCCAATCCCCAATGATTTCTTGCAACAATAGAAAAAGTAGACCAAACAAATTGGCTATGTAATTATAAAAATAATAGAATGGAAGAGTGCTGTATAAGTTACACACCAATCATTTTTAAAATGATCCAAGAGATAATAAGGGATACTATGAAGTATGAAACGCAAACATAATACAAATAAATGTTAATTCAGAAAAAAAAGAAATAAGAATTCTGAATAAAGGCGTGGGCATCCAGGTTGATGCCGATGGCAATAACATTAAAACGTTATTTGCTCGATTGCCCGAAAATGATGATGATATTAAAGGGGCAACAATGTGTAACGTGTTTTCCAACTATTTTAAAATGGAAATCGTTACAAATCACAAACGTTATAAGCAATCGTGGTTCAATAATAAGAAGCATGTATCTCTTCCAGGCATTCGAGAAAATGTGAATCAAGAAGATTATATAAAGATATTATTTATATCCGATGTAACGAAATTTCCATCATTATCATTCAATGATGATATGATGTTAATAATTGGTCATTTTGCATGCGGTATAGCAGCAGAATATGCACATATTAAAATATTCCTGAATAAAGAAAAATTAAATCCCCTTAATTTTAAAAACGGTGGAATGAGTTGGAGACAGTGCCTAGAATTTCAAGACAATAGAGAAAATACAAGACTGCGCCAACTTATGATAGTGGAGGGTCTATCAGCTGGCTCGCAATTGGAATTTTTCCAATCTTGTAATAATTTTAACACATTTCAATTAAATGGAACATGTGTAAATGTCTCCAAAATAAAAGAAATATCTGAATTGAAAGATGATACAATTCTTAATTCTTTAATCCAAATAATTGGTTGCAAACCTAATTGGGAGTACTATACTATGAAAAGTATAAAAGAATATTTAAATTATGATTCAATCATAATTGTAACTGACTCCGATTGCGGTGGCGACTACATTAAAGGATTGATTTTATATTTCTTTTTTAAATTTTGGCCGAGATTTTTTAATTTGCCATTTATAAGTCAGTTGCGATTCCCACTTGTTAAGCCAACGTTGGAAAGCAACGTGACTAATTTATATTCGTTTATACAATTTACAAACTGGGAAATTGAAACGAATAAAACTAATACACGTAATAATTATAATATATGCTATTTTAACGGAGTTGGTGGTATTCCGGTGAATATTATTAGAAGTCATTTAGAAGATTTGCATAATAGAAATATATATTTTAAATGGAACAGTACAAAAGATACTTATTATATCGAGATGGCATTTGGCCACAAAAATGTACTAGTTCGACAAAATGCAATAGATCGATATGTATATCTTTTTATTACGTATACTAAGAATTAAATGGAGCACAAGACTTTTTATAATAATGAAAAAGAAACAACAATTTCAAATTTTATTAAGGGTGGTGTTTTACCATATTTTTATAAAAGAATAGTGAAATCAATACCCGCTATTTCAGACGACTTGAAACCAGGTCAAAGAAGAATTATTTTCAGTTTATTACGTACGAATTATGAGCAACCAGTGGACTTGCTAAAAGTAGCTGCTGATTGCCAGTTCGAGTCAAAAGACGTGAATAGATTACCGCCGATTATAATGAATATGAGCGATGGTATGGTAGGGACCAACAATAGTCCTTTAACGAATTCAAGCAAAGTTGGAAATCGTTGGACTGACCCTTTACCTACAAGTGAGCGATATCCATTGATTGAAATAAGCCAAGTCGTTCCGTTAATATTTAAAGAAAATAGCGATGATAATAGCAAACCACCAACCCGACTTTTCCCTATAATCCCAATACCATTGCTTAATGGTGTTGATGCCATTTCACCTAAATGCGCTTCTCGTTGTCCAAATTTTAAAGGCCGTCATTTAATTAATAATATATTATCAATTATTAAAAATGAAGTGCCTGAAAAATTGCATCCATATTATAATGGATTTAAAGGGGATATACTAATGCTTGGTGAGAATTTCTACCAAACAATAGGTAATATAGCTTTATGACCAAATCAAGGTAATGATGATAAAATAAAGCTTGAAATAACGGAAATACCTGTTGGTAAATTGCCAAAGGATTATGAAGATAAAGTATTAAAAGCCGCCCATGAAGATAAATAAAGGGAAAACTATTCGTTTCGCTGTCTACTTAAAAGTCGAAAATTATAATGAAATTAACAGTCTAAAAAATGGACTTTTTCATCATTTCGACTTAATAAGTTACATGAAAGCATTTCATATCAATTTAATTAATGAAGACAATAAAATTGAAAAATTTAATTCAGTCGATCAAGTATTAAAAATGTTTGTTCCTATTACACGTAAGAAGTATACTATATAGAACGAAAAGAATATTATATATATAAAAGGCTAATCCTTCTTTCCTTCTGTCTGTCCAATATTGTCCGGAAACAAAATTCGTTGAGCAAAAAAAAAAAAAACACTTTTTGATATGTTGTAGAGAATTACTTGAAACGTGGAGAAATTTTGTTTCCGGGGAGGTTGGGGGTCGGAGGAGTTACAAACGGGGGCTTGAAAGCCTATTTCGGAAAACCTCATTTATAATCTGAAATACACATTGGACATGATTCTGACTTGAGGCAATCTTATTAAGATTCTTATGCCAGACATTCTGACGTATACGGGAAAGTTCCATTTCCCACCGCTTTGGCGCTGGAGGCAATACAAATTTACGAACTTTTTGTGTAGAAGTCACACGCGATAATAATGTTCAGCAAAGTTGTGGAGGTTTTCATGGGGACTATTTCTGTGGAAGACCATATAGTTCTATCTCTCACCGCTTTGGCGCTGGAGTCAGTACAAACTTTTGATCTTTTTATATAAAGGTCACACGCAATTACAATGTTCAGCAAAGTTGTGTAACTTTTCATGGGGACTATTAATTTCGAAGACCATATAGTTCTACCTCTCACCACTTTGGCGCTGGAGTCAATAAAATTGTGGAACTTCGTATTTAGAGGACACACGCGATTACGATGTTCGGCAAAGTTATGGAGGTTTTCATGGGGACTATTTCTTTCGAAGCCCATATAGTTCTATCTCTCACCATTTTGGCGCTGCAGTCAATACAAACTTTTGAACTTCGTATATAGACGTCACACATGAGTACAATGTGCGGCAAAGTTATGCAGGTTTTTTACGGGAATTATTTCCGTCGAAGACCAAACAGTTCTATCTCTTACCGCTGTGGCGCTGGAGTCAATACAATTTTGAAACTTGGTATATAGACGTCACACACGATTACAATGTTCAGCAAAGTTTCGGATGTTTTCATGGGGATTTTTTCTGTCCAAAATAAAATAGTTCTATCTCTCACCACTTTGACGCTGCGGTTGTTTAGGCCCCTACTCTATAGAGGTTTTTGCTTTAGTAATATGTGTTTGACGGGAGCTATTTTACCAACCGGGAAATTTAATGTCTTCGTTCGGGGTATTGCGGGGTAAATACTGTGCATTCTTAATAAGTCGACTTAAGACATGAAATATATCGCCAGAGGTGCTACGAGAACGGGCTAAAAGATCCGCAATTCTGCGAATTGGGATGCTACACTTGAATAAATTTTGTTAATTTACAGTGACTGAAATTTTCAGGAGGCCGTCTTAGGACGGGTTACCACTAGTTTAGTTAATAAATGGCAAAAAAGCAGTCAATTTAGAAAGAGAATACCGAGATAATCAAGAAGTATCATCAAAGGTATATAATAAATTGGAAGCCATTAGTAAAAAATCAGCAGACGCTATGTGGGAAGAACATCTAGTTGCGCTAGATCAACATTTCCACAATGAAGAGATAAATGAAACAAAAGAATATGACCAATTAGAAGAAAAATGTAAACCATCAAAAAGTGGTATAAAAATTAATTTTATATCACGATCAAGATCGCCAGAAAGACTACCCGCCAATAAAAGAAAATGTCGTAATTTGCCGTGTACTTCAAAAGCATAAGTTATTAATACATCCTTATCATTATTAACAAGAGAAGAGAAGAGTGCATTCAGGAAAAACAAAGTCCATTTTTGTTTTGTTTTTTTGTTATTTTTCTTTCAAACCATGTATTCGTTTTGATTTATATATTATTCTAAAATTCAATTCAATTTTATTATGACTGGGGAAAATCGGGGAAATCAAATTCAAGATGACAACAATAGGCCGCCGCCACGACGTCGAATATAACGTGGCGCCAGTCTTTTGTGACTTGGTCCACAGGATTCAAGTTGATGTAAATGGCATGCCGGAACGAGACCTCATTGAGCATATGAGAGCCCAAATCCGCATTATACAAAGGCATCTCGATGGCGGACGTCGTGGTGGCGGACGTGGAGATGGCGGACGTCGTGAACGTGAATGCTAAGATTGTAATCAAATTGCATGTTTGCATTATTATTGTTCTTACTTTCTTTTAGTTACTAATTCAATTTGAACTCATTAGTCCCGAAATAAACAACGCAATTAAACCGTTTTAATTTGAGTATTTGTTATTTTAATTTATTTGCATGAAATCATTTAATAAAAAAGAAATAAAAAAAACGGATGTGTGCTTTTGACCACACTGTAGAAGTGAAACAGAAGTTTGTCTCCGACTCTGCCTTCTTGTCGAGCAGAGGAGTGACTACCTCCTCAGCCGATGTCTGCATCTTTCTCAATTGAGAAAGGAGGATCGTCTCCCTTCCCTTCCCTTCCCTTTCTCCTTTCTTAGTCCGCGGACCTCCACCTTGCCAAATCTATAGCAAAGGGTGTATCCCCCTTTGGTGATTACGTCTACGGACTTTTGGTCTATCGTGATCTTTAGAACCATGCCATTCGCTTCATTAAGATGACAACAATAGGCCACCGCCACGACGTCGATTGTTAACTTGGCGGCAGTCTTTCGTGACTTGGTGCCAAAGGATTCAACTTGATGTGGATGGCATGCCGGGGCGAGACCTCATTGACCATTTGAGCACCCAAATCCGAATTATACGACGAAGACGTCTTGATGGTGTACGTGAAGATGGTGGACGTCGTGAACGTGGATGCTAAGATTGTAATCAAATTGCATGTTTGCATGATTATTGTTCTTAGTTTTTTTTAGTTACTAATTTAATTTGAACTCATTAATCCCGAAATAAACAACGCAATTAAACCGTTTTAATTTGAGTATTTGTTATTTTAATTTATCTGCATGAAATCATTTAATAAAAAAGAAATAAAAAAAACGGAAGTGTGCTTTTGACCACACTGTAGAAGTGAAACAGAAGTTTGTCTACGACTCTGCCTTCTTGTCGAGCAGAAGAGTGACTACCTCCTCAGCCGACGTCTTTGCATATTTCTCAATTGGGATAGGAGGATCGTCTCCCTGTTATTTATACATTTCGGCGCTATAAACATTTCCCAGTTCTTCTTCACATAAAAAAATGTTTATATATGTATGCATATGCATAGAAAAAGTTATGGCTACATAATCATTAGCCTTTTTATTTACACGAAGAAAAAGGTTCATTACCTTTTTTTGAGGGAATTTTGAAAAACGTTAGATATTTCAAATCAAATTCGAATAAATAAAACTTTTGTTATAATAAATTTTCGTTTGTTTGATTTCGATGAGATATCGAAATCTAAACATGTAAATCAATAAAAAACGATCATGTTCATAGATTTTAAGTTTTCTTAGCCTGTGTGTGAATAAGTAATAAATGTCCATAAATGTTTGGTTTATATAAATTTGGAATATTATAATTGAAAATATTTCCTAAACGATCTGGAATTGTTATTAAAAGTTGAATGGAATCATTTTGTAATTGTTGCCTTTTCGAAACAAAAAAATCATTAGTTTGTTGTGTTTTAATTGAAATACTTGCATTAATAAATCTACTTGATAAAAATGTTTCATTTGTAATTAATATATCAAGAATTTGTGAATATATTTTGGGATTTTTTGGCATTTCTTTTAGAATGTTTAATAAATTTTTATAAATAAATATAAAATTATGACCAATTTGATAAATATTGTGAATATTTTTCAATATTTCATTTTCGATAGGCCATAAATTTAGAATGTTTTCCGTTAGAACATTTAAAATACTTTTATAATAATTTTCAGCAAAATCCATCCATTCAATATGTTTGTAGTCCTCATCAAATTCACATAATAATTTTTGTGGTGTTACAGGACCGGGAAGATTTTCCAAAATCTCTTTTAAATATAAATCAATTTCATTCAATCTACTTGAAGAATTCTAGAATTTTTTCAACATTTATTTTTGGCCCGGCTTTGAAGTATGAATGATCCGATGATATTACAGCTTATTTTTTCTTGTAATTTGAATATAAAACATAAATACTAAATATTGTATTATTCTATATAAAGGGTGTTCCAAAATTCACACAGTTATTAAAAATGGAGGGCTACACGCCAAAAAACAAAGCGTTTTCATTGTTGAGCCATATTTTAAAAATAATGAGTCATTTCCTGATCGTGTGATTTCTTTTTTTTGATGATCAAAATTGGGCACCCAGATCATACGATTTAAAACCGTTGGACTTTTTTCTTTGGGGTTTTTTAAAGTCTAAGGTTTGTGCCAACAAACCCATGACCACGCTTTGTAGGAGGAAATTGAGTCCTGCATCAACAAAATTCAGCCACATTTTTGCAAAATGGCTATGGAAAATTTCAACAAAAGAGTGCGTATGTGCCTGCAAAGCCGTGAAGCCATTTTCCCAAAATGGTATTCCATACATAACCTTATACTGTATACTTTATAAATCAATAAAACATTTACGATTTCAAATTATAAACCTGTTTTCTATCAAAATTATTTCTTGCGTGAATTTTAGGACACCCTTTGTTTATAAGTAGGGCAACCGAAAATTGGCTCCTTTTAAATATGGTAAAAAAACGTTTAAGCATTAAAAATATGATCTATAAAATTTAAATTCTCGTTAGTTCATATAAAATGGAAGTAATAAAAATAGTAGCTAATAATAAATTGATTACAAACATGAAGAAAAAGAGACTTTCATGCATTCATTTCTGATTTAAAAGAATAAGCACACTGAACTGAAACAAAAAACATACAGTAACTGAAAATCGGCCTAACTTTGTTTCCTCTTTTCAAAATTTCCTACTTATAAGTAAAAAAAAACAAAAATATAAAAATTAAACAAACCTTGTTGAATTCCAGAACTGATTGTTAAATCACCTAAATCGGATAATAAATCTGCAGCTGACGTAGTTTGAGTTGATGGAACAACTGTTTCCGATTAAAATATATCACCAGAAATCGAAGTAACATTTGGATTACCAAATAAAATATCCCTATTGACATTTTCTTGTTGAACATTTATATTTGTATTTGGAATAGTAAAAGCTGAACTAAAATCAGCAAAATCATTACCACCTTCTGTTTTTAATGGTATCGGTTTTATATTAGTTATATTCGTTTTCACCGAACCACCAAATGCACTTTCAAAATCACCAAATTCTTGATTATCCTCGGGCTCTTGGATTGAAATCGTCAAAATCATCATTTGATTTATTATTGGCTGGTGATGGACTAACATTTGATAAGCAAGTTTTAAATAAATCATCTAGTAAATCGTTTTTCGTATCCGTTGATGATATTTTTGAATTATTATTATCATTATCATCATCATCATTTGTTGAGAAAAGATCATCAGTTGGTGTATCACGATGTGTTGGGGAATGTATTCCCAAATCTTTTGATTTACCATAATTTGTTGCAGCACCCATGTCAATTTTTTTACTTGGTAATACTGTTTTAGTTTGGCTTTGCTTATTTGGACCTTTTATATTCATATTTATTGTTGGATTTGTAATTTTCGGTTCATAAGCAGGTTCTGGTGGGCTTGATCTTTCGTTATCACGATATCTTCTGAACAATAATAAAAAAAAAAAACACCATAAATGTTTATTATATCAAAATGAAATTTTCGAATATAAATAACTTTTTTTAGGTTTGTAAATTACCTTGGACTTGGTGAATCATTATCAGAATCTTCTCTTTCAGCTTCATATTGATAATCTTCTTCATCAAAACGATTTAAGGACGATTATCAGAATCTAAAAATATAAATATGTAATTTTTAGAAAACATTTTTAAACTTCATAAATTCTACTTACACCAATTTTTATCTTCATTTCTATGTGCTGCATTCCAATTATTATTATATCCACTACTAAAACGCACTCCCATCGCTTCAGAACTCATTCCATTTTGAAAATTTTAAATGGAGTGTGTGAAACATAACCTAAAAAAAGCAGCGTCTATGAAATTAACGTTGATTTGAAGTCGATTTCAAGTCAATTTTTCAATCCGGTAAAAATAAAAAATTCGGGTTGAATTTCAAGTCGAACTCAAGACAATTCTGAAACCGCCATGTAAACGAAGTATGTATTACCAGATGTAACAATTTAACACCGATTCTTTTTCGGATAACAAATTTAAACTACTACATTTTTGTTTTTTTACATATTATTTCACCCAATTTCCATTTGTTGTTCTACAAGTGAAATGAAATTGTATTTTCACTTAAGTTCTTTTTCAAATTTAAAATTTCTACACGGTTATATATTTGAATTTAAGTGAAATTATCATTTCTATATTTGTCGATCAGGAAGTTAAATCTGTTCGTGAAAGAGTAAGTACAATTCAGAATGTTCATACAATATACTAATTGGATTCTATTTTCCAGGTGAATTTCAACATAATATTATTTCTGACTAGTCTCAAAGTAAATTTCAGTTCTACCAAATCACAGTAAGTAGAATTAAGTTTAAAATGTTCGCACAACCAATTGCTTTTATTTTCCAGACTTATTTGATAAATCCCAGATCGGCGCAGGGCGACCAGTTTGACAAAACTGGAGCAAGGCAAAGACTGGGAAGGGTCAAATCTGTTCGTGAAAGAGTAAGTACAATGAAGTCTAAAATGTACATACAATATACTAATTCTTTTCTTTTTTCTAGCTGAAATTCAAATATACAAGGGTGGGTAAACTGCATGCTATCCATGTATGTGCTACCCACCCAAGATTTGTGGAAGCGTTTGAACGCCTGACTTGCAGGCGTCATCCTGAAGCAGATTTAGCGCCCCGCCCGGCTGGGGTGGCTAAATAGAAAATTGTACTAGAATCTTTGCTTTGAAAGAAAGAGACAACTATGGTATAGTCTTTTTTTGACATTTGGTTAGCTGTCAATTTGTTTTCGGCACGAGAAGTTTTCAAGCTTTTGATGTCAAAACGCCTTCAAAAGAAATCTTACACATATAAAATATTTTGTAGAAATAAAAGTAATTATATAAATTCATTTATAAAAGTCTATATTTTTATAATTACTGACATTTTCCGGAATCTAAGAGGTTATGTAAATTTGTTCCATTTTTAGGAATGCTCGTATTACAGAAGTTGTCCAAAAGCCTAATTACACACCTTTCCAGAAGAACAAGCTTATCAGTATTATCAAGTACTGTTAAAATTCCAATAGATTCACAAGAAACCAAAGCCGATGATGACACTACGACTTCGAGGAAAACGAAATCTAGTAATTAAAAATATAAACAAATGTGATCCCCCTTTCATTACAAAACTCGTTTATTTTACCGTATTAGGTATAGCTGGAGATGAAGCAGCTAAACTTATAGCAAGCATTAGAAATATTGGTATTTTAGCACATATCGATGCCGGTAAATAAATTTACATTTAATATAATTAAAAACAATATTGACTTATCAATTTTAATGTCCGATTTAATAGACATAAACAAGTTCTAAAGCCTTAATAAAAATAAGAATAATAATAAGTTCTAACAAGAATCCCAGAACTTCTGTAATACTTTTAAAATCTTACGAAATTATCTTTTTAGGTAAAACAACGACTACTGAACGTATGTTATATTATTCTGGTAAAACTAGAACATTAGGAGAAGTACATCATGGTAATACAGTAACGGATTATTTAACACAAGAACGAGAACGTGGTATCACAATTTGTAGCTCGGCTGTAACATTTCCATGGAAAGGACACCGGTAATAATATATTGCCTCATTGATTTGACAAAACTAATAGTTTAAAATCAAAAAAATTTAGAATAAATCTATTAGATACACCTGGTCATATAGATTTTACAATGGAAGTTGAACAATCATTGTCTGCCGTTGATGGAGTAATTGTAGTACTTGATGGTACAGCTGGGGTTGAAGCTCAAACAATGACGGTTTGGTCTCAAGCAGATCGTCATCGTCTTCCGAAAATTATTTTTATCAATAAAATGGATCGTTTAGATGCAAATTTTGAAGATTGTATTCAAGATATCAAAACGAAATTAGATATTGTACCACTTCGACTACAGTTACCAATAAAAAATGGTATTTCATTCATAAAAATATAGATTGATCTTTTGTTTTTGTACATATATTTATTTAGGAATAATTGATATTATTAATTTACAAAAAATTACATGGAAAGCTGATTCACTAGGACGTGAATTTAATATGACTCCACTTGAAGGAGATATTTTAAATGATATTAATAAAAAGCGAAATGAATTAATTGATATATTATGTGAAACAGATGATAAACTTGCTGAAATTGTTATCACAAATAATAGTTATGAGAAAATAACAAAAGATATTCTTAATAAATCGATTAAACAAGCAACATGTGATCAAAGAATTGTACCGATTCTATTAGGTTCAGCTTATAAGAACATTGCTGTACAACCATTAATGGATAGCATTTTAAATTATCTTCCAGCACCAAATGAACGTAATCAACTTTATGATTGTTTTGGGTAAATGAATTTTACAAAAAAATATTTTTAATGATTGTTTATCTTTTATTTTAAGAAATGATTTTGTTGGAAAAGTTTTTAAAATTGTTCATGACAAACAAAAAGGACCATTAACATTAGTACGAATATTTAAAGGAGAAATGAAAAAAAATATGAGATTAGTTACGATTAAAGGTACAGCTGAAGTAGCACAACGTATTTATGAACCATTAGCTGATGAATATAAAGAAACAAATTCGATTGGATCAGGTGATGTTACAGTTTGTTCCGGTTTGAAAGTATAACAAAAGATTATATTAATTATACATATTATTCATGTCTCTAATGAAAACATATGTTTTTGGAATAGACCACAGTTACCGGTGATCTTTTAATATCAAGTGTAACATCGATTAAAAATGCCCAAAAAAAATTACAAGAAATGTTAGGAAAAAATTTTAAAACTACAAAAGATGATAATGATGATGATTTGAAATTAATTAATGAAATGTTATCATTACATCCTCAAATACCAGATGCTGTATATTTTTGTTCAATTGAACCACCAAGTTTATCGTATCAAAATAGTTTAGAAAATGCATTAAAACAATTGCAAAGAGAAGATCCTAGCTTACGTGTAAAATATGATGAAGTAACTGGTCAAACGGTTTTAGGAGGTACTTTTTAAATGTGTCCTTCGTAAAATCCTCATATTCCATTGTAAACGTCGTATTTTGTAAATTTTTGTATGAAAAATACGAAGTTTACGACGGTTACGATGAGGGTGGTTTTACAATTTTGTTTTATAATATTTATATATATTTTTAAACATAATTTAGGAATGGGAGAATTACATATAGAAATTATAAAATCAAGAATATTAACAGAATTTAAAATCGATGCTGATATTGGACCATTACAAATTGCATACCGTGAAACGATTGATACAAATCAAGAAGGTACTTGGAATGTAGAAAAAGAAATTGCCGGCTCTAAACAACATGTAACAATTACGATGTCTGTGGTTAAAAATAATAAAGAAATGTTTAGGTATTTTCCCCAATTTTCTACTAAAAAAATACTATTTTATATTCAATAAAAACTCCAGCTTAGATAATAATCCAGATAATATTGCAAATTTGAATTTAATTCGTCCACGTGTATTACAAATGATAAAGAAAGGTGCATTGGGCGCATTTGAAAGAGGACCTAGAGTTGGCGGACAAGTTGTTGATGTACTTTTTATTAATACATATTTATAATTGAAAAATATATATATATATATATATTTTTTTAGGTTCAAATTAAACTTCATAATGTCGTAATTGGACGTGGTACAGCAGATTCATTTGTAATGGCTGCTTCGGCTCAATGTGTTCAAAAAGTAATAAATAGTTGTGTTTATAAAATATTTGAAAAAAACGATGATTTATTTCAGATATTATCTGAAGCTGGTACCAGATTACTTGAACCTTTTATGTCGATACAAATTGTTGTACCATCCGAAAGAGTTTCGGTAATCTTAGGTGATTTAGGTCGTCGAAGAGCTATGATAAAAGATGTTAAACCAAAAGGTGAACGAAATAAAGTAAGTTTTATTGTCTTGTATTGACAGAGATAAAAGAAAAAAAGACACAACTAAGTTCATTAGGTTACAAATTTGTATCAATATTGAATTTTAATAAAAAAAAACCTTTTATAAGTTAATAGATTTATCAGCACCATTAGCAGAATTAACAGGCTATTCAAGTGTTTTACGGACAATTAGTTCAGGTACTGCAAGCATGACAATGCAACCGAATGGATACTCAAAGATGCAGCCACAAGAAGAAATTGTAGCGGTTCGAAAAATTCAAGGTTTAGAATAACTCTAAAATGTACAAATATTTTCTTAATAAATTTCTTTCAACTTACTTGATTGAATTTACTTTGTAAATTTTTTTATTTTGAAAATTTTAAAATATGGTAAAACGATAAATTTCATTTTAATAATCTAAACTTTTAATTATTTTGTTTAATATTTTAATAAACTTTCCTTATTTTATAATGAAAAAAATTGTGTAGCTTTTTTTTTATATATATAATAATCAGCTTTTTTCACGTTTAATCTTGGAGAAGAAATTTTCCTTACAATAATTTTTTTTTTCTTTACAGAAATTAGAAGAAAATGTGTTATAAAAATTCTTTATTTTTTGTTTTTAGTACAAAATTTTTTTAAAAATAACTGATAAATGTAATAGTTGAATAAAAATATTTCAAATTTAGATGGCGTTGATAACAAAAACCACTGGAATAACAATCTGGAATTTAAAGTTTGAAAATAAATGACAGTTTTCATAAAAGTTTGTGATTTTGCCTGCGAGATTTAATATTGGTTTTGTATTATTTGCTTTTAATATAAAATAAATAAGAAATTTTTAAAAAAAAATGGAAACAAGAACTAAAAGAAGAGCTGCTATTAAACCTCCTATTATAGATATATCGGATTCTGAAGATAATGAATTATTACCTCCAACTCCAAAGAAAAAAAAAATCAAGTAAGAATATTTCGAAATCAAATTAAAAATAAATAATTGAAATACAAAAAAAAATTATTAGTGAAAAAACTCGGCAAACAAAAACTAGAACAAAACAACCAAAAATAGTTAAAACAAAAACTAAAATACAATCTAATTTGGAAGAGGTTGAAGAAATCATTCATGAAGAAAAAGATATAAAATTTAAACCGATAGAAATAAAAATCCAGAAGGATTCGAAACCACTAAAAGTTAATATAAAGAAAGATTTTACATCTGTTGAAAAACATGAAATTGTTGAAAAAAACTCCTTCAAGAAATTAGCTCATGTTTGGGAAGATTATGAACTTCTTGGAGAATTAGAAAATATTGATTTAAATTCATCAAAAAATATAATAACATTATTTGAAGATGATAATACTATCCCATTTATATGCCGTTATCGTCGTGATATGATCCGTGAAGATATTACACCAGAAAAATTACGAAACATAAAAAATACTTATATTGAAATATTAGATTTGAAGAAACGTGCCAGTTCGATTATTAATAAATTACAAAAAGACGGAATTCTTACAAATGCCATTCAAAATGAATTATTATGTGCCAGAACAATTAATGAACTTGAACATTTCGTATGTTTTTTATTTTGTTACTTTTCTGTAACTATTAGTTTTATATGTTTGTTTTTTTTTTTTTTTAAGTATTCACCATATAAACCTGCTAATAAAGGAACATTGGCGGATCGAGCTAAAGCATTAGGTCTAGAAGAACATGCCAAACACATTTTAGCCGGAGAATCACCAGCACTTCGTATTGAAACTCTTCTTGATCATACAAATCCTGAATTGGATACTAATGAAAAAATATCGAATGGAATTTGTAATATAATATCGCATATAATTAGTAAAACTACTGAAGTTCTTGAAGAAATAAGAAGATTGTAAGCGAAATTTCATAATTTTTTATTATATTTCGTTTTAAAAAAAATTTTTTTTCTTCCTATTTCTTAGACAAAAACATAAACCAATTCTATTAAAATGTCAGAAAATAAAAGAAACAAAAGAACAAAAAGAGAATAAAACTTCCGATAGTAAATATGAACTTTATTTCAATTTTACTAATTCAACTAGTTCTATTAAACCGCATCAAATATTAGCAATAAATCGTGGTGAAAAAGCTAAAGAACTTTCAGTGACTATCATTTTACAGTCGGGTTTCAGAAATGAATTAAAATATTTCGTAAAAAAACATTTTTTAACAAAAGGTTGCCAATATACATTACGACAAATCATAATGGAGAAATCCTTTGAAGAATGCTTTTCAAAAAAATGTAATATTTTTTTTATTGCCATTAACTTTTTATATATTATTTATTATTTAATTTTTCTTTTTTGTAAACAGTATTACCATTGATACGCCGTCAAATTCGGTCAGATCTTAATGAGAAAGCTGCAAAAGCATCAATTGATGTTTTCGCGAAAAATCTAAAACAATTATTATTAATGTCACCATTAAAAGGTGAAAGAATTCTTGGAATTGATCCGGGTTTTTCAAATGGTTGTAAATTAGCATTAATAACAGAAACTACAGATGTTATAGAAACTGATGTAATCTATCCTCATGGTAAATTTGGTAATTTAAAAGAATCTGAAAAAAAATTAGTTGATATATTAAAAAGGAATAAGTAAGTAAAAAATTGTTTACTAAAGGAAGAATTATATATAAATTTAAATTTTTTTATATAAAGATGTAATTTAATTGCTTTGGGAAATGGAACAGCTTGTCGTGAAACTGAATTTTGGATTACAAAACTATTTGATAATGGAATATTAAATAAAGAATCGATACGATATTGTATTGTTTCGGAACAAGGTGCATCGATTTATTCATGTGGAGATGTAGCGAAAAAAGAATTCCCTAAAATGGATGTGAATTTAATAAGTGCAGGTGAATATATATAGTAACGAAAATCGATTTTTTGATGCCCTATGGTAGAAATAGGAATCATAGTTAACAAATCTATAGTTCAATGAGCTAACTCGGAGAAAGAAGAACGAAAACTACTATTTCAATTTTTTTCTTTATTCGCTCTAAAGCCAGCTACACACCTTCAGATAAATCTGTGCGATTTGTCTGTACAGATTTGTCTGTCAGATAAATCGTACAGATCGCTACACACCTTCAGATAAATCTGTACTCCAAAAGATTTCAATAATTATTTGCGGATGAATGAAGATACCTATTTGCATCTCCTTTCTTTAATTAATTTTTGTTATAGATTCCTTATTTGAATTAGGTTCTATTTCTTCTAATTTGGAAATTAATTTTGCATAAGCAGCATCTTTTTTGCCACGATCATGATAATCTTTTTCTTTGATTTTCCAGAGACAAGGTTCCGAACGATAAATTTCAATAAATTCTTCCGCCCACTCACGTTGTTTGTTTGCCATATGATAAACGGTGACAAGAATTGGAAAGAAGTTGACACAAGCGACGCTGTAGCAAAACTAAAATAAAAACTGTACAGTTTTTGCCTACACATACTACGATTTTTCTGTTCAGACAAATCTGTACAATTTTATCAATATATATTTTCATTTTACTTCCGATCGTCTGAACAGACCAAAAATTGTACAGTTTTTGCCTCCACACTATACGATTTGTCTGTACAGATAAATCGCACAGATTTGTCTGAAGGTGTGTAGGCTGAACCGCAGAACGATTTATCTGACAGACAAATCGCACAGATTTATCTGAAGGTGTGTAGCTGGCTTAATTCACAGGTAGGCCGGGGCCTAATAACATAAATATCTTTTGCAAATTTTATTGAAATCAGTATATTAGTTTTTAAAATACATCGGAAAAACTATATGAACAGTCTTATTTTCCTCTACGATTATTTCTTTCCCCATTATTATTGGATCGATTTTACTGAAATTTAACATAGTATCGGCTATTTATGTAGTTAATCCATGTAAACAATTTAAACAAAATAGTTTTTTACAAATTTTCAAATTAATAAACCATAAAAAGAAAAACGACTAAACTTTCTGGTCACCCTAGTTTTTTCTTTATAATTTTGCTCTCCATCGGCCGATGATGCTGAACTGCAATACCAAACCAAGTTAAGAGATAACCAACTCACATTGTAAATTTCATCAAAATCGTAATGCTTTTTTGAATTATTTTGCATACGGATATGCAGAAATCGATATAACTTTGGATACTCTCTACACAACCACATACCGTTGAAACCTTTCTACGATCATTCTTTCGATGTATTACAAATGTAGTGACAAAACTAATATACTCTCTGGTAGTAGGTACTACCAGAGGTAGGTACCATAGGGCATAAATATATATTTTTCTTACAAATATGAATATTTATTTTCTCTTTTTTTAAAAGTATCAATTGCTCGACGATTAAATGATCCTCTGTGTGAATATGTAAAAATCGAACCACGTCATATTGGAGTTGGAATGTATCAACATGATATTAATGATAAAATTTTAACACAAACATTAAATGAAGTGGTTATGGAATGTGTTAGTTTTGTTGGAGTTGATATTAATACAGCAAGTGTTAGCCTGTTAAAGTAAATAATTATATAAAATGAAGAAAAACTAGAATAATATTATTATTTCGTTTTTTTTTTGTATTAAAATCCAGACACATATCAGGATTAACATCATCAAGAGCTGAAAAAATAATTGAGTATCGAATTAAAAATGGATCATTTAAAACAAGAAAAGATCTTCTTAAAGTTAAAACAATTGGCGAGAAAACATTTACACAATGTGCTGGGTAATGAATATAATAATCATATTTATTTTAATAATTTTTAAATTGGGTCCCCTTTTATAGATTCATTCGTATAGAACCATTAAGTGTTGAAGGAAAATCAATAAATCTATTAGATTGCACTTGGGTTCATCCAGAAAGTTATCATATCGCAGAGAAGTATAAAATTCAAAAAAGAAATTTATTTAAAGAATAATATATTTTTTAATTTCATTTATAGAATAATATCTGAATGTAAATTGAATATTAATCAAATTGGAGAATTAAATTTTATTGAAACAATTAAAAACTATAGCCGTTCTATGTCATTAGATGATCTAGGAATGAAATTTAAAATACCAAAAGAAAGAGTAATATTTTCAAATATTTTATATTCTTCCTACTGAAAGAAATTAATTATGCCCTATGGTAGGTACTACCATAAATAATCGTGGTAGAAAGGTTTCAGGGGTATGGTTGTGTAGAAAATCAAAAGTTATATTGATTTCTGTATGTTTGTCTGTCCGTATACAAGATAACTCAAAAACGCATAATCCGATTTTGATAAAATTTATAATGTGAGTTTGTTCGTCCTTAACTTGGTTTGGTATTGCATTCCAGCAAAATCTCCTTAAGGGGTGCAAAGTTATAAAGAAAAACTAGTGTCAGCAGAAAGTTTTGTCGTTTTTTTGTTGATGGTTTTTCGGATTTAATTTGAAAATTTATGGAGCAATTTTATTTAAATTTTTTTTATAAGTAGATGATACTAAGTTAAACGTGAGTAAAATAGGTCCAAGGATAATAGAGAAAGAAATATTCGTAGGGGAAAATAAGCCTGTTTATAATGTTTTTCCAATGTATTTTAAAAACTAATATACCGATTTCAATAAAATTTGCGAGAGATATTTATGCTATTACGCCCCAACCTACCAGTGAATTAGAGCGAATTTGAAAAAGACGAAACAAACTTATGGAGAAAAAACCTTTTGGTTCTTCTTTCTTCGAGTTAATTCATTGAACTTATAGATTTGTTAACTACGAATCCCATTTCTACCACAGGGCATAAAAAAATCTGCTATATTCCGATTTTTACTTACTATATGTTTTTTAATTATGATTGTTTTATAGATAAAAATCATACTAGAAGGTTTACAACGAGAACCATTTCGTGATTATCGAATTGAATTCAATAAAAAACCTTTATTCAAACAAGGAATTACAAAAATGTCAGATTTAAAAATCGGTATTCAATTAACAGGTAATTTTTAAATTATTAAATCAGTTGAATTTATTGACGATGGAACAATTTTAGGTGTTGTCACAAATATTACACATTTTGGGGCATTCGTTGATGTCGGCATTGAACGAGATGGTTTAATTCATGTTAGTAAAATGAATGGATTACATTTAAATATTGGTGATCGTGTTGAAACGAAAATTTCCGATTTAGATTTACGGAGAAATCGACTTCAATTAAAATTACAAGATATTATATAAAAATATTTTATTTAATTATTTAAAAACAAAAAAACAAATGGACATTTGTATCTCTTCTTTTTAAATTAAAATAAATATTTCCTTGATTTTAAATTTATTCTTCATATATATCAAAAATTTTTACGAATTTTTTATGCCCAAAAAAAAGAGTGTCTCAGATTGGGACAGAGGCTAACCACTATTTTTTGAAAATTGAAAAAATTTTTGATATCGTTTTTTTTGTCCCAAACGACGTATTCCTTCAAGATGATCACAGGACACTAATTTCCAATGCTCTAGCGCCCTTAATACCCGAGATATGCGCCTTTAATAGGGCTAACCCTGTATTGTTCCGAGTTTGTCCCAAAAATGGGTTTTTCGTTGTTTTCTCTTTTAAGAATGATTCTTTTCGCAAAGTGATAACAGATCTGGATTCGCAATTAAATTCCCCGTCGAATAATGAAAACCCAATTTTTGCGACAAACTCTGGACAACACAATAAAAAAAATGTTTCATGTTATGCCATCTATATTTTCAATATAGCACTAAAAACCTCTGTTAAAAATAAACCACGATAAATAATCATGCTTAAATAAGCGGTTATAAAATGTATGGTAATCGTCCTTTTTCCTCCAAAGCAAAACACACCTGTAGATTCCTAAAGCAAGGAAGGCACTTTAAAAATCGAATCTAGAAATAGTAATCAAAAATATAATTCGTTTTCTTTTGTTTTATCATTTTTATTGAATTTTATGTTAATCTTATTTTAATTTCATTATATTTTTTTTTTGTTTGTTTGTTTGTTGTAATTTCATTTGTTTTTACTTTTCTTAATTACATTATTTTTAAGCACTTTTGTCTTATTCGTTAAAAATTGGTAATATTTTTTGTTGTTTTATACTTTTTCAATTTTGTGTTTTTGTATTTTTAAATTTATTTATATTTGCCTATACTTAGGTAAAAAATTATTTTTTTTTTATTTATTTTTATTTATTTTCTTCTTCTTTTTTTTCTTCTTTAAATAATTTCTCCTTCTTCATCTTTTTTAAAAAAAAAAAAAAGCTATTTAAAATTTGCGGCAGCAAAACAGCAAAAATGATTTTCTTTCATTTAATTTTTTTTCTCACATTTCTTAAAAATAAATTTTGTTTTTTTTACCATTTTCTTGTTCAATTATTTAATTACTTGTTAAATATTTTAATTTTTTTTTTTTATTTTACAATAAAAACTATATTCTTGAAATTAATTTTAATTAAATAAAAAAAATGTTAACAATTTTTTTCTTTTTCTTCTTTTTTCACATTAATTTTATTTTTTTTTTTCTGTCGATATTTTTTAATTTAATCCAATTTTGTATATGTGTGTGTGTGTGTGTGTGTGTGTTTTTGTGTGCTAATATAAATTAATTGTTTTTTTTTTTTTTTAAATCGATGTTTTTATTTTTTTTTATAAAATATTAAATTTAATAAAATACTAAAACAAAACGAAAAAAATTCACCAATTTATACTAAAAAAAAAAAAAAACTAATAAGTTTTTATACTAAAACTAGACGACGAGACGTTTTCCGTAATAAATAAAATCTATTGCAAATTTTTTGAACTTTCTTTTTGGGTTAATTAAAAAATCATTGGAAGACAATCACTTGAATTAAGTAAAAAAAAAAAAAAAAAGAAAACAAAATTCATGTAATTCCAAATTTAAGGCTTTAATGGAAAGTACAAAAAAGAAAATGAAAGGAAAATTGCACCAACAGTTTGAAAAACTAAGAAAATTTGCACAAAATTAAAATGAAAATTGAAAAAGGAAATACGCGTTTGGCACAGAGCTAATGAATAAAAAAAACATGTCCGCTACACGACGCGTTTTCACATGTTTACACACATCTGTTTAAATTTGGAACAATAAACAAAACAAAAAACTAATTATTAATTAATTAAAAATAATTAGTTTATTTTCAAACAAACCAAAAATTCCTCATTTCTGTCCCAAAACACATACTACTGTGCCCAAAAACTAGTCGGAATTTTTTAATTTAAACCCCCCCCCCCTCCCGGTTACCGAATCGGACAAATGAATTTTTTTTCAAGTTGATAGGACTGTTAGTGACATCTGTGACAAATTACATGCCAATATCATCATTAGTTTTTAGTTTACACTTGGTTTTGTGAACATGCTTCAATGCGCGTAGCGATTTACGTTTGATCTCTTCAATCGACTCAAAACGATTTCCCCGGAGTTGTCTCTTGAGCTTTAGGAACAGTCAGAAGTCACACGGTGCTAAATCAGGCGAATACGGTGGTTGTGGAGCGACATGAGTGGAGTTTTTGGCGAAAAACTCACGAAAAAATTGAGAAATTTTGGCACCAAACGCGATTTGACTCTTCTGAGGCACAAATGATCCTTCAAAATTGCTTGCACTGATCCAATTGTTAATGCAAGCATGTCGGTAATGTCTCGAATTGTTAATCGACGATTTTCGAGCACCAATTCTTTGATTTTCTTGATGTGTTACTCATCAATTGACGTCGATGGTCGTCCAGAGCGTTCCAAGTCATCAACACGTTCTCTGCCTTCTTTCAAGTCTCTGTACCACTTGTAAACAATTTTCGGTGACATAGTCTCGTCACCGAAGGCCTTTTGTAACATTCGATACGTTTCAGCGGCGGCATTTCTTTGCTCAACAAAATTCGACATCGTAAAAATCGCCAAATTCACTTTTCTTTGTTCACAAAACCAAGTGTAAACTAAAAACTAATGATGATATTGGCATGTAATTTGTCACAGATGTCACTAACAGTCCTATCAACTTGAAAAAAAATTCATTTGTCCGATTTGGTAACCGGGGAGGGGGGGGGGAGGGTTTAAATTAAAAAATTCCGACTAGTTTTTAGGCACAGTAGTATGTGATATGAAATTATGTCATAAGACTAATTTCACTTTGTTGGAAACACGCCGTGTAGAAGCACCTTAAGAAATTAAAATCGTGAAAACCAAAAATATGCCGAAAAATCTATCCATACGTTTTTTTTTTTTTTTAAATTCCAATTAGACAATTACTATAATTAATCAATTTGTTTTGATTTTTTTTCTTTTAAAATATTTTAAAAAAATAAGAAAATTAACACAAAACTTTTGTTTCAGTGAAACCATAATTTTCAAGTACTTACATTTTATTACTTATAATTATTTTTAATTCATTTAAATTTTCTTTTTTTTTGTTTGTTTTTTTTGTATAATTAAATAAAATAATACTTTACCTTTAAATAAAAATAAAATTTAATGAAAATAAAATAAAAATAGATGTGCTTTTATTTTTCTTTTTTTTTTTAAAAAAAAATTTATAATTTTGAATTTCTAAATCGAAAAATACTTTTGTTATTCCATTTAATAAATATTTGGGATTCTTAAGTAATGATTGTTTTGGAATTTTCCACAAATCTAGAGTGGGAATCATGTAACTCGATTCGGATTCAGTTACGCGAATAATGGGGCATTGTGAGAGTGCTCAACTGTTTAGTTGAAAAAATAGACTATATTTGAACAAAATGGATTTTTAGACAGTGTTGCCATAGTCAAATATGGCCCAAAAACTAATCAGATCTAAGTTAGGAGATCAAATACATGAACTGTGTAAATTTTATCGAAATTTTGGCCCAACAGTTTAGTCTGAACCGTGCGGACAAAATTTTGTCGTTTTTAGACAAAAAAAAGCGTTACCAAATAGTGTTGTCATATATTAATTTCGCCCAAAATCTAACATCATCTGGCATTTGATGCCAAAATGGTGAAAGTTTCATGGAAATCGGACTATCCATTCAGATTTTATTAACGATTTAAAAAAGCGGACGGACGGACATGGGAAATAGGCAAATTTTCGCAAATTACTACGAAAAACCTGAAATAATAAAGGACTTATTAAAAATGTGTGAAAAATCTGTTTTCATAGATCATATACAAAGCTGCTATATAAGCTAGTCGAGCTCCAATTGGATTGTCTGGACCTGACTGCGAAAGTTATTAGTTAGTTTCATTTGCTTGGTAAAGATTTTTATTTTTTTGTCTCGTCTACTAGAATGGGAAATAATATTTTTTAACCCTCTGTATCCATAAACAATGGTCCAAAACTCCAAATTATGACCCAATCTCAACAATGATGTAATCTTTCAAATTTCTAATTAAACAAATCATAAAATTGATTTTTGTATCGATTTAGTTAACCAAAGGTTCGAATTGAATCGGGAACATCTTGAGATCAAATATGAGTATAGATAAACCTCGTATAACGCATAAAATGTATTATTAGCGTAGTGCGTAAAATTACAAAATTTTGACGACCTTTGACACATAATTTTCGATATAATCACACATAATGGCTCGAGTATTTGGGTTACTACTTTTCAGTGTCACACAACATTATTTTTATACATCTTCTGTATTATACGAGAACTATTAACCGTATTCCCTTACCGATATATGCGATATATGTATATCATGGCGTACTGTGGTATCTGTTGTATGATCCGGTTTTTTTATATATAGAAAAATGCAACTATGCAACAATACAGCACGTTTTACAACGATAAGGGAGTACCGATACTGTGATTCCTAAAATTCATACATTATTGTTGCAAGCAATTATTTCCTCATTTAAAATATAGCCAAACAAAAAAGAAAAAAATTATTTATACAAGATTTTTGATTAATTTTAAATTAGTCACTTAAGAGTCACAATTATCATTATTATTCCTCTTGGGAATAAACGGTACTTCATTTTTAACCGACGAAATATTTAGTGCTTTCCATTCTAACTTTTCCAAAAAAAAAAAAAGTTGCAAGCACCAAATGGGCGCTCGCCTAATAATAATACCAGTCAATTCTATGATTTTCTATGTTATTCTATGTTATTTTATGTTATGTTACGTTACTTTGTTTTTAGTTTTTTTCCTGTTTAACGTAAAGAAAATAACATGACGTAACAGAAAATTGCCTTGTAGAATAACAATTTTATGAAAAATAATATTTTATGTGAAATTTAACGCAACATAGCATAAAATTTGAATGCAAAATAGACCCCAAATATATCTATTGGAATCTGTTATACAATATGTTCACAAACAAATATAAGCAAGACCACATAAGTTGTTATTTACCAAAAAATAAGAAAGACTTCATAGTTTTACTGACAGAAATCAAACATTGAACAATTCATTGTCGTTGTCATACATTTCGTAAAGAAATTTGTCACTTGAAAGTGATAAATCTTAAGGATAAGAACTATTGGACTGTCACTTTTAAATAATGTTTTTTTTTTTTGAAACATCATTTTTGATAATGACCAAAATGATAATCACTATTATAATTACAGGACTCGTTTTTGTTTCCACATGACAGTGAACGATAGTGAGCAAAAGCTTGCCTGCTCTCAGTGGTTCCTGTTCGCTCGCTTAGTTTAGGCAAGCCTTAACAGAATCCCACAGCAGATTCCAAGTAATCATGTTTTAATAACAAAAAAAACACCCGTCGTTATAATTTGTATGCAAAAGTATTTTTCATAAAAAAAAACATAACAAAATGGTATTCTCATTTGGCACAGATTTCCTGTCTGTAAACAAGATATCTAGTTATTAGTATTTGTACGAAGACTCTGTATGATATACAAAATACATGCGTTTACAGTCTTTTTTTTTTTTGCAAAGATGATAAGATAGATTTCTTTGCAATGGTGTTAAAAAAAATACACAAAAGATTCTTTACTTATTTTCTCTGTGGTTTTTTTGAATATTTTAATATACACACGACTTTTTTTTTTGTTAACCAAAACGGACGGCAATTGGCTTACACAGGGTCTACATTAGCCAATATTTCTGGTATACCAGCAAAATTGGTTGCTAAAAAGCTAGTGTAGACCATGCTGGTATACCAATTTTTCTGGTATGACAATTCTGGTATACCATTTTCGTAGACCGCACTGGTATACCAATTTTTGACATTTGCATTTAATAAAATGGCGGAAACTAAATTTTTGCAGAGTGAAATTATCAAATTTATAAATATGTTCGAGAAAAAGAAGAAAAATATGGGATTGATTTTAAAAAAAGAGCATGGGAAGATATTGCCAATTGAATTCGACACTTTAAAGCCAATACTTTGGCTATTTTTATTTTCTGTTCTCGGTTCAACGGCATTTCAGATACTGAATTGGTATACCAGTATTGACCTACGTAAAAAAAACTGGTAGTATTTTTTTTCTGGTAAGCCAGCTGGTATACTAGAAATATTGGCTAATGTAGACCCTATGTAACATAAATGTTAGAGCACGTTACCCCACGCAAGTTAAAACATTCTACGCGTTTGACATATGTGGTTTACACAGAATATTTACCCAACAAAACAGTTTCGGTTAACAAAAAAAAAAAAAGGTCGTGTCTGTACACGCTATGTAAGACACATTTTATGAAAAGCCCTAATTGGAAAGCACTAATTGTTTCCTTAACAAATCAAAAAAAAAAAAAAATGTAATTGTAAAAACACACAATCAAAATTTGAATCCAAAGAAAATATACTAAACAAAAAAAGATATGGCAAAAAATTTTTTTTATTCTTTCATTTAAAAAAAAAAAAAAAAATATTAATTATTTTTCATGTTATTTTGAGAATTTTTTTTTTGTTTTTGTTTTTAAATCTATAAAAAATTGTTTAAGAAAAAAAAGAAATGAAAAGTTTTTCTTTTTTCAAAAAAAAAATCAAAATGGAAACCAAAAAAAAAAAAAAATTTTTTTTCATTTTATTTTAAAGAGAATCTTAATAAAAAAAAAAAAAAAAAGAAAAAGAAAAAAATTAAACTATTGAAAATTGTAAGAAAGAAAATAATAATAAAAATTAGATATAAGAATACTAAAATTAATAATAATAATTAATTAATTATTATATAAACAAGAAAACTTTATACGGTAAAATATTTTCTTTTGTTTTCGTTTTGTATTATTTGTTTTCCTTTTTTTTTCTTTTTATATTCATTTTAAAGTTTTATTATAAATTATTTTTTTTGTCTAAATAAAAAAAAAAAAAAATGCCTATACATCTTCTTAATAAAGAGAAAAAAAAACGACTGTTTCCTTTTTTTTTCTTTCAAAAGAGAAATAATATATAAAATACCAAAAGAAAGTATTCAATAGTAAAAAAAAAAAAATTAAAATTAAAATTACTATTCGATTGAAAATTACGGCGACGTGTTTTCATTTCGTTGTACAAATTATACATAAAAGATTTTATTTATATTGTTTAAAAACGCGTGATCTGGATTGAAAAAGCACCAATCCAATAAGATAAAGATTACAAGGTGCTTCCAAAAATTAGTGCATTTCTTACCAAAGAATAAACTTTCTTTTGGTATTTTATATAATATACTAAATCGATGGCTTAAAGCAAAAAAAATATCTTATGTCCAAGAAAGGCAGAGTTATAGGCTACGTTTACACCGACAAATTTTTAGGTCACCTAACTAAAAGTTAGGTTTGGGTCAGACGTGTTTACACCATACTAGACCTAAGTCTAAAACAACGTCATACGTGAACATTTATAGAATTTGGATATCAAGAAATCAGCTGTTATCTGTCAAAAGTTCTTAAGTCGATTTAAATTTAAGGTAAGTCTGCAATTTAAGTGACCTAACCGCGGTTACTTTGAGCGTGTTTACACCGTCATATTTAGGTCGACCTAAGCATTTAAGTCTCTTTTTAAGTCTCGGTGTAAACGTAGCCATAAATATGCTAAAGTCGGTAAGAAGAAAGTATACAAAGTACAAGTTACATATAAGATTTTCGGTAATTCAATTCGTAGACAGGTTGAATTTATGTATAGTACCCCCCTCCTGATGTGAGCACTCTGAAAAAAGCTTCATTTATTAAACTACAAAAGCACGCGAGAACGTGGTTAAATGAAGTTTTCTGTTTCAGCTTTTTCTTTTACGCCCTTACAAAGGACACAACATTGCAAAAAAAAAAACAATTGATTATCATTTTCTACATTATGTAAAAAGCAATTTATCACTTGGAAGTGATAAAATAAAAGTGAGAACTACTTTAAAATAATGCTACTTAGAGTAGGAAATTTTCAGTAATGCAGAAATTGTAATTTAAATGACTTTGCATACGTGTTGTCATTATGCAGGAGTTTGACAACAGTGGATAAAAACTGCAATATATATGATCTGTAAGAACAAAGAAATTATATAATTTGAATAGATTTTAGAATAGATAAAGTTTCTGCAGACTTTCTCGGTGAACATATGTAACTTCGCATATTATGCATTATTGAAAAGGCTCGTAAGTAGCCTTACTATGAAAACGTCGCTTTTGAGAATCACCAAAATAAAATAAATTTCACATTTCTTTCTCTTTTACCCACACGAGAAAAAAACTTTTGGAGCGTTTAGTGAATACGCAGCATTATATGTCTAAAGTAGGTCTCACATTCATGACTATTAGCCTGTTTTTGACAGAATCTCATCAGTTCTCCCTTAGCTTTTTCTATTTTCTGTACACTGTACACTCATGAATGAAAGAATATACAGATTACGCCTTCCCATATTTCAAATTGTTTTTTTCTTCGCACCTACGTCATCCGAGAGAGTTTATATGAAAATTTTTTTGTATGAAAATTTTTATTTTCATACTTTTATGACGTCAAGCGGAATTCAAGTATGAAAATAAAAATTCAAAATGGCCGACATACGCGTGGCGCAATCTTATATTCTTTCATTCATGCTGTACACTGATAAAAGTTTTTACTGACAACTTTTTCATAGCAATACGAATAAATTCATATTTCTGAATGTGTTTTAGAAAATCAACTGATAGAAAACTGATTGCTTCCGAAAATTTTGAATAATTTTTGAGTTTGACTGACAAACCATTAGTTTTTATTTCTATTCACATTGGTCAAGCTTTCTCTCAGTTGCTCAAAACCTGATGGGGGAAAAACTGATCAATGTGTGTCCTACTTAAGAGTCCTACATAAAATGGACGTTAAACTTTTGTGCTTTAAACCATCATTATTCTTTTTGTTTGAACTTATTCCTTTTCTTCTTCTCTCTCTCACTCTCTCCTATCTTCTTTGTTTTGTAGTAATTTTCATTAAATTTTTACTTAATTTTAAATTAATTTTTATAAAAAAAAAGGTGAAACCAAAAACATTGTCGTTTGTAATGTCAGTGTTTGTTTGTTTTTTTTTTAATTTGTTTTTTTTGTTGTAATTTCTTGAATTATTTTCTTCAAACAAAATGGTAATAATTTTTAAAGATGTCTGATGTTTTTCTTTTTCTTTCTTATTTTGTTTATTTCACGAAATATAAAATATAATCGTAATAAATTGTGTGTAATCGAAACAAAAAAAAAAAATAAAGAAAAATAAAGAAAATTTTACTTGTAATATATAATTATTATAATTAAGAATAATTGATAACAACACTGTTAGCTAAAATTTATCTTGAAATATAAATAAATTATTAGTAGCTGCAACTGCAATTATATTTTCTAATGGATGCCAGGCCGTATGTAAAATTTTCTTATTAAAATCAAGACAATCAACACTAATTTCGTCTTTCTTTCGTTTACCGCCAGTACAAACTTTACGCGGTTTTAAAAGTGTTTTCGGTTTAATTATATCTCGTGATGCCTCCAATGTTACTTCCTTTTTGGTATTACGATCAAATACACGAAAGAAATTATTATAACTTCCGGTCATTATAGCTGTATCATTACCATTCCAACAACATTCGAATTTATCAAAAATACAATCATTTTCATATAATGAACATAATTTAGCTCGTAAATATTCATGAACCTAGAAAAAAAAAACGAAAACATAATTTATATAAAATATAAAACAAGAAATTGAATCACAAAATTCGAAAAGGCCTCATGTCCGTTTTTTTTTTTTCAAAATGTACTTTTTCGCCGTTTTTTTTTATCTTCACGTATAGACCCATGTTCCATGAGCAAAAGAAACTCATATCTATTTTCCAAAGTGGAAAAAAATACATGTCTTTCTGGAGATTAAAGCTTCCACACAATTTAGCAGAAATTCAGTTTTTTGCAGAGATGCAAACCAAGACTTTTTTACAGTTGGTTCGGTTTTGGTTTAAACATAAACCACCTTTTTGGTTTTTGGTTTGGTTTTGGTTTCTAAATATTTCAAAATTTGGTTTTAGTTTGGTTCTGGTTTAAAGACTGTATAATTTTTGGTTTGGTTTCGGTTTTGGTTCAAAATAAATATGTCTTTTTTTTAGTTGTTGTGACAGAAACAAAGGAAGCCAATGTAGATTTGCTTGGCAAATTTTTTTCAGCTGTTTTATTTGTTCGCTTTGTGTAAATTATGTCATACGATTCGGAGTGCTTTTTTTAAGATGCCGCATTAAATTTTATGGGTGATTATTTGTCATAACAATACAGCATTCATTGTACTTACTGCTATTTGTTATTGAATAACAAACAAATTTTTTTAAAAACCGAGTATTTTTTATCTTGGTTGCCTGACATTTTCTTTTGGGAAATACTAAAAAAAATTATTATTAAACTCAAAAATATACAGACTTGCTTACATTTGTCATTTAGATCGTTTTTATAAGAAAATATAGTAGACTTTTTCAGTTTTTTTTTTAAAGGAAAATGTAAATTATAGGACAATTTTTTCTGTTAAACCGAACCATAAACCAATAGAAAAATTTCGGTTTATGGTTCGGTTCAAGTATTAATTTTAAAACTGGTTTGGTTTTGGTTTGGTTCGACCGAATCATTTTAAAAGTGGTTTGGTTTTGGTTTTAGTTTTCGTTCGGAAAATTTCGATGGTTCAGTGGTTTTGGTTCGGTTCAAAGTGGTTCAAAGAAACCGGTTTTGCATCTCTGGTTTTTTGTGTGTCCTGAACAATTTGAAAAAAAAAAAACCGACAAGAGCCCTACTCGAATTTGATGATTCTAAATAATAAATATTTACAGGATAAGTTTCAATTGGTTTCGTTTCCATATGTAGATCCCATACTTTAATGCTTAGATAATCTCTAGATATCATATAACGTCCAGAATTACTTAATTTAACATCACTAATCGAACTAATTATTTCACTGAAAAAACTTCGATTTGTTGGATTTTCGGGCTCTTCAAATTGTTTTGCATGTCGATCACATAATGCCGATGATCTCATATCACATAAACGTATCGTACCCTTACTACTTGAGTATACAAATAAATTGCATTCGGTTGGATGAAATTCAGCAGCGGTTATAACCTCTGTCAGTTCTTCCATATTTGTTGGTTTTATATCAACAATATTAAAACTTTGATCTGTTATTTCTAAATTCCATAAATTAATTCGTAAATCATCGGCAGATAGATAAGTCTCTTGATCAGAATTAACTGATATTGAATTGATGTGATACGTATGAGCGTTTGCAAATATACGACGTGGTGATGCTTCAACCATTAGTGCTATTGGTTTTATTGAAGGAACTCGTAATGATGTTATACAGCTTGGATCACGAACGATACCGCCCTCTTCTTTTGTATTATAACCTTCGAAAGTTTTATCACGTTCAGATACTTTCCATAATTTAATTGTTTTATCATTTGTTGATAATAAAAAATGTGATTGATTTTTTCGCCGTAACCAACGAATTTTATTAATTTTTTCTTCTATTTCTAATGATTTTAAATAATCAAATTCCGGTTCGTGCGATTGAAATGTTGAATAGACATTGTATTCTCCACGTTTCGGAATGGATGTTTTTGATGATGGATCTCTCTAAAAAAAAAAAAAAAATGGAAAATAATCTATTAATATTTTATTATTATTGATTCTGTTTTTTTCTTTTTTTTGGGTTATTAAAGAATGTACATTTTTGTATTTTGTTTCGATGCAGTATTTAATTAATTACCGGCTTTCGTGACAAGCTTTATTGCTATTATTGTATATGCTATGGAAATGCATGTATAGACTGACTTTATCACCTTAAAACTATTAATTTTTAAATCTATAAATATCATTTGGTTGTGTTTTATATTTGTTTACGACTAAAATAGTACTAAATATTGTACGATTAAAGGTTTTAGTTACACCACCTTGAATGTTTTTTTTTTTCGATACACTTTGGAAAGGTCACGCTTTTGAGAATATTTCAAAATTTTATTTAAAAATTTACATACATTGGGTACCGGGAATTAAAAAAGTTATAATTTTAAACGATATTCAACTATTGCCATTAAATGTGGACGTTTGCCAATAGTGAATCTATCAACATTTATTGTTCTTAACAATAGTTTAATAATGCTTTCAATTCTTCATCTTGAAATTTTTTTTAAATGTTCTCTGGGTACGCTTTTTGCCTTCCACGCTAAAATCACTACTTTTAAAGCATCGAAACCATTCTCTCAACATGATAGTTCAGAGAAAGCATGTACGCCATCAGCTTCCACAAGCAAATTATGACTTTAAGCAGCACTTTTCTTTAGATTGAAGCACTGTTCTGTTGGTATAATAATTATTACAAGATAAAAAGAACTTTTTATATACCACGTCTTTAAATTTTCTGTTGAATCATATAAACTTGACAATTTTTGTACGAACTAACTTTTCATACAAAACAAAATTTACTGAAAATGAATTCAATTTTGCTTAAAGACTAAAACAATGCATTGTCATCGTGTTCTGAGCTATTCTAAAAGTTTCAATTGTCTAGCTAGTCGCGAAGTTAGTTAAAAATCGATTGCAAAATTTGTACTGGACAAACAAACAAACAAACAAGAAAGCGAGTTAATAAAAACGTGGTAAAAATCGACATTTTCAATTCAATGAACATTTTTTTATGAGATACCCCCCACCAAAATGTCATATATTAAATAAATAAAACTTGTTAACAAGACTTCAAATTAAATCTGTTGTCATTTTAACTTACATGCAAGAAATACTACTTGCAATAGCTATTAGAAAACGATGACTTTTATACAAGCCCTGATCAATGGGCGCATCCAGCAGTTCTAAGCGCTTAAATCTAGCAAGAGGACTGGATGCAATTCTAACTTTAAGCGCTTAGTGAAATTCTAGCATAAAATTTTTTTGCTAACCCGAAGAGCGCATTTGAGATTGTTGTTCACGTTAAGAAATGGTATGTGCAATGGATAAATTGAAAGGAATTTTTTTTCCCTTAATTCAAGCAAAAAAAACGCATCCAGGAATTCAAAAAATTCTAACTGCTTAGATTAAGAATTTCGACTAAGCGCTTAGTAGTGCTGGATGCAGCCAATATGAATTGGCCGATTTAGCTGAAATGCAATGCCAAACCAAGTTAAGGAAGAACCAATTCACATTTTCAATTTCATCAAAATCGGATAACACATTTTTGAGTTATCTTGTACACGGACGGACGGACATGCAAAAACGATATAACTTTTGATTCTCTACACAACCATACACCCTTGAAACTTTTCTACAATGATTATTTCGATGTGTTACACACTTAGTGACAAAACTAATATACCCTCTGGTAGTACCTACCATAGGACATAAAAAAATGAAAATTTTATTATTATTTTATTTTTTTTATAAATTATGTAAAAACTGTGCTAATTTAATTGACAAAGATTCTACCAAATTGATTATAATTTGGTAGAATCTTTGTCAATTCTTAGTGTAAAATATAAATATACTAACTTGGAATATAACAACACGACCTCCTTTATCACCAGTAGCTAATAATTCACCATCATGATTAAATTCTACACATGAAATAATATCAGCATCTGTAACATCATCATCTAAAGCCCCTTTAATTTGTGAGAAGCACCACGATGTATCGCCATTACCTATAAGAACACATATAAAAGTAATTGAATATATAAAAAATAAAATGTAATTTATTGTGAAAAGAAAAATAAAATGAAATTTTGAGATCTTGTTAGCCATAACCTAAAATGATGATTTACAGAGAAATAAAATAATAATAATAAAACAAATAATATATGATTGAACGACCTTCAATGCAATCTCCAGCCATAAGAGCTCTGTAATCTTTGTAGAGTTCGTTTTTTTTCTATGATTCTGATAGAAAAACACACTTTCGTAAAGGCGCTGCCCTCTTAGTAGCGCTACTATACTATACTGTTTTTTCTTTTTTTTTTTGTTTGTTTATTAACAGAACAATAATGTTTCACGCGTTCTAACTATATACTTTTTTTCTTTTTTTTTGAATTAGATCGTTTTGTTTGCGCTTGTTTTCTTTTCAATTGAGTGAAAAAAATATATATATATAATAAGATCTCGGGATCAGTAAGATGTCAACACATAGTTCAAATATTGTCTAATACTAGCAAAAAAAAAAAAGAAAAAAAAATTAGATCCGATCAATAATTGATCGATTTTTGTAAGATTTTTTCTTTCTAAAGAAAACGAAAAAAAAAAAAAACGAGAACGCGGCGGCGTATGTAAAACAATTTAAAAAAAAATTTATTTTTTTTGTAATTTGAAAATATTTTAGAACAAAAAAAAAAAGATGAGAAAATTACGTTTTTATACAAAAAAAAAAATCCGACTTTGAAAAAACCTGTTCTTGAAAATTTACCTTAAAAATATCAACTTTTTGATATAAAAATTGCTATTACGACGTTTTTTTTTTTTCTTTAAAATTAACATAAAATTAAATTTTAATAATTAATTGAAAATATTAGAAAAAAAAAATTGGAGTAAGGAAATCAGAACATTTTCTTTAAAAAAAAAAAATAATAATAAGAAAAACGTTTATAAAGGGTGTCCGAAAATTCACGCTAGTTTTGAATTTCGCGCTTTTTGTTGTGCGGTAAAGTGTTGCCAACGAAACAAAAAAGACAGCGTGACAGAGTTCAAGGTTAGTAAAAATGGAGCGTTACACGCGAAAGAAGAGCGCGTTTTCATTGTTCATTATTTTAAAAAGAATAAGGCATTTCTTGGTCGTGTAATTTCCTGTTTTGTTGATCAGAATTGGCCGCCCAAATTATGCGCGATTTAACAATGTTGTAATTTTTTCTTTGGGTTTTTTGAATTCTAAGGTAGAAGGAAGAAATTGAGCGCTGTATCAACGAAATTCAGACACATTTATGCTATTATCAAAGTTAAGTATGGAAACTTCCTATCCTTACCGTACCACCGTTTTTCAAATTTTAACTGTTCTTTCTCAAACAATTTTCTCTCCACTGCTGGCATAGATAGCTACATATTGACATAATTTCAGTCGGACTGAAAAAAAGTCTAATGGAGACTCGAAAATTTGGACTTTTTTGCAGTCCGACTGAAATTATGTCTTGAAATAAGTCCAATGGAGTCGTGGGGTAAGCAAAGAAGCACGTGTTGAAATTTATATGGCAATGCATTAATACTAGAAGAAAGATAAGGTTTTTAAGATTCTTTCACGTGTTTTTGGTTATTCTGGCTACTTGGCTAGTTTTCCATACTTTATAATTATCTATACTTTGGCTATTATGCAAAATGGTCATGGAAAATTTCAACAAAAGAGTGCGTGTGTGTCAGTAAAGCCGTATTGGCCATTTACCCCATACATAACCGCCTTTACTGTTTACTTTAATTAAATTATACACGCAACTCTTTCTTTTTACGCGGTAGATACGTTCCTTAGAAATTCGTGTAAAAAAGACAAGTTTCCTATAGTAAAACTGAGGATATGGCTTCATGTCCGAAAACCGTGTAAGATGAAATAAAGACCAATATTTAGTTTAAAAAACCGTGTAAAATAATGCTGTAAACTGTAATTTTGAGAATAAAAATATCCTTTTTCACTTATTAAGGTCAGATAGAGTATGTTCACCATATATAAGCTCCCACCACAAGCAAACGACAACTTTAAGCGGCACTTTTCTTTAGATTCAACACAATATACAAGAATATTAAAGCATTATTAACAGTACATTAATAATATACATTAGCTTTCACAATAATTAATGTAGAAATAATATGATTAACATAACACGACTTTTCAAACAACACTCAAAATTAATTCAAGTACCCAATAAATAAAATACAATTAATATCAAATTTCTTCAAAAAATTTTCCGATTATTTTATTTACCATTTTCTTCCGTAGAAATTATTTCTTTCTTTTTCAGCAAAGAATTTAGCGTCATTTTAAAGCGTTCAGCAGCAACTAAATAATAGTTAAATAGTTTTTCACTTTCCTGGTAAATTATTTAGTCACAAGTAGGTAGTAACTATTTGAGACGAGAGAGACCTCAAGAAAATATGGTAGGTAAAAATTTAATAATTTTAAATGGAATCCCCTAAACTGGTATATTCATGAATATCTTAAATTTAAAAATATTAGAGAAAAGGAAAAATAAAGGTTCTTTTAAGAAATTTAAAAACGTTTCTAGGGATTGTCCTTCAACGGTTTATTACCTAAAACAGAAGATCTTAAATTACTGGGAATTTATGACAATCCTTTTGGAAAACAACAATTTAATGTGTTAAGCCTGAGATTGCAATGCAAGCATGAGAAAAATTTCAATGTTTATTTTTAAAAGGAAAAAAAACTACGTAGAATGCCAATAACTTAATAGGCTTGCATGGAATAATAGTATTGTCCATCCAACCTTTCTTTTTCCAAAAAAACGTATGCAAAAATAGTCATTACTGAAAAATGGCAACTATAGGGTGTTTTTTTTTTTCGAATTGGCAACACTTTTTCCAGCGGTAGTCAATTTGACAGTAGACAGCTCATTTATGCTCAGTTTGGATTGCCATTTCACCATAAAAAAAAAACTTACGTCAGAACAACGCTTCCAAATTGTGCAAATTTATTTTGAAAGTCCTGGCTCAATTCGCGAAACTAAATCGCTTTATTGAAAGAAACATTTGATGAGCGCATAATTTCACGTAATTGGCCTGTGTGTGTGGCCTCCATGATCGTATGATTTAACACCTTTGGATTATTTTCTGTAGGAGTATGTGAAGTTGCTAGTCTACGCGGATAAACCAGAAACGATTGACGATTTGGAAGCCAACATTCGAGGTGTTATTGCCGATATACGGCCTCAGCTGCTACTGAAAGTGGTTTAAGATTGTGCTTTATTCGAGCCGGAAGTCATATTTAAACACTAATGGCATAAAATTAACTTTCCAATAAAGCCAATATCATGTCCATTACCACGATTTTATGCGTTTTATTTCATTTTAAAGTTTTATACCTCTAAACAAAACAAAAAACACCCTATATTTATTATTCGACAAAAATAAACTAAACTAGTTTTTTTTCATGACAATTTTCCAGAATATTGTATTATTTTTTAAACTTCTATACTTCTTAACGTTTTAAAAAGTTCTAAATTGAATTGTAACTACTCGTATATAATGTCTGTATGTCTGACTGGTGTGCACACAGAATTGCGACCATATTTACTAAACGATTTTAATAAAAATTAGTAAAACAACTTGTTATCATACCAGAACTTCAAGAAGATTGATTGTATTGCCAGAAAACTTCGGATAGCTTCGATAGTTCGAATTTTTTTTTATATTCTAAACGCTATTGCCACGTTTTTCTTTTTATGACCGATTTTGGTTACACAACTCTGAGCAGAATGACGCGAAAACTAATGTATTGGAATGTTTCAGCTTTCAAACTAAGTAGAGTAAATGTGTACCAAAGTGCAGTTGTTTACATAATTGCGGCCAATTTTACCACGTATACCTGATTCGAAACTGGGTTGAATTGCCTGTACACGCTGGTCTAGTTCAAAATGGGTTGAATAAATTTACTTAGTATCACTGTTTTCATTTATTGAGTTAAAAATTTCGAACTTTTATGTTCTCGACTACATTTAGACTTGATTTAGACTCAATAATTCCATCCTCTATATTCACATACGCGGGTCCAAATTTCAACCCGATCTCGATTCCTCCATGAGTATACGTCGTACCTATCAAACAAATCACTGGAATAATCATGATATGGTTCTCAAAGGGCTCAAGATTTTTGTTTGAGTATCAAAAAGTATGTATTCAATCAATCCACTGAAAGAAACGAAATAAGAATTTTGTTTTCATTATGTTTTCTAAAGTGGCTGCAATTTAGTGTACTCAGGCATATTTGATGTTAAAATAACATTCTTCCTAAAAATCAATTATATTCGAGCAGAGTTGGCGAATAAAATTTGAGATTGGTTTTATTCATACTACTTAAAAATTGTCGAACTTTTAGATAATAAACACAAAAAGATGAAATTAATCAGAGTACAACTTCGAATGCTTGTCGAACATTCGAAATTTCTGTTCCTATGCATAAAAGTTCTAATCTTGATTTTGCACTATAGTTTATTTCTTATCAATTTATCCTATTCAAATGAATTTTTATTAAAGAAAGAAAAAAAAATTCATTTCTTCAAACATAATTTTTGTTATCTTATTTGCAATGTAATTACAAATATTTACAATAAGGCCCCGAATATGTATTTTGATTTTCTTAAAAACTTATGATAACGCAATAATAGGTATTTAGAAACGATGAAAGACTTATTTGAGATTGTACAAAATATTAAGAAGATATTTATTTATTGAATAAAAAATCTACTAAAAAAGAAAAATAGGAAAAAAACAAAAAGAAATGGATCAGAATAATCTTAACTTTTTACTTGTTAAGAAATACTTGTATATTGTATGGTATATACCGAAGATTTCAGTAGGCAACTCAACCACAGGGCTAAATCTGACTGGGTCAAATTGCCGAAGGATTAAAATGCTGCGTAAAATCGTTAGGACCATTGTGGGTATTGTAACAGGACATTGCTCCTTCAACGAACACATGTAGAGGAAAATGAATCAGCAGATCACTTTTTGTGTCAATGCTCGGCCTTTTCAAGAACGAGTCCTATTAAATTGGGTGCTTACAATGGTAGATAACAACAAAGGATATATTAGTTTTGTGACTACATTTGGAAACGAATAAAATTAATTATCGGAAAACAATTTCCAGGCTATAAATGTGTAGAGCAATGATTTGCAACCACTGTGCCGCGGCACTTTTGTGTGCCGCCAAATTTTATTTTACATTGAAAAATTATTATCATAAACTATTTTATACAGTGTATTATAGGTATAGGTGTGCCGCCAAATTTTTTGAAATTGAAATTGAATTTGAAAATTGAAATCACTGGTGGAATCAAAAAATTATATCAAATTTATGCATGTCCCGTCCCCGTCTACACATGATAACACAAAAACGCGTTGTCTGATTTTAGTGAAATTTGGAATATAGATTAGTCGTTTGGTGTTGCATTTCAGCAAAGTCAGATGTGAGTTATAACGCAAAAATAGGGATGACTACACAGTTCCGTCTTTCTATTTTCCTTTCTCATATTTAGTTCAAAAAGTCTTGAAGAAATTCGGTTTAAATTAATTTCCTAGCTTGACCCAACATAATCATGCAATACTAAATTGAATTTCGGTAAAATCGATCCAAGGACAGCTCAAAAAGATATAGTTTCAGAGAAAAACTGAGATGGCCATAAACTTGCAGCATATATTTATACTATTATGGCTAAAATCATGTGTGTAAATTAAAGCAAATTCTAAGGAAAAGAAACAAAATTTTACAGAAATAGCACTGAAATATTAATAGTTTCGACTGTTTACTCTAGCATTGGGCGGCAAGTTTCTGTTCTATTGAATTTTTTGTTTTTTGAAAAGAAAAATTTAGATATTTATCTATTACTTTGTTTACTTGATCTAACCAAAGTCGACTTCAATCCTAAAATCATGCATATACAACTGGATCGACTTCAATTCGATTGAGTCGAGACAATCAAGAAAATTTTTCTAATTGACTTGAAATTTGCATGTAAACGCAGATCGATTTGAAAATTTAAATTGGAGTAAGAACAGAGGCGAATCTTAAACTTAAGATAAAAAATTCTTTGCTAGCCTCTATCAATTTGAAGGTGATTTGAACTCGATTTCAAGTCAATCTTTCAATCTGATAAAGCTAAAAACGAAACTGGATTGAGTTTCAAATTGATCTCAAGTCAATTTTGAAGTTACCATGTAAACCAAGGCTGTCCAACCCGCGGCCCGCGGACCGCATGCGGCCCAAGGCAAGTATCAATGCGGCCCGAAAATATTCAAAGTTACTGAAGCATGTCCATTTTTCTGAGGAATGATTTGTGTGTTTGCTGCCGAGTGACAAACAACAGAAACAGAACCAGAGCAGAAAACTCTTTCGTTATGTAGTAAATTCTCTTTCAGTTTGCGTTGCTCGCTACACTGTTCTGTTGTTTGTCACCTGGTGGCTTAAGTGAAGAATGAAACATACTAAGTGTAAAATTAGAACCAACATGTTGGATGAACACCTTGAGAATTGCAACCACTTCAATCGAACCAAATATTGTCGGTTTCGTTTCTCAACTTCAATACCAGGTGGTATCACATTCATTTTATGATATGGATTTTTACATAGTATTATACTTGCGGCCCAAAACACCATGTCTTCTTCCAATGCGGTCCAGGGAAACAAAAAGGTTGGACACCCTTGATGTAAACAAAATATATTATATCATAGTTTCCCCATGAGAAATATTAGTATTAATAATAGAGTATCTTACAGAAAATACCAAAATGTCAGTAACCAGAAAATATGTACATTAAGATTTATCTACAAGAAACCAAGTAATTACATCCTTTTAAAAATTAATTAAGGTCCAAACAGAATGACGATTCTACGCCGGATTCACCAATAGATGTAATTTACAAAAATTTTAAAAATTGTACCAAGTTTACGATTGCAATTTCGTTTTCGCTTCATTCTGTGTGTGTGCAGTTAATATAATATTTCAGTCCGGGATTTCATACATCGAGAATCCGTCCATTCTGTTTAAACCTTAAATAATAAACAATGTTAATTGTACTCATTTTAAATATAAATAAGTAATTAATAATCAAAACATTTCTACCCCAAAGAATTATCACTTTCAGAAGAAAGGGAAGAAAAATGAAATCCGTCATTTTTCCTATGAACAAGCAAATTTTTGATTTATTTCTGGAAAAATCAAATTATTTGAGAGTAAAAATATTATGTCAAGGATTTGGCTGACAGTGCAAGGACAACCGTAATAAAAAAAAAAAACATGTAAAGGGCTGGGATGAGTCATAGAAAATGCAATACTTTATAAAATAATACAAAATGAAGACTACTTCTTTTCCAGCACGTAAAATTGATCTTTTGGGATAATTTAGAAACATTTTCTTGTATATTCAAAAAAATATATAAAATGATTATGCCAATTTTTTTCTTTTGTCACGTGCTTATTAACGACCACAAAATATCAAAACATCGCCTACACAAAGAAAAAAAAAAAAAGAAACGCTATGAAATTAGGCTTTTTATGACAAAACGTCAAAATGAAGAAGAAAAAAAAACTAACACGCGAAATAATTATTGGTTAGGCTTTATTTTTATGTAAATTATATTTTTTTTTTTTTAATTAGAAACTTTAACTAGAGCTTATCTCTGCCATTTTCAGATTTGTAGATTTGAATTTTATTTCCATTCAAAACTTGGCTGTTTCATTTTAGTTGAGGTACGCTAATTTGTTGAATCAATATTTGTTTTGGAATTGCTTTCAAAATTATAATTAAGAAAAGGAAATTATTATTAAAAGAAGGTTTAAAAATTAAACATTAAATGCTTCACAGAAAAACAAAAAAAAAAAAAAAAGCCTTCCAAATTCAATCATAACCAAAAAAAAACACTTGTTTTCTGTGCTCTATCGTTTTTTTTTTTTTTCATAAAAATTAGGAAAAAGAAGCAAATTTAAAGTGGCGGGGATTTGGTTATCTTTTGAGATATCCGTATTTGCTAATTTAGATAAAAGTTATTTCTTGTTTTTTTTTAATGAAAAACTTCCGAAAAAATATTTTCCTTTATCCAGAATAAAGCATTTTTTTTTTTTGTTTTTTATTTGAGTGTATGCGTTTTTTTTGGGGGGATAAGCGAAAATTTACTTCTAACCTTTTTTTTCCTCGAAAGGAAAAATATATAAAAATTGACTTAAAAAATAAAAAAAAAATAAGTTGTTTTTTTTGTTTTGTTTGGGGAAACACTTTCACTCTGAGCATATAAACTTTTTGTCGCAGTAAATTTTGCGATTTATTATTAAAAAATTTATAGAAAAGTTCTGCTAATTTTGTTTTCCAATATTCAAAAGATTGCAGTATTTTCTTCCCTAAGCGTGTGTGTGTTTTTTTTTGCTAATTTTTTTTTTAAAACTTTTTTTTTCTTCTTTTTTGAAACGCCATCGTCGCAGCAACAACTTACCGGCCATGTCAAAAATTAACAATTCGCACACGGCTATCAAACGCGCTCCCTCATAAAACAAACATTCGACGGTAGTGAAATGGCCGGGCGCCCCAAATTTAACACACAAAAAAAAAAAATCAAAAGTAAAATCGTATATTTTATGAACTCAACACACACTTTAAAGTATTTATATACAAAAATTCAATATTATATTTATATACAGTTTATAATTATTAAATGGATAACTTTTATTTAATTTATTTGAACTTGATTTGCACAAAATTTCAAGAAATCGAAAAAAAAAAAATTGATTTCGTTTCGCGAACAGCAAAGAAGACATTCAAACCGTTGACATGTATACTGGATTCGCTTACTCACTCGTGTTCAACAGGGCGCACAAACCTTTTTTTTTCACCGTAAATATTTAAAACACTAAAAAAGAGTTTCGGATCATTTTTAAATATTAAAAATTAAAATCGAAAATTATTTTAAGTGGTTTTATATATGTAATATTAATAAAAATGCAAAATAAATCATAAAAACCAAAAAATTGTTAAATTATTTCCATTTTGTCTATCCCTGCTTAGTTCCAAATTTTAAAACTCTTTTTCGCCATAGTCGATTTTTTTTTTAGTTTTTCAGGTTTACCAACTTAATATAATCAAAATCACTACTGTTTTACCTCCAAATTTAAATTTTTTTTTTACCGTGACGGGAAAATTTTTAACGAAGCTTTTTTTAAAACTATTTTTTTCATGTATTTCAAAATTCAATTTTATTTAAAATATTTTTAAACAAATGTCTAGGCGGTGTGTATTTAATGAAATTTTATTATTTGTGTAAGTAAAATTGGATCGATTTTTTGTTATATGTTTATTAAATGAAAATAAAATCCTGAAATAGTTGTATTTTTTAAAAAAAATGTTAAGAAATTGATTTTACAAAACAGTTTGCAAAATATTAAGAAATCATTTTGATTCTTTGAATTCTAAAACTTTTTTTTCTCCCCTTCTTGATTTCAGACCAAATTTAACTGTTACGGAAAACGAGAAACGAAATCAATTAGATGAAATGTTGCATTTAATTAAATAAAATATATATTTTATATATGAAAATAAAAGAAACAAATAATTTAAATGTATAAAATATTTTGAACATTTTTTTATAAGCAAGATCTAAAATTTCATATTCCTGGTAATCGGAAGATTTTAAAAATGTTTTGCAAATCATTTTACTATTTATTCAAATTAAACTCAAGTTTATTTATTTATTATTCGAATTCTACTTTTCCTTGTTTTTATTTAGTATATTTAATTGTACGAAAAATGCCTTTAAAGTTCACGAATTAATTAAATGTATAGAAAAGGGAAAATTAAATATGAAAAACATTCCATAATACGATTGTCATGCCACCATACGTTCGGTAATAGTATGACTAGAATTGATAATGCAGTTCAATAATGGTCGGCTTATCATATGTGATTTTTCGGAACACTCTTATTTTAGGACTAAAATTTCACATAAATACAAAATTTAAATTTGAATTTTAAAAGATTTATTTTTTATCGTAAATAAATCTCATCGAATTAAGATAAATAATTCGCAACAATTATTATAAAAAAAAAAGATTTGTGTTGATAACAAATAAAGATAAAGGGAAATATCTAGATTTTGTAGAAAAAAATTATATGAAAATTGTATAAAACTTACTTTGCGGTTTTTTTGCGCCATTCATTGCAGTATTCAAAATATTACCAATTTTTGTAAAACTTGATTGCCGCATAAATGTTCTTGGGGGCAGCGGAGGCGGTGGTGATTCTGGTTCTGGCGGCCCGGGGCTTTGGCGGCCCCATCGGCCAAGTGATGGAGCGTGCTTCGTGATTGTGCTGATTATATTAACTAAAAAAAAAGAATAGATTTTTATTCAATAAATTTTTTAGTCTATTTCAATATAAAAAAAAATTTAATTTTAAAATTCTACGCAAGACAATCCAAGTCATAATAAACAGGTTAGCCAACATAAAATATATAAGTAAATAGTCCGAAACTTGTTTTGTTTTCGTTAAATTTCGGTTAGTTTTGAATTTTTTGAAAATATAACTTTCTTTGCAGTCATAATTTCCATTATTTTCGTCACTATAGTCCTTGATATTTAGATCCTGTGAAATTATACCAAAAAATGTATATACCAGTTAAGATGAGAAAAAATTCGCCGGAAATTGTCTGTATTTCAAAATTTTGTATTCGTAATAAATGCATTTTTAATTATTTTATTATTTAAGAAATATCAAACAAAGAATTTATTATAAAATGTTAATTATTTTATTAATAACTAAAATAATGAATAAGCAATTTAAGAAAATTACACAAAATCTAGCTATTTTTCTTTTCTCCGATTTATATTTTAATTTATTATAATCTACTAATATTTTATTTATTGTATTTATCAGGGATGAAAATTTTTATTAAACTTTTTTAATGAGTTCCTTTGTAATAGACAGTTTTTTGAAAAAAGCTTCCACAATTTAAGTTCCGTGGAAAATAATATATAGAATGTAGATTTGTTGTTAAAAGTTAAACTAAAAGTTCAAGTTAAACGTAATTTATTATCTCACCTATGCTATTGTAAAAGTTCTTATCGGCAAATATTCAGGACCCATGTCCCGGGCCCATGGCTTAGTAGAACTTTTTTTTTGCAAGTCCTTGAATAAATATTTCCAAAGAACTTTTATGGTATAGACACACGCAACCCACTTAACAGGTGGAGTGAAAAGTAACTTCCTTGACCGCCAGAATGCGCTGCTATGCTGGTTATGGTGCCTTGAAGTCCGTTCATATTTAGACAGACATGCCAAATTTCAGTGCGATACTGTCTTTAGTTTTGTTTTGACAGCCGATTGTTGTTGACGTGTTTGGCATCATGTTGAGTATGGACAAAAACGATTTTCGTTCTCTCATAAAACATTATTTTTTGAGAGGCAAAACGGCGAAGGAAACAAAAGAAAAGTTGGATAAATATTATGGGGCCAATGCTCCGTCAGATTACACCGTCAAATATTGGTTTCGAGAGTATCGTGGTGGCCGCAACTCCACTACCGATCAAGTCCGCAGCGGCAGGTCCTCCGATGCAGTTACAGAGGACAATGTCAAAAAAATACATGAAATGATGTTGGCTGACCGGAAAGTGAAGGTGCGCGAGCTAGCAGATACCACAAAAATTAGTACTGAGCGCACACCCCATATTTTGGACAATATTCTGCATATGAAAAAGTTATCCTGCCGCTGGGTGCCGCGTATGCTCATTCCTGACCAAAAACACGAACGCGAGAGCACTTCGAAGGAGTGTTTGGACTTGCTGATGCGTCGATTGGTAACTGTTGATGAAACCTGGATCCACTATTACACACCAGAGAACAGAATGAGTGCCCGGCAATGGACTGAAGCCGGCACGAGGCTCGATGGGTCGGAAAGGTTATGGCGTCGGTTTTCTGGGATTGTCATGACATACTCTTCGTGGACTACCTCGAAAAAGGAAAAACCGTCAACAGCGAGTATTACTGTGCATTATTGGAGCGATTGAAGGCCGAAATCGCTGCAAAACGGCCTCCCAAGGAGGTTACTTTTCACTCCACCTAGTTTAATACGGTATTCTGATAACACGGTTTCCATATAACACGGTGCAAAAATTGTGACAACCCCTCTACAGCATAGCATTCTGACAACACGGTTTTTACATAGCACAACTTAACACACTTGGGCATTCCATATATAACCCAATTTAAGCCGGCGAATTTAAGTTTATTATTAAAAAGTTTGTGTTGGCCATGATACGGAACTTATTCCTCTGATTTCTATTTCATCTGCATTTCGCTTACACAGGGTCTACATTAGCTTTTATATCTGGTATACCAGTAAAATTGGTTGCTATAAAGCTAGTGTAGACCACCCTGGTATACCAATTTTTCTCGTATAATAATTCTGGTATACCATTTTCGTAGGCAGCGCAGGTATACCAATTTTTGACATTTGCATTTAATAAAATGGTGGAAACTAAATTTTTGCGGAGTGAAATTATCAAATTGATTAACATGTTTCGAGAAAAAAAGAAAAATATAGAAGGATAGATGTTAAAAAAAGGACATGGGAAGATATTGCCACAGAATTGAATTCGACACATTAAAGCCAATATTTCGGCTATTCATATTTTCTGTTCTCGGTTCAACGGCATGTCAAATACTGAAATGGCATACCAGTATTGACCCACGTAAAAAAAACTGGTAGTATTTTATTTCTGGTAAGCCAATTGGTATACCAGAAATAAAAGCTAATGTAGACCCTGTGTTAGCAAAGTTTCTACATTACATTAAACAAATTAATCGTGTTACAGGATGGTTGAGTGTACCTAAAATAAAAGTTCTGTAAACACTTTTATTAAAAAGTTATGTTTTGATTAGGTTCTCTGATTCGTAAAAAAAAAACAACATGCACCTCAGAAATAAAACTCAAGTTTAATAAAAAGTTCGATCCCTGATATTTATAATCATCAAATTGAAATTAAGTGCAAAAATTTAATAATAAAATGAATAGAAATAAATTTCATGGACGATAATTTCAAGGAGAATAATTTATAAAATACTGTTTTCTATTAAATTTTTTTTTTTTTTTAATTTTACTTTTCGAAATTCGAAAAATAAAACCAAAATTTATTTCTAAGAAAAATATTATCATAACAAGGTTTCACTTAACAAGAAATTGATAATATTTTTGGCAAACATTTGTATAAAAATGCGGTATGGAAAAATAGAGAAATATTAATATTAGTAAAAATACTAAGAAATACCGAAATAAACTTAAATTATTTTCAAAAAAAAAAAAAATTTACTAGTCAGTCTTACTTTAATACCTTTCCATTTACATACTTCAAATGCATATAAAATACTTGCAAGTACTTGAAGTTAAACATAAAAACATATAGTAACTTAAAATCGGCCTATAGCCGATTTTTTGATGCCCTATGGTAGAAATGGGACAGAAAAACTGTCAAAACTAACATTATTTCAAGGTTTTTTCTTCATAACTTAGTTTCCTCTTTTCGAAATTCCTTCCAATTTGCAGATAACCTAGACCATGATAGCATAAGTTTAATCTGTAAATTTTATTCACATCGGTGTATTAGTTTTTAAAGTACATCAAAAAAACTTTATAGAGAGGGCTATTTTCTCCTAGGATTATTTCCTTCTCCTTTATCCTTGGACCTATTTGACTGAAATTTTACAAGATATCGTCTGTTTATGTAGTTAACGTGCATAATTAATTTCAATAAAATTGATTAACAAATTTTCCAATTAAATCCGAAAAACCATAAACAAAAAAACGACAAAACTTCCTGGTCACCCTGGTTTTTCGTTTATAACTGGATCGATTTTGCTCAAATGCAATACGAAACCAAGTTAAGGAATAAGCAACCCACGTTCTAAATTTCATCAAAATCGGATAACGCGTTTTTGAGTTATCTTGTATACGGACGGACGGACGGACGGACATGCAGAAATAAATATAACTTTTGATTCCCGACACAACCATACCATTAAAACCTTTCTACGACGATTATTTCGATGTTACAAATGGAGTGATAAAACTAATATACCCTCTGGTAGTACCTACCATAGGGCATAATTATAAAACAATACAAATTTCGAAAAGTTGTTTCATAAAAAGGATGTAAAACTTATTGTAATAATACTTTTAAGAAGTAATTTAAGTCCAATTTGTAAGTACTTGAAATATACAAATGGAAAGCGCCTTTTATTTCAAACTAGTTGAAAACCCCTTTTCAAAACGATTTTAAGTTTGAAAAACATGCATTTTGCACTTAATTTCATTAAAAATTAACTTAACTTCAAATTTGAGAATAAAAGATTGGACCATTCTGTATAATTGGGTAAATGTGCCTTCAGACTATTTGTTTTGCCATATCGCTGGCCTAGTTTCATACAGAGATATCTTGAAATTTTCAGATTTGGAGTTAATTACGTAATATTGTTTTAAATGTCTTAACTAAAGAGACAATTAGAAATGATTACAACTTTAGTTTCAAATTGGATTGGCCAATAAAACATTTTGGATTCTAGGCCGATTCTACTCGGACAATTCCACTCGGGAAATTCCACTCACACAATTCCACTCGAGCGCAATTCCACTCGGCATAATTTCACTCGGGATAATTCCAATGAACAATTCCACTCGGAACAATTCCACTCGGGTGCAATTCCACTCAGGTGCAATTCCACTCGAAACAATTCCAGTCGGAACAATTCCACTCGGAACAATTCCACTCCGAACAATTCCACTCGGAACTCGTGCACGAATTAAATATATTGAATTAAATTGTTCCCTAGTCGAATTGATCCGAGTGGAATTGTGCGAGTGGAATTTTCCGAGTGGACTTTTCAAGCACATTGCTGGAAGGAAGTCATTTATTACTTTTATAAAAAGAAATAGCTTAAATCTAACTCGAAAATATGCAATATATTTGAACTTCGGTCATTGAAAACTTCAAATCCAATTTTCTCAAAATTTATTTTCTGAAGACATCTCCATATTGAGAACTAGCCCAGCGATATGTCTTCCATACAGTTTTTTTATATTATGTTTAAAAGAGAGGTACCCAAGCACATTTAAAATACTACTGTGTTCAAAAAGTAAGGTGAATTTTTAATTTAAACTTCCCGCGTTAACCGAATTTTTTTCAGGTTGGTAGGACTGTTAGTGAAACGCCGCCGCTGAAACGTATCGAATGTTACAAAAGGCCTTCGGTGACGAGACTATGTCACAGAAACATGTTTACAAGTGGTACAAAGACTTCAAAGAAGACAGAGAACGTATTGATGACTTGGAACGCTCTGGACGACCATCGACGTCAATTGATGAGCAACACATCAAGAAAATCAAAGAATTGGTGCTCGAGAACCGTCGATTAACTATTCAAGACCTAGCCGACATGCTTGCAATATCAATTGGATCAGTGCAAGCAATTTTGAAGGATCATTTAGGATCATCAGAAGAGGCAAATCGCGTTTGGTGCCAAAATTTCTCAATTTTTTCGAAAAAGAGCATGAGTTTTTCGTCAAAAACTCCACTCATGTCGCTCCACAACCACCGTATTCGCCTGATTTAGCACCGTGTGACTTCTGACTGTTTCCCAAAGCTCAAGAGACCACTCCGGGGAAATCGTTTTAAGTCGATTGAAGAGATCAAACGTGAATCGCTACGCGCATTGAAGGCTATACCTGAGGACGACATGTATGCTTCAAAGATTGGAAAAAACGTTGGCATAAGTGTATTGTAGCTGGGGGGGATTATTTTGAGATGGACGAAATCGATTTGGAGGAATAAAAAAAAATTTTTAATTTTAAAACAAAATTCACCTTACGTTTTGAACACAGTGGTATAATATAATCCCGCTTTATAACATAATATAGTAGAATAGACAGTCGCATAGCAAAGGATTTTCCAATAGGAACTTTTTTTTTATTAATAGGCTTTTATTTGCTTATGATGATAATTGTGCCATTCAGTTTTTTGAAATAATTGCAGTAGAAGGTCTACATTTTATTATAATGCGGTCAATTTCACTCATCACTGGACCGTATTTTTTCGTAAATGAGGCTGGTGTTGTTGTTACTGTCAATGTAGAGTCTCTACAAACATATTCCAATAAAGAAATTTAGAACTTTCAGCCAAAGTGTGTGGTTTAATTTAATATTAAAAAAAAAAATTCTTATTGAAAAATCCGATAGTAATTATGATCCCTAATAGACAAATGTGTTTGCTTAAATATATGGAATTTATAAGACGTTTTCATTCGAAAATGCATAACCAGAATTTTCTAAAAAATTTCTATAGCATATGTGTCTTAAAAAATGTTTTTGAAATTCGCCATTGAGCAGTCAATGGAATATCTAGAGCAATGTTTCCCAACCTTTTTTGTGCCATGCCCCACCTTAGCCACTTTTTTGTGCCATGCCCCACCTTAGCCTTTCTAAAATTCTCATGCCCCCCCCCCCCTATGTAACATACATAATTTTTAATATTAAAAAATTGAATTGTACACTTAAGAAACTAAATTTGGCACCGAAATCTACCATCGCATTTAAATGGCCCGGAGCGAAAGGGTTAAACTCGTGTTATGTCCATTTTCGAATTGCCCCCTTTAACAATCAAATTGCCCCCTGTGGGGCGTGGGCCCCACGTTGGGAAACACTGATCTAGACCTATGGAGAACATGAATGATCTAACTGGGTGCAAACCAGCTGAAACTATCAACTTTGTATTTCGATCTTTTGCTAGCTATAATTAAATTTAGAATTCTTAATAGATCTGACCACAGGTGTGTCTACCCTATACTTATGTTTTCTTTTCAGTTCAATTTTTATTTACATTTCAAATCGAGTTTATTTCATGTGTAATTGTTATTTAAACAAAATATATAGACGACATATGAAGCAAGAAACAAATAAATATTTTATTATAAAAAAAAAAAAACACCAAAAGGTATATATGTAGATTCGCTCAGACTCAGACCCAAATGATTTGGTTTTTACGTGCGCAAAAAGAAAACATTTTCTACTTATTTTTTTAATATCAATGTTCTAATTAATTTTACACGAATTAAATTAAATCGTGATGGAATACAAAAACATTTATAATATTTTGACGAAAAAAATGAAATTCTTTTTTATCTCGTAAGAGTTGTTTGTAAATATTTGGGAAAAAAAAAAAATAATAAAAAATTCCAATCAACTTTAAAAATATTTAAAATTTTTAATTGATTTATAATGTTATTAAAATTCAAATTGATTTATGTTCCTTAATGTTGGTTTTGTTTGTTTTTCCTTAAAACAAAAATTAGTAAGACTCACCAACAAACTGTTTCAGTCGTTGGCCTTCTCATCAAGGATGTGCGAGTGGAATTGTCCGAGTGGAATCGGCCTAGAATTATTCCAATCGTTGGCCCCCTCTTTAAGGATTTCAAACCAGAACAAAGATTTTATTATTGGCTCCACAAACTATTCTATTGTATATATATAATAGGTCTGTTTTATTTGCCACTCGCTCTGGGGTAGAGCAACTTTTTACATTGAAAACAAAAACAACAAAGGAGCAAATCCTACACTACTTTCAGAGCAGGTGTAAACTATTGCACCCAAATTAGTTCAGTTTTCTACCATAAAAAGTGTATTAGCTAAAAGTTTCTAATTTAATTATAATATTGCACTATATTCTACTTAGAATACTTGGTGATTCATAAAATCATCAAACAATAACAATAAAACATTGTCACAACACAAGTATTCTAAGTAAAACAACTAACACAAAAACAATTCTTGGAAATATTCAAGAATTTCTAGAGCTTTCGAGAAAATATCGCCATCTAATCTGTTCCAGAAAGCTCCGAAATGAATCATTGCTTTGTAAGAATTTTCTAGACGTTGCCATCTAGCTTTAGATAGCCAAACGACCAGTCTTTTCAAGAAAGTTCGCGAAATAGACCAATCTGATATAAAAAGCGCTGTAGGGTCGAGCCTGAAATCAATCTTAATCGATCAGTTGAAGTGAAAAGCTTCGTCAGAGATTATACAAGACAGAGATTTAAAACGTGATTATTTTTGTGAAAGTAATTAAAATAGTGAAGCTCTAAAACTGTGATAAATAATTGTAATAATTAAATTATTGAAAGACAAATATTTTTAAGACTAATTGTTAAGCAGAAATAATTATAAATAAAGTTTATACACTAAATTCACATAAATAAAAAGTGTTATCATTCTAATAACATCGAACCGAAAGACTAACACGTCACATTGGTGTCAGAAGTGAAATTATTTATCGTGAATCAGTGCAGGAAAGACAATTGTGCTAAAATTTTCTGCAAGAAAATTCGAAATTAAACTAGAAACTTCTGTGGGGAAAATTTCGAAGAAATTCGTTATTAAGAAATTTGAGTATAGTAATTTCGACTGTGTGAGAAATTTCAGGGGCGTACAAGAAATTTTGTATGAGTTGTATGAAAATTTCGATTGTGCGAAATTTAAGGTTATACGTCGTGTGAAAATTTCGATTGTACGAGAAATTTCGTAGAAATTAAGATTATACTAGGAAATTTCGTAGTATTTAGATACTGTGCAAGAAGTTTCGATAGAACAATAGAATTTCGTGAACAATTAAAAATATTTGAACGATGGAAAGTAAATTATTAGATAGTTTGAGTACATTAGAACTATCCACAGTTCTGCGTGTGTGGAAGTCAGTTTCCACGGGAACTAAACCAGAAAAGAAGAAAAGAGTAATCGCTGAATGTGCAATAAGAGGACTAGACAGTAGCACATTCGACTTTAGTGAAATTCTGAAAGAGGGAAACCAAGAAGAAAACACGAACGAGGACAATGACAAGTCCGATTTCAGTGAAGAGGGTGCAAAAACAACAGCAAGTGTTCAAGATAATTTAAAGACGCTTATGACCATGATGATCGGTCTTCAGACTAGTCTGCAAGAAGAAATGAAAACAAATGCTTCTAGTCTACAAGAAGAAATGAAAACAAATGCTTCTAGTCTTCAAACCAAAATGGATTCAACTGCTTCGAGTTTACAAAGTAAAATAGATTCGACTTCTGCAAGTCTTGAAAGTAAGATTGCAAGTGTATCTGACATGCAGAATAAGATGGAATCCAGCATGGGTGAATTAAAAACTCAGGTGGAATCCAGTGTTGCGAACCTTGAAACTAAAATTAGTACGGAAGTTTCTACAGTTCGTACGGAAGTTTCTGCAGTTCGTACGGAAGTAAGCAAAGTTGAGCAGAAATTGGAAGACAAAATAACCACAGTTCGCGCGGAAGTAAGCAACATAGAACAAAAATTGGACCAGAAATTGGAACAAAAAATAGCAGAAATGGAAGCACAAATGGCTGACATCAAAGAAAATAAACCAAATATTGAGTCATCAGGTAAAAGGATGAAGCCACCAATATTTGACGGCAAAACTTCATGGCCAGTATACAAACGACAGTTTGAAGCGGCTGCTGGTGCGAACGGCTGGTCCGATAAAGAAAAAGCCACAGCATTAATTCTGGCTCTACGGGGTAACGCAGCCGATTTATTGCGGACAATCTCACCAGAAAATGAGAAGAATTACAATTACATTGTAACACAATTGGACATTCGATATGGGGATAACCACATGAAGGACGTATACCGAATGGAGCTCGTCAACAGAATGCAAGAATCTGGAGAGACACTTCAGGAGTTGTCAGCAGATATTGAGCGGTTGGTATACTTGTCATACCCCGATTATCCCCTGGAGCTGCAGAATGACTTGGCTGCAGAAAGATTCACCAATGCCATTCGGGATGCAGACATTCAGTTCAAGGTCCGGATTAGTGGAAAGCGCATGTTGCACGATGTGTTGGCTGTCGCGTTGACATTGGAAGCTGCAAAGAGAGCAACAAGGGCGGTTCCAATGGTACGAGCTGCTATGGTTGATGAAGACTCAACAGAACTAACGATAGACCAACTAACCGAAAAGATAAAGGCGGATGTGCAGCAAGCTATCCAGGAATTGGAATTGAACGATACTAAAAGAAGACTGAAATGCTGGGGCTGCGGTAAAGAAGGACATTTAGAGCGGCAGTGCCCCAACCAGACAAAAGCACCGATTATGGTATCAGTCTCTCTCCTACAACAGAGTAACGACAGATTAACGACGCAAGGAGTAATTGCTGGTCATCGATGCAGGATCATCGTAGATACGGGTGCAAGTAGATCCATCGTGAACAGGAAGCTCATTAGTAGGAAACACATGAGCAGAAGCAGTAACAGTGTTCTTCAAACGGTTACAGGGGAATCATCTCCGATTCTGGGTGAAGTGATTCTAGCATTGGGGCTAGATGAGTATGTGTTTCGACATACGTTTTTGGTGGCTGATATAATGGATGATTGTATCATGGGCCTCGACTTCATGAAGCAGAATGGAGTGAGTGTGAACATTGAAGATAGGTTATTGCGATGTGGAAATATTGAGTTCCCGCTAACGTTGGAGGAAGCAGATTCCAGTGACACCAAATCAAATCTACGAGACCAACAAGTTACGTCAGATGCAAATGCTGTTGTAGAAATGAAACGGACGGACGACATTGGACTGACAACTCAAGACACGGAGTTGTCGAAAAGTAAAAATAGAAGGAAAAGAAGCAAATCCAGTGTCGTAGATGCTGAAGGGGTTTTTGAGGAAACGAGTAAGGACTGCAGGAATGTGAAAAAGGTAATAGCTATCCGTACATTAAGGATTGGAGGCGATGACATGTCGAGCATCCGAAACGCGCAGCTAAAGGATGAAGATGTTGGACCAATCCTTAAATGGAAGAAAAGGGGTCAGCGTCCAAAATGGAGCGATATCGTAATACGCAGTGATACGACAAAAAGTTATTGGGCTCAGTGGGACTCGTTACAGATAGAAAATGGCGTTCTGAGGAGAAAATGGGATTCTCCTGATGGAAAAGCCAAACTAATGCAGTTGATCGTGCCTAAGTCCAAAGTACATGAGGTACTTGATGAAGTACATGCTGGAACTTCAGGGGGACATTTGGGAGTCAACAGAACATTAGCGAAGGTGCGAGAACGATTCTATTGGGTACACTGGCGAGCTGATGTCAAAAGCTGGTGCAGGAATTGTGACACCTGCACAAAGATTGTAGGACATCAAAAGGAAACTGAAACTGCAGTGGGGCAATATGTTGACGCTGAACTGAAGCAAGACACGAGTGGACAGGATAGCACCAGACAGACTCCACCGGAAAGATCATCTGGGCAGCATATACGGGTTCCGGTGGACAAAGTATTTGAGGAACCTGCAAACAACAAATTAAAAGATAGTGACTGCACCAACGAAATGAACTCTTTGGACGTGGTATGGCGAAAGCGAAAATCATCGAAAGTAAAAATGAAGGTGATTCATTCAAATCAGTTAGCGAAGAATCGCGGCACGGGTCCAAAAGAGTTCTGTTCGGGACGAACAGATTTAAGAAGGGGGTAGTGCACTATATTCTACTTAGAATACTTGGTGATTCATAAAATCATCAAACAATAACAATAAAACATTGTCCCAACACAAGTATTCTAAGTAAAACAACTAACACAAAAACAATTCTTGGAAATATTCAAGAATTTCTAGAGCTTTCGAGAAAATATCGCCATCTAATCTGTTCCAGAAAGCTCCGAAATGAATCATTGCTTTGTAAGAATTTTCTAGACGTTGCCATCTAGCTTTAGATAGCCAAACGACCAGTCTTTTCAAGAAAGTTCGCGAAATAGACCAATCTGATATAAAAAGCGCTGTAGGGTCGAGCCTGAAATCAATCTTAATCGATCAGTTGAAGTGAAAAGCTTCGTCAGAGATTATACAAGACAGAGATTTAAAACGTGATTATTTTTGTGAAAGTAATTAAAATAGTGAAGCTCTAAAACTGTGATAAATAATTGTAATAATTAAATTATTGAAAGACAAATATTTTTAAGACTAATTGTTAAGCAGAAATAATTATAAATAAAGTTTATACACTAAATTCACATAAATAAAAAGTGTTATCATTCTAATAACATCGAACCGAAAGACTAACACGTCACAATATGGTTGCTAAGCAGCGCTACAAACATTTGAATTAAAGTTTTTCCTACTCCTGCTCGTTTTATTTACCACTTACCCTGCTCCGGGGTAGGGTATGGCAAATAAAACAGACCTAATATAATAGACGTTAGTCCCATTTTCAAGAATTTCAAAACAGAATAAGATTAATATTAGACAACCATAAACTACACTAGTACCTTGTCCACTCTTCGACGATTTTTAAATAGAATAAGATTTTCTATTACAGCCCCACAAACAACTTTGGTCCCTGGTCTATTCTTCAAGGGTTTTTAAACAAAACAGGATTATTATTAAGGACTCCACAGACTATTCCAGTCGTTGGTAATCTTTTTTAAGATACATAATAAATACATATCAGAATACTGGAGATAAGAAAACCCCAGACAGAACGTTCTTTTTCGTTTCGTTCAGCTTCGCCTGCCAAAAGTTGGGTATATTAAAATGTATGTGAAAAACGGAAAAGTAGACACAATGTACCGGTACGTGACCGAATCGAAACGAAATTTTATTATATTTATTTATTTATTATCATTACTGCCCAATCGGTCATTAAAACTCGATAATGACCTTTATTTACGTAATACTGATCAATTTTAAGTATCTCTTTCAAGCATCATTATTGTTTTAATTATCAAAGGAAACTGTGAAGAGGTCCTAAATTTTTTCTCCACAATGTTTACAGGGCCATCTACATTTGAACGTTTTAAAAATTTCATGTGATTTTGACCTGTTTTCTACTTTCACATAAACTTAAACGGAGAAAAAATGTTTATTATTCTAAAAATTCCTTAAAATTTATTAAAAATAATTTATAAAACTTAATTTTATTGAGTCAAAATGAATAAACATTCTATTTTGAAAATTTTACACAAAATAGTAATTTTTTGAACCTTTTGGAATGACAAGAATAATGATCATTATGAAAAAAAGAAGATATGTCATGGGTCATCCAGAAGTATAATTAAAAAATAATTATTGTAATTAAAATCGGAGATCTGTCTAGGGCAAAACGAAATAGTTGAGCAAATTTCAACTGATTACGAAGACGTTAATCTCAATATAGTATTATTATATTGTAAGCCGGATTATTGGTGGAATTTTACAAATTCAGATCAACAAGTTGAAAAATATAAACTTATACTAAAAATGGAACAATTTATTGAAGAAATATGAAATCTTTCTGAATTATATTACAAAAACGAAACGAAATTATGTATCTACTTATCCGCATGAACACGAAGCGAAAACATATTGTCTCGGCCATAATTTAACGTTCCTGGAAGCAAACCATTAAACCGACATACGGGAAACAGAGACCCCGAGCTAATACACAGAAAACATTTCATTAAAACATTTATTTTTAAATATAATATGTTTTCTAATTAAAATATTTTCCATAATCAACAGTTGTAAAATATTATAATTAAACTATAATATTGAATGTACTCAATTTTGAATTCATTTAATATTTTTAAGGTCAAAAATATAATTTATTTTCTTATATTTTTTTCATGTGTGTTATAAAAGTTTGTTTTTAAATAAAATTCTAAAAGTTATATTTTAATAAAAATACGGTGTTTGTTTCCATAAGACTATAAAAAGTGACATCGAACAATTAGCTGCGAAGATGCGTTTAATATTCCGCTTACATGGAAAGTCCAAACTAGATCGAAACTACGCTGAATTGCAAGCCTAGGCTGGTCTAGTATTAATTGCGTTGACTGGACTTGACTGTATTTTGGTAGCTGTTTTACACTTTTCATTTCCTTATCTTCCACACTACATTTGGACTCAACATTTCAACCATCAGTCCAATTTTGGGTCACTTTTCGAACAATGTTGCCCATATGTAAAGTGTTATTTTTTAAGAGTGATAGAAAGGAAATTTTTTAAAAAAGGCATCTATCTGTCTATTATATAAAAAAGTTTTCTCCGCAAATCATTTATAAATTTTCTAGGAAACAGAAAAAACTGAAAAAATAACCAGCCAGGGGCTGGGTTCGAATTTCAAGTCACTTGATTTTGATTTTACTAAACAAAGTCGCTTAGTCGCTTTCGCGCTAAATCATTGACTTCAATTTTCCAAGTAGTAGCCCCCTAGCTTTATTAAAAAAAAAAAAATTAAAGACACAAATGTTACCCTTAGCAGGGTTTGATCGTAAATTATCTTCTAGTCAATAGTCGTAACTAATAGAGAACAGCTGATCGAGAAAATATTTATTTTATCTTTAGTTTCTAAAAGAGATTACATTGAACTTGTCTAATTTGATAAGGATTTAAATAAAGAACAGTGTCGGTCCAACCAATGGTGCAATGGAGCCACCGCACTCAGCGCCAAAGTTCGGAAGGCGCCAAATTTGAGCGTTTTTTTATTTAGTATCACGAGCCTTTTCATTTTGCTTCATATTAAATTTTATGGAAAATTAGAAAAGGTACTACATTTTTTCTTTGATTATATTGTATAAGGAAAAAGTTCGTGGCGTTTTTTTTAAATAGATGACTTTAGAGTCGATAACTTTAGTAGTTACCCTATCAAATTATATTATAGCTCGCTTGAATGGTGACATTTCATAGAATATTTTTAAAGAAGATATTGCGGTAATTGGGTTTTGAAAATGAGCCAATTTTGAAAAAATTCGCTATATTTTACTATATCACTTCGACCAAGGCGATAAAGCTTCTCAGGCTTGTAAAAAAATTTATAGTGTTTATGTTGAAGATGCTCTATCAAAACCATCGTAAATGCTTTGCTCGTTTCCGCTCTGAAAATTGCGCCGTGCACTGGTAGACCAATTATTGTACAAGTCGATGAAATTCTCCAGGAATTCTTGAGGAAGACATGCATATTTCATCTTATGACATTGCTGAGGAACTAAAGATTGATCAAAAAACCATTTGCGTGAGGTTGGATACAAAAATAAGGCGCCATTTATCTAATCTGCACCCGGCGTTGAAATAGCATGGACCGGCGTTAATAAAGAATATGTTAAAACATATAGTAACGTAAAATCGGCGTTTAGCCAATTACTGTAGAACTTCCTGATTTTTTGGGTGAAAAGGCAAAACAACTCAAATTTACATCACAATTAAAAGAGTTCTGTAGAGACAGAAACAAACAGTAGTCTGAATATTAATGCACCAAAAGTTCCAAACCAAGCTCTCTCAATTTTTGATGATTGAAATAGGTTTTGATAGTTTTTAACGTTCGATTTTGATATGTTAAAAGTTGAATTTTTTCATTTTCTTATCATCAACAAATACAAGTACATATAGAATTACAATAGATATTTCTTAAATCCTTCAAATTATATAACTTATATGTGAAATCGGTTTATCTCTATAAAATCTTTTGAAAAATGAAAATTTCACATGCGATTAAAAATTGAATTGAATACAATTTTTAATATGATTTAAGAATCAAAAAAAAAAACATAATATTCACAAATGGAAATAAATAAAAATATACATATGTGAACTGGTGAGGGTAATGTAATATGTTAACAGGTAAATCAACGTCCCAGATGGCGGCAATAAAAGGCATATATGTATATATAGAGTTACTCTTCAGTCATGACATACAAAATCCATAGTAAACAGCATTGACATAATTACAATTAGTTATAAAACAGAAAAACAAAAAAAAACAGAAAAATACTATTTATACGATTTTCAATTATATGCGCGAGCAATAATATTGTAATATTTCTTAACATCGCGAAGTCTTACTTACCGGTTCTTTTGACCAATAATTTAAATATATTTCATTTTTAATACTTTTTCTATAACTGACTTGTTTTATATGAAATATAAAATATTATGATGATGAAAATATGTAACCAAAGAATTTTATCTTAAAATTTATCCATTTTAAGTTTTACATGGTTTTTTTTTTCAGTTTAAAAAAAAATATAATTTAGAAATTGACCTCATGTAAAATTCGTTACAAAAAAAAAATGATCATGAAAAGGTAAAATAACTTGAAGGCGACATAAAAAATTAAGTAACAAACAACATTACGTAAAATTAAATAATAGAAAAAGTATATTTAAAACTTAAAATCGGTCTATATCCAATTTTTTAGATGCGAGCTCTAACTCACCGCGGCTCGAGAGTCCTGACTTGGCACCCAATGAATTCTTTTTATGCCCGAATATCAAAAATAAATTTTGAGGTCAACGTTTTTCGACACCTGAAGAAGCGGTTGATATGTTCAAGATGCATGTTTTGGAGGTACTTCAATCGGAGTAGAAGAAAAAGTGCTTCGAATATTGGTCCAAACTCATGCAAAAGTGTATTGATCTTGATGGAGAATATCTTTTGGAAAACAATAAAGACATTTTCGACGATGAATATTTATTTTTGTTCTCTAATCCCTAAATATAAATAGAAACCCTCGTACCTTATTGATAGAAATGAAACTCCGTAAACAAACAAAACTTCTACCTCGTCCAATGAGTATTAACTAATTCTGGAATTTTTTTTTATTCGAATCGGTTAATTATAATAGCTTTCGTAATTAGTTTTCCATTAAGTGGCTAATTATTTAGTCGTAAATAAATGTTTAGATCTAAGAAAGAAGGTAATAAAAAATATGGCAATTATATGCATGAAAACCAATATCAGACAAATGACAGCCTTTTCCTGCTTTACAGATGACAATTTTTTCATTAAAATTTTGGACCACATTTTCGCATAACTATAGTATATCTCTATCTCACCGATAACCAGATTTATTTGGAATCCGAAATTGTTTGATGATTGTTTTTGTAGAACTACTCTTTCACATAGCTCCAAAAAAAAGAAATCCAACAGTGTTAAATCGAATCAAATAGTATCACCATTTAGAGAAATAACTTGTTCAGGAAATTTTTAATGCAATAACTCTATTATTTCGGTGCCTCTGTGTAGGTTATAGCACCATCCCGTTGAAATTACATATCCTCAAGATCCATATCTTCAAAACTAGATCACACAAAATCGATTAACATCTTGTGATGTCCTGTCACACTAACTGTTTGGCCAGCCTCATTTTCAAAAAAAACACACCAAACAGTTATGGCGTTTACATGATGACTTCAAAATTGACTTAAGATCGACTTGAAACTCAACCCGGATTTTTTTTAGCGTTGCCAGATTGAAAGATTGACTTGAAATCAACTTCAAATCAGCTTCAAATTGACAGACGCTTGCAAACAATGTTCCCATTTATACTCAATTTAAAATTTTTGTGATCGGTTCGACTCAAGTCGGATTGAAGTCGATCTGCGTTTACATGGACGATTTTTGGATTGAAGTCGACTTCAAGTAGATCATGTAAACACCATAAGTGATTCGTTGTAGATCAATTGATTGTTCTTGAATTGGTCTTGGATTTTCGTATCTCCATATGCGACAATTTTGTTTATTAACATATCAAATAAGGTAAAAATGTGCCTCATCAGTGAAGATGATTTTTTTTGCTGCAAAATTCATTGTGTTTTCCTTCGATGAAATCAACAAAATTAATTGCACACATATGATTTTCTGTAATGCATTTAATTTTGGACATATTTGATTGAAATTTGATTGATTGATTGAAACAGAATATCGTATCGTATTGGTTATACGAGCGTTATTACAGCATTTTGAAATCCGGACACTTTAATTGCAGGACCTGATGCATATAATCAATGCACAAACTAAATTTAGATCAAATTGATTAAGAACCGTTCTATTATGGGTATGTTAAGTTTTTTCTTTATAACTTTATTTCCCTATGACGATTTTTCTCAAATATAATACTAAATCATATTAAGGAATACATCTATCCATATTCTAAATTTCATTAAAATCAGCCAACACATTTTTGTGTTATCGTGTAGAGTCCAGATGGACATGCAATTTGACTCTCGAAAATCATTATTTGTTTTACAATTTATTGATTTTGATTGAATTATTTGATTATTATTATTATTTATTATTATTATCGTAGTGTAGTCGTTGAGTCTCTTTTTTTCGAGCGAATATTTTAAATTTTAATTCACTGTTCAATGCCCAAAAGAGAAAAAAATGTTTTATATGCGAAATAATCGTGGTTCGAATAAGAAATTATGATTTTGTACAGAAATTATAGTGTTTAAGGCCTTCATAGAATTCAATAGAATTAAGAAATAAGCAAAAAACTGTTTTTATTAAACCACAAAATAAAAAAACCTAAACTTTATTTTTTAAATAATTTAGATGAGTCAAAGGCCTTTTGATTTTTAATTAAATTCAAAATAATTAGTCATAATATTTGGGTGGCTTTAATACTAGTTTGAATTAATTATATTTATGATAATTATTTAAAACCAATATTAGACAGAGGCAGATCAATCAAGCTCAGAGGGCTAAAAATAATTTTGTATTGTAAGCCGACACGAATTCACTCGCATACGCATGACCAGAATACCGATTTTATAAAACTCGAATCGATTTCGCATATTTCTTTATACCAGTAAACTCGATTGGGTTCGAGAATAAATAAGTACCCTGGTTGTGGTCCTAAAATTGTGAAAAAAACTTGGTTATGAACTGATTAAATTCAAAAATCGAAAAAATTGTATTTTAGAACCTCAATTAATAATTTTAATGTCAACTGAAGACATGCTACTTCTGGCTATAAGATGACGTTGATTCTTTTTAAACTTACTTCATTCTCTAACTGTACCTATAAGAAAGATATGAACGAAAAGTCATATATTTGCCATGTTTTTAGCCCAAATTGGACTCCATTTCGGTTACTTTCTCAAGCCTAGTTTTATTACTATAGATCAAGGGTGTCCAACCTTTTTGTTTCCCTGGGCCACATTGGAACAAGACATGGTTTTTTGGGCCACAAGTATATTACTGTGCATAAATCCATATTTTAAAATAATGTGATACTTGGCATTGAAGTTGAGAAACTAAAGCGTCAATATCTGGTTCGATTGATGTAGTTGCAATTCTCAGGCAGTTCTCAACATGTTGGTTCTAATTTTACACTTAGTATGTTTCATACTTCACTTAAGCCAAACTTAAGACAAACAAGAGAACAGAAAGACAGTTTACTACAGAACGAAAGAGCTTTTTGTTCTGGTCCTGTTTCTGGTGCTTGTCTCTTGGCAGCTTTGACACGAGAGCGCACACAACACACAAATCATTCCTCAGATAAATGGACATGCTTCAGTAACTTTGAATATTTTTGGGCCGCATTAATACTTGCCTTGGGCCGCATGCGGCCCGCGGGCCGGACAACCTTGCTATAGATAGTTGTAGCATACTGAAATATTCTAGTATTCTAGTATTCACTGAACTATAATTGTAAGATACTGAAGTATTCTAGATTTTACTATATAAAACTAAACTCGATTCAATAAAGGATTGATCCAAATATAACAATAGTTTTGTACTAAATTTTATTAAAATCGATCAATACGTGTTTGGCTTAACGAGATCCATATCAAGTTACTAATAAATATAGAAACAACCTGACAAAAATAAGAAATTTTTTCTTAATTTTAAATTTAAAAAAAAGTTGATTGACCTCTTAAATACCTTTCGACACTTTCTTATAATTTATTTGTATCTGTTTCCAAAATTAAAAATATAAGATTTAATATAAAATTCATAAAAATAAAAAAAATATTGGACTCATTACTAAATTAAAAGCAAAAACTGAAAATTCCAATAATTTTAAATAATATTATTAATCTGAAATGTTTTAATTTAATAAAATAGAAATAAAATTCCGAGATTAATTTCTTCTTTTCTTTTTACAAATTTTCTTAAACAATGTTTTTTATTTTTTCTTTAAAACAATATAAAAATTCTATTTCTTTTTCCGACTTTATTTATGGCGTTTCTATATTTATGAATGGTTTTTATTCTGTATTTTTTTTTCTCCTCAGCTTTGGGTTTCTCAAAAAGTTCTATAAATAATAAAACTTAAGAAAATAAATACAAGAAAATTGCAGTTTTTGAATAGAATTTTTTAAAGAATATATTTTATTTTCTCAGCGGACAAAAATTTCAGAATTTTTTCTTATATTTAAAAAAAAAATACGAAAAGAAAGTGAAATTCTTTGAATTTAATTTTTTTAAATCATATAGCAGGGGTAGCCCAAGCTAGACGATGCGCAAAAGTGGGCAAATAATATATAAATATAACATAGTAAAGCATCTGTGCAACTCCTGTTCTTTAATAAAAGCCATCTGCAGCTTTGTTTAAAACTAAATTGTTCTCCAACCAAAAAAAAAGTCTAATAGAGACTCTAAAAATTGGACATATTTTCAGTCGGACTGAAAAGTCTAATGGAGACTCGAAAATTTGGACTTTTTTGTCAGTCCGACTGAAATTATGTCTTGAAATAAGTCCAATGGAGTCGTGGGGTAATGTCTTAGTTTTTCAGTTTTCTATAACCGATTGATTGTGGATTTTGTCCAACTTAGTATAGGATAAATGTAGTAAATTGAAACCGGAGATCTAATTACGATCAAACTATCAAAAAGATCCTTGTAATAGCCCTGATGAAAACTAAATTCTTATTTCGTTTTTTTTTAGTTAATTGGGCAATTCGTTTTTGGTACTTAAACACAAAATCTTGAGTCTATTAAGAACATATCATGACTGTTACAAGGATATTTTTGATATAGTAGCAGCATTTAAGTCATCGACTGTAATTTCGTACATCTACTCTAGATTACATTCGAAATAGATACAAATAAACAACATATTGACTATCAAAGATAGGACATGTAAGGAAGAGAGTCTTCTACTTCTTGGAATATCCAAAAAAAAAGATTTCATCGAGTCTCAAAATTTTATCCAGTTGACCTTTTACTATACGTAAAGCCAGAATGGAAGTTATTGCAAAACATTGTCATCGCAATTTTGGGAATGACAATCCCCAGAGAACGTTTTAGTGCAGGGCAAATTTGAACCTGTTAAGACTTTGAAGGTTTAAATAAGAAAAATTATGTTTAAAACAGCCAAACCTAATATTTGTTAGTAAGGTGTAAAACTAGGTAGGGAATGTAAAAATTTGCTCTACCCCAGAGCAAGTGGCAAATAAAACAGACCTATTATGTCAATTAATGTTTGAAAAAAATTTCCTTCAAATGTTGGCCGGCACTACGTTTCAGCTCGGCCAGTCTGGCGGTCCAATTTTCGATCACTCTCTCAAGCATTTCGACCGGAATCTCATGAATGACACGTGTAATGTTCGCTTTCAATGCTTCAAATGTCACTGGTTTATCGGCAAAGACTTTTGACTTTACATAGCCCCAAAGAAAAAAGTCCAAAGGTGTGATATCGCACGATCTTGGTGGCCAATTCACTGGGCCAAAACGTGAAATTAATTGCTCACCGAAATGATTTTGCAATAAATCCATTGTAACACGGGCTGTATGGCTCGTAGCACCGTCTTGTTGAAACCAAATATTGTCGAGACCACGGGCTTCAATTTCAGGTACCAAAAAGTCCGTTATCGTGGCACGATAGCGCTCACCATTAACGGTAACGTGGCCGCCGGCCGCATTTTTGAAGAAATACGGACCGATGATGCCCCCGGTCCATAAACCACACCAAACTGTTGTTTTCAATGGATGTAATGGTAGCTCTTGGAACTCTTGTGGATGCTCATCATCCCAAATACGGCAATTTTGCTTATTAACGTAGCCATTAAGCCAGAAATGAGCATCATCACTGAACAAAATTTGGCTTTCACAGAACGCTCATTTTCGTAATACAATTGAACGATTTGTAAACGTTGCTCAGATGTAAGTCTTGACATGATGAATTGCCATACAATACTGAAGAAAAATGACAAATCAGAATGACACTAGTCACGCGTGATCTGTCAAAAAACCGTATTGAAAAAAAGTAAGGTTTGAATCACACGGTATATACCACTGATTAAAGTATAAAACTAAATTTGATGTTTACAAAAATATCCAATATATCTTTCACTAGTGCAGCTCTCATAGATCCAAGCTACGCACCCCTGGGTCTTCTATAGATTCATTGAAATTTGTGAAGTGTTTACATATATCTACGTCAATGAAATTTCATATAAACTTATTTATGAACTAAATAAAAGTGAAAAACGTTTCTTCTAGTGTGAATCGATAAACGATCCAAATATTTTTAAACAAGTATAGTACGTAAGTAGATTTTCGATATTTTATACAAAATGAACAAAACAAAAAAAACGGATTGAACCTATCCATCTATATTTTGGTGGCTGCTATCGCAAAATAATATGTATTTTTAGATTTTGTAAGACTAAAAATAGAAAAAACATAACCCAGTAAAGACAAAAAGAAAGAAAAAATACGTATTAATGAAAATTCGACAAGAGGGACCAAGGGATCTATGCATATATCGTAATCCTGTCTATATGAGACTAAAGTACAAAACTGTATATATATACATAGATACGTGTGTATATCTTGCTCTAGAACTTTGATGTTAAAGCTTGCGTGTACGTAAAATGATGATAATTTGCTCTAAAATTAAAAATAAATAATATAAATATAAAGAAAAAGGGGACAAGTACAAGCTGATTGATATGATAAGTTAATTTTGTCAAGTCTTTAATTTTAGAGTCCTCGAAAAAGAATTTTTGTATACAAAACATTTCACTTGAGACGTAATCAACTGATATGAGACTATATATAAATATTTATATAAATAAAAAATCCAAATTTATAATTCGAATTTTATATATTTTAAGGAAAAAGAAAGAAAAAAACGAACACTTGATAAGATTTTCTTTATAAATTTGTATTTTTATTAATCGGAATCCAGTCAAATTTCAATGATTTTTTATCAATGAATACAGAAGAATGGGCCTAACGTCTGCTCTACCTATGGATTTTGTCTTCAGACGGCTAAAAAGCATCGAAAATAATTTCATAAATTGTTTTCAAGATAAAAATTCTGACGTAAATAATATATTTCGATTTTCAAATTTTTCTGATGAAGAACCCACATTTCAATCATCGTCCTGAAGATTTGTTTTTTTTGCTATTCTTAAGCAACTATCAACACTGTCAGTATTTTTGTCAGTTTTTGTATGGCAGCTAAAGGCCAATCTCCACACATCCGACATCCTATTCTGACGAGAAAAATCAGAAAAGTAGAAAGAGATGGACTTTTGCAATTTTCGCTAGGATTGACCGAATAAAAACATCAGGATCTCTCCCCACACAATTTATAATATTATGGGAAAATTAAGAATATTCCCTTCCATTTTATAGGAAAATGTAGTATCAAATTGTGTTTTCAGACTTTATCATAAGGCTTAAATTCCTATCACATCTAAAAACAAGCTTTAGTGCAAAACAACGAAACTTCTATACGTATGTTCAAATCACGTTACCTTCCGAAAGCCTTTCTAAAAGAAAGCTATATGAATATGGAAATTCAGAGCGAACGTGGTCCTTAGTTAATCACAACATTTGTTGTGATATACAGACAGACAGACATTGGATAAAAATGATTGCAAACCATTTAGAATCTTATAAAACGTGGAGATTTGCAAAACAAATTTTTTTATTTTTTATATACTTCGTATAGAAGTTAAAAATTTAACTTGCGTAAACCATAAAAATCAATTCGACATAGAAAAACTTACTATAAGAAAATTTGGTAGTGTGCGACGATATCGTGTATTATTATTGTGAGAGTATGCAAATGCAGATGAAAACCCATAAATCAGATGAACAAGTTTATCTGCGTTTGAGGGGAATCATCTGGCAAATGAAGAATCAGATGGGGAAATTTCAACTGCAGAAGACGACAAAATTGGTAGAATGATTGTTTCTCCCTTTCTGTTTAACTAAATTTTGAATAAGTTCATCCCTTACTTTTATCAGAATAGGATGTCGGCTGTAAAGAGATTGGCCTTAAGTGTAATTTTCCTGCGACTACTACTGGGAATGTTTTTTAAATAACGACTTCGCTAACGAACTAGCAATTAAAGTTCACAGACAAAAATTTTACTTTTTCACGTGTTCCGCTATTTTCTTTAAACACCTGAAGATACTGTAACAAGACACTAAAGTATACCGGCACAAAATTTATGGATAGAAATGCGAAAGGATTAATTTCATAATTACTGGAATATACCGAATATTTTCTTTTTCAGGATATGCAAAACTTTTGTAATACAATAAATATATTAAGAAAAAATGTAGTATATATATACGAGGTTCATTAAACTGGTCATGGTTTTTTGTTTATATATATTCTGCGAAAGGGCCAATATTTCGTCATATGTTACATCAACATACGGGAATTTGACCCTTTCTAGTTCAATGATCTTCACAGATATTAAGCTCAGTATTAAATTTTTAGGGCAACATTTATTTTACCTTCGAAATATACTTTTATAAAGCCATTTTTTCTTTTTTTTTTTTTTTTTGGTTTTAATAATAACTAAATATGTAATCCAAATATCATCTCATGCCGGCACAGGAGCAAAGCCCGTAACCAGAACTGAATATCAGGGTGGGCACAAAGGGGGTCGAATCATAAATATACATATATTTATTCTATAAATTTCTAAACATATCGAAGTATTCTTCAAATTTTCTTGAGGGCCCGCAAAATGCACTATACTAGTTACGGGCCTACAGAAGAGAAAATTGACGTCAAATAGTAAATATAGTACATGGAAAACAAAAGCAACACAGATTTCAAAGGCTAATTGAGATAAAACAAAGTTAAATTATTATATTTCATTGGTTGAACCGCGAGTTATTATCTCCAAAACTAGAAAAACTTGAGTTTGAATCTTTTGGAGTAAGCACACAATGAAGATAAAATAGTGACCATTTCTTTTGGATAGTTTTGTATGAAAAAAAATCTCCAGTTAATATATTTCTATGATATCTACAAGACATTTTGTCAAAAATAGAATTATGTACTTCAATTTCAAAATAAACGGCTCAATTAGGAATTTCATTTCCTCTGAAAATATTTCATAAAAACAATTAAATGGCTTGACACATTATGTTACTTTTGTCATTATGAAAATAATAAAGGGTGTCCGGTAAAGTGTTGCCAACGAAAAAAGAAGACAGCGCGACTCGAAAGAACGACCCGTTTTCATTGTCGAACACTATTTTATTGATCAGAATTGGCTGGCCGCCGATTTAACGACGTTGGATTTTCTTCTTTGAGGTTTTTTGATGTCTAAGGTTTATGTCAACAAGCCCACGACCACCCAAGCCTTGAAGGAAGAAAATGAGCGCTATATAAACGAAATTCAGCCACATTTATGCAAAACTGTCATGGAAAATTTCAACAAAAGAGTGCCTACGTGCCAGCAAAGCCGTGGAGGCTATTTACCCGATATGCTATTCCATAGATGACCCTATACCAGTGTTTCCCAACGTGGGGCCCACGCCCCACAGGGGGGGCAATTTGATTGTTAAGGGGGGCCATTCGAAAATGGACATGACACGAGTTTAACCCTTTTGCTCCGGGCCATTTAAATGCAATGCTAGATTTCGGTGCCAAATTTAGTTTCTTAAGTGAACAATTAAATTTTTTAATATTAAAAATTATGTATGTTACATAGGGGGGGGGGGGCATAAGAATTTTAGAAAGGCTAAGGTGGGGCATGGCACAAAAAAGGTTGGGAAACACTGCCCTATACTGTATACTTTATGAAGAAATAAAAAATTTATAATTTTTAGTTATAAACCTGTGTTTTCTATAAAAATTACTTCTTGTGTGAATTTTGGGACAAGCTTTAGTTATTATTCGCATGGTAAAAACTTTTGAACTAGTAAGGAGCAAGTTCCTTTAGTTACTATTCGCACAAAAGCCTAAATATTCAAAATGTTCCGCCGAACACAGATTGAATATCTATTAATCATTTAAATCAAACAAATTTCTTACCTTTAGAAATAAAAGAATCACAACCACCTCTGGCATTATCCAAAATATAATCCCAAATGACTTAAATTATAATTTTATATTATTATTAATATTAAAATAATTTTTTTTAAAAATGAATTTTCGCTGAATATTTATTTTTTTTTTTTCTTTAATTATTTTCTTTTAATCATTTTTGTAAATGAGAATAATTTAACACCCGAAAATAATCTAAAAATAAAAAAAATAAAAAAATTAACGTATCACAATGTCACACTTTTTACTTTTAAAATAAACAAAAAAAAAAAAATAATTATTATCTAATTTTTAAACTTTCGTTTTAATTATTACACTATTAACAAAATGAAAATAAATATATTTTAATTAAAATCACTTTTATATAATTTGATTGGTAAAAATATTATTAAAATTGTTTTGTCTTTCAAATATAAATAAGAATTTCTTTTTTTTTTTTCTTCTCTAACGAACTTGACCGTTCGATGTTCGAATAACGACTGAATACCTAACCAAGCCATAAGCCATGGTCAATATTTACTTCAAATCGCCGCCATAGAATTTTTTCTTATTTCATTTTAGATGTTTACGAATATAATAATAAAAAAAAATGTGACTTCGATTTTAAATTAACAAACAAAAAAAAACATATGTACGAGCCTAGTTTTTTTTTTCGTATTTTTAAATAATAAATTTTCTCGAAAAAAATGGACTTTTCTTCCACCGCGACGACGAGAATGTTTTAACAAAGTGGAGACAAACTTTTCTTCTGATTTTTCTTTTCGATTAAATTCTATGGCAGTATGCGCATCTCAAGAAGACGAAATTACATCGAAAATGGCATCTAAAAATATATATACATATATAAAGGAGTTCAAAGCTTACTTATTGCAGATAATTTGGCAAGTTTTGAAAAGCGATTGCTCAACTGAGTTTCTTCAATCTATCAAAAATAGAGTGCCGAAATTGTTTTCACATAAGACAATGTCTGTAAACAAGATATCTCATTATTAGTATTTGTAAAAAAGACTCTGTGTTATCACGGAGGAAAGAAACAGAGAATTTTTTGTGTATAAATTTTTGGCACTATATTGCAGGGCTGCAAAAAACATAATCCCTCGTTAATAGCACTTGTAAAAAAAAAAAAAACTGTAAATAGCGTGTGATTCAAACCTTACTTTTTTTTTCAATAGGGTTTTTTTGACAGATCACGCGTGACTAGTGTCATTCTGATTTGTTATTTTTTTTCAGTATTGTATGGCAATTCATCATATCAAGACTTACATCTGAGCAACGTTTGCTGAATGGGCGCTTGAACGCATCGAAGAAAATCCGGAATTTTCAAGCCAAATTTTGTTCAGTGATGAGGCTCATTTCTGGCTTAATGGCTACGTTAATAAGCAAAATTGCCGTATTTGGGATGATGAGCATCCACAAGAGTTTCAAGAGCTACCACTACATCCATTGAAAACAACAGTTTGGTGTGGTTTATGGGCCGGGGGCATCATCGGTCCGTATTTCTTCAAAAATGCGGCCGGCGGCCACGTTACGGTCAATGGTGAGCGCTATCGTGCCACGATAACGGACTTTTTGGTACCTGAAATTGAAGCCCGACAATATTTGGTTTCAACAAGATGGTGCTACGAGCCATACAGCCCGTGTTACAATGGATTTATTGCAAAATCATTTCGGTGAGCAATTAATTTCACGTTTTGGCCCAGTGAATTGGCCACCAAGATGCTGATAAACCAGTGACAATTGAAGCATTGGAAGCGAACATTACACGTGTCATTCATGAGATTCCGGTCGAAATGCTTGAGAGAGTGATCGAAAATTGGACCGCCAGACTGGCCGAGCTGAAACGTAGTGCCGGCCAACATTTGAAGGAAATTATTTTCAAACATTAATTGCCATACTATGTGCTTAAAGTTAATAATAAAGATTTGATATTTGCATTCAATTCTAAGTGTTTTATTTTAATTTAAAAAAAAAGTAAAGAATGAATCACGCTATATTATTAACTAGTTGCTACCCGCAGCTTTGCTCGTGTTATTCCTAGAATATGAAAGTAAATTTAATTTCAATTTGACCGATTTCTTTACGTTTTTATATTTTGGCCCCCGGAACCCCTCGCCCGGTGGAGACATATCCCATCTTTTCAGTTTGGCCTATCCCAAATGTATATTCCAAGTTTCATGAAAATACGCCCTACTGTTAACTGAATTAGGGAAGTTTTTATAATAAACCCTAATAACGAAATAGATTTATTTGCAGCCCTGCAATGGCGCCAAAAATTCATGTTTATTTTTTCTGTGATTATATTTAATGAATGTTCAGATTACACTGTAGGACAGAACAATTATACGAATTACAGTGGTGGCTCGACTTATGAAAGAGTATCCAACATAAGCAAATCATTAAATATATGTAGTACTTCGGACAATCCTGAATATTACTATATTACAGTCGAACCTCTTTTATCCTGAAATCTATAATATAAAAACGCCACTAATTCGGTCAGTATTGTGCGGATTTTCATGAAACTTGGAATGCATATTCTGAATAGGTCAATTTTAAATATACAATATGCTTCCACTTAATAGATTGTCCATGGAAGGCATAAATAGAAAAGCATCCCAAATTAGGTCAATATTGATCGCATTTTCATGAAATTTAGAATATATGGTATATTCGGGACGGAGGAAGTTTAAAAAAATACACTATTCCTCTACTAGGTAAGAAGATGGCAAACATAGAAAAACGCTACCAATTCGGTCAGTATATCTATATCTACAGGCATTAACATGACAATCTAGTTATTAAGACCACCAGCTCTCAACCTAATGTCTAATCCACATAAAGCCCAAGTAATGCACAAGGGGAAATGTACTGCTTTTAGTAGTAGCTTTAAACATTTTTTTTTTGGTCCCAATTATTACTCAGTTCCCAGAACTTCCGGAATTTGTAATGTATGAACTTTCAATACTTCTGTGATAAATTATCATAATTTAATACGAATACTGACTAAGGATGAAAATTTTAAAATGTTGAGATGTTTTTCTTAAATTAAAATCCAGTCTGAAACGATTAAAAGATACTATTTACAAATGAATAACATTATCACGTTTTGAATGGCACGATTCTATGAGATTAACATTGAGAGTGTCTAGTTATTTATCAAAACTAGATTCATTATTACAAAACACAACACATAAAATATAATTGAATGAATATAAAATAATTTAGAGATTATTATTTAGAGTAAATATTATTTTAAGACATATAAAATTAGACTAAAGATCAAGAGGGTTTATAGAAAATACGAACATATTAATATATATAGGGTCTTTCAAATAGGACATAACAATTTTGTATCTTTGTATGAACGCACCCTTAAACATTAATAATGACCTGTCAATGTGAAAACGTAGATTAAAGTCAACATTTTCATCATGGTAAAGTTCACAAACGAGCAACGGTTGGAAATTATTAAAAATTACTACTGGAAGGAAATCCAGAATTTCATCAAAAAATCATCTTCAGCGATGAAGCTCATTTCTGGCTGAATGGCTTTGTTAACAAGCAAAATATGCGTTATTGGACAGCAACAAATCCACATGTGCTTTTGCATCCACAAAAAATCACTGTATGGTGTGGTTTACATGCCGGAGGCGTGATTGGGCCGTATTTTTTCGATCGCCATGTTACCGTCAATGGAGAGCGCTACCGTGCCATGTTGGAGGATTATTTTTAGCCAGAATTAGATAAAATTGATATCGGCGATATGTAGTTTCAACAAGACGGCGCTACAAGCCACACAGCACACGTTACAATCGATTTATTGAAGGGGAAGTTTGAATTGTTATGTCCTTAATGAAAGACCCTATACATAATTTTATAATCGTCAATTATCTTGAAACAAATGGAATTTGATAAATACCTGAGTTTTATTGATTGGTTTATTTTTATTTTTTTTTTTTTTTGTAATAAAAAAATTATTATTTATTTAAATGATTTAAAAATATTACAAACAAAAACAAAAACAATTGTATCCAATTCGAGATAACGTAAAAAATTTAAACATTTACATAATAAATTCAATAAAAATTAGTTATTTTTAATAATTTCTGCAATCTATAATTTTTCATTTCGTTTCTTCCAACATTTTCAAATATAGTTTTACTTTCTGAGAAATTTTAACCCATTAGTATTTTTCTATGGACAAGGACCAGAGAGTCAAACCGAAACCGAAAACCGAAATTAACCGCTATTTTTGATGAACTAAAAACCGAAACGAACTAATGAAATATGAGCGAAACGGAACTATATTTCTTTTATCGATTAATTTAGTTCTTTTTCGATTCGGTTCATGGTGTAAAATCTATAAATATAATTATATTTATTGATAATTTTAAAATCATGTATTAGATCCGTGAATGAGTTTACACGGTTTTTAATTTGTTGTGTCTCTTCACCAATTCTGATCGTTTTTCCTCTACAGCTCTCTTCAAACGTATTAGTTACCGGTAGACAACATAGTACCAGAGCAACTCATAATAGATCACCCCTTTCTCATTCCACCAAATAGAAAGCATTACCTTATTTTAATGAATGTTTCGTTTTGGCGTTGACGATTGAACAGGCTTAATACTTTTGCTTTTCTGCGTTAAGGATTGTTGAAGTAGATCCATTTTTCATATAGGATCAAATTACATTGTTTTTGAATGGCTTCCCCTCGAAAGAATAGCAAAGAAGAAAACTTCTAGAGAAATTATACCATAAATAGCTACGCTTATCGTCATTTAAAAATATAGAACTTAATACCGCTTGACGTATATAAGATCTTTGCTGGAACTGAACCGATATGAAAAAATAGAATTAGGAACGTAGCTTTAAATCAAACCCAAAAATATTTAGATTTGAATCTTTAGAAAGGATTTGGTGCAAGAGGTGCCTCCTAACCCAGCAAAGTTAAAAGTTCGACTTCAATTTATACAGCTTGGTAGCATATATATGTGTGTTTGGCAGTTTTGTCTAATTCCCGTATGGGGTTCCTACTCTAAAGCCCGCTATAGACCTTCAGATAAATCTGTCCGATTTGTCTGTCAGATAAATAGTTCTACGGTTCAGCCTACACACTTTCAGACAAATCTGTGCGATTTATCTGTACAGACAAATCGTATAGTGTGGAGGCAAAAACTATACAATTTTTGGTCTCTTCAGACAGTCGGAAATAAAATGAAAATATCTATTGACAAAATTGTACAGATTTGTCTGAACAGAAAAATCGTAGTATGTGTAGGCAAAAAGTGTATACAGTTTTTATTTTAGTTTTGCTACAGTGTCGCTTATGTCATCTTCTTTCCAATTCGTGTCACCGTTTATCATAAATACATGGCAAAAGAATAACGTGAGTGGACGGAACAAATCTGTGCAAACAAATCGCATAGATTTATCTGAAGGTGTGTAGCGATCTCTACGATTTATCTAAAGTACGGTCCAAACGCTCAGTCTTTTTGCACAGTCGTAGTTTGCGCAGTTTTTCTGTGGGAAAGCCTGCGCATATTTTTACACAGTTTTCTTTTGAACTTCTTAATGTCAAGATATTGTGCTTAGAACTTTTAATAATGAATAGTTTAAGCTTAACTCCTCTAAAAAGTCTGTTGAAGACATTTTCATGCCTTTCGCAATTGCATGAAAACTGTGTAAAATAATGAGTTTTCGTCCACACGCTACGATTTGCATGCACGTACCAAAGTTATTTTTCAGACACGATCTGAAATCGCACAAGCCGTACTTTTGCCTGCGCAAACGAATTGTGACTTGTCCAGACGCTCAGTTTTGCATGCGCAAATCTGATTTGCGCAGGCAAAACTGAGTAAAAAACTGTGCGTTTGGACGCCTCTTAACAGATAAATCTGTACAGACAAATCGCACAGATTTATCTGTGCAATTTTTGCCTCCACACTATACTATACTATACTATACTATAGATTTATCTGAAGGTCTGTAGCGGGCTTAAAATATTTTTTTTTATATTTATCAAAATAATGATTTTAATGATTTTATATTATTATATTTTAATAGATCTTCGGAATCTGGTTTAAATTTCAAGATATTTTCAAAATTATTTAATGGTTCTAAAACATTAATGAAATAATTTTCAATTATTAATAATTCTTGATATAAATCGATAGTTTTTATATTGATCATTTTCGCACATGTTTTTAATAACCACAAAAATGAGGATGGGAATTTACTTTCAAGCTCCTGAATTTGTTCAATTTTAAGTAACGATGGTTTACCCAATAATATCCAATAATCAAAATTTGTTATTTTCATTTCAATTTTATCCTGTATAGAATTTTCAATTTCTACATCATATTCATTATCACTAATATCTGCTAGAATATTATCATTTTCAAGATTTTTACGTGGTTCATTTAATGCACTTGTTTTTAATGGTGTCATATTTAATTCATTGAATATATCAAATGAATGTATTGATTGAATATCATCTGGAACATTAGGATTTTTATTTGTATCGATATGATTTGATTTATTAGTTAAAATATTCATTTGTTCTTTAGAATTATTTTGTTTTTCTTTTTTTAATTTTTTTTTACTCATATTACCATTACATTTTGTAAGATCTTGAATTGTAACAATATTTTCACGTTTCATTTTAATTTCATTCAACCATTCATCTTCATCAATATCGTTATTAATTTGTCGTAAACGAATACCGGTAGCTTCTCGTGCATTTCGTAGTAAATTAAAATTTCGAAAAGTTCGTACATAAATTTTATCATTATCACAAGATATTTGTTTTACATCTAAATGAATAGAATTTTCATGGAATTCTTTACGTAATTTTCTTACATTCAAATATGAATTAATATCTAAATTAGAATTATATTTTCTCATAAAATCTGGTATTTTAATTTTATCTTTTAATCGATAATCATTTAAGATAATTTCAAAATATGATTTATATGGTGTTAATGAAGATGGAAATTTTAATAATTCTTCTGGTTTTGATTCTTTTTCAAGTTTTTTTTGTACATCATTAAATATATTTATCATATTCATTAAATTTGGATTACGTACTTTTAAATTAACATCATCTTCAGTATATTGTTGTTTTAATTGTTGAATATATTGTTCATGATTAATATTTTCTTTTAAATATAAACTTGTTGGTAAATGACATTGTGTTATTAGAATTTTACGCATTTCAATATATTTAACCCAATCATTCCATATGAATAGTTTTGTTGCGGAACTATTTATTGAATTTAATTTTATATTTATTAAACGTATTGATTCAGAAATTTGATTTTCTCGACAATCATCTAAACCAAATAATAATTTTAATATAAATATTATATATGCCATTGCACGCCCTTCATAGCATGGTATAAAACGATATTGAAATTTTGCTTTCATTTGTGGTGGACATAATATTAATAAACGTTTTATATAAATTGATATTTCATCGGGTAAACAAAGATCACGAATATATCTTTTCGATAATTTTAATAAATTTGGTAATTTTAAATTTGGTATATGTATAAAACGACATAGTAAATTACCAGTTAAACGTATCGTACGATTATAATATTTATCACTACTGAAATATAATTTTGAATTTAAAGTTTTCTCACATTCATCGGCAATATCTTCTGGGAAAAAATGTGTAAATTTTGTTGTTGATAAATGTCCTTCACGCATAAATCTTAATAAATCAGATAATTGAATATCATCTTCAATTAAATTCAATGCTAAATATAATATTGAATATATTAATCGACGATTTAATATACAACTATATTGATCTTTATTTTTTAGAATTTTTGTACCCGCTTGTAATTTATGACAATTCATTTCTAATTTACTATCTTTTTCATGTTTATCTAAATGTTTTGATTTCATAATCGTTTTATAATATTTTCTTGCATTTCTACTTAATTTTAAACGAATTCCATGATTTATTGTACTTGTTGTGTCCGATGATTTTGGACTTATACTTGTATAAATCGATGTATGACTTATTTCTGCTTGCGAACTAGATAATGTTTCGTATTGAGATTTATCAAATTCACGCTAAAAAAAAAACAAAAAAAGAAAAGAAGAATACAAAATTATTTATTAAATTATAATAAATAATATAAATGAGGACATATTTTACCTTTTGTCTTTTCCAATTTTTACTTCCACTCGAACCGGATGTAACACTTCGTTGTCGTTTGGCTCTTATACTTTGATTATAAAGAATATTAGCATCTCTAAGAAAAAAAAAATAAAATAAAAATATACGGATTACTATTTAAACTCTGTAAATACGTAAAAAATTGTTCAATAAACCTGATCAAGGGGCAGGAACCCTTCTGTGGAATCGGACCACACATAATCCGAGAAATTTGAACGAAAGAAGATGCGGCAGAAAAAGCCAAACACTGGGAAATACAACCAGGACTAAGACAGGCCAAAGATCTCCTCGGGGATTACAACTCCAAGAGATTCAAAGCATTTATCAGCACTAATAAGAACAACATAAGAGTACGGACAGGAATACTAACAGGACACTGCAGACTCAAAGTACAGCTAAAAAACTAGGACTTGAACTAGATAGCACCTGCAGATTCTGCAAGTGACACGAAGACTTCAATGCATATTCTCTTCGATTGTGAAGCACTACTCTGTAGGAAGAGGAAACATGAGAGGACATATTGCTTCTCCGCAATTGAGATACAGTCCCTTGATCCACTCCGGATACAAAAAATCCTTAGAGAAATAGACCTGAAGGAAGCGCTTTAGAATGTGAAGTTAACCTAACTACTGCACTAAAGAAGAGGGCGTACAATAGATCTTAAAGGTCACAGTACAAGAACATCCTAAAAACTTAATGTTAATAAGCCTGATATGTTTTGAATTTGACAAAGCGGCCACATTGAAAATGTCACAAATAATAACAGCTATTATTTGGATTCAGTATAGTATACAATTTTATCATGGAAAGATATACGCTTGGAAGTTATTCAACAATTTTATCAAAATTCACTTTCTTTTGTTGCAACGATGTTGGTGATGGTATTTAAACAAATTGAGTAATACCAATCTATATTCAAAAAATACATCTGTAAACTAGCCTTCAAGAAGCTGCGATCTAACACTATTGAGTTATCTTTTATATACGGAAATTGTATATCTTAAATAATAATAAATAAATAAATAAATTTAATTGTGTGATAAACCACAAATTATTCATGAACTGAAAATGAATATTGAACGCTTCATTCATTAAGTGAGACGAGGATATTTCTGTCAAAAAAATCATCGCAGCAGAAGAGTTCTTTGTTGTTTTGTTTTTTTTAATTTAATAATCATATCATTCTTATTGCAAAGCCCTGCCTGAATCTATTTAAAATCAGAATTCGATAAAGTACTTACTTGATATCAAATCTTACACCGAGTTTTGGTAATTCAACTTTTTTTGTAGAAAAAAATGCTACTTCCATTTTTTTTAAATAGCACGTCCATAACTGTAAGGCGGTTATTTTCAGTTCTTCTTTAGCACCTAATCCAATCAATTCGTCGACCAAACCTCGTAACAAGTAATTAAAACATTCCCAAGATGTTAATTTTTCTAAAAATGCCCAACAAAAAAAAAAAACAATATATAGTATTATTAAATTCCAATCCTATATTAGAATTTTTCTTACGTTTTTCCTGTTTTCGTGGTTTAATTTTTTTTGCTGAATACCGTACTTGATCAAATTCACCATCATCAAATTCAATATCTCGTATAGCCTGCGATTGTGTTCCGCATTCATTGCAGTAATAAAAACCTTCTTTCGTTGAGAAATCTGTCTCACCACAAATGTCACATTTAATATCCGGATTTTTATCCATTATTAACTAGTCTTTTTTTTTAATTTTGTCTTGTAGACAATTTGAATTCAAACAGGGTTAGAAATTTACCTGACACATTACGCCAGTTGTCAATGTTTTTTTCTTCTTAATATTTTGAGTCTGCAGCTGCAAATGCAAACTAATCTTGAGCTTTTAGATGTGGATCTTCCCAAGTCCAAATCAATTGCGAGCTGCTAACCAGAATCGTAGGATATAACACTTTTTATTATCACATGTATTTGCCATTTACAGTTGTAAAATAATCAACAAAATTACTGAACGAAGTGAAGTATGAAGTAGTTAATAATATTTTACAATTTTATTTTGACGTGCGACATCTTTTAGTCGGTTCATATAAATGATTAATGAAAATAATTTTAATATATACTAAATTCGATATCATTTAAAAACATATAATTTAGTTATAATTTATTATTTAAAATAAAATAATTAATATCCCGAATAAATTATAATGTTAACATTTATTTAAATAAATAAAAAGAACAAAGAGAAAATTTCAATAGCATGGACACAAACCATTGTACAGATTATCTTCTTTTTCACTCATCATTTCTTTCAATTTATTAGTTCAATAACATTTCGTATTTAGTAAATAATGGTAGCTTAAAATAGAAGGAAATACTTTTTCTTAAATTTATTTAATAATAAAATTATATTTGTGATAAATTTTAATAGTTTTTATAATTCGGTTCGGAATTCTACACTAGAGTAAATAGAAAAATATATATATATAGTTATAAAAATGCACATTCAACAAGTGGTTTCGGATAATATTGAAAACATTTTGCCACCACCAGAAACAGAAGAATTAAAAGAGAACTGCTTAAAAGATATATTAGAATGGTTAAATAATAATCCACAAATAAATGCGCATAAAGATGATGAAAGTTTATTATATTTTTTAAGAGCTTGTAAATTTAATATGGATAGAACTAAGAACAAAATAAGAAGGTATAAAAAATCATTAAAAAAATATATATATCAGCTTTAAAATAATCTCAAATAACAAAAGATTTACTTATCTTCCCATAAAACATAAAAAATAATAAAAGTTTAGGTCATAAGAAATCGTAAAATAATTGCCAATGACTTAATTCATTTCATTAATTATTCACAAAGAAAAATCTTTATCCAGTTCAAAGAGCAAATATTGTTTTAATTGATTAATAATTAAACTAATTAAAACATCAGTTTTCTTATCCATGCAATGTAACAATGGGTATCCAAACTTCGGCATCTCGCCGAACCCTTTTTCTCCGTAAAAATATACATTGAACTAAAATCGGCTTAGAGTCAATTTTTTGATGCTCTGTGGTAGAAATTGGACTTGTAGTTAACAAATCTATAGTTTAATGAATTAAGGGGTTAGGGGTAGTCAGAATTTTCAAAAAATCAATTTTTGGTTTTTTGCATTTTCGTTAAGTATAATATCTTAAAATTATTCTCTGAAAATTTCAAGTTGATCCGATCATTAGTTTTTGAGTTATTCGACAAATAACAAAGAGAGCTCTGGCACTTCAAAGCGCTCGGTAGCAGGTACGTAAATCTAGTGTGAAACTTTAAACGCGTTTTTCTCAAAACTATGTTTTTTAAACTGGTGACAACTGTAACTCGAAAACCGCTCAGTAGATTTTAATGAAATTTATACAGCTTTTAGAATACATAATAAACTCGGGCCTTATCCGAAGGTTTTTTTTTTTTTCAAAAATTTCGATTTTTTTAGACCAATTTACTGTTGATTTTTTCCTAAAAATCTAGACAAAAATTTCCTGAGGCCGCCATTTTGTTAATTTTTGAAAAAAACAAAAATCCTTCGGATCAGGCCCAGGATTATCTATTTATAAAACTAATTTCTTTTATCCGATTGATTTTAGATGAATCTCCAAGGACTTATGATTGTCGCCGCAAAGACCTTTTTTTGAAACTGGGTCAACACAGACAGCTATAACTTTGGAAATAAAATTTTTTTTTTTTTGAATTTTTCGTGACTTCAAGTCAAAACATTAATAATAATGCCATATTACTACTTTTGTAAAATAACACGATTTAATAGCAAAAAAAAAGTACTGAAAATTCTCATTTTTTCGTGCCTCTGACTACCCCTAACCCCTTAACTCTGAGAAAGAAACACCAAAACTACTAATATTTCAAGGTTTTTTCTCCATAACTTCATTTCGTCTTTTTAAAATTCGCTCAAATTCACATTGCAAATTTTATTGAAATCGGTATGTAAGTTTTTAAAATATATCGGAAGAACTTTATGAACAGGCTTATTTTCCTCTACGACTATTTCTATCTCCACTATCCTGAGGCCGATTTCACTGAAATTTACTAGGGTATTGTCTATTCATATAGTCAACCCATGTAAATAATTTAAATACAATTGCTTCAAAAATTTTCAAATTAAATTCGAAAAACCATTAGCAAAAAAACGACAAACCTTTCTGGTCATCCTGATTTTCGCTCCCCCTCGATTGATTTTGCTGGAATTTAATACCAAACCAATTTAAGGAATAACTTACAATTCACATTGTAGATTTCATTAAAATCGGATCACGTTTTTGAGTTATCTTGTATGCGGACAGACATGCATAACATGCATAACATGCATAAATATATATATATAATTTTTCATTCTCTACAGACTACACAATTATACCCTTGCAACCTTTCTACGACGATTATTAGATGTATTAGAAATGTAGTTACAAAACTAATATACCCGCTGGTAGTATTATTGTATGCTTTTTGGTAGTACCTACCATATGGCATAAATATCTTTTTCAATGCGTAGTAGGTAAATATAATACGTACACAAGCAGAAGTATGAATAATTTTAAACTAAGCAATACTAGGGAATAGAAAAAGTCCACCAATTAGAGCAAAGTACCAACAATTTCATTGCAAAAGGGCGTGGAAGCATACAAATTTTCAATCCGCTCTTATCTTTTCTGGTGTTTGTGCACTCATCTATGAATTTCAACATGGCTATACATTTGTATGCATATGTTTATGCATTAAGCATGTTTCGCATTCGAAACAAAAAGTGAACACGGCAGGTTAAATACAAGCGATGATCGTGCGTAGAATATGCAAGTGAATGACTCCAATATCTTGCTTTTGTAACTGTTACCACAGAGAATACCTTGTATAGCGTGATTCATTCTTTACTTTTTTTTAAAAATAAAAATAAAACACTTAGAATTGAATGCAAATATATATGTATATATATTTATTATCAACTTTAAGCACATAGTATGGCAATTAATGTTTGAAAATAATTTCCTTCAAATGTTGGCCGGCACTACGTTTCAGCTCGGCCAGTCTGGCGGTCCAATTTTCGATCACTCTCTCAAGCATTTCGACCGGAATCTCATAAATGACACGTGTAATGTTCGCTTCCAATGCTTCAATTGTCATTGGTTTATCGGCAAAGACTTTTGACTTTACATAGCCTCAAAGAAAAAAGTCCAAAGGTGTGATATCGCACGATCTTGGTGGCCAATTCACTAGGCCAAAACGTGAAATTAATTGCTCACCGAAATGATTTTGCAATAAATCCATTGTAACACGGGCTGTATGGCTCGTAGCACCGTCTTGTTGAAACCAAATATTGTCGAGACCACGGGCTTCAATTTCAGGTACCAAAAAGTTCGTTATCGTGGCACGATAGCGCTCACCATTGACGGTAACGTGGCCGCCGGCCGCATTTTTGAAGAAATACGGACCGATGATGCCCCCGGCCCATAAACCACACCAAACTGTTGTTTTCAATGGATGTAATGGTAGGTCTTGAAACTCTTGTGGATGCTCATCATCTCAAATACGGCAATTTTGCTTATTAACGTAGCCATTAACCCAGAAATGAGCCTCATCACTGAACAAAATTTGGCTTGAAAATTCCGGATTTTCTTCGATGCGTTCAAACGGCCATTCAGCAAACAGCCGACGATGTAAGTCTTGATATGATGAATTGCCAAACAATACTGAACAAAAATGACAAATCAGAATGACACTAGTCACGCGTGAGCTGTCAAAAAAACCCTATTGAAAAAAAAGTAAGGTTTGAATCACACGGTATATACATTATTGGCATCATTGCAGGAATGTATTTATTTCGTTATTTGTGTTTGTAAAAAAATTCTGTAAATACATGTAGAATCTTTTTTTTTACAAATCCTAATAAACAGACTGAAATTCTGTGCCACATGAGAATACAAGTTGAGTATTCTAATATATGATATGCGTTTTGTTGTTATTCACAAAATCAAAAATATTCTCCATTTTTTTAAAAAAAACTTAATATTTTCACGAAACTCCTGACACATCTCGCAGAACCTAGTTTGAAAAACACTGCAAAGTCCATGTTTATGATAAGATAAAAATAAAAATATTAGTAATTAATTAATTAATTTCAATAAAAAATGTTGTAGTTTTTATCGTATGCGAGCCGAAAGAACAGAATGGTTCTTAAATCGTGATCCATTTTTACCAGAAATTCAAGAACTTTTACAATTAGGTGTATTTCTACCGGTTAAACAAAAAGATGAATTAAATCGTCAAATATTTATTATTCGAACAGCAGCTCATGATCCACGAAAACATGAACAAAATAATGTATTTAAGGTAAATTATAATTCTATATAAAATAATAAGAAAATAAGATAAACTTATGTGAAATTTTTAATTTTAGGTTGGCAAAATGCTTTTAGATATTGTTTTAAAAATGGATAATACAATATCAAGTGATGGTCTTGTTGCTGTTTTTGATATGAAAGGTGTTACACTTTCACACGCATTACAATTAACACCGACAATAATTAGAAAGTCCGTCGAAAGTTGGCAAATTTATCCATGCAAAACAAAAATATTGGAATTTATTAATGCACCACCTCATGTTAATGTTGTATTAAATACATTTAGGTGAATATAATTTCAATATAATTATATCATACTAATAATAGAAATACAAAATTTATTAAAGATTATTTATGACACCAAAAATGAAATCACGAATTATAATTCGACGAGGAACTTCAGAAATTAAATGTGGATCACTTCCAATCGATTTGGGCGGTTCAGGAGAAAGTTATCAAGAATTAGCAAACTATTGGAAGAATGTAGCTGAACAAAATGCAAAATATTTTATGGAAGATGAAAAATATAAATCAATATTGTAGAAATATTAAATATTTGTTAGTTCTTCTTAGGAAAAATTTTTGTTAGCGGGAAACTTTTATGTTAGTTAGTTATTCTAAGTTCAAATAAAAGCAACAATCTATTATTTTATTAAGTGCGTTTTTTCTATTCCTTATAGCATCGGTTCTTAATCTATAGATCGTAACCCCAAATTTGGGGTCGAAAATTAATCTCAAACGCTTAAATTTCATACAAAATGGAACGGGAAAGCCTACATTCGCATTCAAAATCCTACCTCCTGGTTTGTAGTTAAGTAGTTTATATGAGTCGTTGACTAATTCTAAGAGAGACAGTACATAAACTAGGAACTGAAGAGAAATTAGACGTGATCCGCACAATATCTCGTTTGAAAATGAAAGAAACATAAAATTAGGCACAAAATAGACCCCTATAAAATTAGACCCCTGGTCTAAACTATTGTACACTTTTCTCCTCTATTTATACTACGAATATGGCTACGTAGATTTACGTTTTTTCATTCCTAAGACAGGCCCCATAGATTTATGTTGTAGTACAATCTATCTGTTAAACCTGGATATTTACAAATAAACTAATGTTCTACGCACCTTGTCTTGGTACTTTAGGTGTACAAAAATTACCCAGTGATGTAAAGTGTAGCATACATATTTATTTAATTACTTTTTTCTAAAGAAAATTGTGATTCTGTATGTCTTAGGCCTTAATGTAACGGCATTGTAAAAACATTGATTAATAGGATTATTAATTTAAGCAAAATATACATGTAGCATTTGTTCGTTAAGATACGTGGACTTGTTTAAAATCAGTTTCCACCGGGCGTACTATGGTAACAATGAACCAGTCTCCCAAATGCTGTGCGTGGTAAATTTTTTTATTTTTTCAAAAATTTCGTTCGTAAAACAAATGTTGTGGAAACTCTTGTAAAACAGCATCTATGCTTCCAAATTATAATAATGCATTATATTTCTAGGAAAGAGTTCACTTTCCTTAACCAAACACAATACACGACACAAAACATATATAATTAATTAAAAAGAAATAAATTGGAATATTTCATAAGTCTAGAAACTACGAAATGTTCAAAAGAAAACCCTATCCAAATAACATTTCATTTTGACATTTCGGGTAATTTGTTTCCATGCGGTTTGTAGAAGTATATTTTCATCTGAGTTTCCACGATGATATAAGGTGGAAACACCGCAGAAACAAGTAACTTGAAGTCAAGTGATTGTATCTATCTAAAGGAGCCTACACAGGTACAATGTTACTTGAATGACTCATATTTCAAGTAACATTGATCGTTTGGATGCTCTTCAATACTCTTGTGTGGAGGCAATTTTCATCAATATTACTTGACAAAAATCTTCACCAATAATACTTGTCAAGTAACACTAAACGTGTGTAAGCTCCTTTAGAGATTTTGTGCAGTAGTTATTTGTGGTGTGTTTACATCGAGGGTGCCCAACCTTTTTGTTTCCCTGGGCCACATTGGAAGAAGACATGGTGTTTTGGGCCACAAGTCTATTACTATACTTGACAAACGAAAGGAAAAACGTGAAATATACACTTCTCAGTGTTCCTGTTTCTGCTGTTTGTCACTTGTCAGCTTTAGCACCAGAGCGCACACAACATACAAATCATTCCTCAGAAAAATGGATATGCTTCAATAATTTTAAATATTTTCGGACCGCATTGATACTTGCCTTGGGCCGCGGGTTGGACAGCCTTGATTTACACAATGAAATATTAAAGAAATTTGATATAAATAAATAAATTAATTAGTAATTACTAGAAATAGTGTTTATCCGTTGTAAATAACATGTGATAAATTAAATTTTTTGTAGAAATTAATTATTGATAGAAAAATATTTTTAAAGACTTAATTGTTAATACAGAAGCAATTGTAAATAAAATTTATACATTGATTTCACATAAATAAAAAGTGTTATTTATTATTATTTTAACATTCGAACCGAACCGGGATTAACACGCTACAATATTTAAAACAAACTATTTTTATGTTCTTTTATATTTTCTTTTTTTTTTTTTTTAATTCAGTACAAAAATCGATATACAAATATTTTTGTTTTTTTTTTTTTTTTTTTCTAAGCGATTATAGTTTTGTTTTTTCTTTTCACTTGTCCACCATTTTGTTTTACTTTTTTTTTTCCTTTATGGTTTCTTTTCAAATATCTTAAAATATATATCTATATATTTTTTTTTTTTTTTGGGGGTGGAAAAATAATTTAATATATTCTTAAATTTGCAAATATTTTCATTTTCTTTTTTCTTCTTCATTTTTATCCGACAACAAACAAAAATGTATATATAGTATTTTTTTTCTTTTCTTTTCTATAAAAACAAAAAAAAAAACTAAATTAAAACTAAAATTAATTTCTTTAATTAATCACTTAAATTGGTTTTTAAACGCTTAAAATTATTAGCAAAAAAAAAAAAGATATGTTTTTTTTTTTTAAAACTAAGTTTTTTAATAAGCAAATACATAAATAAATAACAATTTTCTTTGTTTTTCTCTTCATTTTGTTGAAACAAAATTAAATAAAAAAAAAAAAAAAACGTTCTTCTTAAAAGAAAAAAGAATTCTACTAACAAATTATTTATTCTTTAGTTGTTTTTTTTTTCTTTTTTTAAATCAAAAATATCTTAAAATTTATCAACTTTTAATGAAATGGATCGCAATTTTTATTTTAAAATTTGAATATATTGTATTTGAACACGTGTGCTAATGAAACTAGGTATTTGCAAACGTGTAATGCTAAGTTTAGGCAGTTTTCTATATTATTATATTATTATTATTATTAAATATTTGGAATTATTTAAAAAAGAAGACATAAAATAAGACAATGTTTGTGTGTGTGTGTGTATAATTTGTTTAAGCATTATTTGAACACTATGTACTACCGCTCAAATTGTATTTAATTTAAATCTCAGACACTTTATTATTTTGGTGATGTGCACATGAAATTTTAGCCACTAATGTCCAATTTCACAGTGAGAACTTAAATTAAGTTGGAGTTAAGCTTAAGTTACAAAACGAATTTCACATTCTTAGGCTTAAGAATATCTTAAGTTTCCATTCAGTACATTTATGCGTCCATGCAGAACAAACCAGGTCGGATTGTATCTTTAATTGGCTTCATTTTGGTATGAAACAATTCAGACCAAACTAGATTGATTCCCGCATAAAAGTGTTGTAATGTAATGACGACTTAAGTTTTTCTTAATGTTTATATTAATTTTCGTATTTATTTCAACTAAAAGTTTCACATTAATTTGTTAAGCAAAGATTACGAAAAATTTTTTTGTTCATAATTTTAACAAATCATTTACAATTCACAATATTAAAATTATCAAGAGGGTGTGCGAATAGTAGCTAAAATGACTAAAGTGACTACTACGCAATTAATTTTCATTTTAATTTCTGAATAATTTGTGGATTCTTCTTTTTAAATAATCCGCAATGAATGACTGTAAATACCCAAATATGTTACTAGCGCTCGTCAAGTTTGACAAACTGTGATCGGCGTTTCGTAAATATAATTTTTTCAGAAATAAAATAGAAGTTTTCACAAATAATCAGCCCTATGGCTTGTTTATTTTTGACATGAACTTCGCAAACCTGCGAAATCTTCTAACCATTTCGATTGGTTCAATGAATTGTCAAAAATAATCAAAATAATTTCGCAAGTTTGTAAGTTATTCATGATTAAATCTACTAAAATAGCTAAAATGCCATTTAACTTCACATTCAATTAGAAGTTGAATTAAGACTTCCATCATTTTTTTTAGTAAATTATATTTTTTTTCTCAATCACTATGGAAACTCAAGCTATTATTCGTACAGCAAAACCCTTCAAATACATCCGTGAGTTATAGCGGATAAGCTGGAATGGTATCGTATAATTTGATTGTTATACTTTTTCAATACGATTTGGTCCAAATTGAGATACATAATTCCACTCTTGGATAAAGTCAATTACAAATAGTCAATTTAGATAGTATTCGCCACACACCCTTCAACATAATTTCCGTTTTGACTGTGAAATACGATAAAAACTTAATTAAAACTTAATTCCAAAATCTATTTTAACTTAAATAAAACATAAGCTCTAACTATGAAATTGGGCATACGTTTCCTAATAATTGATGATGGAATAAATTTAGTATTTATTTTGATACTTCAGAAAATGAAGAGATATATCCCCGTTTAGTATGTAAAATGTTTAAAGAAATATGTATTAAAATTTAAACAAAAAAAACATGTGAAAGTTGTGAACAAAAATTTGTTTTTTAGTAGTAGAAAAAAAAAATTAAATGCACGATCACATAAAATACAAAAAAGCTAGTTAATTAATAATTTTAAAATAGTTAAAATTTATGTAAAATGAAAATAAAGAGATAAGTTAATATTATTAATCTTTTTTTTTTTTGGGAGAGCTTATTTTCTTATTTCTTATTCCACGACCAATAATCATTTCATATTTGTCGTTCATCTTTTGCAGTTAATTTATCAATTAATTCTTGGAGTGGAGCAAGTTCTCTACGATCGATTAAATTAAATTCTTGAACAAAAAATATAAAATGTTTAAATGATGTATTAAGATGAGCCTCTTCACCAAGCCGTACAACTTCAGAAAAATGCTGATGATAAATATGTGCATAAACTCGAAATAATCTTTTCAAAATTGTTTTCGCAATTGTTAAGAAATTCTTTGGAAATGGTACACCAATTTTTGATGGAAATAATGTTTCATCATCTAATTGATCTTGTACCCATGTCATTAAATAATCAATATATTTTGGTGCACTGCATTTAATTGGTTTCTTAACTGTTTGACCATCAGCCCAATGATATTCATATTTTGGACCAGCCGACATAATCCCGCAACTTTCTTCTGTACAAAATTCTGTTATTGTACCATATAACATATTTATTTGATTAAAAAAATCGACAGCTAAGGAAGATTTTAAAGATATTTTAGTGGGAAGATATTTTTAGGGAAGAGTTTTCTTACTATTTACGGCTACCCATTCGTTAAGATCTTCTCCATCTGGTAAAGCAACAGCATTACGAAGATTTCCTGAACCTAATGTTGCTGCTGCATGTTTCATAAGATCATATTGATGTGTTCCTTCTGGTATATTTTTTTTTGGTTTAAAGGTTTTGCTCGAACGTGAACCGCTAAATAGGAAAAATATAATACAAAATTTATATGAATTTTGGGTCGTAAAAAGTAGAAAATCCACACAATTGAAATAGTACATATTTTAATATAAAATAATTAATTTAAATATATTTTTTTAGTTCTTTTGTTTTCTTCTCAAAAATTATAAAGTAAAATATTCTTAATAAATTTTTATATATAAGGAAAACACTATACTATATATATTTCAATTAAATAAAAAGAAATTAATAACTTAATATATTTTATAATAAAGAAAATTTTTATAAAAGAAAAAATAAACAAAAAAAAAAAATCTTTCTTACAACAAAAACTCCATTTTTCTTAACACTGTCTACTTTTTAAATCACAATTTTCTACGTCAAATAGAAATTGAACGAAATAAAGAATTTGATATTTTATCAATTTATAAAAAAATTAACTGAAAAAAAAATTTAGAATGAAAAAAATTTGCAAAAATCACGTATAAAAAAATGTACGAAAATTTGATTAAAATGTCAAATCTTGGCCCTTGCTTTTTTTTGTATGAACTTTTCACCATACACACGCACTTTTCAAGAATAACCAAATTTTCAGAACCTGCCTCAATACTATTGCAAGTAGTTCTGACGTTTCTTCTATTGTGAGCTTTTCGTTTTTCTTCACTTTTGCCATCAGATGTCGCGCCATCAAGTATGACAACTTGAAAAAATTAATTCAAGAAGAAAAATATACGCAAGGTTTTCGATTTTCAAAACACGTGGATGTGGGTGAACGCAAATAATATTATTAGTTGTGCTTGAAAACAGAAGTTTTTTTTTTTTTTTATTATATATAAAAAAAATGGTAAGTAAATTTATAAAAATATTATATCCACTTTACAATGGAGTTAATACTATTTTTATTTTTTTTTTGTTCCAAATTACATAACCTCTAATTGTGTGTATATTTTTTTTTTTTGTTACAGTCGCGTTTGTACGTTTTGTACGAACATGCGGCGGGCTATGGCCTCTTTAGCGTTTCCGAATTTGAAGAGGTGGCGATGTTTTTACCACAAGTCGAATCATCTGTAACTGATTTGAATAAATTTAATTCATTGGTAAAATTGGTTGGTTTTAATCCATTTAAAACTGCCATTGCGGCCTTGGAAAATGTCAATTCAATTTCGGAAGGAATTGTTCCACAAGATTTGGCTTTATTTTTAGATGGTATATTTTCTAAATTGAAGAAAAAGAAATGTACTTTGGGTGTGGCTGATGCAAAATTAGGAGCTGCACTAGTTGAAGCGATTGGTGTGCAATGTAGTCATATCGGTGTAGTTCCTGAAATTTTAAGAGGAATTCGTACTCATTTTCATCGTTTGATTAAAGGTAAAATTGGTGGTTATATATTTAAAAATAGAAATGTATGATGGTATTTTTTTTTTCTTAGGATTTACAGATAAAAGTGCTGGTATTGCTCAACTTGGTTTAGGGCATAGTTATTCCCGTGCCAAAGTTAAGTTTAATGTACATCGTTCAGATAACATGATCATACAATCGATTGCATTACTTGATCAACTTGATAAAGATGTTAATACGTTTTCTATGCGAATACGAGAATGGTATTCATATCATTTCCCAGAATTAGTTAAAATAATTCCAGAGAATTATTTATATGCTAAAACTGCTAAATTCATAAAGGATAGAAAATCCTTAACACAAGATAAAGTTGAAGAATTGGAAGAAATTGTAATGGACTCATCAAAAGCTCAGGCAATTATTGATGCTGCAAAAATGTCTATGGGAATGGATATATCAATTATTGATCTAATGAATATTGAAATGTTTGCCGAACGTGTTGTTAAATTGTCAGAATATAGAAAAAGATTATCGGAATATTTACATAATAAAATGGGATGTGTAGCACCGAATTTACAATCATTGATCGGTGATCAAGTTGGTGCACGATTAATATCACATGCTGGTAGTTTAACAAGTCTCGCTAAATATCCAGCATCGACAGTACAAATTTTAGGTGCTGAGAAAGCACTTTTCCGTGCGCTTAAAACAAGAAGTAATACACCAAAATATGGACTTCTTTATAATTCATCATTTATTGGTCGTGCTGGAATAAAAAATAAAGGGCGTATATCACGATTTTTGGCAAACAAATGTTCTATAGCATCACGAATTGATTGTTTCCTTGAGAATCCGACAAGTGCTTTTGGTGATTCATTAAAAATACAAGTCGAAGATCGACTTAAATTTTATGAATCTGGTGAAATTCCAAAGAAAAATATCGATGTTATGAAAGAAGCAATGGAAATCGCTGCCCAAGAAATAGCCAACAACAATTCAGATGATAAGAAAAAGAAAAAGAAGAAAAGGAAAAGAAATATATCTGAAAATGGTGGTGGTGGTGCAAATAATTCAATTATGGAAACTACCCAAGAAGGAACTGATGATGGTGAACCGAAGAAGAAAAAGAAAAAGAAGAAATCAGTTGAAAACAATGAAGATACGTCATTGAACATTACTGCGGACGTCGTAAATGAAAACGGTGACAGCACCAAAAAGAAGAAAAAAAAGAAATCACTTGAAAATAATGAAAATATTGAAGATACTTCATTGAATATTACTGCAGACGCAAATGAGAATGGTGACGTCATCAAAAAGAAGAAAAAGAAAAAGAATAAAAAACAAGCAGAAGAATAATTAAAAAGAAAATAACTTTCCAAATTAAATATTTTTCTATTTTCAATGTTTTTATGTCAAAATTAGTTTTAAAAAATAAACATTCAAATTTAAAAAAAAAGCTTGATTATTTTATAGACGAGAAAATTTAAGATCTAAAGAAAAAAAAATTGGTAGGAATGTATAACTAACCATTGGAAAGGAGCTTCTAAAGGCTGTTTTGGGATTTCTAGCAGCTATATGCTAGATTTCTAATTGCTTATGAGTTTGGGCAATGCTAATGCTTTTTTCATGTATCATCAGGCCGACATTCTTCTGCAAATTACATTACATACTTGTTCCTTTTAATTTATCATATTTCACACTTGTAATTAAGACATCATCGGTCGTCCAAATATTATCCTGATGAGATAGTAAGAGGGCCATTGGGTTTTCAAATATTTTACATCGAACCAAAAACTGTTTATGAGCATCGTTGAAAATCTCCAACATAGCAACCGCATTTTTACATGCAAAATAATGGAAAGCCGCATAATTTAGCACTTATCTTTTAAGAAGAGATGTCGCTTTTAGCAAGAAGTTCCTGTAGAAAAAGAAATGATTTTAATGAATACAAAATAATTTGATTAAATTAAAACAAGTTTATTTACCCCTCCTTTTGATATTGATCATTTCTACTTGCTCCTTCATTCCGTCCAGAATATACGATGGCATCAAGAAGATCGTAAACACAAAAAGAAACTGAATCAAGTCGGTTTCATATTAAAATAAACAAAAATATTCAATAAAATAATACTGCAGCCAAATAAAAGATACCCCGCACTATTTCCCAAGGAATCGCCTAGTGCAGGACACGCGTAAAGCAACAAAAATAACAAAATAACGTGCTATAAAAAAATTTTACTCGGGATGAATATGAAAAACGGTTGATCAACATCCACAATTAGACTAATGTTTCTTTTGTATTTTGTATTATTTTTATTTAAATTTTTGGCTTCACTTTTTCTGAATACAACCGGGGCTATTCTTTCGTTTTTTCAGGGTTCTCAGTTGAACTGAAACCTAATCAGCACCAAACCAAAACTGATTCGGACCGAACCGGAATCAAATTCTAAGTGGACCAGACTTTTTAAAATAATAATCACTCCCGCCATACAGAATTTCCCTGTTATCCTTAAAAAAACAATGTGATTTCTTTCTTAGCATATGCTATCTTTTTCGGAATTGTGTAGCAAATGCTACAATTTAGTTGAATAAAAGAAAGCAATCACTTTTAGTGTATAGTATTTACTGCTTTCAACCAAACTTCAGAACCCAAAGTTTCAATCAATATGACCCAGTTATTAATATTAAGAAAGGAAAAATATCATGGACCAAGGAAAAACTGTTTAAATGATTACAAATCGTTGTTTCGGTTCACAGAAATCAACCTTAAGAAATTGGCAGATTATTTTTTGAGGGAAAATGCAGAAACTCGAGGTGGAGCAGAGGATGAGAATATTATTTAGGTATTTTCATGATCTTGGTTTCCAGATAAGAGTCGCAGAAAAAATAACCAAAATGAGAGGATCAAGTTACCAGACTCAGTGGCGGAAATTACTAGCGCAAAATAGCAATGGAATAAAATGTGTGCTTACTTCGTAAATTCTAGCATTTACCTCGAAATATTGAGTATATACTTCAAAGTAAAAGCAAAATTTTATTCCCTTGAAATATAGCGAATGCTTTTAGTACCAGCTTTTACTGTGAAGTAAATGCTTTTGTTTAACTTTGGAGCATTTCCTTCATTTTATTCACACTACCTTGTATGTATATTTATGCCCTATGGTAGGTACTACCAGAGGGTATATTAATTTTGTCACTTCATTTGTAACACATCGAAATAATCGTCGTAGAAAGGTTTTAATGGTATGGTTGGGTCAAAAGTTATATCGATTTATGCATGTCCATCCGTCCGTCCGTTCGTATACAAGATAACTCAAAAACGCGTTATCCGATTTTGATGAAATTAACAATGTGAGTTGCTTATTCCATAACTTGGTTTCGTATTGCCTTTGAGCAAAATCAATCCAGGGGGAGCAAAGTTATAAACGAAAAACCAGGGTGACCAGAAAGTTTTGTCATTTTTTTGTTTATGGTTTTTCGGATTTAATCGGAAAATTTGTGAATCAATCTTATTGAAATTAATTGTGCAGGTTAACTACATAAATAGACGATACCATGTTAAATTTCAATCAAATCGGTTTAAGGATAAAGGAGAAAGAAATAATCCTACAAGAAAATAATCCTCTCTATAAAGTTTTTTTGATGTACTTTAAAAACTAATACACCGTTTTGAATAAAATTTACAGATTAGACTTATGCTATCAGGCTCTAGGTTACCTGCAAATTGGAAGAAATTTTGAAAAGAAGAAACAAAGTTATGAAGAAAAAACCTTGAAATAATGTTAGTTTTGAAAGTTTTTCTGTCCCATTTCTACCATAGGGCATCAAAAAATCATCTATAGGCCGATTTTAAGTTACTATATGGTTTACGAATGCTTTTTTGATATCTCATCATGTCAAGATATAGACGACAGTGACGTCTTCAATCTAAGTGCATGGAAAAGGAATCAAGTTAAAAGAGAAACACGTTTCTAATGCAAATTATATTAGAAACGTGTTTTTTTCCTTTTAATCTTGTCGTTCAATAGTAATTTCTTTTTTACTCACTTTGTGATTAAAGAGTTATCAAGTAGCCATTGATTTTACAACAGAGAATTCTTTGTGTATACATTTTGTACACCATTGCAGCGCTGCAACAGAATCTATCTCGTCATTAGTGTTTGTAAAAAAAAAGACTAACTACATGTATTTTTATATCAGCAAGAATTCCTTTTACAAACACCAATAACAAGATATCTTGTTTACAGATTAAAGGCCAATCTCCACAGAGCCGACATCCTATTCTGACGGGAAAAATCAGAAAACTAGAAAGAGATGGACTTTTGCAATTTTTGCTAGTATTGATTGGATAAAATCATCGTCTCGCCACACAATTTAGAAAAATTGGTAGTGTGCGACGGTATCGTGTGTGATTATTGTGAGAGTATGCACCCGCAGATGAAGTGCCATATAAATCAGATAAACATGTTCATCTGTTTTTGAGGGGAATCATAAGAAATGCAGAAGCCAACAAAATTTATAGGATGATTGTTCTCTCTCTTTCTGTGTAACCAATCTTTGTATAGTGTTATCCCATACTTGCATCAGAACTAGGATGTCGGCTGTGTGGAGATTGGCCATAGTGCCGGATTACACGCAGTAGAAATCTACCATCAAGTTTTGGGTAGAAAACTACCAAACCGATTAGACGAGGAATGTTTATACCACAGTCTTTTATACAAGCTACATAAGGAGTGTATTAGTGTGTGTGAGCACAGCATCACACGAACTTAAACCGTCAAACTGTTAGGATCTACTATTTAGATATTTCCTATGTACTTTTAGATTATGATTAACTGTTGACGGTCAGTAAGCGAATGGCGCGCTTGAATTTTCAATTTTTTTCGAAACCGACACAAACAGTGACTCTTGTTTGTGTGCGTAAAAAACTCCGTTGCGCCAACATTTCGAGAGGTAGATCTTCTGCCTCACCTCCAACCCACCGATACCTATGTCTGCGGTAGAATTCTATCCAATAAACACCGCGTGTAATCCGGCACTTAAGAATATAATTTCATAACTCTAGTGTATTGTATGCTTTACGATTTTACCCAGAAAAGTGGATAAACAAAACACACATTATATCATTTTATACCAAATTTACATTATTTATTATTATTTCTTATTTATTTTATTGTTATAATCATTATTAATTTATGAAAGACCAGCAAAATACAATATACGATAAATTATTTAATTTCTTTTTGTAATTATTACCTTTTTTTTTTTTTTTATTTACTAATTAAGGAAGTTTTAAAGGAAAACGGAAAAACAAAAATGTATCAATTTTTTTTTTTTTTGTATAAATAAGAAAACTAACAAATAAGGCACAGATTTATTATCAAACAAAAAGAAAAGATCCTTTTTCAGTTCTCCATTTTAAAAATGATTGTGTTAATTTTTTTTTTTTAATTCATTAAAATTTGAAATAAATAATATTGTATAATGCTTTTCTTAAAATAAATTATAATTATCTTTCTTTCTTTTTTTTTTAATGATATTTATTACAAATTTTTTTTTTTGGGTTTTTATTCTTTTAATTACATTTAATTCTTAAATTTTTCTTTTTTTTTTTTGTTTTCTTTTTAACTATAAATATTTATATACAATAAAAAGTACATTTAATAAATTTCTCATTTTTATTACCACAAAAAATAAAAATGGAAATTATAATATTATATTCCTTTTCTTTTATTATTCTTTTTGCTATGCAATTAAATAATTTAATTATTTTTTTTTTTTACATAAATTCATTTATTATAACAAATATTATTTTTAAATAAGAATGATATGAGGACCTAAACTGTTTCATTTTCATAAAGCAGCAAAGTTCCAATTTTAAATTTTGAAGATAGAAATAATGAAGTCTTCTTATAACAATGTATATCCAGAGATCAACAATTAACCGGACACATTATTCATGGAGTAAATAATTTGAACATAATTTAATTTCAGTATTTCAAATACTATTTGAAAGCTTGACATTATGGAATGGAAACTGTGTAACTCGATTTAGCCTAAGATCGTATCGAAAAAGTATAGCCAATGATTCTGCTTTTTCGATTAGATTTAATCTTAATAAACTCCTCAAAGTGTTCATTACTATAAAATGATCCATATTTGATCCAGTTTGTCAGACTAAATCTCACAAACTAGTTGAAAAATGAAACAAATGTTAATTAAAACTTGTTGGAGTTTGACAAACATGTTTGAGTATCATGCCTATAGCTTTATGCACACAATCAATATTACGCTATCCCCCATGACAAGAAAAATTCACTACTTATTTTATGTCCATGAATCAAAGATTACAAAAATCACGTAATGCACATCCATCGCCATTTTTTTCGTGACGTTTTAGGTGCCTTCTTTACAATTATGATTTGCCATATTGTTATTTTTTTTTATTGAATAGTTAATTAAAAGGTTAAGTGTGTAAGAAGAAAAGTGTGGTACAAATGTATTGTACAGCTTCAAATTGCTGTAACAGTAACAAAAAGGAAAGAAAATCCTTTACATCCATGTTTCAAATTGGTTTTGTCTGCACATATATGTAACCAGTGCCCGATCCAAACAAAGTTCCCTTTTTAAAACGATTTATCCTTTGTAACTTATATTTTGAACTTCTTTATGTAAGTTGCTAGAAACATGATGCAAATCTTAACGTTTTGAAAATTTTTAAGTCGTTTTCAAGTATTTCTATGTCTATTGGTTTGTCTACCTGCCTGTGAACAATATTGCGATTATATTTATGAAGCGATTGAAATGAAAATTGGTAAGAAGAATTCTTCACCTTTAGAATATAGTTCTATCAGTTCGAACGGTACGGTCGACTCGAAACTTCGGGCTAGTTGCCGAACCAAAGTTCAGTTTTTTTTAATTTTTAAATGGGAGAATAATGTAAAATTTTTTTATAAATAAAATTTACTATTAGGAATTTTTTCAATTAAAGAACAATAATGTCTAAAAATCAACTGAATTCGATTACAATTTCGGATAGCTATTATCAAACAAAATCTATTCCAAAAAAATAAATCGTGCGAAGCGATTTCGTAAAAAATTTTTCCGAACAACTGATTTGTTCGATAAAATAATTTAATACTTGTGCATAGAAGTTTCATTAGTGGGTTTACGCTACAGACTGTTTTAAATAAAATAAATGAAAAAATTAAATTATCAAAACAAGGCACCTAATACGTCACACGGCTGGGATTTTAATGCGTAATTTTTATTCTTTTATTCACGGGGAAACTGTGTAATTTGATTTAGTTTCAATCAAATTACATGATTTCACTTTAATACGTTCATTATAATGAACATATTTAAAACATTGCCTATTCTTCATAATCACTTTTATATATAATCTGAATTTTTAATAAATGCAATTATAAATTGAAATTTAAAACTTTTTATAAACATATGTTACTGGAAAAAAAAAACTAATATCGTAAATCCAATATAAATTCAATAGATTTACGATATTTGTTCAAATGTCAATTTAAAAAAAGGAATGTCTTTCCAAAATGCGTTTTTTTTTGTTTAATTTTCTTAATTAAAAAATGTAATAACAAAATTATTTATATTAGAATAAAACATATATTATAATATTATATATAAAAAAAGAATTACATATTTATAACAAAAGCGAACAAAGAAAAAAAATAGTAATATGAATTTCCCCAACACCGAAAATAATTATTTTATCATGTACATTGTTTTTTTTTAATTAATTAATATTAACAACAAATAAAATTGAAAAGTTTTATAATAATAATAATAATAATAATAATAAAAAGAAATCATTTTTAATTGACTAATCGCATTGATAAGAACAAAATTAATGTAATACTTTTTTTTGAGGCCCGATTTTCTTATATATTACTTTTTTTTTTACATACACATTTTTTCACGTTTTAAAATTACTTGATAAAAATTTGAATTATTCAATTTAATAATTAATTTTAAGATATGATTTTCTTTTTTTTTTTAGGGCATGTAAAACTGAATTAAAAAAATCCAAAATGTGTTATTTTGTAATCGAAAAATTTTTTATGAAAAATATTGAATTAGTTGAACGATTAAAATTTAATAAGAAGCTCTCAATTTGAATTGAATAAAAACATATACAAAAGAGATAATACATTTATATTTAAACAAAAATTTACTAAAAACAAAAAGAAAAACAATTTATTTCACTTTTTCGTGATGAATTTGTTACTGTTCCCTCCGTATTTTAGGACTTACAGACAGCCAATTGTATTCTTGACAAACTAAGAATCATATAATTTTTCCCATTTTGTATTCATTTTGGCACAGTTTTTTTTCTGCAAAGACCTTAACTCTTTATTAATAGCAACTTCAGATTTATGCTTAAACCAAGCATCACACACTTCGTTTGCATCAGGGTTGGCAAACTTCATTATAAAAATGTGTCGCGATCTACCTACATTAGTAGGTGACATATGATTTAACAAATGATATTTTCTTTCCACATTTATTTAAAATGAAAACCGTGTTTTATTTTAAATCTAATTCCATCATTAGCTATGACTTTTGCTCATCTTTCAAGCAGGACACGGATTCCGCGCCGAAAGAATTGTTCGTCTTTCAAAACAATCCAGTCTTCGAGCTATTTTCATACTACCTCCAAAAATTGAGCATATGTGTATCAGCAGGGTTATGTTGCATCGACCGAAACAAATGTTAATCGAAGGGAGCAATGTCTGGTGAATATAGCAGTTGGGGTAGCATTTTCCAGCCAAGGGCTGCCAATTTTTTTCGAACCGGTTTAACAACATGCGGCCTAGCGTTATTATGCTACAAAGTCACTTTACTGTGTCTACGATCCCATTCTGGTCACGCTTTTCCTTCAAAGCGCGATTCAATTTGATCCATTGTTGTCTGTAACGATCAGTGGTGACTGTTTCACCAGTTTTCAAACGTTCATGGTAGACCACACCTTTCTGGTTCCACCAATCATGATGACACGACACTTTATAAATAATATTTATTATTTGAAGAGTAATCATAAAAAAATACAAATTAGATTTTATTTCTGTCGACTATGACCGACTTGTTAGCCATTCTTGGTTTACATGATCTACTTGAAGTCGATTTCAATCCAAAAATCGTGCATGTAAAACTCAAAACAGAGTTCTTTTTTTTTTTTTACAAATACGAACAAACAGTTAAGAGTCTTTGCAGAAAAAAAAGCTGTTCCAAAAAAAGAATACAAGTTGAGAACTCCTAATATCATATTCTCTTTGATACAACCATAAATCAAACACAGATCATTTTGTGTCGGAGCCAGCTCACTTGGACACACTTTGAATGTTTTACTTTTTTTTCAAATGATCCTTGGAGATAAATTACCATTTTACTTACATGATTCAACCTAATATATACAATAAAGAAATTTTTTCTTCTTTGTTTTGAATAAATTAATAAATTTTCTAAATTAATAATTTCAATAATAATTAAAAATGAAACAAATTTATATAATTTCATTTTCTTATGTAACTTAAAGTGTCATAATTCTCAGCTTTCCTTATTTTTTACCAAATAAATAATTTAGTTACGAACCTAAAAAGGTGCAGCACATTAGTTGTAAATAGTGTTGGCATTTTTAGGCCCGTATCCAAATTGTCATTTGTAAAAATTAGGGAGATCGGAATTAGGAAGGGCTATTGGAATGAAAACATTATTGGCGTGTTTTCTTTTTACTAGTTTCGTCTCAGAGCAAGGAACAAGTTGTTCCTTTTGTTGTTATTTTTAATATTAAAATTTTGCTCTGCTCTGGATCAAATAACGTAAAACTCAATTGACATCATCGAATCATGCAAAATTTACTAACAAATGTGAGTGAGTTATACATAGTATATCTTACTCATATTCACATGCACTCACAAAATATCTCGGACAAATCTTTTGCATTCAATATTTGATTTTTGCATAATACTAGAGACACACATATGGTATAGATATCATGAATCAAGAATACCATGTAGTATACCACATGTATGTCACTTTATACCATTTCAAAAAAAATAAGACATAAATATGATAATGAAATGGAATCAGCTGTACTATAGTATCGATACCATAGTATGAATACTATATGTGTGTCTCTCATATAATAAGCGATCGTTTATCTTACTCATATCGCTAGTTTATTTTACATGCCTCGATGATGTAAATTGGGCATAAAATGTCCTAATTCAGACTTCCTTAGTTTTAATGAATAGCAGTGTTCATCTTTTTAGACCCGTAACTGTTATTGGGTAAAAACAAGAGATATCGGAATTAGGATACTTTACGTAAGTGAACAGAAATACGCCGTAAGTTTTTAATTGTGAAATTTTCTTTAGATTTTTTTTCTTCTCTATTTAAATTTGAAATAAATTTAACAAAATAACTTAATTACAGATTAGTTTTATATAAATCGTAAGCTTCCGAAATTAATTCATGTTTTCTTTATCTTTTTTTTTTTATATGGAAGCAGATTTCTTTAATATAAGTTTTGTTTGTTTTTAATAATTCAATTATAACAATATATATATTGCTTAAATAATATTGCAAAATATTGTCGTGCTAAATAATCAGATATCGAAGAAATAAATTATTTTTTAAGGTTGTTAGGCTAGGTACAAATTTTCATTGATACTGATTCTGTTAGGCGACAATATTTTAAATAAAAAATATATAAAACTATAAACTTGAATATCTTTTCGGTAAGAACAAAATTATTAATAAAAAATAATTGTACGTAATTGAAAATTTGAAATAAGAAACAAAATTTAAGTAACAAAAAAAAGAAATAGAATCAATCAGTCGGAGTAATTGTAAACTCAAGGAATTCTGGGTGTTTATTTGATAACTTGCAATGCTTTATATCCTAACTAACTAAAATAGGTATTGAAAAGTGTCTTTAAAACCATTTCTAGAACTGGATCAGTACCAGTAAAAATGTAAAAATAATTGCTAAAAAATCTACTTCCAGCTACTTAATCAAAACATTTAAAAGTAGCTAAAAGTAAATTCCGCCAAATTTTCATTCGGGAGGTTTTTCGTTAAACGTCAAACTTTTATAAATAAAAAATTTCTAAACAAAATTAAAAGTTTAGCTTTATATTAAAAAATTATAAAATAGAATGTGCTCAGCTAACATTTACCACGTTTTTATTAACTCGCTTTCTTGTTTGTTTGTCCAGTACAAATCTTGCAATCGATTTTTAGCTAACTTCCCGACTAGCTAGACATTTGAAACTTTTAGAATAGCTCAGAACACGATGACAATGCATTCGTTTAGCCATCTTTAAGCAAAATTGAATTCATTTTCAGTAAATTTTGTTTTGTATGGAAACTTAGTCCGGAAATAAAAATTTTAAAAAAGTATTTACTAATACATAGAATTGTCAAGTTTATATGATTCAACAGAAAATTTAAAAAGTTCTTTTTATCTTGTAATTATTTCTTTTGTAGAAAGCTACTATAATTTTGTGTTTTCCTACGACTTTACTTTGTATATTACTCCGAAATTAAAGAAATATGTTTGTTATTATTGAATATTAGGGCTTCTCAAACGGAATTCCGGGATTTTCTCGGGATCCCGGTAATAAAGAAGTGAACATTTTTTTAAGCTCGTTTTATAAGTAATATAATTTTTTTTATTTAATTTAGTGTATTAATCAATTTTTTTATTGTTTTTAGTATAAAAAAGGATCTAATAGTGAATTTTATTTTTCTTGTTTTGAACTGAAAAAAATATATCATCTACAAAACAACATATGGTACACAAAAGTGGATTAAATAAACCCTGAAACAGAAATTGTCCCATTTTCTGGATTTAAATTTTACGGGAAATGACAAGCCCTATTGAATATTGCAGGACGATGTTAATATTGAAAAAAACAGTTATGTTTGAGTGGTTCGATCCTGAGGAGTTATCACTTTATGAATTACTATTTGTCGCCTTCAATGTTCTAGAAATGCTTTTGAGAACTTTTCAATATCTATTTTAGTTCCAAATAAGAAAGTTTTCAAATAGACATCCAATAAAATGCATACGTATCTAAAGAACAAGTGATGCCCGTTCTTTTGTGAGCTTAAACCGATCTACATATATTATTTATGCTTATCGCAAATTAATATTTACCTCGTATGATTCCTATTTTGAAATAATTTTTTGAAATTTTTAAGAAATGATATTATTTAAGTTTTTATTTTTTTAATTATTCGCTATATATCATTGAAAAGCATTATTAATTGATTGATTATTAAAATTGAAATTAGAATTTTGCATGCTATTATTAAAATTATTGAAATTTTGTTGTTGTGTCATAATAGAAGGAATGTTTTGTATTAGATTTGTATTATTATGTGGTGGACTTGTTAATGGTGACATATTACCACCAGTATTATTGCCAATTTGAAAACCAGTCGGTGATTGTATTGTTAATGGTGTTTTAATAGGACTTTGTATTTTTAATTGATTCATTGATAATGCCGGACCATTTCCTTTATTATTTTTACCAGATAATAAATTATCAATATCAATTTTTAAACCGGCATCCGACCATGTCGAACCAACTTGTACTGTTTTATTGCTTGAATTTTTATTTGCTATATCAATATTTGTTTCATTAGCATTAACTGGTTGTAATAATGTATTTGATGGTTGTAAAATATTGTCTGAAATGAAAGAGAAATAGTTTTTTTAAAAGTAATATTCAAATAAAATTGAAATAATGGTTAAAAATATTGGGTTACTGATTATTGGATAAATGGTTTGGATGGATCCAGATGAAATACAACTAGAAATTTCGAATCTATGATTATAATTTTAAATGAGTTTTTTTTTTTGTATACTATCCACAATCAGTAGGAGTATTCTTTTTCCGTGGTATTTTATTATTTTCTATAGAAAAATACCGAACTTTATACCAATACGATTTACAACGATATTGGTATAAACTTAATTTGTAATATGGTATTGTAGACGTATTTTCTACTACACTATTTATAGAAACTAGAAGATCTGTATATCCAAAACTACTAGCAAAAATTTACTATGAAAGAATATCATTAGATTTAGCTAATGTATTGTATTACAGAAGTTAGCACACAAAGCTTGCTGGCCTATTGTACTTCCTCCTTAATAGGTTTAAGATGGTCGATCCCTTTCCCAAACCGTTTAGTCTTTCTGATGAAAGAGAACACTGTGGTTAGGTCCAGATTTGCTAACCCCCTACTTTTATAAAGTGCAAGTTTCGGATAATCACACAGAAAACTTTCGGCTGACTTATTTTTCTTCAGACATGCTCCATACATTTGAGTTTAAGTTACTTCTACTCTTCAGATATGTTAATTCAAGGAGCATTGTCCTTTCACGATGCAGAGTTTTACGTTCCGAGTCCCAGCAACCTTTTATTTCTTCGGCAATTAGTTGCCACCTCTAATGGTATCGAAGGCTGAATTCCTTACACGAGCCAGATGTAGCTGAATTTTCTTTGTAAATTATTGATATTTTGAAGAAAACATTTTAGTTTTTGAAGAAAACATTTTAGTTTTTGAAAAACCCCTTTAAAAAAATTTCCATACTTTATTATTTTAAATCAAAATTGTTTTATACAACTTTTTTCTTTACACATTATTATAATTATAATAAGAAAAAACAAAAAGAAAAAATTATTCAGATAAAATATAAAAACATAATCCAAGAATTTGGCTTGCAAGATTTCTGCATTCTTCATTTTTCTCACCACTAACAATTGAATAATTAAGACATTCTTGAAGCCAATTTTTAATTTCGATACAATCATTGTAAAATTCATTTTGTAATAAATATTTTGGTGTTGTACAAAGAATTGAACCGATTAATTGTAAAACACTTAAACGTACTTTTGGATCTAAATGAAATCGTATGAATGTATAAATTTGAAATATTTCACGTGTCATTTTATCTAGAATTGAACAATTCTGTGCTGATACAATAATTATTGATAAAGTATTTAGAAAATTCACTAATAATATTGTATCCATATCGGTTTTTTCATTTTTTGTCGACATTATAATTTCAAATTTACAATTTCCACGAATTAATGGGAAAAAAAATGATCCAACATAATTTGAAAATTTATTTTCTTTTTCAATTATATTTTCATGTTTTGATATAAAACGTTTAGTTTTAAGTTTAATACGTTCTTGTATAATTCTTTGTGTTTCCAAAAGTTTATCATTTGTTGGGAATTTTTTCATAAATGTTGATTTTTGTTTCGATTTCTTTAAATCTGGTGATTTCTCTAAATCTGGAATTGTATTCAAAACAATTTCTGATAATAGCTTTGCTGTTTGTGCTAATATATTTAATATCATAATACGTGTTTGTATCGAATATATATTTGTTGAATGAAATTCACCACATAAATATTCAGCACAATCTTTTGGATAAATTGTACAAATTGTTAAACAATTTATAAATTTTATATTATCAAAATTTTCATAGTAAAATTTCATTTCTAAATTTAGAAATAAATGTAAAAGTTCAATCGCCAATTTAATATCATTATTTGATAATTGATTTTTAATTAATTCAGTTGAATATTTCATATTCATATCAAATAAATCAGCATCATTACAATTGGATGATAAGGTTTCTTTTAAATCTAATAGAAATTTTGGTTTTTTATTTTGTACAATTCTTGTATCATTCGACATATCATATGGATTTAAATCATCATCATCATCCGAATCTAAATCATTATCGCGAATATTCTCTTCAGTTTTATTTTTAATAATAAGATTTTGTATTTCTTGTTTAATTTCAATTTTCTTATTAATACAAATATCTTCTTTTTTTGTATTAACATCAAGAATGGTATAATTAAAAAATTCTTTATATAAATCAATATTTTCATTATCATTTTGTATTTCAAATAGTTTATTTAAAGAATTATTCATTTCACAATTTTCTTCTGCAAGTTTTCGTAAATTTTGAACTTCATTTAATTCTATTGAATTTGTATAATCAAATTTAAGTTTTTCAATATCTTGATCATTATCTAATATACCTAATATTATTTCAGCTGTTATCATACCGACATTACGAATTTTCTCATCAGAATATTCTAAATGATTTTTAATACCATCATAAAGTAGTTTCTTAATTTCATATATTTGTAATTCGTTCATTTTAAAAATCACCATCATTTTTGATAAATTTATTGTCGATAATATTATTAATTTTGTTATATATAAATGTTGTTCGAAACTTGTTTTTAATATTGATATTTTATTTGACCAAATTTTTAATAAATCCATTAATAAATTAATTAAAATTGTATTACGTCGATTATCTTTAGAATCATCAGCAACAGCGGTTAAATATTTTACGAAATTTTTTATTTCATAATCATTTTTAAGAATACTTAAAAATGGAATTTTCATTTTTAAACAAAATTCCCAATCATTTGATTTTAAAATTGCTAAATCAATTAAAATAAATACATTTAGATTTTCATGTAATATTAAATTTCCAATTATTAATATTGCATTTTTATTTAATTTTAAAAATAATGAATTTATCAAATTCTTATAAACATTATTTTTTAAACATAATATTTCGAAGATTTTTAATATATTTTTTAATTGATTTGATATATTTTGATGAAAATTTATAATAATACGACTTAATAGATTCTGCATAAATTCAATTTGATAGAAATTCAATTCAATATTATATTCAAAAATTGATTTCATAATAAAATGAAATGCTCGAATAAAATGAATAAGTAATAAATGTCCATAAATGTTTGGTTTATATAAATTTGGAATATTATAATTGAAAATATTTCCTAAACGATCTGGAATTGTTATTAAAAGTTGAATGAAATCATTTTGTAATTGTTGCCTTTTCGAAACGAATAAATCATTTGCTTGTTGTGTTTTAATTGAAATACTTGCATAAATAAATCCACTTGATAAAAATGTTTCATTTGTAATTAATATATCAAGAATTTGTGAATATATTTTTGGATTTTTTGGCATTTCTTTTAGGATATTTTGTAAACTTTTATAAATAAATATAAAATTATGATCAATTTGATAAATATTGTAAATATTTTTCAATATTTCATTTTCGATAGGCCATAAATTTAGAATGTTTTCTGTTAGAACATTTAGAATATTTTCATAATAATTTTCAGCAAAATCCATCCATTCCAAACGTTTGTAGTCCTCATCGAATTCACATAATAATTTTTGTGGTGTTATAGGACCCGGAAGATTTTCCAAAATCTTTTTTAAATATAAATCAATTTCATTCATTCTACTTGAAGATTTACAATTTCCAAATTCTAGAATTTTTTTTAGAATTTTTTCAATATTTATTTTTGGCCCGGCTTGGAAGTATGAATGATCTGATGATATTACAGCTGTAACGGGAAAACACAAATATTTCCCGATTGGAATACATACATTTTTTTTTTTATAGAAATTCGAATTTATATAAAAAGTTTTAAAAGGCTTTTTTCAACACTAAAGAAGAATAATTTGAATAATATTTTTTGTGAAAAAACTAACATAAATCATTTATTTTTTCTTGTAATTTGAATATAAAATATAAATACGAAATATTGTATTATTTTATATATTTATAAGTAAGGCAACCGAAAATTGGCTCCTTATGCGTTTAAAATATTTTACAGGTTTTTTAGATTAAGTTAACTCTTTTCTAAATGAAATTTAGCCTTTTGCAACTTAACTTAATCTGAAAAACCTGTAAAAACAAATTTTTAAACATTAAAAATATGATTTATAAAATTTAAATTTTCGTTAGTTAACATAAAATGGAAGTACCACTGTGTTCAAAAAGTAAGGTGAATTTTGTTGTAAAATTAAAAATTTTTATTTATTCTTCCAAATCGATTTTGTCCCCCTCAAAATAATCCCCCCGACTTATGCCAACGTTTCTTCCAATATTTGAAGCATGCTAAAAAGTCGTCCTCAGGTATAGCCTTCAATGCGCGTAGCGATTCACGTTTGATCTCTTCAATCGACTCAAAACGATTTCCCCCATTTCCCCGGAGTGGTCTCTTGAGCTTTGAGAACAGCCAGAAGTCACACGGTGCTAAATCAGGCGAATAGGGTGGTTGCGGAGCGACATGAGTGGAGTTTTTGGCGAAAAACTCACGCTCTTTTTCGAAAAAATTGTGAAATTTTGACACCAAACGCGATTTGACTGTTTTGAGGCACAAATGATCCTTCAAAAGATTTTCTTTGAAAAAAATTCAACTTTGTCGATCATTTTTTAAATAAATTATGCATAAATCAAATAAATACTAGCAAATTCACAAAAAACTTTATTGAATGATATTAAAAAATAATTTTTTTCACGAATTTATGAAATTGATTATGAGATTCTTATTACGATATCCACATTTATATGGAAATTTTACGTAACTAAAATTTATCGGGATCTCAGGCCCTGACCCCGATAAATATTTGGGTTATGTTGTTGTTGCTTTTACATGTTATGAAGCAGACATAGACCCTAACTTTGATGAAAAAAACACAACTAGTAAATTGATTACATATATGAGTAAAGAAAAAGAGTCTTTCATCCATTCATTTCAGATTTAAAAGAATAAGCACCCGGAACTGAACCAGAAAAACATACAGTAACTGAAAGTCGGTCTATAGCCGATTTTTTGATGCCCTATAACAGAAATGGAACAGAAAAACTGTCAAAACTAAAAATATTTTAAGGTTTTTTCGTCATAAATTTGTTTCCTCTTTCCAAAATCTCCTCTCATTTGCAGGTAACCTGGATCCTAATAGCATAAATCTAATCTTCAAAGCGGTGTAATAGTTTTTAAAGTACATCAAATAACTCTATGTATAGACTTATTTTGTCCTAGGATTATTTCTTTCTCCACTATCTTTAGAGCGATTTTACTGAAATTTACCATGGTATCGTCTATTTATGTCGTTAACCAATATAATTAATTTAAACAAAATTGCTTCACAAATTGCCCAATTAAATCCAAAAAACCATATAAAAACGACAAAACTTTCTGGTCACTCTGGTTTTTGCTTAATAACTTCACTCCCCTCGGTCGATTTTGCTGAAATCCAATACCAAATCCAGTTAAGGAATAACCAACTCACATTCTAAATTTCAACAAAATAACTTCTGGGTAAAGTACACATTTTGAGTGGTACAATAATACTAGGTGGGGTGAAAAGTAACCTCCTTGACCGCCAGAATGCGCTGCTACTGCAAAAAAGGTTATGGTTTGGCAGACATGCCAAATTTCAGTGCGATACTATCGTAAGTTTTGTTTTGACAGCCGATTGTTGTTGACGTGTTTGGCATCGCGATTTTCGTTCTCTCATAAAACATTATTTTTTGAGAGGCAAAACGGCGAAGGAACAAAAGAAAAGTTGGATGAATATTATGGGGCTAATGCTCCGTCAGATTACACCGTCAAATATTGGTTTCGAGAGTTTCGTGGTGGCCGCAACTCCACTACCGATCAAGTCCGCAGCGGCAGGCCCTCCGATGCGGTTACAGAGGACTGTCATGGCATACTCTTCGTGGACTACCTCGAAAAAGGAAAAACCATCAACAGCGAGTATTATTGTGCATTATTGGAGCGATTGAAGGCCGAAATCGCTGTAAAACGGCCTCACATGAAGCGAAAAAAAATTTTGTTTTTGCAAGACAATGCACAAGAGCATCGCAACCACGGCTAAAATCAATGACTTACGGCTCCAATTGCTGTCGCATCCACCGTATTCGCCCGATTTGGCTCCCTCGGACTATTATCTCTTCCTAAACCTCAAAAGATGGCTCATCAATAAAAAATTTAGCTCACGCGAGGAAATCATCGACGCCGCGGAGGAGTATTTTGCAGACCTTCCGGAAAATTACTTTTCGGACGGGATCAAGAAGTTGGAAAATCGCTGGAATAAGTGTATCGAGCTAAAAGGGGACTACATTGAATAAAATAAAAAAACATTTTTAAACAAAATTTTTTTCATTCCCAAGGAGGTTACTTTTCAGCCCACCTAGTATGCCGTAACAAACCGATGTTAAAATGCAAAGTTTTTCCTGAAATGGATTGATATCTTGCTGGTTTCTAAATTCTGATGTAGATAAAAAACATACAAATGCATATTTCCGGTTGCCCTACTTATAAGTAAAAAAAAAAACAAAAATATAAAAATCAAACAAACCTTGTTGAATTCCAGAACTGATTGTTAAATCACCTAAATCGGATAATAAATCTGCAGCTGATGTAGTTTGAGTTGATGGAGCTGTTTCCGATGAAAATATATCACCAGAAATAGAAGTAATATTTGAATTACCAAATAAAATATCACTATTCACATTTTCTTGTTGAACATTTGTATTTGTGTTTGGAATAGTTCCAGTAAAAGCTGAACCAAAATCAGCAAAATCATTACCACCTTCTGTTTTTAATGGAATCGGTTTTATATTAGTTATATTAGTTTTCACCGAACCACCAAATGCACTTTCAAAATCACCAAATTCTTGATTATCCTCGGCTCTTGGATTGAAATCATCAAAATCATCATTTGATTTATTATTGGCTGGTGATGGACTAACATTTGATGAGCAAGTTTTAAATAAATCATCTAATAAATCGTTTTTCGTATCCGTTGATGATATTTTTGAATTATTATTATCATTATCATCATCATCATTTGTTGAGAAAAGATCATCAGTTGGTGTATCACGATGTGTTGGTGAATGTATTCCCAAATCTTTTGATTTACCATAATTTGTTGCAGCACCCATGTCAATTTTTTTACTTGGTAATACTGTTTTAGTTTGGCTTTGCTTATTTGGACCTTTTATATTCATATTAATTGTTGGATTTGTAATTTTCGGTTCATAAGCAGGTTCTGGTGGGCTTGATCTTTCTTTATCACGATATCTTCTGGATAATAATAAAAGAAAAGAAAGCATAAATGTTTATTATATCAAATTGGAATTTTCGAATATAAAGAACTTTTTTTTAGGTTTGTAAATTACCTTGGACTTGGTGAATCATTATCGGAATCTTCTCTTTCAGCTTCATATTGATAATCTTCTTCATCAAAACGATTTGAAGGACGATTATCAGAATCTAAAAATATATATATGTAATTTTTAGAAAACATTTTTAAACTTCATAAATTCTACTTACACCAATTTTTATCTTCATTTCTATGTGCTGCATTCCAATTATCATTATATCCACTACTAAAACGCATTCCCATCGCTTCAGAACTCATTCCAATATATTTATCTTTATTTCGTTTAGCTTTTTTCCTTTCGTCTCGTAGTTTATCATCATCCTGAATGAAATCTATAAGTTCACGTACCTAAAAAGAGGTTTTTTTGTTGAAATTATAATTGTTTATACACCTTTTTTGTGGGTTTTTACTTTATGTCGAACATTAATTCCTTGATCTTTTCCATTCTCATCAGTAAATGTATAATTTTCTAGTGATCTTAAATCATATATATGTTCTCTAGCTGATGTAACAACTCTTTCCGATCCATTTCTTACTAAATAATTTAATAGTAATAAACTCTGAAATTTAAGAAATTATTTTTTTTCTAAATTTTTCCCCAAAAATGAATAAATTTACTTTATAAGTTCTACGCCAATTTGTTTTATTATCTTGTAGCATTCTTTTCCATAACATTGACATAACTTCTGGAAAATTTTCATATGTAAATGTTGCATGTGCTAATTCTTGCATAAGTGGCCCTGTTGGGCCCCATGGATCATCATTTGTGGCTTCACGAACTTTTCCTTCGATTTCAGTGTAATTCATTACCACATTTGTTCTATATATATATTTTTTTGAATTAAAAATTAGATTCAATTATAGAAAAAAACATACAAGTCGTCGTATTCCCTTACCCCGATGTAAACCATGATGTACTGTGGTATCTGCTGTATAATTCGATTTTTTTGTATATCAAAATACGAGATCATACAACTATGCAACGATACAACATGTTTTTACAACGGTGATGAGGGAATACCAATACAATATTTATTTTTAACTAAATTTGTAATTGTAAAGTATTAAATTGTAAATCTAATTATTGATAACTTATCAAATTTTTGATTAAAAATTTTTATCGTCAAATTGAAATAAGATTTAAAAAATTATGGTTTTATAAAAATCTGAATAAAAATAAAAGAATATTTTTCCTATCTAATTTGAATAACAAAACATTATTTTTATTGATGCAAAAATTGCTATATTTATTAAATCGAAGGTTATTTATCTTGGAAAATAAATGTATGACAAATTTTTGTATCCAAATTTTGATTATATGTCTGACTTCACAGCAGAGCTCCGCAACCGATGTGACGCGTTCGAAGAGGAGAAAATGAACATTAAAATACGTTAATTCAAAAGAAACAAATATTTGCCTATTAGGTATTTATTGCCGCTGACATTTGGTTCAGAAAGAATTCTACCAAGCTCTATGAGCTTCAACATGAGGACAGTCAATTTCTGTTTATCAAAACATGCCCGAAGCTGATAACCAACTATTTTTTTATAACATGGAATATGTCCAATTTTATTCAAAAAAAGAGCATTTTCAGAAAATTTTAATTAATTGTTTTATTACAAAGAAATCTGTTGCGGAAACGTATCGTTTGCTCGTAAAAGTTTACGCTTTACAAAGTGCAAATAATGCTTCCAAAAGAATGATTTTGATGTTGAAGACAAAGAACGTGGAAAACCATTAAAAAAAAACTTGAAAAAGCTCAATTGGAAACATTATTAGATGAAATTTCTTTTCAAACATTTAAGGAGTAGATGTTGATAAGTCAACAGTGCAAAAAAGATAAGTTTTTTAAATCGAATTATTACTGATGATAAAAAATGGATTCATGAAGACAATCCTAAATGCAAATCAACATTGTTAAAGCCAGAGTCTCTCAGCACAAAAACAAAATGTTCACGGTTCAAAGGTTTTGCTATGTATTTGATATTATGACCTGTGCTGCAATCATCTGAAACTATCGCTGGCAATCATTATCGACTATCAATAATATGTTATAATTCTCGAAGCAAGTTCTAACCAAAAAACGATCAGAATAAGAGAATAGTCATAATAAGATTATTCTCCAATATAACAATACCAGACCACATGTTGCTTAATCTGTCCAGAACTACTTACAAGAAGTAAACTGGGAAATTCTACTCTAGGTGGCGTTTTTACCAGATATTGCTTCATCAGATTACCAGTTATTGCGGACCATGCTATCAAGCCTTTCTGAACAAGACTTCCATTTTTATGGAAACATCAAAAGAACCGGATTTCTTCTTTATTTGGTCTGAAAAATGGATGAAGGTTATAGCATCCAATGTGGCAATTGTTAACAAACAAATGTTATATGGAATCTCCTAACACGTTTATTTCTTTTGGATGGATTAATATATTCATGAAATGGGAGCACAAATCTTGCGAAGTTTTATATTAATATTAATAATTCTAAAACCATTTGCACTAGATATTTCTTTCTTTTATTTAATTACACAAGTTTAAAGAGAACTAAATAATCTTATTGGATTTTTTTTTTTTATTATTATAGAATTTCAAAAGCCTAATTTTAGTTTCTATATTTTTTCACGAATATATTTTTTCCAAAGCATAAAAAAACATTTGAAAAAAAAAATGTCATGGAAAATATAAAAACTAAAGAAAATTATAACAGGAAAGGAATTAGACATATTCAAGGTATTTTTTTTTAAAAGACTTTTTTTTGTTGAATGAAAAATAAATGCATTCAAAGTTATTGCATTTAAATTTTTAATGAAAATTGTTGAATATTCCGCAATTTCTTTTTTTGCTTTTACTAAAATTGAAATGTGTGCGTTAAGTAGCATAGTTGTAATTGAGCGGAAAACGGGACAGCGAGACAATTTTTTTAAAAGATTGTTTAAGCCGTTTTTATCTTTATACCAAATTTATAATCGTAAGAAATACAATATCTCTAATTTTATTATAATGAAAAATAATAGTAAAAAAAAAAGAAATCCAAAAACTAGAAAAAAAAAATTTATCATCATCTAGATTTTCATGTTAATTATTAATTTACACTTTTTATATTCCTTATAAATTTAAATAAATGCTAATTAATATTGCCTATCAAAATATTTATTGTGCTAAAATATTATCAACACAATAGGAATTTGATCGGAATAGAAGAAAAAAAAAACTGTAGCAAAAAAAACTTTTTTTCACATACACTTTATCAGCAAACTCTCGCACTTTCCACATACTTATAAATTTATCAACCATTTTGATATAACTTTATTGAAATTGCACTTTTTATTAACAAAACAAAAACCTTTTTATAATTATTATTTCAAATAATAAACTTTTGGTATTAGAAAAAAAAGAAATGATTTTCAATTTAGAATCCGAATTGGTGACGTTGATTGGACTGTCTGAAAATAATAAATGTATTACCAGATGCAACAATTTAACACCGATTCTTTTTCGGATAAGAAATTTAAACTACTACTTTTTTGTTGTTTTTACATATTATTTCACCCAATTTCCATTTGTTGTTCTACAACCGTTGAATAATGAAATTGTATTTTCACTTAAGTTCTTTATTATAGTCAAATTTAAAATTTGTACACGGCTGTATATGTAAATTTTAGTGAAATTAGCATTTTTATATTTGAAAATATTAGTTATCTTACTTACATCAATTCCGAAAATTTTGCACAACTGTATTCAAAAAACAAGTGGAAATTGGGTGCTTCAACTTACGTTTGGTAGTTACTTAAAAAATCCTTTATATATCTAGTTTTTTAAAAATCCTACATAATGGCAGTAAGAGTAAGTACAATTCAGAATGTTCATACAATATACTAATTGGATTCTATTTTCCAGGTGAATTTCAACATAATATTATTTCTGACTAGTCTCAAAGCAAATTTCAGTTCTACCAAATCACAGTAAGTAGAATTAAGTTTAAAATGTTCGCACAACTAATTGCTTTTATTTTCCAGACTTATTTGATAAATCCCAGATCGGCGCAGGGCGACCAGTTTGACAAAACTGGAGCAAGGCAAAGACTGGGAAGGGTCAAATCTGTTCGTGAAAGAGTAAGTACAATGAAGTCTAAAATGTACATACAATATACTAATTCTTTTCTTTTTTCTAGCTGAAATTCAAATATACAAGGGTGCGTAAACTGCATGCTATCCATGTATGTGCTACCCACCCAAGATTTGTGGAAGCGTTTGAACGCCTGACTTGCAGGCGTCATCCTGAAGCAGATTTCGCCACCCCGACCGGGCGGGGTGGCTAAATAGAAAATTGTACTAGAATCTTTGCTTTGTAGGAAAGAGACAACTATGTTATACCCGTCTTGTTTTTGACATTTGGTGAATTACAAACTGTCAATTTGTTTTCGGCACGAGAAGTTTTCAAGCTTTTGATGTCATAACACCTTCAAAATAAATCTTTACATATAAAATATTTTGTAGAAATAAAAGTAATTATATAAATTCATTTATAAAAGTCTTTATATTTTTATAATTACTGACATTTTCCGAAATCTAAGAGGTTATGTAAATTTGTTCCATTTTTAGGAATGCTCGTATTACAGAAGTTATCAAAAGGCCTAATTACACACCTTTCGAGAAGAAAAAGCTCATCAGTATTATCAAGTACTGTTAAAATTCCAATAGATTCACCAGAAACCAAAGCCGATGATGACACTACGACTTCGAGGAAAACGAAATCTAGTAATTAAAAATAAAAAGAAATGTCCCCCTTTTTCACATTACAAAACTCGTTTATTTTAGATTCAATGATAGCAGCCGCATTTGAATCATTGAAATCCGATGATTTACCACAAGAAAAGAAAATCAATAAATCGATCCCTCAAACAACTTCAATCGATGAAAAAATATTGAATGCAAAAACTGTAAATGGAATACTTTCCGTAACCGAAAGTAATGCAGCAATATCAAGGAAGCAAGCACTTAAAGTGGTTTCGATTTTAGCAGAATGGAGTTCAATCAATAAAGTTAAATTATCTGATTTTGAGAATGATTCAAGATTTATAAAATTGTGTCGTTTACTGGGGCGAACTGTTCCTAAAAATGAAAATAATCAAAATAAAACAGTTACCGGTTTTCGTACGGATGATCTCAATACCGTATTAGGTATAGCTGGAGATGATGAAGCAGCTAAACTGGTAGCTAGCATTAGTTTGCCACAAATGGTGAGGGTAATGACAACATTGGGACAAAGAAAACGACGGAGTACACCTCTATTAAGATCTTTAGCATACAATATTAGCAGCAGCTCAGAAAATTTGGATTTAAAACAATGCGCTGATATTTTATATGCAATGGCGATATTAAATTTTTCTGATTCAGTTTTAAGTGCAAAAATTTGTGCTGATATACAAACCGGTCTGCCAATGAACACAGATAAATCAGCAGTAATTGGATCGATTTTGACTAGTCTGGGATTATTAAAATATAGAGATATAGGTAAAATCTTTTTGTCCTATTTGATTTGAATTTTAGAATATCAAATATTTAAAGAATTTTCATTATCTTTTAAATAGATATTTTAGAATCACTTTTTAATTGGATATTGAAAAATCACGAAATTTGTCGACCACAAGATTTGAATGCTATGTTTTTAACAATGGCTACTTTAAATTATAATCCATTAAATGAAGAAGAATTTAAAACCAAATTAGTTCCGTTACTTACGTTGTCGGATTTTCCAAAGATTTCAGATTGGTTAACTCATGTATGGGCTTTATGTTTACTTCGATTTTCGGAAAATAAACATATTGAATCTGTACTAAGGTATGTTTGTAGAGTTTTTCTATTGTCTTTATAATTTTAAAGATTTGTTTTTTTATTATAGCCAAGATTTCATTGAAAAATTGGAAACAGAAAAAGGTGGCTTAACATCAACCATTAAAATGAAACTTTTAAATATAAACAGCTATGCTAAATTGTTTGTTACGAATTACAAAGGACCATTCATTAATTCGGATAGTCCAATATTTAATGTTCTAATCAATCATAATAAATCTAAACAAATTTTATTAAATGGTATGTTGGACGCTTTGAAAAGTTTACTACCATCAAGTACGCATGTACAAAGTTTGGTTGATACGAAAATGGGCTTTCTAATTGGTAGTATTTCAAAAGAAAACAATCGCATTCATTTATAAATATAAAATATATTCAAATTATAGATGCACTTTGTTATTTCGACTCGAAAGGAAATCCTGTAGCTTTAAACAAAGATGATTCAAAAACTATGAAGTAAAAATATTTTGTATTTTTTTTTTTTATGAAATCTTAATATTTATTATGTTTATTTTGTTAGAATTGCAATTATGATAATTGATTTTCATGATGTTTGCCAAGGTACAAATCGATCAACAACTGGTTTAACTAAGATGAACATAGATCTATTAGAAAAGAGTACTTATAAAGTTTTACTTGTGCCGTATAGTGAATTTAATACAAGCGACAAATTACTAAAACGAGTCCAGTATTTAGAGAAGAAATTAAAAGATATTGTTAATAGTAAAAATATTTGAATATTTTGTAAATTATCAAGAAATTTTTAATAAAAATGTATTAAATATATGTATTTAAAATTTTCGAATTTTCATTTTGAAATTTTAATAAAACAAAAAAAAATAATATATTTACTTCAAACCGTTTTATCTGCAATTCCAACATTCACCCATTCATCACTTTCAATGAAATCATGTTCAACTTCTTTTAATTTTTGAAAAGCCGTTTTAGCTAACATATGTTTACTGGTAATTTCTTGTATAATACTATCTGTATAAATCTCATTTAATTTCGTAACATTCGTATGAGCTTCAGCTTCAATTTCTGTTAAACAAATACAATTCCATGGTGACCAATCATCACTCCTAATCCATCGTGGTAATCTAAAAGAAAAGAAGAAGTGTTTGTTTTCTTTTCTTTTCTTTTTGTCTTTATATAATATATCACCTTAACATATTGATATCATTACATTTACTTATTATTGAATGACCATGCCAAATTTTATCAATAATAAATCGTATATCATCTTCTTGCATTATAAAAGCAAATGATGCTGTACCACGATTTCTTTCTTGACGTTGTATTGCGCGTAATATTGCATTGTAAATGGAATTATCAGCTCCAGTTCCCTAAAAAAATGTATAATTGTATGTAATTTTTTTTTTATTTTCGTATTGTTTTCTGATTACTTTCAAGTAATAGCATTTTTTACAAATTTCAATCGAATTATGTCGAGTTTGTAACGCAAATTTACTTATTGGTTTTACAATTTTACATTTATCACACATTCTACTTTCTGGTTCTATTAAATAAAAATAACATAAGTTTCTCTATTATTAAGGACGTGTGCGAATAGTACCTAAATTGACTAAAGTGACTGTTATGCAGTTTAATTTTAGGAGATGACGTACGGAAAGAGATTTTTCATACTTTCAATTTTAAAATATGCGTTAACAATTAAAACCAATAAATAATACTTTGATTACCAGCCATATTCTCCAATCATGTTGATAAATTTATTGATCGATGCCAATACAAGTTTTGTGATACAACGACAACAACCAAAATTGCTACAACTTACAGATTTGGGATATTTTTAACGCTTCGATGATGTAAATTAGGCTTAAAGAACATCAAAAGTAAATTCAGTTTTGTGGAAATAAGTTTCTTTGTTCAATAACCAAAAATATGAAAAATGAAGAAATTACCAGCAACTACTATTGAAGGTAGGCTGGATTTTCTTTATCGTCTTAAAGTAAAATCGTCTAAAGATACAAGCAGAATTGTGTTCCCATTTCCATAACATATTTAAAACTTTTATTCACAAATTCTCTAAACTTTGTAACTTAGAAAATATGATCGGTAAATTAAACCGATTTAAAGATTGCTTTCACGATTAAGCGATCATGTTGAAGTGCTGGAAATAGCAATTTGACCATTTGTGATATAGTTTTAATAGTTTAAGAACTTAAGAACTCAACAATTTCATTCTAAAAAGTTTGTTAAATAATCACTATGAAAACTGGGCACAACAATCATGTCAATCATATCTGTAAGAATATGATTGAATATTTAATTTAGTTACTATTCGCACAAGCAATTAAATTTCAAAATGTTTTTATACTTTTCGGTCGATATTTTTGTTCATATTTAATATTTTCAACAAAAAGAAAAAGTTGTCTTTGCCTTAGCATATGTAAATCAGTATCATTCATTTTGCTATAAATTAGAAATGCCTTTTCTCGTTCGAATAAATCTAAAATCTAGAAAGAAAATTAACAATTTCAAATAAAAAATTCATACAAAAACAAATCACTTCATTTATAGTTGCGTTGGGACTTTCATTTTCCAAAATACCCGAGATTTTATTCAACAATTCGATTCGATCTTGTTTATTTGAAACAGTTTTTAACTCTTTATATAGGCCAGTCAAAAATCGTACACGTTGTGTACGAATCAAATCCATTTCAACAATAAAATCTAAAATTAAAATTCTAAAAACAATTTCTAGTTGAACAAATTTTCTAGTTACTTTTATATCCGATCCATTTTAAAGGTTCACCAAGTTTATTCAGTTGTTGTTCATCTCGAAAATCTTTTAAAGATTTTCGAACTAGATTTCTTTGCTTTTCAATACCATTTAAAAGTTGAATTTCTTTATCCAAAAGACAACTAAGCTCTGCAATTCTTGGTCCGCCAGAATATAGTGATTTAATTCTTTTTATCTTTTTTTTTTTTTTTTAAATAAAAATTATTTAAAATATTTACTTTTAAGAAAATTACATATAATATAAATACTTCAGCGTTTTTCCATCTTTGAACTTGAGCAAAAAGTAAATCAAAATCTTCTTTAGTTCGTGGAAAAAATGGTGCTTTACAATCTTTGTTGCATTGATTCAAATAACTATCATGCATCTTAGATTCCATTCTTTCTTGTTCTTTACGTAATCGTCTATAAGATAAAACAAAGTAACATAATAAAACCAAAAGATATAAATAACGAGAAGATGTGGAAAATTCCAAAAAAAAACTTTTATTTAATATGAGTAAATTACATTTGATCTTATGGTAAGAACTTTTAGAATCCTAATGAAATTTACTTAGGTTAAATAATAGCTTTCCAGAATTGGAATCATGTATTTCGATTGAGATCAAATTGAATCGATTGCTATGTTTTTTTTCGATACAATTTGGGTCAAATCGAGTTCACGATTCTACTCCAGAATTTTACATACATATCTTTCATGAATGAAAAACATACAGAATACGCCTTCCCATATTTCAAATTGGTTTTTTCTGCGCACCTACGTCACAGGGGACTTGAAATACATTGTTTATGTGAAAAATTACGATTATTTATTTGAAAGAAAATCACATGTGATGGCCGACATGCGCATGGAGTAATCTGTATATTCTTTCATTCATGCATATCTTTACTCATTTATATCTTAGATAAAACAAATTCTTCTTTTTTTTTGAGCTCACCTGTATTCTGCAGCAGCATTTTTTATTAATTTTTGTAATAAATATCGTCGAAAATTTCTTTGAATTAATAATATTTTTCCAATTTTATTTTCACGTTTTTGTTTATCATCAAAACTTTCATATTTTTTTGCTTTAATAATATAATCTGAAGCGGCTTTCACCTTAATCAATTTTGTGCCTTCACCAAAAGCTTGAGTCGATTGTTCATAAGGAGTATTCTTAAAAAATATTGTTTAAAAGTATAATTTATTTAAATAATCCTTTAAATTCCTATTAAATTGTTTTCAACAAAAAATTATTACTAATAAAAAATGGGCGCAAAGAATCGGAAAGGATTTGAGAGTTTTCGAAATGAAGTAATTTAATTACCATAAAAACCAGCATCCATGAAAGTAATAACTAGGCAAATTCAAGGATAGAGGCAACGGGAAAAAAATAAAAATCACCAAAGACTGAGTTTGAACCGGATATTTCTCAAATGCCAGTAATACCAGTTAATAAATCCAATCGAGAGTACCAAATAAGAAAATTTCCCTTTTCACTATCACCCAAAATACGTGCCCAAAAATACTTCTTTTAAGATTAACTTGAGATGTTTCTGAGAACTCACTTCCATTAATACCGTAACAAAAACACCCACAATGTCCACCAAAGAAAATATCCATCATAAATCTGGACAAAAAGGCGTAAGGCTTGGTGACACCCATTCCAAAGTCTAATTATCCTAGTCATAAAAGATCGATCCATTGGTAACAAGGAAATACGAGTAAAAATGAAGTTTCTCGTTCAAGAAGATTGACCATATGCCAGTGAAGCATATAAGTAAAAGGTTTTTGTTTTTTAATTTTTTTAAAAGAGAAGAATAAGGGTGCTATAATCAAAAAGAGTGGAAAGGTCAGTAACAAGCAAGTTTGGAACGAGTTGTGGTATATAGAATAATTGGTACGCTTTATGGAATAAGTGAAACGATATTAAAAATAATCCGAAGTCTTGATTTAGACTATGAGGCTTTTTAGCATCAGGAACATCTTGCTACCAATTTGCGTAACATGCTTACCCCACAAGAAATGCCCACACAAGGCTCTTTATGTGTTCAGCATATGATACTAGAATACCCACTAGAGAGATACGAGGAAGATTGCCTTTCATCGATCTTCAGTATACCTCTCAAGCTTGAGTTTTATTTGGATTAGGCTGAAGCTTATTATTAGCTGCGCAAAGAAGAACAGTCTTAAAATCCTAGTTAATCGTTTACTATCAATTCTATTTTTTTCTTGTGTAATAGAATTTATTGATTTTTTAAAATGAATTGATAATTTAAATCATTCGAAGTTAATTATTTGAATATAAACGTCTACAACTTCTACAACATACAACAGTATTTAAAAATTAGGCACATTAATATAGTAAAATAACTTTGATTTAGTTTAAAGTACACTTCTTATAATATGATGGTTGTTTTTACTTACCACAGATTTGTATTTTTCTTCAATTGTTTGGCAGTCTCTGCTAATAACTCCATCATATTTAAATTTATCCAATGCTGGACCTGTTTGTGAGAAAGCATCATGATATTCAATGCCTTTTTTTTAAAATAGGAAATTTAATTAAAACAAATTTAAAATAAATATAGACTAATATACTAGTTCGTTTATCTCGATATCCACCGATAAATGGTTTTGTTATAGATTGATTCTGTATTTCAACAATAAGATCTTTCGATTCAGAATTATCTTCATTTACTATTCGAACAGTAATAAAATCGGCCAAACGATATTTGCTACAAGAAAAAAAAAAAATTATTAATTTTTTTTTTTAAATAAAAATGATTTTCAATTTACTTGTAATAAACTTGTAAATTTAATTCTGATCTTTTCTTTCTATTTAAAGTCGAAATACTTTCCGAAACTTTTAAAGAAACTTCAACAATTCCAAAATTATTTTTACAAATTTCAAATAATTTCACTGAATTATCAATTCTGACATCATTTTGTGATATAATTAAATATTTCGGATCAATATCGAATTTTCTTCCGATATCTTTTTTAACTTCTTCAATTGTTAAACAATTTGGATAAACTTGTGCCACAATTTGTGATTCGGTAATTTGAAATTTAACCGTGAGTTTTTTATAATCAACAATTGCATCTTCTGATAAACAAACTGCTTCATCTTCAGAACTCATTGTTTTTGTTTTATTTTTTTATTATTATTTTTGAATTAATAAAAGAAAAAATTGAACATATCCAATTAACTGACATCAATTAACTGAGAATAAACAAAATAATTTAAAAAAAAAAAAAACGGTTGCCTTGGTTCTGTATAATCTATAAGAAACCTCGACGGTTATATATAGGGTGTCCCAATAAAAAGTGCAAGATTTAATTTGCATAGCTTAAAGTTTATGTATATCTCGGGTATTCTGCATCCTATAGATACGATCCATACCTCATTCGACGATCAATTTAATAAGGAATTAAATGCCATTCGACGTTTTTAAAAATATTGCATTTTAGGACAGGAAATACAAAAATTCTCTAGTATGAAGGTATACGTATATCTCATGTATTATGTGTCCTACAGGTATGAATTATACCTCATTCGATAGGGAATTTAATAATTAATTAAATAAAGAATGCTACGAAAGAAACGCACAATTTGAATTTTGTGAAATTGTCTTTTTGACCACAGTGGAATCTCGAAACTTGACAAACAGTCAATAATAATGTCGTTCCTTCGTGCAGAGTTTCATGACTATTAACCGCAATAATGGCAGATGACCGATGTCAAGATTTTATTACTGTAAACTGAATGAAACGAAAATAGCGCGAAATTTAAATTTGCACCTATTATGGAGACACCCGATATACTATATATATAAATGATGTATATATACTATATATAGTATATCATCTGTGGTGTCTTTTGCCCATTTACTGCCAGGAACTAAATTTTTATCGGAAACCTTATCATCCCAAGCAACAGCTCCAAAATTATCTTCTGATTCGTCCTAAAAACTGAAAAGAAAATTCAAAATTAGATCAAACCGAGAAAAGTGTGTACTAACAAAGGGCATGAATGAAAGAATATACAGATTACGCCTTCCAATATTTCAAATTGGTTTTTTCTGTGCACCTACCTCACAGGGTACTTGAAATATAGTACATTGTTTATGTGAAAAATTGCGATTATTTATTTGAAAGAAAATCACATGTGATGTCAAAAAAGTATCAAAATAAATATTTTAACTCTTTGCACCCGAACGGCGCCTCTCAGGCGCCATCCTATTCTTTACTTCAACTCGAACGGCGCCTGAGAGGCGCCATTACTATTTATGATAATATGTACCTTAGATTTTGCACGCATTATAAATTTTTTTCCTAGGTGTGAGATTAGTCCGGTATATATCAGATGGTGGACACTTAGATCCCTCAGTCTGAACACTATAGCGTTTATGGCAAAATCGTAGCAAAATTTTTTTGATATTCTGTTAAGCGAAAGCATTGGTAATTAAAATTACTTTTTTTGTGTGTAGTACATCTTTTTGAAATACTTTTACAAGTGATTGTAAGTGAATTGTGAACTTATCAAAATATTTTACTATTTCCAATTTAGTCCGCTTAAGGTCATAAAAATGGAATCAATGAACGAAATTTGTAGCAACGAAGATGAGTTTGATTTGACGATGTTTAGATCGATTGATAACATTCTAAATGAACATAAAGAAATAAACTACTTGTGTTTTAAATTCTTATCTTTGATGTATTACAATTTTTTATTAAAACTACTGTCGGGTAGCTGAATGAATACCCATGGTTCGGGTCCAAAGGGTTAAATGGCCCACATGCGCATGGTGTAATCTGTATATTCTTTCATTCATGAACAAAGGGTATATTAGTTTTGTTACTTAGTGTATAACAGATCGAAATAATCATCGTAGAAAAATGTTTCATGTATGGTTGTGTAGAGAATTAAAGTTATATCGATTTATCCATGTCCGTCCGTCCGTGTACAAGATAACTCAATAAGGCGTTATGCAATTTTGATGAAATTGAAAATGTAAGTTCGTTATTCCTTAACCCGATTTGGTATTGCATTTCAGCACAATCGGCCAAGAAGAAGTTATAACGCAAAAGCCAGGGTGACTAGACAGTTTTGTCGTTTCTATTTTAATGATTTTTCGGATTTAATTTGAAAGTTTGTGCAGCAATTTTATTTAAATTATTTACATCCGTTCACTACATAAATAAGTGATATTGTTCTAAATTTCAATAGAATCGGTCTAAGGATAGTGGAGAAAAAAAATAATCGTAGGAAAAGAAAATAATATTTTAAAAACTAATATACCGATTTTAATAAAATATGCAGAATAGATGTATGCTATTAGGGGCTTAGGGCCTAGGCTACCGTTGAATTAGAGTAAATTTGAAAAAATAAAATCAAAATTTTGCAGAAAAACCCTTGAAATATTATAAGTTTTGGCTGTTTTTTTGTCCAATTTCTGCAATAGGGTATCAAAAAATCAGCTACAGGCCAATTTTCAGTTACTAGATGTTTTAACCCATTCGCTGCCAAGCCTATAAAAAAATGAATGAGTGGTATCGATTACCAAAGTTTTGTTATTACTTGATAAAAGCACATATATTATCATACATAATCATTTGCCTGCATAAAATCAAAGACGAGTATAGTCGTCGTTGGCAATGGGAAGGCAACAAGACTCGACATCCTTTATCGTATTTGCGTACGTTTAAGAAGAAAAACAACATATTGAAAGTAGGACGAGTATACTCGTCTTGGCAACGCATAACACTCTGCTAAAGACGAGTATACCCGTCCTTGGGAGCGAATGGGTTAATTTGCTTTTAAAAGTGTAGATATTTATTCAAACTATAATTTATCATAAAAAGATGAGCTAAATTGAAAAAAAAAAATAATAATTTATACATATGTACATATATTTATGGGTGACGAGCAAAAGCTTAGAAAAATCCATATTATAATTATGAAAGACTTTCAAAAATGTATAGAAAAGGAATGCATTTATTTGATTTGTTCAAAAGAAGAAAAAAAAAAGAGTTAAATTTTCTGCTAAATAATAAGATAATAGACAAGAAAAGAAGAAGGTCACCATCATCATCATCATCATATCTCATTCATTATTCATATTAGGTATTGCAAATATATTATCGGATAATTTTTATTTGGCTCTTCTCAAAAATTTGGCTAATTTCGCGGGTTTGGTTCAAGTGAAAGCTTATTACCTTAAGTATATCGGTTTCGGATATAAAACTATACGATTTTATTATGAATTTAGTTTAACATCAGGTCAATTAGTTAATTTTTGAATAGAAATACCATATATTTGAATAGAAAATGTTATTAGCCTTAAGGCTATTTTTTCATTTTTTTTTTTTTTAAAGCAATTAATTTCTTTAAAATTTATTATCCAAGAAGCAACTTGAATATTTAACATATTTTTTTTTATATATATGTAGAACAAAACTTACATTTTTTTTTTGTAATAATAATAAAAGTAAAAACAAAAAAATTGTACAAATTACAATTTAATTGTTTTTTATTATTATTTTAATTTTTGGCATTTTACACTCTGCTAAATATTGAGCTTTTCTATTTTTATGAATTTAACGAGGTGTTCAAAAAATCAAATAAACTCATAAAAACTAAAAAAAAATTCTTATAAAACTGTTTTTTTCTTTTTAATTAGAATTAATAATTTATATTTTGTGTTATTTATTATTTTATATATATTATAAAATCTAGACAATAAATATTATATTTGTAAGAATTAAATTTTTTATATTAATTTAGTTATATAGTAAAATCGGAAACTTTTCAGCCTAATACTGAAGACATATTAGCAACAATAATGTACATTATCTCACGATTCTCGATTAAAATGTGACACATTATCGAATTATTGCTGCTAATGTGTCTTTAGTATAATAACACTAATCTGTGTCCGGAATTTCAAAACACTTCGGTAAAATTATGGGAACTTTCGTCGTTCAATAAACTATGTGGTACTGTTATGGACCTAATGTGGTTCTATGTGAGGCCTAACAACAGCCGCCATAATCTAATCTAGTTATACAAGTTTTACGAAATTGTAGAAGTATTCACTTGTCTAGAATTTTTTTAACTTTAACTTATTTTTTGAAATTATACATTTCGAACAATTGCTTTGATTTAAAACTACAAAAAAATTATCGAAACACAATATTTCCATTTGAAATAAACGTTTATTTACATTCGTTCATTGAATATATAGTTTTCTATGATTTTATACACCATCTATTATCCAAAAAATTGTCTGAAGGTTGTGATATATGATAAAAATACCTACATATTATTTTATATTCGAATCTTAACTTAACGAAAAATGTTTAACTTAACTGTAATTTTAATATAGATTAAAAATATCGGTGTAAAATAGCGGATAAGAAAGGTATATGAAATAAACATAAGTGTTTTATGAATTTAATATTATATATGAGAAAATAATTTATTACTCAATGTTAAGAAGAGGTGTAAAAATAGGTAATTATTTTAAAATAAGAAATAACTAGAAATTCAGATTAATTCGGATGAGCTTAAGATGAAAAATTGGCTATAGCTCATTTAACATTAGCTTCAGGTCCATCTGACCACTATGATGACCCGACCCTGAGTATTGTACAAAATCAAATTTCCATATAAAATCATTTATAACAAGTTTAGGGCTGGTTTTAAAATAATATAGATTTAAAAAAACAACAACTACCTGTTAAGAAATCCTACGAATGTGTAGTTAAATCAATTAATCTACCATATATTCCCTTGATTACTCATGAGAGCTGGTTCTTTTAAATCGAAAATCTAGGCCCATCATTACAAAAAGCAGCAAATTTTGAACTTTCTATTCAAATATACGGATATACTGGAAAAGATCGTTTCTCTCAAACCTCTAAAACATCGAAAATTTTCGAATTTCTGTACATATTTAGATTAGAGTAAGTTTTAGGGTGTTCTTGTACTGCGAGGTTTAATAATCTATTGTACCCTTTTTCTTTAGTGCAGTAGTTAGGTTAAATTTCCATTCTAGACATATTTAGCATCTGTAGACTCTTAGGCTGAACCTGTGGTGTAGGCCCTACCGTAAGGTAACGAATGCTGACCTTTCTACTATCTGACGAATATTCTGGTCATTTTTGGACCAATTTGTAAAAAAATTATAATAGAATATGTTTTACATGAAAAATATTGTTGATAAATGCTTGAAAATGTCCTTTCCATCATTCATTTAATGAAAATTTTTTTCTTACAATATTTTATTTATATTTATTTTGTGGTGTTAGCCTCCTAAGCTGCAGGCTAGTTAGCCTTCCCGGAAATACGGCCATGATTCTAGAGCACCTCCTCCTATTTCCCTTAGGAATTTTAGTATTGTATTTACTTTTTAGTTAAAATATTTTTAAAAGGTGAGACTATACAAAGTATAAAAAAAAATTCAGTTCTTGGAAACTTAAACAATTGTATGTAACACCTTAATAAAGAATACCAATGGAATTTGTATGAATGCAAAAATTCCAATTATTTAAATAATTATTTAAATTATTTATCATCCATCCAGATATTGTATCAAATGTCCATCAGTTAATACTAAGTGCATTTGTACGATTTCGAATATTCTTTTTATATTAAGAAAGATCCATAAATTCCTGGTGACTAAGAAATATTATAAATAGAATCATAATATTAAAATTCCAAGTAACTATAGTAGAAATATTTAAGTAGAAAATCATTTATCTTTGTCCAGTTATATTATATTTTCTAGATATACTGTATTGAAACTAGCCCGCCGGGAATAGTACGATTTCTTTCGGTTAATAATAATAATAATAATGTTGATGATGATATTTCTTCTAGTGTGATACTCATTGGACCGCAAAGATGTACTCCCAACACCAACAGTGAAGCGAAAAAACAAGACTTCCACCATTATCCATTTATAAACATTTTATATAAACGAAAACGATTCATTTTGCAAACACAACTTATTTTGAGAAGACGCCGATAATCGCGAAGAAATCTTTTAAAACTTTATTTTTAACTCATCAAAGTGTTTTTTGTTTTTAGTTTTAATTTGATTTTAATTTAAAAAATAAGAATTTAAAATATAATTTTTAACTTGTTTTAATAAATATTTATATAAAGTGAATTAAAAAAGGTAAATAAGAATAAAAAACTTTGTGAGTGTGTTAATTATTTGTCGTTAAAAATTTAATTAAAAAATAATTAAATGTTATTAAAAAAAAATTCATAAATTACAATTACTAAAATCAGATTTTTATTACATGTTTCGTAATTAACGTATTTTGTTTTTATCCAACCTGTTTTCGGTTGTAATTTATATTTTAATTTTAATATTTTAGAAGAAATATTGATGGACATTTAAACTGGTCAAACGTATGTTCTTTTCCAATTTCCATAATCGTTAAATAATTATTTTAAAAACAGTTAAAAAATATTTCGAAAAACATATTTTAGAACAAAAATAAGATAAATTGTTGGTGTATGTATTAAGTGGAATCATTCGTTTTATTAAAAAAAAAGGGAATTTCCCAAGTTTTCGAGCCGATTCACACTTCTTTAAGATGGCGTTTGGAACAAAATTCTGGAGTGGAATCATGTATGACGTTCACATTATCTACTTCAATCCGACTTGAGTCAATCTGATCACATACATTTTTCTGATCGACTTGAAATTCGCATGTAAAACCCACATCAACTTCAAATCGATTTGAAAATTTAAAATGGAGTATTAATCGAAGCAAAACCTAACCTAGAAACTAAAAATTTGTTTGCAACCATCTGCCAAACTGAATCTTATTTGAAGTCGATATCGAGTCAAGTCAATCTTTCAATATGGTAAAGCTAACAATTACGGTTTGAGTTTCAAGCCGATCTCAAGTCAATTTTGAAGTCGCCAATGTAAACGCCATAATGGATTTCGATTCTGACTAAATCATATCGTAAAATCCATTGCTTATGGTTTGATACGATTTGGTTCAAATCGAATTATACACAATGCCACCCCTGATAAATTTTATAACTAAGAACAAACATAGCATTAAAATCCTTTGATACGATATACTATAAGGGCTTATAAGAGTTTTTTTTTTAATGCAAATAGTGCTAACCGTTATTCGTTAGTTTTAAACTACGATACTTCCATAATAAACGAACTCAAAACGAAACTTATGTTTATTTGAAAAATAAAGATGCACAAGCTACAGTATAGATAATATATGTACATGCTACAGGATGCATGTTGCAAGATACATATTGACAGATATATGTTATAAATAAAAATTACTTTAGATATCTATGGCTTCAGGGAAAAGAGCATAAGCCGATTTTCAAAATTTTGAAGGCGATGATCTATTTTATTGAAATTGATTGAATAAATTAGTAAATAATATGATTTAACTTTGCTTATTAGACCAATAAATACTTTTTGTTTATATGTAAAATAAGGAAAGTTAGATGAAACCAATTTTATTAGGCAATTTTAACAAAAGAAGTCGACACCAGTGAAAATTTACAAAAAAAATCGACTTCTGCTTATTTTTCCTGAGACCACAGTTATACAATATCAAATAGATGGCATTAGATGTATTCTACTAAATGCAAGTTTTAACATACAGATAGTCCTCGACTTATGACAGTTTGACTTACGATGGTTCGCACTTACGACCTCGTGTTTGTCTTCTTCATACATACGCATATTACATAAATGAAACAAACAGTTGCGGGGATTTCCCTAAAATATATAACGTATGTACATATTTCAGGGAATCCCCGCAACTGTTTGTTATGTATAGGAAATGCGATTCGTTTCACATCAAGGCAAATTTCAAAAGCAAAAATATTTACATATTGTACTGAAAATCCGTTTGTATGGAACTCGACTTAGGACCGATGCCTAGAAGCCTATCTCGCTCGTAAATCGAGTAATACCTGTACAGATTATTTTCAAGAAGTCTTTATGTAATTATACCTGCTTATAAGCTTCGTAGATCGTTTGAAATAAACTTTATTCAAATAACTAGGATATTTCGCATAAATAAATCTAATATAATGATTATTTCATTAAATTCCTATTCAATTTTAGACTATTTAAATTTTCAAACTAGACTATATATTTAAATAATACTAAATAAATGCCAACAGAGTTGCTACGAGACTATTAATTATTAAAAAATAATGATTTCTAAAAGGACAAAATCAGTAAAACCAATCTCGTTTGCATATTTTAACAAGTTCTTGTAAGAATCTAAATATGTATTCTGAGTAATTAAAAATTGTAATCTGTAACGACAAAATAATAATCTTTGATTTTAATCTTATTTAAATATGAAAGGAAGTAATAAAATATTTATTATTAAAATAGATTTTCAATGAAGCGTAAATGTTAAAAAGAATGAAAGTAAAATCAATTTGAAGTTAGTTTACACCAGTACTCATTAGTTAGGCTGAATAGAAGATAAGATGCTATATGTACCATGACCTTGAAAGGTTGTGTGGCGCCAAGTAAAATACAGAATGTTCCAATTCATGTACAGAAAAAGAAATAATATATCATAAAACTAGATTGTGGTTTTCTTTTCTTTTAAATAAAGAAAAAACAGAACAGAAATGCAGTACAAAGATTTATGTTATATGATGATGTATTTTATACTATATAACGGCGATCCAAGTATACATGAACGTACAATAAAGTTCCGTGACTGTTACTATAAAAATGAAACGAAAGAATACTTTTTCAGCTTTCACTTTTTTCCAGTACATAATATCCTTCTAATTCAATGAACTTTTTACGATTTAATAGCAATCCAAATGTGTGTTCAAGCTGTGGTAGAGTGTTCCGGGACCGTACGGGCTTATTTTCCAATGAAACACCATGTTTTGTTTTTATGAATTTTATTTTTTTATAAATTTTACTCGCTTAATTCTCGACACGCCAGAAACTTCACTGATTACTTTAATTAAAATTATTTTGGAAGAAAGCGGAATTTTCACCAAAAACGCTTACTTTGCCAATATTGTTTTATTAACCTAATATTGGTAATATTGCAAATGTGGTCAATGGAGCAATTTCACAATTAAAATTAATAATTAAAATAAAGTAATTATTGTGCACCATTAGCGTCTTTTGCAATTTTGGTGTTCCACATTTTTCCAAAGAGGAATGAACTTATTAAAGTTCAATATTAAAATTGTACACTTATTTTAATATTACCACAAAGCTAAAGTAAGTGTAGAATCATTTTGAATGGTCTCAATATAATTAAAAAAAACATCCTTTTAACTTCATTTTAACATGGTGCTAAATCGACTAAATCGCAGACTTGATTTGATGCCAAAAATTGTGGTGAGCAATCAACGAATTATAGCTTAGGTTATTGTGTAACAAAGACCTGCTGTTTAAATCATGATATTCTGGTCGAACTCAACGAATTCTAGCTATCAAATGTTGTAAAACTTCCAAATAAATATCAATAGTAACGATTTGAACAGAACTTTTCGTGTTTCCATGCCTTTCAAAAATTGCTTATATTTCATTCAGTCTTCGATTTTGATAAACAATTATTAACATAAACGTTCTTCGCATCATTTTGAACGTTCCTGTGACAGTTGTGATACGAAATTTAATAACAGAGCTTTTTGTTTCAATGAGTAAATCTTTTAACTGATAAACAAATCGTCATATAAAATTGACAAATATCAACCGATATTGCTAAGATTTTGAAGGTTTATTCAAAAATTTCGTAAGATTTGAACATCAGGAGATGACGATTGTAAAAATATTAGGAGAAGTCTCGGGACTTTATTGACATTCCATATATATAATAGTTCCTCGATTAGTTCAGAAGATTTCGATTTAAAAGGTTTTACTTTAGGTCCGATATCTTCTCTGCTTTAGGCTTACGATGATGATATGACTGCAGAATATGGACAGAGGTTTTGTACTAAAGAAAAGGATTCTTAATTATTCGACTTATGAGATATTTTTCTGACACCAATTAATTTGTTTAGTTGAAATGCAACTTCATGTAACCTTTTATTTAATCTTGAGATGCATTTATATTATTTTTGTAAATTTTAACAGACAAAACAAAAAATGATAATAATAAATCATTCATGATTAATTAATAGAATTTTGTGTACTATTTGTAATTTATAATAATTAGAATTTATTTATGATCAAAAAAAACTTAAATTAATATCAAATAATATATTTTTTTCTTTTGTTTCTTTTTTTTTCTCTTTTAGAATGATTTTATATTCATTTTATATAATTCTTTGGATAATTTCAAGTTTTGATATTATTTTAACAATTCAATATGAATCAAAACATCAATTTGATAATAATTTAGCAGACTATAAAATAAATTCGAAGAAAATGTTTAAAACATTATTTAAAAATGATTTATATTCGAATACAAATAAATATAATAAATATGATAAATTTATAACAAAAAATAATAAAATGAATAATGATGATTCGAAAATATTCTACATAAGACTTCCGCCAGTACCGTATATGATGGTACCAGGACTAGGATATGTTTCACAAACGCCATCTATTAAACCGTTATTTTCCGCCGAATCGAATTTCGAGGAATTTATACCATCCAAAAATTTACCAATTAATTTTTATGGAAATGGTAAACCTTTCAAGGTTTATCGATATGAAAATGATTTTAATAATAATATAACTAATAAGAAAAATTATGTACAGAATTTGTTAAATTCAAAAATAAAACGGCTACCAGGAAATTATAAATTTAATGGACGACCAAATCGAATTTATACACTTCCAAATAATATACCAAATGATATTATTATTAATAGTCAAAATAATATAAAATATTATTGAAATATGTATTTATAAAAGATGAAAAAATAATTTATTTGTAAATTTTAAAAATAAAAGCACTTTGCATTCAAATTTAATATTTTTAATAATGTCATGTTTTCTACCCAATGGTCGGTCCGTTTGTGTTATTCAAAAATCTGTTGTTCGATTTTGATAAAATTTACAAATGTGAATTGGTTTTTCCTTAAGTTTATTTTGTATTGCATTTCACCGAAATCGGGTTTGAAGAAGCAAAGTTATAAAACAAACATAAAGTAATTAAAAATCGGCCCATAGCCGATTTTTTGATGCCCTATGGTAGAAATGGGAGAGAAAAATTGTGAAAACTAACAATATATCAAGGTTTTTTCTTCATAACATTTTTTGCCCTTTTCAAAATTTTCTCTAATTTGTAAGTAACCCAGACCCTGGTAGTATAAGTCCAATTTGCAAATTTTATTCAAATCGGTGTATTAGTTCTGAATGTACATCAAAAAAACTTTCTGAACAGGCTTATTTCCTCCTACAACTATTTATTTCTCCACTATCCTTAGACTGATATCACTGAAATTTACAATGGTATCGTCTATTTATGTAGTCAACCAATATAATTAATTTAAACAAAATTTCTTTACAAATTTTCCAATTAATTACGAAAAACTATATAAAAAAAACGACAAAACTTTATGGTCACCCTTGTTTTTGCTTAATAACTTCGCTGCCCCTCAGTCGATTTTGCTGAAATGCAATACCAAATCCACTATAGTAATAACCAAGTAGCATTCTGAATTTCATCAAAATTGGATAACGCTTTTTTGAGTTATCTTGTCCACGGACGGACGGTAGTACCTAACATGGAGCTTTAATATAGGGAATTTTTTTTAAGAATTTGGCTCATTTTCAAAACCCAATTACCCCAATTTGTTCTGCCTGAATTTCACAATTTTTTTCATAAATATTCTATAAAATATCGCCTTTTAAGCGCGCTATAACATAACTAGATAGGCTTATAACTACTAAAGTTATACGACTCTAAAGCCGTCTATTGGAAAAAAAACGCCACGAACTTTCTACTTAACTCAAAATTTCAAGGTTTTTTTCTCTATAACTTCGTTTCTACATTCTCAAATTGGCTCAAATTCACAGGTGTGCTTGACTCTAATAGCATAAACACGTTGCGTAAATTTGATTGAAATCGGTATATAACTTTTTAAAATACATCGGGAAAACTTTATGAACAGGCTTTTTTTAGGCTACAACTATTTCTTTCTCCACTATCCTTGGATCGATTTGACTGAAATTTAACATGGTATCATCTATTTATGTAGTTAACCTATGTAATTAATTTAAACAAAATCGATTGACAAATTTTCCAATTACATCCGAAAAACCATAACCAAAAAAACGACAAAACTTTCTGGTCACCCTGGTTTTTCCTTTATAACTTTGCTCCCCGTGGATCGATTTTGCTCAAATGCAATACCAAACGCAGTTAAGGAATAACCAACTTATATTCTAAATTTCAACAAAATCGGATAACGCGTTTTTGAGTTATCTTGTCCACAGACGGACGGACGGACATGCATAAATCGATATAACTTTTGATTCCCTACACAACCATACCCTTGAAATTTTTCTGCGATGATTATTTCTATGCGTTACACACTTAGTGACAAAACTAATATACCCTCTGGTAGTACCTACCATAGGGCATAAAAAAACTAGAGCAACCACAAAGAGTTGTCGTATTTTGTATTTATTTAGAAATTTTAAATTAATTACACACATTGCCTAGATAAATAGACGATATTATGTTAAATTTCAGTTAAATCGATAGACGAATACGAGAAAAAAAAATAGTTGTGCACTCTAAACAAAAATTGGCCAGATTGTAAAAGATAACTCAAAAACGTGTTGTCCGGTTTTGAAATTTACAATATGAGTTGTTTATTCCTTAACTCGATTTGGTAATGCATTTCTACAAATTCGCTCATTGCTCAGCTATTAAGCATAAACCAGAGTGATCAGAAAGTTTTGTCGTTTATTTAACGGTTTTTCGGATTTAATCTGAAAGTTTGTACAGCGATTTTTATTAAATGACTACATAAATAGGCGATATTGTACTAAATTTCAATCAAATCGGTCTAAGGATAATGGAGAAAAAAATAATCGTAGGAGAAAATAAGCCTGTTCCTAACGTTTTTTTTTTTTTTTTGTATTTTAAAAACTAATATACCGATTTGAATAAAATTTGCGGATTGGATTTATACTGTAAGGGCTTAGGCTACCTAAATTTGAAAATGAAGACACAAAGTTATGCAGAACAAATCTTGAAATATTATTGGCTTTGATTGTTTTTTCTCAAAGATAATTCATTCAATTAAAGATTTGTTAACTACGAGTTCCATTTCTCCCATAGGGCATTAAAAAATCGATATTCTCTTACTATATATTTCTATGAATGGATGTTTACCATTTTTTTTTATAGCAATAAAATTTAATCTTAAAATTTAACAATTATTTCAAAATATTATACCAGTTTTTGTTAAGATTTAAACCATTCAAATGTTTCATGTGTAAAAATCCAAATTCAGCACATTCTTAAGCAGTGTTTGTTGTCAATGTATTTGTAAGGTATTCATAAAAAAAAAGCGACGATATTGAATTTTTCTGAGAATTTTTGAAAACCAGAGTTTTAATCCAACAAATTAATAAGAATAAAAGTACTGTGATAATTTTATATATATATAAACGAAAGGCAAATCTTTGAATATTTAAGAAAACTAAAATGGAAAAAGCACCAGTTAAACAGTATGAACCGTGAGTACTTTTCTTGTTTTGTGATTCAATAAAATTTGAGGTTATGTTTGATTTATATTTATGTCAAAAACGTGTAAAAAAAAAACAAAAAAAAAAGTTATTTTAATATTTAATTTTTTCTATAAAAATGTATACTTGTTGATATTTTTTAATATAGAACACTTTAAATATTATAAGTCTTCTATAGTTTCTATTGAATCAAATATATATTTTCACTTTTATTGTTTATTAGAAAAATATGGGCTGATTTGGCAGATAGTGATGATAGCGATTTGGAAAATGATATTGACGTGGATAAATTAGCACCATTGGAAATAGGGCCGAACGAGAACAAATTACAATATAGCTATTGTTTGTGGTTTGCTCGTAAGGGAACACATCGTCCGACTGATTATAGTAAATCATTACATTTTGTTGGACGTTGTGCCACAGTTGAACAATGGTGGTCTTTATACTGTCATTTGATTCGGCCCACAGCCCTAAGTCCATATAGAGAATTAAGTCTATTCAAACACGGTATAAAACCGATGTGGGAAGATCCAAACAATGCTAAGGGTGGTCAATGGGTGATTCGTTTAAAGAAGAATAAAATTGATCGAGCCTGGGAAAATGTTTGTATGGCTATGCTAGGCGAACAATTTCTAGTCGGTCAAGAAATATGCGGGATTGTATTAACAACTAAATATCCGGTAACTTTTGTAATTGAAATTTTTCGAAATGCAAAAAAAAATTAATTCCAATTTACATTTTATAGGAAGACAGTTTATCCGTATGGAATCGTACAGCAACAGATCAGGCAAGCACTGCCAGAATTCGAGATACACTGCGTAGAATCCTAAATCTACCTCTAAATACTCCAATGGAGTATAAGACACACTGTGATAGCCTTAAATATGTAGCAATGTAAGAAGATTCATAACTTGAGAATGACGCTAATTTTTTTAATCGCTATATTATCTTTTTTTTTTAGGTCAAAAGGACCACTGAAAAGCTGAAATCGAAAATTTTCTTAAATTCAATAGAAAAAAATAAAAACGTTTAAAAAAAATAAGTTTTTTTGTTTATAAAATTTTAAAAAGTTTTAAGCGTTTTAAGCCCAATTTACATCAGCGAAACATAAAAAATCTTCCTAACGGTGTGAGTGAGATAGATAGCTTATGTAAAAATCAGTTAGAGTAAGTACGGCAAACATTGAAGACTAGAATATCACAATGTCCAGGCCAAATGTCTTCTAGATAACTCATCAGCCCAATACGACAACGATGAGGTTTTAGGATGGGATGCATACAAAATAACACTTTTTAATTGATTTAAATCATATATGTTTCTACACCCACACATATTCTTTCATTTGAACTATCCATAGTTGAATCTTCAACGAAGTATGAGTAATTAAAAAGTACCCAAAGCTACCGAATAAACAATTACAACAATCAGAACAAAGTAGTAAAAAGAAAACAGCAGAATATACGTTGCAATTAGTGCAAAAGAACACGTGCAGTTTACAAAGGCAAAATGTATCAAAAAGAGGAAGAAAAACGCTTCTAATGCAAATTACAATTAAGGCCAATCTCCACACAGTCGACTTCCTATTCTGACGTGAAAAATCAGAAAACTAGAAAGAAATGGACTTTTGCAATTTTCGCTAGGATTGATCGAATAAAAACATCAGTCTTTCCACACAATTTAGAAAAATTGGTAATGTGCGACGGTATCGTATGTAATTATTGCATCCGCAGATGAAGTGCCATATAAATCAGATAAACATGTTCATCTGTTTTTGAGATTGAAAATCAGTTGAAATGAGAAATGCAGAAGCCGACAAAATTTGAAGGATGATTGTTTTCTCCATTTCTGCTTAACCAATCTTTGTATACTGGTATCTCATACTTGCATCAGAAGTATGAAGTCGGCTGTGTGGAGATTGACCTTTAATCTTTTCGTTTAGTAGCTATTTCCCTCTTCACACACTTGTAGTTAGGACGTCATCGTGATTTTGCTGCCCTAATGAGATATCAAGAAGGCATTGTCCAAGCTTTGTGGACAGTCACGATATTCAGTTTGTTACTGTAGGTAAAATTGAATTGAAGAAGAATATATGAAAAGAGCTTGAATGAGAAAGAGAAGAATCTATAATGTGTATGGATATTATTACACGAGAAGTTGAATGCACGTTGGAAATCTATTAGTCTAGGCTTCTGCATCATATAAACTGAAATTATAATTTATACGGGAAAAATGGCCGGTTTTACATTGGTCTTACATGCGCCTAGGTAACTCGGGCATATCCATGCTGAGATGGCTACACTGGTCTTCCATATATATATATGTGTGTGTCACGTGGGGGAATATTTCTAGTTGATTTGAGCAGAGAACCAGTGGGAAGTGTTTATTTGTACGTTTCTTCAATTTTGCACTCAAGCTATAACTGGCGAATTTCCCCAGCATTCGCCGAATCCTTCTGGCATATTAATTTTTGGAGAATGCGCCTGTTTGAAGACCAATGTAAAACCGGCTAACGACGGATTCACGGTTTTCAGGTTGTATTAAAAATAGTCTGTCGTGAATCTGTCGCATTCTGTGTAGTCTAATTGAAAACGTATATATTTAAAATTTTAATGCGTCGTGAATCTTCATTTTGCTTGGACCTTTATGTGTGAGTGACAATGTTTTTGTGCTGTAGTGATATAAATTGTTCTTAAAAGAATATTTTGAAAAATATTCTTATTTCAAAGCGAAGCATTGTGTTTAGTTTCTTAAAAATTACCTGAATTTTTTAGAAAAAAAAAAAAGATTTCCCATACCGGGAATCGAACCCGGGCCTTCTGGGTGAAAGCCAGATATCCTAGCCACTAGACAATATGGGACTTGTTGATATGCTGGTCAACTTTCAAACTGGACACAAGTATTTAAGACATTTTGATTATTAGATATTTTATTTAAAAAAAAAAAAATTTCTTTTAATTCAATAATTTTTAAATTATTATCCCGGAAATTGGGTCAAATCAAATAAATATACATTTGATATAAGACAATCACCAACCTGCAAAAAATATTGAATATGAAAATTTCTAAAAATATATTAATTTTCAAAATAATATACCGCAGGAGATATTCCAACAAGAGCATCAGCATGACCATAAAATTCTTCTTTAAGTGAAATTACAATTGTCTGAAGATTTGTTGTGTCCTCTCTAATAAATGAAGCAACTTTTCCAATATTCGTATTATCAAGAGCTGCATCGATTTCATCAAGTACAAAAAATGGTGCTGGTTGATAACTTTTTATATAAAAATTAGTTAAATTACGAAAATACATAATTAAAAAAATAAAATTCTACCTATGAATAGCAAATAATAAAGCAAGAGCTGCAATCGTTTTTTCACCACCACTAAGATTACTCATCGGTTGAAAACGTTTTCCTGGTGCCACACAATTATAATTAATACCATCTAAATATGGTTCTTCTGGATTATCTGGACCAAGATATGCTTGTGCAGCTTCATTTCTAGCCAAAGATTTATAAATACCATCAATCGCATCAGATATATGCGTACAACATTGACTAAAACGATTGGCTCTTTCATTTTTAACACGTTCAAATGCTGCTTTTGCTTTTTTCGCTTTTTTACGAGCATTCTCGAATTCTTCATTTGTTGATGCAACTTTTTCCGAAACACGATCTAATTTTTGCATTGCTTTTAAATTTGGTGTTTGTATACGTTCCAATGTTTCCAATTTCGATTGAAGTTCTTTTTGTAGTAATTCATTAGCTTTTTTAAAACCGGAATCATCTTTTATTTTAAAATATTCACGACTTAATGTATTATAATCGACTTCAATACTAAATAGGAATATTTTGCAGTTAGAATTATATTTAATTGTTTGTTTTTTTATTAATTTACTTATTTTCTCGTTCCAAAATCATTGAAGATGTTGTTGAATGCGTATTTATTGTTTCAGAATCGCCTTGACGAACAGCATCATCTAAAGAACCTTTTAAAAGTGGTATTTTTAAACAATCCATCTAAAATAGAGATTCAATATTATAAATAGTTTTAAATCACTTCAATTGTTTTACTAACTTTTGCTTGTAAAAGTAAATTATGACGTTCATTTTTTTTCGTCTCAATTTTAGCTTCGATTCCTGATGATTGACTGGAAAGTGTATGAATCTCCTTTGCTAGGACAGCAACATCTCGACGAGCCTGATTTTTTTAAATAATAAATGATTTAAATGAATGAAATCAAAAACAAACAAAAAAATAACTCACTTTAGAAATTTCATCTTCCATTTCATCAACAGCAAGTTTTTTTGTCTGTTTTTGTTGTTTAAGTTGTTCAATTTTCTCTTTATCTTGATCAATTTCTTTACGATAACGTGCTTCAGCTATTTTATAACCTTCAAGAGCGTCTTCTTCATCTTGTACAGTACGTTCCCAACGTTCAACATTTTCTTTGAATGAAATAAATTATTATACGAATAAAAACAATTTTACAAATATAATAATAAGAAAATACTTCGGGTATCTTTTTGTCTTTCGAAATCCAAACGAGTATTTACTGTATCAATTTGTTGTTCAAAATCTGCACGTTTTCTTGCCCTTTCCTGTTGCATTACCAATTCTCTTTCTTCATATTGTCGAATATTTTGAACACCAATTCTTTTACAAAACTTCGCAAATACACGATCTTCGACATTGTTCATATTTTCTTTAATTTCTTGAATTTTCAAATCACGCTGAAGCATACGCCGTTCAATTTCACTTATTTTTGGCTGTAAAAAAATAAAAAAGAAAAGGTCAATAGAACTTGACGTGTTTGAAGACATATTTCCTCTTTTAAAAGCGGCTTAATTAAGAATTTTAACTTACTCCAAAATCATTTATTTTCAATTGAATTTCAGCAAGATGTTTATCAAAACCAGCTATAGATTTTTTAGAAGCTTCTAAATCGACCATACTATATTTGAGACGATTTTCCAAACCCTAAATATAATGTGATACAAATTTATATAACTTATAAATTACAATTCTATATCATTTTTTACTTTAATTTGACTTTCAACGGTTGCCAATTCACTTTGCTTTCGTGATTTCTTAACTAGCTCTTTCATCTCTTCATTTAATTTTTCTTTTTGCATTTTCAATTGTGCCATATGCTTTTCATCCCAACGTTTAGCTTTTCTGGCCAAATCATGACTACCACCTGATATAATACCAGATTTTTGATAGAACGTTCCATCCAAAGCGAGTGCATCATAACGACTACGATCTATTTCGTATGCAACTTTCATTGCATCCTCCGGTGTTTCACATACTAGAGCATTATTTGTTGCAAATAAAACTGCACGCTCAATTTCAGGTGGATCAAATTTTAGAACATCAAAAACTAATTTCACATTTTTTGGTTCTGATATATTTCTATGGATGGGAAGAATGACATGGAAATTTAATACAAAAACAAAAGAGAAAAAAATCTACCTTAAACGTTCTTTTAATGGTTTAATTTGTAAATAATCCAAAGGAAGAAATGTTTCCACTTCAAGCATTTGTTCTTTTAATATCTAATCAATATTTTATAAACATTATAAATTGTTAAATTAAAATACGAAACAAAAAAATTACCTGAATACATCTTCTTGCAGTCTTTTCCGTATCCACAATTATAGCTTCCATATATTTACCAAGAACTTTTGTTACAGCAACATTATACCTTTTGTGAGTTGGCTGACACATATTTATCATACGATCATACTAAAAACATATCCAACCAAATTAATATAATATAAAATGTTATGTTAAAACTTGAACAAACTTACAACACCAGGTACTTCTCTTTTAAATAATTCAACAACTTCTTGCTTTTTTTTACGTCTTGAATCTTCATGTTTATCAATTTTCGCATCACCCAATTGATCACGTACATTTTCTAATTCACGTTGTTTTTCAGCGATTTTTTCTTTTGATGAACCAACATCACGTCTCAATTCATCTTTAATACGATTTTGATCTTCTAATGCTGCTTGACTTGATTTAATATGATCCATTAATTTTTCTTTACGTTTCATTGCTTCCTCACGTTGTAAACTGACCTTCTTTAAAGACTCATCAATTGATGCTTTACGATTCGTTTCGCTATCTAATAAATCTTGTTCAGATTTTTGTTCACGATTAATCGAATCTAAATTGGAACGATATTGTGTAGCTGTTGATTCAGCTTCTTGTTTTAAACGATCATATTCTTGAACAAGACCCTCTTCCATATGAACATTACTACCACGTCGTTGAGATTCACCTTCGATTTCTTCTTCAAATTGTTTTTTCGTTTCTTCGATACCTGCCAGCTCTTTTTCTAATACGGCAATATCAGCTTGATGTGCTTCATCAGCTTTTTTAGCTTGTTCTAAAGTTTTCTGAACTGATATTAATTTTTTCTGACAATGTGATACTTTTTCTTTTGCTTTAATAAATAATGGATGTTTTTTACCATTTTCACTTTCCTATAAGATTTCAATTAAATAATAAGAATTTTTATTTTCTATATGAAAAAAAAAAAAAATATTAAATATACAAACCACTTCACGTATTTCTTGTTCCAATTTTGCCAATTCACGATTTAATCGTCCAGCTTCTTTTTTCTTTTCTTTAAGAACTTCATCGGCTTGTTCTTTACGTTTTTCAACATTTTGAATTTCTTTTTGTTTAGCTTCCATGTCTTCATTAAATTTTTGAATATCTTTTTCAACATGAAATAAACGAAACAAATGATATTGAACTTGTTTTTCACTCTGTGGGCGAAAAAAAAAACAATAAAAATTCCGTAATACAATAAAAATTATAATTTTACATATTCATTTTTCAAACGAGCATAACGATCGGCTTCCAATTTCTCCAATTTAGCCTCTTTACGTTCAGCAGCAATCCCTTTCTTCTTTTGATAAGTAAATTGTGTTTCTTCTTCTGCATGATGCATTTCTTGCTTTAAACGATTGTAATCATCTTTAAGTAATCCCGAACTAAAATTGTAATTGTAATAAAAAAAACAAAAAGAAAAACGTATTTCATATAAGCAAAAAAATGAAATTCATTTACCCGCTTATCTCTTCAAATAATGCTGTACGTTCTTTAGCACTTTTCATTGCAATATTCTCAACAGCACCTTGAAATACAAGGAAATTTTTAGCTTTAACATTTATACCCAACTTTTCAAGTTCCGATAAGTAATGGGCGTTTGAAACACTCTGAAATATAAATATATTTATTTTGTTTTTAATAAATCGAATTTTTTTTTCCTAATGACATCAAATTTTCATTACCTCCTTATTAATTCGATACTCAGAAGAACCTGTAATAACAGCTCTTTGAAAATCCATTTGAGTACCTTCGCCAATAACAAATTTTGCCGTCACATAGCATGATCGAGACACTGGTTTCCCAACAGAAGCTCCATGTATTAAATCATTTAAACGACGAACACGTAAACTAGATGTTTTTTCACCCATTACAAAACTTATAGCATCCATAAAATTTGATTTACCTAAAGTGTTTAATTATTAAAACTCTAAACGGAAAAAAAAGAAATCTTCTTACCCGAACCATTTGGGCCAATAATCGCGGTAAACTGTTTCAGTGGCCCAACAACTACATGACCTTTATATGATTTGAAATTTTCCATTTCTATAAATTTGAGAAATGCCTGCTCTTTTTCTAATTCAGGCATTTTTAAGTTTTATTTTTTAAATTCTATTAACAAGAAATTGATTGACACTTTGCTTGAAAAACATCAACTGAACTGACCAGTGTTACCAACAATCACAACAGTAAAAAATTCGAAAGACGAATTCGAACTCACCACATATGGTGAGTTTGAAAAATATGATTTTTTCGTTTATTTATTTATTTAATTACCAAACAATCTTCAATTAAAGCCTTTTATGACTTTGTATTTATTCAGAAGAGTAAAGAAGATTGTAATTTATGCCAAAATGTACATAACTAAATCTAATTTACTGCTTCAATCAACTATAAAACAAAACATATAGTAACTGAAAATCGACCTTTAGCCCTGTGGTTAACGACTGGGCTCGTAGTGGACAAATCGTTCAATGAATTCAATCTAAGAAAAAAGAATCAAAACTAATGTTCCAAGGTATTTCCTCCATAACTGCTTTGTCTTCTTCAAATTTCCTCTAATTCGCAGGTAAGCTGGGGTCTAATAGCATAAATATTGTCTGCAAATTTTATTCAAATTGATACATTGCTTTTTAAAATACATCAAGAAAAGTTTATAAAGAGGCTTGTTTTTTCCTACAACTATTTCTTTCTTCACTATTCTTAGACCAATCTCACTAAAATTTAACATATTATCGCATATTTCTGTAATCAATATATGTAAATAATTTGAGTAAAATTGCTTCACTTTACCAAGCTAAAATATGTTTTTTAAAAATTCATTTTATTTGAAATTACTGGAAAAATACTGGTACAGTAGTGGTGAGTACAATTTCATTTTCCAAGTTTTGTGAAATGGCAATACTTTCAAGTCGCCATGTAAACGAAGTAATTAGAACAGTTTAAAATTTGTAAACACAAAAACATACTTGTTGAAATCGCAGATATTCTGTTACATTGCAAGTAAATCAGGATAACCTCAATGTTTCCCGCTTAATTTACTAAAGTACGTTTCAAATCAAATAATTTCCAAAAGAATTTTATTAAATTTAATTTACATGTCAACAATTAAAGGGAATCATAACCAGTTGCAATCTTTTTCCTATATTCATCTTTTGAATCGAAAATAATATTCGAAATGAGTCGTTTCGCATTATTGTATGTTTCACAGTCATCATAAAGCGTGAATAATTCTGCTGTAACCCATTTTCCGAAGCTAAGACAATCTTCTGGATATTTAGAATCGTTCGATTCAATGGCCTTTGTTGAAACTTCCAGTAATTTCTTTAAGCATGATAATTCATCGTCTGTGGTGCCTTTTGCCCATTTACTACCATGAACTGAACTTTTAACGGAAGCTTCATCATCCGAAGCAACTGCTCCAAGATAATTATCTTCTGATTCGTCCTAAAAAAAAAAAAAAAAAAGAAAATTCAAAATTAGATCAAACCGAAGAAAATGTGTGTGTCGGTCAAGTACCGATGATTTGGTGGTGTTATTCGAAACACTGGGTTTTGGTGGTGAAAATTTCATATCTCTTAAAACATTATTTTTCGTTTGCATATGATCTTCGAGAAATCGAAGTTTATTGAACCACCAAATTGTTTGTATGTATCTCTGTTTATTCGAATCATTTATTGTGTTTGCCCTTTTGATACGGCTCTTCCGGAATTGTGTTCGCATAACATTTATTTTCGATTTGATTTCTTCCACTGTTATCGATTGAACCTTTTCTGAAATATGATCTGCAAAATCTTGTAACAATTTGATACGATGGGCTTTGTTGAAATACAATGGATGCTTAACATTGTATAAACACTCGTTTGCCTTCCACAATTCAATTAATGTTTCAACACCTTTTCTAGTCCATGTTTTCTTTTCTTCACCGGCATTGATATCTTTTGGAAAAAAAAAACAATGAAAAATAAGACTTTACTACCAATATTAATTCATTTTGTTTGGCGAACCACTTTCTTTCAAAAAGTGACGTTTTTTTTTTTTAATATACAGAATTTAAAAGTTTTTGTTACCGTCTAAATCCATTTTGTTCGGAATTTTTCCTCTTCCAGCACGTTTGACGGAAATTTCAATTCAATTTCTTTGAGTCTTCAAACAAAAATTCACGTTTACACTGAAATTTTGTTCACACATGACATTTCCAAACGCAAAATTATCTAAATCAGAAATGGAGGACTTTTTAAGAATTTCCCTTACCAGTGGCAGACAACCTTTTATGTGAACTTTACAGTAAGTTTGAAATTGCGTTTTTTTTTTAAATAAAATTAACATTTTCAAGTGAATTTTTTTGTTGTTGTATATTGATAAAAAATATCTCATGATTATTTCTAATTGTGGAACTTTATCTTAGAAGATATTCTATTGATCGATGAAAATATATGATTTTATTTTTACCACATATAAGAGAGTCAGAATATCCCTTTTAAAATTTTAGCATTTTTTTATGACATTTTACTATTTTTTATGTATCGAAAAATCGTAGGAATGGCAATACCTTTTCGATTCAATTTACATATCCATTTTTAACTTAGGCTGTAATTATAATATGCATAGACGTGTTTTCGTTAAATTTGAATTGCAAATATTTAAAAACAAGAAAATTTTGGAAATATATTTACTTACATTCTTGTTATATAATTATTCTACACCTTTTTCATATATACTCACTAAATATTTTATAAAAACACTCGATATTTGGGATTCAAAATACTTTCGATCAGAATTTATGATCTTTTTTTATGACACTTGTAAGTTACGACAGGCTTAGAATACGTATTTGGTGTGATAGTGATGTCTTTCATATGAAAACCAGACGAGGAATCACGTAACTCAATTTGACTCAAATCGTTTTGAAAGATTAGGAATTGCAATGATTTATCGATATGATTTATATATAATTCTATTTCGGTTAAGATTTTCAATTTTTTAATTTTCATTTAATAACTTTTTATATAAACAAATGTCACTTGTGAATTACTAAAATAAAAACTGCCTCGCGCTGCTACTTTGTATTGTGAATTCTGCATAAACCTTCAACGATTTAACATTCCCTAAAGTGTGGAACAGAACGCCGCGAAAACCATTGCGACCAAATCAATTCAAATATGTACGTTTTCTATTCGCAACAGACCTATTGTTTTCGCGTCAATGTGGGAGACGAGAAAACAGCAGGTTTGTTGAAATCCGAAATCAAACATGAAAACCAAAGAATTTTAACCTCACTTTGTTTTCGTTTACATGTTTTGTGATAATAAAAATTTTATTGAGAATAAAAGTTTTTTGATTTTTTAAATGTGATTCGGTGCTACAATATGTAATTAAAAAAAATGCGGCTACAAGAATAATAATTATCACAAGCTTGGAAGATCGCATATTTATTATTCACAAAACAATTGAATTGACATTTCACTTGCTTGCGCTATTGTGTTTATCTAACCCTGGAGGCAATCTCGACGGGCGCGATGGACGCAATGAACGCGACGGACGCGTGAAGTGTCAAATAAAAGTTAATTTCATATGAAATGTATGGAAGGTGGCAATCTCGACATAGACGTGACGGACGCGACGATTCAGACGTTATAAAGTTGATTTGTATTCAACTTTTACGTGACGGACGCGTTCAAATGTCATTTTAAAATTTTTGTGTGGGAATAATTTTGTGAAAATTCCATTTAAAAACGGTATTTTAGTTTTCTTTTTATTAATTTACACCACTTAAAAAACTATTTTAATTTATAACACAAAGATTATATCAAATAATAATAAAAATTACAAATTTCATCGACGACGTCTACACAAAAATATTGATACCGTCACTAACGTTTTTGACAATTCACGCGTTCATTGCGTCCGTCGAGATTGCCTCCAGGGTTAACGCCAAAAGTTTACGGTAAAATATTCACCATACTTGAATTTCATGATTTTATACTCACCTCTTTCGTATACGAAACTTTTGGTAAAAGAGAATATGAAATATTAAACACCGATACGAATGGGAATAGGAATCAACTCGAATACGAGTATATCAGCAATTCACTTAACAGACGGTAGAAGTGAGGGAATATAAAACTAAAATAAATTAAAAAGAAAACATTTTTTCATCTATAATTATTTATATTTATATATATATATATTTTTTTTTTACAAAAAATTTTCATTACAAAAGTTTTTATTTTTATTTCTTTTCTTACAAAAAGAAAAGATCTACAGAAATATAATATTTTGAATTATTAATATTTAGGATAAGTAATTATTATCTAAATTTCTAACTTGTTTTTTATTTTTTTTGTTTTAGTTTTTAAATTATGTTTTATAGAGAAGGTGAAAAAAAGTTACAAATAATTTGTACTATTTTTAGTGTGTCTTCAAAAAGAAAGAAAAAACAAACATTCTTTTTCTGTTTGCTTTTCTTCTTTAATTCGAAAGAAAACACCATCTTCATAACATTCTTATTTTTTTTAATTATTATTAATTATTTTATTTAATTATTAATTGTTTCTTTTTTGTAATATATTTCTGTTTTTTTTTTAATTATGATCATTTATTTAATCACTAATTTTATTAATTCTTACAAAAATGTTTTTCTTTTTAAAGTAATTTTTTATTAATATAAATTGTTTTTAATTTTAAGTATACAATGTTTGCGTATTTTTATATTTTATTTTATTTTATTTAACACAAAAACAAAGAAAACAAAATCTGGAACGACGAACAATAGTTTTATAGTAGGGCCCACATTGCCCGCGTAAGAAAAAAAAAGTCGTATCTCCATTTTGAATACATATATCTCCTCAAAATGGAAATAGGACTTTTTTTCTGAGAGATGTGTTTGTTCATTTATATTTTTAGATGTAAATATGACATTTTTTGGTTTAGAAAAACTTCATTGAGGACCAATTTAAGTCAATACCAACACCGGAATTCTAAAAAACGACGACAAATAACTATTGATTATCCTTTGCATAGATTTCGTAATGATAGGTGGGGTGGGTGTCACTTTTAAGCAATATTTTGGCAAATTTCTAATAGCCTTACTTTGAAGACGTTTATTTAAAAAGTAACCGAAATCATAATACCTCAGGCACGTTTATATACGAACCAAACTAGGTCGATATCAACATAAAACCTAATAAATACACAATCGGACTGGTTCAGTCTTCGTTTATGTGTAGCTTTTTTTTTTTAGGTTCAATCATATCGGTACTGACCGTGTAACACAATTACAGAATTCCACTGTACGTCTACTGGAAGGTATGTGCATACGCTGATCGAGTCGGAATTGCGTTTTCCAATTTTGTATGTTCTTGACACTACATTTGAACTCTGTATTTCAACCCTCTGTATACGCGGATGCAAATTTAGACCCAATCTCGACTCTTCATATAGGCAAGTTAATATCTTAAAAAACGATTTTTGAAGTTTAGGGCTTTAGTATCGTAAGACGGCAGTACAGGGCCGATATTTGGTTTCTCGAATCGACAAAAAGTCTTTATCGAGATAATAGAAATTCGGTATTCCACAACATCGAAACGAGTAACCAAATATGGACCCAGACGGATCATCCTTTGTATACGATTATATCTTCTTCGTTTTCTTTATGCAACACAAACGAGTATATTCATATTTATTGTATTTTTTAATGTCCACTCCCCGACAAGGACTACACTACTCAATCGTTTGCCTAATAATTTCTTTTGAATCATTCAAAATAGTATAAACATTTCATTTTGTTGGAATTTATTCCTCCTATTTTATGGAAGCTGCTAGAATTTCTAGGATATTTAATTTCTAGATTTCGTTTTATTTGTTTATGTTTTTATTGTTATTTTTATATTTAAATTTTCTTGGGAAAAAAAAATAATTAAAATTTACCTCGTATTCCTTAAGGAAAATACTGTACTGGCAAGTTATTCTGGAATATTTTTTTTATACAAAAACTAAAAAAAAAAATCGAAAATAAAACTTAAAATAAATTTTCTTTTTCGTTGTGATTTTGCACAATTCAAATTATAGCATTTTCGTTTTGGAATAAAATAAACTAAAAAAAAAAAAAATCTTTAAATTCTTTCATCGTCATCAAAATAAAAACAAAAATTTTATTAATTTCATTTGAGTTTTGTTATTTGGAAATCCAAACACACACAAAATATTCAGAATCATAATTCCTATACATACACAAAACGAACGACAAGGAAGAATGTAGCCGAGCTGGCACATTCTGTAAGGTGAGACACAATTTTACGAGGAAAAATCTTAGCACAATCTACTTTACTACAAATACGTTTCACAGTCAAAGTTACGACCATAATGTTCTTAGTATACACAACATATTTTTGAAAAAAATAAAGAAAATGCATTAAAACAGCATATTTCATAATATAGCAACCTTTTGACATCCTTGTGTATGTAGGTCGCCTTCTGTGAGACACCACAAGTAAGAAAATATACAAAAATTAACATGTTTTAATCATACTAAACGTGTCCACTACTGATCAACTCTATTAATTTTCTCCTATTGGAGACATTGAAAAGTGTGGTACATCAAGCTTCATCTCGGGTATACCGATTCCGGAGCTCTGACTTAAAGCACAATCGTTGTAATGCCGGCATTTTGTAAACAATAAGATACAACCGATGCCATATTTTAAACATAAATTGGGCTTATATCGTTTATGCTTTTAAATACATTAATATATATTCGCGCTTTCATCAATTCACGACCATGTCAAGCTACAACACTGATTTGTGGAAAGCGCAGACAGTTTCGGTAATATAAAATATGTTTTGTGAAGCCTTTAGATTACATGATCGATGAAGCTATTTTTCCGCCCGTTTAAAACAAAAGAACTGGAATGGAATCTTGTAATTTGATTGCGCGATTCTAAATCGAATCGAAAACGTATTTACTATACTTTTACGATATGATTTAATCGAAATCGAGTTACACGAGTTCAATCCAATACTAGTAATCCTCATATAACGTATAGGTAATGAGGTTTGAATATAACGCGGTCTATAATATGTGGTTATCTCACCCATCTTTGTAGATTTTGATATAACGCGATCTACTTATTGTTTTATATGTTAAAGTGTGAATTCGGTAAATGTGTACAATTTACTGATTGATCGTAAATAGGTTCATTCGAGAAATTTACACTTAAAACTGAGTTATATAGGAAAAGCCGAAAGGCTCAATTATAATGAGAAAAGCGGAGCATAACTGAATTTAAAGAGATGTATGTACTAATCTTCATGAATCGTATATGAACTGCAGTTATAATACGCATAGCCGAACTTTCGTTAAGATTTTGATTTGCGTTTCGTTAGGTTTAAGACGTATGGAAATTTTGCCAGTTGATGAAGTATTTTCAATAATATTAAACTTAAGGTAAATGATTTTACGCTGGCTTATCATTTGCCTACCTTACACAGAGTCAACAGAGCTCAATAAGTTCTACAGTAATACAAAAATTAGCCATGAATTATTAGGAATTTTTAAAATAAGAAAATAAAAGTTATATAGTTAGAGCTTGCTCTCGGAACTGCACAATATAATCAGTTGAACAGATTTAATATGCATTAAAGCTCCAGACAGAATGTTTTGCCTCATAAAAGATAAATTTTATAAACAATTTAAAGAAAAACGGGAAAGTAGACACAATCTGTCCGAATCGAAACGAAACGAAAACGTTAATCTCCAAATAGTATTATTACATTCTAATGCCTTAGTTATGTTAACGAAACGGAGACGGGATGGCGACGGGAACGAAACGAAAATATTTCATTCAGTTTCTTTTGTCTTTTGCTATGGTTGGCTCTTCCCTTTGAATGAAAGAATATCTAAAGATAGTGCATTGCGCATGTCAGCCATTTTGAATTTTTACTTATTCATGTTTTTATGGCATCACGTGTGATTTTTCATGCAAACAATGTATAGTATTTCATGTCTCAGGTGACGTAGATGGCAGAAAAACCCAATTATATAGGAAAGCGTTATCTATATTATATTCTTTCATTTATGGCTCTTCCTATTATAATTGAGCCTGAAGCCTGAAATTTAGCTGCTGAAATTTTGCTAGGTAGTACGCTGTTCGGTGTTAAAAACATGTGTTTATGGTTTTTGTCTCCAATGTAGTCTCCACTTATTTTATCAGCATTTTTATTGTTCGATACATTTTAAACCTAATAAAAAGTTGACAGATTGTATTTCCTTTGGTTTTTTTACGGAATTATTTTGAATACTGTATTTTAATTGGTTTTTTGGACTACAAAATGAAATTTTATAAGGCCTTAGACATCTGTCACTTCGATTTCTCCACAAATTTTTTCTCTTCAATTTTTGCTAAGATTTAAATCTACCTTTTTGGAGATCGCGTTAAAATTAAGTTTTGCATCAACACGATACCAGGCTTAAAGCTCGCGTTATATACGAGAGTTATCAGTAAATATTCTTGTTGATTGTGTAATGTATCACCTTACAGAATATGCCGCCTCAGTTACTATTATATGTTTACACGAACCATTCTTGCACTCGACAAGAGGAAAACTCTTGAAAAACTCTTCTTCTTCTTTTTTTTTTTTTAACGAATTCAATTTTAATTAAAGCTAAAAGAAATTATTAATATTTTTTGTTTTTACTTATTTTTTTTAATTTTTTAATTTTAAGTAAATTTATTAAATATTATTTATTTTTTAGGTTTTATTGAAATCAAATTTTTTCTTAATTTGTTTTTACTTTCGTCATTTTTTAAGAAAATTTTTGAGCATATATAAAAAAAAAAAAATTGTATTTTTAAATTTATTTACAAAAAAAAAAAAAAAAATTATTTTTTTTTTTAATTAATTTGTACATTTTTAACAAAACTAAAAAAAAAAAAAAGAAAAGAAAACAAAAAAATGTCATTCAAATTTTAAAAAATTTTTTTTTAATATTAAATTTAAAAATTACGTTAAATTTTTTAAAATAAATTTTTTATATATATATATTTTTTTTTGTTTTGATAAAGAAAAACTTAATTATATTAGAATGTAATTATTATTTTTTTTTTTTTCATATATTTACGTGTTTAACAAATAGTTTTTTGTTTGTTTTTTGTTTGTTGTTAATTTTTTTGTTGTTGCGAATATAACCATATATTCATTCCACCTACGCTATCCTATTTACCAATTGCATTTTTCGTCGATTATGATGTTGCTGCTGTTGCTGTGACGATGATGATGATGACGATGATCTCTGTTGAATTTGATGATGCGAATTATGATCAAAAGCACCAGCTGGTCCTATCGAATAATTAATATCTAATCTTGCACGTTTCGAACTTGGAATATCATTTTCTATATATTCACCAAGTTCATTTTGTCGGATTGCCATACGTAATAATTCTTTGTTATCATTTAAATCGATATTATCATAAATATCTGTGACCTGGAAAGTAAAAAAAGAATTTCTTGATATTAAAAAATAGAAAAAAAGGAAAAGAAGGAAATTCTTAAGATAAGAATAAAATGAAAATTTAATTTAATTTAATTCTAATATTATAGACAGATCTCCGATTTTAATGATCATTACTGCCCAATCGGTCATTAAAACTCGATAATTGAATTTATTTACGTAATAATGATAAATTTTAAGTATCTATTTCAAGCATCATTATTGTTTTAATTATCAAAGGAAACTGTGAAGAGTTCCTAAATTTTTTCTTCACAATGTTTACAGGGCCATCTACATTTGAACATTTTAAAAATTGCATGTAATTTTGACCTATTTTCTTCTTTCACATAAACTTAAACGGAGGAAAAATGTTTATTATTCAAAAAATTCCTTAAAATTTATTAAAAATAATTTATAAAACTTAATTTTATTGAGTCAAAATGAATAAACATTCTATTTTAAAAATTATAAAGAAAATATTAACTTTTTGAACCTTTGGGAATGACAAGAATAATGATCATTATGAAAAAAGAAGGTGTGTCATGGGTCATCCAGAAGTATAATTAAAAAATAATTATTTTAATTAAAATCGGAGATCTGTCTAGATGAACACAGTTTTTATTTTGATAGTAGTATAAGTTCAATTTTGTAAAGAATAAGTTAAGCACGTTATAGTCATATAGAAATATGGTATATGTCTAAAACTTTCTTTTAAGACAATTTAAAGGCCCAATTATAATAGGAAGAACCAAGCATAGCTGAACTTACGGAAATGTACTAATCTTCATAGATCTCGCATATTGCACATTTCTTGAGCTGTGTAATACATATTAGCAGGAATAATTTACATTAATCTCACGATTTTCTATTAAAAGTCGATAATGGGACAAGATTTTCTCATTTATTGAGAACTTTTCGCTTGTTTATTGATATTACCAGATGAATATCGCTCATATTTATAGATAGGATTATTCCTTTTCCACTATCCTTGGACCTCCTTCACTGAAATTTACCATGCTACCGTCTATTTATGCAATTAAGCAATATAATTTAAACAAAATTGCTTCACAAATTTTCTAATTAAATCCGAAAAATCATATAAATAAAAAACGACAAAACTTTCTAGATAAGAATAATTGACTGGATTAAAGCGCGTAGTATGTCCACAGTATTGGGGACTCGAGCGTAAAACCCTCAGAACCATTGTGGGTATTGTGACAAGACATTGCTTCTTAAATGAACACATGTGAAAAATAGGGGTGACCGAGAGTCCGATATGAGTCAGCTGAACATTTTTTGTGTGAATGCCCGGCCTTTTTTAGAATCAGACTTGCTACATTGGGTGGGTGCACTCTGAGTAAGGAGGGGCTAGCTAACTTGGACCTAACTACGGTGCTGACCTTCATTAGAAGGACAAAAATCAATTCAGGGAAGAGACTTAGCCTTTCAATCAACCTTTTTAGGAGGCAGAATGGGCCAGTTAGACGTACGTGCTAAGGACCGCAACTGTGCGGGCCAATCCGATACAATACAATACAATGTCCACAGTATTACTTTGAAAATGACCAAAGTGATAATCACTGTATCTCCTTACAGAACCCCATCATGCTGCAGGACTATTGACTTATTTTGTTCCAGTAACAAAAACTTTCCTTTTTCGTCTTTATTTGCGACAGACAAGGATATTTTATTATTGTTTCTTTCCCTAAATTTCATTCATTATTGGTAACGTACATTAAAAAATTGTCATATTTCGTTATAGCCATTACATTACAATACCCTGCTCTAAACACAGATTCTATTATTTTGCCTATCCACCCCGTTATTTAATAAATTGAGATAATACCTTAATGAAATTATACTAATTCAAACAGATATTAAATAAAACTGACAAGTTACGAGTTAAGAAGAATAAAAGTACACCCAAAAAAGCACTAAATATACAATCTTGCGAGAGCCCACCAACCACAAATATTGGAATGGAGATTTATCGTGTAATTCATTACAATAATGCTTTTTCGATACGATTTACACGATATAACATCCACACACTCCTGTTTTACCCAAAATGATTTGAAATAATATTTCCCTTTCCAAAATTTTTCAAAAATTATTAAAATAATTCTACTTACTTCAATTTCAAATTCTTTTTCTTGTTCATCATCTTCATCATCACCACCAACTGATTCGGATGTTTCAACAACATCATCTTGTTCTTCAGAATCAGAATTTTCTTCAATATCTGATTGTACTTCATTTTCATCAGCATCACTATCACCCGAACTACCATGTTTCATTTCACCACGTTCTAGAGATTCTAAATGTTCTGGATATACCATTGCTTTACGTATTGCCATCGGATCTTTACGTGACCATTTCTGTACTTCTTCATCCATTTTTGTAATTTTTGTTGGATTCATCGCCCATAAACAACCTTTACGTTGTCCACCATTTGTTGTTGGTTTTTCAATTTTCTCAAAACATTTATTCAATGACAAATTATGTCGTACACTATTTTTCCAACCATTCGGTGCTGTTTTAAAATATGGAAAATGTTCACACATAAAACTATAAATTTCTGATACCGGCAATGAACCGCTACGTGAATTTTTTAATGCCATCGCAATTAAACATGAATATGAATATGGTGGTTTTGGATATTCACTGATTTGTTGTTCAATTTTTTGTTTATTATTCTTTGTAATATGACTATTATTATTATTGTTATTCTGTTGGTGATGTTGTTGCTGTTGTTGATGATGATGCTGGTGTTGTTGTGATATTGATAAATGTATTCCATTTGTAATATTATTTTTATTTTGTACTAAAATATTACGTGATAATGATTTTTGATGATGATTATTATTATTAGTATTATTATTATTATTATTGGTGTAAATATTTTGATGATGTGGACTACAACTAGATGATGATGATGAGTCTCGTTCACGTTTGTTTTGCTGTTGTGTTGTTAATAAACTTCCATTCACCGATGATGATGATGATATATGTCCATTATTTGTTGATGTTTGTTTTAATTTCGCATATGATAAACTATTTGCAAATGTTAAACCACCAATTCCTGGTGCCAATTTAATTGTATTCGAACCGGATGACAATATATTCGATTGTATACCAATTTTCTTATTTGTTAATAATAATTTTTCATCTTTTAAATCATTTATTAAATCTTTTTTAACATTATCAATATTATGTTGTTGCTGTTGTTGATGATGATGATGAAGATTATGATTTTGTTGATGATTTCTTATACCATTTGATGTTGTCGTTGTTGTCATTTTTTGCTGTTGTTGTTGTTGTCCTCCTACTGTCTGTTGCAAATACGCAGAACGTTGTTTTATATTATCATGAATAATTGATGGAACTTTTATTTGATTTGGTGAAAATGTTAAATGACTTTTCTTTTCTTTTGGACTAGGTAATGGTGAATTATTATGATTATTTTGATAACTGTTTGTATTCAAATTAATATGAGATTTTTGTGAATTCAATAATGATGATTGTATTATTGGCATTACAGAATTTGGATTAACACATGCACCAACATCAGCGTATATATCATTTGTTGCAGACCATTTTGGACCACCCAACCATGAAATATCACCATCTTGTGAATTTATATCTAAATCTAATGATGGTAAATCATTTATTAATGATGTAAATTCATTAACACCACCAACAACTGTTGCAACTTCTGTACGAATATCAATATCCAACATGTCCTGCATTGAATCGGATATATAAAAATCTAATATTGGTCCAGATGAATCCTAAAATAAATAAATTAAAGAAAGAAAGAAAAATTTTATTAAGACAATTTTCTTTAATTTTCATGTAAAAAAAAAAAATATATATTCTTTTTCGAATGTTATTGACCCCAAGCAAAATTTCGAATGTGGGAAATGGAGATTCTATCAACACAGCACATCCTCCCATTGTATGCCATTTTTTTTTTCTTTTTCTTTTCTTTTCGCACAGTTTTTTCATATTCTAGAGAAAGATCAATATTTTCAGAGATTTTGTCTATTTTACTTTCTTATACGTTCAAATAAAGTATTGTAATCATTAAAAAGAAAAAGATTTTGAATACATTTTCTAAATAAAACAAAAGAAAATTCATTTATTTGCTGAAAACTGAAGAAGATTAAAAAATGTACATGATGTGTTTTTTGCTAAACCGGAAATAGATGAAGAATTATTTAAAAAAAGGGGTAAAAAGAAAATGTACGGATTCTTGCTCATGGCTTTTTACAGGTAGAAAGAAAAAAAAATTTACAAGACATTTTATAAAAAAAACTAAAAATGTTGTATAAGAAAGTTTATAGCCAGTCATTTTATACCAAATATTTCTTATTAGAAATATTTAATTAAATCATAAAATTAATTAAAAAGAAAATTACAACAAAAAAAAAAAAAAAAAAAATGTCGGTGAACAAAAATTTGTATTCCGATTTTTATAACAAACTTTTTTCCCCTTTTTTTATTTGAAAAAGAATTCTTTTTTTTTCCATTCGTTTGTTTAAAGGCGTGTGTGAGAATTTTTTTTTTCTTTCAATACACAACTCAATACATTCAAAAATTCAATTGTGGGAAATTTTTCTTCAGTTTTTTTTTTTTACCCGGCAAAAATCTATACAAACTATACTTCTCCACTTTTTCTCTTTCTTTCACACTAAAATATATACACTCTTCGAAAAATTACCAATTTTTATTCTGCGCGCGCTCTCTTAATAAAAAAAAAAATAAAACCCATACTTAAACATATTATATACATTTCAGAGATTAGTGTAAATGTATTGAAACTTACGAACCGTGTACATTTTCTATATACAACAAAATGGATGGATTTCAAATTTCGAAGGAAAGGTACAGTCGCGCCAAAATATCGTCGGGGTTTTTCTTCGACGACGATTCAGCATTCGCCCTTACAATAAAATTATATAGCATTTTCAGCATATGGCAGCAGGAAACAGGGGTTCGGTGTTTTTTTTTTTTTTTTCTGTTCATTTACCAGAAAATAATTTGAAATATTAAATTGTTCTTTTTCTTCTTTAAATTTTCAATGTTATTAAACAGAAAAAAAAAAAAAAAAAACGAAAGAGAGCAAATTTCTTCGCATGTAAATTTCTTTTTCGGTGAATAAGAAAAAAAAAAATATGAATAAAAATGTCTGCATTTCATTTTTTTTTCTTTTTTAACAGAGAAAAAGAACAAATAATTCCTTTTATTTGGAATTTAATAAAATTTTATATTTTCAAAGAACAAACAACAATCTTTCCCATTATTAAAATAGAAAATTTTCCATGCGCCTAAAAGTATACTTTGAAATATATTTTGTGATTACCGAAAATATACGAACGATTCCGAATATTCTTTTGCCGGTACTTTTTTCATAGGAATTTTAAATTTTTTCCTTTTTTTTTATTACATAACAAAAAAAAAAACAAAAAGAAACAAAGGAAAGGAAAGGTGTGAATTAAAATATTTAAAGAAAAAAAAAAATGTAAGAAAATTTTGAATAAAAACGGATATTCTCGTTGAATTCTTTGTCTTCTTTTATTAGCCTTAAAGATAAAATTTTTTCCTTTTAAATTAAATTAAAAAATTTCTTTTACAAAGTGCGGAATGTTTGCTGAATAAAATTGAAAGGGATAAAAACTGAGTATAAAAATTTCTTCAAGTTACATGAGAAACACAAACTAATAAAAAAAAAAGATATCGAAATCTAAAATCGGTGTATAACCAAAAAAAGGAAGAATAAAAAAAGTGGCAAAACTTTTTCGCTCTATAACTTCCCTTTCCACCGGCTAATTTTGCTGAAATACAATATCGAAATCGTGTTAACAAACGACCAACTTACATTCTAAATTTCAATTAAATCAGACAACGTGTTATCGTGTAGACATCGACATAACTTTCATAGTGGACAAAACTAATGATACCATCTGGTATCATACACCATAGGGAATACAAAAATTCATCCAAGGCACATATTTGCTGTTCTGGTCCAAGAAAAAGAACGACGGCGACGACAAAACACATTTTGTGTTAATTCTTTCGGAACGAAAGAAGAAACCTTCGAAAAGATCGACGACGACGATCAACGCTTTTTTGCCTTGACAGCGAAATAAAATATAAATATTCTTATTTTTTTTTTTTTTATTCCCAACTATTATACTAGAGAAGATTATTTTTCTTTATGTTTTTTCCTTTTAAACAAGAAAGAAAAACTCAGTATTTTATGTTGGGTTACCTTCTCTTAAGAGACCATAAAAAAAAAAAAACAAAAAAAAAACGAGGTTGGTAAAAACCGGTTTCTTCTTTCACAGTCAAAAGAACTTGGTTGTTCGGAATATATGTTGTTGTTGTTTTTTTTCGGTCGGGCCCCATTTTATCCTACTGCCTTGCATTTTTTTCTTTCTTATTATTTTTGTTTAGAACTGGTAAAACTGTATGTTACCTTTTTGCCTGCCCGCCATTTAATATTTACCTTGACATTTTTTTTTTTTTTTTGGGAAACAAAATTGACCAGGTAAGTTTTCACACTAATTCCCGATATTATTCTTTGTATGGAAAAATTTAATCTTTTTTACATTTTAATTGTTTTATTCTTAAAAGAAACATGTATGTTATTATAGGTAAAAATATGCTAATTAAGTGCTAGAAATTTATATTTTTAATCTTGGACAGGGAAGTAAGTACTGTATCATAAAACTAAACTCAGGTACCCAAAACAAAAAGAAATCACCAACGAACTGCTAATTTCCGAGTAAAATCCTTTTATTACCTTTTACTTATCGTGAAAACTAATTTTCTTTTTGGTCTTTCTAGAAATATCCTTTTTTCTTAGAAGAAAAATAAGCGGAATTATTTTAGAAATTCCAAAAAAAAGGATCATCATTCATAAAATTTTTGATTTTAAAATTTGTGATTTTAAAATTTGTAGGAAAAAAAAAATGGCGCCAAAAACAAAGGACTTACAAAATTTCTTTTCATACAAAAAAAAAAGAATAAGCTCTTCGCTCTCTATAAGGTCTCTAAGTAGAATTCCATCTAACATGTCATCTTGTACCGTTTGAGTTTTAGCCCTTATAAATGTTTTATTTTTTTTGTTAATTTATCGTAGGTCATGAATTTCCTCAAAAATTAAATACTTTTTTATTTTTTTTAAATGAAAATATGATTTAAAAAAAAAACAAAAACTAATTAAGTTACGATATATTTAAAGCTTTTTTTATCAACAAAAAAAAATAGTCCAACAGACGAAAAAAAAGCCGCTAAAACTTAATCAATTAAAACTGACACACGATAAGAGGGGAGAGGTAAATAATGTAGGCATTATATTGAAAAGTATTTATTCCCCTTCTATAAAACATAATAAAATTGTACAAGTTTTTTTTTTTTTTTTTTTGAAGGGGTAATTCAAGTAAACAATCAAAAGAAACAAAAAAAAAATTCATCTTAAATATAAAAGATAAATGTGTTATCAATTTTTTTTTTTTTTTGTTCGAAAGTGGGAAATGAGATAAGAATGAATTGATTAAAGAAAAAAAAAACATTTGTATTGTTTTGAAGAAAAGTTTACCTTTCTTTTTCAATATTGATGTGATAACATAAAAACAGTGGCTTATAAAATTGATAATTCGCTAATATGTGCGCGGAAACAAGTTTATTTGAGATGTGACGGAAGAAATGAGGATAAAAGACGTTCTTGAAAATTGATGTAATTTGGTAATTAACACCTTCTTACAATGATAGGCTACTATTATACAATTACTACATTTCTATTTTCTTTGAAAAAATGAACGGCCAGAAGTGGGAAATGTGTTAATATTCATGTTCATACAATTTTTAATGGGGGCCCATTGATGGCTCCTAAATATTGTAAGTCCTTCTAAATTCGTTCATTGAGATCCGTGATCTAGACTTGTTTAAATCCCAGTTTCCTTCCACCGGACACGGACTAAGAATGAACCAATCTCCAGGCAGCACAAGTTTTTTACTTTTGTCTTAAGAAGTGTGAACTAAGAAAGCTCTTACATAGTAATGAATGTTAATGTTTATTAATTTCGCTCTTTAGGTTCGAGATTTGAGCTGTGATTATTAATAATGATAAATAAGTTAATATCACAATATCATAAACTTTTTGGGTAACCATTTCTTCGAGAATTTAGGGATGCTTCAGGCGACTGACATGGGAAGTCTAATGAAGTTTTGTAGGAAAATTAAATGCTTTGAAGAGGAATAGGTTTTCTAACAGGGTAACTCGGTCTCGTAGGGATCACAATGGACCCATTAAGGTGCCTAGTGTTGTACGTAGTACCCCTACTCTACCTACCTACCTAATATCACATGGTATAAGCGACAATGAATTTGTCCAATCTTAACGGTTAGCTCTTCACTAGATACCAAAATAAATATAGTAGAATCAAAAACAATACAATTTAGTTAATTTTTTCAACGAATCTTTGTAAGCAAAATCGTGTCAAAAATGGGTAGAAGTCGAGTGACGATCTTTAGAAACAGTCTTACCTTTTTTTAAAGCTAATACAGTCAAATCACTCTTTTTAACCGGAATGATAACATCACAGTTCAGGATAAACAGAATTTTCCGTATAATAGGAAATTTTTATACAGAAATATACAAGTTTGAGGGAACGAATATCCTCAAATTTGTATATTTCTGTACGAAAAAACCTGAATGATTACAGTTTTGGATAGAAACAAATCTTCATCGTTGAACTTGACATCAGCCTCATAATCAAAAGTTGGATAGAATCCAGCTAAACGTCATAACTTTTTCGATCACAGACGTATTTCTATGCAAGAGATTGGATCTGGTGTAATTTTCCGGATCCAACAACTATCAACATTTGTCATTTAGTTATCAATTTTGGGTCCGGGATATTACACCAGACCCAAGAGATCCCCTTTTATTTTATGTAATTAAACCAAAAAATCTTCAGGCAAACCAATTTTTTAAATTTAATTATAATTTTGTAAGTCACTATATTTGTTTTGATATCATTTAAAAAAAAAAAAAAAAAAAAAAAACCGGCGGGAAAATTTATTTCATTTATTTACATAATTTTTTTCATTATTTTCTAATTTTTTTTTTATTTTTTTTAAAGTCCTCAACATGAGACATGACTTTGAAAAAGAAAGGGCAACAAAACATTACGTAATACTTTCTTCAATATCTCTTAAATATTATTAATAATTTTTTCTATGTAAAAATTCTTGCCATCAAAAAAGAAAAGACAAATTTTATCACTTTAAAAAAAAAACAATAATAATAAAATTTCCCGCTTAAAGTTTTCTTTAATAAGAAAAAAAAAACAATTGAAGATGTCAAAGACCTGCCGCTGTTATATTAGTGTTGTTTTTCCCCAACTTTTATAACAAATATTATTTTTTTTTCTGTATATATTATCATAAAAAAAAAAAAAAAAACTTGAAAAAATAATGTTTTTTTTTATATATATACAAAAGCTCTCATTCATTTCTACGAGTATTAAAATTTTGTATATATACAAAACCTCTTTGTTCAGAAAAAAAAAAAAAAAAAAAAAAAACATTTTAAAGTGAGACAGAAATAGAGGAATTCAGAATTGCAGAATTAAATATTTATTATTTAGATTTCGAGCTTTTAGGAAAACCGAAGGAAGAAAAAAAAAAGCGGGAAATCATTTTTCATTGTAGAAAATTTTCCCAAGTTTTCTTGATGAGAAAATTATGAATTTTTCCCTTTTTTTCTTATGCAAAAAATGTTGCTAAACTTTATTTTCTTTTTATAGCACAAATACATTTTCAATAGAAATAAAAAAAAAACTTGAAAATTGGATGGAAACATAAACCGCCCCAACCGAACACACACACACATCCATACATGAATTCCATTTATGAATAGATTCTGTTCTCTTATATTATATTATATACTCCTCAAATTTTATTATTATATATTTGTTGTATATAAATTAATTCGTTTTTTTTTTTTTTGAAGAAAAATTCTCTTTCATTTTAATTTGTTTTATTTCTCTTTCCCTTCAAGGCCGACACCCGGCTTATTTTATATACAATTTTTTTGTGTATAGTAAAAAAAAAAAAAATATATATACACCAGATTGCAGAGAAAAAAAAAAAAAAAAAAAAACTAGCCGCAAACAAAAAAAAAAAAAAATTTCCCCACAATATTTTATGGTTTAAATTTGAAGAAAAAAAAAAAAAAAAAAAAATTTTCGCGCCTTCTTTTCCACATGTACAAAAAAAACTATTTCCAAAAATAAAAATAAAAAAAAAAGAAAGGAAAACACTTACCGCATATTTATTCAAAAATACATCATGAAATCCAGAACTCATGTCTTCGAATTCAAACATTTTTCTTTTGTTCTTTAAATAAAATTCTTGCACTGTTATTTTTTTTCTTCTTTATGATTTTTTATGATTTTCTAAATCTTCGTTTGTTTATTTATTTTTTCCCGTTTTGTTATGGAAACAAACAAAAATCGAAAATTAAAACAAAAAAAAATTTCTTTTTTTTTCTTCACTGAATATAAGAAACAAAAAAAAGGAAAAGAAAAAAAAACTAAGTCAAAACACAAACACGCATTACAAACTTTCATACACAAAACTCAACTCTCGACTGAATTCTCTTCTATAAATTCTTCGACGAGAAAAACCGATTCCGAATATTTTTTTTCCCAAGCAGATGTTTTTATTGGTTCAGTATATTTCCACGTGACTTACAAACACAAATGCAAGTTTTTTTTCTTTTTTTTTTTTTTGGGAGAGAAACAAAGAAATTTTGTTTAAAAATAAAAATTTTGTTTTGTATTTAAAAAAAAAAAAAAAAAACGAATATATCTTCACAAGATTTTATACTTAAAAAAAAAAAAAAAAAAACCAAAAAACAATTGAATATTTTATAGTAAAATTACAATTTCATTTTTAAACACTTATTTTATAGGAAGACAAATACTTTTTACATGTTTCTTTTGTTAATATTATTATTTTATCTGTTTTATTTGATTTTTTAATGACTTTATTTTTATACAATTTTCGTTAGATTCTGTTCTTTAAATTTTTTCCATCACCTCGAACATAAAATACACCACAAAATTCGCGGAATATAAAGTGTTGCCATTATCTAAATGAATTTCACATATACAAAAAAAAAAAAAATAATGTACTAAAGGGAATTTTTTTTTTTTTCAAAAATATTCTCTTTGTAACGTTTTTTTATGTAATATTTTTGTAATTTTAAATAATTCGATTATTTAAATGAAAATATAATATTTTTTGAATCTAATAAAACGTGAAAATTAGTTGAAGTTGATGGTTCAATTGATTTTAATTGGAACTTTGGAACTTTTTCAACTAAGAAATCTCCCGAAGTCGAATTTATACATTTCGATTTTGTTAATATACTCGGCGGATTATCTATTTGGAATTTTCGATTTCGTTTTTCAGATCTTACAAATACCGGCGATTCAATTTGTCCAGGTGACAGTATTTTCTTGCATTTAAAACTCAATGGTTTTGGTGTAATCACAGATTCTTTAAAACCATTAATAATTTTCTTCGCTTCCGGAGTTACAGGTTGTTCCACAAATACTCCTGATGGATTATCATGTAAGATATTTAATTTCCTTTTCTTTTTTGGATTCATCAATTTTTGTTTAATATTTTTGAATTTTTTTACATTTTCATTATTTATTTGTTCTTTTTCAGGATCATAATTTTCAATCGATTCTTCTATTCTTAATTTCTTTTTATATTTTTTTATTATTTTCTTCTTCCTTAATTTTGACGCATTTTCATTTTCTTCAATTGCAGCAAGGATTTGGGTTGGTAGTTTCTTCGATTTCAATTTTTGTTCTCTTCTTTCAGTTGAAGGTATTGATTTTTTTTCTGAATCAATATTTTTACGAATCTGGAAAAAAATGTTTATTTAATAAATTAGATTGAATATGAAAACTTTCTTATTACTAACAAGAAGAATCATGGCAAAAATTTGTTAAAATTACTCGAATTTATAATTATTAGGTTTTTTGGACAAAATATAAACATTTTCTTGTAGTTGTACTTGGAAACTTTCGTAAGTGTACAACTCCCGAATGATTCTATATCCAAATGTACATAGAATAAGAAAATGATCTCTATTCTAAGTGCTAGCCGGCCATTAATTGCAATTTTGGAACAAGTTCCTGATTACTACATACTCGACAGAAAATGATAGATAGTATAATCGGAGACATATTACACCATAGGTTTGCCAATTTTAGAGGCATCTACAAAAATGTTATTCCAATGGGTTTATAGGGAAGAAATAAACGTATGGATAGTGTAAAGTAAGTTTTTGTCACATTTGTAAGTACAGTTGAAATTCTTTTATAAGGAAATCTTTTAACCGAACACATTCTTCCAATTACCCGAAAAATTTGTATTTTATGAAACTTTATTATATGGAATATTTCATTCTAATATCCGGAATCCGATTATTAGAGGTTTCCTGATAAAAGAAATTAGACTGTATTTGCATAAATTTTGAATTCCTTCCTAATTTTTTTTATTAGAAAACAAAAATTCGATACAAAAGTCTTGTCTCTTCGAAACGAAACCTTTGAGTAGCATAAACCAAGAGTTCAGGATTCTGTTTTTAAAAATAAAAACATATAATAACTGAAAATCAGCCTATAGCCGATTTTTTGATGACCTATGTCAGAAATGGGACAGAAAAAGAGCCAAAACTAATAATATTTCAAGGCTTTTTCTCCATAACTTTGTTTCATCTTTTTCAAACTTGCTTTTATTCACAGGTTAGCCTACTAGGCCCTAATAGCGTAAACCTATTCTAAAAACGTTATTCAAATAGTTATATTAGTTTTTAAAGTACACTAAACTTTGTGAACAGGTTTATTTTCTCCTACGACTATTTCTTTCCCCCATTACCCTTGCACCGATTTTATTCAAATTTAGCACAATAACGCCTATTTATGTAGCCAACATATGGAAAAAATTTGAATAAAGTTCCCCCAAAAACTTTCCAATTAAATTCGAAAAACCATCGAAAAAGGTTTTTGCTTGAATAATTTAGTTCCCTCTGGACCGATTTTTCTAAAACACAATATAAAATCGAGTTACGGAATAGCCAACTCACATTGTAAATCAGACAAGGCGTTTTTGAGTTACCTTGTACACGGACGGACGGATGGACATGCATAAATCAGTATACCTTTTGATTTTTTACTGGCCTATAACCTTGAAACCGCTAATTATTTCTATGCGTTACATATTTAGTGACAAAAGTAATATACCCTGTGATAGTACCTACCATAGGGCATAAAATAACGGCCCCTGTCTACTGCAGCTACTAAGTTCGATTAAATTAACGTTTAACAAAACGGAAAAACAATTTTCTTAGATTAAAGAGCAACTGTATACAAATTATGCTTCTAAATCTGTCTCAATCCAGATTATGAATTGCATTGAAACAACCGCGATTCTAACAAAATGAAATGATTGCTTTTAATCAAAGTGTTTTCTTTTTAATTACTTACTTTTGATATTTTTTGAAATGCAATTTCTAGTATATTTTTAGCATGTTGAGTTGCTGCAAGGATCTCTTTTTCTGGATTTATTTTTGTTGTCTTTTTTGTAATTAGAACTTTTTTGATACTTCCAATCGGTTTCTTAATTTTCTTAGTTTTCTTTTTCTAAAAATACACAAAAAAAAGTTATTAAAATATATGAATAAAAAAAAAATATAATTCCAATACATTTTGTTGCAGATTTTGTAATTTCTGTTGCCTTTTAGCCTCGTTCAAAGCTTTCCACAATTCATGATAATGAAGATCGTTTTTATTCATTTTCTGTTTTTCAGTTAAAACATTCGAAACATCATTGTGACTTTTAGGAAGACTTTTTCTAAAATTCTTTGATGCCAAAAGTTGAAAATTACAGTCTTCTGGTTTAGATTTATCTAATTTTGATTCTGTATTTTGAATTTCTTCATTTGAAAAAATAATTTGATTGGGCTCATTCAGATCTTCTAGTGCTGCATTAGGTGGTTCTGGATTTTCGTGTGATAATTCTTCAAGATCAATTGTACTTTCCATCTCATCCACATCGAATATTTCGTTTATACTTTCGACAATCGATTTCGATATAATTTCATTTTTTTGTAAAATGGATGAAGCTATTGGAGTACTGGTCGCTAATTCTTCAACTTCAAAAAGTTTCCCTGGAGTCAAAGTTTTATTGGAATCCAATATTATTTCTGAGAAAATATTTCGTTTCTTTATAGTTACTTCCGAAACGGATTTATTTTTTGATGATAACTGAAACAAACTATCAAAATCATTAGAATTATTCGAAATCTCATCAATATAACTTTTACTTCTAGAAGAGATTGGTGTCTTAGGGTACTTTGCTGGTGATTTTTCCTCATTATCGGAATCATCTATAAATCCAACAACTTTTTCTGCAGTTTCAATTTGAATGTCTTCGATTTTCTCGGTCGTGGCAATTTCTTTTTTAGACAAATCCAGATCCTGCTCATCGACTTTTTTATCTTTCAAAGGAGTCTTAGTTATTGTTTCAAACATTTCTTTCTCTGCAGTTTCAATTATCTTTTTTGTCCTGATTTCCTTTTTAGACAAATCCAGATTCTTCTCATCGACTTTTTTATCTTTCAAAAGCGTCTTATTTGTTTTTTCAAAATGTTCGTTTTCTGGCAATCCAACAACTTTTTCTGCAGTTTCAATTTGATTGTCATCTTTCTCGGTTGTGGCAATTTCTTTTTTAGACAAATCCAAATTCTGCTCATCGACTTTTTTATCTTTCAAAGTAGTCTTATTTGTTGTTTCAAACATTTCTTTTTCTGCAGTCTCAATTAACTCTCTTGTCCTGATTTCCTTTTTAGACAAATCAATATTCTTCTCATCGACTTTTTTATCTTTCAAAAGCGTCTTATTTGTTTTTTCAAAATGTTCGTTTTCTTCCAATCCAACAACTTTTTCTGCAGTTTCAATTTGAATGTCTTCAATTTTCTCGGTCGTGGCAATTTCTTTTTTAGACAAATGCAGATCCTTCTCATCGACTTTTTTATCTTTGAAAGGAGTCTTATTTGTTTTTTCAAAATGTTCGTTTTCTTCCAATCCAACAACTTTTTCTGCAGTTTCAATTTGAATGTCTTCGAATTTCTCGGTTGTGGCAATTTCTTTTTTAGACAAATCCAAATTCTGCTCATCGACTTTTTTATCTTTCAAAGTAGTCTTATTTGTTGTTTCAAACATTTCTTTTTCTGCAGTCTCAATTAACTCTCTTGTCCTGATTTCCTTTTTAGACAAATCAATATTCTTCTCATCGACTTTTTTATCTTTCAAAAGCGTCTTATTTGTTTTTTCAAAATGTTCGTTTTCTTCCAATCCAACAACTTTTTCTGCAGTTTCAATTTGAATGTCTTCAATTTTCTCGGTCGTGGCAATTTCTTTTTTAGACAAATGCAGATCCTTCTCATCGACTTTTTTACCTTTTAAAGGCGTCTTATTTGTTTTTTCAAAATGTTCGTTTTCTTCCAATCCAACAACTTTTTTTGCAGTTTCAATTTGATTGTCATCTTTCTTGGTCGTGGCAATTTCTTTTTTAGACAAATTCAGATCCTGCTCATCGACTTTTTTATCTTTCAAAGGAGTCTTAGTTGTTGTTTCAAACATTTCTTTCTCTGCAGTTTCAATTATCTCTTTTGTCCTGATTTCCTTTTTAGACAAATCCATATTCTTCTCATCGACTTTTTTACCTTTCAAAGGAGTCTTATTTGTTGTTTCAAACATTTCCTTTTCTGCAGTTTCAATTATCTCTTTTGTCCTGATTTCCTTTTTAGACAAATCCATATTCTTCTCATCGACTTTTTTATCTTTCAAAAGCGTCTTATTTATTTTATCAAAATGTTCGTTTTCTTCCAATCCAACAACTTTTTTTGCAGTTTCCATTTCATTGCCTTCGATTTTCTCGATCGTGGAAATTAGTTTATGAGAATCTGGCACATCACGTAAACTTTTTAATTTGTGCACACGAACTGACAATTTTTTTACATCTTTTTGAGAAGTTCCTGGCGCTGAAAATTGTTTTCTTTCATTAATTGATGGTGTTGGTGATTTTGACAACTTACGTTCATTCTTGATATTAGGCTGTGCTTGAGTTTTTGCTAAAGATTTGGCAACAGACAGATCTTTATCGAACAAAGTTTCAATAGATGATTTGGCGGCCATCAATTTATTACTACCCTTAATTATATTTGGAGAGATAGAGGAAGATCTTGTCACATGTCGTTCTACGTTGCTAATCGAAACAGTTTGTTGCGTCACATTCTTTTCGTCCTCCTCAAGGATTACATCGGAAAATTTTAAAATTCGTAATCTCTTTGAGTGAGTAGCCATTTGCGGTTGTAAATGTATTGTAGGTGCTTTTGAATAAACCCGACGATTTCTGGATCTAGTAGTTGGACCAGGGTAATCGGCTGATGAACTTGAAATTGTTTTAGATGAGATTTTAGGAATAATCCGACGTGTGGATGGCATTTTTTGTACGAAGTTAAGTTAAGTGCTTCTATAAAGGAAAATTTTGGTTTAATTTAAAGAATTTAAATAATAACTAAATAAGTAACTAGAAACACATTCCAAATTTTCAAATATTTCAAAAGCAAACAAAACAAAATTCGTATTTATTTATTTTTTATTCAACTGTGAATAATTTTAATGGAAAAACTTACTGTTATTAGCAAACTCTTTTTTAATTATATTATATTTATATAATATAAAAAGGAATACAAAAGCTAAATGTTCACTTTTACAATTCTTTATTAATCGAATTAAATAGAAAAAAAACGACAAATTTTAAAATTTTTTTGCGTTCCAATATTTCCAATAAAATATTAATAAATTTTTACGAGTAATTAGAAATATTTTTCACAAAAGTAATTAAAAACCGTAACAAAAAAACCGTTCTTTAAATTTCCAAATCAAATCTGAAATTATTTGAAAGGAATTCTAAAGCTGTATTTTTTGCATTCTTTTTTTCAATGTTGGCGCTAGTGATGTCGATCTATGATCGATATTTTCAATAATCGATTTTTTTTAGGAAAGAATTATCGATTTTTTGTTCAATTTTATCGAGCGTAGGCAAGCGTAGGCATTAACTCGTTTTTACGATATCTGTGTCTGAAGCATTTATTATCACGCCGAACTGTCAAATTTGGAGGGGAAAAAAATTGCGTTTTTTTAATTTATAATTTTTAGTGCGTTTCGGATTCCAAACCAAATTCTTTTGAATTAAATAATCAAAGTTAATAAATTTCCTATATAAAGTGTTTAATTTCTGGGTGTAATAACAAACAACATCCAAAAATTCGTGGAATTTTCTTTCCTAACTAAGTTTGACATATTTTTTATTAAAACGTGCGAATTTTCATTCTTGCCGTATAAAAAAAAGTTTTTATGGTGTTTATTTATTTGGTAATCAAATAGAAATTATGATATGGTCTCCTTCAATTCGAAATATCTTTGTAGTATATATTTATACCATTCAGTTTGGATGGCATGACATAAGTCGGTTTAGCAATCGCTGATTAGCGTTTTCGCCGGTATTCCTAATTTCCGGAAAAGTTTTCTATTCCCGTGCTGAAACAAACAAATTTGATTCGATGTCATATTGTAATACTTCTGGGTATTCGGTATTTGTTTGTATCGTTGGTTTCTTTCGTATTCGCCTTTGGTGTTCCCTTTCAAGTCTAGAAATGATCTAAGAATGGTTTCTCTTCAACCCCATTTCTGGATTTGAATTTAATGACTTGCTGAATCGAGATTGTGCGTGGATGTTTTGACTGTCTTCCGGGAATCTCTTCAACATCTCGATTTATTTTTTGAAAAGCTAATTCTGCGTAACATCACTGCAAGTAAGTCATAATGGTAATGTACAAAAACCAAATACAATATTAATATTGTTTTTAATTTCAGACAAATCGCGGCGCAGCTAAAAAGGCTTCATGTGGCTTTTTAGGTGTTATATTCTTTAAGAAAGTAAGCAGTTATTACAATAACTTGATATGTATTATTCAACATTTATTATTTTTTGAATTTCAGTGTTTGCCTAAACACGCAGACTATTTTGCCAATTCCCGGTCTGCGCAGGGTTGCCAGTTTGCCCAAACTGGAACAAGGCAAAGACCGGGAAGGCTCAAATTAGTGCTTGAAAGAGTAAGTTTAATGAAGTTTAAACCGCTTTTAAAAATACTCATTGCCTTCTATTTTCTAGGTGTTTTAAAACAAAAAATAAGCCTTGAGTTCCTACAACCAACTTATTTGATAAATCCCAGATCGGCGCAGGGCGACCAGTTTGACAAAACTGGAGCAAAGCAAAGACTGGGAAGGGTCAAATCTGTTCGTGAAAGAGTAAGTACAATTCAGAATGTTCATACAATATACTAATTGGATTCTATTTTCCAGGTGAATTTCAACATAATATTATTTCTGACTAGTCTCAAAGCAAATTTCAGTTCTACCAAATCACAGTAAGTAGAATTAAGTTTAAAATGTTCGCACAACTAATTGCTTTTATTTTCCAGACTTATTTGATAAATCCCAGATCGGCGCAGGGCGACCAGTTTGACAAAACTGGAGCAAGGCAACGACTGGGAAGGGTCAAATCTGTTCGTGAAAGAGTAAGTACAATGAAGTCTAAAATGTACATACAATATACTAATTCTTTTCTTTTTTCTAGCTGAAATTCAAATATACAAGGGTGGGTAAACTGCGTGCTATCCATGTATGTCAAGCGTAGGCATTAACTCGTTTTTACAATATCTGTGTCTGAAGCATTTATTATCACGCCGAACTGTCAAATTTGGAGGGGAAAAAAATTGCGTTTTTTTTAATTTATAATTTTTAGTGCGTTTCGGATTCCAAACCAAATTCTTTTGAATTAAATAATCAAAGTTAATAAATTTGCAATATTAAGTGTTTAATTTCTGGGTGTAATAACAAACAACATCGAAAAATTCTTGGAATTTTCTTTCACAACTAAGTTTGACTTATTTTTTATTATAATGGGCTAATGTTCATTATTGCCGTATAAAAAAAAGTTTTTATGGTGTTTATTTACTTTTTGGTAATCAAATAGAAATTATGTTAATTCATAAATTAGTAAAAAATTGGTTTTTTTTTAAATCCACGCCGAAATGTCAAATCCCACTTTTTTTTTATTTCGATTTTAACGAAATCTACCAGTGACAGTCATTTTTGGTTAAAATGGGGGCAATTCTTAAAATTCGTTGAAATTTTTGAAAATTCAGCATTTTCAGTTTTAAATGTTTTTTTTTTTTGGTTTTAAAATTTCCAAAAAATGAGGCTCTACGTATGAAATGGCTTTCGGCTATTGGTTTACGCAGGAAAGGACATATATAGGCACATACGTGTTTATAATTATTATTTAATAATTTAATTTTGTATGTTTAAGAAAAACTTGATTTTTTTAGCAATCAAACGCAAACATTTTTTTGCAATTCGGATGTTACAGAATGCATGAGCTTTTAGCCCATTTGCGATGTTGCCCCCGGAATTCATGTTTTTAACGCCACCACTACGCCGCACACATAAGCAAAAAAATGCAAGTGTATTCCAAAAATGCTTCAATTTCCCCTGCGAAAGGCCTATCCATATTTTCCCTAATCTAAGAGCGTAGGCATTAACTCGTTTTTACGATATCTGTGTCTGAAGCATCGATTTTCAAGCCGAACTGTCAAATTTGGAGGGGAAAAAATTTACGTTCTTTTAATTTATAATTTTTAGTGCGTTTCGGATTCCAAACCAAATTCTTTTGAATTAAATAATCAAAGTTAATAAATTTCCTATATAAAGTGTTTAATTTCTGGGTGTAATAATAAACACATCCAAAAATTCGTGGAATTTGCTTTCACAATTAAGTTTGACATATTTTTTATTAAAATGTGCGAATTTTCGTTCTTGCCGTAAAAAAAAAAGTTTTTATGGTGTTTATTTATTTGGTAATCAAATAGAAATTATGATATGGTCTCCTTCAATTCGAAATATCTTTGTAGTATATATTTATACCATTCAGTTTGGATGGCATGACATAAGTCGGTTTAGCAATCGCTGATTAGCGTTTTCGCCGGTATTCCTAATTTCCGGAAAAGTTTTCTATTCCCGTGCTGAAACAAACAAATTTGATTCGATGTCATATTGTAATACTTCTGGGTATTCGGTATTTGTTTGTATCGTTGGTTTCTTTCGTATTCGCCTTTGGTGTTCCCTTTCAAGTCTAGAAATGATCTAAGAATGGTTTCTCTTCAACCCCATTTCTGGATTTGAATTTAATGACTTGCTGAATCGAGATTGTGCGTGGATGTTTTGACTGTCTTCCGGGAATCTCTTCAACATCTCGATTTATTTTTTGAAAAGCTAATTCTGCGTAACATCACTGCAAGTAAGTCATAATGGTAATGTACAAAAACCAAATACAATATTAATATTGTTTTTAATTTCAGACAAATCGCGGCGCAGCTAAAAAGGCTTCATGTGGCTTTTTAGGTGTTATATTCTTTAAGAAAGTAAGCAGTTATTACAATAACTTGATATGTATTATTCAACATTTATTATTTTTTGAATTTCAGTGTTTGCCTAAACACGCAGACTATTTTGCCAATTCCCGGTCTGCGCAGGGTTGCCAGTTTGCCCAAACTGGAACAAGGCAAAGACCGGGAAGGCTCAAATTAGTGCTTGAAAGAGTAAGTTTAATGAAGTTTAAACCGCTTTTAAAAATACTCATTGCCTTCTATTTTCTAGGTGTTTTAAAACAAAAAATAAGCCTTGAGTTCCTACAACCAACTTATTTGATAAATCCCAGATCGGCGCAGGGCGACCAGTTTGACAAAACTGGAGCAAAGCAAAGACTGGGAAGGGTCAAATCTGTTCGTGAAAGAGTAAGTACAATTCAGAATGTTCATACAATATACTAATTGGATTCTATTTTCCAGGTGAATTTCAACATAATATTATTTCTGACTAGTCTCAAAGCAAATTTCAGTTCTACCAAATCACAGTAAGTAGAATTAAGTTTAAAATGTTCGCACAACTAATTGCTTTTATTTTCCAGACTTATTTGATAAATCCCAGATCGGCGCAGGGCGACCAGTTTGACAAAACTGGAGCAAGGCAACGACTGGGAAGGGTCAAATCTGTTCGTGAAAGAGTAAGTACAATGAAGTCTAAAATGTACATACAATATACTAATTCTTTTCTTTTTTCTAGCTGAAATTCAAATATACAAGGGTGGGTAAACTGCGTGCTATCCATGTATGTCAAGCGTAGGCATTAACTCGTTTTTACAATATCTGTGTCTGAAGCATTTATTATCACGCCGAACTGTCAAATTTGGAGGGGAAAAAAATTGCGTTTTTTTTAATTTATAATTTTTAGTGCGTTTCGGATTCCAAACCAAATTCTTTTGAATTAAATAATCAAAGTTAATAAATTTGCAATATTAAGTGTTTAATTTCTGGGTGTAATAACAAACAACATCGAAAAATTCTTGGAATTTTCTTTCACAACTAAGTTTGACTTATTTTTTATTATAATGGGCTAATGTTCATTATTGCCGTATAAAAAAAAGTTTTTATGGTGTTTATTTACTTTTTGGTAATCAAATAGAAATTATGTTAATTCATAAATTAATAAAAAATTGGTTTTTTTTGAATCCACGCCGAAATGTCAAATCCCACTTTTTTTTTATTTCGATTTTAACGAAATCTACCACTGACAGTCATTTTTGGTTAAAATGGGGGCAATTCTTAAAATTCGTCGAAATTTTTGAAAATTCAGCATTTTCAGTTTTAAATGCTTTTTTTTTGGTTTTAAAGTTTCCAAAAAATGAGGCTCTACGTATGAAATGGCTTTCGGCTATTGGTTTACGCAGGAAAGGACATATATAGGCACATACGTGTTTATAATTATTATTTAATAATTTAATTTTGTGTGTTTAAGAAAAACTTGATTTTTTTAGCAATCAAACGCAAACATTTTTTTGCAATTCGGATGTTACAGAATGCATGAGCTTTTAGCCCATTTGCAATGTTGCCCCCGAATTCATGTTTTTAACGCCACCACTACGCCGCACACATAAGCAAAAAAATGCAAGTGTATTCCAAAAGTGCTTCAATTTCCCCTGCGAAAGGCCTATCCTTATTTTCCCTAATCTAAGATGTATGTGCTACCCACCTAAGATTTGTGGAAGCGTTTGAACGCCTGACTTGCAGGCGTCATCCTGAAGCAGATTTAGCCATATTTACTAGGCGTTTACTGCCCCAAAATAACTGCCTTAAAAGAATTTCTCAAACTACAAAAATAAAAATGTCCACGATTAGAGATAATTATTATTTATTTGGATGAAAATATAAACTTTTACATTTTATTATACATTTTCTGTTTTTCTTTACGTTGTAAAAGTTGTTTTGGACTCTCCCTTTTGATTCGATCATTGAAAAGTGCATTCTTTTTAAAATTTAATGCTTCAATATTAATGGTGTCTAAGTTCTTATATTTTTTGGAATTTAATGAATAAACTTGAAAATCCGTTGAAGTTGATGGTTCAATTTTTATTTGTTTTGCAACTTTTTCCACTAAGAAACCGCCCGAAGTAGAATTTATCCACTTGGGTTTTGGTAATACCGTAGTCGGTTCTGCAATTTGATATTTTCGCTTTATTTTTTTAGGTTTTACAAATGCTGGCGGTTCAATTTGACCAGCCGACAGTATTTGCTTGACTTTAAAACCCAATGGTTTTGGTGTAATCACAGATTCTTTAAAACCATTAATAATTTTCTTTGCTTCCGGTGTTACGGGTTGTTCCACAAATACTCCCGATGGATTATCATGTAAGATATTTAATTTCCTTTTCTTTTTTGGATTATCTTCCAAATCCATCAACTTCTGTTTATTTTTTTTGGATTTTTTTACTTTTTCATTTTTAATCTGTTCTTTATTTTCATCTAGATCATTACTTTCAATAGATTCTTCTATTATTGATTTCTTTTCAAATTTTCTTTTTATTTTTTTCTTTAACTTTGACGCATTTTCATTCTCTTCAATTGCAGCAAGGATTTCCTTTGGGAGTTTTTTCGATTTCAACTTTTGCTCTGTTATTTCAGTTGAAGGAATTGATTTCTCTTCAATATTTTTACGAGCCTGAAAATATAGATAGTTAATTGATTAATCGATTTTAAAAATAATAAAATAAGAAATAATAAATCGGAGCTTGGAGCCGGATGAACATTTTGTTTTGTTACCTCTTCAAATATCATTGTCGGTCTTTAATAAATTATTTAAATATAAAATTGTATATTTGTACTAATTTTTATAATTTTTTTTTTAAAATTTAATATTAAAACTGCATTTTTATTAAATAAAAAAAGAAACATGCAAATATTTGTTAAATTGACAGGCGTCAAATTTAGAGCGTTTAAGTTCAGTGGACACAACCGGTAAACACTTCTTTGCATAGTGATGTTGTGTTGGTGGCTTTCATTAATTGCATCGTGTAGTGGATTCCCAACATTGAGATTACGTTTTCAGTTGTTTTCTTCAAGAGCATACAAATTAATAACATGATAGAGATTTTTTTTTTTTTCAAGTGTGAAAAACTTTAAAACAAGTTATGTAAAACAAGAATTCAAAATTTTAGAAACCAACTTTCTAAATGGTGGAAACAAGAGAATACAGTGTGAAAGACCCGTTCGACCATTGTCATGAAGAGTGCGAAATTTCTGCTACTGAAATTGCAAAAACTTATCAAATTTCATCGTAGACTGTTTATCTACTAATAAAGAAAAAGAATGAGTTAGCAACACTTGAAAACATCAAAAGAACTGGCAGAAATAGAGTCACAACTAAGCACGATTTGTTCGATTTAAAAAAAAGAAAAAACGCCTATTGCTTCATATAAAGTAGCAGTAAATTTAAATTAGATGGTTGGAAGAAATATAAGTGACTGGGCCATAGGTAGAAGTTGCACCGAAGCCGAATTAAAGACCTACGTTGTGTGAAATGTTCCATACATTTCTGACGCAAACAAAGTAAATCGATTCAACTTCGCCGAAGAACATAAGGGGTCACGCCTGTGAAGTTTTCGAGGTAAACGAATAATGGCTTTAAAGTACGGTCCAAACGCTCAGTCTTTTTGCACAGTCGTAGTTTGCGCAGTTTTTCTGTGGGAAAGCCTGCGCAAATTTTGTGTCCACACGATATCGTCTTTTCCATATTTTACACAGTTTTCTTTGGAACTTCTTAATGTCAAAATATTGTGCTTAGAACTTTTAATAATGAATAGTTTAAGCTTAACTCCTCTAAAAAGTCTCTTGAAGACATTTTCGTGCCTTTCGCAATTGCATGAAAACTGTGTAAAATAATGAGTTTTCGTCCACACGCTACGATTTGCATGCACGTACCACAGTTATTTTTCAGACACGATCTGAAATCGCACAAGCCGCACTTTTGCCTGCGCAAACGAACTGTGACTTGTCCAGACGCTTAGTTTAGCATGCGCAAATTCGATTTGCGCAGGCAAAACTGAGTAAAAAACTGTGCGTTTGGACGGCTCTTAACAGAGTATCCATGGAATATGAAAATACTCTCATCAGCCCATCGGTCCTTTCTCGCTTGATATTGCATTTTGAACACAGCTTTGTTACATCCCCAAGAAAAAAGTACAGCTGTGTTTATTAGATGCAGAACGAGTTTACCCTTATTTTTAGAGAGAAAAAAGAGCTTGCTATTGTTTTTTAATCCCACTTTTCTTTTCTAAAACTGTAAAAATTCTAAAAGCATGAAAAAAACTTGTAAATTAATTTGAAATATGAATAATTAATTTATAACAATTTTATTCCTTGCAAATATTAGAACTGACTGCATCAATTCTAGATATTTCCACCGTATTTGCAAAACATTTGTATTCCCGCAAAAGGTAATAATGATCACGGTCCCAAGGAAAGGCCCTAATATCAATCATACTCCAATTATGTAGTTGGAAATATTGGACTGGTTATAAAAAAAAGGTTGATGGAGTACAAAATCAAAATGATCCTAACCCAAATTAAAATATTCAATTATATCAAAATACAGTTAAATATTCATATATGAAACTTATAAAAGGTATTGATTTCGGATTGTAGTCCCATATACAAGTATGATCCAAAAAGGCATTATGGTTACTTGGAGTATTTACTATTAAAACGTTTTTTTGTATTATCTCTGAATCATCTAGAATGACACATCCAATAGACACAAATAAACGTTTAAGCATCTATTCTTAAAGTCCATACTTACGATCAAACCTAGCATCCGTCTTTAGAATGACAAGCTATCGCATTAACGTGAGTACAGAAAACTTAACGGGAGAGTTTACAAAAGTGCTGGTATGATGGAATTACGAAAAAACCTATTGGGTACAAGTAATCAGTCAGTCAATACGGATCGTGTGTATGCAAAAATGCCATCAAATCTGTCTTTTATCAGAAAAAATCATTGAAACTTTAATAAGAAATAGTTATAGGAATTTCTTTAATATTTTTTATGTTATTTCTTTGAATAATTTCTGAGATGTATTTTTAAAAGACGGATGAAAAGTTTGATCGTGAATACGCAGAAAATATAAAAAAAACTTTTCATCCAGTCTAGTTTGTCATTCCAAAGACGGACGCTAGATTTGATCGTGAGTATGAACGGCTTCAAAAATTAATTAATGTCAAAACCCGCTTCATAGGTTAATGCGGGAAACAGAATGACAAATCCACGACGTAGTTATAATTTTCGTTTTTCAGATTGTATTAAAAATAGTCCGTCGCGTTCAAATTGAATCCGTAATTCGGTATAGTAGCATTCGGCTCGAATGTGAGCAGCTGCATCATATTAATCACTTTGGGTCGATCGAAATACCCATTGAAGCAGCCGTGATTCTAAAAATGCCTTTTGTTATATGCCTATCCCGTAAATGACCTTTCTAATGTCAAAAAAGGCATAAACTTTGTCATATTTCATTGTGCCAATGTACCCCCCTTCCCTATGGGTTCATACTTTTTCAGTGGACCAATTTTGACAAAATTTATACGAGATAACTATCACAAAACTAATAGTCTGAAGGTACTTTAACAAAATACGATGATTGTTCTTAATTAAAGCATTTTCTTTTTAATTACTTACTTTTGATATTTTTTTAAATGCAGTTTCTAGCATATTTTTAGCATGTTGAGTTGCTGCGAGGATTTCTTTTTCTGGAATTATTTTTTTCTTTTTAGGAATTAGAACATCTTTGATTGTTTCATCTTTCTTCTTAATTTTTTTAGTCTTATTTTTCTAAAAACACACCAAAAAAACGGAATTATTAAAATACTTGAATAAGAAAAAATAATAATTATTCCAAATACCTTTTGTTGCGGATTTTGTAATTTCTGTTGTCTTTTAGCTTCATTGCAAGCTTTCAACAATTCATCACAACGACTCATAATATGTTCGGTTGAATTGGATTTATTTTCATCAGATTTTGGATCATCTTTATTCATTTTCTGTTTCTCAGTTAAAGAATTCGAAATTTCAATGAGACTTTTAGAAAGATGTTTTTTAAAATCTTTTGATGATAAAACTTCCACATTACAATCTTCTTCTTTTGCATTAGTAGATTTATTTAATTTTGAAATAGATTCTATATCTTCAATTTCTTTATTAAAATTTTGATTTTCCAAAATACTTTTACGTTTTTTATTTTTAGTTGTCTTCAATTGAATATCGGATTTATCTAATTGAGAAATAGATTCTGTATCTTGATTTTCTTCATTAAAACTTGGAGTTTCAAAAATACTATTCCTTTTTTTGTTTTTATTTTCCTTCAATTGAATATCATTGGTGGTGGCACTAGATTCAAATTTTAATGGAACACTTGATCTCTTTAATCGTTTCTTGCGTTCAACATTTTTTTCTATAGTATTCAATGAAGTGGACATTTTTTCTTTAAGTTTTCTTGGCTTAGTTTTTAATTCTACTAAGCTTTTATTTACTGGTGTATTATAGTCAATAGTGTCATCATCCGAGGTAGAGTCTATTTTTGTTTCAAGAACTTGATCTTTTTCAGAATCATCATCATTCTGGAATGTATCAGATGAACTTTTATCAGCATCTTCATCAACATCGAATGTAGCATGACTTTCGTCGGAATCTTCAGTCTCATCATTGTTTTTATTGAAAAGTAAACTCATATTTAATGATTCATTAAAACTAACCCTTCGATTTTTTAATAACTTATCTATAGTAGGATTTTTTTTCATAAAATTTGTTATTTTATCAACACTTTTGTTTGGATTTAATTTCGATAGTGTATTTTCTTCTGATTGTGATGTATTTATTGAAATATGATTTTTGGACGTTTCATTTTCTTCTATTTGAATTTCAGATGTGTCTGAGGAATTTGATTTTTCAAATTCCAATTCTTTAGTTTTATACAAATCTTGAATGTCACTGTCATCAATTACTTTATTATTCTGAGATAATGTAGAAGAATCAGATGAGTTATTTGAAAATTTAGCTTCCTCCTCCTCTTCTTTCTCATCATCACTCCCTTTTTTCACCAATTCTATAGAATTCGATGAAATATCTGAATCTTTTGATATCAAATCAGATATTTCTTTAATTGATGTATCTTTAAGATTTTCCTGATCATCTTCAATATTTTCTTCGTCTGACGAAGAAAATGCTAATTTATTTATATTACGTTTCTTTTTTGAAACTACACTATCTCCCACGTCACAAGATTCATCAGTTATACCTTCATTTGTCGATATAGACAATTTCTCTTCTTCACAATCAGTTACAACAAATGAATCTAAATCTTCTTCATCTTCAGAATACGAATTTTCTTCAGTATCCTCTGAACCAAGACTTTCGCCACCTACTGGAATTCCATTTTGATCACAATATGCTCGCTCTTCACTGTCCATTGAATCACCACTACATTCATCTGCTTCGTAGTTTACAAATAAATTTCTTAAATGATATTCTTCATCCGTATCGTCGTTCTCTTCTGATTCTTCTTCGTCGTCGTCATATTCGTTCTTTTTGAAATTTTTGATTTTAAATTGATTTTGTTTGGGTTTTTCTTCTTTTTTAATAACTTCTTTATTATTTGATCTATTTAATCCGAATCCATCTATAAAAGGCATTTCTATGTCACCACCGTCAGACTTTCTTTTAATTGATTGACTCCAAGATTTTGAATATGAAATTTTTTCTTGACTGCACTCATTGGGCTCTTTTAATGTTGTATCACGTGATTCTAGAGTTTCGTGCGACAATTCTTCAACATCACTTGTACTTCCAATCTCCTCTTCCACATCGAGTATTTCGTTTATACTTTCGACAATCGATTTTGATGTAATATCTTTTTCTTCCAAAATGGATAAAGCTATTGGAGTACTGCTTGCTATTTTTTCAACTCCAACAGATTTCCGTGGGGTCACAGTTTCATTTAAATTAATTTTTTGTGGTAAGATATTTCGTTTCTTGATAATTACTTCCGAAACCGATTCATTTTTTGATGATAACTGTAAGGAACCATCAGAATCTTTAGAATCATTCGAAATCTCATCAATATAACTTTTACTTTTAGAAGAGATTGGCGTCTTAGGGTATTTGGCCGGTGATTTTTCCTCATCATCAGAATCATCTACAAATCCAACAACTTTTTGTGCAATTTCATCTTCATTGTCATCGATTTCATCTGCCGTGACAATTTTTTTTTGAGACAAATCTAAATTATTCTCATCGAATTCTTGATCTTTCAAAAGCGTTTTATTTGGTTTTTCAACATTTTCGTTCTCTGCAGTATCAATTTCATTGTCATTGATTTCTTCTGTTATGCTGACTTCCTCGTTAGACAAACTCAAATTCTTTTCATTACCTTTTTTGTCTTTCAATTGTGTCTCATTTGTGGTTTCAAAATTTTCTTCTTCTTCAGTTTCAATGAACTCTGTTGCCCTGATTTCCTCTTTAGACAAATCCAGATTATTCTCATCGAATTCTCGATCTTTCAAAGGCGTCTTATTTGTTTTTACAAAATGTTCGTTTTCTGCCAATCCAACAACTTTTTCTGCAATTTCCATTTCATTGCCTTCGATTTTCTCAGTCGTGGCAATTTCTTTTTGAGACAATTCTAAATTATTCTCATCGAATTCTTGATCTTTCAAAAGCGTCTTATTTGGTTTTTCGTTCTCTGCAGTATCAATTTCATTGTCATTGATTTCTTCTGTTATGCTGACTTCCTCGTTAGAAAAACTTAAATTATTTTCATTACCTTTTTTGTCTTTCAATTGTGTCTCATTTGTTTCAAAATTTTCTTTCTCTTCAGTTTCAATTAACTCTGTTGTCCTGATTTCCTCTTTAGACAAATCCCGATTGTTCTCATCGAATTCTCGATCTTTCACAGGCGTCTTATTTGTTTTTTCAAAATGTTCGTTTTCTGCCAATCCATCAACTTTTTCTGCAGTTTCCATTTCATTGTCTTCGATTTTCTCGGTCGTGGCAATTTCTTTTTGAGACAAATCTAAATTATGCTCATAGAATTCTCGATCTTTCAAAGGCGTCTTATTTGTTGTTTCAAAATGTTCGTTTTCTGGCAATCCAACAACTTTTTCTGCGGTTTCCATTTGAATGTCTTCGATTTTCTCAGTCGTGGAAATTTCTTTCTTAGAGAAGTCAAGATTCTTCTCATCGACTTTTTTATCTTTCAAAGGAGTCTTATTTGTTGTTTCAAACATTTCTTCCTCTTCAGTTTCAATTATCTCTTTTGTACTGATTTCCTTTTCAGACAAACTCAAATTCTTCTCATCGAATTCTTTATCTTGTGAAAGTGTATTCGTTTTTTCGATAATTTTGCTATCACTGTCATCTTTTGCTAGATCAATTTCAAACTCGTTCTTATCCTTAATTTCTTCTTTAATTATTACAGAACTCTCCTTATTATTTTCCAATTCACACGTCTCTTCGCTTTCACTGTTTTCTATATCAATTAGTTTAGGAGAATCTGGCACATCAAGTAAACTTTTTAATTTGTGCACACGAACTGACAATTTTTTCACATCTTTTTGAGAAGTTCCTGGCGCTGGAGATTGTTTTCTTTCATTAATTGATGGTGTTGGTGATTTTGATAAATCACGTTCATTCTTGATATTAGGCTGCGATTGAATTTCTTGTGAAGATTTTTCAACAGACAGCTCTTTATCGAATGACGATTCAATTGGTGATTTGGCGGCTGTTACATTTAATTTATTGCCAATCTTAGTAATATTTGGAGAGATAGAGGAAGATCTCGTTACACGTCGTTCTACGTTGCTAATCGAAACATTTTTTTCGTCCTCCTCAAGGATTACATCGGAAAACTTTAGAATTGGTGATTTCTTTGAATGAGTACCAATTTGCGGTTGTAATGTGGTGGAATTTTCATTATCTTCAGAAGTAGGTGTTTCTGAACGATTTTGATTTTTGGATCTTACAATTGTTGCAGGATCATCATCAGAATATTGAATACTACTTCTTGTTGCTCGACGTTTTGGAGTTCCAACAGGTGATTTCTTTGAACGAGTAGAAGGAATATCGGGTTGTAATTTCGTAAAATCTTCATTATCTTCCGGAATAGGTGTTTCTGTACGAATCTGTTCTTTAGATTTTATAGTTGGGACAGAATCATCATCAGACTGAATACTACTTTGTCTTGTTCGACGTACCGGTGAACTTGGAATTGTATCGGTTGACATTCTACGGGTAATTCGACGTGTGGGTGTCATTTTTTGTGGAGTAGTTGACAGGGTATTTTTTATGAATCGTGTTTCTATAAAGAAAAATTTTGTAATTTTATTCCAAAACGAATTTTATCCCAATACATACTTGTTCCGGACAAATTTAGATTTTCTTTATTGGCTGAAATTTAAAATGTTTTTTATATATATATATATATACATAATTTTTATATTAAATAAGAAATTCGATTTACCATCTTCTGAAACAGTATTTAGAGATTTGATTGGTGTTTTCGGTCTTGCTGCTTCAGAATCCGATTCAGTAGACACAAGCCTTTTTCGCAATGAACGTGTAACTGAAAGCATATAATTAATTTATTATTAAATAAAATTATTTTTTTAAAATGCGCTGGCATTTAATTCGGATTAATTCGTGAATAATATTTACACTTTGACAACTTAACTTCACATGGAGATTATTCGGTTCAATTTTTATTGTTCTTTTGTAGAAATACTTTCGATAATTTTCTATTAAAATAATGCAATGATTAAATTCTGTTTCAAGATAATGTTTTTCGGGAACAATTAACTTGTATTTAAAGTATTTTTCAATTTTGAAAAAAGATCAAAAACGCAGACAAGACAAGCCGATTCAAAATGGCCTGAGTTGAAAAATTGCGATGCACAAAAAAAAAAAAAAATTATAAAATGTCTATATATGTATATATGTGTACATATTTTATTTATTTTTTTTTTTACCGGCGGTATAAACTGTAAATGATTCTAACCGAAAATCTTACCGTTACTAACAATAACTTTTCCTTTTTTTTTTTTTTTATGAAGGTTATGTTATTCCGACTTTTCCGTGTAACAAAAAAAAAATATAAAAGCAATGAAAAATCAACTAATTTTCACTTTAAAACTAAATTACAATCCAATATAAATCGAAACTAATAAGAATTATATAGAAAAAACTTACCAACTGTTGTTAAAAGATTTTCATCTTCGCGTTTAGACATTTTTAACATAAAATAAACTTAATTAAAACACAAATTAAATAATAATAACTTGTAAAACAATTTAATAAAACTAATCAAAAAATAAGAAAATTAAAAAACGTGACAATATTAACGCTCTTCAAATTTTCAAATCTAATCTGAACTCGTTGACGAAAAAAAACATGAAAATTTTTCTCGCGCTATATTTTTAGAATTCTTATTTTCAATATTGGTATCACTGAAATACGAGTTCATTGGCTACTTTCTTAAAATACTGCATACTTTTAGGGTGTCTAATATATTTATTATTTTATATATTTTTAATAATATAAAATAATTAATTATTTAGTTAAAATACGATTGCAAGTATATCATTAAAATTTGTTAGTAATATAAAAAATTCGAATTTTTTTTTGTTTTCAAAAATAACGAATTTTCTTGTCATTTCTCTACCCAGGAAGAAGAAGAATATCAGCTGTAATTGTAATTGTCAAACAAAACTTTGTTCTTGTTAAAACAAAACAAAGTGTTTGCCTGAAATTTTCGTTGAAATTTTTTGAATGAATTCGAAATGTTCAAGTGTCTCTTTCTTATCACAATTCTTCAGCTAACGAAATATGTTAGTTTAGAATGTGGGTGCGATCAATTAAATCGTGATAATAAAGTAAAATATTTTAAAGAACAACAATGTTTCGATGTTGTCAAGGATATGATTTCTAAAGAACCGAAATTTGATAAAATGTCCTTAATTCCAGGCGGGTTTTCTATTATGGGAACAAATAATCCTGTTTTTTATACTGATCGTGAATCTCCAGAAAAATCAATTAAAATCGATTCTTTCTATTTAGATAAATATGAAGTTTCTAATAAAGATTTTCAAGAATTTGTTGAAAATACTAATTATCTTACAACAGCCGAGAAATTTAATGATAGTTTTATATTTCAAAGTTTTCTAACGAGAGATGCTCAAGAGGAATTTAAAGATTTTCGTGTAGCAAACGCCTTATGGTGGTATAAAATAAACGGTGTTAATTGGCGACATCCGTATGGACCAGATTCGAATATTGAAGGTAAAAAAAAAAAGTAGTATTACAAAATATAGTATATATACATTGAATTTTTCTAATAAATAGATCTTATGGATCATCCGGTTGTACATGTATCTTGGATTGATGCGGTTGAATATTGTAAATGGCAGAAAAAGCGTCTTCCGACTGAAGCCGAATGGGAAACTGCTTGTCGAGGTGGAAGAAATCAAAAATTATTTCCATGGGGAAATAAAGAAATGCCGAGAAATGAACATTGGTATTTGTTTTTAAATTTATGATTATTTGAATTGAAAATTAGAATAATATAAAATCTCATATTTTAGGATGAATATTTGGCAAGGATCTTTTCCAAATGAGAATACAAAAGATGATGGTTTCGAATCAACATGTCCAGTTACGAAATTCCGGCAAAATAATTTCGATATTTACAATATCGTTGGAAATGTTTGGGAATGGACTGCCGACCTATGGGATACAGACAATATTGAACAATCGGAATATCCAAATCGTGTAAAAAAAGGTGGCTCATATTTATGCCATAAATCATATTGTTTTCGATATAGATGTGCAGCACGTTCACAAAACACAGAAGACAGTTCAGCGGGTAATTTAGGTTTTCGGTGTGCTAAATCTTTATAAGTTTATAAATGAAAAAAAAAAAAATGTGTGTACTTAAAAAATCAAGTTATACGATAATTTTTAAGAAATAAAATCAATTTTATAACTTTATAAGAATATATATATGTATATATATTTGTGAATATTATTGTTCCATTGTTTTTTATTCAATTTTGATAAAATACACCAAAAAAATATTTACATTTTAGCTTCAAAAGGAAAGCTTTCTTCTATATTTACATTGGAAACGACATATTAACAATATACACATATCAGAAAAATCCTCGTATTCTAGGATGAACAAATTTATATACACCATATGCTGTCAATCCAATGATACCATATTTAATAGTATATTTAAAGATTCTCGTACTTATGCTGGCCGATGGTATTTGTAAGATTTCTGGAATTTTATTTGGATCAACTTTACCCCAATTCTTTGTAATACCAGCTGAATGACCAATTCCAATAACACCAACAACTTTTACCGGTTTTGGTATACCATTAAATTGTGCATGCGGTAATGCGGCGACTTGCAATGAATGACATAAATATAAATCACGTTCTTTAACAAAAACATCACTAAACGATGGAAATTCACCAGCCATTTCTTGCATTAATTTCTCTAATAAATCTCTTTGTTTACATTCTTCAACTTCTTCGATACTTATACTTTCTGTTGATGTTAAACGAAAAACAAGTTTAATTGTTTGCCATAATGATAAAGCTCTTAAAGCACGCTGTAATGTTATATTTATTGGACGGTCTCCCAAATGTAATACACAACCAGGTAAACGATGAACTTCTTCGAATGCACGACGAAATTCACCACCAGGTGCCATACCTAATTCTTTGGCAAGTTGAGCACTCATATGTAAAAGTAGAATATAAAAAACTCCATTGATAAAACCATTAGTATTTATGATATTTCGTATCTAGAAAAAGAGAGAAAGAAGAAATTATCTTACGAATATATTTAATTTCAAAATATTTCCAAAAAAAAGAGAAAAAAAGAATACTTTAGCTAAATTAAAATTTTTCGCTTCTTCTAATAAAGTTTTCTCATCATGTTTAAGGATATGAATTCTTGATGGACACAATTCAACCATTACAATGTCTGGTCGAACATTTCGGATAACCTATAAAAGAAAAATATTGATTAATATTAAAAATAAGGCTAAATTTTCTTCTTTTTTTTTTTTTTTACAAAAGAAACATCATCCTGAGATTCTTCACTAAAATGTGCAGTACCAACTAGATAAACTTTACTACCGAATGGTGTTGTCAAGACAGTTACTGTTGGTGGTAAATTCTTATCGAACTCCTCAATCGTATCATAAACTTTAATAATTTTTGATGTCTTCTTCTGATCTTTATCTTTATCATTATCATTATTATTTTCAATTGAATTTAATTTTTGTTTATTGGAATGTGATATCTGATGTTCTTCTATATCCTCATCGGATTCAATTAAAATTACAGAATTCTCATCATTTATTGACGGATCACTTATTTCAATAATTGACAAATTTGGATTATCATTTTTAAATATTGTCTTATTTGCTAATTTTGATTTTGGATCAACTTCTTTCTCAGAACTTTCGGATAAAATCAAATTAATTGATAAATCTTTGTCATTGGTTTTATTAAAATCGGTGGAATTATTGGCACTATCTGCAAAAAAAAAGAGAAAAAAGGCGAAATAAATTTTTAATTTTGTGAAATCTTTGTAAGTTTACCATTTTCTTGGAAGGATGAAAATGTAAGATTTTCCAATGCGCTATTATATAAACTAGTTTCTTCTGATCCAGATGTATTTGGTGCAGACATTTTTCGTTTTATTTGTTTAAATATCTGAAACCTTTTTTTAATTTTGTTTTTTTTTATAATTTAAATACTTCAACTTTAAAGATATGAAATGATAATAAGATAATTTGACGTGTTTTTTTTTCTAGTTTGATAAAATTATTTAAATTAATTTAAATGCGTAGTGAGCTGAGCGAAATTTGTTTTTTTTTTTTTTTTAGACTTCGTAAAAATTAAAGTAATTTTCAGTATAATTGCGAAAGTTTTTTTTTTTTTTTTTTAAATACTGTTATTGATTGTTTTAAATCCGTAATCAAGAAGAAAATTCATTTTCTTATTAAAATAATAAAATTTAGGTTAGTAACAAAAAAAAAAAAAAAGAAAAACTTTCACCTTGAATAAGAAAATTGTGTATTCATTAGTTCTTTTTTTTTTTTTTAAATTAAATATGAAATTTATTCAATTTTACAAAAAACAAAAGAATTGCATGTTTTCTATAAAATTGAGTAAATTTGATTTGGAATCGTCTTTTTTTTTTAAATGGAATTTTTTTTTAAATTTTTAATATCTAAAAAAAGAAAGTACTTACGCAATTAATATTAAAATAAAAAAACAAAAAAACAGAGCAACAAATGAAAATCAAATTATATTTCACATGAAAAATTAAAAAAATTATTTTACAATAAAAGCGCGTTTTGACAGTTTTAACTCACACGTACGCTGATTTTAGAATTGCTCGTTTATGACAGCGCGGGGGCGTTCAGTTTTTAATATTAAAAAAATATGGGTGAATTCATAAAATGTTTTTATTTTTCAAAATTTAAAATTAAATATTTACATTTTTTGTTGACAAATTTAATAAAAAAATGTTAACTTTTAATACATTACACATTAGTTTAGTGTTAAAAATAAAACAATTCGATATATATAAAATGATAGCAGTCAAAAGATATTAAAGAATTTACACAGAGTTCAACAAATATCACTTTTACTTTTGTTAGTTGTTAGTTTTATAATTATCCAAGTTAATAAATATTAACCGTTTTTTTTCCCTGTTCTTATCACTTTTATTTTATTAAAAGACTGCAATTATTAAAAATATATGACGTTTTCGTTTCTCATATGAAAATTACCTGCAACATTTTTAGATTTCTACATTTTTTTGATGTAATTCCTGGGCCCGTATTTGGTTTCTCGACTCGATCAGATTGACAAAAGTCTTTTCAAGTCTTTGTCGACATTTGGTATTTCACAACAGAAATCGAACTCGAGTCGAGAAAACAAATACGATCCCTGATTCTTTTTTTCAATTTAACGTTTTTCAATTATGATTTTAAAGTTCAAATTTCTGGGATCGTTGAAAAATAAATTGCACCAAATTCTCGGTCACATTCTCGGTCAACATTTTCTAGAAACAAAAATGACAATTTTGAAAGGTTAACCGTTTTTTTTTTCAGAAAAGAACGGAAGAAATTCTATCTTACCTTGAAAACTGATTTAAAATGAAGAAATTCCTTCGAGAAACGAAAACGTAATAAATATGTACGCTTATTTATTAAATTTTATGAAATTTATTTCTTGCTAGAAAGATTTTTGTTCCATCGATTTCATAAATATTAGCAGATAAATCGATTTTTATATTAGCACCAATTTTCAATTTATTCATATATCGATCATCTGGATCAACAATAAAAGCGATTTCTTCATGATTAACATTCAAATAGACAATACAGCGACCAAATGAATTTTGTATTTTTGATATTTTTCCAATAAATTGACTGTCGATAAGTTTCGAATTAATTTCATGTGACCAAAATGAACGTTCCGATTCAAAATTACTCAAAACTTTCTGTAATCGATCATTTAATCCACCAGATTTATATTTTCGTTTTTTCTTTCGCAAATCTTTTTGTACATCATTTATAAGTGCATCAAGTTCCTCGTTGTCGTTTTTCCTTTTCAAATTAGGATTTGGTGTTTCTTCTAAATCATCATCAACGATTATATTAATTTCATTTTGTTGACTATCTTTCGAATTTTCTGAATCAATTTCGATAATATTACTTTCTTTAAATGAACTTTCCCATGTTTGATTCAGTCCCTTTCTTGAATTTGACTCTTGTAAAGTTGTCGAATTATTTATTTTTGAGATATTATATAAATCAAGTGATTTATTCCGAACTTTTAGTCTTGGCGTATCATCAATTTTGTAATTATCATAGTCCGGATCATAAACAATCTCGCCTTCACTTAATTCATCGTTAATTGAACAATTCGATTTATTTCTCGAGTTTTTAATTGTATTTTCCTCATCACTGCTATCGTCAATTATATTTGAATAATTTGTTTGAGTTTTCCATAAAGTTTTATGAAGAAATTTCTTTGTCCGGTTCCTTTTATTTTTTCTTGAAGTTTTAGCATTTCTCAAAGCTGCGAACTTTTTCTTTATATCCCAGGACATATTAAAATATCTGCAAAATTTAAATTATTAAGAAACTTTTTCTAATTTATTAAAAATAATGTTTACAGTTTCTCTTTTTGTTATTAAAAATACCAAAACATATGTTTTTGACATTTCATCTGGTTGGTCGAAATTATCTCGAATTGGTCTAAAATATTAAATAAAAAGTTAGCTGTCAGAAAAGATCTCACGTGTGGTTTTTAAATAATTTAAAATTGGAGTAAAAAAAAAATTAAAACTGTTTAAAGATTTTTCACGTTTTCAATAGTTAGTATTCTGAACAATTGTTTAAAATTATTATAATTCATATTCTTTTTTAATATTAGATAATTTGAAATGGAACAATCAAAAGACACTGAAGCTAGTGTAATAGAAAAATATTTACAAGAAAATGATATCGAATTGTTAAATGATAACAAACCACCTCTAGAAGATTTCAATGATATAACTTCAGAAGATGAATGTTGGTTAGTTCAATGTCCGAAAAGTATAAATTTGACAAAATTAAATGGCCGTAAAATAAAATTGCCGGGTAAAACAAATAATGATTTAATTGAAACTATCGCAGAAGATTATGGTTCTATGAAGACTTCCACATTTGGTATTAAAAAGGGGAAACGATATTCTCTTAAAAATCTGCCGATACGTGGACGAATCTTAATACGTAATAAAATACAAATTATAAAAACTGAAGGAAGCTCATTTAAATTACCTAAAAAGAAAAAAGTACCATTTCCAGAAAACTTAAAAATACGCCATCCAATTCATGGTGTTAATTATAAAGAACGTATTGTGTTAAGTGGCGAAATTCAAGATCGTTTAAAAGATCATAAAGGAAATGTGAATTTACTAAAACGAACGAATGAAAATGTTGAGATTAAAAATGAATTTGAAACGACTGAAGTTACAATTAAGAAGGAGAAAAAACACAAATCGAAAAATGTTAGTCCAAAGAAACCGATTGAATCTAAAAAGCGAAAAACAAAACAAAATATTAATGAAGAGATCCCATCAGATTTAGCTTGGATTAAAGAATTATAAACCAGAATAGAAGTTCTTTTGTGTAACTAAAAAAATAAATTTTTTTTATCTTTAATTTTTGGTTTTGAATTTCTCTTGTCTTGATTTCCAAATTCAGATATATGGGATTATGATCTGCTTTATGACTTAAATGTTCTAGTTCTGTGTAGTCATTTTGTTCGGTTGTAATTCTCTCACTCGATTAAGGAAAATACTATCCATTCAACTGGCTTATTCACATAGTGTAAGATAAGACAACATACTTTAAATTTAATTGTTTGATTGTTCAGAAACTTCGTGCCTGTCTTAGAGATAATGATTACATCTATGTCATATGGTATATAAAACAAATCTGATACTAACGATATAGTACGGCAATTCGGCTTCATACGGCGAACTCAACATTTTGATAGATTTTCACGTTTTGAGAGTTTTTCATACATCCCGCATACATGGAGTCCAAACCAGGTTGAAATGCATCTAATACACTGGTTGATTGAATTTACTGCGTTTTGGTAGCTTTGTTATGGTTTTTACTTGCTTGATTCGGATTCAATATTTTAACCCTCTATTTCCATATACGTGGGTCTAAATTTCGACTCAAATGCAGCTCGTTGATTTTTCGACTCTTCATGTATAACATAGTAAATGAGTTTAAGGTTCTTAACCCATTTTCTTGCCATTACACGAATTCGATCAGGTCTGTGGAAATTTTTTTAAATGGTGATATATAATATAGTATAAAAGTTAATGGTAAATAAAATCCATTGATACAATTTTAATTTGGAAAATATTCACTTTTGAACCAATTCTTATCGTTTGGATGAAGATTTTGATGGCAATGTGGAATTTGGAAACACTCGCTATATGATGTAACTAGCGGCCCCGCTTCGCACGGGTGGACATTTTTTTTTAGACATTAGAAGGGTGTTTGTGCATGAAGTTAGACTATAGAGAATATTAGACGCGACATGAATGTGAGGATCATTGGATACAGATGTATGCGGAACAAATCTTTCCTCTTCATAATATTTCTATAGATTATATTATTTAAGTTTTAGTAGGGATCCCTAATTTTTTCTAGCTATAAATATAGCCTATGTTACTCAGGGATAATGTAACATTCTAATGGTGAAAGAATTTTTGAAATCGGTCCAGTAGTTTTTGAGTTAATTCGTTACAAACATCCATACAAAAATACAAATCTTTCCTCTTTATAATATTAGGTTAGATAAGTAGAGTTTACGGTTCTTAACCAATTTTCTCGTCACTACACGAATTCGATGCAAGTTTTTGATGCAAAAATACACACCAGTGGTAAAAAATGGTTTAACAAAACGTTTTCTTTCGTTTAATTTTTCCAAAAACTGGTAATGTACCGCTTTTGATTCTACTATACTATACTCATACAGTAAAAACAATTTTATTCTTGAAATAAATGAAAAAAAAAAAAAAGTTATATGCAAAAACCAGGATGACCAGAAAGTTTTGTTGTTTTTTATATGGTTTTTAGGAGCATCCAAACGATCAATATTACTTGAAACATGAATCATTCAAGTAACATTGAACGTGTGTAGGCTCCTTTTCGGATTCAGTTTGAAAATTTGTGAAACAATTTTGTTTAAATTAAATAGATTGATTAACTACATAAATAGACGATAGCATTTTAAATTTCAGTAAAATCGGTCTAATTGGATAGTGGAGAAAAAAATAATCTTAAGAAGAAATAAGCCCATTCATAAAGTTTTTTTTGATGCACTTTAAAAACTAACACACCGATTTGAATAAAATTTGCAGATTAGATTTACGCTGTTAGGGTCTAGGTTACTTGCGAATTAGAGGAAATTTTGAAAAGAGGAAACAAAGTTACAAAGAAAAAACCATGAAATATTGTTAGTCTTGACAGTTTTTCTGTCCCATTTCTGCCATAGGGCATCAAAAACTCGGCTATAGGCCAATTTTCAGTTACTATTTTGTTTGATAAGTAAAATAAAATTTATTTTAAATTCACACATTATTTATTTTTAAATAAAATAAAATATTTCTGTGTATGACAATAAATTTATAATAATTAAATGTATTTGTTTTTACAAATATTTTAAAAATGAATTAAAAATGTTTTTAACAGCAATTTTTTCATTTCATTTTTTTTTGTGAGCAAAAAATATTTATTTAAATTATTTTTCAATATAAAATAAAAATAAAATTTGGTTCTGATCAATTTAAATCTAATTAAAATAATTTTTTTTTTTTTTTAAAGCACATTTCATGGAATTAAATGCTTTTTTCTTTATTTTTGATCAAAATCATTTCTAAATAAAAGAAAAATAAAAGTTTAATAATTTTTATTAATATTTAAATCTCTTAAAGGCTATAAAGACTAGAATTTTTTTATTTAAAAAAAAAATAATAAAAATAATTAATAATATTATTAAAAGAAACTAAAAATAAAGTTTTTTTTTATTATTATTTTGAATAAATTTACATTAATTTTTTGTTTTATATTTTAAGAGACCACACAAATATTTTCTTATATTTCATTAAATTTGACATGAATTAATTTAATTTTGTTAATTCGTGCTTTTTAATATAATATTTTTTTTTATAAGATTTTCATTTTTCCCAATTACTACCAAAAAACAAATATTTTATATTTATATAAAATTTTTTAAGAATATTTTCTTCTTTTTGCGTTATTTATAAAAAGGACAAAAAATAATAATTAATATTATTATTATTAGTTATGTATTAATTTAAGGCCTATAATACTTTTCTTTTTATTTCATTCTTTTTAAATAATATTATTGCAGTAGCCCGTATTTTATTGCAAAATAAATATACTAAAAAAAATAATCGAGTCATAAATAATTTCCGTTTCTTATCTGCTCGAATACAACACATTCTAACTTATTACTTAGCGTGTGTCGTTTTAAAAGCTTGCTCTAAAAATAATTGACAAATTCGAACTAATATTGTTGTCGTATTGTTGGGGGCATTCCTTTATCATTGTAAGAGACGAATTGTATCTTTACATCGTTTTATAGTTTTAGCCCCATACAAGGATGTATCGAAATTTTTAGATTTCGTAGATTTATACATCACAAAATTATGTTTTGTAAGTCAATGTTGTATGTTTTATCGTTACTTCGCTACAGAAATATAGATAACTTAAACTGTGATTTTTAAAGAACAGAAAAAAATTGTTATTGTTCTTTAAAAGAACAGTGATTTTTATCTGGAGTGTTAGTAGGTAATTTGTTTCACACTTTTGATTAGACCAAACAGTAAGTCATTTCAACTTTAGTCTGGATTTTCATATATGCTGCCATTTTTGCGAGAAGTCGAAACACACGGTCTGAAACAAGTTACGTACAACCACTTCTGTTCTTTTTCACAGACTGTGATTTTTCGTTATACGAACATTTTTCAAATGGAATATATATGGAAATAAGCTCTTTATATTAGCTTTATGAAAATTAACACTAGATGCTTTTCTACTCTTTTTAATATAGTTTTTTCTCAAATCCAGATATGTATGTGTAGCTAAAAAGAAAAGTAAATCCTTTTTGATCAGATCTTTTGATTAGAATGTAATATGATTTTTGTTTTCAAAGTTAAGAAAATGAGAAATTAGAACTTTTGCTATATCTCTGCTTACATTTTGTTCATAAATTGCTAACAGTTTGCGATAAAAAAACAAAATCGCAACCTGCTCTTTCAGGTATTTTTATTGAGGTGCAGTGAGTAGATACTTTTCTTTTCATATACCATTGATACATTATCTCAAGCATGGCAAATTAAATCATTTCGAAATTGATATGTATATTAATTATTGTTTGTTATTAACTAAAGAAATAAAAATTAAAAATTTTGAGAACATTAATGAATTTTAATCTTATTTTATTGGTTTTAATTTATTTAATAAACTATTTTAGTCAATAAATTTCTAAAGGAAATAATTAAAATGATAAAATCTCCGATTTAAATAAGTAAATTTAAATCAAAATGCGTTAATTACAAAACCTTTTCAAGGTGCGTTTCAGATTCGTCGTAATTTAATTTGAGTTTATACAATTTTACAATCTAATAAAAAGGAATACCCCTATTATATTGGACGAGTAATGAGTTGTATGGATTAGATATCGAATTCGGTTAATCTCTTCAAGAAATACAACGTTCAAGGGATAAACAACAATACGTCGGTGATTTTTGAACAATTTAATAGTGTGTCTGTCCTAGTTGGACAGGATACATAACTATGAAACTATAGTTTTGAAATTCGTCATGAAATTCAGAAATTATTTATGACTTAAAAATATGCTTTTTTTTTTTTTTACAAAATCCCGATTTCATTTAAGTTCGATTTAAGGCCAGTTTTGTCCTGAAAAAAAGACATTGAGCAATTTTATAAAAAAGTCTATTTAGTGTATTGAAATTACTAGCCTTTCTTTTTCTTGAAAAATCTTAAAATAAAAATTTTGTGCTTTAAATTTTTTCCATTATTTCAGGCACCAAATTGGTTTTTTTGTGTTCTTTTAAAATTCTTCTTATTCTAAAAAAAAAAAAAAAAATTTAAATGTTTAGCCGTGTCCAGGGCAGCTAACTTTTGAGCTAACAATTGAGCAAATTTTATTAAATACATTTTTTTCGTTTTTATAATTATTTTGAGCGTTTTTTTTTGTTTTGTTTTAATTAAATAAATATAATTTTTTATATAAATTGATTAGGCGACCGACGATCGGATATATCGGAAAATTTAAATATATAAAATATTTAAATATACGTGAAAAAATATTTTCTTTTTTTTTTTTGTAATTTTTATTTAATAACAATTCTTTTATAAATACTGATTTACCACACAAACATTTATCTTTTTTAAAAATTCTTTGATAAAATATTATAATTTAAAATTAATTGAATGAGAAATTATTATAATTAATTTTTTTTTTTTAATTTAATTTTATACGTTTACAGCTTGGTTCAGTTTTAATATCAAAATCCATTGGACAAATAAATTCAATATCAGTATCGGAATGCTTGATATTTAAAAAAAATAAAAATGGAATTTTATTTTTCATTAATAAATAAAAATAATATTTTTACTTTTAATAAACTTACCATTCGATCAGTTTCGCTCATAACAGCAATTGGTGTGGTTTGTTGTGCTTCTGCAACTTTATGCTCAACAATAAAAAACATATATTCATCATAAAGTAATCGGATTAAATGAAAACTACCAAAACTTGATGCCGAACGTAATGTTAAATCACGTATTACCATTGAGCTATAAAAACTCCATTTCAAAAGGAATTGACGTGCAGCTTTTGTAAAATTCGGTTTACCATTGTACTCATCTAGAGCTGTATCAACAATAAGACGTAACCAACCGGCCCATTGTTCTAAACTATTTTGTTGTTGAAGTGATGATTTAAAATCATTTTCAAGACGTTGAACAGTTGCTGAATCACATTGGCATACCCAGGCAGCTTGTTCCTTTTTTTTTTACAAATGTTATGAAAATATTAATATTAAATTAAAAAACTTAAAACTATTTTTAACTTACTTGAACATTACGAAAATCAACACGATTCAAATCGTTTAACATTTGTGCAATTTGTGAACTATTCTGTAGAACGGCACGTGCTGCTTGTGCTAAATGATTTAATGATGTATAACGTCGTAGAGTTTGGCAAAATGCTGATACAGCAGCAGTTTTTATTTGAATCATTTTCTCTGGACAACCTTCCATTGATTCGGTTAGCCAGGTTTCTAAATTTTTAGCAAAAGTTCGAATCGCTTGTGTTAATGCATTCGGTATTGAACGTAGAACATCGGGAATAAGTACCTCAACCATTTTTTGATAGAAATGATAATCAACCTTAAAAATAATTAATTTTAAATTAAAAAAAAAAATACTCCTATATTCATTAAGTTTAAGTATATTTACTTGTTTTATAAAATTCTGAATGCTTTCATATTGACACATTAAATATAATTTTGTTTTACTTAAATATTTTTCTTCTTCACATTCATTTATATTATTATTATCTGAAGCTCGCCAAAAATCACGCCATAAAGATTCAACGGTGCTAAATTCTAAATTTAATACAGCATCTAAAAATAATTCACAATGTTCACGGTAAATAGAACGAAATGCATCAATATCATCAATTGTAATTTCATCTGGTAAAGCTTCATCATCTAAATCGATATGAGGAATAACAGGAATTGCATTCGAACCATCACCGAGATACTATTTTATAGAAGTTAAATTAAATATTAAAATGGATACAAATTTTTAAATTAATAAATATTATTATACTTGAGCACATCCTTCATATGTTTCAGCTTTGCTCTTTTTTTTACTCATAGGTATTTGAGTGTTACCAGTGTTCGATTGGCCAGGTAAATTTTGAGTTCGTTCTTCAATTGCATGAATTAACGTCGAATCCGGTTTTATACGAATACCATAGTAATGATATTTTGAATTCCCTCTAGTACCTAATCGACGGGTTCGTAACCCAGTAAACACTGAACGTATTAATTTACCAAAACTAGCCGCATTAACAGCATCCAATTTATTTTCATTACAATGTCTCATATAGTGATTATATAGAGTTGATCTCGGAAGGCTAACTCCATCTGCTGTTTCGTAATTTTCTACTAACCAAGCAACCTGAAGGTAATAATTTTTTTTTTGCAATAAGTTATTACCCAATTATAAAAACATCCTTAATTCAAAATTATTTAAGATTTAATATTTTAGATTTAAAATTAAATATTTGGATGTCTCAGCAAGTATTTTCGAAAAAATTAAGTTTATGCTATTTCTCAGATACTAGGATCATAAATTATATAATGGAAATAAACTTAGGCTCATAATGCATTACATTTTTATTTAGGTATATTTATGATCAGGTCCAGCGTGATATCAATCGTTTTGCCAAAAAACCGAAAATGTTACAGCTGTGAAAATTATTGTATAGATTCTTCTTTAAAAAGAAGGAAACACGAGTTTTCCATTCCGGAAAATGCAGAGAAGTGAGGAGAAGTGAATTTGTCAGAAAAAGGCACTTTATGATTCAATTGTTGGTGAAACACTGAACTAAACTCCATTCCATGTTAAGGTGTGCCCCAAAAAAAGTAATTGTCTTTTAAAACTCTTTGTAAGTTATGGTTTTTCTAATCGTATTTTAAAAATAAGCAAAACCGCAAATACCAGCTACTATATTTATCAAAAAAAAATTAAAAGATCAAATTTGAACTTAGAATCCAACAAAATATAAAACCGTCAATAATTCGGTCAATAATAGGCTGATTTTCCTGAAACTTGGAATATACATTCTGGATAGGCGACTGGGTGGGGAGTTCCGGGGCCCGAAATGGAAAAACATCAATAATTAGGTCATTATAGGCCTGTTTTATTTGCCTTGCCCTACCCTGGAGCAGGGTAAGTGGCAAATAAAACGAGCAAGAGTAGGAGAAAGCTTTAATTCATTCAAATGTTTGTAGCCCTGCTTAGCAACCATACTGTAATGAAATGAAAAACTTTTAGCTAATACACTTTTTATGGTAGAAAACTGAACTAATTCGGGTTTAATAGTTACGCCTGGTCTGAAAGTAGTGTAGGATTTGCACTTTTGTTGTTTTTGTTTTCAATGTAAAAATTTGCTCTACCCCAGAGCAAGTGGCAAATAAAACAGACCTATTATAGGAATAACGCAAGCAAAACCGCGGGTACCTGCTAGTTCGAAATAAGAATACAGTATAACAAAAAAAATAATACTTTTTCTTACCGTCGCTGGTGAAATTCTTGTTGCATGTGATAAACTTGGAGAATTTTCAGTTTCAGTTAAACTCGTTGTTGTTGTAGTTGATGTAGGTGTTTGCTGTTGTTGTGTATTAGGATTTCCCTGAATATAAGCCACTTCCTATTTGTATTAACAGAGACTTTTATCAATTCCATTATGAAAGTATATTATAATTTTATTACCGTTGTTAAACTGTGAGGAGATTCACGATTTTGTGAAGTTACTAAAATACTATCATCAACAGGAACTATATAAGGCAGACCAGATGAATGCGTTACTGAAGTATTTGGTGAAGTACCATAATTTCCAGTTGTTGTATAATATGGTTGACCATTCGTTGTATATTCACCTACTGCACAAAATGGGTAATTGTTCCTAATTAAAAGAAAAATTAAAAATATATTTAAGGAAATTTCTTATTTTTCTTTACATTTGCCCTTGATTTTGACTATTTGTGGTATACAATTCTGGATCAACATATTGAACTTGATATGTTCCATGACCTCCGGAGGATTCTTGTGAAGAAACTGGAGAAAAAAAACAATTGAAATTATCTTTATTTAATTGAAAATTTTACAAAAATAATCACTTGTTTCTCTTTTTTTTCACTTATAAAATTAATTAATTAATAATTAAAAAAATTATATTCTTTTTTTTTTTTTAAGTTTATTTGTTTTAGAAGAAGATTATTTTTAAACTGAAAGAAATGATTACTCAAATACAACTAATATAATAACAAAAATTGGATTCATCTAAATTCAACGCCCAGGATATTTTTATTATCCTGTGAATTTGCGCAAAAGGGTGGACTTTTGTTTAATCGAAAATACTCCCACATTTATGATGATAAAACAAATAAAAATTTTCGCCGATTGTTTTTCATATACCATATATGTGAGTAGTTTTTCATAATGATTAATAAACAAATTAAATTTTATAATAATAAATTTTTAAATTTCCCAAATGGAAAAACTATCACAAACTTTTTATATACAAATTTTGGAAATTTAATTTTCTTATTGCTTTTTTTTTTATACAAAAAAAAATGAAGATTTAAATTTTGTATTAAAAATTGTTTCTGGAAAAAAAGAGGATAAAAGAAGCTTCGAATTAAAACTTCCACAAAAATAAAACTAATCAGGAGAGGAATTGTATAATCCGATTGAGATTAAATCGTATCGGAAAGCCAATATTATTCCTTTTTATATATGATTTGATTCAAAAACGAGTTACACGATTCTAATCCAGGTCCTGTAAATCTTTGTAACATTTTTTATAATTCATATTTACAATGTAAATTTCCTTAAATAAGTATAAAGAACTATGAACTATGGAAACTTAACATGCTATCTATCACGTCTATTTATATATAGTACAGATGTAATTAATTTAAATGAAATTGCTGTACAAATTATTTCATTTAAATCAAAAGAAAAAAAAAACATCAAAACTTAATGGTCATCTTGATTGTGGCTTTAAGTCTTCGTTCTCTTCAATTTTGGGGAAATGCAATACCGAAAATGAATTAAGGAATAACCAAGCTATTGGATATGAGAAATAAAAGTCATCGTTTTGAATCATTCCAATTGCATATAGACGTTTGCCAATAGTAGATCTATTAACATTTAATGTTCTTGACAATTCTTGAAGCATTTCAATTCAGTAATGTTTCCAATTTTTTATCTTGAATTTTTCTATTTGCTATCCTGGATGCTGCTTTTTGTCTTTCATGCTACAATTACTATTTTTAAAGCATCGAAACCAGATAAAGAATGTTCACTATAAGCTTCTACAAGCAACCTATGACTTTTAGCAGCACTTTTCTTTAGATTAAAGCCAAAAAAAAGTAACGCTTCCTGAAAATTTTGTTTTGTATGCACAAAAGTTGATAATTTCAAAATTGAATAGAAAACACTTCACATAAATGTTATATACTGAACATTCCAACTTGTTAACAATACTTCAAATTAAATGTGGTAACTTACTTACATACAATAAATACTATTTACGACCTCTATTAGAAAACGATAATTTTTAATGCCCATACCCAATATAATGCAAATTTCATTAAAATCAGATAAAGCGTTTTTGAGTTATTGTCTATATACGAACAGACAGATATATAAAAGTCAATTCACTGTACATTTAGTCTCTTCTGAGTTTATTCTCTGATAATTATGCTTTATAAATGTAGCAACAAGACTAATACGAGTATACTCTAATGGTAGCATCCTACCCTCAAAATTTCTTGATAAAAAAGTTAAAAAATGTGGAATCATTAAAGCCAGGAATCCATATTTCCATAAATTAATAACAATTAATCATAATTAAACATAATCTGAACAAAGGTAAACAAAAAATCTCATGAAAATATGGAAATTTTTTTAGATATTTTCTTAATATTTTTCCTTGGGACTTATATTTTATGGTCATCACATATTTAAACTATGTTAGAAATTTTGGAAAATTGTTTGAGAACAAATATAATAAATGAAAAACCGAATCTGGAAATATATCTTTAAATCTTTTTCCACACGACTCCATTGGACTTATTTCAAGACATAATTTCAGTCGGACTGAAAAAAAAGTCTAATGGATACTCGAAAATTTGGACTTTTTTGTCAGTCCGACTGAAATTATGTCTTGAAAATAAGTCCAATGGAGTCGTGGGGTTAAATAAAGTTTTCAACTTAAATTTCTTATAATGAAGATAAAATTCCATGTTAATAAATTTGTCTTATATTAAAGTAGTAACTTGAATTTATTTAAAAACAAAAAAAAAACAAACTTATTTTACCTGCACAATAAGAAAGATTGCTAGTACTACGTCTGTACATCATATCCATTCGAGTTTTATTGTTTAATATTCTTAAAGAAATCACAAGTAAAATATCGAAAGAAGAAAATCTCTAGGATATAAACACTCTTTAATAAACAATAATAATAATAATAATCATAAAAACAAAAAACAAAGAAAAAAAAAAATTAAACACTTTAAGGGTAGTAAATAGAAGAATTATTGAAATTTTATATTAAAAAATTAAAGATTGAATAAAAAAAAATATATCTAAAAAAAAAAATGGTCGTGTAACTATGGGAGATGAACTAGTTATATATATTTTTTTTTACTTTTATTTGTTCTTTTATAGGATACTAGAGAATCACATTGAAAAATGATCCCATTCACCTATAATATATAAATTTCATCACTAGAGTAACACAACTGAAAGTGAAAGGAGTTTTGTATACTTTTTGTGCCTAGCAACCGGACTACACGATGACGGTAAAATTACAACTGAATCCAAAATCAAACGTTATCCTAGCAATATGCTATTCAATGGAAGGATGTTATATAGAATGTTTGTATCTAAGTAGAAAAAAAAAATATGATACAACACACAAAAACAAGTCACAAAAATTCCCTGATTTATTTTTCATTTTTATTATTATTATTTTTTAATATGTGAGACAACTCTACGCATATATATTTATATACATCATGGGAAAAACGAAAAGAAAAAAAAACAAATCATCCCTCTTTTTAGAATTTTTCACCTGAAGGATAAATCTTAATGGGCCCACCAGAGAGATTGAGAAAATTTTTCCTTGATCTCGAAAAAAAAAAAATGATCCAACCGTAATGATGCTGTATGAAACCCTTATTTGTAAAATTCAAAGGATACAGGATTTTTTTTCCATAGTCATCAACCAATAGGAAATGATTTTATATATTTTTTGGGTGAATATTGAAAGGACCTCCCATTTTTCCCTGTATTTTATTCATGTATATATATATCGTCTCTCTCCGGTGAATCCGGATATTTATATTCAATTGCCACAAAAACTAAAAGATTGTTGGTATTCATTTTTATATATAGAGTTGTATTCAAACAAGTTCTCAGGATTCGAGGATTCAAGGATCTGTAAAGAAGGAAAGTGGAAGGGATATTTTTCTAAATTCCTGTCTTTTTTTTTGAGTAGATTGCAATGAATGAATAGAAATGTTCCCGGCACATTCTATTGTTTGGATGGAATACGTTTTTATTTATTTTTGAAAATATATATATTAAAAACAAATTGTTTCGAGTACAACATAAAAAACTTTTGTTGTTTGTATTATAAGCTATTTTTAAACAAAAAAAACTTATATAAAATATTTGATTAAAAATGACAATAAAACTCCAAAAAAGAAAATATATATTCTATTAGTGTAAAATTTTTTTGGTGATATTTTTTTAATTAAATATATGAGAACAATCGTATAACATTTTGTGTAGAAAAAGTGTATAGTTTGTCTTTTGGAAATACTATATTATAAGATCGTTAAAAAGTGTTTTTTCTTCCTTATTAATAGTACTTCAAATTTTTGGTATATACTTGTAACACAGGATCTACATTAGCCAATATTTCTGGTATATCAGCAAAATTGGTTGCTAAAAAGCTAGTGTAGACCCTGCTAGTATTCCAATTTATCTGGTATGACAATTCTGGTATACTATTTTCGTAGCAGCGCTGGTATACCAATTTTTGACCTTTGCATTTAATAAAATGGCGGAAACTGAATTTTTGCGAAGTGAAATTATCAAATTGATAAATATGTTCGAGAAAAAGAAGAAAAATATAGAAGTATTGATTTCAAAAAAGGGGGCATGGGAAGATATTGCCACTGAATTGAATTCGACATTTTAAAGCCAATATTTTGGCTATTTTTATTTCCTGTTCTCGGTTCAACGGCATGTCAGATACTGAATTGGTATACCAGTATTGGCCCACGTAAAAAAAAAACTGGTAGTATTTTATTTCTGGTAAGCCAATTGGTATACCAGAAATATTGGCTAATGTAGACCCTGTGTGATAAAAAAGGCCTACGAAATAGCATCTATGAATATTCGTTCTCTTATTATTTTTAATTGACATCCAAGTACAGTCATTATAATCTTTAGTGTAAGCTCTAATTCGCTATTGTTATACTAATTAGCAACAGTAATGTACATTATTTCATAATTCTCAATTAGAATGCGAGAGATTATTGAATTTTAATCAAGAATCGTGAGATAATGTACATTATTGATGCTAATCTGTCTTTAGTGTATTAACTTGTATTCAAAGTGTATAAAAACTTGATAGTCAAATCAGGACAGAACCGAAAACCGCAGCTGAAACGAAATTATAAGATATGATTGAATCGTAATCAGTTGCTATATTTTTTATCGGTTATTATCGTTCTTTTTTCAGTTCCTATAATTCTATTTGATGACATTCATGTCAAACTAATGTTCTCTGTACACATACTAACTTCAATTACTTTACTACAAAGCTTTTGTAACTTCTCATTTTAATCTATTTCAATTATTCTCCATTATCTTGTCTGACAAACAAATTAGTTTGACTTATAAAGAAAACCTCGAAAATATTTTAATGTGTAAATTATATAAAAACTTATAAAAATTAATAAGTAGTACGAAAATTGAACAGATATTTTTATTTTGCTATTCCTTTTTATTTGAAGCGAAACGTAAACGAAACGATAATAAAATTAAAAACCGGAACTGAACGGGATCAAAAACATATCGTAACTTAAAATCGGCCTATAGCCGATTTTTTGATGCCCTATGGTAGAAATGGGGCAGAAAAACTGTCAAAACTAGCATTATTTCAATATTTTTTCTTTATAACTTTGTTCCTTCTTATCAAAATTTCTTGCAATTTGCAGACAACCTAGACCCTGCTAGCATAAGTCCAATCTGTAAATTTTGTTCAAATGGGTGAATTAGTTTTTAAATTAGATCAAAAAAATGCTGTAAAGAGGGTTATGTTCTCTTAGGATTAATTCTTTCTCTTTTATCGTTGGACCGATTTGATTGAAATTTAACATGATATCGTCTATTTATGTAGTTAACCTATGTAATTAATTTAAACAAAATTGATTTACAAATTTTCCAATTAAACCCGAAAAACCATAAACAAAAAAACGACAAATCTTTCTGGTCACCCTAGTTTTTCCTTTATAACTTTGCCCCCCTGAATCGATTTTGCTCAAATGCAATACAAAACCAAGTTAAGGAATAAGCAACTCACATTGTAAATTTCATCAAAATCCGATAATGCGTTTTTGAGTTATCTTGTATACGGACGGACGGACGGACATGCATAAATCGATATAACTTTTGATTCCTGACACAACCATACCAATAAAACCTTTCTACGACCATTATTTCGATGTATTACAAATGGAGCGACAAAACTAATATACCCTCTGGTAGTACCTACCATAGGGCATACAAATTAGAGTAGGCACGCAACCACCATAAATAGAAATCAACAATATTTCAATATCCAGTTTGACTCTTTGATAAAAACCATATAAGAATTGGAATTGATTTGGATCAAATCGTATCGAAAAAGTATAGGAATTGCAATGTTTTTTGATACGATTTAGTTTCAGTCGAATAACACGATTCCACTCCAGATTGTCCTCTGGTCCAATGAATGATTTTTAAGTAGATAAAAACAATCAAAACTAATAGAACTTTATTCTTTAATGATTCTTATACTCTATAGTAGTATCAGAGTCAAGTCATTTCTGAATTAAATATGGAATAACTTCGTTCCCATTGTACCATTTCCGCTCAAATATAATATTAGATTTAGTCATTGTAATGATGAGCGTATAAATTTCAATAAAATTGGCCAATAAATCTAGCTAGAACATAGTTCCGCAGCTTTTAGACCTTGACGGTACACTTCTCAAGTTTCTGTGGGATATCACAAGTATCACAAGAATAAACATGCCCACTATAAACTCTGTCAATTTTCTCTTGGCATTGAAATGTGGCACATCTAGCAACATATCGCGGCACACTGGTAGCGGAGCTCTGATCTAAAGTCTTGAAATCGTTATTGTTTTAGAAAAATAGACATGATATGTTATGGGTATATGGAAGCATCATTTAGGCTGCCATATTTGAGAGATATTTAAATGGTATAAACATCTCTGTAGAAGTATTATATGCTAATCTTTTGAGATTGGAGTTTAGTTCTATATATTTGTATTCAATATCCAATTAACTCGGGGCCTTTTACGATTTTTTATAACAAAGATTCTGGAGATGGATACATATTATAAAGATGAAACTTATTAGTGATATTCCTGTAATTTTGGTGTATTAGGTATATAGAAAAATATCGAAAAACATCGAATACACCTCAACACTACAGGAATACCTTTTTTACTTTTTATGTTTAATAACACAAGTTTTCATCCCAGTTTGTGAATGTTTTCCTTTTTATCATTTTAAATATATACAAATAGGATGTTTTTCTTCTATTCGAATTAATATCATTGACTAAAAATATATTGTAAATATTAACTGATATGAAACCGCACGGCTTTTAATTTATTGATAAAAATTAAAAAAAAAACATATGAAAAGAATTTGTATGAAATCTTTTTAACTGGATTCTTGTGTGTGGGGCAGGAGAATCCTAACAAATGTTTATATTAAAGTAAAAAAAAAAAGATAAAAGATTAGATAAAAATCGGCAATTCAAGCTCTTAGTTAGGGTAAATACTTTGGTACTTTCGGGTCAATTGAACATTATTCACTTGATATAATATAAAGCTGGGAAAATAAACAAATTGTGGTGATTAAATTGAATATAACTGAGATAAATAATATATTTTCTAGATCATGAAAATGATTCTTTATTTTTATATAAACATATATAATTCCTGAATTCAATGAGGTAGGAAAAATCAATGTTGACAGGTGAACTATGAACATAGATTTCAATTAATTGAAATATGATCATAGTTGCGATTAATTATTTTACTTATATTTCAAAGTAACTATTATAGGGAGATCAACAATTGTGTTAATTCATGTATGATATAATTCCATCTTATTTATTCGATTTTTAGGGATTTACAGAAATTTTGATAAGAAAATCATATTAAATACAATTTTTCTTTCTTCCCATAGAAGTAAAGTTTTGTGATGAATTACGATCTCAAGATTTTGATGGATTTTTACAAGTTTTGAGGTACCATGAGTTAAAAAATGTTAGAAAATGTCAGTTCTTCGGTCTGTCTATGACAAAATTTAGTTTACGGCGATATAACTCGAACGCCTTATTCGCTGCAATTTTAAATTCTGCTCGGAAGGACTAGCTCCTTACTGTTTTTTGGTATCGACCTGAGAAGAGGGTCGCGGGTGATTTATGAAAGCTGAAATCTTTTTATGTACCTTTATAATAAGCGAATTTAATTTAAAAAAAGGACCAAAAAATACACAAAACCGATTAAAGAAATGACAATTTCAGCTGAAATTTTTTGTCTCAGTTTATATTATATATTCATGTAATAGGAGCAATATAAAATTTTATCCAAAAAGGATAATAAAGGACACGGAAAATTATTTGGTCAAATCCTTTTTGTAATTTAATTGAACTTTACAATAAGAAAGTTAAGAATTAAACAATTACATATTTTAAAAAGGACGAAATAGAATATCTCAAGAAATAAATGTAGAATAATTTATATGGAAAAAAGCATTCCAATGTACATTCTGTCAAAAAAGTTTCCGAAATTTGTCAATAAAACACAATATGTCCAATTAAACATCGTCTCCTTTAAAATAGTTCCAGTTGATATGATACACATATGCCAACAATTAATCCAGTCGTCGAAACACTTCTTATAGGCATTTTGCGGTATAGTCTCCAGCAGTTTCTGCGAATTTTGTTTTATGGCTTCAAAGGAATCAAATCGTGTTCCACGAAGTGGTAATTTTAACCGGGGGAACAGGAAAAAGTCGCAGGGATCCATACTTCGCACAAACGGTGCTTGATCGATGACATTTGTTGTCAAAAATTCGCGTTCAACCATCGATGTGTGGGATGGCGCATTATCGATGCAAAATCCAAGAATTGTCCTTTCACAAATCTGGAATTTTCCGGTGATCATTCTCTCTCAAACGCTTCATAACGCCCAGATAATATTGTTTATTGACTGTTTATTATTCCGGAAGTAATTTCGTGTGGATAACGATAACTAAAGAAAACAATCAACATGATTTTTTTCGAGTGACGTTGACGGGTTTTTTCTGTTTTAGCTCATTATCGACACGCCATTCCCAAGCTTGTTGGCTAGTTTGCATGTCAAAGTCATAAACCCAGGTCTCGTCACCCGTTATCATGAATGTAGAGTCCAAATCGGCTTGTTTAAACATATCTCTAACAACTTATTTTTTAAGAAAATTTAAGAAAAATCGCAGAGCACATTTGAACTCAAGTAACCGAAACCAACAATTGTGAAGAAGCTGGTTGACAGATCACGCCACACTTCTGCGTGACAGTTAGGTACATTTGTACCAACTTAATTGCAAAATACAATTTTTCATAATTTTTACGCGTGATTTTTAAATAAACAATTCCCGATACTTTTTTGAAGGAATGTACATTTATAGTGTACTTCATTTATTTCGATGGATTTTTGGATGTTTTCTTATAGAGTACTTGAACGCTTTATATAGCATAAAGATGATATTTTAGGTAATCTCAAGTATTAGTACGCAGTATTGAAAGTTTTTACGTTCTCGTTAGATTATTGAAACTCAAATTTAATTTTATCTTATATGAAAAGTTCCATATTATTATACATAATCTAGAAATGTTCTCTTTCATAGTTTCTATTTTAATTATCTTATTTAAAAATTGTGTTATATGAAAAAAATTCACCATGAAATTAGTTTCGTAATACACGTACAGGTTTATCTTGTTTTTATTAAATATTCTTTTTATCCCTTATCGAAATGCAACAGGGTGAAATAAATACTAAATAATGAAAATAATTTGATATTTACAAAATGAAAGGTAAAATAACACCCCTTATGGATGCACCTACGTTAATAGCACGTGTTTACAACATACAGGTATAAAAGATTTAATCTTCCTATTATAGTTTTTATTATTATACTCTCAACTTGTTACGGAGATATAGATTATAAACAACCAGTCAATCATATGAGATAGGGATAGATTACAACCGGGAAAAAAAAGGATTATTTGCAAATTTGGTCGTTAATTTAGATTGATACATATATCTTTCACAAAAAAAATATATATAATTAATTGGGATCGACAGTCATGTTTTCGCGCAGTGATATTTGGTAAAATAGATGGATACTTATATTCGGAAGGGATTTGTGCACCCTTCTCTATATTTATAATTTAATCATTTGTAACTTTTGCTTTGATTTAGATATTAGAAATAATTGGAAAAGCAAGTAAATCTTTTTTTAGGCTTCTTTTTCAAGAACATTTTATAATCAAAGAAAACAACTTACCAGTTACGGTTATAAAATGAGGACAACTATCATCAGTTGGACTTTGAGGTTGAACAACAGCTACTTGAGCAGTAAGATGTTGTGAATTCGATGATGTACTATCTGAAGGTGATGAAATTGAATCATTTTGGGTTGTTATAATAGCTACTTGTGATTCACTGCTAGAATCTGAGGCATCGATTGGTATTACATCAAGACCCGATACGGTTTGTAACATTAATTTCTTCTGAAACAAATAATAATAATTTATTAGTAAATGTTAATAAATTTTGTGTTGTTGAATAATATGTGAATTTAAAAGTCATCGTTTTCTGATAAATGTCGTTGGTAGTACTTCCTGTATGTAAGCTAAAACGGTAACACATTTAATTAAAAGTACTTGCAGTAAGTTTTTAAATATAGTACATATAAAAAAAAAAACAGAATTTGCCAGAAAGCAATACTATTTTGTTTCAATCTAAATAAAAGTGTCGCTTAAAGTTATCCTTTGCTTTTTGGTAAAGATCCTTTATCTGAAACCATTTGTACATATTAGTTTAGAGATGATTCCAAGATAATGATTTTGATCTGAAACACAAACAACGTTTTGGTCAGCTGTGGTTAGACGTGGAGTACTATGGAGGTGCTGAAATCTAGTTACAGACAACAATTAATCAATTTGAAGCGAAAACATTGCAAAAAAATGTGATTTTCTAAACGATGACTTTTAATTCTCATCTATTACATATATAAAAATCAATGTTTGTTTGTTTGTATTTTATGCGCGGCCACACCGTTCGTCTGATTGGGATAAAACTTTGCCAACTTATTGCTTGCACTTGCCGGATGGTTATAGGCATAATATTTTTCCGAAGTTTACTGAAGTGTGCCGAAATTTACCGAAATTTGAAAAATGTATTGAAATAAAGTACAATTTATATAAAAAACCAATGAATATAATTTGCCGAAGTCTACCGAAGTGTGCCGAAATTTACCGAAGGTGAGATTGAGTACACTTCGGTAAAATTCGGCAAAATATTTAAAAAATGTATTAAAATAAAATACAATTTATATAAAAAACCAATGAATATAATTTGCCGAAGTTTGCCGAAGTTTACCGAAGTGTGTCGAAATTTAAAAAAATGTATTAAAATAAAATACAATTTATATAAAAAACAAACGAATATAATTTGCCGAAGTTGACTGAAGTGTGCCGAAATTTACCGAATAGAAATATTATAAAGAGGAAAGATTTGTTCCGCATACATCTGTATCCAATGATCCTCACATTCATGTCTGTCGGCGTCTAATATTCTCTATAGTCTAACTTCATGCACAAAGACCCTTCTAATGTTTAAAAAATAAATGTCCACCCGTGCGAAGCCGGGACGGGCCGCTAGTACCTAATAAAAAAAAAAAAATAGAAATCAAAACAAACCTGTGATAAAACATGTGTTATTGGAATCCCATTTGTTGGATTTGTTGCAATATTTTGATCGGTTGATGTTATGGCAATCAGTTCTGTTGATGTATCCGAATTATCTTCATTTGATTTATTATTTAGATTAGCTGGCGTTATTGTAACGAAATTTCTTTGCGTTGCAAGTCTTGTTGCCATTTTTTTTTTTTTTAAATACAAAATTTACTTAATTTAAGAAAATAGGATATTTTTGTTTTGTGAAAATATTTCCTATTTTCTTTTTTTGACTAGAAAAATTCTTTGGATTTTATTTTTAATTTTTTTTTTTTTGTTATTTTTTTAACACATTAAAATGTTATCATTTTATTATTATTTATTATTTTGAATTTATTTTTTTTAAACATTTTATTTCTTTGCTTTTTTTGTTGGAAAAATATAGTTTTCCTGAAATGAGAAAAATAAAGAAAATAAATAATTTCTATTAATTAAAGAGAAAATTAAACAACATATATTGTATATCTGTTTTCTTTTTTTCTTTTTAGGAAAATATATAAATATATGTATAAGAAAATCTAATAGAATTTTTTCAAAATGATTATGGAAGGGTGTTGCTATGAAATTAGCTTTAGAGAAATTGAAGATGTTACTATGACAAAAATTACCAAGGAAACATTTTCCGAAAAGAAAAAGAAATCTCTACCAAAAAAAAATGATTTCTTAGGAAAATATAAAGAAAAAAAAACAAATATATTTAATGAAGGTGGAATTTTTTTGTATATTATAAACTTTTTGGATATTTGAGGTAGTTGTTTTTCATGGATAAGTATTATTCTTTCTTGGAAAATTATTTAAACAATAAAATCTTTAAAATAATAAATATTTAAATTGAATTGTTAGGCTTTAAAAAATAAGTCTAAGTAGAATCTTTCTTGTTACTTGAAATATTATTGGAAGAGAAGAATTTGTGAGAATTTCTTCCATCAGAAAAAAAGCGGTATTTAAAATTCTTACCCAGCTCAATAAAAGTGTAGATATTTTATGTAAATTAAATGTTTATATGAATATTTCTTGCCTAATTTATATAAATTCCTTACATCGACTAGGAAGTTACAAAACGATGTAACGGTTTTTTGTTCTAATTGCATCTAGGTTGCCTGAAAACTTCGTGCCAATTTCAATTGAAAATGGAAGATTCTGTGCCAAATAAACAGCATTTGCTGGAAGCTTTACTGCTTCAAGGGCAGCAAAGAAAGGTTTGAATTGTAACTGGAGATGAAAAGTGGATCTATTTCAAAAATCCTAAACTCAGAAAAGCAAAAGAGAAGCTTGGTAAACCTGTCCCACCAATGCCAAAACGAAACATTCATTCAGATAAGGTTATGCTCTGCCTTTGGTGTGACCAGAAGGGGTGTGGTCTACCATGAACTTTTGAAAACTAGTGAAATCATCTCTGCTGATCGTTACAGACAGCAATTGATCAAATTGAGTCGCGCTTTGAAGGAAAAGCAACCAGAATGGGCTCGTAGACACGGTAAAGTGATTTTGCAGCATGATAACGCTGAGCCACATGTTACCACACGTTGGAAACGCAGGTTAGGAAATACTATTGCACCCGTTGCATTCACCAGATATTGCTACCTCCGATTATCATTTGATTCGGTCGATGCAACGCGACCTTGCTGATACACACATGCTACACCTTAAAGAAATGCGGAAATGACACGATGACTCGATTGCTTTGAAGGACAAACAATTCTTGTAGCGCGGAGTTCGTAAATTAAATGAAAAATTGGCGAAGGTTGTAGCTTCAGATGAAGCATAATATGAATGTAATCAAACTCTTATATAAACGTGTATTTTTACCGCAAAAATCATAAAAACTAATTCACACACCTAATATCTTTGGAAAGAAGATATTTAACGTAATTTTAAGAGAAATAAATTCATAATTTCTGTATTATAGAAGTTTTAGGAGTTTTGGTTTTAATAGTTTAATACAAATAATTGACATTTGAAAGCTTTTGTTGTTGTAATATTTTAAAAAAATATCATTGAATTATTGAGTCTGTTGAGACCTCGTTTCAAGTTATTGACGAGACTCTGGTTTAAGTTCAGATTTTGGTTCTTAAAAATCTGTTTTTCTTTACCTACCATTTTGAAAATGTCAGACAACAAAATGTATTTTACACATTTGATACATTTCTAGTCAAAATATAAAAATGCGTCACAACCAACAAAAAAAAGATATGCGGTGTTTTACCTGACATTGCACCTTCATATTACCACTTATTAAGGTCTTTATAAAATTATCGTAATGGCAAAAAAAATTTAACTCTTTTGGACAACAAAAAACTTCTTTAAGCAGTTTTTTTTTTGCTGAAAAACCAGAGAAACTCTTAAGGAAAGTTTCGTGAAATATGGAAAAATGTTATGAAATAATACAAATCGATAAATACATAATTACATAAATAAATAATGTTAATAAAAAAAACTTTGGTTTTGAATTCGCCCTGAAAATCGAGATTTCGGGGCAACCCAATAACTTTCAATACCGAACGATCAAGAAACAATAGAAGGCGAAATCAATCAATAAATTCAATAGGGATACCTGGTTGGTTACTCCAGGTTCCGTTTCTAGACACGTTTGTCTATATTTAATGCTAATGCTTACTATTTCTAGTATATTCCAATATAATAAAATTCCAATAATTTTATACTTTTTGTTTTTTGAATTCACAAAATTTTAAAAACTATTCTTTTTATTTTATTATTATTTCACAAAATAACACTTTTTATAATTTTTACACAAAATATATCCGAAAAATATTAATTATTTTATCTTTTAAAAAAAAAAAAATATCCACCATGTTTAATTTTATCGACTAGATTTTAATACATGATAAAAAGAAATTATTGATCAAATAAACTGTTTTATATAGAAATTTTTTTTATTTCGCAGGAAAAACTTAGCTTTTCTTCTACACGCTACAATTTATATTGAAATAAAGAAAAACCCCGCGCTAAATGAAACCGATGATGACGCGAAGTAAAATGTGAATAATAATAATTTCTTATTCTTTTTTTTTTCGTTATTTTATTTTAGGCTCTGTAAATACGATAAAAATGTTTGTGCTATATTGGAAAAAAGGGAACAGACTAATAAATATATATAAATATAGATGTTGTTAAAAAAAATTGTGCATTTTTACTTGACGGTGTATATTAATGGACAGGTGGGCGCCTAAAAAAAAAAGTATGGAAAACTTTTCATCCGTAACGACGTTGAACATATACTTTCTTTGGTATATAAAAATTAGAGAAATTCCATATGGTTCTGGTTACATAAAAACAAAGGGTCATAGACATGTCCCTGAAAGAAAGGAAACAAGGGAAAAATATGATCAAAATAGATCAATGTCCTTTTTGGTTTTTATAATATTATGAATTTTTAAATAAAATTGTTAAGAAAATTCGTTAATTTGCCTTTTTTTTTTTTTAGAAATTCAAAAGGTAAGTTATTTGGATTAAATTCATTGAGTTGTAAAAAAAAATGGTACAAAAGTTTTATTTGAAATGATAAAACTTTTTTTTTTCTTTTAAATTTAAATTATATCGAAATGAAAAGTTTAATTACTTTTAAAATTATATCATTATAAAATGATTTGCTTTGATTAATGATTTGTGATAAATATTAAATTCGAAACGATAAAAAAAAATGTTTTAATTTGAGTTTGCGCGGATTTTTCTTTTCCCTGACGGGATAATTACATGCTTTATGTTTGTAATGTTTATAATTCTAATTTTTATAAATCAAATAAATTAGATTGGAAAATTCGTTGTGTGGTAAATTGAACGGCGGTTATTAAAGACTTAGATTATTAAATTGTCTAAAAATTTGTAGTAAAAAAAAAAAGATGATAATAAACTTAATATACAATTAAATGGGTTTAAAATGAAAGGGTAAAAGAAATTCTTCTGTAATCTCTACATTTATAAACGTTAAAGGCCCGTCCATTAGAAATCCGCACCAAATTTAATGTATGAATATTCTTCGACAGTCTACAAAAAATACTGTTACGTAAAATCACCTGCAAGTCGGTTAATATCACCTGAAATTTATATACCGTTGCTAGGGATTAATATTAGATGGATTTTTATGAAATATTATTGATGGTCGAATTTAAAAAAATTTGAATATGCACTCACTCAGTACGGGAATCGTAGGAATTAGAAAAATAAAAAAAGTCCTATTTCTGAGCTGATTTTCGTTAATAAAACATTGCAGTTGCATTATCGCAAGTATGTACTTAGGTCAATCATTGTATTTATTAGGACCATCGTTTTTATTACAATCTTTCAGTCCAATCTTACCCAGTTAAAGCCCGAGTAATGCTGGGCACAAGGAGCTAGTAAACAATATAATCAGATGTAATAATTAGTTCTCATCATTTTTTAAATTGATATTTCTTCAGTCGTTTTACTTTAGATTTTGTGGTAACTTTAAACCGTAAAATATCATTTGAAGAAAGGATATATCTAGATTTAAAATAAAAAAAAAATAGATTAAAAATATATGGATCTATTGACACAAATTGATTCACTAGGAAACATATACCATGTCCAGAACTTATTCAAAAGTTTAACGGTTTCTTAAGATAGAATGTATACAAATTCTCTAAAGTTAAAGAGTATCGGTTCCAATTGGATTCGATTCATCCCACAACAAATGGGAATTCTTTATGATCCTAAATCTAATTAGAGTAGTACCGTAAAAACTTTATCGTAACTTCACTGTAAATGTTATGATACGATATTGATTAGATTGGTTTTTTGTGATAGTCCTTTTTCAATCCTTAAGCAAATGTTTTTAAAAGAAAATTACTTCATAAATTCACATGAAGAAATGCGATTGTAATAATAGAAAGTCCTCATATATTATTGCACAGAAATTAATAGTAAACAAAAATTGGTACATAAAAGGATTCTGTGAAATTGAGATAATAAAAAAAATCAATGACAGATAACATATGACATTGACAGTTGATTTAATAGAAAAACAAAAAAAAAATTCTACACCACAAATAAATTCGAATTTTTTTTTTCTTAAAATCTTTCAATATTGAATATTAAAAACTATTTCGATAATTATGATATACAACTTTTAAAACAATATCGGCCATTTTCAAAACAAGAAATATTCACACAAAATATCACTTACCTGGAAAAAGGCCTAAAAAAACTTTTCTTTTTTTTTTCGTACTATCAAAGATTTGCAAATTACGTTTTTTGTTACTCATAAAAATTTTATCACTAATTTCATTTCTTAATTTAATTGTTTATATCAAATAAAAATTACAAATTACAATTTTAAATTAATTAAAATGGTATTTAACAAAAAATATGCTTTTTTTACAATTTACCTTTTTTTATTTGTTGTCTCCGGTTGTTAAGGCCTCGTCGCCTTGACTACGCATAACACTTGTAACATGATATAATATCATTCAAGGTATGTTCGATAGTTAAAAAAATCAATTTGTAATATTTTATATAATGATCTAGTTAATTGAATAGACATATTTTGCACAAAAAAAAAAAACTAAAAAACAAAATATTTGCATGACTTGCTTTCAAAATGATTTATAATTTCATAAAAAATTGAGGACAAATTTAAGTTGTTCATACCTTGGATCTAGTATTCCATGATATTCCAAAAAGCTACCATATTTATTCATGCGCACTCGAAAAATTATTGTCACGACATGAACATTTCACATTTATGTCAAAATTCGGAATAAATTGATTTATAATATATCACAAAAATGAAATTTTAATTATATTATTGTTATCAGTAATGTCAAAATTGCCTCCCTTTATTGATTACATTCGTTGATTATAGAGAACCGGAAAAGCTAAAACCCCTTTTTACGATATCTATATACGAAGTATCTTTTTGAAAACGAAATGTCAATTTTGGAGGGGAAAAAATTGCATTTTGTGAATTTCTAAATTTTAGTGCATTACGAATTGCAAACAGAATTCTTTTGAATTAAATAATTAAACTTAAAATATTTGAAATATGAAGTGTTCAGTTTCTGGGTGTAACAGCAAACAACATCGAAAACTTCCTGGAATTTCCTATCACAGGTAAGTTTGATATATTTTTGATTAAATTGGACGATTTGTCATTATTGCTGTATAAAAAAAGCTGCTATAATATTTATTTAATTATAATTAATCAAACAGAAAATGTGTTAATTCATAACTTAGGTAAAAAATTGTTTTTTTTGAATCAAGTTTAAATCAAAGCGCGAACCTTTTTCTTTTCTATTTAAATTAAAATAAAAACTACCAGTGACAGTCTTTTTCTAGTCAAATGGGGGCGGTTCTTAAAATTCGTATAAGATTTTGTAAAATTCAGAATATTCAGTTGTAAATGCTTTTTTTGGTTTTAAGGTTTCCAAAAAATGAGGCTCTACTAATAAAATGTGTTTGGCTATTGATTTACACAGCAAAAAATCTGTAGGCACATACATATTTATAATTATTATTTAATAATTTAATTTTGTATTTGTTTAAAAGAAATTTGATTTTTGAAATAAATAACGGAAAAATTTTTTTGCAATTTGAATCTTCAACAATGCATGGGGATTCAGTCCATTTACAGTGTTGGCCCCTCCGATTTTATATTTTTAATGCCGCCACTACGACCCAAGCGACCAGCAATAGAAATGCAAGTGAATTTCAAAATAACTTCAGTTTCCCCTGCACGTGTTCTCTATAATTTTTAACGATAATTTGGTTGCGTTCGTTCAATTGAATAATATTCATAATGTTTTCAATTTATAAATGATAAAAATGGATTTTTAATAAGTTATTTAATAAATTAAAATATTTTTACTTATTTTTAGAGTCATAACATTTACAAAATTTAAATTATTAGAATATCATAATAACAAAAATAGTAATTCCATCAAAAAATGAATTAATTAATTTTCATAGATTTAATCTTTTAACGGATTTTGCAATTTACTCAAAATGGTTAATATTTCGAATTAAAAAATACAAAAATTATAAACGGAAATTTTTAAAATGCAAACATATAATGTGTAATATATAAAAAAAAAATACAATTAAATACGAAATCACCATTTCCTTTAGTTAGGAATTTTTTTATCACATTTTTATAGAAACAAAATTAAATCACGTAAAGTTTTCTTGAAGTATATTGAAAAAATTCTTTAAATATTTTATAAAATTCCAACAAATACCAAAGTATTTAATTTCGTTTTTTGCTTAACCAAAGAAAATATAACAGTTCTATTCATTTCGGTTTAACCTACATTTTATGTTTAAAATGTCTATTTCAAATTCTTTCGATATAATTTACAGTTATTTTTTATTTAATTTAAATACAATTAAAATTTTTAATTTAAAATTTTTGTTCTTATCTAAATTTTTCATTTTCATATTCATCCTTGTTAGTTTTTTACAAAATAGTTTTCATAAATTTCCTTTTTGCCTAAAAACATGCAATTCATTTTTTTTGTCCAATATTTCCGTTTAATTTTTTATTTTACAAATATTTAAATAAATATTTCTAATAAAAACTGTTTTTATTTTAATACCGGTATATAACTGAATACATATCTATATCGTTATTTCCCTTCTTTTAATATTGCTAAACGCATCCGGTTGCATTTTTCTAATGTTTCTGAATGAAATCTAGGCCAAAAGATACACACAAGAAACTAGGAAGAAAGAATTCTAAAAATCATTTCCATCATCAGGATCATTTTTCACTACATAGAAAGAAAGAAAAATAGCAGAAAACCAGCAAAAACAATGTTCATCCCATTTTCCTAGAGTATTACAACATTTTCCAATGAAAACGCAGTTTAGTTTCATTTATTGTGTAAGAAAAATCGGAATATAGAAAGAGAGCCACATTATTTGTCGTTTTTTTTTTTTTAGCTTTAATTTAAAAATTAGTTTTCTATTCAAAAAGAATAAAAAAATTTAAATATTTTTTGTAAATATTTAAAAATTCATTAGGTTTCTCTGGTTTTCTTGGTGCTGGAAAATTCGCAAAGAAAAAAAATTCTCCCATTCTTTGTTGTTGGTATCAAATTTTTCCCATTTTCCTTTTTTTTTTGGTATATTGGAATTTATGTGTTTGTTTGTGTTTTTCTTCCTTTTACGTTTTTTTTTTTTTTTTACTTTGAATTAAAAAAGTTTTCTTTGAGAGAAAAAAATTTCCTAAAAAAACAATTGTGCTCTCCTTTTTACGCGATTAATATATTTTTTTTTTTTTTGATTTAAAAAAACACGAAAAATTTCCCCAAATTTTGTTCACTCCAACAATTTCTTCTTATTTCTATTTTATTATATTTTTCCTTTTTTTTTACCCAGATTTCATGTGTATTTGTGTGTGTGTGTGTGTGAATATGTATGGAAAATTATCACGATTTTCACTTCGGTCGTTTGTAATCGATTGTTAACGACGCGACTTTTAAAGAAGAAAAGTCCAACAACAATAAAAGGAAAAACGATTTTCTGTTTTTTTTTTTATTTAGATTTGGTGTAATATATACAAGAGTTTTGCAAAAGAATCAATTTTCTTATCAAAAAAAATTGTTTTCTTCAGATTTTTCTTGTTCTAAAAAATTTAAAAGAAATTAGAAAAAAATTATATGAAAAATATTGTTATCGTAAGAAAAACGAAAAGAAAATAATATTAAGTCAAAATAAGAAAACTTTAAAAGTGTTTCGATATTTAAAAAGTAATTTAAAAGAAACAATTGTTATTTTTTAAAAAAAGTATTATATTTTATTCATGTTTGTTTTCGTTTTTAATTTCTTTTAAAACTAAGAAACCGAAAAGAAGTTCTACAAAAAAATCAAAATAAAAAAAAACATGAGCTCCAAATTTTCTTTGGTGTAATTCTTGTAATTTATGTTTAAAAAATTAAAAATTAAAAAACAAGAAATTTTGTGTGAGAAATTATTAAATGAAAGTGAAAATATCAAGAAATAAACAATTAAAAATTCGCCTAAAAACTAACTAACCAACGAAAAATAAATTTTAAAAAAATATTAAAATGTTTCGCCTATTTTTCTGCTATTTTTTAAACACCTAATTAATAATGAAATCTCATAGTTTACATTTTCAAAAAATCCTTTTTTTTGTCTTATCTAATTTTTATATTTTTTTTTTTTGAATAAGAAGCAAAAAAAAAACAAAAAAAAAATCTCGAGCGTAATTTTATCGATCGATAAAGAAAAATACGAAATTGTACGATGATAAGTACACGTGTAGTTGTATATTAATTTCTGTGATGTCATATATGCCTTTAAATTGTGTGTGGATAAATTTCCCCATTTTTTGAACGTAATCTAAAATGTAATAGATAGCAATTTTTGTATGCATATTTTCTTGAAGGGGTTGAACTAGGTTGGGGAATCGAAAATATTCTGTACTACAAATAATGTATACTAGTTTCGGGTTTCAATATTGCCAGGCGTTAACTGAAAATCAGAAACCCCCTCCCAAAAAAAAAGAAAATTTTTAAAAAAATGTTAATAAAATTCTGTCAAAAATTTGTAAAAAAGAAAAAAAATTTAATTACTGAGAATGTTTTGGAATAAAAAATAATGAAAAATGCACCAACGTTATTTTGAGTTTAAGCTAAAAAAAAAAAATTAGTAGAAATGTAATAATTTAAAGAAAAAAGAAACAAACCATTTTGGAGGACTTTTTTAATGCAATTTTACAATTAAAAGAAATAATTTTGAATCGTCCATTTTCTTACTTCTATAATATTTTCTTTTTTTTTTAAATAATAAAGAAAATTACGAAAAAAGGAGTAAGGGTGTGTCATGTTTTTAGATTTTTGCATTGCATTGATTTTAAAATATTAAAAAAAAAAAAAAAATTACAAAAAAATAAGCTACAGTGCAAAACCACGATGCACACAAAATTATATTTCGTTTAAGTTAATGTTTTCTTGAAATATCCCTAATTATCCCTTTTCGTCTTTTTTTCCAATAATAGGCGGTCGTCACATGAATTCTGATACATAATTTCATAAAAATTGTTGAAAATTCACTTCAACAAAAATCACCTCCTTCTGAAAGTCCCGTATCTTTCCCCAGTACTTGTGGAGACACAACATATATCTATTCCTACATATATCCAATGAATGCGTTAAATTTCATAAAAATCGAGTAACGCATTTGTGAGTTATCGAATATTGTAATCGGATTCGATTCATTTTCGGACATTATCGTTTTTTTATTGAAAAACGATCCAGGAACCAAATTGAAGTGAATTTGGTTTAGGAATAATGTTGCAGTACCATTTAATTTAAAAAAAAAATAGAAGTTTTGTTTGGCAGCTACCCGAAGTTTCCGATCGATTGAACTTAACTTCAGATAGAATGGTTCTCAAGTTGAAAAACTACCTACTTCTAGTGATTTTTATTCAAATCGCTTCTAAAACATGTCGGCAATTTTGTCCACATACAGATAGACATTGGATAAGAGTGCTTGGAAACGATTTAGAATCTTCCAAAATCTATTGCATCATGATTCTCGAACCAATAAGTTAAATACATTGTATAGAAGTTAAAAAATAATAAAATAATAAATAAAAAAACTGAGTTAAAACGCATTCAATAAGAAATTTTCAACCCACTTTTACAACTGGATTAAAATGTAAAAAGAAAAACTACAATCCACTAAATCCATTCACCCACTTAACCCACTCACAATTATTATTTTTTTTTTTTTTACAAAAATCTAATTTTTGTAGTATTTTTTCTTTTGTATATAAGTCTTACCGGCAAAGAGTAAAATCTAGTATTTTATAGAATATCTTGGCATTTTGTATAATGTCCAGCAATGATTGAGTTTATAAAAAGGTTAATTTTGTAAATTATCTAAGAATTTTATATAATGCCAAAGACTCTTTCGGCAAGAGTAGAATTGAACCAATGCTAGTGATAAAACATTTTATTATGTTAGTGAACTTCATGCATGCCCGCTTCGCTCTTTAGTCGTCCCACTTAACAATTCATACTGAATGCTGACAAATATGTTCGACATTCATTTCTTTAAGTGCAATTCTTCAAAAGGTTGATTTGCGTACACAATCTCGATGAGTTGTTATCGGCATATTCAGCTTAATTTCATATAACGGCAAGGGTATTATCAAGCAGCACATTTAATGTATACTATATAAGAGTTAATTACTTATAAACGACTCTCTATTATGATACAAAGGGTCGTTAAGTCTTATATGGTTTAAATGTGCAGGGTGGGTAATGTATCCTTTCGAATTGATAACACTTCATATCAGCCATCCTGTATATAAAATCATGAAATTCCATCATTATATAGAATACGGAAATAATACACTTTGACGGTAACATATGCATTTTAACAGCATTGGATATAGTGGGCTGACGTTTTAGTCCAAAGTAGAATAGGGTAGTTGGTTAGTGGTGGATATGGTGGGTAAGAAACAACAACAACCACCTACACACAATTTTATACTTAATTCACCCACAAAAGAAAATAAAATAAATATAGGACAAGCCAAATGATTTGATATATTTCAAATAATGACGTCACTAGAATGGGACGTGTACAATAATTTATTACTTATTTTGTTTTTTTTGATAACATTTTTTTGAAAATATTGATTTAAATCGTAGATAATTGGCCATTTTTTTTAGTGGAACTTTTATCTTGTTTGGTGATTGACGGTGTCTTTTTAACACGTTTTAATTCGCTTGATTCGATCAAATGTTCCATTTGAGGTCCCGCGATTTTATTCTTTTATGTTAAATTGAAATTCAGTTATTCGTGGGTACGTTAAGTGCCTACTAATATCGTTTTTGTTGTTAGTATTCTTCATTTTTTTGGCTTTTAAAAATAATTTTTTTTTTTTTGGATAAAGGAATATAAATTCTATTAGAAAATGGAAATTGGTTAATTAGATAAGAAAAATAATATCGTTTTGTATATTTTTTTCATATTTAGATTTTCATAAAACTACAAGAAAATACTAAACTATAAAATAATAATAAATAAAAAAAAAAGAAAAAAACGGAAAAAAATTATTAAGTTTTTCTAATAAATGAATTTTAAACAATATATATAAAAAAAAATGTGCTAGTGTATGTCTAATTAATTTAAATTGCATTATTTTTTAATGTGATTACGTTGGTTTTTTTTTACGTTCGGCTACTCTACTATATAATAATTTTCTAATTATAATTAAATGTGCTTGAATGTGTCCTAAAAGTGACCAGAACAGGACTTGCACTAGGCAGGAGGCAATAAAGCCTACGACTGAGCGAGTGCAGGCCATATCTTAAGAATTGCATACTAATGCAGTGGAGGAAGTTTACACGATTGAAAGCAGCTACTGGACATTCGCGTACGCGAAGGATGCTTTGTTGTGGACGAAGAAAGGTAAAATTTAAAAAGAAAAAAAACATTTTTTAAAAGATTTTTTTTTTACAAATAAACTTTCTTATACTGAATTATGAATATTATATTATAATAGCAATTCGGTTCGATATACCAGTGGTTCTTAACCTTTTTGTACTCGCGGCTCACCAATATTTCATAATTATTTTGTGACCGGCGTTTTTTTAAATAAATGAAAAAAATTTAAATAAGAAAATTTTACTTTTCTGATTCAGTTTTCATTACAATATTTGGTTGTTTATCACATATTTTTATTATATTCTAAAGGAAATTTTGGATAATTTGGCGGACCCCGGGCAAACTTCTCACGGACCCCAAGGGGGCCGCGGCCCACTGGTTAAGAATCACTGCGATATACAACCTTGGTCAAATGTACAAATGTACAAAATTCACCATTTATTGTTATTCCCATATAAGGTGCAATTGGTGCAAGAATTAAAACCCGCAGATCATCGGCAACGTCTAAATTTGGTGAATTTCGGCCCACCCTGTATTAGGCACCCTTTAAAATTGTATTGAATCTTCAAAAAACAAAAAGTTAAATGAAATAAAAGGAAGCAGAAAAATTAACAAATTTCACTATTATGAACAAAAGAAAGCAAATTGGTCACGCGTCTGTCAATTTCGAGCAATGACCGCATACTGATCGTACACCGGAAAAAATGCATAAACCGGCTGTTGCATCATAATGACATTTCTTAAAAAATACAAATCTTTTACAACTTCATATAATGATGCCATAGATCATAAAATTCAAACTAGTTACTTCCAAGAAATGGTTTCGCAGGAAAGAGAAAAAGAAAGGGTGCCTAATACATTTGGCCAAGGCTGTATCTATATATTAAACTAGAACATTTCCAAAAACAGTTCTTGTTAAGGACACGATAATTTGAACAGGCTTTGATGGAATTTTATGAAATTTTATGCCAAGATTTGAGGGTATTCCAAAAACCATTCCTTTAAAGGACACGCGAAGGTGTCGATAAATTTTTTAAAATTTTATACAAAGATTTGAATTTTTCTTGAATACATATAAATTAATTCTTTTATGCCCTCTGGCATTACCAGAGAGTTTCGACACACATAGAAATAGTCATCAAAGAACGTTTTCAAGGCACTAGATGTGTAGACTGTAAAGAAACAATTATCGATGTCGCCCGTCTATATGTTAACTCAAAAACGTATTGCTCTATTTTATTGAAATTTGGAATATAGATTAAACAATCCTCACCTCGATTTAACATAGTAGTATATTTCAATAAAATCGAGCGAGGAATAAGGAAGTTCTAAGACAAAAATTAGATTGACCACAACGACTCTTTTTTTTGATTTTCGAATTTAATTTCGTGCAGCAATTTCGTGTTTAAATTAATTAAGTAGGTTGACTACATAAATAGATGATACTATGCTGAATTTCATTAAATCGATTCAAGGGTAGTCCAGTTGTATGGAACAATTAGCTTGGCTATAAAGTTTTGTCATATTTTGTTTAGTTTCCCAGATCTACTATAATTCAAAAACTTATATGTATGGCGATTTGAATAAAATTTGCAGAATTGATTTATACTAAATCCCAGGTTATTTGTAAATTGTAGCTAATTCCAAGAAGATAAAACACAGTTACCAAGAAAAACTTTATTATGATAGATTTGTTAGCTATAGTTGCCATTTCTACCATAGGGCATCAAAAGATCGACTAAAAGTAGACCTATTTCAGTTTTTTCTTGTATATGTTTAAGATTGAAAATTAGTTAGATGGATTTTGTCTTAGAACATTTTAACTATTATATATTATTAAATTAAATTTTCGATGATATTAAAGAAGAATGATTTTAAAATTTTCATCGATTTTTCATTAAAATAAAAAGCAATTTAATTTGAACTTATTGTTAAAAGAAATCCAATTTGCTTAAATACATTTCATTTTCTGATTGATTTTTACCGACAACATATTTCGAGTTTAATTAATTATAAAAATACATTTGAAACATTAAAAGAAGAGCGTTTTTAAATTAGAAATTAAGAACTAAAATTTTAACTTATGCTCCATCCTTATTCCCCTTCATAACTAAGGTAAAGAAAAAAGTCTAATTACACGCTTCCTTTCCACAATTTAATCACATACCGTGTCTTTTTTCTTTTTTTTCTTTTCTGTTTCTTTCTTTATAAAAGTGATATTATTTTCCATTCCTTCAGAACCGCGCTTCCCAAATAAGAAAATTATATTTCAAAACCAAACCGCACATAAAATGGATATACATAACGAAAGACTCTGAATATTTTGATGTCAGCAACATAATTACACATTCGCCCCCAATCCAAAAAATTTTTTAGACCTCGTTCCCAACATATTTCTGATTACTTTAAAAGCTTCAGTTTTATGTTGTTGTTATTTTCTTATATATGTATTTCTAGAATAAAATTAAAAGGCATGACTTTATGTTCTGATTTTCGTTGTTGCTGTTGGTTGTACCAAAAGGCATATAGAGAAACTTTTCTAGTATATGTGATCCTTTTCTCGAAAAATAACAAAATAACCACAAATATAAAAATATTTTACTGATTTTTTGTATATTCTTGAAATTAGTATAAAAAATTTAGAACATCCTTTCCTGGGAAAAAAGACTTGTGTCAGTGTAAATTTGCAACTTCTAGATTTTGATGGATCTTCACGTTGTGTGCTCTCCAATATGTTTTAAAAACATATCTGTTTTTATTTTTCGATACCTCTGGAAATTATTACTCGATTTCAATGAAATTTGAGAAGATTATTTGGTGTATTCCTTTTAGTTAGGATCTGATAAGTAAAAGGAATCCTGTTAATACTTTCGGGAAAAAAGTTTTCAGGCAATTTTTATGATTCATGGTTTGAGGATCTAATAAAGGCTTTTATAAAAAAAGACAAATATATAACATTAAAAAATAACAACTTTTAAGAAACTTATTCATAAATTTTTCCAAAAAAATGATAAATGAAATTATATAAAGCGTGTCCTAGCTATAGGTTGAAATTTAAATTTCAAGTAGATTTAGATTTAGATTTTATTTTAGGGTGTTCCTGTACTGCGACCTTAAGATCCATTGTACCCACTTTTTCTTTGGTGCTATAGTTAGGTTAACTTCCCATTCTACAACACCTCCTCCAGGCCTATTTCTCTTAGGAATTTTAGTATCCGGAGTGGATTGAGGGATTGTATCTCACTTGGAGAGAAGCAATACGCCCCGAGATGTTTCCTTCTCCTACGGAGTAATGCCTTACAATAGGAGAGAATATGCATTGGGGTTTCGTCGTCCCACTCGCAGAATCTGCAAGTGCTATCTTTTTCAAGTCCTTGTTTTTTGAGGTGTGCTTTGAGTCTGCAGTGTCCTGTAAGGATTCCTGTCAGTTCTCTTATATTCTTCTTATTAGTGCTAATAAAGGCTTTGGATCTTTGGGGGTTGTATTGTCCAAGTAGATCCTTGGCCTGCTTTAGTCCTGGTTGTATTTCCCAGTGTCTGGTTCTTTCTGCCGCCTCTTCTTTCATTAAAATGTCTCGGATTATATGTGGTCCGATTTCAAGTAAAACACATTAAGTATTATTCAATTTGAACATGTCCCCATTAAATGTCGCTAAACAATCAGCACGGCTAGTTTTACTGGTTTCCACTCTTTTGATAAAATTTTGCAACATATTTTGTGATAATTGTGGCCAATGTGATCAATTTCAGCTTATAGTGCTGGAATTGTGCCAAAGTCAGAAATCTAACAGTGTCGGTAGCCAATTTTTAGTATCTAAACGAGAAATGCCTTGAAGAAATGCGCTTTATCACTAAAGATAATTTTCAATATGAACCGTTTTCATATTTAGCGCTCCATAACTGAAAATCATAAAGGCTTATATAAAATATCAGATGTGTACCATATATGTTGGACAAAAGAAAGTATTGTCGGATTTAAATTTTCAGCTTTAATTTTGACACCCGATACTTCTAGTGTAGCCGCTGACAATGTATGTGAATATATTGTAGAAGTCAAAATGTCTTTCAATTCGTTGGTGTCTTTTACAAAAAATATCATATTCTGTGCGGAGGTTAATTTAACATTAAATAAATTAAAATTTTTAAAATAATTTCGATATGTATTTGAACGTATTCTGACCTTTAAAAGTTTTCATGATGCACCTACGATAATCCTACGTGAAACGCCTAAGCAGGAAAAAAGATAAAAATGGTGGACTCCAAAATGTGACTTAGAATAACTTTTTTTACTAAAATTTCTTCTAAAACTTTAAGAGTCAAAAGGAAAATGCCATATATTTTCTTTCAGTTTTCAATTAAGTTAATTATATTCTGGTTTTTCATCTTCTTCAAATTAATATTTAATAAAATTATGTTTCTTTAAAAAAAAAAAACTTCTTAAAATAGAATTTTTAACCAAGTTAGTAACAATTTCTAAGTTCTTTGGAATAGAAAAAAAAAACAAATTCCAAGAAAACACTGAGATGGTATTTTAATTGTTTAATTGGAAAAAGCATCTCTTTTTTTATGCCTGGAGTTTTTCCATTCCGTAATGGACACGTTTTTAAAGTGAAATTTTATTTGGAATATGTCCTTTTTTTATAGGATTTAGATATTCTCTGCGATATTTACCGGAGATGTACATAAAAAGGATATTCCAGTACACAAGCATCTTCTCTTCTTCAATTTCCTATCTTCATTTTTAACTATGCTTGTAATCAGTTTAAAAAGGACAAAAAAAAAATTTTAAGGATTTTATTTGCATATTTTAATGAAAAAGCAAAGAAAAAACAACACATGAAAAGGAATTCTTACTTTCTTATATTCAGGTGTATAAAGTTGTAAATTTAATTTGACTAATTTAAAGGGAATTATTCTTTTTAAATTAGTTTTTTTATTAATACAATTGGGCTGCGATATTCGGTGCAATCCACTAAACAATTGCATATTAGGTTGCTTTTTGCTAGGACAAAGTTTGACTGCATTTTATTTTATTCTTTATCTAATTCATAATAAAGTTGGGGAGAGAGCGTTTTGTTGAGAGGAACAAGATCTACAAAGGTTTATAATAGTTTTTAAGTTTCATTAAATAGAGTTGGATATATCTAGAAGCCCCTGTGCCAGTGCAAATCGAAATGAAAAAGTAGTTTTACTGTTTTTGGGCGTAATACCAAATTCTTTTCCAATCAACGTTCTAAACTAGGGCATGGTTTGAATAAGTAATTAATTCCGCAAACAAAATTAATCCAAATTTTGAATATTCAAGGCCAAAAAAATTAATTCTTTCATTTAAGAGAAGAATAATGTTGAAAAGGGACAACTAGACGCGATCTTCTCAATGCTTTGTTTGAAAATGACAGAAACAAAAAATTCCGCACAAAATAAGAAAAATTACAAATTTCTCATTAGAAAGAATGAAGTAACATATAAATCAAATATACTCTATTTTACAACGTGCTTCCTATAAAATAATTGTAGTAAGCGGGAGCATTATTAGTCTTATGGATATTGGACTAAAGAAAGAATGAAACAAAGAAATTTCTTTTAACTTAATATTTGTATAAATATTGTATTCTCCCAACACGTTTTCAAGCATTGGAGCATGTACGAATAATAAGTAGAAGAGAAATTCTGTTAATATTTTAAGTGTTAGTTCCTGTATGAATAGTGATTCTTATTTTTTACATAAGTGTTAGAATGGTTTATTAAAGATAAATCTGTTTCTATCTCTGTTTTTCTAACATAATGTAATCTATCTATCATTTTTTTTAATAAAATCATATGTATTTTTAAGAGAATATTTTTTACTTCCTTTTTGTTTATTTTTCTTCCATATAATAAGTTTTTTCTCTTGGAAATTGGTCAATTTTGTTGAAAAAGTTTTTTTTACATAGGAAGGAATTAATTACCTTAAGACTTGTTCGCAAACCTCGAAAAGTAATTAATCACGCCATGCCCTATTCTAAACCAAACTTTTTTGATCCAAATAAGACATCTTGAAGCTTTAAAGTGTAAATTTTTTAAAATCAACAATTGAAATTACACGTAGAATGTTACGGCAACGAATGATAAGAGTAAAAATCAAAGTCACGAATAACATTAAACATAATCCTAATGAAAAGGATTAGGCCCTATTTTTATCAATAGCATTTATATAAGCTATTTGCAGCCGTTTCCTTTTTTTAGTTAACAGATTTATGACCACACTGAAACGACGTTCCATTAAACATAATAAATGAAATTGCATTATAAACTTTTGAATTATACTATAGCCTAATTGAATCTATAAATTTCAATTTCTCATTTGTGGCTACTTTCATCAGTTATTCTTGTAATTTTGGAAATTCTTCTGCGTTTATTCTTAGAAAAGAGCCCAAAACCCAATGGCTCCATTCACTTTAAGAATATTTTTACCGCACAACTGCATCAGAGGCTATTCCAGCCCTTTTGGAATATTCTAGCTTCCAGTTTGGGAAATTCTGGTCTAAACTAATAGAACCTTTGCGAAGTTAAAAAAAAACCATCTCTTATCTCTAATTTTCTAAAAATATCCTCATTTGGTTGAATAGTAAAATAATTTCGCCGGGAAATTCTTTTAATACAATGGATAAGATCTGGATGAAAATTAGTAAATAAATTTTTTAGCGATGTTTGTCTGACAGTCAAGAAAACAACTATTCAGCCAATTATTAGGATATCATTTTACCTGTCTTAATAGGTTCGAATCTGAAAGCAGAATAGCGATAGACTATGTATAACAACTCATCTCATCAGTGAGCTAAACTGACCAGTAGTTTCAGATCGAGTTTAAACTATGACTTTAGTATTTCGTATTGCTCGCGTTATTCCTAAAAGATGAAAATCAAGTTTAGTTGCATAATTATTCAGAGTGATGAAATTACTTCAATGAAATTTTCCTGGAAATGTTTTATTATTTGAAGTTATTTGAAGTAAAGCTGGCAGCAAAAATTGTGTGACAAATATTTGCCCAGATCATTAATACCAAACCAATCGGGTCTACTGTATTTTAATGAAAAGAAATCATAATTTTAATGAAGATTTTGATTTGTTTTCTCAAAAAAAAAACGAAAAATTGAAGGACTTCTGAAGAATTCTTAAGAATTGAACTTATAAGTTTTCAAATTAGGTTAACATGGCAGACAAACTGACGGATAAACTTTATATTTTTTTGTTGCCTTTGGAGAATATTTTAAGAGTTTTCATGAAAATTATAATAAAATAAACTTGTCAATTTATTGATCTATATAAGATAAAATCTGATTGAAGATGTTTTATAAGAAATTTTCTTTTTTTACATTAATTTTACCGAAATAAGATTTTTCTCTTCATTTATTTTTTCTGACATTTTCCGTTGTGATAAAGAATGAAAAGGAATAGAAATATCGAAAATATACCTCTAGTTATTTATATAAATTCTATATAATAATTGAATTATGATTTATAAGATATCTTTTCTGTCTTAAGTCGAAAAGATGTCATTCAGATTAAATCAAATATCAAATATGAAAATACTTTTTCTTAAAGTTTTCATAAATTTCCTATCGTAAATCTAATTTCTTTTATTTTTCAAAATTTACATAAAATATTTCTTCTTAAATATTAGAAAAACTTCTTTCAGAAACTATAAAAGAGTTATTTTATGTTGGCTTTTGTAAAAGAAAAAAAAAGAAAGAAAACAAATAAAGACGTTATTCATAATCGATTTGATACAGAAAACTAATATCGGGCTACAACCGTGATATCATTATATAAGAAGCAGACTTTTCTTTTTCCTTGTTTTTGTTTTCTCGAAGAGACTCTTTTTGTCTCCTTTTTTCGTTCTTGATTTTTTTCCCTAAGGAATATATATATTATAATTCGACAATATCCTTTTAATCCTTGAGGAGGAAATACATATATTTTAAATCGACAATATTCTCACGCAATTACAATGGAAAAGCGTTCAACCACTATCACCGTGAGACTTCGTATCGCTCATTCGTTTAACCATTTTCAATCAAAACACAAAAACGATTTGTAAATATACAATTTCATTTAAAGCTTTTAAGTTATTGTGTAAACAGACAGACAGGCATATATGCTAAGTATATTAATTCTGTACATATATGTATGACGGTTCTAATAAACAGAGTGTTAGAAGAACTTTTAAGATGTTATAGATAGAATCTATATCTGAATTTATGATACTCATTTTTCTCTAACTATACTGTCGGACTAACCAGGGTGTTAGCTTGCCTGATAGATCTCGAACATGTCATTAAAGTGTGCAAACATTTTTATTGTACCTTTTTTTCACTTTTGTGTCTCTTGAAAATTTTATTTATTTCTTGAAAAATTTATAGTTGCACGTAGGCCCCATTTATCTCCTTTCAACTATTAGTTTTAGACCCAGTTCCCCACTTTAGTCGGATAACACGCAGGATAGCACATATAGTTCGTTACGATGACACTTTACTACGCGTACTCAATCATTTTTGTTGAAGAACCGGAAAATTGTTTTTGCTTGGATAACCAACTAAATTCTATCTCCATGGTTAGCTAAAACTAAATGTGCCTTCAGACTATGTTTTGTTAGAAATTTTGCCTGAAATTAGACGTTAGAGACACTTCAAACCTTTATCATATGCCGCTGTACCAATGTGATTCCTGTCTGAGTGGATATTTAATTTATACAAAGACATATGACAAAGAAGAAAGTCTGAAGGCTTTTTAATACAATCGAAACTTTTAACTGTTTTCAATATTTTCCGGTATTAACAAAGACGACAGACGTGTTCAATCTAGCCTCGAATGATATCAATATCTAGTTATCTATCTACGGTTTACTAATCTTTCTTATCTTCTATTCATCGGTGAAGAATACAGAATCATGAATCCTTTTTAAAGATCTTTCTATCGAAACAATCAATAATTAATTGGCAAAAAATTACCCATTCCTAGACTATTATGTACAAATCATAATTCCTTACATCCTTAATATCATATTAAACTATTATATCTGATGTTAAGTTTTGTGGGGTGCTGCAAACATATTAGAAAAACAAAAAAAAGAAAAGAAAAGAAACCCTTGATACTCTACCATAGAGTATAAAAATTCTTATTTTTCCATTCTTCGAAAATCCAGCTCAATTCAACAATGAAATACAGAAAATCCTTTTGTTGTATAAATAAAGTAGTCCAATGTTCCTCCCATATACATTGCTTTTTATGAATACGCGCGCCAGTGTAAATCCTTTTTTTTCTTCTTCTTCTTCCTAAGTCCTTGTCCTACATTTGAAAAATGATTTTCATATTCATTCGATGTCAGAACTTTTCATTATGAAGTTCTTCGTTTTGCATATATATATATACATTAAACTCCTTTTTTTTTGCTAGAGAGAACAATTTTATTTAGTAAATCACCCTCTGAAAAAGGATTCGTTCATTATGTAGAGTAAGGTCCGATATTGAAATGATTTCTATGTCAACTGTCCAATTCCAATTTCCATAGTGAACCTATTTATTTGTTTCAGGCACGAAGGATATTATACTTTTCTATTTGGTTTTTTTTTGCATATTATTTTAATGAATGCAAAATTATACCTAAACAAAAACATACTTGCATATTGCGGGTACTAAAATTTCATAGTTGTCCCGACCTACACTAGGTTTTTATTCTTTTTTCTTCTATTTATTAGAAATGTCACTTTAAATAAAAATATAAAAAAAAAACCGAGAATGTTTATACTTGAAGACACAAAAAAGAAATAAAAAAATGAACATTTTTGAACCCACTTCTTTTAACAAAACAAAAAAGAAAAAATTGAATGAAAACCGGCAACAACCCCTAACAACATTCATTGTTTGTTATACTACTACTACTAATACTACTACTATTAAATACTACTAACAACAATAATATTTTGCTACTATTTATTATTTTTTTTTCTTTTTTTTTTCGGGGCCAAACCATAAAAGTACATTGCACCAACCAGAAAATCTCCTTATATTTAGCGGCAGATTTAACCCGCCGCCGCAGCTAAACAATTGGTATAGTACGCACGGATACTAGAAATACACAAACGTATTCATATTTTTAAGGCGAAGGGCGAATTCATGTATACACATGTATACTAATATTATTGTAACTCTAATAAATCGAACAAGGACCTTTTACGAACAGGGATGCCAACATTTCAAGAATTTTGTTGAATGCAATTATTTATTGTCGTAAGAAAATATTAATAGTAAAAGAATTATAGAAAATGCATTTAAAAGAAAATTCGTCCTTTCTCCATTTTCTATTTTCTTTTTTCCAAGTTGTGCTGAGCCTTAAAATGTTCACAAAAAATTAAATTTGTTATATGTATATGGAAGGGTGGGGATGGGGGTGGGGACGTGAAATGAAAGTTCAAGGAGAAATGAGGACAAAAAATGTCCTGTATTTCCTTTTGGTAGCTTGTTCTTCCATACACATACAATTCCCTTTCCGAAACTATGAAAATTTCATTATCGATAATATATGGATGATAAGAGAGGAGAAGTTCGTGATATTCATGCGCTCAAAGATTTTCCATATTGTTATACCATAGATTTTCTTCTTTCTGTGGTTGAAGAGGGCGACAGGATATAATATTGTGTTTTTGTTGTTCTACTAAAGAAATTTTAATATCCTTACGTCGTTGCTCCTCTATGGATTTTTTTTTCTTTTTTTTGGGTTTTCGCTGTCATTTTGCAGGGAGGGTTGGTTTTTAATTTCGTTTTTTTTTTTTTTTGGCGTTCATCTCGCACCATCCGTTGTGTGTGCTGCATGAATCAAAGTAAACTAAAAATAACGAATTTAGTTGTTGTTGTTGCGTTTTTCTTCTGTTTTTCTTCTTGTTTTTTTACTTTTAGAGTGTAATATTAAATGTATAAGTGTAGAAGATACGGGACATACTTACAGGCGCCATATTTGCGCTCATATATAGAGTAGAAGGAAAATTTTAATTTTGTTTTTTTGGTTTTTTTTTTATTTGTACGGAAATATTTAAAGATAAAAATTCAGAAAATTCTTATTTTTTCGGATTTAAAAATAAAAATAAAATAAAAATTATTAGAATAAAATTTTTATATATGCGTGTGTGTGTGTGGATGTGTTAAAAATTGTGAAGAAGAAAAATTTATTCTGCAAAATTTGTTCGTGAAAGTTTCTTTTTTTTCATTTTCCTTTTTTCTAGACCTATGAAAAGTGAAAAATTTAATATTATTCTTAAAAATATACTCTCGAAAACTTTCGATATTATTAATATAAATATATTTAGTTTAGTTTAGTTTAATTTAATGCAATCAAATTGCTGTGATTTATAAAAAGTAACAAAAAAAAAGAAAAAGAAAAAAAATTTTAAATTGTTATAAAATTACTTTTAATTATAAAAATTAAAATAAATTAGTGATTTCAAAAAAAAATTTTTGTGAAGAAATTTAAGTCCAAAACAGATCAAAGAGTTCTTAATTTTATATCTCAAATCATTTCGAAAAGAATTTTTTTGGTCCATTTTTATAACACATATATTTATGCATACATCCATGTATGTTGGTTTGAGTCTTTGATCTTTAAACATTTTAAATTAATGTGCGATAGCACAAGTACAGGGTGTTTTTTTAGTAGCAGTGGAAGTAAAAAGGTTTGTTCTTTATTAAATTTTATTTCTCTTTTTTTTTGCTTTTTTTTAAATAACATAATTTCTTTGATGTTTAATTATAAATTGTTTTGATTAAAAAAAAAACAATTTTATCTTTATAAAATCATAAGAAAAAACCAAGAACTTTAATACATATTTGTCGTGATTGTTTGAAGGAAAAAACAAGAAAGGCTAAAGAAAACGGATTAATTTTCATTCAACAAACAAAAAAAAAAAAAAAAGGGAAATGACGTGCCCTGGGGTAAAAAACTTAATATAATTTTTTTTTATTATATACTTTTTTACGACTATAATCGATTTTGTGAATTTGTTATTATATTTACAATATTATTATTCTTTTGAAAAAATAAATGACTAAAAAAAAAAAAATGTAGCATGTATTCACAATAAATGAGTAATATAGTTTTTCTTGGAAAATTAACTAAAGGAAAACTGCATATGTCATATCAAATTATGTAGTTTTTATTTTCTAAAGAATTTGTGGAAATTTTTTTTAAAGAAAAAAATGTTATAAAATCATAAAAAAAATTGTAGTTTATTTAAATTATCCGTCTCCGCACGAGGCCAGTTGTAATAGGGACTTTATGTGAACAATATAAATTGAATGATTTTTGAATTTTATGAAAATACACGTAAATTTTATTGATTTTATTTTTATTCCAAAAAAAATATATATATTTTTGATGAATATTATTACAGTGAAACCTTTTTAAAATTATTTCTTGGAATTTGTTTTTATAAAAAAATGTATTAAGAATTTGCCCAAAAGTTTTACCTCCAACAAATTCTTGAAGAAAATCTTATCCTATTTAATCAGAATCATTTTTTATCATGCTGGTATTTCCCGAACTTTATTGATTAGGGTTTTTGATGAAATGTGGGTGCAACAAGTTTAAAGTATAAAAAACATAATTTCAAATCGTTTTACATATAAAAGAATGTTTTATTGATTCTTGGATCTATGCACTCCTAAAACAAAGTCCTTTCATTTCTCTTGGGAGTACAAGGTTTTCATTTATGAATTCTTAGGAATATTGTAATACTAAGTTGTTGGCATATTGCACAAAAGATACGGGCTATGAAGTATGCCCATATTTTTTGATTGACTCCAATTTACTTAAATTATAAAAAACCGAATATCTGCTAGTACAATAGATTGTTAATGGTTTCATTTAATTTCGTATAAAAATGTGTCTGTATAACAAAGCAATTTCATTGTAGAAGATTGTAAAAAAATTCATGAAATAAAAGTTTTTGAAAATAATACATTTTCTTTTGAAAATCTGTTAACAAGCCTGAGGTTGTTATGTAGTTTACCAAGAACTTGCGTGGATTCAATTAAAATCTAAATTGAATAAATTTTACCAAAAATATAATTCAAAATCATTGATAAGAATTATTCGAGTTAATAAATTGGATAATTCGAAATGTTTAGAACGAAAGAAAGGAAATTAAGAAGTTTCATAGTTTACGAATTATACACTGTGACTTGAAGTACACAATAAAACTATGGAAAATTAGGGAATTTTTGAATGTATTCAAGATATTTCAGCTTGAATTGAATGTTCTTGGGACTACTGGGAAAATATACTACAATAGTAAGTAGTTACTGATGTAAAAATGTTAAAATACACTGCTGAAATTATTACTTAATCAGTGGCACTACAACCTTGTACGAGTCTTGGCCTTCTCAAGTCTGCTTCGCCAGGAATCTCTGTTTCTCGCAGCTGTCCTTCAGTTCGTTGCTCCGATTTTGACAGCATCTCGATTAACACCATTAATCCATCGTGATTTCGGTCTGCCTTCTTCCTTCTGGGACGGTGTTTAAGACACGTTTACAAGGGTTGTTGTCATTAGACCTGATAACGTGTCCTGCCCACCGAAGCCTCGCTAATTTTATTATAGTGACGACATCACTATTGTCGTATAATTCGTGCAACTCACTGTTGTATCTTCGTCGCCAGCCCTCACTTTCTCGTATACCTCCAAATATTTTTCGGAGAATTTTTCATTTAATTCGATGTAAGTTTCGGTAAGTTTTTCGGTTAGATGAATTTTGTATCTGAATTTGTCGTTTGAAATTTAATGATAATCGTTAAATTTTAAACTTTTATAAAGAAAAAAATTCAAAATCAAATTAAAGTTTTGGCTTTAAAAAATTATAATAAATATGTATTTTGTACTTACAAAAATATTTCCCATTTACCGGTTGTTGTCTAAGCTATTTAAGCACTTTGTAAATGTAAATGGAAAACTACTATTAGCCGGGTATGTTTAAAAGAAGAAAACATGCAAAACATGATTATAAGTCAAATATAAAAGTCATTTAAAATTTTTTTTTTTTTCCTGATATAATAGCATGAATAAATTCTTTATCGTTGTTTACAAGAAAGTGTACATTTTTTTTCCCGAACAAAATAATGTCATGTAAATAAAATTTCAAACATTATTTCTTATATGGAAACAATATTTCTTTGATTGCACAGTTTTTCATTCATGTTCTTTTGTAAAGACAAAAATAATCCAAAAGAAAACTTTTTTTTTTTTTTATAAAACCCAAGATTTTCCCAACATTTGCCATTTCTCTCACAGACATTTGATCAATCGATTATTGTTGAAAATGCTTCTTCTTTTTTTTAAAGACTAGAATATTTTTGGTTTTTCTATTGTATAGAATTTAATCGGGTTTTCTTATTATATATATGTTATTTTATATATTGGAAGAAAAAAATACAATACACAACAACAGAAAAAAGAAAATGTTTTCTTGTACTATTTAGTTCCGTTTAGCGAATTTTCTAGAGAGGATTTAAGATGTTCAAAAGTATTTTAAAGATTAAGTTTTCTTTTCTTTTTTTTACTTACAATACGTAATAGGTTAATGTTCTTAAAATTGCCTTAAAGAAGTCGTATCAAAAGAAAGATATATTTTCTAAAATGGGTTGATAAACTTCTTTTGATGATTAATTCGAATTAAAGTAAAAAATTAGTTTTAAAAAAGATATATAATTAAGAAATTCAATATAAAATTACTAGAAATAAAAAAAGAAAAATGATTATTGATTGAAAATACAAAATAAAACATAAAAATTAATCAATTCTGTCATTATTCACGCAATTATATTTACTGGCCTCATTCACTAATATACATTTTCTTGTTTTTTTATATATTTAATACTTTTTGTTTTTCTTTTCTTTTTTTTGTTGTTGTATATATCGACCGGAATTTCGACATTCATTTTCCACTAAAAAAGCTTCCGCGTGCTCAAGTTTAATACAACTCACCACGCGGTTTTTAATATTGGGTGTTATTTGTGTTGTGAAAAAGGGAAATTTCCCTTATTTTCATATATTTTTCATGACGAAAGAATAAATAAAATAGAAACCATTATTCGAAAGCTTATTAAACACTTATATTGTGCATTTCAAAAGGTAAATTATTATACAAATAAAAATCATCATATTAAAAACGAATAATTTTTGCGTGCAGAAAGAAAAAGGATTTACGGCGATATAAAGGATACCTTTTCCTCTTACTATCAAAATCCAGTAAAAAATTTTTTTTTGGCTTTTTTTGGGAGTGGAGGCTAAAACACTTTTCTTTTTTTTTTTTTTTTAACTATTTTTCAAATAATTCTGAATTGTTTTGGCTTTTCTTTTTAATATGGAAAGAAAAAAAAAAGTTAATAAAAATTATTAGGTATAAAAATGTGTGAGGTTTAAGAAGTTTTGTTTTTTGAAAACATTTCAATCATAAAGGCTATTCCACTCTATCATCGTCGCATATACATAGATCGTTCAAATTTTCGGTAATACAAAGGCGTAGATTAGATTAGATTAAAATTTAGGGTGTTCTTGTACTGCGACCTTTAAGATCTATTGTACCCCCTCTTCTTTAGTGCAGTAGGTAGGTTAATTTCCTACAGCACCTCAGCCTATTTCTCTTAGGAATTTGAGTATCCGGAGTGGGTCGAGAGATTGTATCTCACTTGGGGAGAAGCAGTATGCTCCTAGATATATCCTTCTCCTACGGAATAGTGCCTCACAATGGGAGAGAATATGCATTGGGGTCTCTTTGTCTCCCTCGCAAAATCTGCAGGTGCAAAGGCGTAAGAAGAAGTAGACTCATTTGAGCCCAGTTGATCGACATTTTTACTTGATACGATTTGTATCTTTTTTTAATTTTATATTAACAAATTTATTTTATTTCATCTCGTATGCGCAACGATGATATTGTGAACGATCCTTAAGAATTGTATACAGTTTGTTGCAGAAGAATGTATAGGCAAGGAAAGAAATGTTAGGTTTTGAATTCGAGACAATATTATTGCCCGACAATATAAGTTCTTTTAACGAAGTCATTTAACTTTACTTCCTTGAATTTTTTTTACTACTAAACCATATTGCACAAAACTACTACAACTCTAAAATTGTTTGAAAATAAGAATGCTGCGTAAATCGTTTTACTATACAATAGGAAAAGTATTTTTTTTCGGATTTAGGTGTCAAATTGATTAAATAAATGTTCATCTTCGAAATTAACTCCATATCTAAACAATGCACTGATACCGGTATCGAAAGAAAATCTTTGAGTGCCAAACACTTATTAATGCTTGAAAGAAACCAAGCATAAATTGGCATTCTATCTTGGGACATGTTTATCACATTTAAAGAATATATAAAATATCTAAAATTATTGTCGTGTAATCATTTTCCTGGAATAGCTTGTAATAAGTAACGATTTATTTAAATCGAAACTCGGTTTTGATAAAAGTTTATCCAATATCTAACTTAAAATTTAAGTGTTCTAAAGTTGTTCATATAAAATTTTAAAATACTTACAAATTTTGGGTCTTGAAATTATGACGAAAAAAATTACTTGAAAAACGTGTACAATCGATATTTTGATTTGATGAACATGTTTTCATTTAAAAATGTACTTACTTACATTTGCCATTATCATAGTCGATTAAAAATTTAACAAAATGTTGTACCATTAAGGAAAGCTATTTAGATGAAAATAGGTTCATTATATATGTGCGTTATTAGCTTCGCTCGTTCAATAGGTAAATTTGTTTCTTCCTACCTTGGAATGGATAAATTATGTAAAATTTTGTGTTTTTCTTGTTTTTCTTTTTAGAAATTTTAATTTAAAAAGAAATATTAAGAAGATATTAATTTTAGATACCAATTTTTAAATTATTATAAATAAAATTGTGTAAAACTTTCTTCTACATAATTTTTCAAGTTGAAATGAATTAAACTAAAGAATAAATTTGTATACTTTTAGGCGTGTATGTATAAGTAATTAGCTTTGCATAATTTTTAATTAAATACCATTTATTCATATAATATTCGCTAATGAAAAGATCAAATGCAGTGACTTCGTTGGCTCAGGTCGTTTAAAACTCTTGTTACTAGTACTGTTGAGGATTGAGTTCTACTCTCCAGCATTTCATACATATTTGTATTTCTGTTTTTTATTGAAATATTAACTGTTTGTGTCTCTGGCGATCTTCAAACTTTCAAGTGGGAAAAGGTGATAAAAGCAATAGTTTTAGTAACTTAAATGTATGATTATTGACTTGAGTAATTAAAATAGTGAAACTGGAATCTAATAACAATGACTGTAGATGTAGATGCTGTAAGAGTTAAAAATAGGATACAACTGAATTTGGTAAACAATTGAAAGGTTTAACACAACAAAACAGTTGTAATGATTTAATAATATTAGTAATAGAGGAAAAGGCAAATGAACAGGCTAGTAGAGATGGTGTAGAATGGTCTAGTTGGTTAAGACCTCGACCTCGCCTCATGAGACTGATGAGACCCTGGTTCAAATCCAGGTCTCGGTTCTTCACTTTTTCTCTACTTTTCTTTGCCTTACAATACCATAGATGCAAATCTAGCCAGTACTAACCGAATTAAGAAAATCTTTTCTATTTTTGCAACTCCCGTGACCTTCTTACTGATTCGAGGCAAATTCCATTTCTTAATATGATCTATCCAATATATATATACTCTAAGTTTCATGAAAATCTGCGCAGTATTACCCGAATTATATAGAAGTTTTTGCAATTTTGCTTCCGTGGACCCTCCCCCCCCCCTACTACGTATAGACATATCATATCCTTTAAAAATGGGCTTTTCTAGAACAAACTTTCGAAGTGTTTTATAATTTTTCCCATTATTGACTAAATTAGAAATGTTTTTTTTATTTTCCTAAAGAGGAATAACTTTTTGCTATTGGTTTTTATTATTGGTTTCATAATAATATATTTTTAATATAAAAAAAAACGATTATTTTTATGTCCTTCAATAAAATTATTAAATAAAATATATTTATTCACTTTTTTGAATATTTTTCAATAAAAGTTTGTTTTTTATATTTAACATTTTCTTTGATTTATAAAACACGCAAGTTTTCTTTTATTAAAAGAAAAAAACAAAAATTGAGACGATAAAATTGTTCTGCTTTTTTTCTGTGAAAAATAAATAATAAATAAATTTGAATATCATAATTATTATAAGTAATATTCTAATTAATATATTTTGGTAATTATTTTGATAAAAATGGTCTCGTCTAGACGCTATTAAAAAATACATTGCTAAAATGTTACACTAACAAAATATGTATGTATTCTCCAGTTTTGTATTTCTAAATCAATTTTTTGCATGAATTATTGGATAAAATTCTCAAGGAACTAAAGACGTATTGGTACAATATAAGGGGATGCACATAGTGTCGAAAAGTTTATGCCCGAAACTGGTTGAAAAAAGGCCCGCTCTCATAATCATTGGGGGAGGAATAAATTGCCCGCAATAATTGGGAATCACTATCTTTTAAGGAAACTCATAAAAAGATTAGGATTGGTACAAAGCGAACTCTGCCGGTACTGTAGAGAGATAGATTATTAAATGTGCTAAAAATGACTTTAAACCTGCTGTAAAAGCGTTTTAAAATCATTTTAAAGGCATTCATTTCTTCTAAGCATTTCAATATTACTTGGGAAGTTATTTCCCTTGATACTGCTCGCACAGTCTCTGATGACGATAAATTGTTGAGCTAAAAGTGATTATTTTAGAAACTACTTCATATTGGTTCTATACATAGTTATATTCGCGGAGATATTCATTTTCTGTCTCACAGAGGTGAATATAAAACCTCTGGCATTAAATGTATTGAAAACAGATGTATTTTTTGGGAGAAATAAAGACGATTTAAACACATTTCATACTCGAGTTATTTACTGTTATATTGAAAATATAGATGGCGGAAATCGAAATATTAGTTGTATTGAAAGGAGAGAAATGAAATATCCATGTAATTTATCTCTATGCTTTGGATTACCATACATAAATAGAGTTCTCAACTTTGATACTGATTTGGTCACAATTACACATGCTATCTCAAGTTATTAATTATTCTTAAAAAAAAACTCTGTGTGATATATAAATGCGTATATTTAGATTCTATTTTCTAAACGAAGAGGCATGCTTTGCAGCGTTGCAATGGTGCCAAAAATTTTCTGTTTCTTTTCTCTATGCTACTACATAAGGAAAATTCTCAATTAACCATATCATCTACGTTTATTATTATTTAAATGTATAGGGTGTTTTTTTAGCGTAAAGAACTTTAAATTGAAATCTAATTTACGGGGATATTTCTAAAAATCATATTAACGCTAAATCGTGATTTGAATAAATCGATGGTTTCTGTCACAGTATCACGCAGCAGCTTTCTGTTTAAACATCTCAGCAAGATTAATGCCATCCATATTTTCGAAAACATATTCATTAATCATGGTCCAGTAATGCTCTGATTGACCATAACATGAACTCCCACCTCATTTCTAAAGGAATAAGGACCAATGGTATAATCGGCATGTAAACCTCATTTTTCTGGATGTAATGGAATCTCTAGGGTCTCTTTAAAGTTAGTTTCACTCAAGAAGCGAAAATTGTGCATACTAATAAACTCATTGAGCCAAAAATGAGCCTCGGCATTGAACACAATTTTGCGATAAAATTACGGGACCGACTTTCAAAGCAAATTTGAATAATTCTTGATTGTTCCTCAACCGTGAGTTTATTCATGGTGAAACAGGAAACCAGCATCAATTATCTATCAGCTGTCAAATTGGCTACCGCTAGAAAAAGTGTTGCCAATTCGAAAAACAAACCTCTAAAAAAAACACCCGTTATAAGTATTACAATATCACGAAATTAAATATATTGAATTAAATAAATATAAAAATATGTATTTCATTCATGAAAAAATAAATTTAAAAAATATGAGCAAAGCTCCTAAGGACAAACTAGTACTTTATAGTAGTTAAAAGTAAAATTACTAGCACTTGTTTTTAACACATTTTACAAATGGTAACAATTAAAATGTTCAGGTAGTACTTATATTTTTAACACGTTTGTTAAAATTTTTCAAAAATACAATAAAACAATTAAATATTTTCTTTTTAAATAATCACCTCTAAACATGAAAGAGGAAAATTAAAATCCTCCATGTTTCGTGCGATAACATTTTAAATGAAAAATAATATCATCATAATTTCTCCATTTTTTTTTCTTTTTTTTTCATTTTAATCTAGATTTTTGTTAGTTCTTAATTCAAATCTAATAAAATTAAAAAATAATTTGTTTTTTTTAAATAAACATTAAATAATTTGTTTTTCTTCTTTTAATTATAGGAAAATGGAAGATCAATTCCTGATGTTACAGCAAGTCCGGGTCGTGCACCACCCGGGCCAATGCCAACAAATCAAATGCAAACAATGCCTCAACGACAGGGTGTTAAAGAGCCTGTCCTTTTACAGGGAGATTTTCGTAAAGTATCTGGAATTAGTTCAGAAATTTTTCGTCAGATAGAAGCTGTTGAAAATGATCATGATCCAAGTACAGCGGCAGCACTTGAGGTACTTTATGATAATTAAAAGTTTATAGTATTTATTTGGAAAAATATAAAACAATTGAAAACAAATTTTAATTAAGTTTTTGAATAGTTTTGTGAAGTTTTCAAATAATATATAAGATAGATTTGATTGGTTTCATGGTTTTTAATAATTTAATGAAGTTTATTTCTAATTTAAATTAATAATTAAAACTTTGTTTAGTATTCAAGAGAAACAATTCAAAAAGAAAGTTTATATTTTTCGTCACATAATTATAAACTAAATTTAATATAAAGAGAAAATCTATTTTATTTCCTTTAAAGTCGGTTTGAAAATAATTTTCATTTTTCATGACGATAATTGTTGATATACAAGTAGAGGTTACAAAAAATTATACTTTTTTTTGCATATTTTTAAAGGTTTCATCATCTAAGAATAATTTATACTAAAATAGAGGTAAAATTTCGAAAAATTGCCGAACTATATAGTTTTTATTAAAACTATGTTTTTAAAATCGGTACGTCCAAAACCAATTTTGCAAGTTCTTGCCTAATAAGATTTCACATTGACGTTAGATTTTTTATTATGACTGTATAAACGCCTTAACTTAGGCAACACAAATAAAACTATAAATTTAAAAGAGTATGCCTAATTTAATTAATAACCGAAAACTCATTCAAATCCAATTATTGGTAGCAATGAAGATGCCATGTTTTTTTTGGGAAAACTGAAATATATATGTGTTTTATTCGGTACCGATTGCAAATTTTTCTCCCCGTGATTGCCTAACTAACTGATTGGCTCAGTAAAAAGGAGCATTAGAAAAATAGCACTTTAATTTCATCCATCCAAAATATTTTCTTTTCCTTCTTAGAAGTAGAATTGTCAAAAATACTGTCATTTTTCAATATCTTTCAGGCGTTAGCCCGGTTATAACCCCATACATTTTTTTTTTGGAAAAGGATGGGCCTCATACAGCACGTTTATGGGCAAACCAAACCAGTTTGACCTGATTTAGTCCATACCAAAATAAAGCCCAAGAAACATACAATCGGACTGGTTCGGTATGAGCATAAACATGTCCGACTATGACTTAAAAAATTGTACTCAATGTTAAAGTTCTTAGTAGTGTCGTTCCCTAATTGTATCGGTGGCTCGCTTCTATTTAATAGTCTCTATGATAATCTCCTTTCAAAGAAGCTGGACAAAATTGGTGACTCTTGAATATTATAATAAAAAGAGTATACTACTACTATTAACGCCAATTATTTATAAGGCTACCGTAATACAATACGAATGATTGATTGCCTTATATGCAAAGCAAAATGTACATGTAATTGTGAGCAAACTCCTTTTTTTAGAATATTTTCAGAAGCCGATTAAAATTTCTGCCAAAAAAAAAACTAATTTTGAAACTTTTCTTGTTTTCTTAAACAAATATTGGAAAAAGCTTCAAGCATAAACCAAAAAAAAAAAAGTAAATTTTCAAATGAATTTTATACTTGTTTGAACTTTCAAAGCTAATTGTAATAATTCCAAAAAAAAGAACTGCTTTTAATGAGTACCAAAAAAAAACAAAATTAGCGGTTTTCCTAAAAAAAAGTATATTTTACTAAAATTTTGTATAAACCGCATTATATTGAGCGGAAAAAAAAACAATGTTTTCTGGTGACATTAAAATCATCCTTTTTGGTAAATAATATAATAAATACAAAAACCAAAAAAATTAAAATTTTCCAGGCGGTGGAAAGGCGTGGTGAGATGATAGTAAGAATATTAGAACCAAGATGTATAGGCGGTAAACAAGCTGTTGATGCAGCACAAAAATTGTTGGCAAAAGGTGATGCAAGACATTCAGTACAGGTTCGCAAAAAAACTATATATATTATTAAATTCGAATTTCTATTAATTATTGAAAAAATAAAATTCTACAGTTAGTAGAAATTGTTAAAAGACCCGGACAAACTTTAGGATTATACATTCGAGAAGGTAATGGAGCCGATCGATCTGAAGGAGTTTTCATATCAAGAATAGCTTTAGAATCTGCTGTATATAATAGTGGATGTCTTAGGGTAAATCTATATTTTCCTATTTATAATAATTATATATATTTTGAAACAAAACAAATTTGATAAAGAAATCATTTTTTTTTTTCGAATATTGTAATTTAGTTGTTTTTCTTTTTTGGTGTATTGATTTTTGATAGTGCTCTAATAACGTTCAGAACTCTTAAGTAAAAACCCCAAAAAAAAAAAAAAAATCATTATTGAATGATTAATGATATCAAAACTCATGAATAATAAAATTGTATATAATCAGTTGTATAGATTTTTGGGGAGGGCCCACAAAAAAAGGCACCCGTTTAATGAGTTCTCTGAATATGTTTCTAACTATATATCTTATCAAAATGCACAAAAACGGTTTGGAAAACATATATATGAGTTGTTGTTTCTAATTTCAAGATATTATAACATAAATTAAAATAAAACATATAAAATCGATATAATTATAACATTCGAAAAGAACTATATTTAATTTTTATTGGACATCAAATTTTCTATAGAAATATTATTGTATTAATATTCTAAGAAATAATTTTTAATCAATACAAATAGGTTGGTGATGAAATATTAGCAGTTAATTTGGTCGATGTAACACACATGTCATTAGATGATGTCGTTATAATAATGTCAATTCCTCGACGTCTGGTATTAGCGATAAGACAACGACGTGGTGCTCGTGGTGCTAATTCACCAGGACCATTAACACGTCCCGAACAGAAACCACCACCGGTAGTTGTAATTAAAAGAGATCTTAGAGAAGAAGACTTAGATGATACTGATCGAATACCAAGATCTAGATCATCACGTGAAAGACGTACAGGTAGAATAATGTTTACCTGATAAAATATATTTCTAGATTTTTTTCTCTTTTTTTTTTCTTTCTGTTTCTTTCAAATTATATGATTGTCTAATTAGGTGATGGTAGAGAGATGACAGAATCACGATCACGGCTTGGACTTGGCCTAAATAATTATAGCCCACAGAGTGAACAACTAGATTTATATTATAATAGTCGGCCGAATACAATAAATGAGCCACCAAGTTGGGGTTATAAACCGCCACCGCCACCATCTGTAATCACTGAACAGCCTAAAGGACATGCATTTGCACCATCTCATGCATATTATCAAAATGCTGGAACATTAGAAAGTTTAGCTGAGAAGGTACATTCATTTTATCCAGGACCATCAAGACGTATGTCGACTGGTACTGGTATGGGAATGAGTCAATCGCACACAAGATTTCCTCGAAGTGGATCTGATCAACATTTGCCTCGCGTTGAATATTCAGATTACTCTTCATCATTGGGAAGGCATTCCTTATTGAGATCAAGTCTGAAAACTGGAACAATCACATCTGGAGGTACTTTGGGTCGTTACGGACGTTATGAACCTCCAAGAACATCAAAATATGGTACACCACCGAGTGGACAATCGACATTGGCACGCAGATCAAGACCAACACTAGATTATTCTAGTGATACTGAGGCAACGATTGGTCCTCGTCCAAGTTATTATTATTACAATAGACCTGCAATCGGTAGTATACCCAGAGGTAGTACATCTGTACTCGGTGGAGGAGCTGATTTAGCAAAATTCAACTCGCTTCCTCGTGAACGACCAGGTGCCAGACTAGGAGGTTTACGGACTCGAATAGGGGAACGTTTAATGGATGATAGTGACGGTAACTTGTCTGCACCAGAGCTACCAGCTCGACGGGAGAGAGATTTAAGATCTCGAATTACAGCAAGTCCTTCTATTTTCACTTCAGATGAATATCGTGCATGGTTGAGACGAGCACCAAGCAGTTCGGCTATATGCGAGCAAATGAGAGTTACTCGTGATATTTTAAGCCAACCGCGAAGTCATCGTTTCTCATGTAGTGCAGAAAATATACATGACGCACTAAAAAATGTAATTTTATATTTACTCAATATTCTGATTTTAAACAATCGTTTTATCATTTTTATTACTAATGAATTACATTTTAGACCGAGAGTATTTATAGTAGTCGTACAGGGACTTTAACCGGAACACTCGACCGGCATTTAGGTGGAACTCGGGGAATATCTTCTTTGCCTGTAAGATCAATGTCTTCGCAACATATTAGTGGACCATCGTCTATGCGTTCACCGAGTATCAGACGGATGCGACAACTTTTAGAGCTGTCGACCGGACCAGGTAGCCCTAGCAGTATTTTAAGTGGCCATCAAAGCCCCGCACCTACTCCAAGCGCAACACTTCCAAGAACGCACAGACAAATAGATATAAATCCAGCTGAATTTGTCAAATATAAATTGGATAAACCAGTCATAGATGTAGGTGGTATATCTGGAATGCTTTGGATACATCTTCTTGCTGGTCGTGGGTTACGATCGACATCAGAAGGTACACAGGCTACACAAGGTCAAATGCGAGATTTGTATTGTGTCTTAGAATGCGATCGAGTGCATAAGGCTAGAACTGTAGTACGATCTGGTGATTTACAATTCGATTGGGATGAATCTTTCGAATTGGATTTAGTTTGTAATAAGCAATTGGATGTACTAGTTTATTCATGGGATCCGCAGCATCGGCACAAGCTATGTTATCGTGGCGCCGTTTCATTGGCCTCATTACTTAGACAATCGCCATTACATCAATTAGCACTTAAGGTTGAACCTCGCGGAACAATATACATTCGTTTACGTCATACAGATCCAGTTACATTATATCGACGACGTGGACTTCCAAGTTTACGTGCTGGATACCCACAATTATTTGGTGCCGATCTTGAAACTGTTGTTAGTCGAGAATCGAAAGGCGCACCTGGTAGCGCACCAGTTCCAATTGTATTAAGACGATGCGTCGAAGAAGTTGAGAGAAGGGGTTTGGATATTATTGGATTATATCGATTATGTGGTTCGGCAACCAAGAAGAGACTCCTACGAGAAGCGTTTGAACGAAATAGCCGAGCTGTTGAGCTAAGCCCAGATCATGTTCCTGATATAAATGTTATAACTGGCGTACTTAAAGATTATCTCAGGGAACTTCCAGAACCTCTGTTTACAAGGTGTCTATTCCAAATGACTGTAGACGCTTTAGGTTAGTTAAATGATTTCACGATTTTATTATTTTACTATTGTTTATTTTTTAAAATAGCTGTTTGTTTGCCCGATGATCCTGAAGGCAATGCTAAATTGATGCTTAGTATTTTAGATTGTTTACCTAGAGCAAATAGGGTAGGTTTTGTTCATGTGGTCCATCCGGAAATCATTTTTCTAATTAAATTTATATTTCACTTCAGGCTACGTTAGTTTTTCTTTTGGATCATTTATCATTAGTTGTATCGGCTTCCGAAAGAAATAAAATGTCAGCGCAGGCTTTAGCTACAGTAATGGGTCCTCCACTTATGTTGCATTCATCAAGTGCTACACCAGGATCTGATATTGATCATGCCCAACCAATAGCAGTATTGAAATATTTATTACAAATATGGCCACAACCTCAGTCTTCAGCTGTTTCAGGTAACGTAATTAAATTCATTAATTTAATATCAATGTTAGCTCGCATGATTGTCGTTAAACGCATCATATAGATTAAGATGAGCTTTAAAATTATTGTTTTATATCATATGGTTAATACAGAGTCCTATGTAGACAGGTCGTCGCGGCGAGCCAATAGGGCAGCGTGGAAACAAAGTCAGTGTATTGCAAGCGGCCAAACTCCACCCATCCAGTCATCATATCTCTCCTTCAATAGCCAGCAGTCCCTTACAAGGCCCACATCTGCACTTAGTCACTCCCAGCAGTCATCAGTATCAATTAGTAGTGGGTCAGTCAGCTCAATCGCCTCGAGTCATGCCACAAGCGGTCCAACAGGTATTTTTCAATAAAATATATAAACTCGCATAATTGTTTCATACATATATATATTTGTATTCTTATAAGCTCCCTCTATCGGTGGGCTCAGTGGACTCGGCAATGCGAGGCCCATCGCCACTGCCAGGCACACCCTCCCCAGGCAGTAGCTCAACGTCAACAGCATCGGGGTCAGGTTCAGGTAAAATAAATAATATCATTCGTTTTCATAAACTAATTAGAGTTTTAAAAATTATTTAGGCACAGATACCGTTAAACGTGGCGCATCGCCAGCCATTAGTATTACCTCTGTCACAAATGTGAAAATGCACGATTCACAAAGTTCGTATTCTATAAAACAAGACCAAAGCGATTCAACGAGTATTTATAAAGAAAGCAATATCGAGAAATCGAGAAACGGCAGTAACAATATTGGCAGCTATGGACCAAGTACTAATATTACGGATACATTTCCATCCATAAGGAGTGTTCTATCTACAACGTCAAGTATAACTGAATCATTGTCATCGCAAATAACAACAACACCAAGTACCACACAATCATCGTCTGGAGCTCCATCATTGGCATCATATTTATTACGAGATCATCAGCATCTCAGAATATCAACATCAGCAACAGCAACTACAACTACCGCAGACACATCATCATCGTCACCACCATCTGCAAGAGAAATATTATCACAGATTCGTTGCAACAATAATAATCTTAATTTTAATAATAATAATAATAGTAAAAATATTATCAGTAATTTAAGTAAACAATTGCAATCATCACCATCATCTGAGCCTACTAGTAATATGTTTAGAAATCAATTGAGTAGCAGCCCATCCTTAGGTACTTATCATTTTCCATCTAGCAGTATAAAATCTTCATTGGATGATAAACCATCTACATCAATACCATTAACATTATCATCATCATCATCATCATCATCATCATCATATAAGGTGTCTTCACCGTCTAGACAAATAAGTAATAATACAAATAACACATTACCTACAAGTGTAGCTAGAAATCTATTACTTTATCAATCAGACTCAAGTTATTCTATAAAGAATCAACAACAAGAACAAACTAACAATTTTGCAAGCTCAGGTCAATTCGTAACCGATTATAATGGTTCCCAGAATAGTTCAAGTATAAATTTATATGGTACATTGCCAAAATCATCAACATCAATGTATTCGACATCAGTATCAACACATTTACCATCTAATACAACAATTGAATCTCAGTCTGGTATTAGCTCAATGACAACGGTTGGCAATACAATTAGTAGCTATGATTTATATAGTAATAGTCGTCATTTATCATCATTAAGTTCGACATCAGGTAACGGTTATCATACGCTTGGTTCGTACAGAGTACAGTATTCCTCGACAAATCCATTTTTACCAAGTTTTGACCCACCACCACAAGGAGATACATCTCCAATAACCTCATTGAATTTAGACACAAAAAATAATGATAAATATGAAGATGATTTAAAATAATGCAAACAAAAAAAAACTTAATATAAATATAAATAATATAATTAAATTAAAATAAAGAAATGGATTAAACAAATTTTTTTCTTTTAAAGTCTACTAATTTGGTTTTAGGTTTTTTTTTTTGATAAATTGAAATAATTCTTAATATTTTTTTCATTATTTTAAAATATACTTTTTTTTTTTAAAGGCAAAGAAAATATTGCAACGAATTCGCTTCAAATTTCTAAATTATTTCAATTTATCTAAAACAACAGAAAAATTAAAATAACATAAAACCAAAATAACTATTTTATTTAGAAATACTTTTGAATTAATTCGAAAAAAAAGTATAACAGTTGAGAATTTATTTAAAGTGGTTTGAGTCTTTGAAATTATGAACTCGGAATATTTTTTTCTCATTTAAGAAACCTAATTTTTCCTGGATTTTCGAATACACAAGAATAACAAAATGACAAATTATAAATAAAAATTTTTTTATTAATTTTTAATATTTTACAATAAATTTTTTTGAAACACTTTTTATACACTAAAAAAAAAAACAAACTAAACACTGAACCAAAAACATCTTTTATTTTTGTTTTTTTTTTGATCAGCTCGATATACAAATAAAATTAATAATAATAATTACTATTAATTACTTTTTATAATTGTACAATGAAACAAACCAAAAACAAATATTAAACAGTATTCGATGAGAAAGAGGAGTGTAATAATAATTACAATATAATAATATTATTAATTGAAAAATCTAGATAAATAATATTAAGATTTAAAAAACAAAAAAAAGTATTATTGAAAATAATTATGTTGCAAAATGGGAAATTTGTTTTTATTCTAAATTAAAAAAAAAAACAAAAAAAAAACACTAATAATAAAATCATTTCTTCTCTCTAAACGACAAAATAATCACATTTAAACAAACGAACAATATTTAAAAAAAATTATATACAAAACCAATTTTACTAATATCTACTAATAATATTAAAAATTAGACAAATATATTTAATATTAACAAAAAATATATATGTATTAATATATTAAAGAAAACGAACACCAACAATAAAACGAATTAATTAAATTTTAATTAATTTAAACTCGAATATGAAGTTTGAAACAATTGAATGAAAGAAAACTAAAAAAAAGAAAAGAATTCTTAATTCGTTTGATTTTTAATATTTTATTAATGTTTATCTAATTTTAAACAAAATTAAAAAAATTAATATAATATTTATTATAACAAAAAAACAAAAAATAAATAAATAAAAAAGTACTGAAAAATTAGCTTAAAATTTTCAATTTTTATTTGCAACAAAATTATTTTCAATATTTTAAAAACAGACTTCTTTTTACACAAAAAAAAATTAAAATAACAAAATTAGTATATATGTATATATACAATAAAATTAATCTAAATCATTAATTAATTAATTAATAATTAATAAAAAATTTAAAAAAAAAACTAAAATAAATAAAAAAAAAATTTTTTTTTCTTTTTTTATTTATTAATATAAAAATTACAATAATTAATATTATATTATGAACAATAATTAATTAATATTATTAAAATTAAAAATGATTAAAACGCGCAACTATTTACATTGAAACAAAATACTAAAATAAAAACCAAAAAAAAAGAACAGCAACAATAACAACAAAAAGTGACAAAAAATAAAAGCATATATGTTTAATTATTGTAATTAAATATAATTTAGTAATTAATAAATGATAAAAACAAAAAAAAAACTAATTATAAGACATTGACAAAAAAATTTAGTAAGAATTTCTATTTGAAAATTTTATTTTAAAAATATTTTTTTAAAATCAATCTAACCTCAAAAAAGAAAAAATTGAAACATTTTTGTTTTTCGTTGTTTTAAAGGTTAAAATACTAAAAAAAAAAAGGTAAAAAATAAGATAACAAACAACATAACTATATTTATTATTATTAAAGATTATTATTTATTGATTTGTTTTTAATAAAATATAATTTTCGTTAAAATAAAAATAGAAAAAATTAGGTGAATTAATGATAAGAACAAAAATACTTGTTAGAAAGTTATTTATATGTAAAAAAAAGAAACCAATAAAAAATTATTTATAAAAATATAATAAATGTTAGCTAGAAATACAACTGATATAATTTTTATTTTAATTTTTGGTTTTAATTTTTAAAGATTTAAAATGGAAAACGAAAATAATGAAATGGTTTTTTAAAAAAGAAAAAAACCATATGTAAACATTTCTGCTCTATTATTTAACGAAAAAACAAAAGAGTTATAATATAAACTATTATAAAAAATCATAATTAAAAGTTTTTAGAATATAAATTAAAAACAAAATAATATTATTAACTTGCCTAAAACAAAAAAAAAATATAAAACAAATTCAAAATACTAAATTATTATTAATAAAAAAATAAAAAAATTTCTTTTTCAAAAATAAAAAAGACTTCAATAATTAAAAAGAATTATTAAAATGTATAAAAAAAAAAAATACCAAAACCAATTTAAAAGAAAAAAACATAAAATTTGTGAATTAAAAATTAAAAAAAACAAAAGATTAAAAAAAAGGCGCTTTCATTCATATTAATAAAAATAAAAGAATTAATAAGTAATTAAAATAATTGAAAAAGAAAAAAAAATCGCTTTGAATTCTTATAAAAAATAAATGAAAATAAAAAAGAAATATATATATAAAAATGCATATATATTGAAAACAAATGAGAGCGTGTATGCCTACGTAACCAATTTAGTCTTATAAAATTGTGGTGTATTGAGTCAGAACGCGTGTATTTTGGTATTACAAGTAAATTTAATAACTAATAGTGATTCCGTCACAATTTTTTATTCGAAAAATGAATTCTTTTTGATTGCAAAACTTGGCAAAACATTAGCGTCTAAAAATCGACGAGTCGAGATTTGGTTGAAATTTGGATACTTGTATGGGGATACAGAAAGTTCAAATATCTAAATCTATTTGAGAACATGAAATATAGATATTTATTATTAAATAAATGAAAACTATAACACAGCTATCGCAGTAAATTCAGTCAACCCGATTCAACCCTTTTCAACCCTGTTTGCCCTGGACAGCGATTATAGCTGCCATTTCTCAGCATTCGAACTGACGTCCGAAGTCACCATACATGGCATCCATAAAGATACCAAAACGCGTCAGTATGGGTACAAATAAATGTGTATTTAGTCATTGAGTTCAAAACATATGTTTTTATTATTCCGAGAATTCATTGTCATTTTTTGTTGATTTTTTTTTAACTAAAAATTTTTTTTTGGTAAAATTATTATTTTTCTAAAAGAGAAAAATAATTTCATTTAGTTTAGCGTTAAATAGTACTAAAGTAAAAATGAATTTAATTGAGAATTAATCGTTAAACAGAAAAAAAATTTTTTATTTAAAATTACCGAAATCTTTCATACAATTTACAAACGGAAAAATACTGACTAGCTAGAGAGGACGTCAGAAAAATTGGTGACAAAAAATTTCCCGACAGTATAAATAATTTCCTTTTCGAAATTAAATTTTGTGAAATGGCGATACTCTTTTAAAATTTAGGGAATTTTTTCAAAAAAGATGAGAAATGGCAGCTATAATCGCTATCCTGGTTTAAACTCTCCATGTATACGTAGTAATAGAATATTGTTTCGGGGTATAAACATTTTGTCTACACTTAATAGTAAAAGATTTTCATTTTATAACTAATGTAAAATGATAGTGAATTTGACCGTTTTACTTTTAATAGAAATACTCCAGAATTATATGATATATTATTTTAAAAATTTTCACGGAGATCAACAAAAGCATATTAAGGTTTAGTTGTATCTTATCTAAAAGGAATTGATATTTTGGTAAATATATACACAACAACCAGCTACCTAATGTCTCCTTTCCAGCGAATGTAGCCCGATCAATTTCAATTTATTCTCATATGAAGGCAATTAAAGGTTTCTTCAAACATAGCGTACGAATCTCTGTAATTTAAATTACTACAGGTACCAAATTAGGAGACCTAGGAGACTTGGCTGGTATATTTTTCAATACAGGTCTAATGAGGGTAATAAAAAGAACTTTAGTAAGTCGAACATTTCTTTGACAAGCGTTTGATAAAGCGTAATGTTAAATTTATCCTATTACAATATATTGTATGCATTGTGGAAACGATGATTTATAAACAAAACCGGGTACGAGTATGAATATTTAAGAATTGGTTTTCAAGTGTAGAGTTAAAATTAGAGTACAAATAAATTGGCATTGAGAATTGAAAGGTTTATAGAATAACTGTTGTATTGTTTGAATAATATAATATTTAGAATTTACGAAAAAAGGCAAATTGACAGATTAATAACTACAGTGTTGAATTATCAAGTCGGTTAAGACCTCGTTTCTAGAAGCTCATGAGGCTCTGGTTCAAATCCAGAGCTCGGTTCTTCATGTATTCATTTTTCTTTGCCTACACAAGCAAATAATATTAACATTTATATGGTTTTAAATAATATTCAATTTATATTATGCTACATGAATTGATTGAATACAATCCATTGTTAGTATCAACCAGAGGCTTAAGGTTCGGTTCCTCCTGCATATACCAGTGTTTATTTATTAAATTTTCTTTGCCTACAAAAGAATTCCAAGAAACGTTCTTATACTTTCTTAATAAAACATTTATTAATTTCGATTCGATTAGATAAAAGAATCAATGCATTCGCTTGTTGTGCAGTATTCTTGACTAAATTCTTAACGAGACCGAATTGGTAGTAATCAGGTTTTATACATGCTCAAAAATTTTAAAACAAAATTTTGAAAAGAAAACAAATTTTTAATTAATAAAATTTTTTTAGGAATTTAATAATATATTAATGAAAAAAGCTTTAGGATTAATGTTTGCTTTTTACACACACTATTTTTGTTGTTTTCTTTTTTTATTGTCGTAGTAAAAAAAAAACAATTAATAACTTAAAAAAAAAAGAAAAAAAAAAATATAAAAGCAAAAAACATTTTTAATTTAAAAGGTTTCGTTTTGATTTACCGCTTTGTCCTTACTAATTATTAAAAATAAAATCAAAAAACAAAAAAAAAAAGTTTCTAAATATTTAATAATTAAAAATTAATTAAAAATAAACAAACTTAGAAATTTCTAATTACATTTTCCATTAAAAAAAAAAATATTATTCTTTTCCAAGAAAATTTCTAAGGAAAATTTAAATGCGTTTAATTATGTCAATTTAAAAAAAAAATGTCTAATTAAAATTTTGTTTTATTTGATTAAATCAAAAAATGTTCTTTCCTTGTATTTGATACAATTTCAAATATTTTGTTGATTTGAAATAAATTTATATTTCACTTTTTAAAAATTTGAAAAAACCAAAAAAAAAAAACAGAAAATAAATTAAAAAATTTAGATAAAAATCGGCAAGTAAAGTTTTTCGATTAAATTGCATTTTAAATTGCACTAGATGTGCTCATATGTTGTTATACACACACAAAAACACACACACATACAGTTACACTGTGTAATCAGTTGCTAATTACAATAATTTAATTTAATTTTAATAATTTTTTAATATAAAAATTTTTCAACGAATTCAAAAATAAGGAAGACCGTATACAGAAGTATGTTTATCATATTTTATATATTTGTTGTTCTAATAGAAAAATTAAAGTCCAGTTTAAAGTCAAAGCCTGTTTTATGTGAAAATTCTTGTGGGTTATGATAAGCTGCAAAATAAATCTAATATAATGCTTTAAAACAGTTTGAAAATTAAGCTAATCAAGAGTAGTTTTAACAAAAAATAGTTTGGTATTATTTTAAATCGAACAGGGAATATAAAAAACTGAATTGTGTAATTCAATTGTGGCTAACAAGCTCTGGTGTTGTGACAAATTTTTAGTCATAACCAATTTGCAACTATAAATATTATGACAGTTGAGATGAGTTTCAAATGCTGCTGGTTCCATTCAAATATATTAGTTTCAATTTCTTCGATCGGAATCTGAAATAATTTCTTCCTCCTATGAAACAAAGAAAAAGGAAACTAACTTCCGCTGACCATTCTAACACAATTAATGGAGGCACTGGTTCTGGTTCTATCTTTAAGTTGAAGATTTGTTTATAAATAACTGGACGTGTTCTTTCTAAGGCATACATTTCTGGTAAAATATGTTTAAGAAATGGTTGACATTTTTCCATATTTATCAATTAAATTTCTCAGAAAATAACTGAAATTTCGTTGTGATGCAAACTATTTTCAGTCAAAACTTGCTATGCTTTTTTATGACAGTTGTAAATAATGCGCGCGTCAGAATACTAATTAGTCTGTTATTCTGTTGATCATATTGAAAAAACATTACCATTCTTATGTTTTTGAAACGATTTTGGTCAAATCGAGTTACACGATTCCACTTCAGAAAGGAACAATTCTTTGTTCCTTCTATACAGTTGAATCTCTTTATCCAAAAAGTATTTTATCCAGAAATCTCTAATAACCAGGATATACAAAATCCTATATAATAGAGAACGATTTTCTCATGCAAATTTGAAATAAGCTAGAAGTATAATCGCGTATGTAAATGTACGAATTTACGATTGTTGAACAGTGTAAATGAAATACGAATAATAGGGCTACGAGGAATGTTTATATAGTGAACTTTCGATTTGGGTTGGGTCGTATTCTAGAAAAAATGCATCACTAAAATTAATTTAATTGACTAGAAGTCCCTATGGCAGTACAATTTGGAAAATTTTGAAAAAGCCCTTTTAGGTATATTGCGAAAAATAAATGCTTATCTCTTGCACTTGATTTTAAATTCTTTCCAAGCCATCGTCATCGGCTGATTACAATTTCTAATCCTGTCACATTAGAAAATCGGTTTAATATTAGTGCGAAAAATTTTAAAATTAGCTTTGCTTTAGTATACGATCTTCTTTTTAACATACAAGAATTAATTTCTTTTTCGTTATATTCTTAATTATTTATTTGATTTTTTTGACACAAAAACTAGGTGCTTTTTATTAGAAAGAAAAATTATGTAAAAAAATTATAGAGAAAAAAAAAGAAATGTTAAAAAAAAATTTAAATTAAAGAAAAAAAATAGCTGATAAAAAAAAAAAAATCGTGTGTTGTTGAGTTCTTAGCAATTTTATTGAACAATTGATTAACTATTATTAATAAAACTAATAAATAAGCTAACAAAAAAAAACCCTAATTCAAAATAAATAAAAACAAAAAATATATATATATATCTAAAACTTAATAAAAATAAAAACAGCAACCAAAATCATTAATTATTAATAATTAAAAAAAAAAAAAAAACAAAATATATAAATAAATATATTTTAATTAAGTCTAAATATGTGTATAGAACTATGACGACTATATATATATATAAAATTAGTACATTTGTCTATGTCAATTTTATGATTACAAAAACAAACAAGAAAATAATAATAATTAAAATTAAAAGCAAACTAAAAAAAAAAATAAAAAAAATTAAAATTACCAAAAAATAAAACTAATACAAGTATGTTTACCACAAAAGAAGACAAAAATTTGTTAAATTTAAAAATCCCTTTTTGTTAAAAAAAAAAAATCTTCGAAAACTAATCGAAATCTCTGTGCTCTGTACAACCAAAGCGTTTCGTCCGTTTTTTTTTTTCCTCCAAATTTCAAATATTTAAGCTCTGTACTAATTTTTAGGCAGCTCTAATTTAATAAAAATTTATTTCTATTTTTTTTTGTTTTGTAAAATAATTAATAATTGCATATGCCTGGAATTTAAAAATTTATTCTTAATTAATTAATTCTTCATTTTTAGTAAAACAAAAAAAAAAGCGCGAAAATAAACGCGTTTCGAAAGGAATTTTAATTATAAATAACAGAACATACACGGGCTTGAAGTTACCTTCGACTGTGAGACGAGTTTTCCAGTTGAAATTGACTGGACTGACTTAAAATCACGCTTTATATCCTGTTTTCAAAAAACAACAACATTTCATCAAATAGAAAACAAAAAACGCAGAAGGACGTTTATTTGTTCTAATATAATAGTTAGGTGCGTTTATTTTCACTCGTTATTATCCAGTGAACTTGTAAGTGCAGTGGATAGAAATTATAGCTAGATTACTGATTTATTGATTGATTTCTTTTATTGAGACTTAGAAATAATATAACATATAGTACAACTTATTTAGCTTTAGCGCTTAGCTTAAACTAATCGCTTCAAGAGGAAAAATTCAAACATTGAATTCCATTAAACAAAATTCCCAATTAAAAGTGCTTGGTCCGGGCGCCACAAGAATTACTTAAAACTGAACTTAAAATTAGGTAACGGATACAATAATAAATAAGAAAAAAATACGGTAATACTAAACCGATTCAAGAGCTGGGAGAGATAGATGACCGATTTCACATCGAATTTTTATCAATTGAGCTGTTATTCTCTGTAAATTGGACTTGGATCTTCTTTATATATATTCATTGTTAGAGGGTCATCTTCGGAAAGATTAAAATACTAAACCATGTTAATATTAAGGATGCTGAATGAAGATGCATAATATTGAGAACCGATTGTTATTAAATAATGACTAAATTAAGTTATTCGACTGATTCTCCATTTTCATGAATTTTTTATTTGTTAGGTCAATTATGGTAGGTAAAAGGAATAACTCGCCATGATTCATATATAAATTTATTCGGAAACCATTTATACCTCCCGGTCTACGAAATTTATCTAGACATTTTCTGAGAATCGTTCTTTCAAAAGTTTCTAATTCTTTAACAACTTTTGGAGTAATAAAAGGTCTTACACTAAAACCGTAAACTATAACAGGTCTAATCAATGCTTTATATATTAACAATTTGGTTCACGTATCCAAAGCTGTAGAGTTTAAAAATGGTTTTAGCAGAACTGTGGCTTCTTTTTTTTATTCAAGGCATATCTGGCATGTGGGTTAACTTTAAAACGACGATGCATTTTAATTTCATCTTTTAAGGGAATGATTTGACCTAATATAGTATAGCTAGACTACTGAAGAGATAGCACTGTTATTATTTTCAGTTTAAAGATTTTCCTTAAAACAAATTGTAACTGTAGATAAAACCAATATTTTAAATATATATATGCGGTTAACTGGATAGTATAAGAGTTTTAAACGATGTATTCGTATATTATGATTAACATTGTAGAGTTAAGTTAAAAATCAATCGAGTAAAGGTATAAATTAACTTTCAAAAAAGGTGTCGTACTTTCTTGTTTTGGGTTTTCATCTATGTATTTCTGTTACCGCTGGGCCTGGAGTAGACTCAGGTTCAAGGTATGATGATTTCATTGTCCTTTTTTTGGTTTTGCCTAGAATAATGATGGAGAAAACGCACCTAATATATTTCGGCAATGAACATTCGTCTCGTTTTATGAGTGCCACTTATGACCAATTGTATAAAGTGAATTGTTTAGAATGATTTTATTTTTTAATTTACTAAACTTTAAGCCTGATTTAAGCAATTGTTGTATCTTAAAAATTCACTAAAAAAATACAATTACAGTGAATCACACTGAAAATCGTACATCTTTTTATTGAAGGAGTATTAAAAAAAAAAATATTAATTCATTAAACATTTATCAATTTGAATTAAAACTTTTGAATTTAATACTAAATAGCTATAATAAAATTAAATTAAATTAAATTAATTACATCAGTTCCGAAGCCTTCAACACATTCAGAGAAGAGTAGTTTCAAACTAATAAAGTTTCAAGCTGCAATTTCTAGTTAGTTAGTTTAAGGAAGTAATGAAGTCTTATGATGAAGAACGCTTTTCCAAGCAGTAAGCTCTAATATTTTTTATTTGATCTCTACTCTAAATGTGTTTTATTGGCCTCTTTGGATAGTTAATTTGTTTCATTATTACAAGATGTACAATTTTCATGGGTTTTCGCTTGTATAGTTATTGTTTTTGCCAACGCAAAAAATAAAAAAAAATTAACAAAAGCTTGCAAAAAAATTATAATCATAAAAAAAGTATGCTCATTTCTCATATTTAGCATAAAAAAAAATTTGGTATTCCATATTTTCGTGCATATTAACCAACCCCAATCAGCGATCTTATACTAAATTAAGTTTAAAAAAAAGTAGAAGATATTTTAAGTTCTTTCTTTAAATAAATGACCTGGGCTTGCTTCTATATCACTGTTTCATATCGTAACTTTAATTAATTAAAAAAAAAAAAAACAAAGAAAAGAAAGATATATTATAAATAGTTGAATGTATTGCACAATATATACAAGAGAAAAAAAAAATTGTATTATTATTAACAAAAATATATTATATATATTATATATTGAGTATAATTGTTTATTTATATTTATCATATTTATATATTTAAATGAAAATTTAAAAAATAAAACAAAAGAAAATGAAATAAAAATAGTCTTACACAAATTTTTGTATACAAGAAAGAAAAACAAACTGAAAAATAATTAATTTTTTTTTATGGTTTTTCATCAAAAAGAATATAATTCAATTAATTTATATAATTTTAATTATTATTTTTTAAGTAGTTTTTCTCTTTATTTTAAAATACAAACCAACAAACCAAAAACATATTCTATTTTAGAAATACAAACCAACAAACCAAAAAAAAACCAATCAACTTTTTGTACAATTTATATAAAACTAAAATCAAATCTTAAAAATATTTTGCAAAATATTTATGTTTTTTATGTGTGAAAATTTTGATCTTAATTATTATTGGAAAAAATTGCCCAGATTAGCTTTCAATTTATCATATAAGTATTTAAGTTTCCATTTTAAGCGAATACACCTACCTATGGTGCTGACAGTAGCTAATTTAGGATTTCTTTTAAAGGAATTATGTTAATTAATTGCTATATATTTCCAGGGACGGAAAACATTTCAGATTTTACCATGTGTTTTATCGTTTTTTTTTTTTTAAACATGGCGAGAGTATTCATTGTTGTTCGTAAAACCCTCGTATTCATCGTAAGCGTTGTAAATTTCATATTTCTCATACAGAAATTTTCGAAATACGACGTTTATCATTAATTCGAGGGTTTTACGAAAGGAAATGACCCTAGTGTGTTTTCGGGTTGAGGGTATGGATTCTTTGCAAAATGAAAACGTTTTATTGTTTAAATTTATGAGAAGAATATCCTCCAAAACACTATCAAACTTTTTATAACACCAGTGTAAAATTTATTCCTTTTTATTCTTATATAACATGACAGAATGTTGGAGTCTTTTCCAAACTAACTCCTAAATCATGTTGATATAAAAATTGTCCTCAAGAAAGGAAAGTATGTCCTAGGCCTAAGTTATACGACGATCATTGTAATGAAGGAAATAATTTTACAATGGAAAATTAACCAATTACGAAGATTATTTCTTTAAAAAAAAAAATAATGCAAAACATGGGAAATAGTTTAGTAAATAGATTTTAAATAAAAAATCTTAGGTATATCACGTAATTTGTTTTTTATAATTATTTTTATAATTCGAATGACGAAATATGTTTTAATCAATCATTTCATTCCACTGGAGAACTGCCAAGTTGATTCCTTCATCAGGAATTGTTCGTCGATATTCTAACCTCAAACTTCAGCGTCCCAATAAGAAAATAATAATATATAAAAAAAAATGGATAAAATTTGTGACTCATCGGTAAAAAAAGGAAAGGGAAGAAATAATCAAATTGGATTCGATAAAAAAAACCATTACACGACTTTGCTATGAACGAAAGTCTGACTGAAAGTTTCTCTGACATTCGTATAAATGGTATAACCACCTTTCATTGAAATTCAAAGAAAAACGTTCGGTTTTCACTAGTTCAACAATTTCCTTCATTACAATGATCGTTGTATAACTTAAGCCTTATACAAAGATTCCCGAGCGTGTTCTAATGATAATATAGCGTTATTTAGTGTCATACTGTTATAATAATTGAGATCAAAATTTTTTCCACAATACTTTTTTATCATTATTCTGGAACAAATTATACAAATTTTTGGATTATTTTTAAGCTTTTTTCAAAAAACAAAAAATATACCCTTCTCTAAATATATATCCATACAAATAAAAATCTCACAAAAAAAGAAGTATTAAAATTCAACTATTTTCTAAAAAAAAAAAAGAAAAGAAAAATCGTAGTATAACTTTTCTATTCCATTTTTATTTGTTCTAAATATAATTTTAAAAATCGGAATTTTATTTTTATCTTATAAATATTATTGTTGAAACCTAAAAAAATTTATAATTTTACTAAAAAAATGAAGAAAACCGAAATAAGCAAAATACAATTGAATAAAATCGAAGAAAAAGATGAAATTTAAAATGAAAAATATGGAATTTAATAATAAATAAAAATAAATTAAAATAATAATAAAAAAGAAAATAAGAAAATCTTTAAATTATGTATAAGAAAAAATTATTAAAAATTTGCAATATAAAAATTATAAATTATAAAAAAAAACAAAACAAAACGAAAGTTATATAAATAAAATTTATAAAAATAATTATATTTAAAATAGAACAAAAAAAAAATGATAAATATAAAAAGAAAAACTTTCAAAGTTTGCAAAAATCAAATAAAAACTAAATAAATAAATTAAATTTTATAATAATTTATGAAATTATTATAAAATGGCGCCCTTTTATATTAAATTTAAGTTTTTTAAGTTTAAAAAAATAAATGAAATGATTTCTTATTCGTTTTTTTTCGGTTATTTATTTAAAAAAATATTATATTTTTAAAATAATTTTATTAAATTTTTTTTTTATTTTTATTAAATTGGATCCCATTTAAAAAAAAAAAAGCTTTTTAAAAGGTAAACATTGTGTCTGTCATTAAAAGAAATTTTGAAGCATAAAAGAACAAAACAAAACAAAAATTAATAATATTTTAACAAAAGAGAAAAAAAAAAGAAAGTATATTAAGTAAAAAATTAAAAAGGAATAAAATAAAATTAAATTAAAAAAAAAAGTGAAAAGAAAAATTATGAGAAAATAATAAAATAAATAAAATAATATTAGTAATGTAAAATGTCATGGACAAATACTCTGATTTTACCACTGCCACAATATAGTATAAAAAATATAATAGTTCTTTGGGCGAAAATAAACGATGTTAAACTAAATTTAAATTGGTTGTTAATAATTTTTGCTTAAGTTAATAGTTACTTCATTTTGTAAAGGATGTCCCAAAATTCATGGTAGAAGTAATTTTGATAGAAAACGCAGGTTTATAATTAAAAATGGTAAATTTTTTGCTTTGCTGGCGCATACGCTCTCTTTTGTTGAAATTTTCCATAACCGTTTTGACTAAGTGGGGCTGAATTTCCTTGATACAGCGCTCAATTTCCTCACTTTCCCCCTCCAAAGCGTCGGTGGTTGTGGGCTTGTTGGCATAAATCCTAGACTTCAAAAACCCCAAAGAAAATTGTCCAACGACGTTAAATCGCACGATCTGGGCGGCCAATTCTGATCACCAAACCGGGAAATTACACGACCAGGAAATGACTCACTATTTTTAAAATATTGCTCAACAATGAAAACGCGTTGATCTTTCGCGTGTAGCGCTCCATTTTTAATAACCCAGAACTGTCAGCTGTCACATTGTCTTTTTTCGTTGGCAACACTTTACCGCACAAATGGTGTATAATTCAGGTCCTTTACGAATTTTAGGACACCCTTTAGTACGTCATATTGTAGTAATCACCTCAAAACCATTATTGTTCTTTGGATTTCAATCGGGGAAAGAAACCGTGTTGAATTAAAATGGATTTATTAAAATATACTCTAGAGCTACATTAAATTTTTAAGCTTAGGGGACAGCTGAAAGTTTCCCATTTCGAAAATTATGTAAAATGTTCGTGGTATGAAGGAAATTCCTCTTCAATCAAGCAATAAAAGTTCTAAACTATTCCCCTTTCGGAGCTTACATCTCGAAATTTGAAGTCTGCAGCACTGAAACCAAACCGTAACAAATTAACGATATGTATTCCAAAAAATTACACTTCGTTCAACGTCGGAATTAATTAAGAATTATTTAAGTAAAAAAAGGATATTTAAAACTATTTTTTAGTTATTTATTTTTTTAAAAAATGTTACTATTATTTTATTATTATTCTTTCAGGAGGTGGATTTACATATATCGACAAAAGTAATTCTATGGACATAAGAAATAGGAGATAACTGAATAATATGGACGTTGTTCTAAACATATAGCAAACAATTCTTTTTCAGGATCCGAATTACCAAGCATATATTTAAAGCCAATGCTAACAACGCAAAACTTAATAAATAATTAAAAAATGTAAAAAAAGAGAGTTTGAGAAAAATATATAATGAAATAATATTGAACCAAATCTAATGTTATGTTTATAAAAAAATATAATCCTGAATTTAGAGCGTAGCGTAAAGTACCGCAGAAAAGTTAAACTGTATGAAAATCCTTTGGCTATTTACAATTAACATTTTTTTGAAGAAGTTAAAGTAGTCAATGATTACTTGAGTAAACAGAATTAATCCAATATTTTGAGTATTTAACGCCAAAATAGTTAATTATTTCATTTAAGAGAAACAAAGCAGAATAAATTTGAAGAAAGGAAATTAGACGCGATCTTCCCAATATCTTCTTTGAAAATTACAGAAATAAAAAATTCTGCACAAAATAAGGAAATAAAATTAAAATTTTTCATTAGAAAGAATGAAGTAACCTGTAAATCAAATATATTCTATTTCACATCATACTTCTTACAAGATAATTGTAGCAAGGGAGAGCATATTCTTATAATTGTCATGGATTTTGGACTTAAGGCAGAGAGTTGTTAAACTGTTAACTTTTTACACAGCTGAAGTAAAGAAAATAACCTAAAAAGTCATTTTGTTCTAATGGAACAGTTGTTTATTTATGTTTTGTTTTCTGAAAATTAATTTTGTGATTAATGTGAGTGATTTTGACGAGGATTAATCGAACAAGTTCAGGAAAATGAGATTTTATATAGGTATAAAAAAATGTACATAATCTCCAATGCTCCTCGATACATTTATTTATTGTTCCAATTTATATAACATTTGTAGCACTCATGCAAAATGAACAACCACCAATATAATTATAATTTGTCAAGATTTTCCATTTTTTAATTTTTGTTCAATAATATTTTATTTAAGCAAATATCACTTGACGCATCTATTGTGGATTACCAAAGTAAAAACTGCGTTACGAGTTCGATACTCTAAAATACGTTACGCTACTTTTCATTGTGAATTTAGCATAAATATAATTTTTTATGTAGTTTTTGTAATTAAAACCATCATTAAAATAAAACAAAACTAAATACGAATTCCTTTTATATTCGGAGCTTAGAAGCTACAGTAAGCCAAAAGGGAAAAGGGAATATGATTTTGTTTTGGATATCCTATGCCAATTTCACTCTATCTGTTCATGATTTTAATTTTACTCCTAAAAATATGTGAATCGCCGTATTTTTTCTTCCAAAATTGACTTGTTTTCCACATTTTGGTCGTTTTACTTGCTTTCGGAGGATTGGTATTGGGATCTCAGAAATTCTAGCAGGTCAAATTGTACGTTTTATTTACAAGGCAAAAGGGACTTATTTAAATTTTTTCTGTGCGTTTTTGATTTTAATTTTCCCCTCATGAACTTTAGAAAATTTTCCTTCCTACCAATTTGTATCAATAATAACCAATAATAATACTTATTTTACAGTTTTTCCATTTTTAACTGATTTTGAGAATTTGTATCAGGATTTCAGAAATTTTAGTAGGATAAAAATTACTCCTATTTATTTTAAGGGTAAACAGGAATATGTATGGAATTAATATTGAAATAATTTTTCTTACCTATGATTAATGTTTGCCTGGTCTTTCAATCGGAAAGTTTGAAAACGTCAAAATTTTCTGTTTTTAACCGGCTTCCATGATTTGTAGAGTAAATTTTACGAAAAATTTCATATTTCTTGGAGATGTTTTTCATTGATATCTACTTTATTTGTACGTTTATGCCAATTTTTTTCTTATATTTGGAAAAAGGGTAAAATTTGTGATCAAAAAATCCTAACATGAAAAAGGATCAATATAGTACAATTTGGTTTTAAAGGTCAATTATATTTGTATTTTGTTTTTGTTTTATTTTTTTTAGAATATTTCCCATCGTTTTATTCCTTCCCACAATAAATTTTCATGAAATCCATTCTTGAAAGAAGAAACACTAGATTTCTTGTCAAAATATTTCCTTCTGGTAGAAAAATTTAGTCAAGTTTTGTTACCTTTATTTAATTTGTAATTAAATTTGTAATTCAAAATTATATTATCAAATTTTTTGAGGTATCTAGAATGTAACCATTGTTGTACCATATTGTACTGCGAACATGTATAAAGCTGCCAAGTCTTTGAACGTTATTTTTTATAAATAATCATTACAATGTTTTTATGAAATATTACGACAGAACCTTAATATGAAAGTGTACATAAGAGTTGAAAAAATGTTAATATCTCTTACAGAAGCGGCATGGTGTTCTTGTCAATGCTTTTATCATATGATTACTTTATGTTACATTCCGTCGTTTTAATTATAAATTGATTTACTTGATATTTTCGGTGAAAATCGATGCTAAAAGGTCCATATTCCATAATTCAGTTCTTTTATTTCTGAGGAAAATATAGGAAAAAAAATACCCGATACCAAACACCCAAAGTTGCATAGTGTCAAGTTCTTTTTATAGATGCCAGGCAAGAAACTAAATATGACTACAAACAAATTTTAATTCTTATAGTGTTTAGAATCTACACTGTTTACAATTGTAATTCAGATTACAATCAAACATTTTGTGGATGCTAAATGGCTAAAAAAAAATTAAACATTTTTGAATTTCAATTCACTAATCTGTATTTTAAAAAACACTTGACTCTTTCTGAATTACAATTGGAAATATGTAGTAAAAGCGGTTCTAATCCTACTTTAAGATCCTTTAGAATTCTGAACACAACACTCCTGTGTGAGTTCAACTTATCATATCCTAAGTGATCGCAAAATGTTAAGCGATTTCTTCTCTTTGAATGAATTTGCAGGTACATAAGTATAGAGGAAATACATTACATCTGATTATCATATTCAAATAGTTTTCATTTTGAATATTTTTTCTTTGGAAAATAATGTTTGATTTATGAAAACTCAGCTGTTGAAATGTTCTTAGATTGTTTCTTCTGTATATGCAAATATTGTGAAGTGCATAAATGTGATTATTCTTCAAAGCTTTTGCGATTTACGTAGGATTCTTTCTGTATTATTTAAAGTTGATACTGATAAGTATGGAGATTTAATAGGATATTACAGATTATTGGATTCTGTTTATAGTTTGCAAAATATATTCCAAGAATAAAACTGTCTTAAGTAATTTTTATCAATATCTTCATGTCCTATGGTAAGTACTACCAAAAAGCATACAATAATGAGAGTTTTCAACTTGGATTCTGATTTGGACATATCTGTAAGCGCCATCTCATTAATAGTATTTATTAAAAAGGCCCTGTGTGATATAAAAATGCAAGTATTATTAAAAAGCAGGCACGCTTTGCAGCGCTGTAATCGTACCAAAATTTATACGTAAAAAATTGCATGTGGTACTACCGATAAGGGTTTCAAATCGATGTATGTGTAGAGAATCCAAAGTTATATCGATTTATGCATACTCGTCCATCCGTCTATGTAAAGCGTGATTCATTCTTTACTTTTTTTAAAAATATAAATAAAACACTTAGAATTGAATGCAAATATCAAATCTTTATTATCAACTTTAAGCACATAGTATGGCAATTAATGTTTGAAAATAATTTCCTTCAAATGTTGGCCGGCACTACGTTTCACCTCGGCCAGTCTGGCGGTCCAATTTTCGATCACTCTCTCAAGCATTTCGACCGGAATCTCATGAATGACACGTGTAATGTTCGCTTCCAATGCTTCAATTGTCACTGGTTTATCGGCAAAGACTTTTGACTTTACATAGCCCCAAAGAAAAAAGTCCAAAGGTGTGATATCGCACGATCTTGGTGGCCAATTCACTGGGCCAAAACGTGAAATTAATTGCTCACCGAAATGAGTTTGCAATAAATTCATTGTAACACGGGCTGTATGGCTCGTAGCACCGTCTTGTTGAAACCAAATATTGTCGAGACCACGGGCTTCAATTTCAGTTACCAAAAAGTCCGTTATCGTGGCACGATAGCGCTCACCATTGACGGTAACGTGGCCGCCGGCCGCATTTTTGAAGAAATACGGACCGATGATGTCCCCGGTCCATAAACCACACCAAACTGTTCTTTTCAATGGATGTAATGGTAGCTCTTGAAACTCTTGTGGATGCTCATCATCCCAAATACGGCAATTTTGATGTCAAAAAAACCCTATTGAAAAAAAAGTAAGGTTGAATCACCCTTTACAAGATAACTCAAAAACGAGTTTTCCGATTTTTATGAAATTTACAAAGGGAGTTGGTTATTCCTTAACTCGATTTGGTAGTAGATTTAATCAAAGTCGACCGAGGGGGAACGAAGTTATTAAGCAAAAACCAGGGTGATCAGAAAGTTTTGTTATTTTTTTTATGGTTTTTCAGATTTAATCGGAAAATTTGTAAAGCAATAGTCTTTAAATTATTTACATACGTTGATTACATAAATATGCGATAATATGTTAAATTTCAATAACATCCGTCCATGGATAGTGTAGGAAAAAATTGTCGTAGAAGAAGAAAAGCCTGTTTATAAAGTTATTTCGATGTCCTTTGAAAACTAAAATACCGATTTGAATAAAATTTGCAGAAGATATTTATGCCACACCTGTGAATAAAAGCGGATTTGAAGAAGAAGAAACCAAGATGTGTATAAAAAACGTTGAAATATTATTAGTTTTGACGATTTTCAGTTACTATATGCTTTCAAATCTAAAAACTTAACAAATTATGATTCCTTTACTAATTAAATGATTACAAAATATATCGACCATAATTAGTAAAGGTGTTTTAAAATAATACAATTATATAAATTAACATGAAAATACGCGAAATATAAATTTATTCATAAACTGATATCAATTAAAGCACTTTCAAAAATATAATCCGGAAAAATGTGAACTCTTTGAAATAAAATATTCCTTTTTTGGAATTTATTTCAATAATCTTGTTTCCATTCATTGTTATTGGTTCTTTTTTCTTGTTTCGGGAAAGATGAAAAATATACAATAATTTGTTAGATTTAACAGGACTAATCCGCGACTCAATTGTATCCTTCCGAACACATATGAATGTGATTTTCCTATTCGATTAAATATTATTCCAATTTTATTGCTTGTTATTTCCTCGTACGTTTTAAATGCGATTTTCTATTTAATCTCTTTTGCTATTTTTTTTTTTTAATCACAATATCAAAAAGTTTTTGAACCAAAATTAGTTCTGAAAATCTCTCTCTCCTATCGTTCGGGACTTAAAAAATATCCAACAACCAAATTCACTTTTATATTCAGTTCCATTTTATTCCATTATATCAATTCTAAAATAAATTCAAATATATATACTTGTAGTATGTGTTTTTTTTTTCTTTTCGGAATCCCAAAATAATTGCTTTTATCCAAAGGGCCATCATTTTGTATTAAACGCGGTATTTGTTTTTTTTAGGTATATTTTCTTTTATTAAATGTTGGGGAAATTTCTGTTGTTATTTAAACCTATTTACAAATGTTTTGGTAGCTTTTCAAACGTCCAGGAAAAGAAGTCCTCACTTTTAGAGCGGAGAAAGACATCTACTGCTGTTTTAATACCCTTTAAATTTGCATATTCATTTTGATCAAGGAAATTTTACGGCGATCTGGAGAATAAAATTTTCCAGCCCAACTCTGTAAGCTTTTAGACGCGTTTTACTTCCCATATGCGATCTAGCGTTATCCTGATGAAATATTACATTCTTTCTATTTCCCAAAGATGAACGTTTACAATGTATTTCTACATTCATCAAATCATCAATTTGCATACAATAACGATCAGTATTAATCGTTTCATTTTCCTTCAGAAACTTTGCGATTCCACCAATAACACAGAACAACTTTCGTCTGATGCACACCTGACTTAGATGGTGGAGTTTTCCCGCTGAAACATAGGTTTTTTTCTTGCCACGTATTTTTATACTAGTCATAAAGCAGTCCAGAAACGGCTACCTTTTTGAAGCACATATGTAAATCCCATCAATTAATTTTCTTTCGCTTAATTCATGCGACACCTATATAGGGAGTTTAAGTATAAAATCAAGCCTATTAATATGATCCAAAGTATTTTTTTTGCTACCTGCACTGCGTTATATACCTTTTGGAACTTACAGTGTCTTAAGTGAACCTTTTCTCAGTCATGTTGACGGTTCGAAAGGTTTAAAGAAATTTTATGTAAAATATTGATCATACATGCTAATCTAACTACTCAAACTGGTTTCAGTAAGGTCAGAATACTTACTAACCAGCGACAACGTATAAGTGCACTTATTTAAAAACGATAGAACTTTCTCTTACATTTAATATATACGAAAATTATTGATTTATTTGTTTTTTTAACTTTTTCATCATAATTTTAAAACTAAAAATTAAATACAATTTAGTTAAAAAATTGGGAGTGAGGATTCCATTTGCTCCTATAGGGAGGATTATAACCTGTTCAATGCCCGAAAAAGACAATGCCAATGGCAATTTTAAGAATTGCTTTAGTATAGAAAAATGGAGCGGGACTTATGCTGATTAAAATAATTTTCAATTGCTCTTATAATCCTGGAATAAAGTTTGAAAAACATGAGTTTTGATACAATTTATTATTCTTGGAGAGCCTAGTTTTTTTCATTGAAAATCCTGTACTTTTCAAGCCTATATGTATTAATTTTTTGAATTATATTTTATAGTATGTATTCTTTTGTATCTTTGTATGTATCAGAATAAGAACTTCTTTTTCTTTTTTTTATTAACTATTTTTCAGTTTTAGACTAATTTTTTTGTTATCAGTTAAAAGTTATAACAGTTATAAGTTTCGGTTTATCTTTAGATATGTTTCAATGACCATAATGGACAAAGATTGGGTGGTTCTTAAACCGTTAGTTAATGTTTGGTTTTAAACGACGTATATATTGTGACATACTACCTACATGCTGTTATAAAATAATAACACTTTTTATTTATGTGAATTCGGTGTATAAACTTCATTTATAATTATTTCCGCGTTAACAATTAGTCTTGAAAATATTTGTCTATCAACAATTAATTGCTACAAAATTAATTTATCACAGTTTATTTACAATGGAAAACACTATTTCCAGCAGTTACTTATTAATTTACTTATTTCTATCAAATCTCTTTAATATTTCACTATATAAACCAACCACAAATAACCAATATTGAAAATCTCTTTGATACAATCACTTTCGAAGTTTCACTTCAACTATTGTTGTTCCAGCGGTGTTTCCAACTTATATGCTTATCGTGGAAACTCTAGAACCTTCGTACGTACATACATGTAAACGTACTTCTAGAATTCGCTTGGAAATATATTGCAGGATTCGATAGAAATGTCAAAACAAGATATCAGTGATCATTTGTGTGATGTTTTTTTTTGTAATTGTTCATGATTTTTCTCTCTAGTTCACGACTTTTCTTTTATCAAGAAAAGTCGTGGAATCTTTCCTAGAAATATAGTTGAATATGTATTTCCTCAAAGGGGTCATACAACACTTATTTTCAGCGCTCACGGATCCATAATGACCTAGATAAAAGCCTAAAATAGAGCTAGGTAGAGTATTGTTTTCATCGATATCTCTAACAGAAATGAAGATTTTTTAAAATGGATAACGAATTTTAAATCCTAATTTCGCCGCCGAATGAGGTATTAATCGGGCATAATTTTTTCGACCATAGAATAAACAGTGATCAATGATTTTTCGAATTTTTTGAAAATTTTGGGTTTTGCTAATTTTGATTTTAAACGTTATATTTCCTGAAGCTAATCACAGGAAACTTAGTCTTAGCGCCATAGAACCCTTGGTACCCGAGATATAGGTCTAAAATAGGACTAGTCATTTATGAATCATGCATTTCCATGGAAATCGATTTTTAATCGATATCTTCGACAGAAATGAATATTTTTTTTACAAATACATATTTGCATTTACTTTGGTTTAAGATTCTCTTAAAAGATGAGTCTAAAAAAACATAAAAATCATGACCAGTCCAGAACCATTTCGAACAATATCCCTTAATTCAACTCAAGAGGCGGTTTAATAATTCTCGTGGCTATTTGTACCAAGAAGAAAAACAATCCAATCATAATTACTAAAGCGGGAAAATTCATGTTGTTATGGAATGAAGTATATTTAACATTAAAATTAATATGTTTGTTTGTTTTCTGCGTGTGTGTTTTTTTTTTTAAATTTTCACCAAAAAACAACATCATTTTGAAAGTTCTACTTAATTTCATATTTTACGTATTTTTATATGAGACACATGGGAATATATTTTGATTTTGTATCCTTTTTTGGTGTATCTAGATGGTTTCTTGGTGTTAACACGTATGTCAGTTAAAATTTCTCTCCAAAAATAATCTCATATAAAATTTTATCACCGCTCATTTAAAATGTACATGTTGGAAAATAATTAATTGCTTTCACTCATTTTGTGGACTTGAAATAAAATAGTTCCTTCATATAAGTATGGTTTTTTTTGTTCTTTCCTTCAGATTTTTTTTTTTAAATTAAATGAATTAATTATGAGAATATCGTACAAGCATTATGTTTTTCCGTATATGAAGAAAAATGTCTTATATAGGCTCATTAACTTGTTTTTCCGTTGCATACATTTTAATTTCGAAAAAGAAATTACCATCAGCGTCGACGGTGGGTAATCAAAATGTGTTAATGTTACTACAAAAACACTTAAAACGGAACCAAGGGAATCATTTTTAAGGATAAATAATCATAAAATTCATGTCAAAAATTTTACCATTGAGACTATTCAAGATGATATTAAAATTGCTAAAAAAAAAAAAAATTTAAATAAATAACAACTTTTAGTTGATTGGATTAATATTAGTTGTTGGAAAAAATTGCCTTTTTCTTAGTAATTGTTAAATAAAATACAAAATATTCATTTAATCATTCAGATTTATTTGGCAACGATTACTCCAGTCATCGAAACACTTCCCATAGACACTTTCTGGTATGGCATTCAACACATTCTGCAAATTTTCTTTTATGACTTCAATGGACTCAAAGCGTGTTCCACGAAATGGTAATTTCAACTGGAGGAACAGGAAAAAGTCACACAGAGCCATATCTGACGAATACGGTGATTGGTCGATGACATTTGTTGAGTTTTTTATCAAAAATTCTTTTGCAATTTAAAGGGATTTTTTTAATAAACTCAATTCTAACTGATTTGTACTAAACTCGCTTTAGACTTTTAAAATAATTTATAATAGCCGTCGTTTGGGATTTAACATATTTGAATGAAATTGAGTAAGCTGTTCTAGAGTTGTTGAAGTTACAAAAATTACACAGGCACAGACAAACGGACAAACAGCCATACATAGTTTTCCTGGAGAAAGTAGTCAATTCGGATTCCGGGGACCACAAAATATGTATTTCTGTTGAAAACCGAATATCAAATTTTGGACGATTACAATAATTACTTATTAACGTTAAGTAAAGGCGAAAGACCTCAAAATTATTGCAGCTTCATAACGGCCAGAGTTGCAAATACACGGGGAAATTAATTATTGAAAACAAATTTATATAGATTAACACTTTTTGTAATGATAATTGTTATTATGTTATTATTTACAACACAAACAGTAACCCTCATCAAAACAGCGTCCATATCGAAAACCTAGATTAAGACATAGTTCAGAACAAGGTAGTATAGCATTCTTTTCAGTTCCCAAACAAGATCCCACAACTCAGCAAATCAATAAAGCTTCTTCTAATAAAATTAATATTAAAAAATAACATATTTAAAATAATTAGAAAAAACTTACTTTCAGGAATCTTTTCTGTTGATTGGCTTGGATAGCCGGAAGCCAAAGCACAGCACATCATAGTCCCGTAATGCGAGCCTGTGTCACATTTTTAAAGAAGTAAGGACCACCACCGTGTAGACCGCACTAAACCTTGCATTTTTCTCGATGTAGTAGGGTCTCTAAACTCTCTTCTGGATTAGCTGCTTATTAACAAACTCATTAAGTCAAAAATAAGCCTCATCACTGAACACAATTTTGCGATAAAATAAGTCTATAAGTTTTGCGAATCGACGACCGATTTTCAAAGTAAATTTCAATAATTCTTGACCGTTCCACAAGCGTGAGTCTAATCATGATTATTGTAATTCTTTTAAATTTACATTTCTCCTTTCATTAATTCTCTTAGTTATTCAAATTATAGAAGAGTTTTCCTAATTCACTTGACTGATTCTTCAATATTAAAAATTCCAAAATTTTGGGTTGCCTGCAGCGAATTGAAATCTGTCCTACCTTCCACAACTTCTATTACTTCTACGGCTTCAACCAATTTTGAAATTACATTTAGATCATCTTCATTGGGAATTATATCCTGAACGGTTACGCCCATTAAAACTTTTTGAATAACTGTTTCCATTTGACAAAATCTTTTGAGAATAGCCTAGCATATAGATCTATCTTGTAGGGGTGTCAACGAATTATGTTAACTACTTTCCCATTTTAGATTGACATTCTTTTTGTAGGAGTCATTTCTAACGGGAGATTTTCGAAATATTTAATTTATTTTTCGCACTTTTTAAACATCCGCGGAAAGTTCTTCAACTAACATAAATCTAACTCGACAAATTTTGAAAAGTTGACTTTTTCATTTCAGGTTTGAATTTTCTTCGATGTGTCATCTTCGTCTTCACCTGACTTGTATTCTTCATTTGATTTTTCAAAAGTTTGTTGGCTTTAATTTTCAACTGATAAATTTGTTTTCGGGGATAATCTTTTTATAAAACATCTACAATATCCAAATGAATACCATGTGAGTGGCAAAGTTGGTTGTAAATCATCATCAACGCACCCATTTTCTTCATAACAGGTGGACTATTCATGACCACCGCAATGATATGCTTTTTTAAATGCATATTATATTCTTGTAGTTTACTATTTCAAAAGCTTTTGTTGCCGGCATTGGTTCTTCAATTTGTATTATTCCCTTCTCAAAGATATTATCCTTAGGGTGAATGTAAATAAATACCGGGTTCGGCAATTGAAATGTCCGGATTTAAAAATGCTGTAATTGTTTTGTGGATTAGAATTTATGAAAATGATAATTTATAATACAATACATAGTTAATTTTACAATTATTCGAATGGTATGTGACCGCCTTTTGCCTTAACCATCAGCTTCAATCTCTTTTTAAACGATGCACACAATTCTCGCACGATGTCTTGGATTAAACGGTTCCATTCACGAGTCAAACCTTTTTCTAAACCAGCCAAAAGTGTGTGTGATTTTTTTTGCGAGCCACTGCTTGTAAAATTTCCCAAGCGAAATAATCCAACGGATTCAGATCTGGCGAATGCGGTGAATTTCGATGTTTGACTTTCCCATCAAATAAAGCGAAAGAATTGAATTTCGTTTGAAGTCCATGGTAATGGTGATTAATTTAGAGGTTCTTCCTTCGCGAATAATGCGATTCGTTCCCAACTTTGGACCCAAAGCAAAAAGTCTAGAGGTGTGATATCAAACGATCTAGGCGGCCAATTCACGTCCGAAACGCGAAATTAACTGTTCACCGAATTATTCTCATAAGTTGTTCTAAGTGCACGAAACACATTCCTCGTAGAACCCTGATTTTCGTAATACAGCTGAATAATTTGTAGATGCTGTGCCGGGCTAAGTCTTTCCATGATCTAGCAATCCTGAACAAAAATACCATAACCATAGAGTTATATTAACTAGAGATATTAATTTTCTGTCTCAAATGGGCCGACAGGGGGAATATAAAACTTGGGTTTATTTTTATGTAAAATAAAAATACTGCAAATTTTAAATGCTAATGGGAAACCAAGTTAAATTATTATATCGTATTGGTTGAACGGCGAGTCGTTATTTCTGAAACTTGGAAAACTTGGGCTCTCTCGTTTGGAGTAAGCGAGCGTCTTTTCACCAACAAATGATTTTTACTACTGACAGTATTGTCTCAGTATAATATATAGTAAACAATCTGGGAACTGAAAAGAAATTAGACGCGATCCTCCCAATACCTCCCAATACCTTTCGGGTCATTTGGAAATTTCATGAAATAAAATTTTTTCAAAATAACGGGCAAAAATACAACGCTGTTGGCAACCCTTAAAAATCATAAAATAACCATTTTGGATACCGCGCGACTTATTTACATAAGTGTAAGTATTTGTTTATTAATACTAAATCTATTTTCATCTCTGTTGCACTAACATAATGTAATCTGAAAAAATGATAGATAGGTAGAAAGATAGCGGGTTGAATTTATATACATTTTTTATTGTGAAAAGGCACACATGCACTGAAAATAAAAATTATGGCTGGCAAAAACGGGCGTATAATTCTAAAAATAAACGCAAGATAGGCAAGGTCTCTCGTCAATTTTCACATCTTGTTCCCCTGATTTCTTACTGTATATTAATAGTGTGGTATTGTATTCCAAGATGTTCGATTTAAGGCCAATCTCCACAAAGCCGACATCCTATTCTTATAAAAGTATGGGATGCACTTATGCAAAATTTAGTTAAACAGAAAGGGAGAAACAATCATCCTACGAATTTTGTCATCTTCTGCAGTTATAATTACACGATATCGTCGCACACTACCAAATTTTCTTAAGCTAGTATCAGACTACATTGCAAAGTGCCAAGTTTATGGCATATTTTCTGACATTTTTCTACCATGTAGTCTGATTGACACATTTTTCACGTCATGCGAATGGCTCGTGCCATGTTCTACCATATAAAAATGGTCGTATTGCCATGTAGTGTGATATGATTAAAAATTGTGCTACCATGTGAAGAAACGGCATATGGCACTATATGGCAGGAGATTTCCGCATGGCAGGTCGGCAAAAACTAGAGTGCCATATAAATACATATGACACAATATTTTTTTACTTATTTTCACACATAATTCGAATTTAAGTTTGTGTTAATGTGAATATATTTGCATTTCATTGTGGCGCAGGTAATTATTGCTTTAAAACAATAATATTAATATTTATCATAAATATCGATTTTTTAAATTAATTCTTTCCGTTGGGCAGAATATTTTAAATACACTTCAAATATGTTTGTACTGTTTGTCCAAACTTTTTGTTTCCCTGGGCCGCATTGGAAGAAGACATGGTGTTTTGGGCAACAAGTATATTACTATGTATAAATCCATATCATAAAATGAGTGTGATACTTGGCATTGAAGTTGAGAAACTAAACCGTCAATATCTGGTTCGATTGACGTGGTTGCAATTCTCAGGCAGTTCTCAGAGTGCTCATCCAACATGTTGGTTCTAATTTTACACTTAGTATGTTTCATTTTTCACTTAAGCCACCAGGTGACAAACAATAGAACAGTGTAGCTAAGCGAGCAACGCAAACAGAAAGAGAATTTAATACATGACGAAAGAGCTTTCTGTTCTGCTCCTGTTTCTGTTGTTTGTCACTTGGCAGCTTTAGCACGAGAGCGCAAGCACACAAATCATTCCTCAAAAAATTGGACATGCCTCAGTAACTTTGAATATTTTCGGGCCGCATTGATACTTGCCTTGGGCCGCATGCGGCCCGCGGGCAGTGGGTTGGACAGCGAAAACATTCTCTATAACACGACGTGCGCGACTAAGGCGATAGTTGTATATGCGTTCCGTCATGTGTAATCCACGTTGGTTTCAATACATTCATTCGTAAAGCAAATGCATCATCAGCGATTAAAAAATACGGCACTGGCTGTGTTCGCCCTGCCAGAGGTGCTGGTGCAGGCAAATTTAAGTTTCCACTATCTAGTGCACGTGCAAAACTGCAGTTGTTAAAATAAAATGTTGAAATAGTTGATTGCGGTATGCGAAATAGGTACCGCAATGAATTAAAATTTTCGCCAGTAGCCAAATAACGTAATGTTAAAGTCAACCTCTCCAAAGCTGAAATACTTTTCCTAAAGGGCATGTCCCTTTTTTCAATATGAGGCTTGCCAAGAATTAATAAATTTTGAAACTGTTCATGAGTCATTCTAATACAATTCTTGTACAAATAAGGCTCTTCGTCACATAATTCGCGCATTAATTTAGCACAAAATCCTTCTTTTTCGCGTTTCTCTACCCAATCTTTAACCCACACGCTACGTTTTTTCCGGGGCAATTTCTGGTTTCTTTCAACAATGGAATTACTGGTCTCACAGTTTTCCTTATCTTCTTCAATTGCACATACTGCCAAAATAATGGCCAAATATTTTCTTTTACTCATTATAATTAAATATAGCACTAGGTAAATTATTGTATTATTTTATATTATACAACTTCAAGTTAATTATCGCAAATGCACAAAAAGAAAGAAAATATTACTACATTTGTTTATTGAAACTTTTTAAGCCATGCCATGTTTATTCATGGCAGTAATTTCGCATACAGTGTAATATAGTGTGCCATGTATATGGCACACATTCGCATGACGCACTATGGTCCCATGCACTGTGTCATACAAAAATGGCAAATTTGCCATGTAGTGTGATAGGCTATGTGCCAAATAATTGTATGGCATGAATTTGTGCCATGCAATAGGTGCCATACACATGGCACTTTGTCATGTAGTCTAATACTAGCTTTAAAGGAAGTTTTTCTATGACGAATTGATTTTTATGGTTTACGCAAGTTAAATTTTTAACTTCTATACGAAGTATATAAAAAATAAAAAAATTTGTTTTGCAAATCTCCACGTTTTATAAGATTTTTATCCAATGTCTGTCTGACCCTGATGTTTTTATTCGATCAATCCTAGCGTAAATTGCAAAAGTCCATCTCTCTCTAATTTTCTGATTTTTCTCGTCAGAATAGGATGTCGGCTGTGTGGAGATTGGGCTTTACATGCAATTTTATATCACAGAGTTTTTTTTTCAAACAAATACTACAAAGGTGGCATGTTTAGCAGATTGCGAATGTGACGAAATCAGTGTCCAAGTTGAGAATTCTCTTTGTTGTATGCTTTTTTCTTAATAATAACAAGCAAAAAACAACTTTTTCTTTAAATTTAATTTTTATTTTCATTATTATTCTTTTTTTCTATAGCATTTACATTATAGCATATGTGTGACATTACTTATTTATGTTTTTCTTTTCTTTTTAAACTAGTATATTTTTGTTTTTTTTATAATTTTAATTTTTATATTTTTTTTTTTGTTTTTTTGCTATTCGCTAATTTTAAATATATATTTTTGTTTTTGTTTATTAATTAATATTATTTTTATATTTTAAAATTTTAGTTTATTTTCGAGGATTGTCTGGAAAAAATTCATATTTTCTTTTCATTATTTTTTTATTTTTTTATTCTTGTATATATATATATAATTTTTATTTTTTAAATTGTTTTTTTTTGTGCCCATCATTGATGGAAAAATATCATCAAATAACATTTAAAAAATCAAAAAATTAGTACCATTTTTTTTTTTTATTTTTTATTTTTAATAATAAATATTTTGGTTTTTATTTTTTTTAACAAAAAAAGAAAAATATATGAGATTTCTCATGAAGAAAAATTAAATGAAGAAAATACATAAAAATAAACAGAAATTTTTGAGCTATTTTCTTTAATTTAAAAATTCGAAAAGAAATTTGTAATTTTTTTTTATTATTTAACAAACAAAATACTTTTTTGATTTTATTTTAAATAAAAACTATCAAAATATGAATTATTTAATTATTTTTTATATATTTTTGTCTTTTTTTTAAAACAATTAATTTATTTTGACGATGATTTTACTATTAAAATTTTCTTTTCTTTAGAAGGAAACTCATTTAAGCTTTCTGAGCAGATTAATAATTTTCAATATTTCAATACTTTCTTTAAAAAAAAAAAACCATTTGTGCTTAAAACAACCTACACTGCTGAAGGAACTAATTCCCGAGATATGAGCCTTTAATAGGGCTAGCCCTGGGTTGTCCCGAGTTTGTCCCAAAAATTAGTTTTACGTGATTTAATCTTCCAAAAGTGATAACAGATTTGGATTCGCAATTAAACTCCCCGTCGAATGACGTATACTTCGTTGGAATCTGAGACATTCTTTTTTTGGGCATAAAAACCAGTGAGTTTTGAAAGGTTATAAAAAATTTTAATTTTGCTTGTTTTGGTCTTAAAAGACGCATTTGCTCAACCTGATCCTAGGACACTCACAATCACCGCTCTAGCGCCCGTAATATCTAAGATATGTTTTCTTTCTAAATTCTTGTATTTTTAAAACAAGAGCCTATACATGCTATTATTTGTTGGTATAGCTGGGAATAGGTACAGGACTGATAACTTATGATAAACATAAACTGTTATATGGTCCTGAATGTCTTGTCTCTTTTTTTTTACTATATGACAAAACGAACCTTAAATAAAACTTGATATATGTATAGTATAAGGCCCGTTTTATTTGACACTTGCTCTGGGGTAGAGCAAATTTTTCCATTGAAACAAAAACAACAAAAGAGTAAATCCTACACTACTTTTATAACAGGTGTAATTTTTACTCCCGAAATTAGTTCACTTCTCTCCGGTGCAGAGTGTGTTAGTTGCAAATTTTTCTGCAAAGTTAAACCTAGAACATTGGTAGAACTGTTTAGAATCTGTTATTTATTTATGTGTCAGTTAATAAAATGGCGACTATTGGAAAAAGGTAAAATAAAAATAATATAATTTATATTGAAGATTATAATATAGTAATTAAAATTATATTAATTTTAAACACAAAAAGACATTGGGCTGTTCAAGAAATTAAAGGATTTTTAAATGCATATTTAAAATGCTCTTCCTTATTTTTATTTCTCTCTTTTTTGACAAAATATTGCATTACTTTGTTTTATATACAAAATATTATTTTTTTAAATGTTTGACGTTTATCATTTCACTACAATATGGCTGCTCAGCAGTGCTACCAACATTTCAATTAAAACTTGCTCCTACCCCTGCTTGTTTTATTCACTACTTACCCTACTCTCCAGGATAGGTAAAACGCAGCAACAATGTGGACAAGCTGACAACACAAAATGAACTAACTCTTCTTCTTTCAACAAAAAACCTGCATGATTGTGATCTGCATTTTTGGATGTTTAAGAAATTTTAATAAAAACCGTTTTCACTTAAATGAGTTTTTAAATTATTTTTATATTTTTTTTTTTCAAATTTTCTTTAACTAAGCATTTATTTACTAAATTTAAAATAAATGAAAATATTTTGAATAGTTTTTGTTTTGTTTAAATTTTTTTTCTTCTCTTCTTTTTAAAAATACTGGAAACATTTTTTCTACTTAATTAAATTTTTTAATTTTTTTCTTAAATTTTAATATTTTTTGTATTGATTTAATTTTTATTTTGTTTTTATTTCTTTCTTTTTTCTAATAATTAAATTGTTCAATTAGCTTTTTTTTTTCTTCGAATTATTACATTAAAAATATTTTTATATAATATAATTTTTTTTTTAATTTCAATTTAATAAATTGTTTTCTTTTTTTCTTCATTTTTTAACCGTTTTTTTTTGTAATTTTTATCTTAAAAATTTCTGTTTACTTTTCAGGTGAAATATTATAAATAATGTGTGTGTGTGTGAATTTTTTTCTCTATTTATTTTTCACTCTATACATCAAGTTAATTGGATAGATATCAAAGAAACGATTGTTATCTATTCAGTGAACTGAGCTTGGTTTTTTTTTACTTTTTACTTTTTAAAAGAATATTTGAATATTTTAATATATTTATTTACTAATATTTGTTTTATGATTCATTTAAATATGTTTTTGTTTTCAATTTGACACAATTACCTATCAAAATATACTAGCATCGCCATCTAACCGTCAAAAAATACGAGTTTACTTACATATATAGTGAATCAATTCAAAGAAAAAGAAAAAAAAACACACCGTTTATGTTGTTTTTTTTAATATTTCCATTACTTTTTTTCTTTAATTAATTTTAATTCTTCATTATTTTATAATTTACCTGTAAAATTTGATTTTAAAACAATTAAAAACGAATAACTCAAATTTTTAATAATCATTTTTTTTTTTAACTATTAAAATTGTGTAAAAAATAACATGCAACATAATTTGTTTTTAATTTTCTTCTTTTTTTCTTGTGTTTATAAAAATTAACATTACATAATTTTATTATAATTAATTAATATATATTTTCTTATAAAAATTAAAAACTATTTTTTGTTTTGTAATATTTAAGAAAAACATAAAAAAATGTATTTGCTTTTAAAAATAAAAATCTTAAATAAAAGTTTGTTGTGTGCTGTTTTTTGTTTTAATAATATTTGTTCGAAATAAAAAAAAACAAACAAAAAATTAACATTAATAAAAGCTTAACTTTTTTTTCTGTTTTGTTTTTAAATATAATATATATATGTTTTTTAATAATAATTAATAAGAAAAAACAATTAATATTTGAGATTTTAAATCTTAGCTGGGCATACAATTTTTTTGTTGTTTTTAATAAAAACAAATAAAAAATGTTATACAAAAAAAAAGTATTTTAATTACGTTAAAAAAAAGGAATTGTACTTAAAAACAAAAACAAGAAAAACAAAATATGTTTCTCAAACAAAACAACATTAATTAATTAATTAGTTTTCTTATATTTTTTTTAAACTAGTAGTTTTTCTTATATTCCCTTTTTTCTTAATTATAAATTCTTCTTGTTTGCATTTCGCGTTTTAAACCATTTTTTATTCTTTTTTTTTTCATTTTTAAAATTATTAAATTTTTTCTTTTATTTATACCTAAGATGTTTTGTTTTGTTTTTCTTTTTTCTCTTAATTATTTTTAGTTTTTCTTTATAACAACAAACTCACTTTTTCTTTTAAATTTTAAATTTAATCTAAATTTATTTTTCTTCTTTTTGTTTTTAATTAATTATTTGAAATATTATAAATATTTTTTTATTTTTACTTTTTATTGTTTACCTTTTTTTTATGTGTGTGATTGTTTTCCTTTCTTCATTTTTTTAAATTCATTTTTCTTAATTAAGAAATTTTTTCTTGTTTTTTTTTTTTGATATAATTCTTTTTTAAATATATATTTCCTTTAATTTTTTTTAATTTAATTAAATTTAATAATTAGAATAATTATTTTGGATTGTAAAAGTGAAAAAAGTGTGTAAGAGAGTAAAAAAAAAAGAGTTAAAAAAATTAGATATGAAAAAAAAGAGGAAAAAGAAGAAACTAAATGATTTATATTTTTTTAAAGATATTTGTTTTTATCACTTTTAATTTTTTTAATATATTCTTTTTTTTTTTAAATATGTAAGAAGATGATAAATTGTTTAAATATTTTTTTTTTCTTTTTTGGACCCCATTTTTCTTGATTAAATATTATTTTTTAGTTAATTAAAAAGAGCAGAAAAAAAAACAACAGAAATTTATAAATTTTAGAAAAAAGTAAGTTTTTTTAAAAAGAAAAATATGAGCTTAGAGAAAAGTTTTTTTTTGCTTTTTTTTTAAGAAATTAAAATTTAGACTGAACCAAACCAACGACGACATTTTGGTCATTTTTTAATTAGTTATGAATTTGGCACAAAACTCCAAAAATAAAATTCTTTTATTCAGTCTTTATTTTATTTTGGTTTTTATTTTTTTTTTAAACTAGAAAAAATATTTGAGAATTTCAGGCTTTAGAAGAGAGATCTTCAAACACAATTATATCTGTTTTTATTTAAAACGTGGCGATTTTTTTCCAAATTTCAGCAATATTTTTTCGGTGTTCTGCAATATTTTGTATAACAGTTTTAGCTTCTCTTAGAACCTTTTCTGAAAGAATACAAGAAAAAAGCTCTGGGATGCATGAACCTTGCATGTAGTAGCTTGCTTGTGCCCTACTTCTTTTAAATATCATTATACACAAATGCCAAACTTTTTGACTTAACTTTATATCGATTTCATAAATATTAGTCGTAGCAGTTGGAGGTAGGTAACCTCTTTATTTGGCAGGAAAGGTTTTCTTGAATATTTTTCGCCGATTGATACGTGAATATATCAACGTCAGTTAACAATGTCTTTAGATTCATATGTTTGATAAAAAAAGGTTATTTTACATGCATCCCATCTATCGTAAAAAAAAAATAAAGAGTCCTTAAGTAACATAGTCAACATCATTTTGTTCGTTCCTACTAGAACAATCTACAAAGTTTCCTTCATCAAAATTTTATTCACTAAATAATATTATTTTCTTTTTTTCTTTTGATTTAATAAGCTCATAATTTCTCTTTCTCATTTTGTTTTGTTCGTGTCTGTGCGTCTGTTTTATAAATATGGAATAAGGAAAAATAAAAAATTAAAAAAAAAAACATGATATGTTATTTTTATAATTTTAAAGGATATAAAAAAAAAAACTATTGGATTTTTAATAAATGTTTTTGTTTTTAATTATTATAAAAATTATAATTAATACATATTTCTCTCTATCTCACTTTTCTTTTTTATTTAAAATAATTTCTTTTTCCTCTTTTCTAAAAATATTTTTTTTACTTTTTTTCTTTTTTTTGATATAAATTTTGTTTTTTTTTTAATTATTTTAATTTAATTTTATTAATTAAATTTTACCTTAAATATTTTCCGATGAGCCATTTGTTTTTTTTTTTTTTTAAATTTAAATGTTTCTAATTTAAAATAATTAAAAACAAGAAAATAATTAACAAAAATTCGAGATTAAGAAAACTCTCGAGCAGCAGTTTAGAGAAGAAAATCATTTTGAAGTCGTAAAAAGGAAAATTTTGTTTTATAAAACTATTTTGTGACTGTCTTTTGTTTTCTTGTTAATAACTAAAATTTATAAATAATACTTTTTTATTTTTTATTTTTTTTTTTACTTTAAAAACAAAATTCTTATTTGTGAAAAAGAAAAATCATTTTGTGTTTTAAGAAGTGGTTTTCTTTTTTCTTTTTTTTTTTGTGACGAGTTTTAGTTCGAATTTGAAAATTTTGTGGGTTTTTTTGTTTTGTGTTTAAAGATTGTCAATATTCAAATTTTCAAATTAACTTGATTTTCGTCAAATCAAAAAACGAAAAAAAATATATATATAACTATAAGAACTTCGATACCATTCAAATGAGCTACAAAATAAGTCAGTTTTTGTTTTGTAGTAAGTAGTATTCGTGTACTTAGAAACTTGATTTTCATATAATTTCTATATTGTTTTTCAGGGACGGAAAACGTTTTCAACCATACCATACCTCACTCGTATTAAATATAGCATGAGTCATTACACCAGCTAATAAAAACTCGTAAAAACTCATGCACAGATCTAACACACCAATTTTGCTTAAATTATTTACATACTTATGTACTTTAAAAACTAATATACCGATTTGAATAAAATTTGCAAAATATGATTTATGCTATGCCTATGCGAATTAAACCAAATTTGAAAAAGCGAAAACAAAGTAATGAATGTTAGTTTTTGCTGCTTTCGCCCCATTTCTCTATAGGGTGTCAACAAATTGCTTATACACCAATTTTAAGTTACTATATGTTGTTTTTAAAAATGTTGAACTGACTTAAATATAAGATCAATTGGCAATTTATTTCCCAAATAACATCGGCAGTATAGCCCATGATTGTTTTTAATTTGTTTTGTTACCAAACTAGTTGTTAAACATCAGATTTCCATTCAATTGTTGGATGAATTTCATGTGTACATAAAAGAATTTAAGCCGAAAAGAATATTTTCAAATTTTGAACACCAATTTTGTATCACATTTCCACATAAATCAGCACTAATTTCACCAATGACACGAATAATGTTGGTTTTAAAATCATTAAGATTTTGTGGTTTATTGGTGTAAATCAATGATTTAACGTAACCCCAGAGAAAAAAATCTAATAGAGTTACATTGTGTGGGAGTCTTAGTTTATAATAATATTTAATACAAATAATTGGCATTGAAATTGAAAGGTTTTATAGAATAAATGTTATATTTCAAATAACAGTTGTAATGTTTGAATAATGTTTAGAAAAGGCAAATTGAACAAACTAATAAATACAGTGTTGAATGATCAAGTTGGTTGAGACTTCGTTTCTAAAAACTGATAAGGCTTTGGTTCAAATCCAGAGCTCGGTTCTTCATAATTTATTTTTCTTTACCTACAATAGTATGATCTGGGTAGCCAGTTTACATTGGGATTTCAAGAGATTATACGATCACTGAACATTCTGTAAAAAATTTTAACAATTTCTATACGCTGTGCAAATGCTTACCTTTCCATGGTGATTTGCCAAACAATACAGAACATAAATATCAAATTCCGTTGGAATAAGAATAAAACATGGCCATTATGATGTTTGAAAAAACTATATATCTCTTATTTGATAACCCACCCGATACAAGCAACAGTTCGTTGGATATATTCTTCAAAAAGCATGAACCATAACAAAATTTTCAATAGTTTTCGTCCCTGATACTTTTTTGATGTGATTAATTGCAAATGTGTATTTTTAAATGCAAACGTTTTGTAGTAAATAGTTAAAGACGTGTCCAGACCAAGTGAGCGAGTAAGACCAGGAATTTGCGAGTATTCATTCGAATTTGCTGATGTTTGCTCTCGTTTGGTCCAAACCAGACGATCTCTGTTCACGTTCGCTATTGACGCAAGTGCTCGTCATGATGTTAGATGCCAAACTAGTTGTATGTTCTTCATTTATTATAATTTATAAGTTATTAAGACGTAACTTTTTAATCCGAGTCTTTATATATAAAAAATAATGGTTTTAATTATTATAATTTATTTATTTATCTCAGAGCTGTAAGAATTAAAAATAGGATACAACTGAATTTGATAAAACAATTGAGAGGTTTGACAAAAACAGTTGTAATGATTTGAATAATATTGTTGTTAGTAGAGGAAAAGGCAAATGAACAGACTGGTAGACACAGTGTAGAATGGTCTAGATGGTTAAGACCTCGACCTCGCCTCATGAGACTGATGAGACCCTGGTTCGAATCCTGGTCTCGGTTCTTCACTTTTTCTCTACTTTTCTTTGCCTTACAGAGCAAAGTAAACTTGAAAAACTCTGGGCCAAATTGAAAAAGCAAGAACACGTGAATTCGTTTATGTTCTCCAGTGAATGCCAGGGAACATGCATTTGTTCGCTAGCAAAGGCGTCCACACTAACCGAGCATGTTCAGAGAACTTTTTAGGCTCTTACTCGCTGGCTTGGTTTGGTTTGGATATGCAATAATTTAATTAACACTGACCAAAAGTACGCGCGTTTCTATCTGCTAATATTTCTTCTGGAATTGAAGATCTTATAATTTATATGATTTTTGTTAAAACACAATTTGATTTTGCTTGTTTTTTGTTTCAATTGCTGCCATTACTTTTCTTTTTTTTTATATATATTTTCAAAATATTTTCCAAAATAAGATTTTTAATAAAAAATATATATATTTTTTTTAATAATTATATAATTTTTTTTTTTTTTTAATTATTTATTTATTTTTATAAGTTTTTAAGTAAATCTAAAAAATTTTTTTTTTTTTTATATAAGTATAGAATAGTATGTGTTTTTTTTTTTTTTTTGTAAAAATGAAATATTTGAGATTATTTTGAAGAGAAATATATTTGATTAAAAATATGTTTTTTTTTTTTGTTTTAATATAATTATAAACTTTATTTTATTCTTTTATTTTTTGTTTCTTATTTTGGGGGTTGTTTGACATGTTTTGTTGTTTTCTTAATTTTTGTTTGATATTTTTTTTTAGTTTAGTTGTTTGTGTTTTTATATGTTTTTATTTTTAAATAATTTTTCTTTCAATTTTTTAAGATTTGAATTGATTTTTGTGTATAATTATTTATGTATGCGTTTTCTTTTTTTTTGTTTTGCTTTTTTTAATAATTGTATAATAATCCTTTTTTTTGTCGATGGGGTAAAACGTTCTCCTTCAACTAAATATTTTCTTTTTTAATTTTTTAATATATATATATTCTTCTTTTTTTTGTTTTTGTTTTTCTTCATCTTAAATATATATTGTATATAATAATATTTTAATAATAATTAATAATAATAATAATAATAAATTTTGTGAATTTTTTTTATTTTTTTTTAATATTTATTTTATTTACTTTTTTTTTTGTTTTGTTTTAATTTATTTCATAAAAATCATCGAAAAATCAATTTTTATATAAATATTTTTATTATTATTATTAATATATTTTTATTTATGTTATTTTAATGTTTTGTCTTAAAATGTTTTTGTGATTCAAAAAAATTGTTCTTTCATGTTTAATTTTTTCTTTTTTTCTTTTTTAATTATTCAGTTTTAACTTTTACACATTTGTTTGTTTGTTTCTTCTTTAGGCATTTTAAAATAGCTCTTCTTTTTTTTAATTATTAATATTTTAGTTTGTTAAAAGTTTTTAATAAATCTATCACCTTAAATATTTGACTTTGAGAAGCTCACACGTAAATGATTTGATTCAGATAATTGATGATTGTGCATTTTAATTAAAGCTAAAACTGCTTCTTCCACGGATGATAATTGTAATAATGCCATTTTACGATCCTTTCTATAAAATATATTGTATTTTTTTGGGGAAGGTTTTAATTTGATATAAAAAACAGATTGTAAATATAAAAAATAATAATAATGAAAACAATTTTTTTGATTTTTATTAATTTAATTAAAATGAATTTTCAGAATCAAAAAAAAGAAAAACAATGTTAAAAGAAATATTGTTATATATTTAATAAAATAATAATGAAGAATGAAAAAAAAAAAACTTACGGGAAAAATTTGAAAGCTTTAACTTCGAAATTATTTTGTGTAAACGCTTCTCGAATGTCTTCCTCAGTACAGGATCCTCTGAAATTTTATGAAAGAAAAGAAAAAAAAATATATTAATATTAATTGGAATTTTAATAGACGAAAATTTCGAAGGGAATAAATATATAACATAAGAAAAATATATATATATATAAAAAAATATGTAGATACAAACCACAATGAGCCTTCATTATTGAAAGAACAATAAATTTAGTGTCAGTATCGAATCGCTAGGCAAAACAATGGAGACATTATTATATAAAGGTGACTTCAGACTATGTCTTCGTATACATTTTATCGCAAATGCCCAGTCAGATAGCGTGAACTTATAGGAAAAACATATAGTCACTGAAAATTGGGCTACAGTCGATTTTTTGATGCTCTATGGGAGCAATGGGACAGAAAAACTGTAAAACTAAAAATATTTTAGGGTTTTTTCTTCATATCTGTTTTTCCTCTCTTCAAAATTACCTGTAAATTGCAGGTAAACTAGACCCTAATAGCATAAATCTAATCTGAAAATTTTATTAAAATCAGTGTATTAGTTTTTAAACCACATCAAAAAAAACTTTAGGAACAAACAGACTTATTTTCTGTTAGGATTATTTCTTTCTCTACTATCCATCGACCGATTGTACTGAAATTTAACATACTATCATTATCTTGTACACGAACGAACGGACGGACATTCAGAAATCGATCTAACTTTTGATTCTCTACACAACCATACCCTTGAAATCTATCCACGATGATTATTTCGATGTGTTACACACATAAGGACTGTTTTATTTGGCACTTGCTCTGGGGTAGAGCAAATTTTTACATTGAAAACAAAAACAACAAAAGAGCAAATTCTACACTACTTTCAGAGCAGGTGTAAACAATTGCACCCGAATTAGTTCAGTTTTCTACCATAAAAAGTGTATTAGCTAAAAGTTTCTCATTTAATTACAATATGGTTACTAAGCAGCGCTACAAACATTTGAATTAAAGCTTTCTCCTACTCCTGCTCGTTTTATTTGCCACTTACCCTGCTCCGGGGTAGGGTATGGCAAATAAAACAGACCCATAGTGACAAAACTAATATAACCTCTGGTAGTACCTAACATAGGGCATAAACATTAGTACAACGAAATACATATGACGTTTCTTTCTAATTTTTGATAAAATTTTTGGGAACAAAATATATGACGAAACAGATAGTCTGAAGGCATCTTAAATAATATCTTATTGTCTGATATATTTGTCTGTTCTAATCAAAAATAAATTTTATATGCGCCTAAAAATAGACTATTTATAATGTATAGATGGTGCAATCGATTAAAATGTATTTCAAAGTTTGTCTCCAGAATGTGAAGGTGAGGTGAGTTCAACGGGAAATTGTGTTTTTTCTTGTTTTAAGTTTGGTACATATCATCCCATCCTAGGACAAGAAATCTTACTAGTTTATTAATCAAATTTAAGCTTTTTAACGAAGATTTTTGAGAATTAAAAAATAAAAGTTATTTTTAAGTTATTGTTTTATTGGAACACAATCCTAAGTTTCGGATTTCTCACGCAATTTAAATAATTCATAACATTTTCATTATATCATTTAGTGACGTTAAGATATAGGAGTTTCTCAGGTTAGTGTGCAAATTATTAACATTTTTATGATTTAAATAATAATCAAATAAAAACAAATTGAAAGACAAGTTGCTGTAGAATTCTCGTTAGTAAGTAAGAAAGCACTCAGGAAGTTAAAATTTATTTTATCTTTTCCCGATTATAGAATTTTAAGAAAAATCTTCAAAAAATTTGAATTATACATATTTTGCGATTTAAAACGCGCAGTTTAATTCCCAAAGAAAGATTTTATTCAGAAACACAACTAAATCACATTGTATCCTTTTTATATTCGTCCATAACCACCGGAACTCCACTAAAAAATAAGGATACAAAATATTTTCTTTTGTATTCTTCTTTTAACACTTAAAAAAGAGATGAAACTAATTTGTAATTTCTTTTCTTTTTGTTGTATTTTTTCTGTTCTTTAACACCAAATAGACAAACCATTTTCATTCTACTGTGTGTTTGTTTTCATCCACCCACCAAATTCTTCAATTTTTTTTTTTTATATAAAGAGTTTTACTTGATTTCTTAAAAAGATGGAAATTATGAAACATCCAGCTGGGATGATAATGTATATATAAATATATATTGTATATCCGCATGAATAGGATAAAAGCACGAAAAAAAAAAATTAAATAGAATTCGATAAAAGGATGAGACTAGAGAGAATTTACTGTGTTTCATGGCTCAGTTAACAAACTTATTTTCATTTTTTTTTCTTATGTTGAAGAACTCTTTTTCTTGTTGTTTTTCATTATATCCAAAAAAAGAAAAGAAAACTCGAAAATGTTGAATTGAAAATGATTTACTTTCTTGGTTTTTTTTTTTTGTATCTACCCTTAACAATGGGAGGTTATCTTTTCGTTTAGTCTCCAAATATTATTGTATTTTGTTCTTATGTAGTCTTTTTTCTATGTTCATCAACATTATCATGATCATCATCACCCATCGCTGTTGTCATCATCGCATCCTTTTTAAGTTCCTTTAACAATGTGTTTCCGTCACAAAATTCGTCTTTGATACAATATCTTTTTTTTTTTTTGTATCGTTTTGTATTTTTTTGGTAATTTTAACAAATTGGAAAAGCTTAGCAACAAAAAAAAGAAAAAGAAAGGAAAACTCTACTATAGAATATGTCCAGAGCAGAAAAAAAAAATAAGAAAATGTTATAATAATTAAATAGAAATCGAAATGAACCTTAAGAATTTCGTAGTTGTTCTATCGTTTAAAATAATCCTTTAAAAGAAATACGATTTTTTAATTAGGATTCTATTTTCAAAAATTTCGATTGACCTGATTTTAAATTTGTTCTATAAAAAAGAAAGCTCTTGAATTGAAATTCAATGAAAAACTAGTTTCAAATATTAAATTTTTGCTTTTTTTTCCTCCGTTAATAATGCTTATTCAATTACAATTAAATCATTTGATTTTTCTAATAAACTGTTTTGAACAAACCAAACTACGTGCGGTTCACCTAGTTTCCCTTTAACGATTTTTCATCATGACAATAAATAAGTGAAGGAGTTTTAGGCGTAGTATGTAAATAATTAGCTTTGTATAGTTTAAAAACTACAATTAATATTCTAGGGTAACTTAAATGATAAGAGAATTATGTATAGTATATTGATCTCGTAGTTTATATCGTTTTAAGTCAGTGTCGGTCGGATCATCATAGCTGCCAGATGTACCAGGGCGCGTGATATTAGACGGCCCAGATATTTCAAACTAAAATACAATAATATTGCTTTTCAAAATGAATGACACTTACACAAAATTGTCAATTGAAAAGTTAATGATTATAACATATAATTTAAGGTGCCGCTTTAAGACGTTAGACTTTTAGAATTTTACAAGTCTTTTTACTGTAGAGCAAAAAGAAAAAATCGTTTAAGTAATGACCGCAAAGTTAAGGGTAATTTTCAACGTTTTTCTTTTGAAAACACATGAAAAATTGTATAGAAAATGAAATCAATATATCCAATAAACTGCCAAGGAAGGGTTTGTCGGAAATGAGCTACCGTCAAATAGAATAAAAACGATGTTAGATGCTGTTATAAAGAACTATCTTGTATGTATGTTAAAGCAATTGACTGAATAGTGACAATAGGTCCGAAAAAAACTGTTTTAAGAAAAACTAGATTTTTCTTACGATTATTTATTATAAATAAGTATGGTTCTCCTTCAAAGTCAATTTTGACAAAATAAAATTGAAAATATTTTTTGCAATAGAAGTTGTATACTGATTTAATCACTAGCAAGCACAATCGTTTAAATGAGTAGTTATTCTTTTTCATAAACATGGTCTAGCCCCGAACACGAACAAAAAAGACCAATTAATTTATATTATCTCAGGGACCGAAGCTGCCATAATCCGACACTGTTAAGAGCTTATTAAAAATAAGTACTCAAAAAATTCAGGTTCGAATCCTGAGTGATTTTACTTATTTTCTATACAATTAAATAGAGTACAATTGTAGGCAAACCCCATATTTAAGGTTATCATTATCATTGACGGAACTCATACATTATTAGTTTCAATTAATTCAAAATAATATAATTATAATTATTTTTATATAATACTATAATATACTTACGGAATGTTACTTAAATGCAATGTTGCTGATGGTGGATAAATATTTTGATAATTTTTACTGCCTGGTTTTTTAAATCGATGTAATGAATTTTGTGAATAATCTCGTGTTAGTCCAGCATCTGGTTGTCCTTCTTTTGGCAATTGTACAGCTTGATGTTTGCTTGCCATAACACGTATCGATTTACCCCACAAACGTAATTTATCCAGGTGATTCATTGCTATAGGAAATAACCAGAAAAAAAAGTGGAAAATAAATAAATATATATGGTGTGAATAGATAAAAGTTTTCTTTTTTTTTTGTCATGTTATAAAAAATGTATGTTCTATCTTAAATTATAGAATAGTATACTCTTCTCTTTATATATGGTTCTATACTCAATATACTAAATAAAAAGCACATTGAAAATGTAAATAGTAGTTGAAATTGGATCAAGGAATATAAAGGAAGAAAGAAAAAAAAATATAATCACTGTAAAAATTCTGTCTCCGTATAGAAGAAACAACAACATGGATAGTGTTCTTCTCACTATAGAATAGTCAATGACTAAGATATATGGAATTATGTACTTTCATATATTTTCTTTTACTCGACATCTTTTATACTTATATATATAGTATATACTTTTTTTCACGTATAATATTGTTACTTAAAGAAAAGACATCATATAAATCCTTACATTTTTACTTCATAGGACAGATGCGTGTTATACCTGATAAATGGTTTCGCTTTAATCCACTTATATCTTTAACTAATGTTACAAGCTTAAACATCAATCCCGAATCGGATAAATTCGAAGTTTTCTTTTGCTTTTTTTCTCTATTTGTGTGCTCGAAGAAATCTTCTTACCTCATTTGGGAATATTTTCTTTTATTTAAGTAAAGTTTCCTATGTTTTTTTGTCACATTCTTTTTTGTATATTTTTATTGATGATAATTTTCTTTTATTATCATTAATTTATCAGATATTGAATAAATAGTAAGAAAAAGAAAAAGAATCTAAATTGTTTTTAAATAATTATTAATCTAATTTATGTCGAAATGCGAAATGTTAAGCTATATATGGATGAAGGGAGTTTAAGTTGTTTTGAAGAAAATAATCTTGGAAAAGATGCCTCAAAGGTGAAAAGAGGATTTAGATACAATAGCTAGTTGTATACTATCTGTATGATGACATTGACATCAAAATTTTAGTTGGCTAGAGCACGTCGTACGTATGAAATATCATATAAAAAAATTTAATTAGTCAACCGTTGGAAGACATGATAGACTTAACCCATCGACAATCTCAGAGAAGTATGCATTCGCGAAATAATAATGACAAGATAGAGATGAATTGCTAATATTTTTAAATATTGTCCAGGATCATAATTAAATGTGTAACTAAGTAAAATCATTTAATATTTCGGTCTGCTGATAGGCTACAAAAGTTGACGTAATAAAATTTTGTATAAGTTTAAAGCTATCCTATGATATGAAGTTACTGATGGATTTCGAGTGTTTAGGTATCAATTTGTGGCGCATATCGCTCTTTACCCTCAAACAGATAGAGTTGATCAAGAAATTTAGAAAAAATGCACTATGAGTGGGCCCGAATGGATCAGAAACTGCAAAGAACGCTGCAAAGCGCTGAAGCAAAAGAACTTTCTGCTAGTCAGATGATACAATTTTCTCAAATCCTAAGACACTTGGAGCTGAGTTACTTTTTAGTAATTTCTTGTTGTTGTGTAAATAATAAAGAAAAAATATATTTATCGATTGGATTTAGCAAAACGTTAATTTTAATAATGTAGGAGTTTGAAGAGTCCTTAGCGGTAATGAATTTGTTAGTCGTTCAATGGTCGAACATATCTTGCGTATATCACCTTCACAGAAATATAATCGATGAAATATCCACTTGCCCTGAACACATCATCACAACTACATCGCCTGAACAATTTGATATCGGAAAGCTCAGCTAGTTCTGTTAAGATAGTTGTATCTACAACATCAAACAATTCGATGAGTTTGCGGCTATTCTTCATAATTTCCCATTGATTCTGCTACATCAGTTATTTTGTTTTTCTTAGAGGTTTTGAAATGCGAATAGTAATGGAATTCGCCCAATTATTAATTATTAATAATCAGGACTGTTTTTTTTTTTTAATTTTCCTTTTTTTTTCTTGTTTTTCTTTAAATTCATTAAAATATATTTTATACTAGATTATTATTTTTGAACTCATAGGCTTAGATTTTTGATGGTATATAGATTAATATCACAACAAAAAGCCCAGAAATTGAAATATGAATAAATAAACGAAAAAGGGTTGTTTTTTTTTTGGGTTTGATTCTCCTCCTCGTCCTTCATTTTTTGGGGTGGAAAATTTTGTATCAAAAATTTTATACTCTCTTCTTTTTTTTTATATATATTTTCATTATTCTCATTTTATATAGTATATCCTCATTTTATCCCGCGCTCTTTTTTACAATCAATATAACACGAATATAGCTTATAAAGCTTTTCTGTTACGTTTTCGGAACCTAAAAATATATGTTTTTGTTGTAAACAGGCCTGATATACACTGTCGACGATCATCCAGGAATATTTGAAAGGATTAAAAATTTATTTAATGGAATTTAATTATTTAAAAGCTTCGGCAAAAAAAAGAAGAAGAAGAAAAACACCACCATGGCCGCAAAGTATTTTGTTTGGGAATAATTAGTATGAAAATTTTTCGTATATATGGATTTATTTTTGTAGGTGCGTTTTTTGTTTTCCATTTAATATAAAAATTCTGTTGTTTTAATAACTATTTTTACTAGAGAGGTATTTTATACTAATTTTTTTTCCGAAAGATAAAATAATTTTCCATGAAAAAAAAAAACAAGAGGAAATTTTTCCTTTTGGATTCGGTACTTTATTTTGAACAGAATATTAAATGAATTACCAGAGTATTTATTAAGTGCATTTAAATTGAAATACAATAATAATAAATATAAAATATATTAAAGTATATTTCATGGAGTCGAAAAATAATTAATTAAGTGAGATCAAAAAAAAATTTGTTTGTGGTAAATTTAAAATTAACATTTGCTACTAATTACTTGAAGAGCATTTGTTATAATGAGTTTGTACTACCCCGGAAAACGAGAACATGTACTCGGGGACTGTGTTATTAAGAATCGTTCTAGTTAAACAGACTGCAAATCATTCCGTTTATATCAGGTCCCCAGCTTCAAGTCTAGGCAAAAAAAAAAATACCAACAAACTTCGTACTGCCTAAATTTGAATTGTTCCAAAAACATAACCTCAAGTTTAAACAGCTCGTTCCGGAACATGACAACATTTTTACATTGGAAACAACAAGAATTGAGAATATAATCTTGTATTGATTACAGATTTGATCCGGATTCATGTTTCTTTCTCTCACACATACATAAATTATAAATTTATTGTATTTTACAAAATAAAAATCGATACTAAATCGGATCCGTTTATCACTAAAGCACTTTTTATTACCCTGATTAGACCCATAGTTGAATATGACAATCAGGCATGGTCTCCCTACCAAAAAGACCAAATTAACAGATTGGAGTCTGTTCAACGTAGGTTCGTACGATTTGCATTACCTAACCTTCCGTAGAATGACTCTTTTCGACTGCCACCATACCTTGATAGATTAAATTTGATAGGTTTACAGCCCTTAGAAAAACGGCGCCCAGTAGCGGATCTGGTTTTTATGAGTCAAACCCTAAACGGTGTTATTGACTTTCCCCTTTTTGCTGATCAAAATGCATCTTAACATCAATACACGGTCCTTGGGGTACGTGGAAACATTCAAAATTAGTCATCATAAAACTGAGTACGGTAGAAACGAACCAATTTCCGAATGCTGAGGTCGGCTAATGATAACGTTAAGGATATTGACTTTTGCTTGAGCAAAACACATTTGAAAGGCCTCCTAGGACTGCCTAGTTGCTTGCATTAAGCAATGTTAAAAAATAACATACAACATAGCTTGTATCATGACGATAAAATTTTGCGTACTTTAATCACTGAAAGTGTCAAAGTTCAGCTCAGCTACTAAAATCGGTTCGCTAATTCTTGCTGTAATAAAAAGGCATGGTAATTCAATAGAATATGTCACAATGGCTGAAAAATTTCAGTAAACAAATGTAAAGCATGTACATTTTCGAATTTGAAAAACATATTTATGTCACGGACTTGAAATGGTATTAAGATAGTATTCGGTGACATACAAGCTATTCGTAAGCCATGCAATGTATGTCGTATGTATGCTTCTAGCATTAAGGCATTCACAATGTAGTATAGCTGATATAACTAGTTATTACTAATTACGAAAGCCAGCTATAATGCTTTAATGTTATTATTCCTGCTTTTGGCCATTTTATTTACCACATGTTTTGTTCTGGAGCAGAAGATGGCTTATAAAATGAGTCTACAAATAATTTGAGTAAATCCAATATAACCATATCATCGGTGATTTAGGAAAACCTCCCTGTTTAAGCGGGATATAGGAAGCAAATATAAACGTACTGAATTTTCGTACATTCGGCTTATATAACGAATTTATTTTCTGTTGTTTCCTGTATTTTTTTTTTTTTAGAAGGCATTAAAAGTCTTCCAATGTTTCTATAATTAAGACATTTCGATATGCAATTAAAAATTACACGTATTTATAGTTTCCCATCCAGAATTTTCGGACTATAAAAATATATGTTACATAAATTTAAAAATAGCTCAAAAATACGAGAATGAAACAACAATTTTGTAGACTTTTAAAATCAATAACAAAAACTGTGAATATGAAAACATTAAATTATTATTTTAATGGACTTTTCATTTTCCGGTAATCAAAAAAAAAAAAGAAAATAGAACTTTTCAAATTCATTGGAATCGGATTTTAGAATGTTATTTTTTTTTTCGACGCCACGGAAACAAATTTTCATTTCATTTGGAAAATAATCGGATTTTATGTGTTTTACGGATTTTTCTTTTTTAAGTACATTATTTATTTAGTTTTGATAGTGCTTTTTGTTTTTATTTAATTCATTTTATTTCAAATGAAAAAGAAATTGTTTCATCGGAAAATTTGTATTTCGTGAAACAGAACGGGGAAGAATATTTCGTTTTGGAAATATTTTTATTCTAAGGGAGTAGCTATTGGACGATCATTAGAATGAAGGAAATAATTTTACGAAGGAAAATCAACCTACTTCAAAGATTACAATATGTCTAAAAATAATACAAAATATAGGAAATAGTTTAATAAATAGATTTCAGTAAAAAAATTTTACGTATATCACGCATTTTGATTTTCATAATTGCTTTTATAACTTCAATGATGAAAAATATTTTCCTTGATCAGCTGTTTTTATATCAGTGTTTCAATTTCCATTTATTCCAATGAAGAACCTGTCTATTGGTTGCTTTCACTGAACATTTATCGTTTACAGACGTTTGGTATAACCGCCTTTCATGCAAAATCAGAAAAAACGGTCAGCTTTCATTTATACCATAATTTTCTTCATTCTAATGATCATTCTATAACATAGGCCTAAGTATTTATATGCAAAAAATGTTAGTACCAAAGATAATAATAACAAAGAGAAGATGTGGAAAGTAAAAAATAGCTTTTATTTAATATTAGCGGCCCGTCCCGGCTTCGCACGGGTGGATATTTATTTTTTAAACATTTTGGGGTAAACGTAGAGTAAATGTATCTTTTTGCAGGACTTTATTTACATTTTTGTACATTTTTATTTTATGGTTTAAGTAATTTAGTTTTGTAGAATTTTGTGGAAATTTACGGAGATATAGAGAGGGGTAGTCTGGGGTCCCACTGGCGAGTTCGCTGAAGGTTCGAGTGCCTGGCGCCAGTCTGGAGACTATAGAAGCCCTACAATGGAGCAATAGGGCCCCAGCCGTCGCTAATGACACTGAATATCGGGTGATTGAAAGCAATAGTCATACAATTTCAATTAGGGTCTTTGTGCATCAAGTTAGACTACAGAGAATATTAGACGCGACAGATATGAATGTGAGGATTATTGGATACAGATGTATGCGGAATTACATTATAAATAATAAACTTAAAAGTTTTAGTAGGGATCCCTAATTTTTTCTAGTAATAAATATAGCCTATGTTATTCAGGGATAATGTAGCATTCTAATGGTGAAAGAATTTTTGAAATCGGTCCAGTAGTTTTTGAGTTTATTCGTTACAAACATACAAAAATAGAAATCTTTCCTCTTTATAACATAAAATATGATAAGTAACTTACATTGGGTCTTATGACCAAAGCTTTGAGCCATGAAAATTCCTTCCACAAGATCTAAGGTAGTTTACTCATGTTAAATGAAAGCTTTTTAGAATTTTACATATCTTTACTGATTTATATCTTTGCTATAACTTTTACTTTTTGATTCGTAACTTTTTTTTTAAAACAACTTTCAAAGTTTAAATTGCATCAAATCAGTTTTTTATAGAAAAATTACTAATTCTTTTATTTTTGATATAAATTAAAAACTTTTGAGTGATAAATCAAATTGAGAAAGAACGTTTTTGTTTGTAACAAATCTAACCAAAAAAATGTATCCTACGTTAATTTTCATATTCAAATTTTTCTTCAACTTTTTTATATAAATACAAAACAAAAAAAATTTTTATTTTTAAGCCAGTAAAAAAGAAATATTTATATAAAACGCTTTTTTCACTGAAATCCTTTCGGTTTTAATTAAAAATTTCCTCAAAAAGGAATTAAAGTATAGAGAAAGCTCTTTACTCAAGTAATCGAGGTGATTTTCTTCCTTTTTTTTGTAGAATACAAATTTGTGTATGCATTTTAAAATCTAAGAATTTTTTGTTGATATAAAAACTTTACTCTGTTTTGATGTAAACAAAATCTTCATTGATAACATTCGGTCGGATGGTGGAAAAGTGGTGGATTAATATTTTTTCTATACATGAAAAAAATCAATTTAAAAATTATTTTAAACTTCTACTTAAGTTTTAAACATTTTACAATAAAATAGAACTAAATCTGTGTATGTCAAAATTTATCATAAGTAGACTAAAGGCCAATCTCCACACAGCCGACATCCTATTCTGATAAAAGTATGGGATGCACTTGTGCAAAATTTAGTTAAACAGAAAGTTAACTATATAAAAAAATAAAAAAATTTGTTTTGCAAATCTCCACGTTTTATAAGATTCTAAATGGTTTGCAATAATTTTTATCCAATGTCTGTCTGTCTCTATATCACAACAAATGTTGTGATTAACTAAGGACCATGTTCGCTCTGAATTTCCATATTCATATAGCTTTTTTTAGAAAGGCTTTCGGAAGGTAACGTGATTTGAACATACGTATAGAAGTTTCGTCGTTTTGCACTATAGCTTGTTTTTAGATGTGATAGGAATTTAAGCCTTATGATAAAGGCTGAAAACACAATTTGTTACTACATTTTCCTATAAAATGGAAGGGAATGTTCTTAATTTTCCCATAATATTATAAATTGTGTGGGGAGAGACCCTGATGTTTTTATTCGGTCAATCCTAGCGAAAATTGCAAAAGTCCATCTCTTTCTACTTTTCTGATTTTTCTCTTCAGAATAGGATGTCGGCTGTGCGAAGATTGGCCTTAACTTACGCCAAGGATTCTTAAAGATGTACCAAAGAACAAAGCAGGTCATTTTGGCAAACAAGCACAAAGTGCTACAACCGTAATTACAACAATATTTTTACACAAATAATATGGCGGAATACAAATGAATTCGAAACACATTTGCAGCATATTCCCAAAAATTCGACTATCTACAATAAATTGCCTAAATTCCTACTCAAAATTGAGCAACTAGATTAGTAATCACTACGCGAAATTTAATCGAAATCTAGGTAGAAATTTTTGACTAAGTTTCTAGTTCCACATCAAACATCTAGTGAAATTCTAGGAGAAGTATCTAGGTTTTAGTGAATATATCTAAGGACTAGATATACAGTCAGAGCACCTACATATTCATATTGTTTCCATCAATTAGATAATTTCAGCAATAGTACCTAGTTTCTAGTTTGCCATGAGTTTAGTTTTTTGTAGTATATGAAAAAAGGCCTCAATTCTCACGGAAGAACATCTACAGCGATGAGACGCGAATTTCACATTACAAAGTTGTTGCATTTGGGAGGAAGAAACTCTTATTATCATCATTCTTTTATCAAAGAAAATTTTCGACACGTTCTGAAGATTTCTCTGTAGTAAATTTCAACCAAATTTCATGGAATTGCTTTAAATTTTATGATAATCAAATATACAGATCTTGTATTAAAATATATATATATAAAATCTTTTATCAAAAATATGTATCTAAAGTATGGATCGAAATAAACAGAACTACTCGTAAAATATCATTTATTGAATATCAATGAACAAATTAATATTTTATAAACAATGTTGAGAGGTCGAAGCTTACATGAAAAATTAATGGGATAGTGACTTTTACAATTATCAAAGCAATCAATCTATTAGTCCATATCTAGCTAGTATTTACTATTATCTGTTTATTCCTCTAGAAACTAGTTCGAGTCTTGCTTATTGCTATATTAGATTTCTAGACCTGACAATGAATGATGAATAATTAAACTTAAAATACAATCGTTGTAGCTACAAACTATTGATAACTCCAGATTTTTACTAGAATACTTCGTTTGCATAACTATACATTTTTAATTTTCTAGCTAGTTTTAATGGACTGTCCATTTACATAAACTTGATTTAATAACTAATCAATCAATCTTCGGAATCCAGCAATTTGGATTTAGAGTGTACAGAATAACTTTCCTTTCAGGTTCACGAGGAATATCTCGAATTGAGGAATAACGTAGTATTGAATTTAAAGTTTAGTGAAGTTCCACTTGATTTTTTCTGGTATTTATAATCAAAGAAGAATATCATCGAATTTTCAAAGAATCTATTACAAATTCTGCAACAATTTTGAAGCACTCTTATATGGTATAGTATTTCTGTGCACAAAATTTTCTCTACTTGATTAAAACAATCAAAAACAGTAGATGGTTGTGCTTGGAAGACAATGGACAACTTCGAGAGTTACTTTATCAAATATTGAATCAAACAATATAAAATAACTAATACAAAACATGCTGAATTGTCTCATTAGCTCAAAAAATTTATGTATATTAAAACAGTACTTTGTATTTTTATTTGTGGTATGCCACACGGAATCCTGGGCAGTACGTATTTGTGCTGTGAGAGTGAAAAAAGATTGCGAAGCCCTGATTTATACTATTATATACAATTCTTGGACTTAATAACAAATTTTTTTTTTAAATTAATTTATGACTAAATGTAAACAAAATATAGAAGAAGAGATGTGTAATAAATTTTATTTTGGCCAAAATTTACTACTGATATTAAAATAAACTTTGTAGCCATTACAATATTTTAGTAACACAAAAAAAAAGAAGAAGAAAAGTGAATTATGAATATCCCATATATCATATTTTTCTCACACGTTCATCATAATGAAATATTTTTCATTATATAAGACCGTGCAATAAATATTTCCTTTTAAAAGGATATTTTGTACAAAAGTTTCCTGTTTTTTTATACTCTATATACTTGAAAAAAGTATCTGCTTTTTTTTTTGAGGTGTATTAAAAAAAGAACATAAAAAAAAAATTTATAACTCTCAAGTAAAGTGCACCACCAAAATACGAAAGAAAAAAAGCCAAAAAAAGTAGAAGAAGGTAGATCTTTTCATCAACAAGTTCTATTAAAACTTCTTAAAATATATTTTCAAAAAAATCAAAACTGATTTTATTTAAAAAGTTTTCCGGGACCTGTTTCAAACTGAAATTTTCTCGTTAAAATAATTACAATTTCATGTTAGAAAATCAAATAAATTATATAATAAAATTAATAATAATAATAAAAATAATCTTATGTAATTTTTGGAACCATATTTGTTGATATTTGTATTTTAAATAAGATCCTTTTTGAGACGTTCTAGAAATAATACAACACGATTCATGCGTTTATATTCGTTGTTATCATTGTAATCAACTGGTTTAAATAGAACGCGTGAGAAAAGATAATCAATCAAATAAAAAAAAAATATAGTAGTACTAAATAATATTCGGTTGTTTATTGTTATTGTAATAATTCAGAAAAAAACCAACACAAATGAACGTAATTTGAAAAATATGTGAAATTTTTATGATAAAATTGTATATAAAATTGAAGACTTTTTCTAAACTTACAAATATGTTACAGTATGAAGAAAATAATTGGAAATTATATATATCACATGTTTTCATACTTTATAGTAAGAAATAGAACTCGTAGTTAATAAGAAGTTATAAGAAGTTCAATGAATTAATTCTGAGAAAAAAACTACGAAAACTTATAATATTTCAAAGTTTTTTCATCATAACTTTGTTTACCTCAAATTTACTCTAATTTACAAATAACCAATAAATCAATTCTGCAAATTTTATTCAAATCAGTATATAAGTTTTTAAAGCAATGTCCTGAGAAACTAAAAGAAAAAAATGACAAAACTTTATGGTCAAATCAATGTTTCTCTACAACTGCACTATTCTTGGTTCGATTTTACCGAAATTCAGCATAGTACAGTCTATTTATGTAGTCACAACCTATGAAATTAACTTAAATGAAATTGCTGCCCAAATTTTCATTTAAAATCGGACCAAAGAAACAACAAAACTTTGTGGTCACCTTGATTTTCTAAGACTTATTTTCCTAAAATTCAATACCAATTCGATTTTAGAAGGGGCTAAACCAAGGGTGTCCAACCTTTTTGTTTCCCTGGGCCGTATTGGAACAAGACATAGTGTTTTGGGCCACAAATATATTACTACCATATGTATAAATCCATATCATAAAATGAAACGAAAGAGCTTTCTGTTCTGGTCCTGTTTCAGTTGTTTGTCACTTGGCAGCTTTAGCATGAGAGCGCAAGCACACAAATCATTCCTTAGAAAAATGGACATGCTTCAGTAATTTTAAATATTTTCGGGCCGGATTGATACTTGCCTTGGGACGCATGGACAGCCTTGAGCTAAACTATAATCCAAAATTCATTAAAATCCAGCAATATTATTTGGAGTTATATTTATAAATGTTCAAACGGACATGCATAAATCGATATAACTTTTGATTGTCTAGACATTTAGTGCCTTGAAAACGTTCTTTCTATGCTTTACAAATGTATGAACAAAACTTAGGGTATAATTATACGTTTTACAACACGTTTTATCTAACAGTATGAATATGAGAAAACAAATGTTTTATCAAAAATTTGATTGAAAAATTCAACGATTTTGACGAGACTTTTCACGAAACAAATTTGACCGTTCAGAAACGTATTATATTATTCATAAAAAAGGTTTCATAGTTTGAAAGCAACTATAAAACAGTTCTGCGTGACACCAATTAGGAACTGTATCCAGTAGAATTTTTAAATAGGTTCTAAATTCCAATATATTCAGATTGATTCGATTTAATTAAGATACTATAAAATATTCTACATTCATATTATATAACGTTAATATATTACATTTGTATATCAATTTATAGTTTAATAGCGTGTGACTTATTATAGAATGATTGAAGTTTTATTTGTGTTTACACTTAAACGTCCCCGGTATTTGATTGAATTTCTTGGAACGAATAATTATCATTTATATAGGATATGATTTTGTATAGACATACATTTTTTACTTTTTTCTTTTTATATTTCTTTCATTTATTATTACTATTTATTATCACTTACCCAAATATGCTTGTTGTGGTTCTGCCATTTGTATGAGGGCTGAATCCTTTTTGTTGTACAAAATTTTTACACGTTGCACATCGCCATAAACTCCTGTTAAAAATTTCGAAAAAAAACATAAACAAATAAAAAAAATAGAATAAAATTTATATTTTAATATAAAATAAAATATTTTTTTTTTTTGATATACATATAAATAAATAATTATCATTCAGCATCAGCAACATGCTATTTGTTTTATAAAAATGAAAATAAGAAAATTACATACTTAAAAAACATACACACAACACACACGCATATTACACAAATCTTACAAAGAATTTTAAAAATTGAAAAAAATTTTCAAAATAATATTAATATTAAAAATTAGTATCAAAATGATTTTTTTTTAGTTCGCCTATAAATATGCAATGAAATTTACACTTAATTTATTTAATTGTATTTCATTTGATGTGTTCATGACGGGCATTATCTATTAAAGGATATTCTTTTTACGATTTTATGGAATGAATTTGGACACAATACTATTGCATATATTTAATTATGTATATTTAATGATATTTCATTCGGTTTTGAAACAATTAAAATAAAAATATTGATTAATTTTTTGAGCACATATCATTTGGGATTAAGTTAATTAATGATTATGATTAGAGGGTCTTCACTCTGGGATTCATAAAACTATATTTTGTGTTTGTTTCAATTATAAAACAAGAAATTATATACAAAAAAAAGAAACAATTTCTAGCAACATTTTGGGATTTCCTTTTTTTGTTATTTGTTAGGGAAATAATTTTTACTATGCGCAACAGAAAAATGTACATATATTAATATTAAAAAGAATTTTATTAGTCAATTAAATAAAAATGTATTTTATAGACTAAAAAAATGATAGAATCAAAAACATTTTATTACTAATAGAAAAACATTTCTCATTTTCTTCGTTACAAATCTACAAATCTATAAAAAAAAAAAAAAATTCGTTTAAAACCTATTTTTTATTTTTTTAAGACATATAATAAAACATCATGAAAACTAGTCCAAAAAGGAGTACTATTAACCTGGCGAGAGAATAAAAAAAAGGGGTATATAACGAGATTCTCCGGGAAGACAAAAACCAGAACCAAAACCTTAAATTGAAACATCTTGACATAAGAAATTGTAAAAATTTTCTAGCGTTAAAGCTTTATTGGAAAACATAAAAATATTTACGATCAATAATTCATTTAAATAAAGGTCCGATAAAGTTAAAAAAAAAAAAAACACATAGAAAACAATCTTGTTGAAGAAGAAAAATAAGGCATCCAACCATTTCTTCCAAAAAAAAAAAATAGTAATACTAGGGCGCGAGGGGTTGATCAACAAAAAATAGAACTTGGATAAGAAAAAGTAACAACTTTTTTTTTAGCAGAAAAAAAAATAGCTCACCTTTTTAGTATCATCAACATTTCGTTGAATATATCTCTCTCTCTGTACTTATAGATATATTTTTTCTTATGGTATGTTCTTGTATAAATGGGCACATCTTAAGATTATATAGTCAGGATTCTGTATCTCTTCACTATTGGTATATATGTTGGATATAATATCGATTCAAAGTGGTCCCCAAGGAGCCATCATATGTAAATCTAACACACCAAGTATGTAAATATGAAATTGACTGCGAATTCTGAATTGTAATGTGCTATATAGGTACTACTATCTACTACTACCTTTTTTTTTGGTGAAGGGAAAAGAAAAAAATATATATTATATAAATTCACATATGTAGAATGGCTCCTATTAGAGATGATTTCGTTGTGTTTTTTCTTCCTTTTTTTTCCCGTTTTTTTCACGTGTAATATTGAATAGAGAATATATATATATCGGGAAGACTTTTTCAAGTACTAAATATGAATACTCAAATATAAGTCAATATTATGGAAGAGATATTATCCCGTGTTACAAGATCATAGTTAAGAGATGTGATATAAAGTATAATCGAAGCGAATATTTTTGTGTATGATATAAAGAAGTGTAGAGTATTTTTTTTTTCTTCTTCTTCTGGGCAGAAGAATATAGGAATATTAACATTTTATGATCAGAAACTAATAAATATTTATAGCTTGATAAAAGATAACAACTTTTCTTTTCGTCTCATTTTATATTATTATTATCCAACGAAAAAATTGAATTCCATGATAATCAGTAGTCTTTTAACGTTATATGCTATTCTGTTTTTTTTTTTTTCTATCAACACGTATTCTTTTCTTTTGGACAAATTGTGTAAAATTTTGTTCTAATTTTTAATAAAGATTTATGTGAATAGATTTCATTTAATATTTATAACAGTTTACACAAGATACAAATTTGACATTGTTGTTTTCTTTTGGGGAGTTTAGGCATAATAAGACTATCATTTTACAGGAACAAGAATATTAAAAATAATATTGAGGTTATGCTATTCACAAATTGTAATTTCGCTCTGTAATCGTAAAGATCCGATCGATGCCCTAAGTTGGTATTTTGAAATCATTAGTCTATGTAACAGCTCTGTAAGTTTCTGTCAAATCGTCTGTATCCTAATGATTGGGTTTGAAATATTCTGCAAAAATTCTTATTTTTTTCGTAGACGGCGAATACATTTTAAGAGGGCTAAATCGATACAGATTCAGAATAGCAATTTAGGTGTTTATGTAACTTAGTTATGTAAATTACGGTTACATTGAGAATTCGGCAGTAAACGTACTATGGCAGAGGCTATCTAGCAGCGATTAATAAAAACTGACTTTCATTTGCACGTTTTAAGTACTTGTAAGGAAAAAGACAGAAATATTTACTAAAAAAATGTATTTCTAGTTGTTTAATCAAAGAGTACCCAAGTTCCGCCAAGTTTTTCTAAATTTGGATGAATTTTGTATGTGATTTGGTCGTTTAGGACGTTTATCATTAAACTTCAAAATTTTATAAATACAAAATTTAGGGCTGGAATAAATTAAAAAGTACGAGCTTTTTTTGTTTTACAAATTAGTACTTTACTTGTACAAAGTATTCTATTTATCGGTTGTTGCCGTTGCTATTTACGTAGTTGGTAAATCTAAATGAAAAGCTACTATTAATATGAAGATATAATTTTCTATCTCTATGGCAAAAACAATAAAAATAATCAATTCGGGTTAAATCAATTAACAATTTTACATCTTATTAGTTGAACGCAAGTTTATTATATTTCCAAACTTGGAAAACTTACGAACATGAGAAAATATTTAAAAAAATTATCATTTGCAATGCATAGTTTTTTATTAATATTTACATACTAAGTTCCTGCGCCATCGCTATTGGCATTATTTAAAAACCAAATTTTGTTACAAAGAAATCCTGCTAAAGCTAAACTCTTTGATGTCGAACTCTTTCAAGTCGAACGGTCTAAACTATTGACGAACCAAAAAAAAAAGTCTTCTTTTTAGTTTTTTAGAAAAAAATGTACGTTGACGATGTATAATAATATAGATTATTTGAAAATTCATTTAAAACATCTTACTCCAAACGAAATATAGTATATATACCAACAAAATAGAAATTTTAAATTGACATAAATTTGTGACGAAGTTAAATTATATGAAATTAATGAGGAAAAATAAAAACCTAGATAAAATCTTATTCGACAATAATGAGGACATTATTATTTTGGTTATGTTAATTGGATAAAGTTTTATCTTTCACGAATAATTAAAACTTTTCTTAGTATTTGGTATTTTTTCAATAAAATCAATGTCCAAAAATAGTTGGGAATATTTTTCTTTGTTTTTTTTTTTACATTTATTACTTTTTCAAAATAATTTTGAATTCAATGAGTTAGTCGTAGTATAATGTTTCTGAATTTTTCTCTCTATAAGTACAAAATAGTACAAAATTTTTGATTATATTTTCTTGAAATTATTAAATAAACTTCCGTTAAAAGACGTTTTTTCAAGTTACCTTAACGAAAAATTTCTTTTAAAAATTCATTTAAAAACATCTTAAAAGAAACCATTTCTTCGCATTTAATGATTATATTAGCAATTTGGGACTAACTGTATACCATTTAAGTACCATTTAGAGGGATGTTTTTAATTCTATACCATTTTATATATAAGTAGAACAACATTAAAAAAAAAAGTTATTAGTTAATTTTGTAAACTAAATGATAAATTGTTTTCACACTGTTATTTGTGAGTGTCTTTTTTAAAGATCTATGATATATAAAAAATTTCATCTCGAAGAATATATATTTTAGGTAAAGTAAAATAATGAGACTTCATAAACCAAGATTACCACTGAAAACGGTGTTCATATGTCTCTGAATTAATATGAGTTAAATATTCCTAATTCTAATTTTGTGTTACGCCTAAAACCATACTCCTACAAAAGTATGATAATAAAAATAAAAAACCTATTTAATTTCAAATTTTCATGGATTTTTCTTTTTAAATTCGAGTCGAATAATGAACTTTTTGTAACAGATATCAAAAATTAGCTAGCTTCAGGAAAAAAATCATGATTCAAATATCAATCGAAATGAACATATTTTTGGACAAATGAAAAAAAAGAAAAATATTCTTTATAAAATATAAATTGAAAGACAGACAGACAGAAAAATTAGAAACGTTAAAATAATGAACTTTCTTTATAAGATATAATCAATAAGGAAATTTCAATGCTTTTTAAAAAAACACGGTGAAAATGTTAGCTATATGTGTCGGAGGCGAGGCGAGCTCATCATGTAAAAATTTCTATATGAAAGCTTTCAAAACATCCGATGCAGTTCTTTTCCTTTTCAAAAAAAAGCATATTATTTTTTTATTTCTGTTAGTTTTCCTTTCAAAATTTGTGATGGTTTTCATTCCGAACTGTTACATATCAGGTCCAGTTTTATATGAGCTCAGTGAAAGAAAAAAAAAAAACATGAACTTCATATCAAACCTTTCAATTTTCTACTTGATAAAATTTTCTTCTAGTTCTATGATTAAATGCAGGTTTTCTGACATATATATATATTTATATATATATAATATATTATTTATGAAAAGTATGATTCGATTGGAATTAAATGCAAACGAAAAATTTTTCATGTGACGAATTTCAATTGAGAAAAATATTGAATCTTTAAGAAAATCATATTCAATTGAAAATATTTCAAAGGATTTATGATGATCAAAAAAAAAAAAATCTATTTAAAATCAATTTTAAATATTTGAATTAAATTTAAAAATTTCAAATTGAATACATTTCAAACGAAATTATTTGAAATCTTTCTGATATTTTAATTCAAATGGATTTTAATTAAAAATAATTGGCTCGAATATATAAGAGATAGTACAAACTTCTGCACGGGGGAAAAGGTATACCATTGTACGAAGGATTAGCCACCATAAAAATGGCTTAACAATTGGATAAGATCCCAATTAAGAGTGATAAAATTTGTATCTTTTCAAAATAGGAAAAATAGTCCATTTTGATGGAAATTTGGTGTAATTTACAATGATTAAAAGACAATTGCATGTAAAATTATTGGAATTTGTTCTATAAATTACCCCACGACTCCATTGGACATATTTCAAAACATATTTTCAGTCGGACTGACAAAAAAATCCAAATTTTAGACTTTTTTTCAGTCCGACTGAAAATATGTCTTGAAATAAGTCCAATGGAGTCGTGTGGTTAGATCACCTATTTTTTTTCATTCTGAAATCCAGAAAGATTGGGGATAATTTGTTTTCAAATAATTGAGTTGAAAATATATTTCATTATCATTTGAATGGAATTTCTCAATATATCGCTGGCCCAGTTCAATATAGAGATATCTTGAAGTTTTGAAATTAAGTAACATACTATACGTACGTACTTTTATAAATTTCTTTGATTTTGCTCGTTAAATTACATTTGATTCTAGTGGTTTGAAAATTTGAAATCTAATTTATCACCGTAATGAACTGGGCGAGAAATATATGTAATCATCAGGATAACTTTTTATATATACATTTGCCACTAATTCACCTACTTGCAGTTACTGACTAAACTCATTCATGGACTAAATATATGGGAGATCGTCCAATGTATATGAAAATGTAGCAATGGTCATAGTATTGGATAGCACTTCGAATTTATCTAAATAAATAAATAGTAAATTGGTAGGAAGACTTTGAATATTATGCAGTAGACCTAAACAGAAATTTTATTTCATAAAGAGAGAATTTTTTGAGTATAAATTCTTGGTATCATTGCAGAGCTTCAAAAAAATCTATCTTGATATTAGTGTTTGTAAAAGAAACAATACATGTAGTTTTATATTACATAGAGAAAAATCTTCATTAAAAACTAATCTTTGCCACAAGTTGGACACTTTATTGTCTGCTTTTTAATTATAAACACTAGCAGATATTCTAAAAAGAAAAACGCACCAAATCTTATATTTTCTTATTCTCCAATGCATTTGGTTAGGTTGGAAAATATGGAAAATACGAACCCATACTTTTTCGATGTATAAATAATAAGAATTAAAAAATTTCCCGCATTAAAATTCATGAGACCTATTACAATTTTCCAATTTTATTGAGAACATAAAAATTGCATATATCCTCGCGTATAGTTCATCAATAGAAAATCTTTAAAAGGGGTCCTTTAAATAAACTTCCCTCATTCAGAGAAATGAAAAAAAGCTAAGAATTTTGAATTTTAAAAATCATAATAGCTAAAATATTAAATCGGATATGTTTTTCTTTCGGTTGATACAATAGAAAAGAATATAATATTTATGGATATATCAGAAAAAAAGTATTCTATTTGTGTGATAACTAAACATATAGGTTCTATAATATACTTGATATAACTACAAAAAAAAATTGTATATATGGTTCAAAGCCATAGCAGCGATATCGTATTAAAGTTAATACGATATATTGAAAGCAATATGTATCCATTCATGTTTTGAATTGATGATTTATGTGAAAGCTTTCACTCTTCTACATATATGAGTATAGATCTAAAAAAAAGCCCATTTTACAGTATTTATTATGTTCAGGGTTCTACAGGATATGTGCACCTTGATATGTTTTTATATCCTTTTATATACGTTTTTCTTTTTTTGTACTTCTTCTATGCGGTTTATATCAATATAGCAGTGTTTCTTCTAATTCGTTTCCTTTTTTTGGGTGATACTATATATTTTTTTCTTTTTTTCTGTTCGCTATTCATAGATGTTTTGTATTATAGCTCGTAATTGAATGTATTCTTATATGTTCCTCTATGTAAGTGACAAGCCATATTTATATTTTTTTTTTTGCTATGTTCATGTACATTTCTGTTTGTTTTGTTTGTTGTATTACATACTATATATTACCAGTAGTAGTACTCCTTTTTTTTCTTGCGCTTTACACGACCATTATACTACACGTGTATTACATACATACATATATATATATATATTTTTTTTTTCTTTTCCTATTTGTATAAATATTATAAAAAAAAGCACAAAAATATACGGAATTTTTAAGTACATATACAAGAAATGACATTGATAAATCTTAAGCAAATGGAAAACATAACATACATCATCATTATTACGATTATAAAGGCTTAAGAAAAATAGAAAGGTGATGTTAAAACAACAATAACAAGAAAAAGAAGAAAAGAAAACCATCTATATTTATGTAAAATTTCCATTTTCTTGTATTTACATAGAACAGTAAAGAAAAAATGAAAATATTTATATTTTCTTCTGTCCAACAAAACATATATGATCTTGTATTTTTCTTTTTTCTTCTTAACTATAAGAAAAATGAATCCGAGTGTATGCTTAATTTAAGTCATTTTTCATAGATCCCTTTTTATTCTGTTTTGTTTTTAAGGAAAATATTTACAAGAAATTAATTTAATAAATGATTTTGTTAGTCCACCAAAAAACGTGAGATAAAATTTCTTAAATACATCCTCCTTTTCGTTTTTAATTAACATTTTTTTTTATGATTTATAATCATAAAACTAATTTTTACATTAAAAAAAAAAATTCTGAATAATGAATTTTAATATAATTATCAAATCTATGAGTTTCTAACAACAAATTGATGTTTGATACAGGACGAAGAACAAGAGAGCTTACTCTCAAAAGTTTATACCTTTTAAAAAAAGAAGAAAAAGAAAAGAAATAGGGTAAATGAAAATTGCAACCGACAACTTAATAACAGCCAATATTTCAAACAAATCCTTTTTCTAGAAGTTATAAGTGTTTAACATACATATTCTGAGCCCAGTCATAACGATCATAGCATAATGTCACTGTCATAAAGACTAATTCGTATTCTGACGCGCTCATAACTCACAATTACCATTAAAAAATTATCACAAGTTCTGACCGAAAATATTTTACATCACAACAAAATTCTATGTGTTCTTTGAGTGATTTATCCATCTATTCTGAGCGCCATCATAACATGACGTCATTGTCATAACTTTTTTTTTAAAGACTATTTGGTATTCTGACCCGATCATAACTAATAACTGTCATAAAAAAATATCATAAGTTCTGACCGAAAATATTTTACATCATAACGGACTTTTATGTGTTCTCTGAGTGATTTAATTGATAAATATGGAATAACTTCCACCATTTTCCTAACACATAAATAATTTTACACCTATAAAAAATTTCAAACCTATTTAAACGAGAGTATTCGAGAGTATTTCTAAAATAACCATAACAACTCGCTCGAATTATAACAGTTTAAACTGTTATAAATTCATATTTTGGACATATGAAATTATGAGTCGTTTGCCAGAACTCGAATTTCTCACCTGTCATAATATTTGTAGTTGCAAATATGTTATGACTAAAAATTTGTCACAACGCCAAAATAGACCTGTTAGTTTAAGAAGTTAATACAATAATAATTTTGGCATTGAAATTGAAAGCTTTTACAATTGTTTGAATACATTATATTTAGAATTTATACACGTAGAAACTAGTTCTTTAATTTTAACGAGTTCTGACAACTGAATGGTTTGATATGAAAACTGAAAGCTCAGTTGTGATGACAAACAAATTTCAGTTGTCACACAACTAGCCAATAGCTTTATATTTTTTCTGTGTGTAGGAAAAAGCAAATTAAATAGATAATAAGTAACAGTGTAGAATGGTAAAATTGGTTTAGAGCTCGTTTCTAGAAACTGCTAAGAGTCAGAGATTTAAACTCAGATTTCTCGGACTTCCGTAAAAGTTTATTTTTTTCATTTGCCTCCATTATAATAATCGTGATGAAAAGAAAATTCCTGTTTTTACTTATTTCAGTAGATTGAGCAATTATTTCGTGACACTCCAATCAAATTTTGAGATTGTTCAAACCATTCAAGACTTATTATAATTGACTTTTATGATAGTGTGGTCGCAATTAGGCCGCAGGTTGCAATTTGCTAAATTTACCCTATAAAATATTTATGAAAGATTTCTTTATTTTCATATTCAAGTCAATTATTCGTTTGTTTTTTAAAGACAGGACTATTTGAACATAAATTATGATATATTTGAGGTTTTTCCTTTTTAGTGAGTATAATAAATTGAAAATGGTTGGAACAATGGAAAAGTTTAAAATGCATTTTTATGAAAAAGTTTCATGATAAATATTATAATTGTTGTTCTTTTATGTTTGTTCTTGAAAAGATGTAGTTTTCCTTCATTTTTTTCAATTAAAAGAAAATATTTAAAAGCTTCTTAATTATGGTCATAATTCTATTCTTTAAAAAAATCCTGATTATTTTCATTGCAATTATTTGTTTTCTTTTTTTGTTCAAATTAAATAAGATTATTTTTGTTGGACAAATCATCACTACATACTTGTTTTGTTACTAAGGAAGCAGTTAGAGGAGTCAGAAATTCTATGAAGATGTTCCTTGACTTGGTTATAATTTAGTTTAATTTGTACAAAACATTCTTCTAAAGAAACACGCTCTAAAAAACAAAGCACAATTTATATTGAATAAACATGGAAAGATAGTTCACTTTAGTATAAAACTACTAAATGCCAAAAAAATATGTAACATGTGTCAATATTTGACACTTAACAGTTTTATACTAATACCAAAGATATCAATCAGTAAAAATATGTAAAACTCTAGAAAAGCTTTTATTTAACATGTGTGAGTTGCTTTAGATTTTATGGCAAGAGCTTATAGCTCTGCTTATAAAATCTAATGTAATTTACTTAGGTTAAATAAAACCCTTTTTAAACTTTCTATATCTTCCCTTTGCTAATACTAATACTATACTAAGTTAAAATAAAAAGCAAGCAATAAATAAAGTGCTCAACTTGTATTTTTTTTGGGAGGCACCATCTGCAAACAACATCATTAGTGTTGATGAAAAAAAGGGTACATACCACTGTGTTCAAAACGTAAGGTGAATTTTGTTTTAAAATTAACAATTTTTATTTATTCTTCCAAATCGATTTCGTCCCACTCAAAATAATCCCCCCCAGCTACAGTACACTTATGCCAACGTTTTTTCCAATCTTTGAAGCTTGCTAAAAAGTCGTCCTCAGGTATAGCCTTCAATGCGCGTACCGATTCACGTTTGATCTCTTCAATCGACTCAAAACGATTTCCCCGGAGTGGTCTCTTGAGCTTTGGGAACAGCCAGAAGTCACATGGTGCTAAATCAGGCGAATACGGTGGTTGTGGAGCGACATGAGTGGAGTTTTTGGCGAAGAACTCACGCTCCTTTTCGAAAAAATTGAGAAATTTTTGCACCACACGCGATTTGACTCTTCTGAGGCACAAATGATCCTTCAAAATTGCTTGCACTGATCCAATTGATAAACAAGCATGTCGGCAAGGTCTCGAATTATTAATCGACGATTTTCGAGCACCAATTCTTTGATTTTCTTGATGTGTTGTTCATCAATTAACGTCGATGGCCGTTCAGAGCGTTCCAAGTCATCTACACGTTATCTGCCTTCTTTGAAGTCTTTGTACCACTTGTAAACATTTTTCTGTGACATAGTCTCGTCACCGAAGGCCTTTTTTAACATTCGACACGTTTCAGGGGCGGCGTTTCTTTGCTCAACAAAATTCGACATCGTAAAAATCGCCAAATTCACTTTTCTTTGTTCACAAAACCAAGCATAAACTAAAAACTAATGATGATATTGACATGCAATTTGTCGCAGATGACACTAACAGTCCTACCAACTTGAAAAAAAAATTCATTTGTCCGATTCGGTTAACGCGGGAAGTTTAAATTAAAAATTCACCTTACTTTTTGAACACAGTAGTATATCCCACATATTCTTTTTTACAAATACTAATAACGACATATCTTGTTTGCAGACTGAAATACTGTGCCTTATGAGTATTGAGCACTCTTTCTTTATTGTATACTTTAAGATATTATATTTTGATTTCCAAACGGGAAAATATATTTTACAAAATAAAATAAAAAAACATATAGTATAAGATCACATTTACACACACATATTAAAGTTTTCTTTAAAAATAAAATGTTTTTAATGAAATAATGTGAATATTTTTAAATTCTTTTTTTTTTGTAAATGTTTTTATTTTGAAGTTTTAAAAACTAGTTAAAAAAAAGATAAGTAAAAATAAAAATAAATTAATATATAAGTAATAAAAATATTAATTAAAACAAAACAACAAAATAAAAAAAAATGTTTTTGTTTAAAATAAAAAATAAAAATAAAAAATAAAAATAGTAATTAAAAAAAATGTGCAGACGTACCAAAGAGGGTAAATAGAGCATCAGGCGTGACCATCTACAGAAAAAGAGAAAAAATAGAGAAAAATCAGTTAGCAGAGTAATTTTTGTTTGGTGTTTTTCTTTTTTTTTTTTTTGTGTGTGTGTTTGTTTTTCTTTTTACAAAAAACAACAAAAAAAAAAATTTTTTTTTTTTGAGAACAAAAATTTTCCAAAAAAAAAATTCATTAAAAGAAATGAAAATTTAAAAATCAAAATTTTTTTTCATAAAATAAAATCAAAATGAAAATATAGATACTAAAATTTGTTTTGGCGGGAAATATTTGTTTTCTTTTTGAATTTGATTTTATCTCTTTTTTCATGTTTTTTTCGGATTTAATTTTTAATTAAAATAATTTTCTTTTATTTCTTGTTTTTCATTTTCATTTTTTTTAAAGAAAAAAGGTTTTATTTATTTTATTCTTTGTGGAAATACGATAATATTTGATTGGAAAATCCATGTTAATTCATTTATATGAATTTCGAAAACAAGAAAAATTCCAAATCAAATATAAAAAAAGAATAACAAAATTTTTCTTAAGTATAGAAGATTTTCATATTGGATTATGGTCCTCGGGAAATAGTATGAAACTATCACTTGAAAAGACAGAAATAAAAACGTTCTTAAAATAAGAAAAAGGATAAAATCCTTTTGAAGAGTTATTTGGGTTTTGTTTTATTTCGAATCCAAAAAAATATGTTTAAATGAATTTTTTTCGTATATTTTATATTAGCAGAGTTTGGGATACAACTCCGAATCGAGTGTTTTGGGAAATATTTCTTTTAAGATCAAAAATAAGCATGTTTCTTATTGAGATTTTGAGCTGTGTGTTTGTTATTTGATTAATATTGCTTATAGGTGGTTTTTTTTAATAATAAGAAAGATTTTTAAAATATTAAATAATATTTTTTTTTTAATTGAAAGTCGTTTTTTTGCATGAAAAAAGAGACACATATGAGAAAAGAGCGTAGAAAAGAGCAAGAAACAAAAACAAATAAAATATTTTTGGAAATATATAAAATAATACAAAACAACACACACAATAAGGAAAAATTAAGAAAATTAAGAAAATATAAAACAAATATATTATATTTTTTAAAAAAAAAATAAAAAAAAAATAAATAAAATAATAAGGAGTTAATGAAAATCATGAAATGAGGTGTAAAAAAAAGGTAATAAATTTTCCTTTTATTTGTAAAGAGAATATTTTATCCAGAAAAAAAAAAAATATATATATATATATATATTTATATCAATTTCAAAAGCTTATATAACAAAAATAATAATTATTTCTTTTTAAACAAAAATGAAAAAAAAATATTTAAAATAATATCTTATTCTAAAAAAAAATATAAAAACATATTTACCTCCTCGTTAAGATTCGAAACAAGTAAAACATTGGAGAAACCTCTTAAAGCTGGTGTTGCTGCACCTAAAGCACCTGAGCTAGCCAATGCAAATGCACCCAAACTTGGTATACCACTGCTATAGCCACCAGTTAATGGAGCACCAATTCCCAATGCAAACGGTGGTAAAACACCAGGAGCACCTAAGCCATTCACTATATATGTATATTTTTTTGTTTGAACGAGGTGAAGGGGGAAAGAAATAAAAAAAAATTCAAACTTAGTATTATTTTTCATTAATTTCAAATAATAATCCTTACGAGACGACACATGAAATATCTTGCAGTCTCGAAAGTGATAATAAAATTTTCCTTTAAAATTATTTGTTTTTATTTTACATTTAAATATTAATTAATTATAGTTTTAATAAAGAAAAAAAAAAAGAAAAAAAATATTAAATAATTTAAATATTAACCGAACATCAAAAAATTTTAATGTTAACGTCTTAAAAACAAACTTAAAATAACAAAAACAAAAAACAAAATGAAAATTTTATACCTAATCTATCACCTGTTAATGTTGGCCGTTGTCTAGCAGCGATTAATAATAAATCATTTGTATTAACAAGACCACCAGCACCGGGTATAACATCAGCACCTGGTTCGCCGGGCGGTAATGATGGATTTGTAAAATCACGTGATTTATCATTATTATATTTAACATTTAATGCTGTCAATTTACTATTATCAATACGTAATGTACAACAACCATTGTAAATATTTTGTCCATCAAGAATTGCTTTTGCATGTTGGGCAGTTTGTGAATCCGGATATTGTATAAGGGCCTAAAAAAACAAATATTTTATATAAATTTGATTAAGATTTAAGGTTTTACAAAAATTTAAGAAAACCAAAAAACACTTACTTGGAATGAATTATTTTTTGTAAACGTAACAATTTTCAATACTTTTCCGAAACGTTGGAAAATTTGATGTAATATATCCAATGAAACTGGATATAATAGTGATTCTACAATAACCCTGAGTACAGTATTTGGACCACCACCTTGGATACCTTGAACACCCTGTGATGTTGGATCTGTTGCCGATATTGGTAATGGTGATCCGGATGCTGGTGATTGTATTTGAAAATCTTGATTTTGTAGTGCCACTGATGCATTCTGGAATATAAGGAAAAAAAAAGAAAAAAACAAAAGAAAATTTTTGTATTTTATTTGCAGAAGAACTTTTTTCGTTTCTCTTAAAAATTACTTAAAAATAAAATTATTATAATCCTAATTGGTTTGGTAATAAATTTTGAATGTAAAAATGTACAATATATACAATAGAATTTCCTATTAAGTGCACTTTCGAGAGTATAAAGAAAAGCTTTCGGGAGTAAAGCAAATCTTTTATAATAAACAGAAAATTTATCATAAACGTTTATGATTTAAAATTCTCTAAAATTTTTATGAAGCATCAAAATCCAGGTAAAAAGAAAATGTATGCAAAGCTTTACTTTTTTTTTACCATTATAAAGTTGTCTTAAGTTAATCCTTAAACTACTCGTCTTTACATCACATTAAAAATTTTCAGACAACATTGATAACAAGATGATACACCCAAACTATATGTATTCTTGATTTTCATATTTTATATTACATTTTATATTTATATTATTTACATAAAGCTTCTTTGAGTTTCTTCTTTGGTCCTGTGCAAGTTATTGCATCATATTAAGACTAAAAACTGGATCAAAAATATTCCATTATATTTTACATATTGTAAAAATATTATAGGTACACGTACGAGTGTATCCTTCTTACATGTGAATATATTAAATATATTCATATAAACTATATATACATATATAATATAGTATAAGTATAGTAGATAGTTGTTTCTATGTTTTCTAGTTAAACTTAGTCTCTATGGAAGAATAAATGTTTGGATGAATCAAATGCAAACAAAAAAGGATTTTCATCCTTTTATACAACATATATATATATATATATATATATATATATATTTATATATATAGAGTAAAATCCCTATGGTGTACTATTCTAAAGGTAACTGTTATAAGGTTTGTCCACAGGTTGTTAGCATATTAGTAAAAATACTTTAATGCTAGAAACAAATAACAGGATAAAAGACTACATAAAATGGAAAGAAAAATGATGGTTTTGGTAGGTTATACCATTTTATTGGTTAAGTTTAGACGTGCTTATTTGGAAAATTTACCAACTATATATATACATATATATATATAGGAGGCATGTGTTTCAAAATTTTAGTCAAATGGTACTTGTACTCGTTTTTTTTTTGTTTTTCATTTTGGAAAATGTGAGCCTCTTGAAAAACAAATTTTTATAAGAAGATTGGAGAGATAGGGTGGCACTTATGTATAGGAGATTACCTAAAATCTTAGGGTATTATTCTAAAGAACTACATACTATATAAAAGAAGAAAAAAAAAAAAAATTTGTACACAAGGCAAAAGGATGTTATTCTTTTTTGTTTTGGTTTTGTTACCTTTTTATAATATATTAAATTTATTTTGTTAACATAGTGGAATAACATAGATGAATAATAGAATATGTATATAGCAATAATTTGTTCGTTTTAGACATGTTTTTATAATAGATAAATAGTTAGTCAAAAAAAAAAGAAAAAGAAGAAGAAAAACTTAAAAGGCTTTTTGTACTAACAAAACATTAAAATGAGAAAATTCTTATCTGGACGTGACAGATTATAACCAAACTATTAAAAAATGAAGCGTTTCTTTTTTTTTTTATTTTAGTAAGGTTTTTTCCAAAAATTATAATCTTTTTTAATTTAATAAAAACGTATTTCTTTAAAAATTCATTCTAGATGTAGTACAAAAATATTCTAGAGGTATCCATAAACATGTTGACATTTTCTCAATATATTGTCAAAGTTAATTAAATTCGAATTCATTTATTATTTTATAAACGCCATAAGGAAAAATAAATAATATATACAATATATACCATATATTCAGGAAAATGTATATATAGTATGTATGTAGAAAAACGGATGTATATCCTGGAAGAAGGAAACACATAACTAAACTAGCTACATTTTGTGGCGTGCAATTCAATTAGTAGCATATATTTTCGTCGAATTTTCAATATATGTATTCAAGTTAAATAAACAAAAGCATTGCGTGCGTTCTTTCCAATAATATGGTTAATAAATATTAGCGCATGCAATGCTTTGAAACAAAAACAACAAACAAATTCTTAGCAATAAATTCGTCTTTTTTTGCCTTGTTTTTCGGGGAAAATTCACTTTCTATGTTTTATCCAGAATCAAATTGTTAACGTTTAACATATATTAAACCTTTTAAGGTATTTAATGAAATGAAAATTCTTAGAAATAATAAAATAAACTAATTTGTGAAAAATCACAAACAAAAATTTATATCCGGAAGAATTTGATAGAAAATATATAAATAAATTTAATTTAAATTAAATTAAAGCTTTTTTTTTTTAAATTTTGAAAAGAAAAATCACATAATTTCTTGTGTTTCTTTTCAAAAATTTAATTTTTTAAAACGCCTAAATATAGGCAAATTAATAATAATAATAATAATAATATGAAAAAAATTGGTTTTCTTTACTTTTTGACTCACCGCTATCGAATGGCTTTGATCTGTTTTTAATTCGCGATGATTTGAAAATTGTACATAGACAATACGTCCACGCACTTGCGGTGGATTATTATTAAAACAAGCAACCATAGCTGTAGCTGTAATCTCATCAGCCATTTCTAAGAACGCTTGATTTTTGCCTTTAAGCACAAGAACGTTTGTTACACGTCCAAAAGGCACACCCAATTGTATGACTTCCGCTTCACTGGATTCATTCGGAATGTTCCTTAGATGAATAACTCTTGATGGTTTGCCTATAATAAAGAAAGAAAAAAAAAGAATTGTTTATAAAACAAAGAAAGAAAAAAAACGATAAACACAACAAATAATACATATATGTTCTATAAACAAGGACCTGACTAGTTAAACCTTATATAAAAAAAAAGGAAAGTTTGTCTACCATTTTAAAATGTATCTAAAAAATAATATTAGAAAATTTCATGTACATAATATGATATGACCTATTTTAGGTAAACAACAAAGTCTAAAAATCTAATATTTTTAAGGGATGTAGAAGAAGCAAATTTGCGGTGATGGTTGATGATTATGATGCTGGTTGTTGAGGTTCTATAATATATTTTTTTTTTTCATATAGATGGATATCGTAGAAGCAAAATTTTTTTTTTTTGGGTGGTGACTAAAAAATTCTTGTTTAAATATAAAATCATAGTATCTAAACCATCCCTAAAAACTCAAGCCACCATTCAATTATACTCTTTTTGGAAAATTTGTTTAGGGAAATTTTTGACCGCGTTTAATCTCATTTGTATACCCAAAAAAAAAAAAAAAATAAAAACGAGAAGAAAATCGAGAAAAAACACCAAAAATTCCTACCGACCCGTACCGTCATCGTCATCTCGTTTGTTGTTTGCTGGTAATCATATTTACTCAGCGGCTTTTTACTGGCACCATAGCTAATTTATTACTGGGTTGTGGATTGGTTATATATTTTCTAGCACCTTTGTTAGTGAACTAAACAGTAATTACAGGAAAAGAAAGGGTTGCAATGAATTTAAATAAGTTAGATAAAAAATATAGATATATAGTATATAAAATGTTTGTGAACGATGATGATTTTGAACATATTTAACGAAGTGATGAATTTAATAAATTTAACGAAGCAAGTAAAAAAAAAAAAATAAAAATAAATATCAAGAAAAACGAAAACATTATTGAAAATAGAAAATTTTGATTAGATTAAAATTTCTATATAACAAAATTTCTAACTAGAATCTCTGAAATGAACAATTTTTTATATTTTTAATTAAAAAGAAAACAATTTATTTAAATCAAGTGAAAAAAAAATAGAAGTAAATTTGGATATTTTCAAGAATTAAATTATGAAACAATCTTTAAAGTAAATATATCCAATTTTATCGATTTAATAAATATTTTCTTAGTTGGAAATTTTCACTTCATTTTAACATGAAACTTAAAACAATGTTGAAACTTTTCCAAAAAAAAAAAAACCCATAAAATAAATTATATTTGATAGATTGTGGGTCAATTTTATGATTTTATGGTTTATCGGATAACCTCAAAGTTAACTATTAAAATTTTAATAAAGTTTTTCATGGGAAATTTCTTATTAAAGTGTTATTTAAATTATTTTAATTAGAAATGCAAAGTTATTTTATTGATTTTTACATTTTATGCGATATTTCTTATATAAGATGCAAAAACAGAGATATAACTACTGTAAAGTGTTTCAAGTGTAGAGAAGTTAGTTAATACTAGAGGTATCCTTACCTACGTATGGAAACTAAAATATAGCTTAAACCATGGTATAGAAAAGCATTGGCAGTTGGCACACATTAAACGTAGTATTATCAACATTTTCAAATTTTTAATTACTGTTTTTATATTTTGTTAAGATATTTTTAAAACAAAATACAACAAAACATGTCAATTGCTCTTTTGCTATTTTACGCTACTATAAAAAGGCATGGCAATCAGTCTATATATCAAAGTGGCTGAAAAAATTAAGTAGATAAATGTAAACTACCTAAATATTAAGATATTATTCGATGATATTCGGAGACTGTTATATGTCATACCCATATGTGCCTCATAGTATAAGAGTGATTAAACTCTCATATTATGGAAAACTAGAGTTTGTGAAATTAGAAATTAGAATTGTACGACAAACCAAGCAACAAACTGTTCATAAAGACAAAAACTTATAAAATTAAAATATGAAATTCTACTTCATTTTCGATATTTGAAGGATCTTCTAGTAAGTTTGCTAAATCGTAAGCAAGAAAACTCGAACGATCACGAAAAATTACATACCCAATAATTTCCAGGACAAAACTTGAATAGTATAACCGAAAACAGAAATGTTTCGCTTCTCAAAACCCGGACAAAACCGGGCACCAAAACAAAATTCTGCAGATATTGCAAAAACCAGACCATGTCCGAGAAAACCAGAACCTTTGGTAACCCTTTTCTACAGTAACCGACTACTTAACATTTTAATTACAATGAATTTTTAAAAGAGACAACATATTGTAGGTCATTTGGCTACTAAAAATGTATATCCCAAAACTGTATTTGAGATAAAAATTGATGATAAGTTTTATCTTTAAAGTTCTCTAATATAAAAATATGTCAAACATAAATAGTTAATGTTTACTTTAAATTTCTAGCTAAATAATTTTGAATAGAATTCGGATTCTTTGATTTCTATTAGATAGTAAGGATCGTAAGTTCTAAAATGTAGGAAAAAAAACACCAAGATTCTTCTATTTCTTTTCGAAAAACTAATGAAAACCGTTCATAGTAAATCTTTTTAACTTAATTTTACGGAAATATACAGAAAATATAAATATAGAACTATATACCAAAAATGAAACCCTTTCAAATTAAATTCGAAAACAGAAAATCCATTTCAAAAATTACATTTTAAGTAATTACAAATTGTTTTCTTTTTTTTATGTTTTTCTTAATATAAATTACATGATAAAATCATTGATCGAAACATATATATTTAATATATAGGAGTCCTTTCTCTCCATCAAAAGGTCCTACACACAACTCAAAGATTCATTATTCATTGGAATATTATTTGAAAATTTCTATTGTATAAAACGAAAACATATATTTAAGGTCAAAAAATGATTATAATGGAATTTCGAATATGAATATTTATATATGTATCAAAAAAGGATAATTTTATATGAAATATTATACAGTCGTTGTTGCGTTGATTAATTTAATGACTATTAAAATAGGCTCTAAATACCAAATTAAACATATTGAAAATTTTCAAAATATGCTATTTTGCCTTTGATATTGAAAATATCATTAATCGTATATCTTTTGTCAATACCGAGTGTACCAATAAAAATTTAATTGGCAACCATTTTCTTCATCACGACTTTATTTTTAACAAATATTAAAACAATTGGTATGGCATATCATGTACCATAAAATGATGCTTGTTGGCTAATACTAAAGGCACACATAGGGTATTCATACCTTAGTATCGATACTACAGTATAGCCTTGTACCATGGTATAAAAAGGGGTTGGTACACATAAAACATAGTATTTGTCTGACATTTGAAATTCTGCCAATTCAGCGAGAATATGGGAATTTATTTTCGCTCCTTTTAAATCCTCTATATGATTCCTACAAATATCTATAAATTTTGAAGTTTCATTAACTCATAAAATTTTGGGTATTTAATTACTTTTTTCACTTTTTTAAAATAATATTTTCAAAAAAAAAAGTGTAAACATGTGTCAATTGCTCAGCTTACCTACAAAATTTCAGTCGCTATTTTCCGCTTCAATAAAAAGGCGCGACAATCACTAAAGAATAGATTACAGTGGCCGAACAAATTAAGTAAAAAAGGGAATACCACGTACTTTTTCGAATTTAAATACCAGATTTATGCTACGTAGTTGAAATGGTATTCGGCTAGTATTCGACGACACACATATGGTATACCACATGGTATCCTTAAACTATGGTATGAATACACTATGTGTGCCTCTAGTATAACATAATGCCTATACACGACCTTTTTTCTGTTACCGAAACTGTTCTGTTTGACAAATGTCCTGTATAGACCAAATATGTTAGAAAGAAATTTTTGTTCTGACATTTATGTTAGGACAAAAGTCCTAACTGGAATTTTTAACATAAATATTACAAATTCATAATTTAAAAAGGAAATTCTATGCAATGTTAGCTAAATAATATTTATGGTGTTTTAAGAAAGATTAACCCAATAATATTGTTTTTATCAAATTGTCTTTATTTCTTTAACTTATAAAAATTATAAGTCGGCAAATTTTAAATAAATTGCTTCTTTTTGTTTCTCCCTGACATCTTTCCAAATGAAATGTTATAACATAATATGCCCGGCAAAGTATTACTAAAATAAAAATGGCACCAGTTTGAGGTTTTGGCTAACAGAAAAACAGTCGTGTGCAGACACTGCTTACATCTTGAACTGCAATTATCCATTATCACTATCCTTTAAAATTATTCTATTCTACATTTTATCGATAATCTTGGTTTTATAGTTCAAGTGTTATCCAGATGAGGATTGGTAAGAATGTCACTATGTCTGAGGGCAATTGGGCCCAGGTTCTGTGTAAATATATTTATGCTGTAGTCTCAAGTAATAATATGGTTATGCGTTTTCACTCTCGGTTGGTTCTTTTAAAGTTAGAAAACTCAGTGAAAATTTGTTTAAACTATTTCTGCTTTATAATTGCTCTTAAAAATATCTTTTTATCGATAATTAATTTCAAGAAATTTTTACAATCTAAAAATACAAACACCTTTTCTATAACTTAAACCGTTTTATAAATCAGTAACAATAATATTAATATTAATGTTGTCTTACGAAAGAAGCTCAAGGAAATTTTTTATTAAAGATGGCAGAGAGGAATCTTTTAAGTGACACCTTAAGCCTAGAAATTTGACAATCGCTGTTCTAGTTTACTGTCGTTACATCTTGATTGTCAATACATTAATTGTCAATAGTGATTTGTGAAGAAATGTTGACAAGCTTCTGTTGAAAAATAATAGAAATTTTTCTATACTTAGACCAAGTACATCACTGGTTATATGGTTACGTTATTTCCTGTTCATCTTGTAGTTAACATCAGCAATTAAAATCTTATAGTCAGATGAAGATGGAGTGTATTTTAAACGGTATTTCATAATTCCATCTATTTAGAAAAGTTGTACTATTAATAAGAACCATCATAAACAAAATGTGAAAGTATTCTTGAAAATAAATGTTCTAACATAGCTGACAAATTACGACCAAATTTATTGTCTCCAGAGTGCTGAATTAAAAAAGACTAGTATTAAAAATATATATACAAATTTTATTGGGGCACTCTGTATATAGAAGATTATTACTTCCTACTTTAACATTTTAATGGAAATAATTAATAAGTATATTTTTTATCAATATTGTAAAAGAAATAAAAGGAAAAATAAGTAAATATGGATTTTTAATAAAAACCTGGAAGGATATCATAAAGCCTCATCAATTTAATAACATTTTTAATTGCACTTTGGACTATGATTTAAAAAAAGGCTATTTAAAGGTATGATAGCGAAAAAAAATAATAATATTCGTGTGATCAGTTTCAATTACAATTATATCAATTATATTTTTCCTTTTAATTTAAATAAAAAAAAAATATATAAAAAGGACGAATTAATAATAATTTAACATCGAAAAGGTGTGTTCATAAGACTTTTATTTTTATTGACTAATTTGTTATAAAAAGTGTAAAATGGAAAAAGGGAATTTTCATTCCAGAATTTGATTCTCCGAAATAGTTGATATTATCTTCTGAATGCAATAAAAAGAAAGCAGTTATGACCAAAAAAAAAAAACTGCACCTTATTTAACACTATTTCAAGTCAAAGCCAATTTAATTCTAGTTCAGAATTTCTACTTCAAAAATTAATGAAATCTTCATTTAATTAAAACAGTTCTCTGTATCAAAGGACTTAGTCAAAATTCCATGTTCATATACCCAAATTTTTTGGTATGTTGTAGATATTGCTAGTCCACTTAAGATGATATATATTTATGGCATATTTTCCTTGTATAGTGTACGAGGGAAATTGTTTGGTCGACATACTTATGTTGGCTATTGAGAATTTTCAGTACATTTTCTTTTTGAATCTCGATTTTATTAGGTTGTAATGCTGAGGAAAATGGGGGGAGATAGGAGCTTGCAAGCCAGGTCAGTTTAAACATTCATTACGGATGGTATAATTACTATATGTCAGAGTGCACTATAAGTATCCCAATTCTTTCGTTTTTATCAATATAGTAGTTACAACACTATTTACATATAAGGAAAGTTAAAATTATAAAAGAGAAACATTTTATAATATATAATATTGGGTACGGGAATTTTAAATCATCGTTTTCTAATAGATATCGTAAGTAAATTTTATAAAATCGAAGGGACAAAAAGAACAGTATCTGTTCACTGTTTCGCAATAAAAATATCAGATATTTCGTTTACATGATCTTCTTGAAGTCAACTTGAATCCAAAAATCATACATGTAAACCTAAATCGACTGGAATTCGAATTGAGTCGATTCGATCAAAAAAAATTTTCTGAAATATTGCAGATCGACTTCAAATCGACTTTAAACTTTATATTGCAGTATGAACAGAAGTGAAACCAAATCTACAAAATAAAATTTGTTTGCAAGTAAGTGTCTATTTGAAGCTGATTTAAAGTCTATTCTCAGTCAAGCTAAAAAAATCTGGATTGAGTTTCAAGTCCATCTTAAGTCAATTTAAATCAATCTGTTTCTGTTCTTTCAAAATCACCGCTCATCTCTAATATCTAATGCATCTCTAATCTCTAATTCAAGGAAATGATATACTGGAAATTTCAATATCAACATACATACATAATTATGTCGCCCTGCGAATATACCTGATGTTCCAAAGAGATATACAGAAATAAACAGAATACTTGAAAGATTCAACATCGACTAATATACTATACTATACTATAGAGAACTAAAGGCCATCATGAGATGAATTCAGACATTAATAAAGAGTGTCCCAAAATTCACGAAAGATTTGAATTTTGCGCCATTTGTGCGGTAAAGTATTGCCAACGAAAAAAAGACAGCGTGACATCTGACACTTCAGGGTTATTAAAAATGGAGCGCTACACGAAAAATCAACGGGTTTTCATTGTTGTGTAATATTTTAAAAATAATAAGTCATTTCCTGGTCGTGTTATTTCCCGTTTTGGTCATCAGAAGTCGCCACCCAAATCATGCGATTTAACGCCGTTGGACTTTTTTCTTTGTGGTCTTTTTGAAGTCTAATGTCTATGCTAACAAACGCACAACCACTCACGTCTTTAAGGAGCAAATTAAGTGCTGTATCAACGAAACAACGAAATTCAGCCACATTTATGCAAAACGATAATGGAAAAGTACAACAAAAGAGTGCGTATGTGCCAGCAAAGCCGTGGAGGCCATTTATCCGATATGATATGCCATACAAAACCTTATACTGTATACTTTATGAATCAATACAAAATTTACAACTTTTGATTCTAAACCTGTGTTTTCTATCAAAATAACTTCTTGCGTGAATTTTGGGACACCCTTTAGCTGGTAGTCATGGTAGATGATGCCCTTATTAGAGTAAATTACCGTGAACGAAAACAAAATCATATCTTTCAACTACAGTATACGAATTTAATTATTCAATCTTGTTCTAAAAAAAAAAAAACTGTAATGAATTTAACAAACAAATTTTTAATTAAAACTACAAAAATTAAGTAATTTCAATCAAAAATCTTCATTTTTTTTTCTATTTCTCATTTCCATGCATCTTTAGAACCATTAATCCTGGTTTTTTCCATCCACTAATCCTCAATTATCATGTTTTTAATTGAAATTGAACATCTAGAGAAAAAATTATATACAATTTCATAGTAAATATCGGGAAAAATCTATTACAAAAAAGAACAAAAAAAAAGAAAATCTCGCGCGTTTCAAATACGATAATAAAAGTTCATTCTCGTGAGATCAATGAATGATAATCAATCAAAATCGTTCATCCTTTAGATCTATGTATATATATATATATAAATCTATAAAACATACAAGTTTTGTATTAATTTCGAATGTCTGTATAAATATTTTTGTATCTTTCTCTGGCCAGGTTATTCGGAAATTAGACTTTTGATTACTTTATCCCGGAAATGGAGCTTACTGAAAAGCAATAACATAGTTTGCTTGTAAAAATGAGAGAAAAAAAATATAAATACGGACATTTGAATTATTATCTGAGACACAGGGAAAAAAAATATTAATAAAATTGAAGGAAGAAAATTCAATATAGTAAATCTTGGTCTTCACTGTGTACAGGACGACATGTAAAGGGTTTTGTAATAAGAACTTTTTCTTTAATAAGGTCATTCAGTTTTTTGACATAACTGCTGTAGGCAAAGAAAAATAAAGACATGAAGAACCGAGACCTGGATTTGAACCAGAGCCTCATCAGCTTCTAGAAACGAGGTCTTAACCGGTTTGACCATTCAACACTGTAGTTATTAATCTGTTCATTTGCCTTTTTTTGTAAATTCTAAATATTATATTATTCAAACAATATAACAGTTATTCTATAAAACCTTTCAAATCTCAATGCCAATTTGTACTCTAATTTTAACTCTACACTGCAGTAGAAGTTCTACATTTTATTATAATGAATTCAATTTCGCTCGAAAATCGCATAAAAATAATTAAAATACATTATGAAAATGGGCAATCTGAGAAAACCATATTTCGTAAAATAATAGATATTTTCGGTCGTTATAATCGTCCATAAGAGCTTTCAATTAAGAATTTAGTGGACAAATTTGAGTCTACTGGTTCACAACATAACGTGTTGAAGAATACTCAAATTTATCAATTCCACGACGATCTTAACATTAGTCTACGAGCACCATATGTTGTATTTTGCGAAAGAATTTGGCTTTAAATCCTTAGAAGGTTCAATTGGTGCAAGAATCATAGGCAACAGAGATAATTGCTAACGTCGGAAATTTGCTGATTGAATCATTGAACACGGTGTTGGATTTTCAGAAAAAATCATCTTTTCTGACGACGCCTATTTTCATTTGAATGGTTACGTTCATAAGCAAAATTGTCGTATTTGAGCTTCTAAAAATCCAAGCGCAATTGTTGAACAGATCATATTTTGTTGAAAATGAGGCTGGTAAGGCAGATACTGTCAATAGAGTCCGCTTTTTTTGATAATATAGATGCCAATAACTTGTGGTTTCAACAAAACAGCGCAATGTGCCACTCAGCTCAAGAAACAATTGATTTATTGAAAACCAAATTCAATGAACACCTAATTTCGAGTATAGGTGATGTCAATTGGCTACCAAGTTCTAGGGATTTAACATTTAACACCTTTTTTGTGGAGGTTTATAAGAATAATCCAAAAAAAATTGCAGAACTCAAAACCAATATCAAACACGAAATTCGTGAGATAGAACCACAATTATGAAGAAATATGATCGAAAATTTTGTCAAAAGAATCGAAGTCTGCAAAAGTAGTCTTAGTTGACATTCCATTTGTAAAGTGTAGAGTTTATACAACTTATTCCAATAAAGAAATTCGGGATTTTCATCCAGAATGTGTGTTTAATTTAAAATTTAAACAAAACTTTTCTTATTGAAAAACCCTGCACTAAATCGAGTTATATAATATATTTTCAAAAATGAAAAATGTACACAAATTATTTACTTTATACAACATTATTTTAAGTTATACTACAATATATACTCGGTATTTTCATTTTACAATACTTTTGTGTAATTTGGGACCAAATATATAATGAAGGTACACTAAAACGTGAGAATAAAAAAGTCCTTTTCGCACCTGGTGGACATGGTTCTATAGAATTATATTGTTTTTATATTCAAAAAAAAAATACACTATCCAATTTAATTCTTTTGTTCAATTGTACAAATTGTTTTATGGAATGATTATGGTTGCAGAGATGGGTGGTGATAATTGTTTTTATTGTTTTCTTTTCATCCTGAAAATGGATGATTTTTAATTAAGAGAAGAAAGACAAAAAAAAAATTTAAATATTATTGTTTTGTATGACAAAAATAGCAAAAAAAAAAAAAAAAAAAAAACAAATTACCAATTTGGAAATTTAAAGAAATATATCGATATTAATGGCAAAACTGTTGCATCGAATATTGGGACTTATACTAGAGGCACACATAGGGTATTCATACCATAGTTTAAGGATACCATGTGGTATACCATATGTGTGTCGTCAAATACTAGCTGAATACTATTTCAACTACGTAGCATAAATCTGGTATTTAAATTCGAAAAAGTACGTGGTATTCCCTTTTTTACTTAATTTTTTTGGCCACTGTAATCTATTCTTTAGTGATTGTCGCGCCTTTTTATTGAAGCGGAAAATAGCGAATGGAATTTTGTAGGAAAGCTGAGCAATGACACATGTTTACACTTTTTCTTTTGAAAATTTTATTTTAAAAAAATGGAAAAAGTAAAGAAAAAACGCAAAATTTTATCTGTGGATGAAACCTCAAAATTTATAGATATTTAGAGGAATCATATAGAGGATTAAAGAGGAGCGAAAAGAAATTCCCATATTCTCGCTGATATGGCAGAATTTCAAATATCAGACAAATACTATGTTTGATGTGTGCCAACCCCTTTTTATACCATGATACAAGGCTATACTGTAGTATCAATACTAAGGTATGAATACCCTATGTGTGCCTTTAGTATTATACTCTGTTCGATTATTAATTAAAAACCATATAAAACAAATATATAAATGTTTGGTCGAATAAGTTCAATTAATATAGAATTTATAATAAATATGACCGCTGTATATGCAAATTAAGTATATTAATTATTTACTAATTATAAATATACAAGAAACGAAAGTCCTGTAGAGTATATATCTATATATATTTTGTGTTTAGACTATTTTAATATAAATACAATATTCTATACACAGCAAATTACCTTATTAAATTGAGAGTTCTAATTAACTGATAATGCTGATATGATTATTTTTAATTTATTGTATAAATATACACACGAACATAAATTAATCATTAATTTCTGATGGTGTAGTACTATTTGCTGATGATGATGATAATAAAAAAGCTTCCCTCTAATGTATAGAAATGAAAATTCATAGCGAAAATATTTTTCTTTTTTTTTTTTGGTTTTTGTTTTAGGGGTATATAAGTCTATAGAAATACACAACAGTTCATTCTTCTTGAAATGGTAATTTCTATTGCTCGAATTGAATCGTGAAATTTTAGAGATGTTGTCATATATACCGTTGGAAATATTTAAGTTTATTTAATATGCATAATCTAACAGGACATTGCAAACTCAAAGTAGACCTTAAAAAACTAGTACTGGCACTAAATAGCAGCTGAAGATTTTACGGATGGGACAAATGCACATTCCTTCCTACATTGAAAGATTGCTTCGCAGGAGGAGGGAAAATTTGGGGACATACTTCTGCCTAAAAGAAATACAATCTCTTGACCATCTCCAGATACTAACATTGCTTTGAAAAATAGGCTTGGCGGAGGTGCTCTATGCTGAGAATTTAACCAAACTACTGCACTAAAGAATAGGGGAACAATCGATCTCGTAGGTCGGAGTACATAGAATACTATTTAACAGAATCTATAAATTTTTTCTGGTTTTGGTTTAATAGTTAATACAAATAATTGGCACTGCAAGCAAAACAAACGTTTATATTATTTCAAATAATTGTTATATTGTTTGAATAATATTTAGAATTTATAGAAAAAATAGTCCGGAATAATTGAGTTGATTTATCTTGGTTCAAATCCAGATCTTCGTTCTTCACAATTTATTTTTCATAAATAATTGTGAAAAATTATCTAAACACACTGCACTTAAAATCTGTTGAATTTGCTTTATTTATAAATTCTAAATATTATTCAAACAATACAGCAGTTTATCGAAATATAATAATTGCAAAACCTTTCATTTTAAACTTCCAATTATTAGTATTAACTATTTAAGCAAAATGCCTATAATATCCTAGACAGATCTCCGATTTTAATGATCATTATTGCCCAATCGGTCATTAAAACTGAATAATGACCTTTATTTACGTAATAATGATCAATTTTAAGTATCTATTTCAAGCATCATTATTGTTTTTATTATCAAATAAAATTGTGAAGAGGTCCCAAATTTTTGCTTCACACTCTTAATATGGCCATCTACATTTGAACATTTTAAAAATTTCATGTGATTTTGACATGTTTTCTTTTTTCACATAAACTTAAAAGGAGGAAAAATGTTTATTATTCTAAAAATTCCTTAAAATTTACTAAAAATAATTTAAAAAAATTAATTTTATTGAATCAAAATGAATATTTTTGAATTTTGAAAATTATATCCAAAATAGTAATTTTTTGAACCTTTTGGAATGACAAGAATAATGATCATTGTGAAAAAAAGAAGATGTGTCATGGGTCATCCAGAAGTATCATTAAAAAATAATTATTGTAATTAAAATCAGAAATCTGTCTAGAGCATAATTCCTGTACGAGTGTCTTTTAAAAAATTGTATTTGCATTGGGACAGACATTTCTATAGTATATGACTATAAAGTTTATTCTAAAAAATTATTATATAAAATATAACTTACCAACTCCACCTAAAACTGTACTTGGTTCTAATTTAGCTTTTTTTGTTGCCAAATCTTGGTTATTATTGTCCGATGCTGGAGCCATAACTGCTGCTTGACTTAAAAGTTCGTCGCTACCTCTCTGTAAGTTAGATAAAAGAAAGTATATTTAAATAAAATTAGTTTATTTTATTTGGCAAAAAAAAAACGAAAAAAACGTTAAAAACATTAAATAGCTACATTTCTTCTTCTAATATGTTATTTGTTTAAATCGAAAAAGATAAATATTTTTCTCGAAAAAAATTAAACAATATATTTGCATACGTATATTAACAATATATGCCGCCTTCTAAAATGGAAACCGAAAATTTTTGGTTGTCTTTTTTTTTTTTTTTACTTTTTACTTATATATGATGATGATAATGATGATTTACTCCATATCGTCAGTTAATTATACATAGTACATATGTATATAAGATATCACATTATAAAGTTTGTTTCCAACATATAGGTGGAAAAGCTCAAAGAAAAACCACAATTCGTACCGAAAAACCGCTTCAGTATAACAAAAATCCAACCAAAATTGAAATATATATATAGTATATAGTAAATCCTTTAATATTAGAGGGAATATTTTTTGATAAAATTATATAGAATGATATAAATATATTTATATGAAAGAGTCTCTTCCATACACACATATATGTGTGTTCATTCGGAGATTAACATACGAAATAAAATAGAGTTAATGAAATAAAACGAATAAATATTGTGGCAGACCTGGTCTACAGTTTAAATAAGTAAATAGTTGTATAAAAATAAAAACTTTATTTTTGGTGCGAAATAAATGAATAATAATCACTATTTTCAAACGTGAAAATTTCGTACATATAATTATTGCGAGAATTGTTTAATTAAGAAATAGATTTTAAGTTAGTAAAATTTTATTTACTTTTAAAAGCTTTGAAAAGTTTAAAGGTATATAATATATCGTGAATAATTTTTGGTAAAATATAATTAGTTTAAAATGCTTAAGACGTTATTTAGGTCCTTTATTTCTATTTAAATGTACAAATAGTAAATTTTTATTTCATATTAAATAAAGCACATAATAAAAGGTTGAGTCATAAATAATTGACGTTTTTAATTGATTATTTTAACGAGAACAAACTTTAGTATTTATCTATTAGTTATTTAAGAAATGTGAAAAAAAAACACTTATAGAAAATATTGGATAGGCCAAAAACTCATTTTCATTTTTGATAATAATAACCCACTAAAGACATTGGAAGAGTCCAATCGACGTTTGATAACATATTGAAATCAAGTGTTGTAAAACATTAAACAGAAGCGTACAGAATTTATGAATCGCAAAGGTGTGGTTGGCTCGCAGCAAACAATCAAAGTATCATTTGTTTCGGTTTCTACAAAACTCTTTTAATATCGTAAATTTATGTTCAGAAGAAGCCGGTGTAAGTGACGACTTGTCTCCGTTTTTCGCATAGACAAATTCAAAAGTTCTACAGCGACGAGATAATGGCGCAGCCAGTAATATGGCAAAAGTTCATTGACCAAACTGGATAATGTACCTGTGCTCTCAGGGAAAATAAAGATAAGTTGACAAGAGACGATTTTAATTGTTAAAATTGCTAAATTACTAAATTTCAATAAAATTTATCACCACCTTCAAAACTTTAGAAAATTAACTTATACCAGTTTTATCGAAAGAAGGGGCGGCAGAAAGAACCAAATACTGGGATAAAAGCAGGCCAAGGGACTCCTCGGGGAGTATAACTAGAAAAGATTTAAAGCCTTAACCAACACGAACAAAAAAAAGATAAGGGTACTAACAGGAATACTAACAGGACATTGCAGTCAGACTCAAAGTGTACCCTAAAAAACTAGAACTGACACTAAATAACAGCTGCAGATGCTATGGGTGTGATGAAGATACTCCAATGCACATTCTTTCCGACTTGGGGGCATATTACTTCTCGCCAAAAGAGATACAATCTCTTGTTGACCACTCCGGATATTAAAACTGCTTAGGAAAATATTGCCTGGAGGAAGTGTTCTAGAATGGGAATTTAACTAAACTACTGCACTAAATAATAGAGGCTACAATATATATATCAAACGTCGCAGTACAAGCACACTCCTTAACCTTATCTAATCTAATCTAATCTATGCTAGTTTTATAAAGTTTTTGTATCTCATAAAAAACGAAACGACTTTTTGGCCCATCGAATATTTATGGTGTCTATTTATCAGATGTGGAATTTCCGATAGATATAAAATCGGAGACGTGCTCTATGTGGTGGTAATGATATTTAAGAACTTTCAAGAAATATAACATTAAAAAATAAACTACCTCCGGCATATAAGAACACCATAGAATTCCTAGTCGGAATATAACACACGTCATTCCACTCGAGAAATAAGTCCCAGGAGTTCTCGCAAAACAATTATTTATGACTCCACTAAAATAATTATAATATGTTCTAGGCATACTCTTCCTTCAATTCCTTCGAAAAATATTGATAAGAGCGCATATATTTATTTATATGGAAAACATAAGATAAGGAAATGTATGTCTCTCTCATGTTACATATCCTTTTTATGAATAACAAAAAAAAAAGAAAAAACCATTACACAAAAATCCTTCTTCTATTAATTTTGTTTCCTTTCTATACAGAGTATTTTTTTTTTTGCTTTCTGTGGTGTTTATTCTTGTTGTCACCTTTCCTGTATGTGGTTGATAAACTTTATATAATATGATGTCTTTCTTTTTTTTTGCTCTACAAAAGGACATGTATACAAGGAAAGTAAGTTTTATATGTATCCTCTTTTTCTGAAACGACGACCCAGTTTCTAGAACTGCGATATTATATTTAAAAAAAGGAGGAAGAATAGAAAAAAAGGAAGAAAAAAAAAACAAACTTGACATGATGTCACCATATCCAGTTTATAAATGATGATATAGTCAACGTTTGCTCATTACATAATATTCATTCAATGACAACAAACTATATCATATGAGGCTAAAGAAAAAAATACAATATTGTTCTTGTAAAAGGTTAAGATAGAAGCAAAAATGATATTACTACACATATACCTACTTATAATGTTGTTTAATATAATATTTTCTTGTATTTTTTGATGTCCTTTACTCTATATGAGAGATGGTGGTTTTCTTTTCTTCTTCTATAATTTCAAAAGTATTTTATAAAGGAACGTCGTGCTTTATAAATGTTCAATATTTGACTGGTTTAGCATAAATTCTAAACGTTTCTAAATGAGATATGTTTAAAATGGAAGGAAAAAAAAAAGGATATTTTCTTTTTTTTTTTAAGAAGGATAAGAAGAAGTTTTTTAAAGTTTTGAATAAACAAGTCAAAACTTAACCGAAATATAGTATGTGAAACTTTTTCCGCAACATTTTTAGGAATAGAAAACTCTTGGCATAGTAATAACGACATATTCTATTCGAATGTGGGACACATTTACATTGCATTCAGTTGACATGTACTTTTACATTAATTTACATATACATATTTGTAAAAGATTGAATTTTTATACAAAACAATTTAAAGCAGTTTTTAATGATGATAATTTTAGGACTGCATTATAAAGTCTTACATATTTATTCCGAAACTTGATTGGAAAGTTCGTTATAAGGAAAAGTTCTAGCCTGTACGGATTTTCATGTATAGGCGAGTTACGAATTTACAAATTAGCAACTGGGATTAGCAATATCAATTGTATGGGAAGATCTACAATAGTATATTAGCAGCCTACTCTTCGATATCTGATTGGCCATCGCCATGGCATATATTATACAATTTTAAGTAACGAAAAAAATGATGATAATTAAAACGTAGCCTGAACATATAAGAAAATGTCGCCCAGGCCGTTATCGATATCGTCTACGCTGAGAACTGGCTTTGATAAGAAATAAAATTTAAGAGTTCACTTTCGAAGGACTCAGATTAATTATGAAAGTGTTGCTTGAAAAACTAAAGTAGAAGTTTTAACATTCGCTGCCTTATACTAGTAGATTGCTGGACCGAAAACAGAGGTGTAAGGATGTAAGTTGTTTCACATTTCTGATTCGACCAAACTGTAAAGCTGAAATCATATTAGCCGGAGCACAGTATGGGAAAATTAAAAAAAAAAATTGGACTAATCCAAGCTTAGGCACGTCAAAGCCGTTCAACCAATACCTTCTAGATATTTCATCAGGCCACCACATAGAGCAAAATGACGTCTTAACTTCAAATGTGTGGAAAAGAGAAATAATTGTTAAACACGAAGATTAAAAGAGAGAAACAAGCTATTAATGCAAATTACATTAGAAACGTGTTTCTTTATTTTAGCCTTCGTGCTTCGTAATTATTTTTCTTCTTCATTATTACTAAATAATTGCTAAATCACAGCATGTTAAAAAATATAAAAAAATGTTGCTTGGACAATTTCAAAGATTTTTTTTTTGATTCCTTTTCTTTCCTTTTTTTTTGGTAATTTGATCAAATTAGCTACACTTTTTTATAATTAAATATCTTAATTAACATAAAATTATAATAAACATGTCATTCATATTGAAATCAAGCGCAAATTTAATAACTTTTATATAAAATATTTGTCTTCACCAGAAAAAAAAAGATTCATAAATAAGTGTTTTTCTCATCAGTTTTCATTAACCTAAAACTAAACCTTTTCTTTTTCATGCTTAATCAAATACAATACCTACAAAACGAAAAAATATATTATTATATAATTTAAAACGTAAATTTAGTCATCATAATGTTAAAAACGAAAAAAAAAATTAAATAAAAATATAATGTTGACAAATTTTTCACAAATTTTACTGTGCCACGTCTGTTTAAATCAGTTAATTTTCAGTTCTCTGTCTCTAGATCTTAACTCGTCCACATCACACTACACCACACCATCATCAAAACATCATCCCTTATAAACAAAAACTCTCTCTAATTAGACCAAATTAAAAATAAAAAATTGCCCGCACTTAAGCTCGCGTAGTTAATACATACCGAAAACAACGTAATATATAGTAAAGTGAATGAAAAAAAAAACCGCGTACCTATACTTGTATCCTTTTTTTTAATATTATTTCTTTGGAATTTTTTACAAAAGGTTTCTTCACTGAAAATTACATGATATATTTAAGCCATTCATTTATCCATTTCATGAAAAGATAAACTTAAGAATTTAACCACATCGCAAAAGAGGACATGGACAAATTTCATATTCTTCGTGATAAAATACGTGAATATATATATATATATGATATTTAAGAAAGTCATTTCATATAATTTATAGAGAAGAAAAAAAAAATGCCACCCCATTCACTCCTTTTTATATTGCATAGGAAAAATTCTCATAGGAACTAAACTGTTTCTTTCTATACTATTTAAAAATGATGATGAAAATAGCATAAAAACATAGAAATGAAGAGGCGATGTTTTCCACTCCAAGGATTTTTCTAGTTATATATATATATATATATAAAATTTTGCTGTGTTGTTCAGTGATGCGAATTAAAAATATTTTAGAAAACCTTAAGTTAAGGTGATAAATATATCAAAGCGGTAATCAACCGACAGTATTATAAGTAAACCAACCATTTCGGGGTTTTACAATCCTTCAAAAAAAAAAAAAAAACCTTCATTGTATTTGAAATGTTTGTAATTTATACAAGTCATTTGAGAAATACTAAAATAAGAAACAAAAAAACTTTATAGATAAAGTCATCTTTTATAAAGGTGTGTGTTATAAATATTAGAAAAAGGATGAATTATTTTCATATAAAATCGAAAAAGAATAATAAATTTATTATCATTTAGGTATAGAAGTGTTTTTTTTAGATCAAAGGGTTCACCTATTTGAAAGGATACCAACCATAAGAAAAAGGGTCTAGACTGAATAAATGTTTTTGTTATTACAAAATAACATATCGAATACAATCAATTTGGGTAGTTGTCATTGCTATTTAAATCAACAGGGGTAATCCCTTTCCATTTTGGAAATCGAAATAGACCATTGTATTAGGTGTATTTCGGTGTTTTTTTTTTCTATATAAAACCATAACTATTGGATTGTTGCGGAAACTTTGTGGCGATTTCTAGAAGATGACATTGGAATATATAGCAATATTTTAACTTTGTTAAAAACATATGATTTGTATACATATTTTGTAAAAGAAGACATTTTAACCCAACTTTAAGAAAAGAAATTGTTCGCAATAAATTGATCCTTATCATTTTTGTACACATTTTGAAACAATTGATGCTTTTCTTCTATTACCCGGAAGGGCAAACACACCTCACAAGCAACAAAAAAGATATACCCTGTTTTATCTGATATTACAGCTTCAGTTTACCTCTTATTCAGATATTTACAAAATTCTCTTAACGACAAGAACTTCAATTCTTCGGACGGCATTAAAAATTAGGACAAACTCCCGACAGTATAAAATTCACGATGATTTTTATTTCTAAAGTTTTTAACTGGAAAAAGGGCTAATTAAAAATAATGATTCACTATATGAAATTTCGTCGATAGCGTCGATAATAATATTTATTCTTAAATCACAAAATCCGGTTGAACCCACGCACCGAAAGAAAAAGCCCTCAGGCGCGCTTGTAGATATTCCAAAAAGCAAAATATGTACGGACAAACCAGGACATCTTGGAACTATAGGCCTAACATTCAAGTCAGGTACATGTGAAATTTATTTCATTTTATGGAAATAAAGCTAACGAAGCCAGGAAAAAAACAGATATATGTTATGATATTATAAAGGATTTTTTGTGGATTCAATAGCATTAATTACTATCAAACTTTCTTCAATTTATGTCTAAAATTTTAAAATTCCAAATATAAGTGTCCTATGAGACCAACAGAGTTATTCGTTTAGATAATATCCGAATAATATGTTATGCGAATAGCATTTTAACAAACTATTTTAAAATTTAGTTCATTTGAAAAATAATCTTTCTTAAAATCATGTACTAAAAACGAAATAGCTGAAAAACGTAAATTTCTTCTAATTAAATATTTTGGAAATATTATTGTTTTCATGCCATATCCTAACACTCTAAATGACTAGCAACAAAGAATACATTAAAAAATAAAACATTGGTAAAATCTGTTGAATCCTATTTCAGTGTTATCCTTTTATACAATTACATACAACGAACATAATGAAAAACGATTTTCAATATGCAAAATTCTTCTGTCATAGAATGCTCATGGGTTTTCGTTTCTCTTTGATATTACAAAAAGATTCATTATAATACAAGTATAATGTTGTAATATTGTTATACGGAGGAAAATTATTTCATATGTAAATGCATTTTCTATAGAGTCCATTTTCATGTAAACTACAAAAAAACTCAATCTACACTAAATTTTATATAAAATGAACCTTTCTCATGATGAAAATTCTTGGAAATTTTTCATTGATAAATTTCATATGTGTATATAGAATAAATCATAAATATAGTTCAAAAATTCATATCTACTTATATTTCTAACAATATGAACATTTTAGGATGAAATTAGATATTATTTGCATAGTAATTTTCCTGATAATTGATTTAATTGAAAGCAAACGTTGAAATTTAAATACAAACAAAACCGTCTATTTATTAGAATGAAATGAATTTTATATATAATCAGACGATGTCATTTTCAAAATTAAGATCCTATCAACATTTAATATTCCATTGAGAACTAAAATATGACGTTAAAATGTCAGTTTTTGTCAAACTTTTCAAGAGGATTATTTAGAATAGTTCTATAAATGGAAAAGATTAGGGAATATAGTAGATAAGTTTTATTGAAATTGATTTTTTTGTTTTGTTATATTTTCAAATTTAGTTCGTCACTGTTCAAATAATAATCATTTGTATGGTCATCGACTAGTATACTTAAGGTAAAAGAAACACGACCAGAAACTTTTCTCTCTCATAACTCTCCTAAGGGAAACCGAAGTAAGACTAATCATAAAGTATATAAAGCCAGGGAAGCAACCAGAATTAAGTAGAAAAAACACGTTGCAATAAGTGAAAAAGAGTACGAACAGTTTTCAACGGGAAAATGTGTTAGGAAGAGGGAGATGAAATTCTTTTAAAAAAGCACGTGGATGACATCCCAAAACTCTTTAAACTCTTCTTTTTTTTGGTATTTGTGCATTAGCATATGAAATTCACCTTCTTTCCTCAGATCATATTTATCTTTCAACCATATATACAATAGGAAGTTATCTATGTCAGCAGTAGATAGAAAATTATTTGAAAATTTACTACCGAAATCTGAAAAACGTCGTCACGACCGAGATAGGAAGTTGGGGTACTTTCTAGTTACTACTTTTTTGGTGAAACAAAGAAATGTCTTTTTTTTCTTCTAAATGGTGGAACACTATGTTTTTAGTCTTCAGAGATGAATAAGTTTTTGATGTTTAGTGTTTTAATGTATAAATTTTGTCCTTTCAATATTTCAAATTACTAAATGTTAAAATATTGTCAAATATAGGACATAAAGTTATGCGGCAAGTTTTCTATATGCATTTCCATTATCTTTGCTTGTACTGATGAGGTTAAGGTTCGATACCTGGATTACTTTTATATATAAAACTTTGTTAATGTTTAGCCATCCTTTAGAAAAATACCGCAACTGAAATCTTTACAAATTTTTACTTTAAAAAACAAAATTTTTTAAAAAATGATTCTAATCAAAATTTTCTTTCTTTAAAAAACCAAAAAGAAAAATTAAAAATTTTCCTTGAATATAAAAACTTCTGTTTACACATTTTCTTCAATAAACTCGACGATTTAACGAAAAAAGAGCGCGTTATACAATAAAATGCTTTTATGCGACTCCCAAAAAAAAAGAAGGAAGAAGGAATTCAGACCATTTCTTTTTGGTACACATTATTATATAGTTAACAGCCTCCTCACAACCACCATTACAAGTGGAAAAAAAAGAAAATTATTTACGTGTTTTACCGTAAAAACAAACATCAGAAAAACAAACTCATTCTTAAAATAAGATGAAATGAAAAGATTGAGGAAAATGTTAAAGACAATATGTGGTGAAGAACCAACCCGTCATCCAAGATACATCTAGAACGTACGTAATATACATATGTATATATGTGTAGTAGGCATTTTTTTCTTCTTATGTTTAAAGGCGATAAAATAAGCACTTTGAAAAGTACATAACAGTAACAATATTCTAGTAGAATAGAAAAAGATGTAGTACTTCAAAATACTTCTTTTTCTGTTAGGTATTGTTGAAGGTGTTATATATGAATAATACGAAATATTGATCAAACAATTTAATGGTACTCAACAGGTGAAACGCACCAATAACACTTGATTCTTGAGAGATATATATATATAATTATATGCATCAAACACAAAAAAAAAAAAAATAAAAACAAAAAAAAAACCACGGATTAAGAATTCAGTATATTAACTTATGTTCTTTTAGACATAAGATTCAAAAAAAGAAAAAAAGTAAAGTTAAACATATAAGCGCAGAAATGAAACCGTCTCTATACTTTTCCTATTTGTCCATATAAAATTTTACATACGTAAAGATTTCGTGAAAGGCGACAAGATTAAGGAATAAGATGTAGGATTCTTAAAAAGAAAAGACATATATTGTTGGTTGGTATCTAGTTAACAAAACAATCTGTAACGTAACATAATATAATATGTGTGTCTAAGAAAAATATATATTCATATATGTTTATATACCCAAAATTTATTATTGTTGATGTATGTTTACATATATTGTACATTTTATACTATATATGGAATATATATATGTTTTAATGCATCCATTAAAGTAGCATATTAAATTAGAAACTGTTATTAGAATATGCTTTTAAATGGGAGAAACGGTTTATTGTTAACCACCGTCAAGTACTCTATATATACCATCATTACCCATCATCATCATATATATACTTGTATATATATCATAACATATAACTACATATCCTTTTTAATGGAAAAGAAACAGAATGGGATATTTTTGGATGAAATTTTCTACTTTGAACAAGAGAACCTTTTCGAAAATGTCAAGTATGTATGTCTGTATGTAATGTAGTAAAATCATTGCTTTTCATAATCACTAAAAAGGATTTTATAGAGGAAAATTTCAGTTGGTACGTTTCTATGAATTTAATAATAATAAGTTATGAATAATATATGAAAATACTAAAAACCTCATCAAACCTTCTCCAAAAATAAAAAAAAGAACAGAATCATTGGAAATTAAAAATTCTCATTTAACCTTTTTTGACTTTCGTTATTACTCAAGTAATTGTTAATTCATAAAATGCAAGCAGAAAAAGGTCAATGGAACTTGTATAATGATATTTTTGGTTCATGAAATAATTGTATATGTGTCTGCCCATCTATGACCATAATTACTTTCGAAACTAGTAATATATACTATCCTAAAAATTTTGAAAACAATGATTAAGAAAATCTCTACGAAACAGTGTCGTTTCTTTTTAGTAGTATAAATGAAATAATTATAAAGTTTCCTAAGACAATAGTCTTACATCAAAAATATTTCAGAAATCTATATTAAATTAGAGTTGAAGTTCATATTTCCCTTAGTTAGGGTTCGAATACAAAATATTTTTTGACAAAACTTTTTATCATATATCTAAACCTTAAGAACACAAACTGCTGCTTTTGACAATGTTTAGAATAATAGATGGAGTATAAAATAGTGGAAAGCTAATGTCTAAATCACAAATACAAATCGAAAATATTTATTTCATATGGAAATATTGTATTTTGTTAGTTTTTAAATAAATAAATTGTCCGAAATGTATTTATAGGTCGAAAAAGTGTGCTAAAGTTTCTTAATTAACAAATTTCATTTAGATAACTTAAAAATAGTATCAAAAATTCTACATCAGTAATGGGTGAAATGTCAGTTCTAGTAAATTTACATCAGAAAAATAAAGAGTTACATATTTTCAGGAGGGTATTAAAATTACTTTTGATTATGACAGATAAGTATTTCTATTTCTATAAGACTAAAATGGCAATAGATCGTGTAAAAAAAACAAAAAGATAGAACTATAAACCATAACATCTAAGATATTTAAGGATCTAGAAAAATTCATTACGAAAAAAGTATCATTTTATACCATAGATATAGAGAAAGTATTTTATTATTACTCCTCTTATTCCTGCTTTTAGTATCAAAATTGTTAATTTATCCTCGATTTTCTGTGTTTTTTTATGAGACCGATAAAATATAACGATTTGGAAAATATGATACCCATACTTTTAGGTCAAATAAGCATTCAAGAGGTTAATTTGGATCAAAATATTGTAATAGACAAAGAAAAGCAAAAAAAAAACAATTAGTAAAAACATATTCGTTATTTTTATGTCAAAGTTTTGTAAGATATTTTTACATTAAAAATAAAAGCATATATGTAGTTATTATTAAAGATGTATAATGTCAATAATGTCAACATCTAATTAGTGAAAAAGGTAAAAAAAAAAAGGAAAATTGTTTACGAAGAAAAATATGAGAATAAACAGTGTATCCCTGGAGCCTACATGTCTGATTCTTTAATAATAAGGGTATAACATCCCATTTCGTCCAAATGTAAATACATCATTATCTTAAAAACTTGCCCGAAAAATGTCTAGGAAAAGAAAAAAAACCACCTCTAAAGAATAACTGGATAAGAACAATGTACATATTTTCTATCCTTTATCAGTTTTTTTTTTTTCCTACTTTCCTTTTTAACGGAAAGAAAAACTGAAAATCGTGTTCTTATAACAATAAGATCTAGTAGATGTAATACTATAAAAAAAAAAAAAAAAATATTCAACATCATATAAGAAGTTTTCAGAAAAAAAGGGAACTTGACACATGCCAGTCTTTAGGAAATTTAAAAATATACATATATAATAATTCTTTCGTTGAAATTTTTTCCGACTTTTAAACGTTAAAGAGACTAGAAATATCGCCCAAGAGAGAGAACCCAGTTTACTTCTTGTTGTTTTTTTTTTGCTTTTTTTTGCTTTTTTGGTTTTACTATTTTGCCCTTATTTTTGTGTGTGTATATATATGTTGCTAAGGTTACCATATTCATAAAGTATAAGTCTTACAAGGTAAAAATTTTCTAACCTTACCTTATCTATCCCCGAAAAAATATAATATATAAAAGAAAGAAAAACGTAAAGTAGTAAAGTGCCTATATCTAGAATCTTGGTAGTCGTCATGTGGTATGTTGTTTCTTAGCAAACAGTGTATACTGCAAACTTTTAATGGAAAGTATCTATTTCCAGAATGCAGAGTACCTTATCCAAGATGGATGTTTATACTTAACGAAAGAAAATATGATACAAACACATATATATATATATATATATTATTAAAATACAAATCCAAATATGTATCTAGTTGCAAAAAAAAAAAAAAACAAATAAAAGCTAGGTGGGTAGATTTTTTTTTATATTCTTTTTTTTTGGGGAAGCTTTTTAACAAATGAATTTTATGAAAGAGTTTGTTATATTTTTTTATTTTACAACAGCCGTTTTTTTTTTGTTTATATTTAATTTTACTACTTTCTTTTTAAATTTAAGGATACTATTTTTCTAAAAAAAAAAAAAAAATAGAATTTTTGAAAGTATTTTATGTAAATTGTAATTATTTACGTGATAAGAACAAATTTACAAAAATTAAATCACTTTCATATGAAAAAGGATCGAAAAATTGCATACATCTAGGCGGGAATTAAAAATTAAATTTTATTCGAAAAATATTATTTTTCTAAAGTTTTATATATAAGAAGGAAAAAAATGAAAATGATTATAAAAATTTATGAAAAATAGATTGTATATAAATGAGTATCGTTGAATATAAATATACTCGAAATTTATCATTTTCAAAAAGAAATCCCATATTTTCTTAATATTATATGTTTTTAAAAAGTGTTTCTTATATTACCTTCATCGATATTATTTGAAGCCAAAAAAAAAAAAAAAACGAGAAATAAGAATTTTATCACTTGAAAGATATATTTTCCTTTGGTTTATACTACTACAGGGTTTGATGGGGTTGATAGGGTTGATGTGTTTGCGATACTAAAATATTCATGATTATCCTCATTTTCTTCTCCAGAAACGTAAAAAAAAAGAAACATATAGAAATAAATGATTGTGGATTAAACGCCATGAAAATAGATGTTTTTTTTTATAAAATTTACAGAAGAAACAAAAAAAAACACTGTTTGATTGGATAATTGAGTAGACAGGAAATAAATTAATATGTGAAAAATTAAATAAGGTATATAATACCATGCGTGCAAGTAAATCATTGTAATAAAATAAGATGGAAAATAAATCGACCCTAACATCACACTACACCTCCTTCTCATGTAAAGCAGGGTATTCTCAAAATAGGAAAGAATATTAAATGGTTTATTTTTTCCAGTTCTTGTTAACTAATTTACTTTATTTGTGTTCTTCACATATATATATATATATAAATATATCTTAAAGGTAAGATCTTTCTCTCTTCGTACATTAAAATTTCAAACATAATATTCATAAAAAGACGAAATAATTAGAAATGTAGATCGTAACCATTATTTTCTACGTTTTTTTTTTTTTTGTGGATATGAATATGTAAACTTCTTTCTTTTTTTTGTAAAAAAAAAGAAGCAAAATATCAGAGGTAAATGGTGGTTTCCATTTCTATTCTTTTTGGCTTTAGAAATAGGTAAAACTCTCAGTCCCGCATGAATATGTATATTTGAAATTGTATAGAAAAAAAAAATTGCCTAAGTGTACAATTTCTTATAAGAATCATTTTGCTTCATCCTTGATCTTCTCTTGGTAAGTATACTATATATATATATCTAAATTCCCATGCATAAATGTTTTTTATTTGCAAGATATATAGAAATATCTTTTTACATTGTGCGGCAAAATACTTTATTTAAAATTCAATTACAATTTCTAAGAAAAGCAATGTGAAATATATATATATACAGTATAAATGTTGTAAAAGCATTTATATATGTATATATATAATATCCTGAGACTAGTATATTAATGTTGTCGAGTATATCTCTCTAAAGTGCACTCTAGTGTTCAATGTTCAGTGATAGAAATATGTGACCTCTTCGTTTTAATATGAATATCATATAATACAAATCGATAGGAAAGTGTATCCTTTCCATATATACATATATGTATATAAAAACTCATCTGACATGGATAACTATATCTTTAAAAAAATATATATATCTCAAAGGTGGTATTTTTGAAAGCCTAACAAGGGTGAGAATCAAGTTATGTATTTTTTTTCACTTCTGAAAGATATAACTAACTGATAAGGGTAACAAGTCGATGCAAGTAAGTTACATATTTTATATCTAGTAAAGTGATATTATATGTTTTTCTAGTCACATATAATATGCAGTTTTTCTTCCTCATATGAGACTATAAAATATTTGAATGCACTTCACGTACTTCTCATAGTAAATGCGATTAAATATAGAACAGATATTTCTGAAATGAAATAGATAGGAAAAACAAGGTATAAAAATGTTACATCCTTTAAGTTTAAGTCTTAAACTTAGATAATTTTAAGTTAGATTTTTGGAAATTTTCAATATTTGAAAATAGTATCGTCGTTATTTTTTTTTTTGTGACAAAAATTTAGTAAAGTCATATCATTAGTCTGTGTGTGTAAAGTGTAAAAGTATTTATTCGTTTTATAGGAAATAAATATTTCTTAAAGAAATGTGAATATGAAAAAGTAGGATATGAATTTAAATAGTTTTTTGAAATATGTTTAAAAAGACGAGAAAAATTGAATAATAAATTTCAAAGCTTTGAGCAAATATTTAAAAATTTCATGCATGACAAATGAATATAAATTATAACAAGAAAATGTTTTATATAAAATGCAATAAACTTTATTGATTGCAATTTAAATATAAGACGAAAATGCAAATGTATTAAAAAACAATTCTAAAAAAAGATTTTAAGAAGGAAGGAAAAAAAAACAATAAAATATAATGTTAATATTTCCCTAATGAACGCACAATTCTTTAAGATTCAGTGGAGTCGAAACTATTTAAATGAGACTAAATGTTGTGCTATCCACAAATTTCGTGCCGATTTTTAAGGCGAGTTTATTTATTCTTATAAATTAGTATTCAGCGTTTTGTTTCACAACCTTTCTCCATTTTTCGTGCAACTTCAAGATTCGATCCTTTGAGAAATTCTCAGCTTTCTCAGCTAAAAACTCTTCAAAGTGGTTTTTATTGTCGACCCAAAGAATTGACGATCTTATCGTTAAGAGAACTTTCTAAAGAGCTGAATAAGTGATAATCTGCTGTTAGGTGAAACACCGCAAATTTTATTTTTGCCTTTCCGGTAATACTTGTACAAAAGCAGTAAATCTCTAAAATGACTTTTCTTGTCTACCATTTTCAAAAAAGGTACAAAGGTTCTTAAAGGTGCATTAAAAATAGGTTCTTTCAAAATATGTCTGCAATGCTTTCAATAAGGTTAATATGTTGAGATTTGTTCCAATGTTATGAAGTTTCCGGACCACCTCCGTTATCTAGAACTCCTGTTACTAGTATTGATTGGAATCGTGTGATTTTACATTTATTTTATATTGTATGAACAAAGTTTCTAAATGTAGAAAGTAAACTTGATCATAAAGTCAAATATAATCATAGATAAAGAAATTATGATGAAAATCGGGGAAACGAAATACTATGTTAAATGGAATTGAATTGTAATCATTCAAAATACTTCAAAATAACTTCTAAAGAATTTAACCAAACGAATCCTAAAAGTTTTCCCAACACTGGCTTATGTTAAAAGCTGGTAAAAGCAACTAAATAAAGTTTATGCATGAATTCTATAAACGTACAAGGAGAAGAGAAAAAAAAAATAAACTTAGTACATATTTTGCAGACGATAAAGCAGGGATCGCAGGTGGCATAGAGAGACGGCGACTTATTAAAAATATGAAATTAATATAAAAAATCCCTAAGAGAAAGCTTTTTTTTTCGTTTCGTTTCTTCTAGTCTTTTAGTTAGAAGGATGGAGAAAGTCATTGAATGTTGTGGTGGTGGTTGTTTCATTTAAAATGAAGTTTACTTCAGTTTTTTTTTTTTGGTTTTTTTTAGGGAAAGGGGGCAACGTTTTAGGGGTTCAAATTATTAATTTTTTTTGGATTTAAAGAATGAGAGAAAGTTTGGAATTGAATTTTAGTGTATTAATTTAAGTTGTTTTTGAAAGAAGCAAAAAAAAAAAAATCTATTTAATGAAATGTAGTACAGGCTTTCTTTGCCATTGTAAATAAAACAGGGTGGCAAACATTCTTAAAATAATGTTGTTTTTTGATTTTTATTTTTTTTCATAGTAAAATAAAATTTTATAAGAATATTTTCTTTAAGAAAAAAAAAATGAAGAAAATTCTATTTCTTTTCTATGAACGAATATATTATATATACAATTTACATATTATTCTTTAAAATTGAAAACTTTATATACACATATGTAGGTATACTATATAGGTATTTACCTGGATTTTTTGGAAGAAAAAAGATGTATATATATATATAAATATATATCTTATAAAGGGAAAGAACATTTTCAAATCTTTGTAATGAGTTTTCAAATAAATGCCTCAAGCTAGAAAGTTACTAGCAAAAAAAAAAAAATGCGAAGAAAAACTTGAGATATTCTTCTTTTATATACGTTCGTTGTCGTCTTATATATACACACACACCCATATACATTTTCCTAAATAGAATATATCCATAAGAATATAAAATATTACAACCAAATTATAAAATTTCTCTATACAAAGGCTAATATAGAAAGGCTCCTATTCATATTTAATGCTATTTTAAAGGTAAGTATAAGCATCATCATTATTGATGTACAAAAATGAAAAAAAAAAAAAATATGTAAGCATCTCTCATTATATTAAAGTCCTATCATCTTCAACCAATAACAATTTAAGTGTAACAAAAAAAGAGCTATTCTGTTTCGTTATGCGATAAAATTTATAAAGGATCATAATTTTATAGAAAGAAAAAAAAAATAATAATAATAATAATAATAACGTAAAGAAAAGCTAGATAAAGTGTCATCAATGTATCTATTATGAGCTAAACAAAAAATTATATTTAATTTTGTTCGTTTTTGACTAGATTTAAAATAAAATATATAATCGAATAGAATCTTATATGTATGAAATAGCCAGGAATCGTATCTATTAGTCGCTTGGGTACTAGTACCTCTAAACGAATTCACTATAATCTAGTTAATCATTTGTCTAGGTTAGGTTAGGTGAGAGTGACGTCCGTTTGGTTTCACATAGACCATATTGGGTTCATAGCGTTACCACATAGTTAATTGACATACGAAAGTTCCCATAGTTTTGCAAGTTGATTTCGAATCATGAAGCCTAATTAGTGTTAGGCTAAAAAGTTGCGGTTGGTAGGATCATTCTTAAATTGTACCCAGAGGCCTTCTCTAGAACTTGAAGAAAAAGTTGCCGTAGGATTTTCAACAGTGTCCTTCCAAATATCAGAGCAAATGTTCAACGAATTTGACCTGATTTGGTTCCCCACGGTTTCTGCAATGAGTAATTGTAGAGATTTGGAGCCTAAGTACATGCATCCCAATAAAATAGTGATCGGTGTAGATATCTGTCACTGCACCACGCGCGCGTTTGTGCTAGTAGCGAGTTAGTTTTCTTCTTATCATCATTTGTCTAATTAAATTAATTGAATATTATTTAAACCATATACAACGCTTAAAATTCCTAAATATAAAAAGTGACCACTTGAAAATACTCTTACGGATTCGGCTCGAAGGACTAAATTCCTTTATTTTCTTGCAATAATTTTAATTATTAATTTTTCTGTTTTTAGTATTTTGGTTGTTGTTTTTACTTTCAATAGTCAGTTTGAGAATAATGCAATGATTAGGAACTCATAAATATTTATTTTGAATCCTCCTCATGGATAAAATCTTATTCTATTAGAAATTTCTAAGAATCACAGAACAATTCAAATCGGTATTATTATTTTAAAGATCGCTGGTTGCCCTTTCTCTCTAATGGCGAGGTTATTTTAAGGTCTCAAATGAACATTGTTATTTTACTTAAAGAAAGTATTCACCAGCAGTAAAAGGACATCCAGCGATCTTCAAAATATCAATAATTAATTTCAGTATGAAATACTTTTTATAATAAAATACATATAAGGGAAACTCTGGTAAATATGATTAATGTAAAAAAAATCAAAGTTTTTCATAGAAAAATTATTGAAAAAAAAACGTTCATTCTTTTTTTTAAAAAGAAAGAAAAATTCATAAATATTTACCAAAATAATGTTTTCTTTTTTAAAAGCAACTAAAAAGGAAAATCTATTTCTATTCAATTTTTATATCTATCAAAATACAATAAAAGCGAAAGACAATTCCTTGAAGGCATTTCTTTCAAATTTTTTTTTTTTAAGGTATTGCTTATATGTTTCTTAATATGAAATACACAATATTTTAATAATTCATAAGAAAATGATAATTTTCTATTATTTATTGTGTATGTTTTACTAAAAGAAAAAAAAACTCTTTAAAAAGTCCTTCCATCTTTTATATAATAAGAAGACTTTAAAAGTATCATTTTCACACAGAAAATTTTATAAAATTTATTTTTTATAGAAAAACAAGGACAATTTGATAAATAGAAAAACAAAATTATCGAATAAATTTTAAAGTAATTAGAACGATTAATTAAATTAACTTTCTTAATTGCTATCTACATAAAAAAAACACGTAAATTATCTTCCAAGTTAATTAACTCAATAATTTCAATACTAACTATATTTAATAATACAAGACGCCCTGTGCCTACTAAAGTAGGATTTTTGCTATTTTTTACCACGTTTTTAATGACTCGCTTTCTTGTTTGTTTGTTTGTCCAGTACAAATCTTGCAAACGATTTTTAACTAACTTCCCTACTAGCTAGACATTTGAAACTCTTAAAATAGCTCAGAACACGATGACAATGCATTCTTTTAATACTTTTAGCCATCTCTAAACAAAGTTGGATTCATTTTCAGTAAATTTTGTTTCGTATGGAAAGTTAGTTCGGAAAACAAAATTTTAAAAAAATGTTTATTAATACATAGAATTGTCAAGTTTATATGATTCAACAGAAAATTTAAAAACGTGGTATATAAAAAGTTATTTTTCACTTGTAATTATTTAAGTTATCCAAATAGAATTTGTTAATTAAAGCCTGAGTAATGTGAACGAAACGGAGACGGGACGGAGACGAAACCGGAATGCGATACGATATTGACGAACGCGTCAGTTCACTTTTTGTCATTTGACAGATTCATTGTCAATCAATTTTGTGTTTGATTGTAAATAAAAGTGTACGAAAAATATAATAAAAAATGGATTACGAGTTCTATGTCATGGTTTTACTGCCAATTATTGAATTAATTTTTTGCGATTATCATTTCGCTATCAATTTCAAAATCCCCGCGATTCCTTTCTATAAAATTCTTGAGTTGTTTGACGTAGAAAGTTCCTTCACAATATGAAAAACAGGAGCACAATCGTTACGATAAATACAAATGCCAAAAAACGGAACGGTGTCAAATTGAATTGAATCAAATTTTACGAATGTTTCGCTTACATAACAGCGGTCATACAATTTCATGTATTTGTTTTTTCGTTCCGTCGCCGCACCGTCTCCGTTTCGTTAACATAACTAAGGCTTTAGAAATCTTAGTACACTTTTTCGAATTATACATTTCGGATTGTTTGAATTTATTCAAAAAAAAAAAAGAAGAAAACGAAGACAATACAATATTTCCATATGAAATAAACCTTTTCGATTTTTTATGTGTGATTTCGATATATCCTTTCTTCGATTTTATACTCCATTTGTAATCCAAATTTTGTATGCCAAAAGAAAATATCAGAATTTAATGTTGCTAAGGTTTGTATATATGATAAAAAGTTCTCTAAATATCAGTACATATATTCCTTTGAGTTTAAACTCTCACTCAGGGTGTATAATTTGTATTCGAACTCTAATTTAAGCGAAGATTCCTAGGGCTGAAAACTTTGGCGACCGTTTTTTGAATCTCATTTCTTGTAAAATTGTTTATCAGATTAGGGATGGCGTGTTTTGATACTTATTCTTTTTTTTGTAAGAAATAAAACTTGTTGCTTATTATATGGTCTTTAAAATTGATATCGTTAAGTAGCTCTATTTAAATCACGATTAATTAAAATGTCAAGGATGGAAAACCAATTTATTTTGTATTTAAAAATATCCTTTTTAGAAAACAAAAAAAACTACTATCGTGTTCATCAACATAGGAAAAAACACTTGTCTGGTTTACTTTAAATGGGTAACTTTTGGAATTTATCCAAAAATAACAAATATTATAAAGTTTTAAAAAAAAATACTTAGAAGAGTTATACTAAAGGACATAAACATTGTAAAAAAAAAAACATTTTTTTTTTCTGTTACAGTTGAAAAAGTTTGATGTTTGTTCGTTTTTTTTCCTGTCGCCATCATATTTAATAGTAAACTTTTACGATTCTGTATAATAGCGAGCAGTTTATGTGTAAAAGTTATATAAAATAGCAGTCCGGGAAAAAAAGCACACACCTTTTTAAATAAACAAGAAATTGAAAAACAAATAGTGTGAGCTTTTTTTTTCACTTTGTCATGTAATTAAAAATGACACCATCGGAAAATTCCTTTTTATTTTGGGAAACAATTATTATTACCAAGCTTTTTACTTGGATGAATTTAAATACTTTTAAATTTAGTTCACAAACGAGTGAAAAAAGTTAAACAAAAAATATTATTTGAGATGGAATTTTGTTGGTTTTCAATTAAAGTTTTTTTTTTTCTGCTGTATCCTTATTAAATTTCATTAAAAGCCCCTATGACAGGGCAACTGATCATATTTGAAAAAGATTCATTTTATTAAAACCAATTAAGAGAAAAAATGTTTCTCGAAACTGGGCTTTCTTTATAAACTCTGAAATTTTTTCTAGTCAATGGTCTTAACTAATGAAGGTATGATGAGTTAAAAAAGTTGTCTTATCTTTAGTTTTCTAAAAATATATGCGTTCACGTTTTATGTTATAATATTAGATAATTAAAAACTTTAGTAATATTATTTCTCAGAAAAAACAAGCATTATTAAAAAGTTAGTTTATTTTAATTTGTTTTCAGTTTTTTAACTCTAAATTGAACACTTTTAAACCGTATTAATTATCTGTGCTAGATTTAAATTTTGCAAGAAAATTATTATTAAAATTAGCTTCATATTATAAAACTTTCAAATAACTTTGTGATAGACCCTTTTAGCGCTTAGTGGTTCATTTAAAGACGATATTTTCATTGAACTTCACATACAGGAGTAGAATCGTGCAACTCAATTTGGTTTAAATCGTTTATGATATTTCGGTAGATTCCCATCCGAATTTTGTTATATGTTTTTGATACGTTCCAATTATCGGAGTTACACATTTCATGCTTTATAAGAAAGGCAAGACCTGCGAAATCAGCATTAGCTCTCTAAATGACACTATTACAATGGCTATACCATTATAAAACAAAACAAAAAGATTTAACTGTTATACATATGTATCAAGATCCTAACATTAGGCCTGCTGATTGTGTTTTAGAAACAAGACTTTTAAAACCAACTAACAGATCTATTCTGTCGTTGTGACAAATTTGTAGTCATAACAAATTTGCAACCACAAATATTAGGACAGCTGAGAAAATTCATATTCAGCCAGATGCGTCATAATTATGTCCAAAATATGAATTTATAACAGTTTAGCATTATTCTATATTTATCAATTAAATCACTCAGAGAAACACGTAAAATTTCGTTATGATGTAAAATATTTTCGGTCATAACTTGTGATAATTTTTTATGACAATTGTGAGTTATGAGTGCGTCAGAATAGGAATTATTCTTTAAAAAAAAGTTATGACAGTGACATCATGTTATGACCATTATGACTGGGCTCAGAATTAACATGCAAATTTGCCGCCAATCTATTTAAATTACCTATAAATCCTGGATTTATAAATCTTGTTCTTGATAGACTAGAATTTAAATCAAGTTTGTTATCAGAATCTAGATAAAATATCCTCTATAGTCTGTCGTAACTTTCAATATGAACTGATTTAGTTGATAAGAAAATTTTATACTTTCTAAGAAGTAACTTTACAAAACTATTTTGATTCAGATAATGCTCAAATATTTTTAGTATGCAAACCTTTTGCAAAAAAAAATTATGAATCTATAAAAACAAATTAATTAAAAATGATGTTGCTATGTAAATAGATTTAAATTAGTTTTCCAAATAAAAGAAAGTTATTATCTTGAAGGCGTATCAAACAATGAAGATAATAATCAATTTTAGTAGGCGACTATTAAAAACTCGATGGGATATTAAGATTTTCCAGAAGTAAAATGTATTATTTTAATAGATTTTTAAAAGAAAATCCATAACAACAAAAGAATAGTGCACCCGATAGATGGTAGTAGCTTGATTTTTTTTAATTATTATTATTTTGTAACGGTTTTATTAGAATATCTCATGTGGGTGTATTGACCGTAAAAGAATGGTGTGCCACGCGGCGTCTTTACTTTAATAACAAATTTCCAACTATGCTATTTTTATTGCATTTCTCATGCATTTTCATGATAAATTGATAACAAATGAGATACTAAACGAAATTTTATGTATAGTTTTGAGAATGATTAAAAAAAAAAAATATGTTAGCGGAACTATAATGTTCGCGTTTTTAATTTTGTTTTTGTTTAATTTAATTAAATAAACGAGAGAAGAAAAAAAAATGATACGCCATCGTGTTAAAAATATGTATGCCAATATAATAAGAATTGTTTCTGCATGTTTTAATTAATTTTAATTGTTTTTATCTATAATTTTTATGTAAATATTTTATGTCTATTTAAGAGAACAAAAAAAAAAAACAATTAGAACGTAACGACATCAAAAAACAAAAAATTTATCATAATTAGAAATATTAACTTTTAGGCCATATCGTTTTTTTTTATATCGAAGAACAAAAATTTGTTTAATTAATAATTTAATGTTTAAATATTTATAAAAATGCACACAGAAAAAAAAAGCTCCATAATCAACATGCAAAAAAAAAGAAGTACAAATGTACACATATCAATAACCGGGTGTTACCTATTATAAATCGAATATGTGCTGTTTTTTTTTGAAAGTGGTATAAGTCTATTTTTTCGATTTCGAGTTATAAGCAATTTTGCAAAATGCTTCCCATACAAATTGTACTAGACAACTAAAATACCATGGTGTTCAAAAAGTAAGGTGAATTTTGTTTTAAAATTAAAAATTTTTATTTATTCTTCCAAATCGATTTCGTCCCCCACAAAATAATCCCCCCCACCCCAGCTACAATACACTTATGCCAACGTTTTTTCCAATCTTTGAAGCATGCCAAAAAGTCGTCCTTAGGTATAGCCTTCAATGCGCGTAGCGATTCACGTTTGATCTCTTCAATAGACTCAAAACGATTTCCCCGGAGTGGTCTCTTGAGCTTTGGGAACAGCCAGAAGTCAGACGGTGCTAAATCAGGCGAATACGATGGTTGTGGAGTGACATGAGTGGAGTTTTTGGCGAAAAAATTGAGAAATTTTGGCACCAAACGCGATTTGACTCTTCTAAGGCACAAATGATCCTTCAAAATTGCTTGCACTGACCCAAGCATGTCGGCAAGGTCTCGAATTGTTAATCGTGCACCAATTCTTTGATTTGCTTGATGTGTTGCTCATCAATTGACGTCGATGGTCGTCCAGAGCGTTCCAAGTCATCAACACGTTCTCTGCCTTCTTTGAAGTCTTTGTACCACTTGTAAACATTTCTCTGTGACATAGTCTCGCCACCGAAGGCCTTTTGTAACATTTGATACGTTTCAGCGTCGGAAATTTCATTCCGCAAGCAAAATTTAATAACACTTCTTTGCTCAACAAAATTCGACATCGTAAAAATCGCCAAATTCACTTTTCTTTGTTCACAAAACCAAGCATAAACTAAAAACTAATGACGATATTGACATGTCATTTGTCACAGATGTCACTAACAGTCCTACCAACTTGAAAAAAAAAATTCATTTGTCCAATTCGGTTCTCGCGGGAAGTTTAAATTAAAAATTCACCTTACTTTTTGAATACATTTTTTCAAAAATGGACTTATACCACTTTCAAAAAAAACAAGCTCATATTATTATTATCAATAATTCTAGGAAACATCCGATTATATATTAGTAATAATAAAAAAAAAAAAAAACAGAAACCAATAAGGAAATAATTATAAATACATATATTTTCTTTTTCTTAGCGAAAACAAAAACAAACAAAAAAAGACATAGTAATAATACCTTGTTTGGTGAAGAAGAAAAGTGCGAAGATTTCATAGAAGAGCATTCAGAAGATGAAGAACTGAAATTTGTTAAACAACTATCGGAAGTGGTGGTAACAGTTTTTGTGTACGTGTCCGTGTCCGTATCCGTTGTCGTTGTTGTCATTGTTTTAATAGGATTTTGATTATAATTTTTATTATAATTATTAACAACATGAAATGTTGCAGATTTCAATGAAGCTGGTATTAAATTCATCATATTACTTGTGATCGAATTGTATTGATTTGAATATTTCAATGGATTTAATTGTATCGATTGATGAACATTATTATGTTGATTATGATGATTTTGATGAAAATGTTGATGATACAAAGATGATGATGATTGATGAAGTCTCGGATACATAATATTATGTTGATATTGTTGCATTATATGTTGTATTTGTTGCTGGATTTTGTATTTTATTTTGTTTTTTTTAATGTTTTTTTAATTATATTTTAAATATTTTGGAGAGTATGAATGAATGCATGGTTTACATGAGAAAATTTTCTATATAATATGAATATGTGTGATTAAAGATGAAGATAAGATTATGGAAGAAAAATGTGTTTGACTTATTAATCTAACTAAATGACTAGAATTTCTCTCATGTAAACTAGGCATACATATATGATAAAAAATTGAAGTGTAATATTTTATTAGTATATGTATATAACAACTTTTTAAATTGTTCGACATTTTATAATGCATTATTTCTTACCATTATATCTTTGTAGCTTAATTGATTATTGATGTAATTTCCAGTTGTATTAATTGTATTAATACCGTTTAATGTACCAAATGCTGCTGCTGCTGCTGCTGCTGTTTGATGTTGTTGATGATGATTTCTTAATGATATCGAATCACACAAATTGATTTCAGTGTAACGACTTAATATTAATGTCGGTGTCACAGCACTAACAATTGGTGGTGGACAACAATGACCACAATAACACAATGGAATCGTTGCTGACGTGTTATGTTGTAATGTATTCAAATGTTGCGAATTATGATGATGATGATGATGATGATGATGTTGTTGCTGTTGTTGTTGTTGTTGTTGTTGTTGTTGTTGTAAATGATGTAATGTATGATTTGTTGTATTTTGTGTTTGTTGTAAAATTGTTGTTGGTATTAGAGAATGATGTAGAGCGTTTGGATTAGATGATGTCGAAGATAATGATGATGATTGTGATGATGATGGAGGAGCCAAAAAGGGGGGACAGATAGCGAGGCCCGGTGGGAAATACGTTGTGGACACAATTTTGAAATAATTTTATTTGGTTTTTTTTTTTTTAAATTTAATCAATTAATGTTTTTTTTTTAAATTTCAGAAGAAAAACTAAAAAAAATTAAAGACGACCGAGAAAAAAAAATCGACCAACCCTGTATTTCTTTTTGAATTAATTTAAATCGTATTTTATCGATTAATTAATAATTAAAAAAATTTTAAATATATAAAAAAAAAAATATGAAAAAATCAAATAAATAAAAAATTATATTTTTAATAATTATCTAAAATCTGATTCCACTTTGTTTTTATTAGTATTTTATTTTTCTATTTTAATTATTTAATATTTAAGTCTTTTTTTTTAAAATTATTATTTTATATATTACATAAGTTTAAGTTAAAATTCTATAATTTTAATGATTGATTTGATTGATTAAAATATTTTTTTTTTAAAGAGCCTATATTCTCGAATTTTTTAAAAATATTGTAAATGATTGCATCAATAGAATCACAAATGGATCGAGATTGAAAAATTAGTTATACTTTTTATATATTTTTAATTAATTTAATAATAAAAAAGTGACTAAAATTGATTAAGTTTTTTGAAAATTGTTTTTTACGCGAAAAAAATAGATTTTTGTTTTTTAGTTATTTACTAAATATATATTCTAAAATGTAAATATTTTGTTTTTTTTTTGTATATATCAGAGTATATAAGAGTAAAAGTATAGATAATTAATTATGATTTAAAAGTACATAAAAGTATATATATATATAAGTTGTTTGTATAGAAATATTTACGATTTAGAAAACAAAAATAAGAATTTTTTTTGTTTTCCGTTTTAAATTTTTAAAAAGATTTGTCTAAGAAGATTGTCAAAAAGTTGCCTTTAAGAGATGTTTTTTAATTAGTTAAGTTAAGTTTTTTATTTAATTTTTTTGATCTACGCTATGATTTTTGATTGTCAAAACGCGTTTTCTCACTTAAAATTTAAAGTCTCATGTATTTATTATGATTCCTTTTATTTTATTTTTAAATTAATTTAATTATTTTATTATTTTTTTTTTTATATATTTTATTTACGAATAATTTTTAACCAAAAATATTTATTTATTTGCTTTTTCCCTAAATTGTATCGTCTGTTTTTGTATTAAAAAGAAAAAGACTTAAATTTACATTTAATTTAAAAAATATAATAAAAATCAAAAAAATGTAATGTTTTTTATTTTAATTAATTAAATTTTTTCATTTTTTTGAGCCTATTTTCTAATATTGACTTTATTTGCTTTTTATAATCACACGGTTTTATTTTTTAATTTTTAATTTGTTAAAATACCTTTTGTTTTGGTTTTTTTTTTTGAGATAATATCTTAAAAACTTTTATGATTTTTTTTCTGAGTAGGCCAAATACACACGATTTTTTATAATTATTTTTATTATTATTTTTATTTTTTATTTTTAAGATGATATGTAGACGGGTAATTAATATTAATTTATCTATAATTGTTAATTTTTAATATTTTATATGTTTTTATTGCACGAAATTAATACAAAAAATAAAAAAAATTACCAAATTTTTTATAAAAATAACTTTCTTTTAATTTATTTAATTTCAATTATTTTAAATTAATTCAAAAACAATATTTTTAAATAAACAAAAAAGTACAAATAAAAATTTCTAAAAAAAACTCTTTGGTGCAGACGGATTTTACTTTTATTTAAGAATTGTTTTCTTTATATTTAAAAGTTTTTTTTTTTTTTTGAAAAAATATCTTGTTTTTCTAGTTTTATTTTTAATTATCAATAAAAATAAAAACAAAATCCTGATTGTTGTTTTCTTATTTAAAATTTAAAAATCAAGTTATTGCACCTTTCCTTTTATTTTTGTGTTATTAATTTTTTAATTTTATATTTTTATGTGTTTTTATTTTTAATTTTTTAAAAAATATTTAATTTTATATATTTTTCTATATTTTTTGTTTGTTTTCGTCTTTTTTTTGGACAAAAATATTGCAACAATTTGATATAAATATAATTTCTTACTTGTTTTAATTAGGATCTTCTTCTTTTTTGGAATTTAAAAATAAAAACTTTTAAATTTTTATTTAAAAAAACAAAAAAAACAATTAAAAATAATACTGATTAAAATTGAACACTGAGTTGGTCGGTTTTTAAGATATTGTTTGGAAAAATTTAAATATTTGTTTATGAAAATTATTTCAAAATTTTATATCGTTACGTTCAAAATATTAGAAATTGATTTTGAGTGAAATTTTTGAGTGGAATTTTCTAGCTTGAGCTTTTTCTTTTAAACTATAATTGTTTTGTTAATTCTTTAAGAAAGATATTGGAAAGATTAATAATTAATTAATTTTGAAATGAAAATGTGTGTGTGGGAAAAAATAAATGTTTTTCTTTTTTTTTGGAATATATTTTGTGTGCGTATTTTGTGTGTGCGTTTTCTGTTTTTTTTTTTATTTGTTTTTAATAAACGTTTTTAAAATAATTGAATTTTAGTGCTTAACTTTTTTTTTTATGCAGCAATATTAATTGAAAACAAATAATTGAGGAACAAACTTAAGAAAGCAGCAGCAGTCTCGTCGTGTTGTTGAAATATTTTTATTTGTTAAAATAAATATAATATTGTGTTGTGTGTGATATGTTGCTATCAACAGCAGCAGCAAGCAACCAATAAAAAGCACAAGATTAATTTTTGGCTTTTTAGATATTCTGTCGAGAAGCTTTTTCTTTTTTTTTTGGTGGAATTTTGTTAAAGTTTATCTTTTATTTTTTTTTCAGAGAGAGATTTTCCGTTCGTTCAGTTTCGTCACAACTCTGAATACGTCACAAGAACTGTCACCAACAAGAAACCGAAAAAAAAAAAAAATGTTTATATTATTTTTGTTTAACTTTTTATTTGTTTTTCGAAGAAAAAACAAAAAGCTTAAGATATAAGTTTTTTAACTGTAAAATTTCTGTTTAAAAACCCAGCTTTAAAATATTACTATTTTTTTTTTTCACTTAGAAAAAGAAACAAGAAAAAAATCCGCACATACCTATTTGTTTACTTTTTAATTTTAATTAAAAAAAAAATTTTTTTTTCTTTTAATTTAGTTTAGTTTAGAGTTTAGCTTTTTATTATATAGAACTGTTTGTTTATATTCAAGGAATTTTAGTTGTAATTTTCTTTGAAAGTTTTTCTTTTTTGATGAAAATTTTTGAAAATGCAAACAGATTCTTTTCTATTGTTTTTTTTTGTTTTGAAAAGAAAATACGTTTAGTATAGTTTTTAAGAAAGTTTTCAAATTTTTTTTTGATGATTAAGATTTTTACAGTTTAAAAAAAAAAATGAAAAATAAAATAGTTTAGCAGATTTTGAAAATTAAAAACGAAAAAAAAATAAAGTTTATTAATTATTTTATAAAACAATTTTTTTTTTTTTTTTTTAGTTTATTTTATTTATTATTTAATTAAAATTTTTACTGATTTCTTTTTTATAAATATACTTTTTTTTAAAGATAATAATTAATAATTATGATGTGTTATAATATGTTAAGAACGGCGGACAGAATTGGAACGGGTTAAAGCAAAGACTGTACGAAGACTGAAGTAAAATCGACTGGTATTCTGAGGTAATATACTGTTTTTTTTTATTCCCGCAACAAAAACATCATCATCGGTTCATATACATACTATTTATATAGATTCTTAGATATATGTTTCCATAAACATTTTTTTTTTTATTATACTCCAAAAAGTTCTCCTCTTGAACTCCACAAAATTTCCAAACAAGAAGATATTCTTTCTCGTGCTGTAAAGCACAGGCATTGTAAAATCACTTCTTGTATTTTTTCTTTTTTCGAAAGCCCCAAGAAGTAGAGTAAATGTAATATGCGCGCGGGGAAAATCACAAGTAAAAGGTAAAATGAGTGAATGAGAAAGAAAATTTATATATATATATGTATATGAGTTATTGTTTTTCATGAAAAATATATCATAACGAGAGAAGAGGATACTCTGGAAAACTTTTTTTTTTTGTATTATATTTTTCCAGTATTTGGTACCTAGTTTTCGATATGGTTAGAAAACCATTGCCGATCATGGATTATGGATGATGATGGTAATGATGGCGGATAAAGTATGTGTACACAGGTTTGTTTTTTTCTTTCAGGTTCTTTTAATATTACGTTTGTTTAAAAACACTTATTTTACTACTCTCTTTGGGTAAGAATTTTTTATTCAAGAAATATTTTCTTGCTTTTCAATTTCCAGTTCTGATCCACTCTGTTTCGTTGTGTTTTTTATTTTCTTCATTTTTTTCTGTTAAATAGTGTTTACCCCAAGAGAATCTCAATTACAGGTTGTTCAAGTTCGGATTCGAAATCTTTCTTCTTTTTTTTTTTTTTGGTTTATACACATATATTCATATTTTATCTGCGCCGAATCCAAGAAACAACACATTGATATCCATATTAATACATTTAGAACTTACCTGTATCCCCCCGAAAAAAAAAGAATTCGAAAAGAAAAAAATGATTCCATTTTATTCAAAAAACTTTATAGTTAAATGAAACATTTCTTTTTTTTTTAAATACATATATACATATAAACATTTAACACTATACATTTGAGTCTATACATTTCAAATGTATCTAAATAAAAAAAAAACATTTTCTTGTAAGGTATTTGTACTTACCTGGGTAATGCGCATTAGAATCTATAAAAACATTTTACTCGTTCTTTCATTTCAATTCTTTTCATTCTATCCTTTTTTTGTCGTTTTTAGAAAAAAAAAATTATGTTTTTGAATATTTCGAAACAAATTTTTGTTGCACTGATTTTTAAGCAACATGTATCCAAAAAATTAAACAACAACAAATTTGAAGCATTTTTTCAAAGAGTCATAAAAATCAAATCTTTTAACTATTTTCGGGCTGTTTGTTCTAAACTTAACATCTAACAAACAATACAATCACCCCACAAATTCATATTAAAATTTTCTATTCAGATTTTTTTCTTTTCTTTTTGGAGACGTGGGCAAGAATGGAACAGGTGAAAGAAAACGTAAGTAACAAGAACTATTAAAACACACTTTTACACCATTTTCCATGTGTATGGATGTTTCTTTTTTTTTATTGAATTACTTTATTACTTATTTGTGCATCCGAATTTATATAAATTTAATGAACAAAGTTGACCCCGAAAGAAAAATATTATCGAATATTGAAAATCGGTTTTTATATCGGATATTGTGTACCGAAGTTAGGTATAAGGGCAAAAACCTCTCACACTTACGACGTAACAGGTTGTCTGTTTTTGTGGTAAAAAACGAAAAAATATTGTCAAGAAAAGATGAAGAAAAAAAAAGCATAACAAAAGTCAACGCCATCGTGGTGAATATGTGCGCAACTAGTGTGCTTCTCTCCGTTTAAAATTACTAACCAGAAAAATGTTTTTGGTATTTTTTGGTGTTGTTGTGAACAGCTTCAGGGGATGAAAATGAAGGAGATGATTTATTTAAAATGAATGTATTAGAAAAGGTAAAATATATTCGGAAGAAAAAAATTCTAATGCCGTTCACCTTGATACCACACACTATTGAAGAGAGGGTAATGTTAGAGACGCATCAAAAAATTTTATAGAGTACCCTGTGACAGGTTTATCTTTTGGCCAGTTTCACCTGCCTGAATGAATATTATGTGAACATGTACATGTAAATTGGGGTAACAAAAATTCTGGTTGTAATTCTGAATAGACAGAAAGATGAAAACTGATGATATATAATTGGAGTAAAAGAGATACAACCGATGTAATTCATGTAAATAGAATACACTGTTATTAAAATTACGAATAAAATGTATATACTATATTACATGAAAATCAAAAGGAAATTCAACGAACTTTTCGAATTCGAATTTTTCTTTTTTTTTTAAACATTTCGAAATTTATATAATACTAGCGGCCCGTCCCGGCTTCGCACGGGTGGAGATTTATTTTTTCAACATTAGAAGGGTCTTTGTGCATGAAGTTAGACTACAGAGAATATTAGACGCGACAGACATGAATGTGAGGATCATTAGATACAGATGTATACGGAACAAATCTTTCCTCTTTATAATATTTCTATAGATTATATTATTTAAGTTTAAGTAGGGATCCCTAATTTTTTCTAGCAATAAATATAGCGTATGTTACTAAAGGATAATGTAGTATTCTAATGGTGAAAGAATTTTTGAAATCGGTCCAGTAGTTTTTGAGTTTATTCGTGTCAAACATCCATACAAACCTTTCCTCTTTATAATATTAGTATGATTGAAAAACATTTTAAATTTTAGAATATTCACAATCACAAAATCATCAGAATTATAGAATTCAAAAAATAAATGTTTATAAATAAGAGATAAAAGAAAATAGTTTTCTTTAAATTTTTGATCATCAATTTTTACACCCTACGGTAGAAACTGCCAGAGGGTATATTGGTTTTGTTACAAGATTAATAACGCATAGAAATAATCATCTAGGAAAATGGTTTCAAGGCAATAGGTGTGTACAGAATCAAAAATTATATCGACTTATGCATCCTCGTTCGTCCATCCGTGTACAAGATAACTCAAAAACGTGTTGTCCGATTTTGACAAAACTTGCAATGTGGGTTGATTATTGCTAAAGATGATTTGCTTGTGCGTTTTGGTAAAATCGACTCAGAAGAAGCGAAGTTATAAGTCAGTTACGTTTTTCGGATATGTTGGGACGGATGTTAAACATGATTCCGCCCTTTACTAAGAGATAGTCTAATTTAACTATTTAGAGTCAGTTTAAACTGGCAATATATGTAATTGACAGTGTTATATGTAAGCTTTCAAATGTAGTATATAACATTAGTTTGAAGTGTATATAACTATTTTTTTTTGCAATAAATATGTCCAATTTTATTCCAAATAAACAGTGTTTGCGGGAAGTTTACTTTATTATTGTATAGTAAACCAATCTGTCTCGGAAACGTATGGTTTACTCATGGAGATAACAGTGGACTTTCTTTATCTAACAGAACTTGTAAAAAAGGGTTTCTTCAAAGAATGTGAAAAACGACAATTAGAAACATTATTGGATAAATATCTTTGTCAAATACTTTAAGAATTGGCAGAAGCATTAAAGATTGATAAGTCAACTAATTCTAGACATCTGCATCTAAATAAAACGATTCAAAAATAAGAATATTGGCTACCATACGAATTGAAAGAAAGAACCATTGAAAAACGAAAATCCATTTGCCAATTGTTGCTACAAAGGCAAAAGCGAAAGGGTTTTTTTTGTATCGGATTATTAGTAGTGGATTTACCACAACAATCTTAAAAATCCAAACCAGCTTGAGTGTAGCTATGTGAATGAAGTTCATCAACACCAAAATTAAAAATCCTGATAAACTAATACGTTTGAAACAACCACATCTTGCTCAACCTGTCCGAAACTACTTACAGGGAATTAACTGGGAAATTCTAACCCTACGTGCCGTATTCCAGCAGACATTGCTACATCAGATTACCATTTATTTCGCAATCAGCTCTTTCTAAGCAGTATTTACACTCTTATGAAAATTCCAAACAATAGGTTAATGACTGGAATCCTTCAAAGGAATCGGATTCCTTTTCTCACGGAATCCGCCTGAAATATAGGTCAAGGTTTTAGCTTATGATGGGTCATAGTTTGAATAAGCTTTTCATTCATTTTGTAAACAAACAAATGTATTTAATGAAAAAAGGATGGAATCAATTACAGAATGGATTTATGCTGTAAGGGCGCCGATTATCTGTAAATTGGAGAAGATTCGAAGTAAACAAAGTCCCGACGAATAAACTTTGAAAACTATTAATTTTGGTTGTTAAGTTTGTTAACTAGGAGTCTCATTTCTACCATAGGGCATCAAGGAATCGGTTTTATACCAATTTTAAGTCTCGGTAGGTTTTTTTTTATTATTGGGTTTCTTCTAGAAGATATTTTTCTTTGATTTTATGTTTTTCGATTGTTTTTATTCACAATCAAAATATAATTTATACAAATTGAAAGTGATATTAAAATATTCACAAAGTGATATTCCAATTTTTGTTTCTCAAAACATATATTTTTTGGGAAAAAATTTTTGTAATTTTATGTAAATTCTTATTTTTTTTTAGCGCACATAAAAAAGGAAATACAAGAAAAGGTGTAAATATTATTTAAAAATTTATAAGTTTTATAGATTAAACGATTTTTTTCCAATTTTCAATTTTCAGCCATTGAGAAAAACATAATAAATTCGAATTTTCAATAAAATTCTTTATATACGTATCTGATTGTTGCCAAAAAAAGGATATTACCCACCCACTCAAATATACTAAAATTTTAAATGAAAATTCAAAAAAAACGAAGAAATAACCATTCGAGAAAGGTGAAAAGTCTCAAACTCACAAATTACTAGCTGTTATAGAAAAAAAAAAAAACGAAACGAAAAAAGAAATATAAGTCCTTTATTTAAGGATACATCACCTAAATATTTGATGATGACTTTACAAAGAACGGATAATGAATCCCCGACTGAATTGTGAAAACCTGGAAAATAATAACAACAACATATATGGAGAACATCGTGTATGATATATGTATATGAGATGAGACTATGGGATTCTCCATTCCAGATCAAAGAGAAACTGTTTTTATCTTATAAGTACACCAGGATTATTATCCTTCGGAAATTTTTTTTGGGTTTTTTTTTTTCTGGCAATTTTATACGCCATTCTTAAGCATTTGTTTTGTGTACATTTTAAATGTATTATTTCAGGTCTAATTTAATATTTATTATTAACACCTAAAAAAGAAAAGCTATATGCCTTATGATATTATTTTCTTGTTTTCTATTACTATACCTTTGATTGTTTTTTATTTTATTTTTTTCTCTCTCTCTATACCTTAGTATATAACACATTAATCAACGCGTGAAGAAAAAAAATAATATAGTATTTTGATTAAAAATTAAAGATTTTCTTTTTTTTATATATATATATATATACAAAGGGAGAGAAAGATGAGATTTAACTTTACTGCATTCATATAATTGGACTTGATTTATATCTTAAAAGTTTGTTTTTTCGGTACTAGAATATTAACAAGAAGAAATTCGTTTATTTAAAAAAAAAAAAATCGTTTTTTTTCTTGCCTTTTAAATTAGTAATTATTAGTTTTAGTTGTAAACTATTTCTAAATATTGCTAAAAAAAAAAAAAAAACTTTTTTGTTGGTTATAATAATAATATATAAAAAAAATAACTTTTAATTAGTTCTCGTTTGAAAGTTCAATCATTAATGATATTTACTCACGCATGAATAAAGTTACAAACACAAAATTAATAGACGTCAAGTTGTCGTGACTGACCATCGAACTACTACAATATAACTTTCTCTATACATCCATTTTGATTGGGTGTTATTTATTTATTTAATTAATGAACCAAATTAATACTTGATCAATTATTTAGAGAAATATACGACTTTATAGATCGACATTTTGTAGGCAAAGAAAAATAAATTCATGAAGAACCGAGCCTGGATTTGATCCAGCTCTAGATCAGCTTGTAGAAACGAGGTCTTTACCGACTTGATCATTCAACACTGTATTTTTCGATCTGTTCATTTGCCTTTTCGAATTAAACATTATTCAAACAATACAACTGTTATTCGAAATATAACAACTATTCTATAACCTTTCAATTGCTATGCCAATTATTTTGTATTAACAACTATTATGAAACTAATACTTCTACAATTTACTTATTTCGAATTGCAGTCGGAATTGTCGTAATAATTTGATTTGAGGTTTTTACATAATATTCGATATACAAGTAGTTTAACTATGTCTGGCGTGGAATCATGTAATTCAATTGAAAGTAAATCGTATCGAAAAACCATTGCCATTCCTATTGTTTTTCGATACGAATTGTTTCCAGATTCGATTCTGGCATCTTCGATTACATCTAATTTATAAAAAACTGTTGTTAAATTAATTCTACGAGTAATGAGAAGACAGAGGTCGAAAAAACATGTTCAATTAAAACATGAGTAGAAATGATGCGATTTTAGAAATTTTACGACACAGGAGTGGAATCGCGTAACTCGATTTGACCCAAATCATATCGATCTATTGGATACAATTTAGTCTCAATCGAATTACACGATTCCAGTCCATATTTAAATGAACTTTCCGCTTTTACTACAAACTAAGGCCAAACTTCAGAATATTTTTGAGGCAAATTAAAATGCAAAAAAACAGTCAATACAATTACAATATTCATTATCCAAGAAACATTTACCCATGTGTATTATGGCAACTCGAAGTCCACTTAAATCGAATTTATATGCGAATTGACTTAAAACCCAGTTCTCAATTTTTCTGAACGACTTGAAAAAAAGCAAGCATATTCAATTTCAGAAATTAGAATTTTCCAACATTAGTCGTTACTTCAAAATTGATTTTGCAATTAATTTTTTTGTATTTTTCAACCCAATTTCAAATGTGGATCTTTCGATCTTTGAAAATCTCATGTATACGTACTAATTGAAATACTAATAAGAAATAATGCTAAATAATTGTTGAATCACAACAGATTAATACCTACTAAGCTGTAGTGCTAAAATATGAGAAAATATCACTTGGATGCATTTCATGTGAAACTACCTGGTACTGTATTATTAAAGATGCAAGAAATCAATTGCTTCTTATTATGACAAATCTGTTTAATTAATTTTCTTTCTACGTACTTATAGAGCAAGTCATATCATAGCAGTTCTTCCAAAATTATATAGAAAAAAAAATAGTTGTTGATCAAACAATTTCTGAAGAAACTGATGAGATCATTAAAATGTTTTCTTTTTTTTTTAAAGAAAAACTTCTTAATTTGTACGAATACTTAAAAATACCAAAATCATTGCAAATTCTCATATATTTTATTCCATATTCAAATAAAATTCTTAAATTGTGCAATCATCGTTAAAAATGACAATTAATCAAAGTAAATATATTTTTATGCTTGTGTGGAGGAAATAAACTCTTGAAAATCCTTAAAAGATTCATAAAATCAAAGGTCCCTTTTTCTTCGTAATATATTGTATGTACGAGAGACCGAAAAATTTTTAGTAGAGTTTTTGACACTCTCGTTAAAATTATTCCCCGAAGTTAATATAATAGTAGGTGGTATATAAACTAAACTATATAATATACCCGCCATAAAAAAAATACTTAGAAAGGAGTAGCTTTTTCCTTATTAACTTAGTATGTCAAAAAAGTCGCACAACAAAATCTTTATAATAATTTAACCGTCTTAAAATGAAAACGATAGAAGATTTTTTTCTGCTGGTATATACGCATTTCGGTGTTTCTTTTTTTTTTGGTTAGGATTGATTTTGGGGGCTGTAATGAAATATTATAGTAAATTGGTAGGTTAGGTTGGTTGGTTTCATTTGAATTGTATTGTATATGAAAATATTTCACGGATATTCAGGAACAACATGATGTGCGGTTAAAGAAATTACGATATATATATATATGTAAGATGTTCAAAACCTTAATTTTTGTTTTATAGTGTTTTTGAAACACAAAATCATAATTTGTTTCTACACCCAAAAAAGAAAAGGTATATTTGACGACGATGAAACTAACTGATTGGGTTCTAGCACCAGAAAATTAAAAAAACCATTTTTTTGTTGTATAGGGTTTTACAATAAGAAGTATTATTTTCAATAGAGTTGTATCTGCTTATGATGACAGTTGTATCATTCAGGAGTGGAATCCTGTAACTGGATTTGACCCAAATCATATCGAAAAAGCCTAGGAATTGTAAAGCATTTTCGATACGATTTAGTCTCAATCGAAATACACGATTCCACTCCAGTTTTTTGACATAATTGAAGTAGAAGGTCTACATTTTATTATACTGAATTCAATTTCACTCAAAAATCGTACAGAAATAATTCAAATCAATTATGAAAATGGGCGATCTGTAAGAACCACATTTCGCGAGAAAATCATTTTTGCTGACGAAGCTCATTATCGTTTGAATGACTACGTTAATAAGCGAAAATGGTGCATTTAGGCTTCAGAAAATTAAAAAGCAATTGTTGAACAATCATTACAATTATCTGGCGACACTGTTTGGTGTTTTTTATGGGCTGGCGGCATCATTGGAGCCTAATTCGTGAAATAGAGTGACAATTATGCAGAAATGTGATCGAGAATTCTGTCAAGAAAATCTATGTCTGCAAACACAGTCATTAGTAGACATTTGACAGATATTTTATCTCATTCCTAAATTGTAGAGTCTCAACATATTTCAATAAAGAAATTCAGAACTTTCATCCAAAATGTGATTTAAATTTATAAAAAAAAAAAGTTCTTATTGAAAAACCCGATATTTATATGATTAAAAATTACGATCCCAGATTATTATTATATATTTTTATTTTTGTTTTGTTTTTCTTTATGAGTTCTAATAAATAATATTTTTAGGGAATTTGAAAAGCTTTATTTTTGGAATTTTCTTTCAAGAATTAAAATTTCGCGTGATAATTCGATATCCATTAAAGGTTAGAAGAGTTCGGGTTTAATATTACAGACGAGAATATTTTTCCATGAATTTTGATTCTAAATCTTAAAAAAGATACAAAAACAAAAACAAAGAAAAAAACTTTAAAGAAATAAAAATTGTGGAAAATTTTATTCAAATGGAAATTTTAATTTCCTTCTACCTATTTGTTGTTTTTTTTTTTTGTAGAACTTTTTCTTGTTTTTATATCTATTTTATTCTTTTCAAATCAAATAGAATTAGCTTGTAATATTTCAACAAAAAAAAAAAATGAAGAAAACTTCTATATCCTCCTTCACAGTAACTTTTCAATTTTTGGGTTCGTTTTTTGTATGTCAATTCACGTCATTTCTTATTATTTCTTATTTTTCGTTCAAAAAGAAAACTTGGGAAAATTCTAACCCGAAAATTCTTAGATATCTACAAAAGCACATACGTATATGCAAACAAACAGGAAAAAAAAGTAAAAAAAAATGTTCTTTTCTGAATAATTCAAAAGTTTTGTCGCGAATAAAAGGTGAATAAAAAAAAATAAAAATCTTATGTTAAAGTTTTAACAATAAAAATCAAAAAATCAAGAAAAAAATAACAATAATACTAATAATAATAATAATAATAATAATGGGAAGAATATATAAGACTTCTCTAACAACATGAAGAAATGAACTTTTCTTTAAGAAAATAGAAAGAAATCATTGTCATATAAGAAAGTTAAGTTACATTGAAAAAGGCGGGCGGATATATTGAATAATATAAGATTACCTGCCATTTCTTCTGAATTTGTTTTTTTTGGAGGAAAAGAAAAGAGGTTTAAAAACCTAGAATAAAAACGTTTTACTAATATTTTCTTAAGAAAGACTTTAAAGTCGTTATAACCAAAAAAAAAAGAACTAGATAAGCAAATATGAAGCGTTATAATAATGATTTTGAATCACATTTTTTTTCTTATAATAATAATAGTATGTACACATGACAATAAAGGAACATTATGCCTAAAAAAACATCCTTTTCACATATATGTATAGTACTTTCTTTCGTTACGTTACGATTCTTTTTTTTTGAGTGACATGACTCAATCTATATTATAACATTATAATATGGAATAGTCCCTAAGGGCTCTTCTAAACCAGATTAAGAATATAGGGTCGTAGTGTTGACAAGTCAGAAATCCTTCTAGACTCCTGCTTCTTATATCCAATACACCAAAAAAAAAAGAAAAAAAAGTGCGTAAAACATATTCACATGTAAGATTACAATGGTTCAATAATGTACGTCTGTGAAATATTTGTCATTAGTCGGCAAACAGTAAATCCTATCAGTATGAAAGCTTATCCCAGGACATCTTCTTTTCTTGTCATTGGTGGTTTTATGTGTTTTTTTTTTCAAAAAATGTAAAAAAAGCTGCTTCCCTTTTGTATACAATGTTTTGGAACAATCCACAAGTATACCCTTTTACAATAACTTTTACCGCCCAATTTCTTTTCTATATATAAATCCTTTACCTTTATATTCACCACCATTTCTCATTCCAATAATAATATTATTATTATTATTATTATTATATTTTCTTTTTTCTGTTTGTTTGTTTGTTCTCTAGTCGTATGGAAAATTATTGTTGCTACTTGTAAGATTTATGCACCTATAAAACTCAAATAAAAATAAAAAATGTAAGAGAAAACTTTATTTACGCAAGGCATAGAATGGATTTTTATGTCCTTTAAGCTGGCCCAATATACTCTGTTTGCTACCCATAAAGGATTCAACCGCCCCCGTATTGCATATATATATATATGTATAACAATGACAAGAGTCACACAAGAATCGTTCAATATCATCTGATTTATTGTTTGGATTATCTGTATTTGGAATTTTAAGCATTTTCTATTTGTTGTGTGAAATCTTTTATTAGTATTTGTTAAAGGATATATGTTTTTAAATCAGGTATATACGAAAAAAGACTGTTTTCTCAATCAATAGATTTATATTAGCAAAGAAAAGTATAAAAACAGAAAAATATCAATATCATATTCAATTTTATTTTAGAACAAAATCAAGATAAATTTGAATTGATTCTGGAGCGCAATATTGTTAGTTAAAGTGTATTAATGGCTGGAAAATATATTCAATTATTAATTTTTATTTCGAAATTTATTTTTAGGTCAAAACTATGACAAAAATCTGGATCTAATTAGTGTTTTATTGAAATGTTCATCTAATGGTAATGATGGTCAGATAAAAATCAATTTATTAGACAAACAAACAGAAATCACAATGCTTTTGCCTAATTCTATGTGCATATTAAACGTTGCTTATAGTAGAGGCAGACATAGAGTATTCATACCTTAGTATCGATACTACAGTATAGCCTTGTATCATGGTATAAAAAGGGGTTGGCACACATCAAACATAGTATCTGTTTGACATTTAAAATTCTGCCATTTCAGCTAGAATATGGGAATTTCTTTTCGCTCCTCTTAAATCCTCTATATGATTCCCACAAATATCTATAAATTTTGAGGTTTCATGCACCGATAAAACTTTGCGTTTTTCTTTACTTTTTCCACTTTTTAAAAAAAAATTTTCAAAAAAAAAGTGTAAACATGTGTCAATTGCTCAGCTTACCTACAAAATTACATTCGCTATTTTCCGCTTCAATAAAAAGGCGCGACAATCACTAAAGAATAGATTACAGTGGCCGAAAAAATTAAGTAAAAAAGGGAATACCACGTACTTTTTCGAATTTAAATACCAGATTTATGCTACGTAGTTGAAATGGTATTCGGCTAGTATTCGACGGCACACATATGGTATACGACATGGTATCCTTAAACTATGGTATGAATACCCTATGTGTGCCTCTAGTATTAACGAGTTCAATAGAACTTTTCGGTATATAAGAGCATTCAGAAAAGAATTCATTTTATACGGTTTTAGTTAAAACCAATAGTAATGGTAAAATTAATGATAAAAGTCTGGCCCAGGCTTCAAATCCTGGTCTAGATTATTTCATATTTTTCCACTCCAGCTTTTTCAGTTCATTACTATAGACGAAATCTTATGGTTTAATTCGATAAAGGTAATGTTTAAGTTTTACATTTTAAAGAAACTTAATTCATATTTAAAATTTTGATAAAAAAAAGTTGAAATGTTTGTCAATTTCGAATTTTTTGGTACATATTTCTTAAAAATTCCAAATTAAACCCTTCTTTTTAAATTTTAGCTTCTGAAAAAGGTCTATAATTAACAATATAAACACTTTAAGCTGTGACATTGAACAACTACGGGTTTTATTTATACTCAAATATTATATTTCCCAAAAAACACATGAAATTAAATTAATAATTAACGATTTAAACTTTAGTAATAAAAAGCCATCACACGCATACAAAACAGCAAAAAAAAGGAAGGAAAATGCTATAAATTCGATTATCACATAATAAATTGGATTTTAACCAGTTTTCTGGTTGCTGTTTTTATGCCCTATGGTAGGTACTACCAGAGGATATATTAGTTTTGTTACTAAGTTACAGAGAAATAATCATCGTAGAAAAGGATATGGTTGTGTAGGGAATCAAAAGTTATATCGATTTATGCATGTACGTCCGTCCGTCCGTCCGTAGACAAGATAACTCAAAAACGCGTTATCCGATTTTGATGAAATTTAGAATATAAGTTACTTATTCCTTAACTGGGTTTGGTATTGCATTTCAACAAAATCGAATGGGCGGAGGGAAGTTATTAAGCAAAAACCAGGGTGACCAGAAAGTTTTCTCGTTTTTTTTATATGGCTTTTTGGATTCAATTCGAAAATTTGTCAATCAATTTTGTTTAAATTAATTATGTTCGTTAAATACGTAAATAGACGATACTATGTTAAATTTGAACAAAATCGGTCAAAGGATAGTAAAGGAAGAAATAATCTCAAGAGAAAATAAATCTGTCCATAAAGTTTTTTTGATGAACTTTAAAAACTAATTCACCGATTTGGATAAAATTTACAGATTAGATTTATGCTAGTAGGGTCTCAGTTACCGACAAATTAGAGGAAATTTTGAAGAAGAGAAACAAAGTTATGAAGAAAAAGCCTTGAAATATTGTTAGTTTTGACTGTTTTCGTGTTCCATTTCTACCATAGGGCATCAAGAAATCGGCTACAGGCCGATTTTAAGTTACTATATGTTTTTTTACACATTTTAAGCGTACTTAACCTCAACAAAAAGAAAAAATATATATATAAAATGCAAAAGAAAGTATATAAAGATTGATTAAAATACAAACAAAATTTGTCCCAATTCGGTTATTTAACTTCCGGACATAAATTCAAGGTAAATTTCGAGAGCAATCAAATTTATTTTCGTTCAAGGACCAAGTTACATACGATCCCTTTTATTTCCCAAAGGAACAATTGTATTCCGTCTATTCTATATGTATTCTATATGTATATATATAGTAAGTTCTTTCTATATAGATATATGTTTTTCATGAGAATGTCGCGACTAATACCCCAAATGAAATTGTTTTCAAAATAAATCTATATGTATATAAGGTATATAAGAACCAATATTATATTTGCATGACATAGAAACTAGAGAAAAAGGTTGATGACGGTCAAAATTTACCTTTAAATGAGCCCTGATTACGGACATTTGTTTCTTGCCTCCCTCATTTAAAAAAAGAAAAGAAAAGGAAGAAATGTTCTCTCTATTTTTATATAATATAGAATGACTATCAGTGGACAAATGTTACCACATTTTAATACGAAATAGTTTCATCTCTATTCAAGAAAGTAATAGAATTACTATACTATATCCTTCTTGAAAAGGTAGTACAGTGTAATATGTACTTGGAAAACTTCTGTTACCATCTCGAAAGGATCTATATAGGATTTTGTTAATTTAAAAAAAAGAAAAAAATTTAATTTTCCTTCTCATAGTGTTTGTTAATTCGTTCCAAAAAAAAAAACAACATGTCCTTATAGAAGGCAGATAGATAAATATATATTTAAATGGGAAATTCTGTTTTTTTTTCTTCTTTATTAAATAAAAAGAAAATTTGTTAGTAGACAAACGATGAGTCCTTGTACTTTCTTTATATAATATTTTGAGATATTTAATTTCTTTATTTTTCTTCTTTTTTTTTTGAAAAACATATTTATTTTTGAACAAATTAAAAAGCCATTTATTCTCCTTAAGAAATGCTCATGGGTGTTATCAAGATACATTTTCCCTTTTGAGAAAGAAAATAATGATAAATGTCTTTTCATGATGATGGTTTGGTGCTACATAATATACTATTTACTATGACCATAAGACCGAATGGTTTGCTAGAGAAAATAGATTTATATATGATAACGAGAGTCAAGCAACAAAAAAAAAAGGAAAAAAAAACAGAAAAGAAAAGAAACCTGCTAATGTATAGATGAGTTGTACCATGGATGGGCCGAAAAAAAAAAGAAAATGCATATTATATATAAGGATCTTAGGCGCTTTTCCACAAAAAGAAAAAAAACACCAGAAGAAGATATTCTAGAAAAAAAAATGGAAAATGCGTATATATATCAAAAGGAGAAGGTTTTCTAAATAGTATAATAGCTCATTTAAACAATAACGAAAAAAAAAAATGATGCGCCATAGTTAAGAAAAAAAAGGTTGTGAAGATATGTTTATATACATATATATATGGAACCTTTTTCATTTTTTAGGTTAGGAAACATTGTTTATAAAAAAAGAAACCACCAATGAAAAAAAAAAAAACAAAAACAAAAAACAAATGCGAAAATATAGGTTTTCTTTCACATTCATTCAAATTAATGTTCTGATGCATGAACTTACCTTAACACCAACGTGCACTGGAGGAAAATCACCATGAAGTGTTGAAGGAAGTAGTGGCAATGGCAAGGGAAGGGGGCAGGACATCATGGCCGCTACCTAGAAATTAAAAGAAAACAAAAATAAGATATAAACTAATACAAAATTTTGAATATATATAAAAAAAATTAAAACATTTATCTAAAATTAGGCTAAAATTTCTTTTTCTCGATATTTTAAAATATTCATGGCATATTGTTAAATTCGATCTAAATCAATTCAAATTACGTAAAACAAAAATGTATGTCAAACAAATTAAATCACAAAGAAAAAAAAAATGTTTTATTGTTTTTGGCAAAATAGAGCTTAGGCTTTTTAGGCCTTTTATTCTAAATTGAAAACTTTTTATACTTCTTTAATTGATATCAAAGACCGTTTTATTGAAATAAATACACGAACAGAAACTTCTTTTTAACCGGAAACTTACAAGAGATCTATGCATATATATTTTAGAGTCTGAAAAAGTCTCCTCATAGAGTACATCTCCAGAGACACTCTTCAGTCTTAGGTCTTATACTATTTAAACTACTACAAAACAGATATCGTCTCTTCAAAAAAATCTCTAGTCTTTTAAGATGTTGAATAAAAGTCTCCGCTATTCAGACACTTTCAATCATATAAAATATTTTGTGAATGAAATGTTTTAAGGTGTAAAATCGAAATAAAACATATAGTACCTTAAAATCGGCCTATAGCCGATTTTTTAATGCCCTATGGTAGAAATGGGACAGAAAAACTGTTAAAACTAACATTATTTCAAGATTTTTCTTTATTTCAATATTTTCTCTAATTCATAGGTAACCTAGGTCCTAATAGGATAAATCCAATCCGCAAATTTTATTTAAATCAGTATGTTAGTTTTTAAAGTACATCAAAAAAACTTTATGGACAGACTTATTTTCTCCTAGCATTATTTCTTTCTTCACTATCCTTTGACTGATTTGACTGAAATTTAACACTGTATCGTCTATTTATGTATTTAACCAACATAATTAATTTAAACAAAATTGATTGACAAATTTTCGAATAAAATTCGAAAAACCATATAAAAAAACCGACAAAACTTTCTGGTCACCCTGGTTGTTGCTTAATAACTTCCCTCCCACCCGGTCGATTTTGCTGAAATGCAATAGCAAATCCAGTTAAGGAATAAATAACTTATATTCTAAATTTCATCAAAATCGAATAACGCGTTTTTGAGTTATCTTGTCTACGGACAAACGGACGGACGTACATGCATAAATCGATATAACTTTTGATTCCCTACACAACCATATCCTTTTCTACGATGATTATTTCTATGCGTTAAATACTTAGTGACAAAACTAATATACCCTCTGGTAGTACCTACCATAGGGCATGAAAATTAGCCTACCGATCAAAAAGTCTCGTGTCATATATTTCACTTAGGACTGTTTTTAGTTCTTTTGAGAGTGTATCTTAAACTTAAGGATACTTATGCTAAAAACTAAATCTTAAGCTGTTATCATAATATTTCGTATATGCCTTGTTAGCTTAGTTTAAATACTTATTTGCATAGTAAAATAATTAAATCTTCTTAGAAAATTGGTTATTTTCCATAAAAAAGAACTTTGCAAAAAACTCTCGATACCTATGAACTCGATATAAAACTAAAGTTTAAGTATTTTTCTTTTTTCGATTAGTTTAAGTAGGTATTATGAAAGGATTTTTAAGTTTAAGTGGAAAGTGTTTAACAAGAATTTCTTATTTAGTTTTTTCCTTTTTTTTTTTATGAAAAAAGGATTTAAAACTTTTATTGATAAATAATTCATATAAAGCGAAATGTTTCTGTTTTTTTTTGAATTCTTTTCGACGAAAAAACAAAATCTATTTTAAACTTTAAAAATAAGTGTTAATTAGGTAATTTTTTTTTTGAATAATGTTAAAAATAATTAACTAATTTTATGTTTAAATACCGTGAAATTCCATGTTTTTTTTTTTAATTTAGAACTTTTAAATTCTACAAAAACTAATTGAAAAACCTTGAAAATATGTTTTTGGTAAAAAATATTAATAACAACTCATATTTACAGGGTGTTTTCTCATCATAATGAAAAATACTAATTATAGTAATAGTAACAGCTCAAACCGAGCCTAATAAAAATTAATACATAATAAACTCATTGATTATTAGGAATTATATAAGAGTCTCTTCAGTTCATGTTTACTGAGGCAAAAGTTAAAAATTTGTGCATTGGCATTGACCACGCTCAATATTCGGGAGACCGGTTCATTCTTTTCATACTCCGTCCGGTGGAATTTTGATTTTAAACAAGTCCACGGATCTCAAGGAATACATGTTAGAATTAAGGTACATTTTGCATAAAATATTGATGGTGTCAATAGCCCCATTGAAAATTTGATGAACGACGAAATTACATCTACCACGTCTCGCCGCTTTTCCAGGGAATGCAAGCTTAAAAATTTCAGCCTATCGTTGTAAGATGGCAAAGATAATGGTAAATTCCACAAAGCAAAACGTAAAAACCTACGTTAAACGGATTCTAGCCAAAGTTGATATGAACTTTGTGGTGCGGAGACCACACCTGACTGGCATACTCCAAAATTGGTCTAACGAAGGCGATGTTTAAAAATGAAAATTCTTGATTTTCTTTTTTTTTTTTTTTAAACGGAAAAATTATTTATTATTAGAAAATAATTTACAGTAAAAAAATTGCAATAAGTATTTTCTTCTTGTAAGAAAATTCCAGAAGAAATATGTTAGAACATAAAATGTTTAATTGTTTTGTTGTTCATTAAGAAACTTATTGATGCGGTTTTGTTGATTCGTAAAGCATAAAATGTTTTATGATTTAGATTAGGCGCAATGTACTTTAAACAGAAAATGAAATTAAATATATGATTGTGCACAGCCACCTTTTTCGATATTGCAATTTTTTTTTCGTGTCAAACAAAATGCATAAATACCTTCATCAACTTTTCCGCGGCATTTGTTGGTTATTGTTTTATTTTGTTATATTTTATACTATTTTTAAACGTCTCACCAAACAACAATACACCACCTTTATTATAATTTCAATAGCGTGGCTTCACTTTGGTCGTCGCACAGTTCAAATGCATTTTGTTGATCGTAAAACTTGAAAACTTGCAAATAATTGCAATTTATGATGCGCGATTTTTGTGTATATACAAAACGCAGTTTGCAATAATTCATTCGTATAGGAATTGAAAAAAAACGAAAAGAAAAAATATACATAGGAATGTGGCTGTAATTGTTTAACTCCATTTTGCGATTCCACGGTGTTTGATCATGATGATTTTCTTAGGCTATATGGTGGAATCGTGTTGATATAGCGTGCAACATATATTAAGTTGTTTTTTTTATATACATTTTATAACTAACCAACAGACCCATTGGAATGAATATTATAACATGGTAAAAGTTATATAAAAATGCCGGTAAAATACTCTTAAAAAAACAACGAAGAAAACATTTTTTGTTTCTGTCTCAGCTTTACGCCCCTCTGCACGTTCTTATTTCTGTCCTCCATTGAATGTCATGCTTGACCTTGAACGTGGTCGAAGTCTTCAGAGACGCTTTATTTAACAAATTATAAGATTCGAAAAACCTGAAGAACCAGTTTTATGAAAATGTTTAGAGTATATATGTATAAACTTGTGATTTTATAATATAAGTATATATATCGTGGATAGGGTAAAGTGTTGATGACCAAAAGCACTCACTCTATATAAGAAAAAGAGCAAAAGCATAACGAATTTAAAAATGTTTATGAAAGTCAAAAATAATAGCATTGCCATATCGTATAATTCTTTTGATATGAATACAAAATTAAACTAAATAAATCTTTAAAACAAGATCATAGGAAATAATTAAAAGTAATTGGTTTTGTTAATCAAATGATTTCCTTGAAAAAGCAGCTAAGAATCATCTGCTTAGTAATATCAAAAAGCATAGACAATAAAGTGCTCAAATTGTAGGTGTGTTTTTTTTGGTAATTTTTATCCACTATTATTTAACTTTTTCAACTAAAAAAAAAACGATTTTGTATAATCTACAATATATACTTATAGATTTTTAGTCCGAATATTGGTACTACTGAAATTTACTGGAACACGCAACTAACTTCAGTTATGTTTTTTTTAAATTTTAAAAAATTAAGAATTATTATTTTTACCATATAAAAATAGAGGAATTAAAATAAATGATATTTTGCAAGATGGCCATTTAAAGGTTTATAAAGTTTTTAAAAAATGTCGTCTTAAACAAATTAAAATCTATCTATTATATAAAAAAGTTTTTTCCGGACATCATTTATAAATTTTTTAGTAGAAAAAGCTTAGTAAATAATTTATAACTAAAAAACAAAAAAAATTTTTCGGCACCGGCGGGGATTCGATTTCAAGCACTTGGTCTTACTAAGCCAATCTCTTGCTAACCATACCATCGACTTCAATTACTAAAGTAAGTCAGATTCGTTAATATAAAATCAGAACTGAATGATTAGAAATAGAATGATTAGAAATAAGATGAGACAAAAAAATACTTGCTTTAGTGCCATCTATACCTCAAATATAACATTGAATAAGTCTGGTAAAAATTAACAGCGATAAATAACATTGCTTAAATAAGCGGGTAATAAATGTATGTTAATCGTCCTTACTTTCAAGAAAAAAGAAACACATTGTATTCTGGCAGTATCTCAGTTTGTAAACAAGATATCTCATTATTAGTATTTGTAAAAAAAAGAATCTGTGTCATATAAAAATACATGTATGTTACATATTTACAGTTTTTTTAAAAAAAATACACTGATGACAAGATAGTTTTCTATATAGCCCTGCAATGGTGCACAAATGTATACATAAAAAATTCTCTGTGGTTAATATATATCCGAAATATGGCAACCCTTTCGTTTTCAATTCAATTCATATAATGTTATTAACATTACTTTGAAAAAAACAAAAAGAAAAAAAACTTTGACTTTGACCACCAAAGTGGAACTGCTGACATAAGAAGTTTGTTTCAGAGACCATAGCCAGAGTCTTTATTTATACACCTTAGCAACTACGATTTTTTTTTCATTTATAAATCGTGTGGCCCAATCAACAAAATACCGATAGTTGAATGTAGTTAAAAAGCTTGTTTCGTATGTGAGTTTTTATTGTCTCGCATTAAGTAAAACGACGCGGTTTTGGAGTATATAGAATGAAGAAAAATAAACGACCAACAAAGTTAAAGAAGAAACACATCACCTTATAACACACATCACATACTCAACATGAGTTTTTAGTAACAATTTTTCTTTCTTTCTTTTTTTTCGTTGTTGTATAAAAACCAGTTTTACATAATCGTTGCCGCAAAATTTACTTTCATTTGAATTTTAGATTTTTTATTCTTGTTCACTTTGTTCCATCAATAAAAGTTCTCTCCTCTTGACTTTGGAGGAGGATGAACACAAAACCGTCTTGAAAATTTGTTGTTTTTTCAGGTCTCTTGGTTAGGCGAATTCACTTTTTCTTTTAGAACTTATCTTCAAGAATATGTTTTTCTTGGAATGGGGGCCAATTTTGGTTCCATGAAGAAGAAAAAAAAAGTACAAGATTTTTAGAAAATATTTCCTTGCATCCATAGAAAAATTATATAAATTTTCTTCTTTTTTTTTCTAAGTTAATACAACATATATACCATACAAAGTTTAGTTTTGTGAAAAGATTTCTTTTTCTTGGGAAGAAAAGCTCTCAACATCCGGTAGTAGAAGATATATAGTATATAGTTAGTTTTCCGGTGAACTTAACAGGTGCATAACACGCGGATATAGTCATTTTACTATAATATATGACACGCAAGATATCAGATGAATAAGAAAAAAAAAAGGAAGAAAAAGATGAATTCAGTATCTTTTAAGAAACCAAGAAAATACAAAAAAAAATACAGGTGTTTTTTTGTGCGGGTGGTTTCATTCAAAGAAGGAACTACTTATCATAAATTTTCGCATATGTTTGTTGGGATATGTCATATTTGTCTTCGTCTAGTAGTTTATTTTGATATTTATGTAATACTCTATTTCAGTTAGTACATATCTATTCAAATATCAAAAAATAAATAGAAAAGAAAAAAAATTAAATACAGGAAAAAAGAATAACTAGATGGATATAATATTTTCAACATATATTTTTTGAAAGGAAAACCATATAAAAATCCAATCATAATACTTTGAATATAGTTCCGTAGTATGAAAAGCGAAATATTTAGTTTTGATTTTCATATCCAAAATATTTGCAAAGAAAATACATCCTAAGTAATATATATATATAAAACTAAATAATATATATATACATATATATATAGGGTCTTTCGGAATATGAATGAATATGATTTGACAGAATGATGCATCCATTGTAGTACTACAGTTTATGAAGAGAATTGGCCTAGTTGAAAATTAAATAGAAATCTATTTCGCATACAAATTACCCAACATTAGTGCTAAATAAATGCTATATCATAGCAAATTAATAGATACTAGCCCTTCTAATATTAAAAAATATGATTTGTAAAACCTTCAATATTTAGTAATTTAATTCCATTGGTTATGGGAATCCAAACCTTTTACTTCTGTAATGAGATATTCAATAGATATGATATTATTTAGAGAACTGATCTAGTGCCAATCTACAGTACATAGCTAGATTCTACTGAAAATAATTAGATATTGGTTTTGTATCTCGAGACTAGAAATACAGTCAGGACAGCTAGATTTTCATAGTAATTTTCATCAATTAGATAATCTCAGCGATGGTAGCTAGTTTCTAGCAAAATTGCATGACTTTAGTTTAGGCATAGTACACATTAAAAAGAAGTTGTAATAAATAAACTGTTTGCATTTAGGAAGGAAGAAAATCTTTTTATCGCTGCACAAACTAACTATTAGTTTATAAACAATGTTGGCAAGTCGAAGCTTACATGAAAACTAAATGAAAATGAGACTTGTACAAATATCTAAGCCAGCTATTACCTAGCTAGTAGTACCATTTTCTTTTTGTACTACTAGAAACTAGTGCCAATTTAGCTTACTGTCGTACTAGATTTCTGGTTCCTTCATTCAATAGATTTCAAATCCTATCAATGATGTTATATGAATCTAGCTTAAAAAATAGTTCATATAACTAGAATTTGTTGATAATAAATACTTTTACATACTATTACTGGATATATTGACATTTTCAATTTTGTAATTCTTTCCAATGGATCATCCTGTTGGACAAACTTAATTTTTAGTAATACTATTGATAAGTAAAATCAAACTTGAGAATCTGGTCAATTTTAATTTTATCCGAATTTAGCCTTGGTATCCTTTCTGTGAGAATTAGTGATGATTGAACCCAGAATCTTAGTATCAATCTATCTCAAAAACTTATATAGTATAGTGTCTACAAGGACAATTGGAAGATAGTTCGAAATGACATTTGTAATAAATGTACTATCGAAATTGCCCAAAAAACAGATTTAAATTAAATATTGTGTGAGACACCTTGTATGTAAAATTTATTCATATCATCCAAATTTTTTACTAAAATATATAACAAACAAAATGAAAGACATATGTGAATAACTTATATAAGAAATATCCAAATTTAAAAACACTTTGAAGCGGAATCAAAACGAACTTATTTTCTTATATATTAGAAAATCATTTCTAAACAATCGTAATAAAATTTTGTTTCTTATATTTTTTTTCATTTTTTATTACAAAATATTGCCAAAAAAATCAAAGAAAAATATCTCTTCTTATTGTGTGACATCTTGAAGAAATCCACCAAAAATCAAAAAGAAATTTCATTTTGCACGAATGATTTATATTTTGTGTGTGTGGTTTTTTTTTTTAATATCTTATTTTTTTGTGATATCTTTCTTTAAATGATGAAGAAATTGATTTTATTTGATTATCCATGATAGCTTTCGATAGATTTCTTCGCCATCAAGTTAATTCCATAAAGAAAACATATAATAATCATCACATTTCAAAAAAAAAAAGAAAAAAATGAAAGATTTTCTTGGAAAAATCAACAAAATTAATCCAAAAAACAAATTTTCGCTCATATAAATTTGAATAATAAACTTTTGTTGCTTCTTTTTCAGGTTGAACACATTTAGTATTCATTTTATAGATCTTTTAGAGCGTATGAAGGTATAATAATCTACACAATTGTTAAATAGAAAGTAGTTGTATTCAAATTTCGGACTCCTACAAAAACCTTTTCCTGAATAAAATTATCAACAGAGCCCTCTGTTCAAAATTTAAAAAAGTATAACGTTTAATTTTCAAATGTCGCTTTAACTTTACAGAGCTTAAACTCTTGACAAGTTTATCTCTAAAGAAATAAATTCAATAAATAGACATATAGTAACTGAAAATCGGCCTATGGCAGAAATGGAAGAGAAAAATTGTCAAGGTTTTTTCGTCATAACTTTCTTTCCTCTTTTCAAAAATTCCTCTAATTTTCAAGTAACCTAGCCCTAACATTATGAATCTAATCCGCGATTTTATTCAAACCATACTGTTGAACCCTTTCTAGAATGATTATTTCGCTGTGTTACACACTTAGTGACAAAACTAGTATACAAATTTCCGCTTACCGGTTAACACTGTAAGAACTAAAAGAAACTGAAATATATACTATTATACCAGCTCGCAATTAGCCCTCGATGAGGTCTGAGGATGTAATTGAAGAAAGAAAAATGTGGTGTTTGTTTGGAAATAAAAATGACTCTCAATTAAATAAGTATACAAGCGATGCGTACAACATGCAAGTGGATGATTCCAATATCTTACTTCATAACTGTTACTTTCAAAGCACAAATTTAGTCAGTGTTTCGGTCAAAATTTCAAAAATTTTAACTAAAGCACCGAATTATGCAACATAATTTAGATCAGTGTTTCCCAACGTGGGGCCCACGCCCCACCGGAGGCAATTTGATTGTTCAGGGGGGCAATTTGAAAATGGACATGACACGAGTTTAACCCTTTCGCTCCGGGCCATTTGAATGCAATGCTAGATTTCGGTGCCAAATTTAGTTTCTTAAGTGAGCAATTCAATTTTTAAGAATTTTAGAAAGGCTAAGGTGGGGCATGGCACAAAAAAGATGGGTAAGGTGGAGCATGGCATAAAAAAGATGGCTAAGGTGGGGCATGGCACAAAAAGGTTGGGAAACACTGATTTAGACCATGGCTTCCCAAACAGGGGCCGCGACCCTAAGTTGGATCGCCTAGATCTAAAATTGGGTCGAGTAAAAAAGTTTCAAAAACGTGTAGTAATTTTAAGAAGTTTTTTTAAAAGCAACAATCATAAAATCTGTAATCATGTCGGAAAAATGTTATAACGGCAACCCTGAGCAACACTGTCAAGACCCATTGAAATAATTCTTGACTGGGTAGCAAATAATTTTTCAAGTAAAACTTTCCTTACGGGGATTTTCGTATGACAGACGGCATTTTTTTTTGTTGAAAAGGGTCGCGTGGTAAAAAGTCTGGGAAGCCCTGATTTAGACGGTAATTAAACCTATTTTTTCTTCGGTTTGGTAAAATTAGCTTTACTTCTGCTTGAATTAGTATTCGCACATATGATGTATTTTTTAAGAATATAAATCAAAATATAGTTTTTTTAGACCACAATAAATCGAAAAAATTTTGAATCTCCAAAATATTCAATTTTTTCAGGAAACCCAGTTTGAAGAATGCTGCTCTAAAATGTCTCAAAACTTAAAAAATTCTATTTCCGAATCTTCCCAAATCAAATCATGGTCAAATGCGCATATAACAAAAAAAGACGACATTCTTTTCTGATGCACTTAATATATAGTATTTTAAAAAATAGAGAGAATACAATTTAAATAATGTTTGTTTTGTTTCTGAGGCTGTCTTCATTTCTTGGTTTATATCTTAATTTTGTCACAATGAAAAATAGATGAACAAATAATTTTTGGCAACATTTCTGACAGCAAAATAATATAATTAAATATTTTCCTTCTGAATAAAATTATTTCTATTATAAAAATTTCCTATTCAAAATATATTCTTTTAATTTTTCTTTTGATTTTTAAGAAATTACAAGAATTTCATTGAGAATTTCAAACAGACACTGTATTTTGAAAAGCTGACAATTTGATTTACAATCTGTTTATTATAAGTGTTGAATATAAGTCACAGAAAGACAAATATGCATGTCCAAAATTTCAATTGTTATCACTTGTTATTTGTTGTCGAGTTATCCAAGGAACTTACACAGTTACAATCGATTTAAAAAAAAGTTCCGTCTCCGACTCAAAATCAAATGCAAAGTTAAAATGTTCAACTTCAATTTCAAAAATCATTCCACATCCGACTCCGACTTCGACTTAAAAGTAAAATGAAGCTCGTGTATAAAAGGTGTCGAAGTGTTCTTGCCTTTTTGCACAATCACCGAATATTTGGAATTCAGCAGACAGATAAAACTTCAATGAAAACCAATAACACAAAATATAAACAATCTTAAAATAGTAGAATAAATTTGATGAACAAACTAGGAGGAAAAATAGCCCTAAGGAGGCTTATATCATGAACGAGAAAACCCGAATAATCAACAAAAATTTAGGAAAAATACTGAACATTTTGGAATTCGAAAACAGGGCGAAAAATCAGGACAGTATAAAATTCCTGGTTTGTCTTAATTCTAACGTTTTTATCTGGAAAAATATTAATTTAAAATAAATGAGAAAAAGTAAATAAAACTATTTGTTTTAATCTCTAATTTATTTCCATATTTATCCACTGACTATCAATTAGTGAGTAGATTCTTTTTAATATTCTTTCTATTGAAGTTATGGGGTTTCTTAAAAAGTTCTAAGAAGACTACAAAACTCCTTGACTCCAGAAGATAGCTCGTCTACTTTTCGTGAGCTAATTTTAAACTCTACTTGAGGTCTAGGGTTTTTTAAAACATATTATTCTTAATATTTAAAAATTGATCGAATTATTTGGAATTATCGATTTTCACGATCTATCAACTTGGTATCCTTTTGACACTTTTTAGAGTCCCGTAAAAGGTATTAGCCCAAATTCTTTGAAAGTACTTATTATAAAACATAGGAGCGCCTAAATTTCATATTAAATATATTCTGGGGTAAATATTAGGTTGTACTTTCAAATACAATAGAAATAAAGAATTTGTTTATAATAGAAATAATTAATTTTGCTATAATTGCTCCTAAAAGACTGTAAGATAAACATTTCTTTCTTATTGGAAGAACTAATTGAATAATAGTATATCTAATGTTCCATGTATAAAATCTTAGAAACCACAAACATTTTGATGAAATCAAAAGCAAAAAAAAGAAGATATTAATTAATTAGATTTAAATTTTCTTTTACTATAATAATTTTCAATAAACTATAAACTGTATGCTGTCACTTTTTGGTGAAAAATTTCGAGAATTAATCAGATACTATTTTATGACAGTACTATTTATGAAAATTTGTAAATAAAATAGAAATTTTTAGATTTGAGTTAATAAACAACACAAAAAAAAAAGAAAATTATGTTGCATTTTATAAAAACAATAAAAACTAAATATACATATATTAAAGTAAATAAATGGAAAGACAAGACGAGATGTTGTACAGGGCTTGTACTGTTTGAGATATAAAATTTTTATGTACTTATATGAAGAACGGCGGGTCCACATCATACCATCAAATCCTCCAATATTGCAGCATTTGTAATAAAAACCATTACTGCATAACAAATCAACGAAAAAAAAGGAAGGAAGATGAAAAATGGAAAAAACAACATCCATATGGCAAGTAAAAGTTTTGCGATAAAAGCTTTTTCGCTTTTCAAAAATGTTTACTATATTAGGATGAAATGACAAAGTAAGTAAGATTGCGGGTGGAGAATTTTCGATTTATCTACGAATGTAACTTTTTTTTTAGTGATTTTATATTTTAGAACCTTTATTTCCGGGAATCAACAAAAAGTAGAAGACTATATAGTGTTACCATTTCTACTGAATATTCAAATGTATTTTCATTCTTCACAACATTCCTTCCCATTTTCGTAATAAAAATTTTGATTAACACAGAACAAATTATGAATATCACATAAATTTACTTATCTAAGTCAATAAAGTGTTTGTATGCTAAGAAATATAAAAAATAAATAAATGTTACAAATTAAATCTAGTATATACTATACAATAGTTTAGTTTAGTTAATTTTCATAAAAATTTAAATAAATGGTAACACTATTTATGGTAATATTTTTAAAGAAAACTATTGTATAAAGATTTTTCGTCTAAACTTTCATTCCGGCATGATGTTATTTAGCTAAACGATACAACAATTCAATCAAAAAGATTTTCAACGAAAATTGCACAATGTCGAGTTTAAAAGTCTCGGAAAGATTCGAATATACACGTCCAAATATAAACATATATGGTATTATAAAGTTTTCCTTTCGTACAAAATATATCATCAGAAATAGCTTATTTTTTGTTTGCCACAATATGATAGAATCATTCATCATTCAGAAGGGAGTTAAAACAAAGGTGGTAATAGATATTTTCTAAGATAAAGATTGGAATATAGTACATGACGTTCATCGTCGTCATGGAATTGTTTTGAAAGTATTATACAAAAACCATCGCATCTCGTATTTTAACCAATCAACCAAACAAGAAACCATCTTTTTGGGCAGTTTTTTTTCCTTTTTGTTTTTGAGAAACAAAAAAGTTGAAATAGAAAAAAAAAAAAAAACAAAAACTGAAGTGTTATTCCCTGTTGACACAGAAAACCACACATTACCACCCAATATAAAAGGATATATACACAGTTTGGCAATAAAGTTTCGACTTCTCGGTGATGTTATTTTATACCAATTGTGAAAAAACCTTCAATCTCGGTTGATATTTGGCAATTTTATGACGCTTTATTTATAAGTCAAAAAGTTTATTTACTTAAATAGAAACTAAATTTCACACAGAATTTGGCACAAAAATCACAGAAACGTACAAAATAATGCAAAATTTTATGGTGATAATAGTTTATCGAAGTCGAAGACGTTTGAGAAGCAGCAACGATTTTTAGAAGGCAAAAAGGCGCTATCACCGCAAGCTAAAAAAACACAAAAGTTCCATCGAAAATCAAAACAATATTCCTTATTTTGCTATTAATACCAAAGGCATACATCCGCAAAAATTCATTCCAACTGGTCAAGCATTTACTGGTTGATTTTTATTTAGAAGTTTCACAAAAGTTAATGGCTAGAATACGTCAAGTTCATTCTGGTCGTCAAGTTCGACCAGAATATCGTGAACAAGACAGCTGGTGCTTGTTATTCGACAATATACAAGTCTGTATATTGAACTATTCATCATATTCACCTGATTTAGTCTCATGTGACTTCTCATTATTGCGAACAATTTAAATGAAGTTGAAAAGGTGCTTTTTCAATGCTATTGATATCATTCAAAAGAAGTTTCTACACATCCTTTGGAGGCAATACCACAAAATAAGGTTCAACACCAATTTGAAACACTATCGTTGTAAAAAGTAGATTGAATAAAAAAAAGGAGAAATGTCAAAAATATTGCTCCGTTTCACACGGAACTTTATTGGCATACCATGTATATGAATTTCCTTTTTATATTCAGTTATAGTATAAAGGAGAAAATCTTGTGAAAATGTTTTCCTTTTAAATTGATTTGAAGATCATCTGTGATGACAAGTCCTGTTTAAAAGTTAATAAATATTATATTTGTATATAAATATATATTTTATTAACTATTTACACAAAGTTTGATGAAAGGAAATCGATCATTTAGGGAATCGGACATTTTAATTTAATTTTTGGTAATTATTTAAAAATGTTCCGGTAAGTAAACGATACAAATAAAATCTAATTTTCCGAAACATAAAAATTATGAGAGAACTAAATTTCATTTATCCGTTTTTTTTTATTATATTATAATATATTTAATTTCTTTATTTAACAATATTTATATACATATCTATATATGAAAGACAGGCGTCCACCGATAATTTATTATCTTAAAATTTATTACATCCAATTAAAACCTTTCTGAAAGATCATTTAAATCGTCTTACAAAATATAAATCCCTAAATAATATTATATATCATAAACTACATCGTCATCAACATCATCATCATCAAAATGATTTTATCTGGAAAATTTTGCTAATATATAAAACATAAACTTTTCTTTTTCTTCTTGGTACTATCTCGAAAAAGAGATATGGGGCCCCCGATTGAAGTGGAGTACACATCAAACAGGTATCATTTGGATCATGTCCAACTTCATGTATTTACACTGTAATTTGTTTCATAAAAATTATGAATCTGGTAGACAAATCTATTCGGTTGAAAGGAAATTTTTTGAGACATATCAAGAAAAGAAAAGAAAAAAACAACATGTATGATTATTATTTTTGTTAATTAAAAATCTTCTTCTTAAAAATCAAATGAATTATCGAGAAATTGTTTTTTTGATATATGTAGAACGATGCTAGTTTGAATTATATATTTTTGCTAAGAAAATTTATGATGTTATGTTTAAACATTGATTTTTTTTTGATTAGTGTGAAATTGTATGCCAAATTATGTTAAATGTGACAATTTTCAAAGATATTACATTAAACAAAAACGAAAAAAACAAACAGAAATTAACGAAATCTTAAAATATATATTTTGCCAAATTGAAACCAATAAAATAACGTCTCAGACTAGAAGAAATTTTAATGAAGCACTTTTCCATTTTCTTCTTTTTTTTGTATTTTAATTAGATTTATTGTAATCCTTTTTATTTGATTTGTTTTTAGTCGTTTTAAGTCATGGATTAAGATAATTAATTTTTTGTTATTAAATTAATTAAAATAAAACCGACAAGTAAAAACACTTTTAATAAACCAATTTTATTTATTACCCTTTCGAGTCCTTAAATAGAATATAGAACACGTTCATTCCCATTCATAGGTAGGTAAAAATAAAATCATAAGGAATAGGATGAATTCGTAAAATTTTCTTAAAAGAAAAGTCCATTAAACTACATAATATCTTTATAAGCTAATCAATCTTATTTGGCTTAAAAACATAAATATAAATAAAAATTTAGATTCTTTGTTTTTTTTTGTTTTTAATAAAAATCTAACCTGAAATTGACTTTATTTATTTAAAAAGAAAAATATATATATATAAAATATCTTTTCCAGAAGAACTAGAAAGATGAAAAACAATTTGTTATTTTGTGAAGACAATTTTCCTCCTGGATAAACTTGGAACGCTGCTGATTCCCGTCAGAGACGTTAATAACAGAAGCGTATGGAAAAAGTGAAGAAAAAAAAAAAATTATAGAATATGAAAAGAAAAACTCTTATCTTGGGAAATGTACTTTAAAAAATAGCAAACAAAAAAAAAAAAACATGACTATTATAAGATTTTATATCCTGAACAAGATATTCTCGATAAACCAATTTGTGTCTTCTATGATGCATTACCTGCAAGTGCAATATATGTTATAGAAAATCGTATGTACATTGTTTCATATAGGTATAGAAATCATAGAAGATCACAGGCAAAAATCAATAAAAAAAAAAAGAAAATAGTATTATTGCTCGGGATACTATAATATGCCTGAATTATTTATTGATCAAAAAATTCTTTTATATGCAAAATAGTTTGTGTTTAGGAGAGCTTGGGGCATGAGAAATACTATCAGTTATATAGTATATTAAAATATCGAAAAGTGAAAATAATAAATCATTTCTATCCTATCAGTTATTGCCTATAAAAAATAAATATGATTTATTCTTTAATCAAATTCAAATTCCCTCTCAGATTAGAATAAAACTATGTTGAATTTCTTTTGACCATATTCACTATGAGATTCAATATGAAAGAAAAAGAAGAATCCATAATGCGTCGGGATATTAGTATACACAGGAAGAATCAGTACAGTCGTTGGAAATCTTTATTACTAGTCTATGTCTAAACTGGACCTATCTAAATAATATTAAGTAGATTTTAGGTAACTGATGTAAACATAGTGATTGTTTATGAGTGTATCAACCTGTTCCCAGAATTTGTATCAAATATCGGTCTGGAATATTGCCAAATTTTTACTATTTTAAGCTAAAACGTTAATCTTAAAATTTATCGTCGGTATCTCGGTCTCCCCTATATATCTGTCCGTTTTAATTAAGTTTTAATTTGTAATTTAAAATAAATGATTTATTTGTAAACATTTTAAAAAGCTGACATTTTAATAGTTTTTCGGATGTCTAAATGAACATTATTTCAAATATTTTTAATTGTTTTTAAAAATCCTTAATAAAATATAAATATTTTAGCCGAAAAATCTTTGTTTTTTTCTCCATTTTAATTTCAACATTATTTATTTTTATTGTGTTATAATAAAATTCTATTAAATAATATTAATATTTTTCTATTTTTATAAAGTTTTAAATATTTCTCAATAAAAATCAATTTAAAAATTTGACTTTTTTGTCTACGGAGGCCAAATTTTATGTCATTCTAATATTTCATAGGCAGACGACACCGAAAAAGAAATACTGACTGTTAAATTGACTTTCTGTATAATTCATATAAACAAAAATGTATAAACACACAGAAAAATAATCCAGGACTCTCAACGAAACTTTTAGAGAACTGAAATTCATCGACGTTCATTACTAATTTATACGATGTAATTTAGTTGTCCAAACATAAATCATAGCTTGATAGCCGAATTATATAATTTGCTTAATCAATGATCTCAGACAAAAAAAATACGGAAATTCTAATAACTCCATAAACTTGCATCAAGCAATAAAAGAATTGCATACTTTCAGGCATGCATTAAAATGTTTCTGATGGTTCCAATGACATTAATAAAGACATTTAATAAAACAACTTGATTTTATTTTGATATTACTTTTCAAATACTTTTTTGCGTATTTTGATTGCATTCAATTTTATTTTCTATTCTATACTAACTGTTATCCGCGGCTTCGCCTGCTTGGAATTTAAAAAGTGAAAAGTTTTTCCACTTACTATGACAATTCTGTTTTTTTTTTAATTAAGCGCTCCAAAATAAGTATATTTCGGTGAAAAGACTATAAAAATTAGGTTAATCTTTCTTCGTATAAGTACAGACTAACGTACAAACAGGCATAGATAAACATAGGATATGTTTACAAAATTGTCTTTAAGATTGGTTTTATACATAATATTTTATGTATATATCGTATAATATCTTTATAAGATTATCTATATACGAATATTGAATAATCAGTAGAGAAAGAACTAATTGACACTCACACGTAAACATGCCTGTTGTCCATGGGTAAAGCAACCACTTGACTAATAAAAGACGAACGAAAATTTTAAACACAATTTATGGCCTCTGCATCTGAATTATTACCTTGTGACATAAAGCCCACTCTTCATAGGTTACTGTACTCCCTACAAAGTCCTCTACCTTTCCGTGAAAGTCGCGTCAAAAATAGTGGTTCCCAAGATTAGCTCAGACAATAATTTTAAAAACGGATTTTTAAGATTTAGTATCATGCAAATAAGCATATGAGCTTAGGAAAAGTCAATTATTTCGAAATCACAGACAGACACTTCAATTTTATTTATATATTATAAAAGAAATTATTCTGTCGCGTTTCGAAAACATGAAAAAAATATAAATATTTTTAATTATAAGTAAATATTTATAAATAAACAATTTCAAATGCGAGTAAAATTTAATCAACTAGTTTTCAATAAAACTTTAAAAAGAAACAACGTGTCTTAAAAATAAAAAAGATTTACTAGAATAGCTTGATTTGTGATTAAAAAAACTTCAGTTAAAAGGAGTAAACTGCAGTTGAAAGGACTAGAATGTATTTCTTTAATGTAACGTTCAACGGAAATTCCTATTAAATACCCTTTTTAGATTGGGACAGCGACAAAATTAGTTGTAATAATAATTATTTGTTTAGTTAATCTACACCAAGGGTGTCCAACCTTTTTGTTTCCCTGGGCCACATTTGAAGAAGACATGGTGTTTTGGGCCACAAATATATTACTATGTATAAATCCATATCATGAAATGAATGTGATACTTGGTATTAAAGTTGAGAAACTAAAGCGTCAATATCTGATTCGATTGACATAGTTGCAATTCTCAGGCAGTTCGCAAGGTATTTATCCAACATGTTGGTTTTAATTTTACACTTAGTATGTTTCAATCTTCACTTAAGCCATCAGGTGACAAAAAACAGAATAGTGTAGCTGAGCAAGCAACGCAAACAGAAAGAGAATTTGCTAAATAACGAAAGAGCTTTCTGTTCTGGTCCTGTTTCTGTTGTCTGTCATTTGGCAGGTTTAGCACGAGAGCGCATACAACACACAAATCCTTCCTGAGAAAAATGGATATGCTTCAGTAACTTTGAATATTTTCAGGCCGCATTGATACTTGTCTTGGGCCGCGTGTTGGACAGCCTTGATCTACACAATTGTCACAACTAGCCTTCATAACTTCATAATTTCTTTGGGTGTAGAACTAAAAAAAAATTAACCAAAGAACTACAAAAGTACACTATTTATATACAGAAAGTAAAAATGATAAAATCAAAACGATAAATTTTCCAAAGAAAAGCTCTTTTTTATTGTTTCAATAATATTTAAGCTGAAATGAATTTTCTGAGAGCCAGAAGCCAAATTAAAATAACCGACATTTTACGCGAAATTTTCTTGTTAGTTCTTTTTTTTTTTAATACTATGACACTAAAAAAAGAAAAGTTTTTATCATTTTTGTTTTATCATTTCTCGTGCTTTCATACCGAGAACACATAAAAATAAAAGAACACACTATTTTCATAGAAACAACCATTCGAAAACCAGAGGAAATAATGAATATTGTCGAAAGCTTCAGGTTTGAAAATTAAGCGGGGCAAAAAAAAAAAACATATTGAAAATTTGTTTGCTAGCTTGGGTGGCGGGTGGTGGGTTGATGCGTGATTGTGGGTTGGGTGGGCAGTAAATATAAAAGCAATGTGCTATTTTTTTTTTATCTTTGTATATAATAAAAAAAAGCATATCGGAAGAGTAAGCTTATAGGCACTTGTTGCTTCTTTCCATTTCTGTTGACAAGACTATTGCAAAATGGTGTGTCAAACAATTCTTTTTTTTTTTTCATTTAGTAGGTTTGTTCCGGTAATATATTTGATAATAATCCTGATTTATAAAAAAAAAAAACGCGATCGGCAAAATGCCAAAATATTTCAACTATCTTTTCATAACAATTTAAAAACACAAAAAAGAACATCGACAATAAATATAATAAATATACAAAATGACTTAGAAAAACAAAAATATACAATATTTTGATAGAATTGAGCTTTTAATTATAGTAGAAAGAATTTTTCTGCTTTTATTAAAGAGAAATTCAATTTAGAAATGCTTGAATGAATTTTTTTAGAAAATAAAATAAACTATGTTGAATATGTGACAAAGTATATAAAGTGAAAAGATATATTCTCAACGAGAAACAGACGTGCACTATGACCGAATGTCCATTCTATTTCAAGCATGCATATCCTGTATGCTGAATTATGTGCTTGGTGTACTGTAAGGAATACAAATTCTAGGAGTATCGGATAAAAAACAATCTCCAAATAGTATATCAGAAATAACAAAGTTTGGTGAATCGAACAGGAATTTATACTCCTTTTAAATACAGCTTGTTTAAGAAGAAAGTTAACAGGATTACCAAAAAATGAAGGGATTTATGATTTTAAGTTTATCTTTTAATAAGTAATTTTTGATTTTCATTATTTATGAAATGAATTAAAGTAGTATACACCGATGTAATATAATCTACATTTTTGAATAATTTAATGCACGAATTATTCATTTTAATGCACAAACTATTAAGTTGAGTCATAAAGAAGTTCCGCTCTTTTTATCAGACATTTTGTTTTCATTAAATAATAAAATTATATTATGTATTCAACACTATTATGTATAGCCTTCCCCTATCGTCCTGGCAACTTATCAATTCCTTCCTTGGAAAACGTGGTTTGTTTGGACTGGAAGAAATTTCCGAAAGCCTAACTCACTTGCTCTTCAGAATTGAAGGTTTTCCATTCAAAAAGTTTTGTAAGGAACAGTAAAGGTGATAAGTCTGTTGGGCTAAGGCCTGAGAAGTCAGGTGGGTGTGGACCACCAATCTCAATCATTTTTTTTGGGTCATTCAGCTGTATATGGTCACACATTGTCGTGTAAAATAATGACGTTTTAGCGATTGACGAGTGCAGGACGCTTTTCATGGAGTTTCTCTTTCATTCTTTGTAGTAATTGTGATGTATTCAATCTTTCTGCATTAACTCTTGTTGATTGACGTGGATTTTTCTCCAATATTGCCTTTAAAAGGTTGTCGTCAAGGTCGTAAGGACGTCCATCGCTCGGTTCGTCTTTGAAAGTCGTATCTCCAGAACGGAATTTGGCAAACCAATTTCTAACTGCTCGTTCGGTTATTAGTCCTTCACGATACGAACAATAGATTCTACCTAGTTGCATCGGAAGTTGTTTATGACTCAATCTTATATTTATTTTAATGCACAAATCATTCAAAATCAATTCCATTAAAATTGCACCAAAAATACTTTCTTAAAACAAACTTTTATTAAATTTATGAAGTAAATTCCACGTTCTTTAGTTTAGTTTTTGTTTTCTTCGAATCCTGCACATTTTCTTAATGGACAAACTGTAAATATCTGTTCAGTTCAATCTTAGATCAATAATATAAGAACAATCAAATATCATAATATGTCCAAATACAGTTACATCCGTATATAATAACAGAATTGCATCAAACAAAGGTTTCCTTTTCACTCAGGACGACATTGTGTTATTTTAAAAAGGAACGGAAATTGTTTTAAGATTTGCAAGTTTTATTAAATAGATTCTAAAAGAGGATAAATATCATCTAATAACTGATTAAATTTCATTCAAATTAAAAATTACGTATTTTAGAAAATTCCATTCAGTTTTTTAAATATATGGAATTTCTTTATTTTAAAGAAAAGTCTCTTTAATTCGACGACGAATTTTTTATTGTATATATTTTCCGAATTAACCAGCTTTTTAAATTAATATTGCATTATATTTTCCAGGAAAATTCCAGACTTTTCTTTTATAAAGAAAACACTTTCACAAAAACACAAACAAAAATTATAACTTGTAGAAACGGCAAGAATAGCTTCTTTCAAATAATAGAAAAACACGTTTACATGCGGGGAAATTTCTCGAGTTTAGACCAAAACAACTTTCAAACTAGAAGTTCCTAGCAGATGCAGGATGAGACACGTTTACTATAAATACGGAGGAAACATGATGCAATAAAAATCAGTCTTAATCAGACAGTTGAAATCTAAGCTTCATCCGAGAGATTTGAAACGTGATTATTTGTGGAAAGCGATTACAAGGGCGATTTGAATCTAGAAGTAAAAATAGTGATTGTGTATTTTTATAAACTGTAATAAATAATTTGTAATAATTAAATTATTGAAAGACAAATATTTTTAAGACTAATTGTTAAGCAGAAATAATTATAAATAAAATTTATACACTAAATTCACATAAATAAAAAGTGTTATCATTTTAATAACATCGAACCGAAAGGGTAGCACGTCACAATATACTTTTAGTTTTTATATCGAAGATTAAGGTAAATATTAAAATATGATTTTTATTAATATATAGAATCGTACTTGAAGTACTTTTATATTTACTTTTAGTTCAATTCTAAAATATTTTTCACATATATAAATAGTGTATAATATTTTCGTTTTCTCGAATTCATATATATAGTTATTACCGGGCTTAAAGTATTTCACATATATAGGAATGACATAAGATAGTAGGACAAATACTGTAGGGACTCAACAAAGGGAATCCATTCTATTTGAAAGTTGAGTAAACTTTAATTTTTAATATTTTCTTTTTATAGTATACTTTCGTGGACATAGAGAGAAGAAAAATAAAAAAAAAATGATAATATGTAATAATAAAAAAGGAAAAAGAAACATAAACTATAATAAAGATTTTTCCTTTGAGAACATTTCTTGATAAAAAAAAAATAATATAAAGTCTCAAAAGGAGACACAATGTTTAAGTATTTACTTAAAAGTTCGTTTTTTTTCTTTCAAATATCAATAATTTTCATATAATCAAAAGATTTCTTATAAAGAAAATTCCAGTACTCAAAAAAATGTACTCGTTTTTATTAAATTTCCGAAGTGGAATTTATTATAATAATAATATTACTAATTGAGGAATTCAGTTTCTACCCTAAAAGACCCGTATATCCACTTGTAAATATTTCAATCCTGTCAAAATTAAATACTATACTCTCTTCTAAATAATTTAATATAATTAAAAAATAACGACCAAAGACAGAAAAAAAAACACCAACAAACATTATTTATAGGCTTTCAATCATTATTATTAATTTCCAAAGAATCGAGTTTCATTTTTTGTTTCGAAACTGACATTTTTTCCCAAAGTGGAAGAAAAATAATATTGGTGTGAATTATGGTGATTACGAATGAGAAATAAAGACATTAAACTACACCATCGCCACCCATCTTGTACATAGAGTGTATATACGCAATTATCATTAACATTACATTTTAGTATTATATAGAGAATGTCGGGGCTCATTAATACAATCCAGTATAATATAGAAAAAGTACAGAGTACATAAAATTGACGGACATAATGATGAGAAACAATCCAAATTGTGTCTAGTACATACTATATTCTATGGGTCAGAACTGTCAGTTAAATCTTAACTGAAAGCTTCTAAAGTATAATAAAATTAATCCTCAGATATAATGGGTGTTCCATAAGATTTCATATACTTCTACATAAAGTCAGAACTAAGGTGGATACACTATAAGGAGGTTTTCCACCTTGTGGACGTAAAAAAAAACGGTAATCTAAGTAATCTAAGTATTAAATTAATTTCAATGAAAATTGTTCAGATAATATTATATAAAGTTATATACTTTCTTTTAAATACTGAAGACACATTAGTAGCAATAACGAACATTGCCTCACGATTCTCGATTAAAATCTGAGAGATTATCGAATTTTAATCGGGAATCGTGAGATAATATCATATTATTGCGTTGACATGTTCTAGTTTGAAAAATGGAAAAATATTTCTAATGATAAAATATTTGCCACTAAAGTTCGACGGGCACATCTAAAAGGTCTTATAATTTCTCTATAGAGAAACAGTTTTAATAGCAAGCAAAATTTCAATGTAATCTTTTCGAGAAAAACTCACTTAAATTTATAAGTCTGATTGCATTATGTTTCAAACAGAATTTTAATAACTTAAACCACTCAAACTACTTCAGCTTACGGAAACCTTTCAGCTGATCATGATATCCCAAGAACCCTATTTTCAAATATGATATTTTGTGGAAAACAAGTGGAAGATAACTGACATCGAAATTTTGCGAACACATTGTCTAATAGAATATTCAAATTTGAAGCTGCAAGCCCAAAATTTAAAGCATTTTAATCAATTTCCAACAACCTCGTCAGATTTAGTTTGAAAAGCTGCCCTATAGACGACTCACCTTTAACAAATTTATTCAAGCATTTATGAATATTCGAGTCATATATTCTGGTATTCCAGGCAATGAATAAGCTGACTCACTCACGAGAGAGGGATTAGAGATGCCGTTTTACGATCTACAAGCTTCGGTAGGTTGGAATTATTCGGGTTTCAAAGAGAACCTTAGTAGGCAATTAATCCACCGCCACCAACAGAGGCCGCAAGGACTAAATCAGATAAGCTAAGCTAAGATGATACTGATTGGGCCGGATGGTCGAAGGACTAGAATGTTGATGCGACTCGAGCGTAAAAGCCATTGTGAGTATTTTGACGGGACATTGCTCCTTAAATGAACACATGTGGAATCAAGGCGAAGCCTGTCTGGAAGAAAATGAATCAGCAGAACATTTTTTGTGTGAATGCCCGGCCCCTCCCAGAACTAGACTTGCTACACTGGATGCGTCCACTCTGAATAAGGAGAGGTTAGTTAACTTGGACGTAACTACGGTGCTGACCTTTATTAGAAGGACTAATCGGTTCGGGGAAGAGCTCTAGCCTCTCAACCAACCTTTCAGGAGGAGGAGGTACAATGGGCCAGTAAGCCCTACGTGCTAAGGCATTAGTATCCCTACAAGCTTAGTTTAATTTTATTTGAATTTATATCTGTTTTTTTTTCTTTAATCAGAATTTCATTTGATGTTTGCTTATGAAACACCCAGTAATACTGCATTAAACTGTTAGTTTGGTTTTAACTGAGATATTATAAAAAATTAACTCCAAATGTAAGTTAATATGTATTGTATTTGTGTGAAAATGTTCAATTATTCTGAAGGCAACCGAAATAATCCATTTTGTTAGAGAGTGGATGATTGTCTACGTCATTTTGACCAATTAACTTTAATAGAAATAAACTGTCGGTAATTTGAGGCAATTGTATGTTCATCGTTGTTTTTTTTTTGTACTCTGCCCGCTTTATATATGACTTGGACATAAAAGCTTTATAACCATTACAATAATTCTAATAATACTATTGAATATCGGTATATATGTATATATATAGTTTTTTTTTCTGCATACAATGATAAAATTTGTGAAGAGATTTGTTCCGTTTTATACGACAAATATAGAGTAGCAATTTAATCACAGATTGTAAATTAGCTTTAATAAATTATATTATAGAATTCGAATACACAGTAATAATATCATCAGTGAAATTCCATTTAATACTAGAGGCACACATAGGGTATTCATACCATAGTTTAAGGATACCATGTCGTATACCATATGTGTGTCGTCGAATACTAGCTGAATACCATTTCAACTACGTATCATAAATCTGGTATTTAAATTCGAAAAAGTACGTGGTATTCCCTTTTTTACTTCATTTTTTCGGCCACTGTAATCTATTCTGTAGGAGTATACTAGTAAATATTAGTTAATACAAGTAATTGGCATTGACATTTGAAAGGTTATAGAATAATTGTTATATTTCGAATAACAGTTGTATGGTTTGAATAATGTTTAGAAAAGGCAAACTGAATAGATTAATAACTACAGTGTGGTCTAGTCGGTTGAGACCTCGTTTCTAGAAACTGACGAGACCCCGGTTCGAATCCGGGTCTCGGTTCTTCATGTGTTTATTTTTCTTTGCCTACAATTCTTTAGTGATTGTCGCGCCTTTTTATTGAAGCGGAAAATAGCGAATGTAATTTTGTAGGTAAGCTGAGCAATTGACAAACATGTTCACACTTTTTTTTTGAAAATTTTATTTTAAAAAAATGGAAAAAGTAAAGAAAAAACGCAAAATTTTATCGGTGGATGAAACCTCAAAATTTATAGATATTTGGAGGATTTAAGAGGAGCGAAAAGAAATTCCCATATTCTCGCTGAAATGGCAGAATTTAAAATATCAGACAAATACTATGTTTGATGTGTGCCAACCCCTTTTTATACCATGGTACAAGGCTATACTGTAGTATCGATACTAAGGTATGAATACCCTATGTCTGTCTCTACTATTAGATTTCCTTTTAGATTTTAAACTATTATGTATATTTGGTATTCCTTTTTTTCTTTTAAATTTTCAATCACCCGGTATTTGTTAAATTCAAATCAATTTCTGGAAATTCGATTTTCTTGGGCATTTTCATTTACCAGACGATATTATAATTTTTCAAATTTTATTCGAACTTTCTTAATTTGTGACAAAATTAAAATTTTTATGACTTGAAAATTTCGTATCTAGAATTTCTTATAAGAATCGAATTCCGGAATATAAGAAAACGGAATTATTTGTTTCTTCATGTGTTTATTTAGATGAAAAGTAATAAAATTCTTAAATATAAACAAAAATATTATAGTTTTTCTTTTCTTTTCTTTTTGTATTAGTGTAACGCGTGCAAAACGAGGTCTTTTTTTCAATTCGCCCCAAAAAAATAGCAATTTTCTTTCATTTTTTTAAAATATTATTTCTTGATTCATTTTGGCAATGTGCAAATGAAATTTGGCATTGTGTTTATAATTTTTCGAATTGCAAAATTATTGCATTTTAAATTGTTTACATTATAAAGAAAATCGTACATAGGAGAGACTAGGCTAATACGGATTTCCGAAATTAAATGCAGACTAAAAGAAAGAAGCTGGAAAAGTTCGTATTAATAAAACGTTAATGAAAAGCAACGTATTTAAATGAGTAGAATCAAAATTATGTGCTTTTTTTCGAAGTATGATAAAGTACGCAAAGCTAGCGAATTAATCAGAATAAGTACAAAAAAAAATCACTTTGTAATAAGTGCAAAAGAGCACGGGTGATTTTCAATGGCAAAATCTATCAGGAAGAGAGAGAATCAACATTTTTTGAAAAAGCACGTGAATGACTCTTAAAACTCTTATTTTTTCTAGTATTTGTGTATTGACATATAAATTTCAAGACGTGCTTCTTTGCTTACATCATATTTCTCTTTCACCCATACGTGCAATATGTAACTATCTATGCCAGCAGTGGATAGAAAATTATTTCAGAATTTACAGTCGAAGTCTGAAAAACACGGCAAAAATAGGAAGTTGGGATTCTTTACAATTACTTTTTCTTTCTTTTTTTTAGGTTTTTAAAACATTCGGATTATTTGTTTGTATCTAAATAAATCAAGAATTGGAAAATGGCATCGTTTGGTGCAATTTTTAATTCAAAAAAGTGATATATAATATTTACAGTATAAAAGCTAATAATAGCATCCTAAAGTGCATTGATGCAATTTCAGTTCGGAGAAGACTCATTTTTGAGGCAATTCTTATATTTGCATAAAGATTTCGAGACCAATTTGGAGCTAGAAACAGTCGCTATATGACGAAGTGAATAAAGTTTGTGATCCTTATCAAAATATTGTCTTTAGTTTATTTATTTATTCAATTTTTGATAGACTGTTTTTAAATATCGATACCAAAAACTTACTAAGCCAATTCAAATTTTTTTACAATCTTTATTTTTAATATGAGGCATAACATAGTTAAAATATTTTCTTTTCTCATTGTAGGAAATTGAAAAACTGTGAATATTGTCGAAGTACGAATCTCAACAGCTAGCAATCGGTAGTACTTAAATAACGTATACTAAACAAATTCGCCGATATTTCTGTATTTACCTTTATTAAAACCATTCAAAGTAATTTGTTGTATTAAACACATTAAACAAATGCCTAAAATTCCTACAATATATTCGAACTTTTCTTTTTAAAGTTGGCATTCTGTTTTGTACAATTTTCCCAGTCCATTACAAGGACAAGTTTTTTAGCGATTGTTTCCTTCCTTCCTTTACTAAATTTAATATCTTACAACGGGCCGAACATTAGGTGGATTCAAATATTTCCAATGGAGGTGGCATTGTTATCTTTATACCCTTTAAATATAGCTGAGCATAATAATTTTTCTTCATAACTTTGTTTCCTCCCTTAAAAATTTGCTCTAATTTGCAGGTAACCTAGACCTATTTTGATGTGTTACAAATGGAGTGACAAAACTAATATACCATAGGGCATAAACATAGTTGTGACATACATACTATTTTCATAATACATCGAACAGCATTCTAACCTTTATGTAAGAATGCTTTTATGCATTAGAAGTTACATAAGTTCAAAATCGTTTGTTTCATATCACGTGAAATGAGGTTTTACTGTACTTTCATTTTCTAGAAATTTGTTTAGAAAGAAATTATAATATGAATGAAAATATTTCCAGTCTCCCCTATTTGCGAACTTGTTCAGTTTCATTTTAATTGGATACATTTTATGAGACAAGTTTTATGAAATTATTAAATTTAAATTGTTCATTGTTGTATCTTTTTTTTTTCTACATTCGTTAAATTAAATAAAACAATGAAAAATTGTTTCAAAAATATCGTAGTCGGTTTTTTGAAATAAGATTCTTCTTTCACTAAAATAGAATTGATAATAATTGAAAAATATATGACTTTCGATTAATGTGATAAAAGAAAAAAAGAAACCATCATCGCGGCTATTCTTCGAATTAAATGAGAAGGAAAGCCTCTATTAAACACAAAGAATTATTGTATTTAAAATATTAATTTTAATCAAGAAAAAAACAAAAAAAATTGAGCAACAAATTTGGCAACATCTGATAATCAAATTCAATTTGATCATCATTGAATATTCTTTTTGAATTCTTATAAGAATTTATAAGACGATGTTTTTTTGGAATTTTTTTTTTTTAATTTTATTTTAAATCAACTTTGGACGAAAGAAAGAACGCCCGCTTCTTTTTCTTTAAAAAACTGAGACAGGGGCACTATCAACAACAACAAACAGCAAACGACAACTTTTAGAATTTTCTTTGGAAATACAAGTAAAAATGGCCATCACCACGACCGCATATATAAGAAAATATGCAGACAAAATAAAAAGAATATATTTATTTTTTAACTTCTTAAAAAAATTTATATTGTTCGCGCGTCTTGAAATTAAAACCGGTTTTAATTTAAAGAATACATTCTCAATATTTCCAACAACGAAAAAGCATAGAGTAACCTAAAATCGGACTATAGCCGAATTTTTGATGACCAATTGGAATTTGTAGTTAACAAGTTCAATGAATTAAATCTAAGAAAAATCAGCCAAAACTAATAATATTTCAAGACATAACACGCCCATTTTATTATACAATTATTTGTTTCTTTATTATCCTTCGACCGATTTTACTGAAATTTAACATATTATGTATATATTTATGTAGGCAATGTATCTAAATAAACTTTGTTTCATCTTCCTCAAATTTGCTCTAATTGACAGGTAGCGCTAAAAAAGCTTTATAAACACGCCCATTTTGTTATACAATTATTTGTTTCTTCATTATCCTTCGACCGATTTTACGGAAATTTAACATATCATCGTCTATTTATGTAGGTAATGTATCTAAATAATTTAAACAAAATTGGCTCAAACATTTTCGATTTAAGTCTGAAAAATGGCATAAACAACGACAAAATTTACTGATCTCTCTGATTTTTGCTTTATAACTTCGATAACCTTTAGTCAATTTGGTTGAAATGTTAAACCAAATCAAGTTAAGGAATAAGCTATCAACATTGTAAATTTCATCAAAATCGGATAACGCCTTTTTGAGTTATCTTGTGCATGGACGGACGAACGGACATGCAAAAATCGATATATCTTACGGATTCTCGAACAGACCTCTTGCCTTGAAATCGGTCTCAATGCGTTACTATAGGACATAAAAGAAAAAATTCAAATAAAATAAGGTGGATAAATAATAAAATGGTAGAGAAGAAGGAATACTATTTTTTATTTTACTTTTTTCTTTCTTTTTTTTAAAGAATCTACTTTGAATATGTTCCAAACAACATTCTCAAAAGATAAAACTTGTCTTATTTCGTATGCAGAATTGAAGATTCGGATTTCTTTTTTCTTTTATAAGAAATAAAAGTGAGATTATTTGACTTGGTTGATCTTCACTTGTTCTACCAACCGAGAAAAATAAATTTTCATTGTATTAACTAGTTTAACCTGTTCTGCATTCCACAAAAAAAAATTCAATTTTGATTCAAAAACTTATATACCTGTTTAAAAAAAAGAAGAATAAAAAAAATTGTGTATAAGAAAGAATTTTTGAATGTATTCCATTTTCGAGCAAGTGAACTTCTTCAATATACGCGAAAAGTTTTAAAAATCGATATAATTAAGCAGGTTTTTGAATTAATTAAAAAAAAACATATATTAACTTAAAAGCCGATTTTTTGATGCCCTATGGTGGAAATGGAACTCGTAGTTAACCAAAAAACAAACTAATAATATGTATTTCAAAGTTTTTCTACATAATTTTGTTTCGAATTTGCTCTAATTCACAGGTAGTCTAGGTCCCAATAGCATAAAAGTATTTTGCAAATTTTATTTAAATTTTGAAAAACCAAAAAAAAAAACTTTATGAAAAAGCTTTTTTTTTACTACTATTTTTTTCTCTACTATCTTTGCACCGATTTGACTGAAATTTAACATAGTATTGTCTATTTATGTAAACAACGTAATGTGATTAATTTGAACAAAATTGCTGCGCAATATTTCCAATTAAGTTCGATAACCGAAACGAAAAAATGTTTTGCTCACCTTGGTTTTTTCCTTATAACTTTGTTCCCACTGAGCTAATTTTGCTGAAATTCAATTCCAAGTCAAGTTAAGGAAAAATCACCAACATTTTTTTTAAAAATCGGATAAAGGCCAATCTCCACACAGCCGACATCCTATTCTAACGAGAAAAATCAGAAAACTAGAAAGAGATGGACTTTTGGAATTTTCGCTAGGATTGATCGAATAAAAACAGCAGAGTCTCCCCACACAATTTAAAGAAATTGGTAGTTTGCGACGGTATCGTGTGTGATTATTGTGAGAGTATGCACCCGCAGATGAAGTGCCATATACATCAGATAAACATGTTCATCTGATTTTGAGGGGAATCATCTGCAGATCGAAAATCAGATGGGGAAATCTGAAATGCAGAAGCCGACAAAATTTGTAGGATGATTGTTTCCTCCCTTTCTGTTTAACTAATCTTTGTATAGTGTTATCACATACTTGCATCAGATGTAGGATGTCGGCTGTGTGGAGATTTGCCTTAATGCGTTTTTAAGTTATTTTGTATCTCGATATAATTTTTGAATCTCGACACAATTATACCCTTAAAACCTTTCTTCAATTATTATTTCTATGCGTTACAAATGTAATGACAAAACTAATAGTACATACCATAGGCATCAATATTGATAGTAGAGAGAGTTTTAATTAATATTGTAAAAAGTATATATCGATTAAAAATTCCCAAGAACTACGACAAGACTTTTTTGTAACGATATTATTCGCACGATAAAATAACGCACAAAGGACGATATGCAATAAAGTCGAAACAGTAAATCCCTTATGTTGAATATTTAATGTTTTTGATGTACACTATTGTAATTAACCCTTTGAAAGCAATGACAAGAATATTGCTATCATAAGACAATGAAGTAGTTCCCAAAGCTCAGTCTTTCATTGTTTTGTATAATCCTTTATAAGGTATAAAATAATGTATTGATTAGAAAAAGCTTCATTTTGTTTATTTTGTTAATAAAACAAAAGTTAGTTATTCAGAAGTGGGTATTTTCGAAGTTTTAGGCGTTTGAAAATGTCTTTGTATGGTTTGAAATACCATTTAGTATTGTTAAAATCAATAGTAATGACAAAATTGACAAGACTAAGAGTGTGCTTTCATTGGCTTAGTTGATAAAGCTTGTTATCTATTATTCAGTGTTCTGGAGATCAAATTCTGATTTCAACTATTGCAAAAAAATTTCAGTTTCCTATACTTGCCGCTGCAAAAAGGCTTATGTAACAAATTGTAGCTGGCAAACTAATCAAATAAGTTCTTATAATAGCCATGCTATGGTTTTGAAAATCTCAAAATTTCGTTTGAGTATCAAGAATTAATAGCTCAATCCAGTGAACTTGCCGAAATAAGAATTTTATTTTCATCATGATTATTAAAAAGGCTTGTTACATAGAGTGGCCGTAGTCGAATCTACGGTTTCAATTCGGTACATTCAATATGTCTATCAACTATTATTCTGAAATGCTTAAACTAATTCAAATAAATGATAATCTTACTAATTTTAGTATGTTCACGCTACGTGCACGCTTCTACTTGTCATACGAAATTCTTTGAAAATTTTGACGATGCAGTAAGTTTGATTGTTTGTGTACAACATATTTAAAAATATACTAATAACATAGATGTAAGACCTTCCTCAACTGACGTCATCCGTCAGTTGGACATCATTAAGATTAGAAGAAGAAGGTGTAATGGTTGACATCTAACTTGACAGCAAAGTATTATAACTTTTTTTTTGGGGTGTACCACAAATTCCCACAAATATACATGAAACAAAGTTTTTTTTTTTCGAAAATATTTTTCATATTCAAAATATTTTTAATGAATTTTGAAATTTTCCAAATGGTGAAAGCGTAAAGTCGCGCGCTAATTTGTGCAAGTCAAGTATGTAACTAGTTAGATTAGATCATAGATAATGTGGGCGAAGAAATGTGCCAACTAAAAATGAATAAAAAACTAAAAAAAAAACAAACCGAATGTAACCAAAATATGTATAAACTAATTAGTAGACGGGGAATTTTCGCGCTGCATATTCAAATCAATGTAAATATTTATCAAACATGTTTAGAAATTATTTACTTATTAAAAACATTGTTTATTCATTTTTTTTTTTTTTTTGTAATCAAAAACAAAAATATTTAAATTGAATATCATTTTCCTGAGACGCCGCGGTATAATTCAAAAGATTATGATCTGTACTAACAGTGCAGTATTATAATATACGTAATAATATTCTTTATATAGAGTTCAATCTAAAGGGTTATCCAATAGGTGTGACAGAACTTCTGATAGGACGGATGTTTATTGACATCTTGTCATTGTTATTTCTTTTTTCAGGATAATCTGTTATCATTTTACCATGGAGAATTTCACATTGCAACAATATTTACAAGTTATCAAAACTTATTACCAAAATCAGTATTCGATTCGTCAAACGCGACATGCATTTCGTGAATTGAAGGTCGACATAATCTTCCATTTGAGCAAATTATTTGTCGAAATCTGGAAAAGTTTGCAAACAATTACTCTTTACATGTGTAGACAAGGGTAAACTAAAGAATTGCCCGAAGTGAAGCCAATATTGCTACTATAAATGTAAGCGTAAGGGATTATCCAAATTTATCGATTCCTGTATGTTCCCAATAAGTGGGCACAACATGGCGTAAACATATAGGCATATATCAGTATAAGATCCAGCTAGTGCAGGAATTTATGGTATATGATCACTTATTGCATTGCAGGTTCACTCTTAAACAAAATGAACCATATTTCTATCGATACATTTTCTTCAGTAATGAGGCCCATTTCTGACTAAATAGTTGCGTCAATAAAATTTTCGAAGTTAACAGTTCGCTGTACATTTTATGCCAATGGTGTCATGAGTCCTTATTTCATTAAAAATGAAAAATGATCGCGCGTTACAGTAAATGATCTTATTAGTGATTATATCTTTCAAAAATTTGGATAACATTGATCTTAGTAAAATGTGGTTCCAACAAAATAGAGCCACATGCAATACTGAGATGATGAATTTATATTGAAAACTACATTCAAGGATTTAATCATTTCCAGAAATTGTCCTGTCAATTAGCCGCCTCGAACTCGCCATATCATTTCGTTGGAATATTTTCTGTGGGAATATGTAATTCCGGCAAAAAGCAGACGAAAATCTAGATTTTATTCACAATTTGATAATGTGTGATTAAATGGCTTCGTAAATAAGCAGAACTGGAGAATATGAGCGACGAAGAGCCCAAGAGCAGTTCATCAATGATAATTACAACCAATTAAATGTACTGTTTGGTGCGGAGGATCATTCGCTCATATGCACTATATATTTTCGAAAATGGAGACGGTGTTGCAGTTTCCATCAATACTGCTCAATGTCGGACTCAATGGCTTTTTTAAGGAATACCACAACGTTCATTTTGCGCTACCCTGTGCATTTACACGAAGTTATAATTCATCATCATTGGCATCGAATGATCTTTTTTTAGATCTTCTTTTATACTCCATTTTAAAGTTATATCACGCTTGTTGAATAACCCTTTAGTATGTAGAACAATTTTCCAGATGGAAAAATAAGAAAAATACACTCGATTTTTTTGAAATGTTCACATATGTTAATAAAGTTTGTTTTTTTTTTTTTTTTATATATATAATCACATTTTTATTTTGTTGTGTTAAGAAAAACATTTTCTTGAATGTGTGGTAAAAATCTCAGATGAAGAAGAATTTTGGTTCTATATATCCATTACTATACTGGGGTCATATGGAATTCCTCGCGTCGAATATCTGACAAGTGTTTTGAACATTTGTTAATTACTGACAGTATCTAGAAAGATAATAAATTTTCTAAGATTTTAATAAGTTCTAAAAACGAAGTTTCTCATCCAAAAAATTATTGTAAAACTATTTAAATTAAATACTAGTATTATATTTTTGGCTTGTATGGTTTAAGTTTAGTTTCGCCTTGAAGTTTTTGGACTTTTGTTGGTGTTTTATCAATCATTCATTATTTCCGACATTATAAAATTTAATTAACAATTGTTTTCCTTAAAAAAAAAATGTTATACACGAAAAGATATATTTTATAATTACTAAGTGTACTCTTTTCTGGTTATTATAAAATAGTCATTATTGGCCTCGGAATTGGGGTTAAAAAATTACTGAAAACTTCTAATTAAATTGAAATTCCGAATGAATCATGTTTTTTAATAAAGTTCATCTCAAAAAAATTTTTAATAAATTCCCATGCAATAATTAATAATTCTTGTTTAAATTCATTTCAAATTTTATCACAAATATTCGATAATTATAAATGATAATAAAAATGAATGCCAATTCGGTTTATCGTTGTTAAAAGAAAAACTCGAATACACCTATCCCCCGCTTAACACGCTACTCGTTTAACACGTTTTCGATCTTAAACAATTTTTAAAATCAAAATTAAAAAAAAAATTTGTAGAAAATGACTAATTTTGACTAATTTTAACTTCACGCACGACTTTCAAGTACATTAAAAAGGCATTTAGATATATTTTAGATGCGTGGAAAAAATTTACAATGTTAGATATTAAACAATCAACGCTCCATGTGTGTTAACATAATTGAAGGTGAGAATTATAGAATATCTTTGGATCAAGAATATTCTCAGATAATTGAGTTGGATCATTCATTGAGTGAAGAAGCTTCGACAATATAGCTGAAGTAGATATTGCTGAAATAATGAAAGACCAGGAATTACATGAAGATGACTGAAATGGTCAAAAAATTAGTGGAAACGAAAATGATGTTGAATCTGATGTTGATGAATATGAATCCAGTGCATTCACAGCAAAAGTCGTTCGCGAGGGACTTGTGATAGGAAGAAACTTAGGCAACTATTTTTCATGAATATGATCCGAATGTTGAACGAGCTCTCAAATTTCAATGCGATGTTAATAAAACTTTTAAATCAATATGAGGAAATGTACAAAGATATGACTAAAAATAAAGCACAATTGCTTATTTCAGATTTTTTTTATGAGAAGTCTCATCGAACTACACCTCCAATAGATGACTAAAAAAGCTTTTTCGTTTTACACGGTTTTTCTATATACAAATTAATTTTTCCAGTTGCACGGTTTTACGAAGAACCTATCTTCCGTGTAAAGCGGAGGATTGTTGTATATTAAATAAAAATAACTGAAATTTGAAACAAATTCCCGCGCAAAAAAACGAGTTTTCAGCGAAAAACAAAAAAAACGTTCCAATATATTTAATCAAAACTAATTAACACACGTATTTGGCTCCTGCTGTGTCACCTGTGAGCCGGTTTTGTTGTCGTTTTTAAATATTTTAAATATCCTTTTTTTTTACTGAGTAAATTTGTATTCCTTTTCAGTGCACTTTTCAATTGACTTGGTCTCTTCCCTATTGTTATCCTGATTATGATAACCTAAAAATGACAATTGAAATGTGGAATTCAATTGGTACACACGAATGAATTTGTTCCAACCGTTTTTTAGCTTTGGTACAAAACAAAATATTAGATCGGCACACTGTCTTTTTTTCGACCAAAAAAAATTTAAGCTAGACAATTTCATTACATTTTTCTTTTCTACCCAAAAATGATTTTTATGCCCTATGGTAGATACTATCAGAGGGTATATTAGGCTTACATTTGTAACACATCCAAATAATTAGCGAAGAACGATTTCGAAGCTATACTATACTATAGATGTATCGAGAATCAAGAGTTATATAGATTTATGCAAGTTTATAAGTCTGTCTGTACACAGGATAATTCCAAAATGCATTCTGCGATTTTAATAAAATTTAAAATGAGTGTGGAATATTCTTTAATTCGATTTGGTATTGAATTTCATCAAAATCGGCCAAGAGAGAGCCAATTTATAAAGCAAAATCTAGGATGATCAAAAAGTTTTGAAGAATTTTCAAATGTAACATACTTTAAAAACTGATATATCGATTTGAGTAAAGTATGATACTACTAGTATTAGGGCGGAAGTTACAAGGATCTGTAAATTAGAGCAAATTTGAACCTTGAAATATTACTAGTTTTGGCTATTTTTTTGTTAACTACGATCCTTATTTCATACCAAAGGGAATCAAAAAATCGGCTTTATAACAATTTCAAGTTTCTATTTTTCACGTATTACAATATTACTTCCTTATACACGTTACTTGAAGAATTTCATTCGCCGAAAAAAAATTAACAACCTATTTCCAATGAGAAACTCGTGATTTTAAGTCTAGACGACTCTGGACTTCACTCTGGGATCTGACCAAGATTCTATTGATCGATCTTGATAAAATTTGGTAAACAGACGTATTATGATTTAACCATTCGTAGTCTTTTTAAAAATTTAGCTTAACTTATTGTGTATAAGAAAGTTTGAAGGGTGATTCGACATACCAAATATTTATTATTATTTTTCACTCATACTATTCATTTTTTTTGCCATCACTTTTTAAATACTTTTAAAATACTAGTATATGAATGGATTTTTTAATATAAAAATAAGAAAAAGAAAAAGAAAAGGATATTAGAATATAAAGTAACAGAAACTGGAAGAAAAAAACAGTATATATAAAGATGAAAAAACAAGAGGAAGTTAAAAAATGAAATGAAATGAGATGAAAGGAAGCTTTCACAACAACAACAATTACAAAGTTTGCTGAGCTGAAATTAAAAAAAAAAAAAAAAAAAAAGAAACAGTAGCATTACCAATAGGACCAACCACCACACTAAAAGGAGCAGCACATGTGTCGAATAAAATACGAGAAAAAAAAAGAAATTGTTGAGGACATAGAAGGACGAAAAATTTCTTTTAAAAGGAAAAAAGAAAATGAAAGTTCACTTTGATTTTTGTTCAGTTTTCTTCAAACTTCTTGAATTTCCTTTCTTTTTTTTTTTATTAGCCTTGTTTTTTAATCCATTCTTAACCAACATTTTTTTTTTAATCGTTTTTATTGTGTTATTCCTTTCATGATTTAGAACGCAGTATCAAAAATTCCCGAAAAAAAACAACAAAACAAAAAAACGGGGAGAGATTTTTCTGCGTTTTCAATTTCTGGTTTAATTAAATGTCAATTCAAAAATATTTTTTTTTTTGAAAAAAAACAGGAAAACTCCTTTAAACCAGGAAGAAGAAGAAAAATATAATATTCTATAAAAGAATGTTTTCTTTTTAATAATTTCTTTTATGTTACATGAAAATTTTTGTTCACTCGAAAGGAAAAACAACGTCATTAATTGGAAATTCTTATTGTTTTCTGTTTTTTTAAAAGAAAAATCATGGTAAGGAAGAAACTACGTCGGAAAAAACTAGGCCGAAATAATTCAACATGCGCAAATTACTTAAAAACAGTAGGGGTATTCACGCTTCGTTGTATGTGGTCATGTATTGTAGCGAAAGTGTATTTTTTGTATCTTGCCCAATAGAAATTTTTCACACTTTAGCATTTTTACTACGATACAAGACCAGATATAACGAAGTGCGAAGATCCATAATATAAAACTAGTTCAAAGTTTAAGAACGAAATTCGTAAGAAGTCGCGAAAAAATGCCATTTTCGCCTTCTGACAATAATTTTCAAATCTCCAGTTTTATTGGTAATACTCCAGGAATGCGGTAAATATTGTATTACCCATTAATACATGTGATAAATATGCTAGCGGTATTCCCTTACCGACGTAAATCATCATGGTATACTGTAGCATCTGTTGTATCTGTTGTATGATCCGATTTTTTTGTACAGAAAAATACAGAATCATACAATTATGTAACGATACACCGCGTTTTACAATGGTTACTAAATACCCATACAATGTATTGTGGGAAATAGTAAGTATAACAGAGTATCCTAGCTCTCAACTTAGCTTTTGATGTTTAAATTCGCAGTCTGTAAACTAGATATTTCGTTACTAGTGTTGGTAAAGAACACCCTGATTTAAAAAAAAAGCATACTTATGTATATTTACACTCTCTTTTACAGACACTAATGGCGACTAAAGGCCAATCTCCACACAGCCGACATCCTATTCTGATGAGAGTATGGGATTCACTTATACAAAGTTTGGTTAAACAGAAAGGGAGAAACAATCATCCTACTAATTTTGTCGACTTCTGCATTTCTAATTTCTTCATCTCATTCTTGATCTAGCAGACAATTCCCTTCAAAAGCAGTAGAACTTGTTAATCTGATTTATGGCTCTTCATCTGCGGGAGTATACTCTCACAATAGCCACACACGATACCGTCGCACACTACCAATTTTTCTAAATTGTGTGGGGAGACTCTGATGTTTTTATTCGATCAATCCTAGCGAAAATTGAAAAAGTCCATCGCTTTCAAGTTTTCTGATTTGCCCATCAGAATAGGATGTCGGCTGTGTGCAGATTAGCCCTAAGATGTCTTTGCTTATTCACAAAGTTAACACCAGTTACCACTATCTTTAGTTCATGCTTTTTGATCAGTAAAAAAGTCCTCGAAATTATCTGAATATGGATAAACTGAATCAAGTTTTTTGATTTTTGCAAGACCTGAGAAAATAGAAACTTCAAGACTATAACTCCACGACTCCATTGGACTTATTTCAAGACATATTTTCAGCCGGACTGACTAAAAAGCACAAATTTTAGTGTCTCCATTAGACTTTTTTTCAGTCGGACTGACAAAAAAGCCCAAATTTTAGAGTCTCCATTAGACTTTTTTTCAGTCCGACTGAGAATATGTCTTGAAATAAGTCCAATGGAGTCGTGTGGTAAACTAAAATAACGCCATTTAATTTATGAAACAAATATTGTAAACATCTTCGAAACGATTTTACTAAAATGGTTACTAAGCCAAAATAATGGAATTAGCAATGAAACTAATAATAATAATTGTTAAAATAAATAAATGGTTAGCCAATAACAAAAACTGAAACTTACACATGGATAGCCAGTAAAATTTATAAAGAAAAAAAAAATCATCTTCACTTGTTGACCACGAAAAAAAGCCCGCTTCGCTTACTAAACCCACAACTGCCTACGAAGTGAATAATAACCGATGATTTCTATATTAAAACCAATATTATGAGTGCATGTTTTTCTTTCTTAATGAATAGGCTTTCTAATAACAATTATTAGTATTATTATTATTATTTTACAAATATGTCAAAATTTGTTAGTCAGAAAATCCATACACGAAATGACGCAATTTTTATAGAAGAAATTATTAAATGAAATTTTTGTAAATTAGGAAAGAATAGTGTAAATAAGGGTATATTGGAGAGTAAGTAATTTTTAGGACAGGGAAAATGGAAACCAAAGATTTTTTAGGAAATTTACTGTATTACAAAAGTTTAACTATAAAAAAGTACACTAATGGTTAATTATTGTAATATCATTGAAAGAAGTCTTGTAATTATTTAGTACTTTTCTAAATTATAAATTTTAGCCTTTTGAATGATACAAAACATAGGCCATTAAAACATTAACTACTTAATGAATTAAATAAAGTTTCCTGAATTTTACGCTGATAGAGCCTACATCAAAAAAGGGTGTAAACTTAAATGAACTACAATTCCGTCTGCTTCAGTCAAGATGGCATTTGAACGCAAACATATAGGTTAAACGTATCAAATTGCATTCGGTAACTGAAGTGCAGTCACTCGATCTAAAAAAAAGTCATTATGGGTATTCACGCTTCATTGTATGTATCGTCTTGTATCGTAGTAAAATTATATCTTTTGTATCTAACGCAGTGAAAATTTTTCATTTTACGATACAAGACCACATACAATGACCCATATTGTAATGTTTTTAATATACTCGTTCTCGTATCAAGAATTCTTCAATCTACTAAACTAAGCTAAATAAGAATTTTGTTTTCATGATGATTATCTATTACAAGGATTTATCTTTGATGGAGTCCATGCAATTTGATTATCAGCTCCAATTTGATAGATTTACTGTACTTCGTTTAGATGACGGCTTGAAAATTGTCTTGAGATTTACTTGAAACTCAATCCGGATTTTTTATCTTTACCAGATGGAAGGAATAACTGAAAATCGATTTAAAATCAGCTTTATTTTGATAGAGACGCTCAAAAACAAAATACTTTGTCATAGTTTCTGTGTCATATTTGCTTGTACTCTCCATTTACATCCAAAATTTCAAATCAAGAATTTTTGTGATCTGATCGACTCAAATCGAATTCAAGTCGATTCGAATATAAATAGACGATTTTTGAATTATAATCTACTTCAAGAATATCATGTAATGACAGTAATGACATGTTTCTTTTACCCATAACTTTACTTCTTATCCACGAGTACCCATGTTTCCCTTTAATTCTTTCATGGAAATTAAATATAATTTTTGATAACAACATAATTTCGTCTTTAAAGGGGTGTTTTGAGTAAGTTTTAAATGATTTATCTTTATTGATTACACATATTAACTAAAATATTTGATTTATTGAATATGAAATTGATCAGAAATGAAAGAGTTTTGACCAATTTGTACATGAATGTAGTTTTTCTTTTCCAGATATTTTTGAAAATGATATCAGTATTGTAGGAGTATTAGTTTCATAATAGTTGTTAATACAAAAATAATTGGCATAGCAATTGAAAGGTTATAGAATAGTTGTTATATTTCGAATAACAGTTGTATTGTTTGAATAATGTTTAGTTAAAAAAGGCAAATGAACAGATCGATAAACACAGTGTTGAATGATCAAGTCGGTAAAGACCTCGTTTCTAGAAGCTGACGAGACTCTGGTTCAACTCCAGGCTCGGTTCTTCATGTATTTATTTTTCTTTGCCTACAGTATGTCTGTACGTACTTCAAATGTTCGTTTGTTATTAAACTCTAAACTAGATTTATTATAAAAGAAAGAAAAGCCTTGTTTTGTTTTTTATTCTTTGTGTGTTGGAAGAAATTCTATTAAAATTAGATTCATTTTTGAATGAATGACTTTGAATTGATTTCAAAGATTCGCACAAGAAAAAAAAATGAAAGAGTAGAAATCTTTATCTATCGACCTCATATATTCGAAAATATTTCTTTTACAACATATATGCACTTGTTACAAAACATATTATCTTGATCATAGAAATATATGGTATAATTCTCTTTTTTAGTAGAAATATATGAAACAAGATCCATCGTCCGCCCTTTTTTTTTTTCTTGTGGGGGTACAAAAGAACATTTCATACATTTTATACGCATATTTCGGAAATTATGATATCGATTTTAGAATATTTTTCTTTGTTGTTAGAAAAAAAAAAGAGTAGAAAGCTAGTATAGTATAGCATAGTATAGTATATCTCATTTTCAGCTATAAGCATAAGCCATTTAAGGTCGTGAAAGAAATACCAGAAAAAAAGAAAGAATTTCTTACATATTCTTTTTCTAGTCGAAAAATCGCGAAGAAAAAAAAATAAATTTAATAGAAAAGTTCAGTTAACACACATAAGTTAAGGGCGAAAAAAAAGAAAGAAAACGAAAATGAATATAATAACATTTTTGCTTGTTATGCCGCTTGTACATTGGGAGTACACACAATTTAAACTGGTACAGGATTTAATATTGAAAGGCGGTATAGAAACGTTCGTTTCTACATATTCTTTTTTTTTTTCTTCCAACATTTCTATTTTAAAAGAATGAGAGAAATTGGGTGTAATATATGTTAGAGAACATATTTAGGATATGTTCCATGATACAAGTACAGTCAACTTTAATTTCAAATCCGGATGAAATGAGCTTTAAGAAGGTTAAAGTGAAATCTTGATCCGTTTCAATCTCTCTTGGGAAAATGAAAGGATTTTTTGTTAACATATATGTGTGCTCCCTTTTTTTGTGATATACAAATGATTGTACATATCCATATATATACATATAAGTATGTACATATGTTTAAAATCAGCTTTTGGACAAGGGTATAAAACCAGATCAGTAAAAGTTAAATAATTTTTTCGGTATATATATGTATATAAGAAGAAGAAAAAGATTTCGAAAAGGGAAGTACAGGTTGTTGGATGAAAGCGAGAAAAAAAAAAGGAATAAGAAATTTCCAGAAAAAAATACTATAAGTAATGAATCTTATACAAGAGTTATTACATGTTTTTGTTATAAATAACAATAATAGAATATAAAATCTGATTTTGAGTGTAAGTAACAGGAAAAGAACTCAATTTGTAACTAATTTTAAAGAATATAAGACGTTTTTTTTTTCTTGGTTGTTCTTCTTGTGTTGCAAACGAACGAAATGTAGTAATTTCGATCGTTTTAAAGTACTAATCTGAGATTTTATAGAATTTAAATATTTTTTTTTTTTTGATATACCATATAAATATGTAGTAACACCAATGTTTCAAGAATTCTGTGCATCAAATTGATAATCTCCCATTTCGTATAGAATTCAATCTCGTAAATGTAAAACCCACCTTCTATGCCTATCTTTTTAGAATTTAAACTAGACAAAAGCAATTAATCAATTAAAAAAGATTAATTATGAAAAAGTTGGCATATAAGGTATTCTGTAATTTCATGTGTGGTGAGGGGTGAGTACATTTTCGAGTTCACGTTTGGTAAAGCAAAAAAAAAAAAAATTAACAAATTGACAAAAAATATTTGCCAATCGATATTGAAGACATCCGCCAATTGTTGTAATTGCGCAAATTTAATAATTTTTGAAATTAAACAAAAAAAAAATTAATAATATAAAAATTAACCGGAAAATAATTTTAATGACACAACAAGTCTTTAATGGTAATTTGACTTTTACCGTGCTTATTCACTCAGGTTTCAAAACATCATCATCAATGGCGTAACACTTCAAGATCGGTCTTAGACCTTATATTTAATTTTTTCAAGACTAATTCTCCTACAACTGGCTTCTTACAATTAAGCATGGAATTTCAAATATATACTACGTATGCATGGAAAGATTGAAAAGTCAAGATTGAATCAGAATTTGGACCCTTGTAAATAGGGGATGAAAATATCGAATCCAAATGTAATTGAAAACAAAAAAAAATTTAATTTTTTATTAAACAAATGGAAACACAGCCATCAAAAAGAAGGTAAATCAATGAAAACAGTTTCAACCTGGTTTGGACTCTCTCCATATATACATAGTAATGGAATATTTTGTAAGGCAATATTTCAAAGCTATTATAATAATAATAATAACAGCTCAAATCGAGCCTAAAAGTGAAAAACTTGTGCATTAGCATTTACCATTCTTCATTATTTCCATAGTGCGTTCGGTGGAAACTGATTCTAAACAACTAACAACCTAAAATATTGGGGCCATAAAAATAAAGAAAATAAAAGCAACGCAGATTTTAAATGTTAAGCGAGATATAAAACCAAGTTAAATTGTTATTGTTATTGTTGGTTAAGTGGCGAGTTATTATCTCCGAAATCTGGAAAACTTGGGCTTGAATCGTTTGGAATTGGAGTAAACGAGCGAAAAAATAAAATAGTGACCATTTTTTCTCCTCTGTGTCATAGTTTTGTATGGAAACGAAAATCTCCCCTTAATATATCCCACCACTGAAATTATTATAGTTGTACCATAGAGTTATATTAACTAGAGATATTAATTTTCTGTCTCATGTGGGCCGACAGAGGAGAATATGAAACTTGGGTTTATTTATATGGAAAATAAAAGCAACGCGAATTTTATATGCTAATTGAGGGGAAACCAAGTTAAATTATTATATCGTATCGTTATCTCCGAAACTTGGAAAACTTGGGCTTCTATCGTTTGGAGTAAGCGAGCGAGAAGATAAAATAGTGACCATTTCTCCTCCATAATTTTGTATGAAAACGAGAGAAATGAAATCTCCAGTTAATGTAACTCTATGGTTTAGGTTGAATAAATAATTAATACAAATAATTGGCATTAAAAATTGAAAGGTTATAGAATAATTATTGTTATATTTCGAATAACTGTTATAGTGTTTGAATAATGTTTAGAATTGAAAAAGCAAATTGAGCCGATTAATGAGTACAGTGTTGAATCGTCAAGTTGGTTGTGAGATCTCGTTTCTAGATACTGATGAGGCTCTGATTCCTAATCCAGAGCTCGGTTTTTCATAATTTATTTTTCTTTGCTTACAATATGATGTGGGGTATTATTATCCATAAAGGCTTCGTAAAGTTGGATATGTTTAAATACTTGTAGCTTCCTTTATTATGTTATATTATACTATTTTGCAGTTAACCGGTGTGTGTTAACTTTGTTGTGTGTTTACAGACTCATAATGACCATGTGTATATCCGTGAAGTCAGCCGTGGAATGCTGAATTGTGTAAGAGTTAAAAATAGAATACATCTGAATTTGGTAAAACAATTGAGAGGTTTGACAAAAACAGTTGTAATGATTTGATAATATTTAGTAGAGGAAAAGGCAAAATGAACAGACTACTAGATATAGTGTAGAATGGTCTAGTCGGTTAAGACTTCGCCTCATGAGACTGACGAGAGACCCGGGTTCGAAACTTGGTCTCGGTTCTTCACTTTTTCTCTACTTTTCTTTGCCTTACAATTGTGAGGATGGCCGAGTAGTAGGAGTATAGGTGTTTTGGTTTAGTTTAGATTGAAACTTCGTTTCTAGAAACTGATGAGTCTCTGGTTCAAATCCAGGTCTCGGTTCTTTATAAATAATATTCGAAATGAAGGTACACACATTTAACGAAGTTTCAAACTAAATTTTTTTTTTTCGAACAAAACAATATTCTAATATCATCTAGTATAGAGAAAGTATCAGAACAATAATAAAAAAAAATTACTGTTTTTGTTTTTATAGAACTATTCATAATTATAATAAAAACAAATTAAAAATTCATTAATTTTGCTAAAAAACGAAATTTTTTTTTTTAATAAAGTAAAAGTTAAAAATTAAAATTAAAATTTTTATATGAATATAAATTTTTCATTGTTTGATAATTTTTTTTTTGTGCATTACAAATTCGTATGTCATTAAAAAGATAATTTTTTATCATGATAAGATTTTTATCGGTTAAATGAAAACTTACAAGAAAGATATCTTTTTTTTTTAAAACGATTAAAAAATAATTTTCAAAATAAGAAAAAAAAAATATGTAAATTTTTATTAATTAATTCGAACATTTCTAGAACATTCTGTATAAAATGGGGCTATACGAATTTCTTTGGGTGTATTCCAATGGCGGCAAACACAGTATGATAAAATTATTTTAGTGTGTATTTGAGAATATTTTTTCTGCTAAAAAGAAAGGATTTTATATAAGGTGTTTATTTTGAAAGAAGTTTAAATCCAATTTCCATTACTTTCTTTGTGAGATCAATTTAACTGTGAAATTTTCTACTACCACCCCCTCAAAAAAAAAGAAAGAACTATATTTGAAGTGTTTAGTACAATTTGTATTGGAATCATTTTTACAAAACTGCTCATAATAACTTAAAATTAAAAAAATGGACTTAAATCATTTTCAAAATAAAGGACTTATATCTAAATAAGAGGACCTTGCTAAGTCTTTTATAAAAAAAACAACGAAAATAATATTATTAAAATTTGATTTCACTTACTTACTTAATTAAAACGGTGGAAGCTTTTGCTTCTATCCACACCAAAAAAATAAAGAAAAAAAAAAAACAAGGTATAAAACCCAAAAATATTTTACTTAGAAAATATTTTTAGAAGTATTTTTATATAAATTTTCTTGTCTGGAAATTTTCACTTGTAGATGACAAATATATATTTCTATTTTTCTTTTTTTTTTTCTAGCTTTTCTTTATAAATCAATCATTAAAAAAATTAAAAATAAATATTAAAACATATTTAGCACCAACACTAATATGAATAACAAAAAAAAATTGGACGGATTCTAAAAGAAAATAAATGTTAAACAAATTTCCAATGTTTTCACAAAAAAAAAAATTTTTAATTTTAGACTTTATTAAAATCAATAACCAAAAAAACGGAAAAACCAAAAAAAAAAAATCAAAAAAAAATTCACTTAGTTTCACATTAAAATAAATTTTTCTTTAAAAATATTAAAAAATATATTTATTAATTTAATTAAATTGCGTAAATTACGCATAAAAAAAGTAATTATAAATTATTAAAAGAAAAATCAACTCTTTTTTTTTAAAACACTTTTCCAGAATAAATCGTTTTAAAAATATATAAAAAAAAAAGAAAATAAAAGAAAATTAATTTTTCAAAAAATTACAAATTTTTTATTCTTTTTTTTTGGGAGGAAAAATTTTCCTTCTTTGATGTCACACTCGGAAAATTTTTGTTTTGTTTAAAAATTCTGATCGACAAAAAATCTTTGTGTACCTTGCGAGTCTGTGTGCGAGTGTTTTTTTAATTTTATGCACTTTTCTTTTTTTAAAAATTTATTTTTTTCACATACAATTTGTTTTTACAGAAAAATTAATTATAATAATAAGAAACACGTTTTAAAAAAATAAATAAAATACAATTAAAAAAAAAAATGAAGAAACACTTAACAAAAATCGCGCACAACACATTCAGAGCTCGATTAACAGCGATCAACTGTTTTATAAGCGTTTTAAACAGGCGAGGATCACTCGACAAGCAGAAAAAAAAGCAGACGATCTCTCAAATCGTCGCAGTATAAACGAACCGTGCAGCAGTGGTTAAACAAAAATTGTTTGCCTGTTGTTGTTGTGTTTGAACAACGAAAAAGACTGACGTTTATTCGTTTTTTTGAAGAAAAAAAAAAATTAAAAATTAAAAAAAAATGGTGTTGTGTTAAGGTTTGTCTTTTAAAAGTATTTTATCAAAACCACATTTAAATATAATATCAAAAAAAAAAGAAAACTAAAAAGCCGTCAACTAAAATGTTGCACGCGGGCGCATATTTAAAATTCTTCTTTAAGAAAAAAAATTATACGAAATTTACAAAAAAAACACGTTGTTTTTCCGATCTCACCTGAGTAAAATACAAAAAATTACAAAAAAATCAAAAAAAAAAAACAACTTAAAAATCACCGGTTTTTAAAACCATACACACACTGAAAAATGTTTCTTGACTTTTTGAATATAATTAAGATTCAAGAAATCAAAGTTTTAAAAATTCGATCACGATCGTTTTATAAGATTGTATTAGTACACGTCACCCCGCTATAAGTTATATATTATTATAGTATTATACACGGTGTGGTAAACGAAGAAGGTAAATAGGCACAATATAAACACGGCATCACGATCGCAACACGGGAAACTAATGAGAAAAATTTACTCAGAAAATCAAAAAACGTACAAAACAAGAATCTTTTTTTTTTTCATTTTCTTTTTTTAACGTGTGAGTAAGTAAGTAAGAAAAAAAAAACATCAACTCAACTATATATACCTATAACTACAGCCGAGTACATGGTTTTGTTCCATTCGATATATATTTCTCGTCTAGCCTAGCCTAAAGTTTTATATCCGTCTTTGCTCCGACTTGTATCTGGTTTTTGTGTTTTTGTAATTATTTTAATACACGATCTCTGGGAAAAAATATACAACTTTTTGTATTTCACCCTCTTTATTTTCTATTGAAAATAACATTTTTATGAGTTCATTTAAAAAAATGTTGTTAAATTTAGTTTAAAATAATTAAAATTCATTCAAAAATAAATGCGGGAACTTCTATACGTATGAATATGTCAATATATATATGCCTTGCCTAGTATAGCAAGCATTGTACAAGCGCGATCATATTCCACTACAAATGAAAAGAAAAAAAATTGTTTTTTCCCTCATCTAAACTACTACATTGTAAATTTAATACGTCCAATAAGAAAAATGATCTTCATTCAACTAATATTTTTAAATTTTCAATAAAATGCGCGCGCAACTTAAATAAAATGCTCTGCCAAACAAGAAGAAAGAATAAGTATAGTCGGAAAACGAGGATCACTCATCATAATTTAAAAAATTTTTTTTGGGGAGCAACAATTGGACTTGATTTTAAATAAGCATATGTATAAGAATTTTGATGTTTCTATCTTTATATGCTGAAAGGGAGAGTTTGTTAGCTAAAGTTGAAGACCACTTCAGTTTCAGTACCACCATGATTTCCATGATATTTTCATACTGGTTTCTAGAAGTACCTGTGCCAATAGAAATCGTATTATACATATTAGTTAAATTTCAATTCCATTTTACCTAAATTTTTCAGTAAATTCAAAATAAGCTTCTTATGAAAGTATTTCCTATCTATGTAGTTAAAATCTGAATAGAATTGATGTTTCTTAATCTTTACAAACATTTTGCACCTCAAGAAGAAAAAACTGTTGTGTATTTCAATATATATATATATACCCTAGTGTGGGAATTCCATCACACATGGTATAACATATTCTATCAAAAGGTAATATTGGATAAAAAAAAATCATAATTGACAACTACATGGTCGATAAACATATGAATGTATGTATATGATCAGATCATTTTTAGCAGAGTCGAATTGGGAATTTTTCTTGGGTATAAAAAATCTGTTAAGAATTGTCTAATTAGAAAATTCTTATGTGAACAAAAACACTTGGATAAATAAGATTTAACAAAAAAATATTTATCAATGATCTTTATTGACATTTAATATAAAAGAAGATCGTTGCTAGATTACTGCAAGATCACTAATTTTTAGTTAAAAAGTAGAAAAAGCATTTTTATTTATTTTACTATTGTAATAATTATGGAATTTATAGCATTATTAGCTCATTTATTCGCTGTGTGGAAATATAGGTAATGAGGGAAAACTCATAAAGAGTCGACTAAATTAATTGCGACGTCTTTGTGGCAACCGTAATTACAATTTTGTTTTTATTCAGTTAACTTTTGAAAATATTAAAAATATGAGTATCATAAAAAATGATGATAAATTCATGAAAAGATTTCAGTTTGTGAGATTTTATGAATGGATACCCAATGGATATGATATGGTAATGAAGTATATATCAGATGTATTAAAACTCTGATAATAGATCTCACTACTAATATCGTTATTGTATTTTTTTTTTTTTAAATATGATAATACTATGATATGAACATGTATACAGTTCCATGTTGATTTGTCAATTAAACAACTTTTGCTTTTTATCAAATATGGAAAATATTCAGTATTGATCAGTGATCAGGGAAACGTGTGAGGAAATCAAAGAAAAGTTATACGCTGTCAATGGGAACCGCGAACCTTCGATGACAACCATGAAATATTTTATCGATAAACTTAAACGTGGGCGTACAAGCGTTTATTATGAAGAAAATCCAAGTCGACCAATTGAGGTGACCACTGAAGAAATTGTCGAAAAAGTTCATGATATTATGTTAGAAGATCGAAACTTGAAATTGCGTTAGATATCTCATATGAATGAATTTTGGATATCTCAAAATAGATTCAAACTAAATGAGCGAACGAGAACACGGATCATCAGTCAAGGAGAGAAAGCAAGAGGGTGTTTGCAGTGAAGCGTCCGCACCAGCTGAACATTTGCTTGGTTCGGAAGTGCCTTTGTATGTAAATGCATAGGTGAGAAGGCCATTCGCAAGTTGGGTGTCGCATTTGCATGAATTACACTACGAATTAGTTAATTATTACCATCACATCTTTCTAAACATAAAAAATTAGTTCGGGAAAGGAGATTTTCTATTGAATTGGGATGTTGTCGACGATATTATTGCCTGTTTTAAGGCATTAGACAAAACGTATATTCAGAAAGGATAAAATAATTAAAAATGCGTTTAACTAATCACAGGTGTAGAGCTTTTAGGAGAACACTGAAAAATAGAGTATTGCACTACGCAATTCTAGAAATGTTCTTAAATAAATTTAAATAAGAACATTTTTAGAAAAACACGATATTCACTTTCACAAAATCATAAACAAATGATTACTTTTCGAGAAACGTCAAGAATAAGCTTCTTGTCAAATAATGGAAAACACGTTTACATGCAGGAAATTTCTCGAGTTTAGAGCAGAACAACGTTGAAACGAGAATTTTCTAGCAAGTGCAGGATAAGCCACTTTTACTATAAATACGGAAGAAAAGTGGTGCAATCAGTTTTATCATTTTCATAACATCGAACCGAACGGGTAGCACGTTACAGTATATTTCAAATTCACCCATACATCCTATAGTTTTTAGACCGAAAAATAATGAAACTTCTTTAACTTATCTACTTTTTCCAAGAATGATAAATTCAATCCAGTTTTGATACAATATGGATTTTCTCTCAAAATTGCGAACCGAAAGAAAAATCTTTGTGGTGAAAATTTGTTTGATGGGAAAATATAGTTCTATCTTATTTTTCTATTGTAAAAAACAAAAAAAAAACCATTTTTTTGGCGCCTAACCAACATAAATAATGAACGTGAACATTTAAGTCACAAAAATTATGGATCAAATAGTTTCTCATACTAACTTTTAAACACAGATTATATCTTATTTATTAAAACAAATCATTTTGAATATTAACAAGAGCTGTTATTAGAACAAAATTCTTATAAACAATATTTTTTTATTTTTTATTTTTTTGTATTTAAAATTATGATTTAATTTTGATTATGATATTAAAGTCAACTGATCGTGTGAGAGAATATCAGTTTTACACATAATAAGATTTTTTTTTTTTTTGAAAATTTATATTTTTATATAATATTTCTTTTGATCTTTTTTAATATTTCTTAAACCAATCAAGAATATTTCTTAAGCGTTAAACATTAAAAAAAGGTGAAAAACTATTAAAATTAAATGAAAATATTATTGCAATATTTCCTGAACCAAATATAAACCATCAAAAATCCGAATTTATTGATTTTAAGATGTAAATATTATTGATATTTAGTACATTTTTGTTTTACAGAAAAAACTCAAAAGAAATGTTTGGAATTTTTCTTCTTCTTGGAAAAAAGATATTTTTAATTACGTTTAAGCTTACCTTACTCTATCGAGATTAATACATTTTGACATATATGTAAATCTTACTTTTACATATGACAGATTTTTTTTAATAGCCCATGTGGCCACGTTTTGCAATACGTATTAGAAAACTAATTGAATTTTATCGAATATACCGGATGTTTCAAATATTGTTATTAAATAATTTTCAGAGTTTATTTGTGATTTGTATCAAAATATATAAAAAAAATTAGCATATTTAGATTTATATCTCACACAAACGCCATAATTAAAAAATTAAGAAAGTCGGATCGAGATTATACATAAAGAATAATTTAATTAAAAATTTTATATTTTAATTGAACCTAGTTTCCTTGTGAACTTGCCGAAATTGAACGCTGTGAGCCATCAAAGCATTGCTACCGTTTGGATCTTCGTGTCGCTGTGAATTTAGTTTCTTAGTACTAACTGATATAAATCCGAAAAACATGCGATAGACTACAGAATGTGGACGAGGAGATGCGAGTATGTTTATCAAATATCCACCCACCCAAAGAATTAATTTGTTCTAAACAAAATTACATTCTACTCTTATTACTTATTACTTCTTATTAACAAACTTGTGATGTAATATTGATTTTTCCTTTTTAAACAAATATTGGTGTGAAAAAGTTTATGTTTTTTAGTGTGTCGTAGCACAAAAAAGTTGAGACAACATTGATATAGAATGTCGCCATATTATTTACATTTTTATTCTACAAATTCGAATAAAATCATGCGCCGGGCTTAAGCTAATTTAGAAAAAAAGGATCAAGTTATTCGAAATAAGTGGCTTTTAAATAGGACTTCCAATTACTATTCTCTATAAGCGACTATCTTAATTTTGGAACTAAAAAAATTCCAATTCTCCAATAAATTAAGATAATCCTTTGAAATTATTTTATCAGTGTCATCAATTTTATATACAAGTACTATATATTACACTATATTTCTAAGAAAGATTCCACGATTTTCTTTTGAGAGAAAATCGGGAACTTTCCTTTGAAAACACGACACAAAACACACATTAATTTAATTACGTCAAAAGAATTAAAATTAGAATATTTCATGATTCTGGAAACCACGAAATATTCTAAGAATAAAAAACACAAATGATCTCTCATATTTTGTTTTATCAGTTCAGGGAATATGTTTCCATGCAAAGTACGTATCCATGTATGATTGCAAACAGATTCTAGAGTTTTCACGATGAGTATATAAGGAGGAAACGCCGCTGTAACAGACACAGTTGAAGTCAAATTTTGCAAATGATTGTGTCACAAAGATTTGAAGAGTACTTATTTGTGGTGGGTTTACACAGTGAAATATTAAAGAGATTTGATAGAATTAAGTAAATTAATTAGTAATTACTGGAAATAGTACTTTTCGTTACTAATAGCACATGTAATCATTACTATATAAATTGATGAGGCGTTTGCAGCGCTGCAAAGCTCTCCTCATTTTTAATAGTATTTGTAAAAAAGACTGTAAATTCATGAAATTTTATATCACACAGAGTCATTTTGACAAATACTATTAATAATAAGGCGCTTGCAGACATGCCCAAATTGGAAACTATCATTATTATAAACAATTTGAAATAGTTATTTGGGACATGTATAGTAAACAATTATTACGTTTTTATTACATTTGGGCACCTCAAAGGTATTTGTATTACAATAAATACAATTTTCATGTAGCTAAAACATTTTCATGTGTAAAAAAATTGCTTTATAGAAATATTTGTCATTTACTATTTAAATGTTGGAGAAGACGGTTTCGTTGTCAAAAAAGAAAACTATTTTCATGAAACGTTCAAAAATTTTACTATACACAAATCTGTGTTTTTCGTGTAATATGTGTAACCCTAAATAAAAATGATAATACAACAAACATTATCATATTATACGATTTAAATTTGGAATACCCTGTATTTAAAAAACAAAAAAAGAACTAAAAGATCGATTTAAAAATAGCGCGCCCAAAACCAATTTTCTTATTTTTTTTGGTATAGAAACAAAAATCAAATTTGTAACAAGGCATTAACAGCTGCCAAAGTATAGAGAAACGCGTATAATCTATTATTATTATTATATTATTGGCGCTTTGAAATATTCCGTATATGTGACTGATGATAATGGTGGAGATTTCCTTCTAGATTTTGTCTAACATTTAACATTCTAATTATTAAATAAATTAGTATATTGCATATGCGTAATATGCACGATCAAAGATCAAGCGAACTATTATTATTTCTGTCCTTCTGGAATCATCTGCATGATCACCCACAACGATTTAAATAGTTCAACACTTAAATTTGTAGAAGATAAAATATGTGTATTCTAAAATTTCGCATTCTTTTTTTTATCATATTTATCTATCAAAACACCTTGAAAATTTGGGTTTTTATTTCTCCAATCTTGACGCAATAATTTGAAATTTAAACATTTAGTAAACTTGTTCAGTTCTCAGACATGGAAATTTCTTATCAATGAAATCTTTTACGAATTTTATTTATTTAAAAACAGAAGAAAAAAAAAATATTTTTGAAGTTACCTTATATTTGCGCTAAAAAAATAAGCTTAACAAAACTGAGTATTTATACTATTCTCGAAACTATTGGATAGTGTTAAGTAATACACGATAGATAAAATAGATGATTTGGAAAAGGTCATGACAAAGTAAATATGATCATACATGACATATAACTTTCTCTATACGTAGCTGGGATTAGGGCATGCATGGTTAATTAATTACTTTTCAAGGTTAGTAAATAATCGAGTAATTGGTGGTCTTAAAGTGATTAATTTGTTTCTATCTTAAAAGCCAGAAGTCAACATTTTAAGGAAAAATGTCTGCTTATGAAGAGAAATAAATTATTATATGAAAGAAAAAGAAAAACGCAATAAATATACAAAAGAAGAAATATTTTCTTAAAAATACATATGATTCTCTTTAGCTATCCATCATTTTTTTCAGACTATATTATGTTAGTGCAACAGAGATCAAAGTAAATCTAGCTTTAATAAACAATTCTAACACTTATGTAATAAATAAGAATAACTATTCGAGCAGGAACTAACATTTAAAATATTAACAAAAATTCTCTTCTACTTATTATTCGTACATGCACCAATACTTCGAAAAGTGTTGAGAAAATCATTTGGTGCCTAAAAGTATAAGAAAACGCGTGGTTTTTATTTACAAAAATTGAGTCAAAACATTTTTTGATTGCTTTCTTTCTTTCATTCTTTCTTTAGTCCAAAATCCTTAAAACTATTATGAGACTATTAATGCTCTCGCTTGCTACAATTATCTTATGGGAAGCACGCTGGTATGAATATATTTATGTTACCTCATTCTTTCTAATGAAAAATTCTAATTTTCTTTCCTTATTTTGTTCCTGTAATTTTCATAGAAGGTATTGGGAAGATGGCGTCTAAAATGCTTTTTCCAAATTTATTTTGCTTTGTTTCTCTTAAATGAAATAATAAATTATTTTGGTGTTGAAGACTCAAAATATTGGATTAATTCTGTTTACTCAAGTAATTGATTGTTCAAACTATGCCATGGGATATATTTATCGCATTATCTTGCTCTCATTACAAAAGACGTCTTTTATATATGTTCTCGACTTACAGTGCCAGACAAAAGAGTCATACAGGAAGCTCGACAGTCAGAAAATCAGACACATTCCAGGAACATAATTAATAAAAACAAAGCAAATAAATTAGAGCATTTCTGTCATATAATATAATGAAATGTTCTAGAATTCACAACAAGCAATCACTTGACATATTTTGAAATTCATGTAAATTCTTCAAAGATCTAGAATGATTTTATGATGTACTCGTATAAATATCGAAGTTGAACTATGGGCACAATAAACAGAATATGCGTACTCCTATACTATATATTTTGCTTACCATGAAACGTGGATGAGGCAGTTCAATGTGATCAGACCAGTGATTATCGAGAAGAAAAGTAATTTTAATTGAAGTGTGTTTAGATCAAATAATAGTTAAAATTCCGAGTTTAGAATGATAAGATTAAATAATAAAGCCCAGGTCAGAACAGTAATTTTGAGGTGATTATTTAAACACTGTATTTATTAGCTATTATTGGAAATAGTACTTTTCTGTTATGTTAAATTGTGATTGAAATAATTTCTTAGAAATAAATTAAAACACAAATATTTTTAAGAGTAATTGTAATTCCAGATATATTGTTACCTAATTCACTATAAATAAAAAGTGTTATTATTTCGAACATCGAATTGGGGCTAACACGTAGCAATATGCATAAAGAACATTATACTAAAGTGCTTGAAATGCTTACATTTTAAACAACGTCAATTATTAATTTATGACTAATTATTTTATATGCAATTCATTCAATTTCGTTTTTCCAGTTTACCTTGCTGTTTTAGTGCATTTGATTAAAAATACATTTTTATTACAAATATACTTGAATTCTTATGACTTTCTATAGAAGAACCATCATTTTTTTATTATAAACAAATTCGAAGGAAATTAATTAATTTTTGTTTTGTAATTTATTCGAATTCATAATAGTAATGATTTTTAAGACGTTTTCAATGAACTTAATTTAAGAATAACTCGATGACGTCTGTTTAAAAAGTAATCAAACGAAATTAGACAGGGACTAATTGTAATTCTAATAAAACTTTTCTATATTATTGCTGTATTTTATTTGAAATTCTGTCGGCGGATACCATACATGTATAGGTTCTAAATAGCGCTAAATTAGCGCTCGATAGAAAACATGTACTAAGCGATATCTACCAGATGGTAGATGGCGCAAATCAAAACTTTGATTTCTTTTATTGTTTTGTTCCGTCAAATAATATTAGTAGTACCAATACCCGAAATTAAATGATATAAGAACATTGATTAAAAAAATCGTTCTTTTGAGAAAGTAAATTAGCGCCCGATAGAATTCCCAATAAAATACAGCATAAATACTCTTGAAGAGACACTATAGCAGTACTTTGGGTTTCTTCATTCCTTTATTTTATGTGAAATTTTGGATTACCCAACAAAACAATATATTAAATTAGTACTTGAAAAAATTTTGTGCGATCATAAGCATTGTAGGTATATTTAAGGCTAACAAGACACAATAAACTTACCGTTAAAAGTATAGTTTGAATATTTTTTAATCATCCTATGTACATCATTTTCTGTACTATTTTTTAAACTCTAAATTAAGAAGTTTGAACACTAAAATTATATTTTAAATCAGGTGTCTTTTATAGGCTGGGTAGTTTTAAATATTTAGACGCAGGCAAATACTAAATTTATGCTGTTTTTGAAAACCATAAAAATAATTTTAAAAAAAATTCTATAGTATGAACACATTAAATGCAAATATTTACATCGTCTCTGGTGTTAAATGTTTATTGATTCGCGGAAATTTACTTTATTTTCATGTTATTTTCATTTTATTTGTGAGTTTTTTTTTTTAAAGAAAATATCATATTTTGTTTTTCATAAGCATGAAGGATAAAAAGTTGTGTAAAAATTCAAAAATACTGATCGTTTTCATTTATAAATTGAAATATATAGTATATGAACTATAAACGAAACGTTTAAGTTCCTTCGTTGCAATGTTCATAATTTCATTGATTTTTGAAAATAGATTTTTTAAAGTTTCATTCAAGCAAAATACAACCAAATTCGTATCTAAAAATAAAAAATCACATTCATCTAGAAAATGTGTTAAAATATTAATTGTTTAGTATTTTTTTTTTGTCGCTCATGTTTTATGTGAAGAAATGAAAATTTTACTGCAAAAATGTTTCAGAATTCAAAAACTACATATATTCATTTCCGTTTGTTTTTACTTTCTCTATAATCAGAAGCTTATATATTGTACAAGCTGTAAACAGAAATACTGAAGCAAATAACTGGGCTAGTATATGATTCATACAAGAGGAAACACACAACACTTATTACATATGTAACGCAGTTTCTATAACGTGTGATATGTATTTGTGGAACTTAATTCCCGTATTGTACGAGAGTTAGCAGTATTTAATATTTAAAATCAATTCAAACATTAAAGAAATAACATTTAATACAAAAAATAAAACTTTGTATTTACCCTTCAACTGCAATACAAGCGGTAAAATGGGAACCCAAATTAAAGGATAGGCGAATAAATCGAAAGTATCCTCTATCAGTGGTAAAAAACAATATCATCTCCATCAACCAGAGAGGAGAGTAGTAGCATTGTATACCAGTGTTCTGGAATTCTGGAACTGATGTCCAAATTAATGGCTTTTGCAGATAAAAGTACAGTTCAACCTCAATGGGGTTAACACAGAAATATGATGCAACTTCTATCAAAAATACAAGAGATCCAGTAAAGACGAGTGCAAAACTGCTAAAGGGTGTTTCATTAGACGAAAAATGTCTAACCTAGTTATTCAATGAGATGCGAGAATTGATATTCGACAGCATTTCGCAAGAAGTTCATCAGACATTTTGGATGCTGCGACTTCTTTCGCAAACTCAGTTGGAAGTTCACAGAGATCACAGTTACTCACGCGAACATTGTCCAAGATGATCTGAAGAAAAATTCTTCGCGCAGATATAAACTCAGACGATCTGAATTAAATAACGAAGTAATACTTTACTTGCCTTAATGTAAACATAGAGAAAGTCATTCCATCTTTAAATATATCTAAAAAAAGCTGACCATTTTCATGTGTGAATATAATTCCAGTATTATTTCAAACCAAATGTGAATAGTTAACATAATAATAGCCTATTTTTCCTGACTACCTACATTTCAGGTAGACTATTTCAAACTCCGGCGAATTGAATTTCGATAACATTAACTTTGGATAAAATGACGTGTTTTGAATTAAACTTGTCTATTGTTTTGAATTTAATTTTAAAGTCCGAATAATTAAAGTTTTTGTTTTCGTTTTTTTTTTCAGAATATAATAAAAAGCTCTCTAAATTTGGAACCAAGTAAAATGTCGAACATGGTATTGTTTATTTGGAAAGTTTTTAATATTTTCCATTGACGTAGAAAGATTTTTTTTGATAAAAGCTTTGAATTTTATAATTAATTTCTGGACAGATATGTTTACCTAAAATAAAAAAATTTTACAACAAGAATATTTAAATACCTAAGGAAATTTTATGGGAGTAAGGATTATTCCGGATACAAACTCAGGCAGAGAATTTGACGCGTATAGATCTTAGTTACTACTTTGCGACTGTCTACTATCATATTAAGCATCGTTAAGTTTTATATACTTATAAAAGTGCTGCTTGGGAAGTTGCGAAACAATATTGCGGAACATAAGTGAAACAGTCACGATACTATCCCAAGGTAAGACTGGCACAAAATAGGCTTCTTCTTGTGTCTAATCCGAAAAGAAAAACTGATAAAATGTCATCGCAACATCAAAGATATAAATGAGTAAAGATATGTAAAATTCTAAACAGCTTTCATTTAACATGAGTAAAGTACATTAGATTAGATTAGAAATTTCAGGAGCTTTAAGCTCTTTCCATAAGACCTAATATATGTTATTTATTTACAAAAAAGATTTCTGGAACTCTCCACATCTTCTCTTTATTAATATCTTTGGCAACAATATCGAATCTGGATACTTTAAGAAACAACGAAGATGCGTATACATTTTTTGAATTCTTATCAACATTATAGTAAATACATATTGCATTATATTTCACTAACATGTAATTAATTAAGACAAAAAGGAATAAATTAGAATGTTTCGAAACCCCTCAAACATTCTAAGAAAACACGAACAAGCCACACAAATGATCACTGATATGTCGTTTTGACATTTTTCCAGCAGATTCTAAGAATAAGTTTCTTGACGTTCATAGAAATACGTTTCCATGAATATAGAAGAACATTCCGGAGTTTGAACGTTAAGTATACCATGTAAGGTGGAAACATCGTAGGAATCGACACAGTTGAAGTCAAACTTCTATACTGTTGAAATCAAACTTCGAAAACGATTGAATCATAAGGGATTTGAAACGTGATTATTTGTGGTTGGTTTACAATATTAAAGTGATTTGATAAATAACTGATTACTAGTGTTTTCCATTGTGAATAAACAGTGATAAAATAATTTTGTAATAAATTAATAATTGATAGACAAATATTTTTAAGACTAATTGTTAACGCAGATTCATTTGTAAATAAAGCTTATACGCCGATTTCATATAAATAAAAAATGTTATCATTTTATAACATTCGAACCAGAAAGGTAGCACGTACAATATTAAAATGCTAATCACGCAATATAGTTTGAAGAAGATCAAGGACTTAAACAGTTTTAATCTGAGGGCCTGGCAATGGCAATGTATGTTCTATTCTAATATTAGCTATCCTAGAAGTATTAACTCAAATTTCATCCACATCTTCTTCTAGATCAGGGTTTCCAAACGTGGGGCACACGCCCCACAGGGGGGCAATTTGATTGTTAAGGGGGGCAATTGGAAAATGGACATGACACGAGTTTAACCCTTTCGCTCCGGGCCATTTGAATGCAATGCTAGATTGCGGTGCCAAATTTAGTTTCTTAAGTGAACAATTCAATTTTTTAATATTAAAAATTATGTATTTTATAGTACATAGGGGGGGGGCGTAAGAATTTTGGAAAGGCTAAGGTGGGGCATGACATAAAAAGGTGGCTAAGGTGGGGCATGGCACAAAAAAGGTTGGGAAACACTGGTCTAGATATACCTTTAGATTCTCCCTATTCAAAATATTTCAATTGAATTTTTATATGAAATTTCATTATAAGAAATAAGAAAAAGCGTTTTTTTTTTTTGCCTTACGGATCGTATTCAAATTAAGAATTTTTCATTAAATTTTCAAAAACATTAAAATCTAGATTTTGTATATGTTTGATTTTCTATTTTTCATTTCTAGGATTCTTTTTTTTTTCTTCATCATCTTTTCGAAGGAAAAATAAAACACGGTCTGTTGTGTTTTTTCTTTACTGTTTCCAGGCATTTCTTATATTTTATGTTCGTAGAAGTTCTTATATATTTTCATCTGGACCAATTTAATATTTCATCAATTTTTGTAATTTAATATTTTAACATATAATAAGTAGATTAACATGTAATTTTCGGAATATGTAACTTCAGTAATGAAATCGCACATAAGAAGATGAATTTTAGGAAGGTTGGAATATCTTTTTTTCTAGAATACATATTTCATAAAATAGAATTTTCTATATCCTACACATATTAATCCTGGATGATGGTTCTATGGGCAACATGAAGATTTTATTTACAGAACAGAAAAATTAAATTAATAAATTTTCTCTTCAAATAAGGAAATTTATTTAAAAATTTAATTGATTTTTAAAGTACAAAATTTTCTTCATTAAGCTAAGATCACACACAGCAACTTTTGCATCAGGGTTTCTTTGGTTGCAGCTGCAAAAGTTGCGAGTCTTGTTCACACATGTATGTAAAAGTGGCGCGCAATCTGAAGTTTTTATACTGCTGCCACTTTTAATGCTGCAACCTTAAAAAAAATTTGCAGAGGTGTTCACACATAGCATGCACCTTTTATTGCTTGCAACTTCCTTGGAGTTTTTTCGAATTTCATTACATTTTAAAAACTTTTCAGAAACAATTAACACTGAACTGTCAAAAAACTTGCATGCAGCATGCAGGAAAAGTTTCAATAATTTTAATATTTTTTGTTGCATATGCAACTTTGTTTTTTGCTATTCACACGTTGAAACTTTCCAGATTGCACGCAAAAAAAAAATCTAGTCATGCAGTAAAAAAGAATCGCAACTTTTTGTGTTGCAATGCTGTTCACACTATGCAGCACTCTAGTTTCGCATCTTTTTATGCTGCATTGCAACAAAAGTTGCAATGTGTGATCTTAGCTTTACAAGTGGCTTGCAATATTCATATTAAATCCAATCAAAGATAGAGTACACAAAAACAGGTAATTAAAATTTAGGTTCATGATTTTTCTTAAGATGAGATTTTAATTTGCTGATATTATTTTATTACTTATAAGTGAGTAAAAGCGTTTTTCTTCAAAAAAAAGAAAAAAAAGAAAAATAAATATATATTTTGTAGAATGAAAAACTCCAAACTAAATTGGACATTTTATATGAAGATGACTGATAGCAGATGTAAATAATTGCTACATCTCCTTTTGCCCTATTTTTTCTTTTTTTCTTTTTTTTTTTTTGAAAAAAGATGAACGAAAAAGTGGTCCATGGGTGGCCTTGTTTTCCTTTTTCACCCAAAAAAAAAACCAAGAAAAACGAAGAAAAATGCGAAAAATATGTTTGTGTGTGAAAAGAAAAATTATATTGGACTATAAATGGAAGAAAAATTCGTTCTAGGGTACGATAATGGTTTATACTTATATGGATGTAAATGGGCTACTAGAAAATATTATTATTATTATTATTTGGTTGAAAATTTTGAACATTATATATATATATATACCCGTCTGGGAATGAAGCACATTAGGGTGGAATTTTTCTTTCTTCATCATTTTATATGGACTATATTCATCATTTTCTTCATCGTTTTCATCATCATCGTCTTGGGTTGTCGTCTTCCTCTGTCTTCATCATCATATAATCATCATCGTTTTAGAAATAGGATCACTTCTTTTTTTTCATTTTCTTCTTCCTTTTATAACAAAACAAACCACACGATGATATAGGACAATTTGAAGGTTTTAAAAAGGTTTTCTTAGCTAATGATTTGAGGTGAGTACCTATCTTTCTTGTTATATCTGTGTAAGTATGGAATTTTAATGAATCATTGCGCTATGAATGACCGTTTTAGATAGTATATACAAATTTTTTTCGTTTTTTTTTTGACATAGTAATCTTACCTTTTACAACATAGTATATTTAATGGTAATTTTTATTTTCTTTTGAAAAAAAAAGAAAAAAATTTATAGAATAATGAAAAATATGATAACTTTTTTATGATACACAAAAAAATGACTAAAAATTATGATTTTTCGCATATAATAGTTTTATTATATACGAAAAAATCATAATTTTTAGTCATTTTTCTTATATGGTTGACGAATAAATTTTGGGTGTTTTTTCTTTTTGCAAGTAACATAATTTTTCAAAACATAATTTCAAATTAATATTTTAATGTGCGGATGTTGATATACGTTTTTCATTTCATTATTTGCAATTATCGCATATTTATGTTACTTTTTTTTTGTATTACTTTGTATAAACTTTTTTATTTTAAACTTTTATTGTATTTTAATATGGATCATTGATTAGAGAATATATATGAACACAAAAAAAGCAACATAAATTAGCATACAAACAGAATAGTATACATTCATGCAATTAAATACATTTTATGAATCAAAATAAGGTAATTGTTTTCTCTATTTTCACAAAATAATTGTATCTTGTTCGAAAATGATTACAAACAAACGTACATGTTTTTAAGGAAGTAAAATGCAACAGAAAAAGAAAATTCTACATATTTATACAGGAAAATATGTACAGAGAAGAAAAGGATTGTTAGAACATACCTTGAAGCGACAAAGGTGTTTTAGTCTGGAACACATAAAAAGAAGAGTATAAAAATAAAAACAGTGGAAGACACAAAAACAAATTAGTATAAGTTTTTCAAAAATAAATGCATACAACATAGCTAAAGGATTACAGTATTTATGATTTTATAAAAAAATAGTATAAGAAAAAAGTATAGCAACATTTACATAAATAAGAAGAAAGAGAAACGAACAAAAGTTAAACTTTTTAGATAAAGTTACTAACTATTTATGTTATAGAAAAAGTTATAATAGTTAATAGAGTTTATGATATGTAAAGAAAACATTACATCAATTAGATGTTAAGATTTTTCTCAGTAAAGAAATTCATTAATTACAACCTCTTTATAATCAAAATTTGAAGATATCCAATATTATACACTCAAAAAAATAAAACATTGGAAAATACATCATTTATGGGTTTGAATTAACTATTTTTGGCAATGATTTATTCATTCAATATTAGTACAATGGTCTCGGCATAGCAAATCTTCATGTTGACAACAAAATTACTTTAACAACACGCATAATCAATTTACAAAAAGTTTTATCTTTTGATATATTAGCATAAATTAAATTCATTATCTCTCTATGTTAAAAACAGAGATGGAAACCAAAACTTTTTTGTAGATGGTTCGGTTTTGGTTTCTAAATATTTGAAAATTCGGTTTTGGTTTAAAGACTGCATAATTTTTTCGATTTGGTTTAGTTTTGGTTCTCGTTCCGAAGAAATATGTCTTTTTACTTAGTTGTAGTGACATAAATGAAGAAAGCCAATGTAGATTTGTTTGCCAAATTTTTTCAGCTGTTTTATTTCTTCGCTTTGACTCAATTATGTCGTAACATTCCGAGTGCTTTCTTTTAAAATTCCCCATTAAATTTACTGGGTGATTATTTGTCATAACAATATTGCATTCATTGCACTTACTGCTATTTGTTATTGAATCATAAAAAACGTATAAAAAAGATAAGTTTCCTAAAGAAAAATTGAGGATACGTTCTATGTTATTCAAAAACCGTGTAAGTTAAAATAAAGACCAATATTTAGTTTAAAAACCGTGAAAAAAATGCTGAAAACTGTAAATTTGAAGACAAAAATACCTTTTTTCATTTCTTAAGATCAGAAATGTTCAAATATAATTGATAGGACTATGTATAGCTGATAACACGAATAATTGATTAAATATTGTGAGCTAATAAACTGATACAATTGAATGTCATACGAAATTGGTAAGTGTGTGCAGTGCTGCCTAATTTTTGAAATATGGTATACATTGGTACCAAAGACTATACTAGATCGCTCATGGTCACTTACATAATTATAAGCCCATGAATTAAAAATCGTGTAAGATCAAATAAATTTTTCAAAAAAAGGTAAACTCTTTTGAGCCGTGTAAGTCGTGTAAGAAAACGGCTTGTAAATAGAGAGTTGGGTGTATTTTCATTATTATTAAAGTAACAATAAGTTATAGTAAAATTTTGAAAATTATTTTATTCGGTGTAGTAATATCATTTGATTTCATTTAACTATTATTGAGAAACTTAAAGATTTAATTAAAATTGAAACTATTCCTTATATCTCTCTTTAAATCTTGATGATTCATAGATTTTGGGCAAACCGTTGGGTGTTTCTAGTCTAATAATATTTTTTTTTTTTGAAATACACATTAAATTATTGATTATAAAAGGTAACTAAACTATAAATTAGAATAATTATATACGAAAAAAAAGAAAAACATTTTTATTCCATTAACTTAATTAAAAAATAAATTTCTAATTACTTTTTTGTATTATTTGAATAAAATAAATAATAATATAAAAATTTATTTACTAAAAATATATTATATTAAAAATCAATTTATTGAAAAATCAATTTATTGAAAAAATATTTTAATGATAAAATCTAGATAAACACGTATTCACAGAAGTACATTCAGTTTTCCAACTAATTAAATATTTCTCTAGAAATTGTTTTAAAAAAAGCCAATTTTAGCATTTCACCTCACATATTATATTATTTTGTTTCACTATTTCGAATTTTCCTTTAAGATTAGTTTTGATATATGAAAAAACCGGAAAATTCAAATCAATCTATTAATACTTTTATTTTTTTTTTGAATTTGGAAAATGGAAAATATTTCTCATTCCATTTTCAAATATATTTAAAAAAAAAAATGTCATTACAAATTGTAAGAATTTTAAGAATTTTCTTTTTTTTGGAAATTACAAAAACGAAAAATTGTTGAAAAGAATTTTGATCTTCTATGTTTTCTGCGATACTAAAATTGACTGACTATGTGTATACACATATACTGACCCTTATGACGACCCTTTCTGTCGTTTCACTTGAGATGCAATCATTTAATTAAAAATATGTAAAGAAAAATAGAAAATTATACTATAAAGAAAAACTATGTTGCTTTCTGTTTTATTTGTTTGTTTGTTTGTTTGTTATTGAAGAGTGTTGACAGTATGCCAAAAAAGACATACGAATAGAATTTCGTAAGATACAAATGAATGACATAAGAATTTGATCTCAAGCAGAAATTGGTATGTAGCCCAAGAATCCTTTTCTTTTTTTTGTTCATATAAACATACATAGTTTGTTTTTTTGGTTGTTTTCTATTTCCTCTATCAAAACATAGTGTTTTATCAAATCTGTATATAATATGCGTAGATAAAGACATACAACAAAACTAATCTCGTAAATTGAAAATGTTTTCGGGTTGTTTTTTTTGTTGCGAATAGAAGTGGATTGATCGAAAACAAAAGTACCTACTATACATCTAGATATATACTAGTATTATGATAGTATACTCCGGACGATATACTATACTTCCGTTTTTTTCCGTAGATTGATTTAATGAGAAATCTTCCTTATATAAAGATTTTCTTATATATAAAAAAAAAAAATATGCTTGTGTTTTCCTTCCTTTATGATTATGTATACAAGTGGATTTGGTATATCAATAAGAGACAAATTGAGAAGTCCTCCAGAACGATATATGTATATGGTTGAGTTTTATTTTTTCTCGTATATTTTCAATCAAAAGAAAAGGGATTTTATTTCAGTTTTTATTTAGGAAATTTATTTTAATTTATGGATAAAAGTTTTGATATGAAGTATCTTAATTTAAATGAAATATACTACACTGTAAAACTTTTCTTTTTTTTAACTAGATTTATACTAAATTTAACTAGCTGGGAATATTTCGAAGTTCTACTTGTAGTTACAAAAATATCATTAGAAAATTTAGACATAAAATGCTTAACGGACAAAATAGAATTCTAGTTAAAAGTATCATCCTTCTAATGAAATACAGTAAAACCTGCATAGGGCGGAATCGCACGGGACCAGGAATTTTGTCCGGCTTAGACAGGTTTCCGACTTGTGCATGTATTGAAATTCACGGGACTTTGATGGATGGTCGGCTTAGGTAGGTTTCCGGCTTTTACAAGGTCCGGTTTAGACAGGTTTCACTGTATTCCCAAGATTCTAGTAGATATTTTATGTAACTGTCTACTATTTTAGTAGCATAACCAGGTATCTATGAGGCACGACATAATATTCATATTTGATATATGCAAGGAAAAGTCGTTTAATTAATTTTTCTTACCCATGGCTGGATTTATTTATTCTAGATAATATTTCGAACTATATTTGATGTAGTAGCTTAAGATTAAGATAAAGTTTTAGGGTGCCCTTGTACTACGAACTTTAAGATCCTATTGTACTCCCTCTTCTTCAGTGCAGTAACTAGGTTTACTTCCCATTCTAAAGCACCTCCTCCAGGGCTATTTCTATTAGGAATTTTAGTATCCGAAGTGGGTTAAGATATTGTATCTTACTTGGGAAGAAGCAATATGCTCCCAGATGTTTCCTAGTAGTAGCTTTTAACTTTACAAATAAATTTACTGTGTATAGTTGGATATTTGAAAGAAAAAAAAATTCAATGGCTAGCAAAAGTGATTTAAAAGAGTGTCCTTTTTTTTGTAATTTTCCTATTTAACCAGTTTTCAAATTAGACACATATTTAAATAAACTATGATTTAAAACCGAAATAACTATTAGGAAAAAACGTTATATTAAAAAGTCGTTGGTATTATACTTTTGTCCGCCAGCGATAGATTCCTTCCCTAAATCAACAGAATTAATTAGATTTAACTTAGATAAATATTAAGTTTAAATTAAAAACCATTTAAAGTTTTATTGTTTGAATACACTTTAATATTTCCTGGTATATGTTTTGCTTTCTCTTTCTGCTTTTTTTTATATAAACGAATTTCCTTTCTTTTTTCTCTATTTATTATCAAATAGGTTTACACCAAGATGGTCATAAGGTGAATTGGTTAAATATATAAATTCAAAAAAAAAAAAAAAGGAAAAAATTCTAGGTTTTATAGAAAATGTAGATAGTAGTATCCTCAAAGTCACCTGAAGTAAAAGTCAAATATTTACTTACATTCTTTCCTGTAACTTTTACAATCATGATTTTTCACATTGGAATATCCTTTCATAGATACATTTTTCTATCCGTCCTGTACGGTTGTATTTCTCAAGTTAACAGAATTTTATTCTATTCGTATATCTTTTCATTTAATAGCTGAATCCTATAGAAATATATATATGTATATTTTTTTTCCTAGAAAAACATTTCGCTATAAACATATATATATATATTTATATCAGTAAATTATTTTTTAATCCTATTCAAACATTTCATACTATGGACTCTGATACTATATATTGTATATGTACCATCTTTGACATGTCACCCTCATTAGAGATTACTTAAGACACCCTCCCGCTGTTATAATATTATCGATGACTATTTTATAGGAAAAAAAAAAAGAAAAATCGAATATTTCTATAAGAAAACCCACCAGAATTTTCTTTTTTTTCATTTCAGGAGAAATAAAATGAATGAAGAAAAACCAAAAAAAAAAGAAAATTCAAATAAAATGTTTATGAAAGGCCAAAAAATAACAGAGTGGGCTCAAAAAGGAAGGAAAAAAAAAATCCAAATTAAAATTACACTTCTAATTGTAGAAGCCATATAATCACAAATCATCATCTATCTATATGTACTATACATTTTTACCCGTCTATTCGAATTTTCAATTTTTGATGATTTCTATAAGAACCGTCAACCGCGTTGTATACAATATATTGTATAATAGGTCGGATTTTTCCCTATTAAATATCGGGAAGGGTCATCTCTTAGAATAGAATAAAGCCTAAGTAACTAACTGGAGTTTTAAAATATATATATATATATTATAGATACTTCTTATATATATTATATATATATACAGTAAAATGGTATCTTTTTCTAGGCATTGATTTTAGGATAGGTAGACTCCAAAGTAAAAAGAGACCAATTTGTGTAATTGAGTATTATACAAAAGTTTTAAAAGATGAAGTCTCTTAGATTCTTGGAAATTTAGAACTTTCGAGTATATATATTTATTATTTCCGAATATATATATATGTATATATACAAGGATGAAATGTTTATAAAGATCTCTAGAAAAAAAGAAAATGTTGTTGAAAAGTATAACAAGAAAATTATATTGTGAACAAAAAAAAAAGAAGATTTTTATTATCTAAGAAAGTTGAAATTTATAAAAGAAACAATATTTTCAAAAAAAAAAAAAAAATTAAATATATTTTTATAAACAAGACGTTTTAAAAATTTAATATAATTTAAATGAAATATCATTTGCAGAAAAACTTTTGTGAAATCACTACTTCAGCTTATAGGTATATCTTAAGCTAAGATCACACACAGCAACTTTTGCATCAGGGTTTTTTTGGTTGTAGCTGCAAAAGTTGAGAGTCTTGTTCACACATGTAGGTAAAAGTGGCGCGCAATCTGAAGTTTTTATGCTGCTGCAACCTAAAATGCTGCATCTTTAAAATAAAAGTTGCAGAGGTGTTCACACATAGCGTGCAGCTTTCATTGCTTGCAACTTCCTCGCAGATTTTTCATGTATGTATGTGTTAAGAATTTGAAATCTTATTTTAATTTTAACATTCAATTATTGTAATAAAATATGTTTTATGGCGAGGAAGAACATGTATGTATGCATGTTTAACACTTATTTTATTGAGGAGAGAAAGATGACGGCGTAAAAAATTAATAGAAAATGGATAAAACAACGTGAGCAGTACGGATTTGTTCATAATTTATTATATGAATTATGTGTTACTTTTTAAACATTTTTTGTAATTATCAGCATCTAATTTTGATTATATTTTGGAAAAACTGAGACCCATAATAAAAAAAAAGGATATTTTCATTCCATTTTAAAAACTTATCAGAAACAATAACACTGAACTGTCAAAAAACTTGCATGCAGCATGCAGGAAAAGTTTCAATCATTTTAATATTTTTTGTTTTTTGCTATTCACACGTTGAAACTTTCCAGGTTGCGCGCAATATAAAAATCTAGTCATGCAGCAAAAAAGAATCGCAACTTTTTGTATTGCAATCCTGTTCACACTATGCAGCACTCTAGTTTCGCATCTTTTCATGCTGCATTGCAACAAAAGTTGCAGTGTGTGATCTTAGCTTTAGGAACGAAATTTTTTTTAGTTATTTATTCGTTTCATAAATATACTATAACAAATAGAACTCCAATTCTCTATATCTAATTTGTAATAAAGACTCGTCAAAAAAAACCTCGCAACTCCATCTACAATAAAATATAAGAAATCCAAATTCTCGAAAGACTTGTAACCTTTATTGAAAAAACTTTCCTTGCAAAAAAGCTTTGTCATTCATTTGCTTTCGAAAAGGCAATAAACTGAGCTTTAGTTTGTCAACTTTAACTACTTCCAATTTTAGGCTAACCCATTCTATCTTTTACACGCTCTTTTAGGAAAACAAAACTACTAATTTCGAGGCTACAAAACAAGAAGTGCATTTTGTTAAAAATACTGAACTTAGTATGATAGCGATTTCAGAATTGTAAAGATAGACTGCCATATATTTTCAAATGGAAGTTTAGGAACCTAACTGTAACAAAATTCTATGTAAAATATAATTTTTCCAAATAGTGTATTTTAATCAATGGACACCATTTGTTTGTATTGCGAACTTTAAAATTATATCAATGGTCTTATAAATTTCTTATTTTGGGTCCTCCAATTTTCATTCAGTTTGATTTTCACATCGATAGATAGACGGACGGACAGACATAACATAATTTGCAATTGTCTCAAAACTTTTGCAAACGTAGAAGAAAAATGAAGTACACACATATTTATATTGATTCTAGGACAATTCGTGTGGGGTAAGCCGTCTAGGCACAATTCGACTAGGCACAATTCGATTCTGACAATTCAACTAGGCACAATTACCCGAGTCAAATCAGCCGTGAATTTCTTTCCGATTTTAAGGTAAATTCAAAAGCAAATTTTTTAAATATCGATATTTATTTGTGTAAATATGTATTCATCTTTCTGTTCCACAACCTTTGTCTATCTTTCACGAAACTTTCCTCCAAACTTTCTCAGGTTTTTCGGCATTGAACTGGTCAAGGTGATTTTGAATGTCTTCTAAAGAGTTGAAGTTTTTGTCGTTAAGAGAATTTTGTAAGGAACAAATCTGAAGGTGGTATTTCTTTTTGTCTTTCCGATAATAGAAAATCATCAATTGTGTAAATTGCACTTTGTTGTCTTCCCTCTTTAAAAGGGTAGAAAAATAACTTAAAAAATGCTTTAAAAATTTTCTTTCAAAATATTTATACAAGTTATATACATATGTATGTTATGTATGTTTTCAGCCAGGTTAATTATGTTGAGATATGATTAAGTATCATCTTCTGGAAATCGGCACAAAATTTCCGACCAACCTAATCATATGGACATACATATAAGTAAAAATATTAAAATTATGAATATGAAGAATGCTAATTGAAATATATAATTATGAATAATTAATGGATACTTGGTAAGTGCTCTTTAGAATGACTCTAATTGAATGATGAATTATTAAGTAATATTATTAATTACATAAACAAAACTTTATAATATTCAAAATGTATCCAATTGTAAATGTTTGAATTTTTAGTTTACAATTAAATCAATTAATTAATTCTAATTTAAAACTAAAGTATATATTATAATTCATATGGGAGAATAGATTTGGCTAAAATATTGATAATAATTATATGATTTATATATGTCCGGATTATTGTTTATATTCTATTTGGTCGAATTATATATTATTTTATATATCCGTTTAAATAAGTTTATAATCAAATATCCATATTGTATTTTAGTTAAGTAATTTATGTATTTTAATGAAATTAATTTAAAAGTTTTTTAAAAAAAAAGTGCTGAAAAATACATATTTTCTTTTATATGTTTTTAATTAATCATTAATATGTTAATATAAAATGTTTTATATAATATTGTTAATTAATGAAATTGAATTATAATATGATATTTTGATAGACAATAAAAAAAACAACAACAATGCAACCAACATTTTTAATTATAATGCAAAAAAATGTATATTAGCAAAAATTGGAATTCGAAAAAAAAACAGATAGTAACTGAAAATCGGCCTATAGCAGAAATGGGACAGACAAATTGTCAAAACTAACAATATTTCAATGTTTTTTCTTCATAACTTTGTTTTCAATATTTCCTAATTTGCAGGTAACCTAGATCCTAATAGCAATAATAGTCTAATCTACAAATTTTGTTGAAATCGGTGTATTAGTTTTTAAAGTACATCAATAAAAACTTTATGAATAGGCCTATTTTTTCCTGCGATTATTTTTTTCTCCACTATCCTTGGACCGATTCTACTGAAATTTGACATGCTATCGTTTATGGCTATGTTTACACTGACGAATTTTTAGGTCACCTAACTAAAAGTTAGGTTTGCTCACACGTGTTTCTACCGTACTAGACCTAAGTCTAAAACAACGCCATATGTGAGCATTTAAGGAACTTGTACATCAAGAGATGAGCTGTCACCTGTCAACTTTGTTTGAGGTTAACCTAAGCCATAAACTATTGCAGTGCTATCTAGTCAGCTGTCAAAATTTTCTTAAGTCGATTTAAATTTAAGGTAGGTCTGTCTTGAATGGTCAAAGTGGTTGAGATGCCTGGTTTCTAGAAGTTGGTCAGACCCCTGGTTCGAATCCAAATCTGGGTTGTTGTTGCTCATATATTTATTTTTCTTTGCCTACAATTACAAATCAAATTACTTAACAAGCAACAATAGGCCGTGAGAAACACCGCAAGCAAGTTCTACCTAGAGCTTCCTTTGATCGCACAAACATATACGGAACATTCTTATCTTCACAGAAGAGCACAACCGTAAATGTAACAAGATTTTTCAATAGGTTTTCAGCATCAGCTGCCAATAACAATGAATTCAGATATTCCCACGATTCAAAGTTTTTCGTTGCTTCATTTGACAATTTAGGTGACCTAACTTAAGTTACTTTGGACGTGTTTCCACCGTCATATTTAGGTCGACCTAAGCACTTAGATCTTTTTTTAAGTCTCGGTGTAAACGTAGTCTATGTAGTTAACCAATATAATTAATTTAAACAAAAGTGCTTCACAAATTGTCCAATTAAATCCGGCAAACCATATAAAAAAACGACAAAAGTTTCTGGTTATCCTGCTTAATAACTTCTCTATACTTAAGTTGATTTTGCTGAAACTCAATATCAAATCCAGTTAAGGAATAATCAACGCCCTTCTAAATTTCAACAAAATCGGAAATCGTGTTTTTGAGTTATCTTGTACACGAACGAACAGGCATAAATCTATATAACTTTTGATTCCCTACACAACCATATCCTTTTCTACGATGATTATTTCGATGTGTTACACACTTAGTGACAAAATTAATATACCCTCTGGTAGTACCTACCATAGGGCATAAAAATGAATATAAAACAAGAACAATTTGTCAAACGTTTTTGGTTAAATTTGATCTTTTAATCTTAAATTTTTGGCAGTATTTCAAATATTTCATCTACATTTTGTTGTTGTTTTAGTATAAAATTAAAATTTATTCAAAAAATATAAAATAGATAGTTTGTTTTAAGAACGTTGCTATTGTTTATCACTAAATCAAAATAGCTAAAAATAAAAACTTTCTTATACTGTATAGAATTTTTCAAAATTAAATAATCTCGTAAATTCTAGAAATATTGAAAAATGATACATCAGAATTTGATGCTTCAATCAAAGCTCTTGTTTCTGTAGTACAGGTATTCTCCAAATAACACGATCATTGGTTCCTTAAAAAAATGCCGTGTTATACGAGTTCATGTGTGAAACAAAGAACTATTTTCCTTTTACAAGTAATGCTGAATCACTGAGAGTTTAAGTTCAGTTGGATGCTTAAGTTAAGCTTAATTTAAAAACAGAAATTCACAACCAAGCCTGAGGAAAAATTTACTACGTTAACAATTTAAGCTTTTCTTAACTCAATTTGACAAATATGTATTTCGAAATATTTCTATTAAGTTTTGTATTTATTTTAAATTAATTATTTAAGAAAGTTTATAGTCTTTTCAGATTTCCTGCGCCACCTAATTTATATTTTCGTAGATAAACCGGGTTAAAGTACAAGAAAGTAAACTCGAAACAATAAATTTAATTCTTTTCAAATTTGATTTATTTCTATTTTGATTATTTCGACAAATTTCTTGTTAAACATAAAATTGCCTACGAATACATTTTGGGTAAAAATTATCGTTGATAAACGCATTTAATTTATTTTTTTTGCTTTTTGCTTTTATTTTTCCATCAACCTTAAAACGCTATGAACTGATTTTGTGAACTTAATTTTATTTTGAATTCAGCAAGTTTTCATATTTCCAAATTTTGTAATATGATATTTTGTTTAATTCTGGTGACCACCCAATTGGTTCCATTTATTTCAGATTTTCTTAGAATAGTGAAAATATTAGAGTCAAAGCTCTAAACTTAAAATATTAATTATGAATATACAGTTTGCTTTTTAAGGAAAATTTGACCCTTAAAATTCTTTATAATGTATACATGAAGGCATGAAAGATCGAAGAATCGAGATTGGGTCGAAAGTTTGCTGTAATGGATACAGAGTTGCTTGAAATACGGAGTCCAAATCTAGTCCAAATGTAGTCAAGAACACAAACGATTAAAATGGTTCACCAAGAATACGAAAACCGATATACACCTATAAACACGCGACAGATTTAAGCTTCCGTTACACATTATGCTTTTACATATGTTTTAACACAACAGAATAGAACAAAAATTACCATGTTTTGATTACATATGTGACCAAAGTTGGTGACCACACATCATGTAAAATATATTGGTTTTCCATTAATATTGTCATTTTTTCATCCTTTTTGGTGTTTTTGGTTTCAATCCTTCAAACATTTTAAATTATTGTAAAAACTAGAAATACTTTTTTGAAGTTAAATTCGATCAATAATAAATGTGAAAACATAGAGAAATTGGGGTAGTGACATTTTATCATATCACATAAATATTGAAGCAAAAATGAAAAATTTTATACTCGTGTGACAATTAATGTGAAAACATATGTGAAAACTTATGTTAAAACACAACTTGTATTAGAAGTTTTAGTCAAACCAATTTGAACTCGACCAGCGTATAGATTCGTTTCAACCTAGTTCCGACCTGGTTTGGACTCTCCATTTATATGTGGTAATAGATTGGATTGATCAGAAAGTGGTGTGATCTGCTAAACGTTGAATATCCAATGTTTGAATTCGAATGGAAGAAAACTAACTTTAATTTAAAATTCGTGATCAATATTTACACAAAATTAATAAACAAACTAAAAAAAAGTGTTATCAATAAATAATTAATGTTTTTGATAAATATTCAGAATTAATCTTAATTAAAAACAGGCAAGAAAAAAAAACTCAAACTAGATTATCCTGTTTCTAATCTTGTTTATGGATTTTGCAAACAATTTAAGAAACTGATATTATAATTAAAAATAGATTTGCAAAAAACAAAAAACTGTATTCTTGTTTTATTATCGCGATTAAATTAAGCATAAAACCAAAACTACTATAATTCTTTAAATTTTTAGCAGAATTTTATTTTTTTTAAAGAAAAAGACGATATTTTCTTTAAAAAAATAAAATTATATTTTTAGATTAATTAAAAACAAAATGAAAATTCGGTTAGTATCTATTTATGGTACAGATAGAACAATCAAGTAGAGATGGACGTGTACTTTAATGATCGATAGTCAGTCACTTGGATAGAGTTTTTTGGGTGTTAAAAAAATATTGTAGATACGTATTTTTTCTTGTTTTTTTTGTTGGCAATTAGCCATCATCAAGGTGGAAACATTTTTTTCCGGGTTTAAACGAATTACATGAGTGAAGGCAGCAAATAGTGAAACATGTTGGATATGACAGTAAACAAAAGAAAAAAATTCAAAAAAACAACGAAAAATAACGATACAAACAGAAATTCTTCGAGACAAGTATTTATAAAATTTTCCTGTCTTTCAATTTTTCATCAAACAATTTTTTTTTGTTAGTATTTTAAAAGAAAATTTTCACGTCTTTAAAAAATCCGAGGAGAAAAAATTCTTAGAAATTAACAATTTTTGATTAATCGATTATATTATTTTTTCTGTGGAAATTCGTAATATGTATAAATTCACCGAAGAGAACGACATCTAAAGGCCAATTTCCACACAGCCGACATCCTATTCTGATAAAAGTAAGGGATGTACTTATGCAAAATTTAGTTAAACAGAAAGGGAGAAACAATCATCCTATGAATTTTGTCGTCTTTTGCAGTTGAAATTTCCCCATCTGATTCTTCATCTGCCTGATGATTCCCCTCAAACGCAGATAAACTTGTTCATCTGATTTATGGGTTTTCATCTGCATTTGCATACTCTCAGATAATCATACACGATATCGTTGCACACTACCAAATTTTCTTATAGGAAGTTTTTCTATGACGAATAGATTTTTATGGTTTACGCAAGTTAAATTTTTAACTTCCATACGAAGTATATAAAAAATAAAAAAATTTGTTTTGCAAATCTTCACGTTTTATAAGATTCTAAATGGTTTGCAATCATTTTTATCCAATTTCTGTCTGTCTGTATATCACAACAAATGTTGTGATTAACTAAGGACTACGTACACTCTGAATTCCCATATTCATATAGCTTTCTTTTAGAAAGGCTTTCGGAAGATAACTTGATTTGAACATACGTATAGAAGTCTCGTCGTTTTGCATTACAGCTTGTTTTTAGATGTGATAGGAATTTAAGCCTTATGATAAAGTCTGAAAACACAATTTGGTACTACATTTTCCTATAAAATGGAAGGGAATATTCTTAATTTTCCCATAATATTATAAATTGTGTGGGGAGAGACCCTGATGTTTTTATTCAATCAATCCTAGCGAAAATTGCAAAAGTCCATCTCTTTCTACTTTTCTGATTTCTCTAGTCAGAATAGGATGTAGGCTGTGTGGAGATTGGCCTTAACGAAATAGAGAAGAGTTACAAATTAATATCGAATTTGATTTTCCTGAAAAAACAAATATCTGTGTGTCTGTTATTTAATACTATTTCAAGAATAATTGATTAATTTTTTCTTGTTATCGAACAGTCAAAAATTGATTAAAATTATTTCTAATCGGACAAAATCCTTTCCTTTTTTCGTTTTCTTTAAAATAATGAAAATTGAAACAAAAGCGATTTTTCTTTTTTGGAATAAAACTGCGGTCTTTATCATCATGGAAAAGGTATACAATTTTTCGATATTTCTTTTAACAAAAGCGATTTAACATTTGAGCGAACATGACAAGTAACAAGCTTTGACAACCGAAATAATAGGAAACTTTTTTTTGATAAAGAAAAAAAAATATGAATATTCTTCAAAAATATAAAAAAATTTTTTTCATTTTAGGGAATTGTAATCCTAATATAATCCAAATAAGCCTTAAGGTATATACCAAAAAAAAAAAGGGAAAAAAGAAAATGCCCTTCCTATTTCTGGGGATATAAAATGAAACCTATATGAGTTGTAAATATCCTTTACTATTCTGGACTTTTATGTCTAGAGACAGCAATCCTTTCGAAATCCATAAAGAAGAGGAATATTTTTTTGGCATTCTTTTTTGTATTAAATAATTACTATTACATCATTTGATAATACAAAATTATGTATCAGTAATTCTAGAACACATGAGAATGACAAGGACCAGGTATCAAAATTTTTATTAAACTTTTTTGATTTTATCTTTGAGATATATTTTTGTTTATGAGCTTTATGAGTTTTTTTAAGAATTTATATTTTAAATAGTCATATTGATAAAAATTCTTTATAATCCCTTATTTAAGGACTGGTAGGTAAAATTTTATTGATAAAATTAAATTGTGTTCGACTCCCAACTATCTTCAACACAACCACCAACTTGTAAAGAATTTTTTTGTAGCTACGCCAAAGATATTAATAAACAGAAGATGTTGAAAGTTCAAATTAGCTTTTATTTAATATAAGAAATTAAAATCTAATCTAATGTAGTTTACTCATGTTAAGTGAAGGCTTTTTTGAATTGTACATATCTTTGCTCATTTATATCTTTGATTACGCTGAAAATTCATCGGCACTAATGGCCTAAGGTGCCATACGAAACATGGACAGAAAAAATAAATTTTTTTCCACCTAACTGAAGACTTGAACCGATCCCAGAGTTCGTAGTTTAATGGGTTATGCAATGACCCACAATCCAAATCGTACTCATTATACCAAATAGACGATTTTTTGTCGATTTTATAATACCAAGTTTAACCTAAAGTTATATTTTAAATAAAAATATGTCAGAGAAAAACTTCCAACCATTTGCAATCGACGAGTTTTCCGATAGGGGAAAAAAGCAAATATATACAAATTATATACATATTTTAATATTTTACATAAAGAGCTATTCACGAATGGATACTGCTTTAATGATCAAAGACTGTTGCCTCCGAATTGGCACTGGAGTTGCCACATGAAACTCCATAACGAATGAGAGCCACCTTTCTAGTACAAAGGGTTAACTAAAAATTTAACATTGTTATTTAAAAGAGTCCATGAAACTATAATTGTGGGAACTTTTTTCAAAAAATTTCTTTAGTTAAAAGGGAACTTATTGAAAAAGTTCAATAAAAGTTTCGATCCCTGCGATGTACGTTTGTTTGTTAATTCCAATTAGTTTTTTGATAATATTCATGTAAAATATAAAAAATTAATGTTTAATATTTCAGAGAAACTAGTATATTGAGATTTATAGTGTTTTAATAATAAGTGAAAAGTTCTTTATTTCTTTGAAACCCAATTTGTTGCTTTTAGATTTTAAATTTAAGATGAATAGTTGGAAAAATCATTAAAACGGAAATTTTTCAACCTTACAAATGTTTAAATTTGAATTTCAATTCATCAGAGACTTTCGACGATACTGTTTTAATGTGGAGCTACTATATGATAATGCCAATGAACTGTAAATCATAAATAATATAACATTTTCATTTCTTATTCATAAATTATTACATAAAACAAAATTGAAAGAGAAAAGCATATTTTATCAATGTTGAAGGATTAAATGCATTTTCATTGTATTTCGCGAATCGGAAATTAAACATGTGTTTTTTTGTTTTCTGGGGAAAAGTATACCTTTGATAACGTTTGTTTAAAATAATTAATCTTTTGTCATTTATAAAAGCTTATATTATATTATTTAAGCTACTTTAATGTTTTTGAAAAAAAAAAAAGGAATTTACTTATATATAGTATTTGGTTGACAAATGTTTATGTTATTATTGTAAAGCTATTCTATAAATAGAAAATATGATACGGACAAAATCATCATCATCATCATCATCATCAACAAGAACATCGTCATAATCATAACACTATACTCTATCGTTTTATATATTTTTTTTTTAGACATTTTTCAAAGTATGTTTCTAACAAAAATACACAATTCTGTGACATTTGAAGGGTTTTTTTTTTTTAATACAAGGACTCATATTTATCATATCATTAATAATGCAGACCATTGTTCAACAAAACGAGTCATCATTTTCGAAAATATACAGAATTGTTTGTAAGAATATAATATAAAACACCAATATAAAAACAGTGACAGGACAATGGCAGCAATAATATCAGGAATATATATTCGCCAAAAAAAACGAAAAAAAGGATTCACTGTCACATATAACACTTTTATTTTATTCACTTTATATATTTTTGTTAAAAATAAAATAAAATAATAAATAATATATAATAAAAATGAAACAATAGCGAAAAAGATACACCGAGAAACCCTTTTAAAGGGGGGACACCTTTAAACATATTTCGTGACTGCAATGAATCATTAATAACCTGTTGCCCTGCTGTGAAAAGCTTTATTCTTATACTATGTATGTGCTTTTTTCAAACAAAAAAAAAAGAACAAACCGGTGGGTGGAATGGGTTGGTGTTATTTGAATTTTCTATCTTTGAAAGTTCCTTTTTTTTTGCCTATATAAAATATCGCAAGAATATAGGCGTGAATATATTGCTTTTTTTGTGTTGTTAGGATTGAAAATTCATAGAGAGCATAGACAAAATTATATAGTATACACATAGGTACATATGTGAAAACTTAATGACATACATTTTCTCCAATACTGACTGATCACGCAAAAAAAAAGGCTATAACTATATAAAGTATTATACATTGGATGGAATACCTTTACTATACAATATAATATATGATAGAATAATACCTAAAAAAAGTTTTTGATGGGTACACAAATAAGGATTTTTATAGGAAAAGGTTTTAAACTTTCATAGATTGTATATATGTCTATGAATATTGAATTATTTATGCTATATATATATTTGAAATGAAATTGAAAAAAAAGAAAACCGAGTGACATATATTATTATTTTATTGAATAAGGCGCCACACTTAAATGATATGTTTCGAACATAATTTCGATTATCAAAGAATACAAACTTGTATAGATTCCATGTAAATGTTAATTTATAAATTGCCTAAATACATATTAGACAAATTAGACAATTTATCACTAAAACAAATTATACAAAACCACTCATATTAATTGGTTTTAGCACGTTGAACTGAAATAACGTAGAAAAGGGAAATCATTTTTGTATTTCCTTGAATTGAATAAATTTCCATTTTCTTTGATATTAAGATGAATTCAAAGAAAATCAACCAAATAAATATATTTCTAGAATTAACATTGTATATTTTATTACAAAAAGGATAAGAATTCATTATTAAGGTCAATTTTAAACAAACTTGTCCGAAATATATTGACTGTGAACTGCATTTGATAGACTTTCCTTTTACCTCCCCAAAAAAAGAAGATATTTGTTATCTTTTAATTTTCCACAACAGAATATTTAATTTGAAATTTTTCTTTTCTCTTCAATTAAGGCTCTCTTATTTCATGATGGTTTTTGCTATTTCACACCTTCCTTTATATACCTGTGTTCATTTTCCAAAACACGTTTAGAAAATTCCAAAAGTTCGAAGAAAAAATTTTCAAAACAACTACAAAATTTTCATCGAAAATTTCTATAAAATGTACAATGACAGAAAACTAGGATAGAAATGGGTGTGACTCGGCTAGAAAAAAGGAAAAAATCCATCCCACGAAGAAGATTATTTCCTATATCAAGTTTCGTCAATATTTTTCCATTCTTTTGTCTTCGATATGTACGTTTTCCATATTGTAATAGACTATACGAAAGGCTTCAAGCATTTTCTAAAAAATAAAAACCCGAAACATTATACAACACTATAGTTTTTGTACATCATTTCGCTGCAGGTTACTTTGGGAAGGATTATACACTATATTGTTTCTGGTATGAACATTGAATGTTCAAAATTTTGTACATATTGGGAACTTGTTGGCATGGACATGAAAATTGTATAGTTTACCTAAAATTTGGACATAATACTATACAAATTGATTCTATACGAAGTAAAAGAAAATTGAAAAACAACATTTATTAACCTATTAAATGTTATTAAAGGATTTTTTTTTAGGTGTACTTTATTTAGATTGAATAATTTGATATATTTTCGGTAAAGGAACAATACTTTTCTAGAACAAAGAATTTAAAATTTTTAATACAAAGAATTTAGAGAGTATTCTAAATTAAATTTGGCTAGATTTCCATTAAACAAAGGTAGATTGAGCAACTCGATTGTAGCCTCTAGGAAATCTAGTCAAAATCTAGTTAGAAATTTTTGACTATGGTAGGTTTCTTGTTTCACATCTAACTAGATGATATAGTACTAGTCTATGGTAGCTTGTATTCAATTTAACCAGATATTGGTTTTTATATTGAGACTAGAAATACAATCACGGCACCCTGATTCTCATATTGTAACAAGTATTTTCTAGTAATACCTAGTAGTAGGTAGTATACCTAGTTTCTAACAAAATAGCCCTCAAATAGGCATCAATTTCCACACAAAATCATCTTCAGCGAGAAGGTGCATTACATATGGTATTAAAAGGAAGTTAGAATAAAGAAAATTGTTGCATTTGTGAGTAAGAAAATCATTTTAATGCTTCTCAAATGTTTAGTTTATAAATAACGTCGAAGTGTACGTGAAAACTAAATACAAATACATTGGAGCAAGCTAATAATCGTATTCTAGCTAATACTGCTATTTTATGTTTATCCAATTAGAAACTCATGTGAATCCAGCTGTACAAGATTTCTATTTAAACAAACTTGAATAAAAAAGCCTACAATAAAGAGAGTTTCAAACTTGGATTCTGATTTGGTCACGTCTGCAAGCGCCACCTTTTAATAGTATTTGTTAAAGAGACTTCGTGTTATGTAAAAATGCATAAATACAAGGAGGCGGCCTTTGGAGTGCTACCATAGTACAAAAAATTTATATACAAAAAGTTACATGTGTAAGAGTTAAAAATAGGATACAATTGAATTTGATTAAACAATTGAGAGGTTTGACAAAAATAGTTGTAATGATTTGAGTAATATTGTTGTTAGTAGAGGAAAAGGCAAATGAACAGACTGGTAGATCCAGTGTAGAATGGTCTAGTTGGTTAAGACCTCGACCTCGCCTCATGAGACTGATGAGACCCTGGTTCGAATCCAGGTCTCGGTTCTTCACTTCTTCTCTACTTTTCTTTGCCTTACACATGCACTAGATTCTAGCACAAACTTTAAAATTCCGAATCTAGCCAATTTTAGTGCAAATTAAAATTGCAACAATGTTTCGCGAGAAAGAAATGTACAAATAGTTACATAAGATAAACCAAGTAGAACATAAAAAATGAATTTATTAAAATCTTTTTATATTTTCAATATGGCATAAAACTGAAAAAAATAATTGGTGATTTTTATCCAAACATATAGTGTCTGTAAAATACCCACATACGGTCAACATTTTCTTAACATTCTTGTGTTGTGTTGTTCGGTTATCGGATCCATTTTTTTTTATCCTTCGATTTTCCATCGACCAGAATATTTTTTATTGCAACATTTTGAACAAAAATCATATAACTAATAAAAAACCAAACCATTTCTCGGCAACTTTATGAAGTTCTGTATGTACTCTTTTTATATGACTTTTTACAGTCTTACATCATTAGAAAATTCCCAACAGAGATTTTCTTTTATGTATACTTACGATACTAAAAAATAATAATTTTTAAGTTTCTATAAAAAAAAAAAATCATTGTATTTTGATTTTTAATATAATAATTGATTGATCTCATAATTCTTATTGTCATCATTTTGATTAAATGAAAATTAATTAATTCTTAGTGATTTTATTTAGATGGGGTAATTTTTTTTTTTTATTATTATGAAATAAAATTTGAATTGTAATATTTCGTTGGTTTGCGTGATCAAGAAATTTTAGTGTTTTCTTAAATGGGAATACTAAACAACAAAACAACATGCATTTCAGTAATTACTGGTTAAATTATTATTTAGTCTCACCACCCACCCACCCAACAAAAAAATTAATTTGATTGTTAAATAATAACACTGTTTTCTTTTTTTATTATTATTAAATCCGGAAGGAAATCATATTTTTGGTACATTAAACAATAATTTCTGGTTAATTTCTTAGAAAATTTTGAATTAATTTTCTTAAATAAAATCTTATTGATTTGTTTTTTTCTTTTTTTTTGTATATAATAAAAAAAATAGAGTTTCGGTAAATTTTTATATAGTTTATTTAAATTAAAACTATTTTAATACTAACTAGTATATTTTAAAATACTATCCAAACTAGATAGAAATACCGAACCAAAAAAAAAAAATATAAGAGTAAAAAGTAAAACTAAACTAAAAAAAAGAAAGAACTTTGAAAGGATCATAAAACTTCGGTTAAATTACTTCGTTACATCAATATCCAAAGTCGTCTCATATGCTTTGGTGGTACTATGAATGGGAGTATAGGGTTACCCACTATCAAAGACTTATATTTCCAAAATGGAAAGCACAACTTTCTATATAGAGAATAATAAACATACGACCGAAAACTCATTCTTCACTATGATTTTATTTCCAAAGGTGAAATTATAGTAAAACTATATATAGTAATGATATATATATACGATATATACTATTTTCTACGATATTTTAATCTAAAGTATAGTATTTGTATCTAAAGTGAAATAAAATTCTTTTAGGGCAACATTGCAACAAAACTTCAATGTTTCCGTTTACTATACAGATGCTGGGTTTATTTGGTGGGTGGAAAGTGTATTTTAGAAAATAGTATATAAATATATAATACATTATTTTTGGTTATTGTAAAGTACCGAAAATTATACAAGGTGTATCATTAAATCATAATAAACGTATTTGAGTCGTCCGTTTGCAAAAGCAGTTAAAGCCACTTTCAAGTTTTTTTTAGCATATCACTAAAGACTCCTACAAATAATGCTTTTTATGTAAAGAAGTCAATTTTGTTTTGTCAGGCAAATTAATAATTGTTTTTCTAATTTCCAAAATGCATATAATTTGACTATTATAGGAAAATAACAATAAACAAATATTTAACGGATTTTTGCTTCTGTATTTGGATTTAACTGCTATTGCAAATGTTATTAAAGGATAAGTCTCATTGAATACAGCAGTATAAACATTTAAATTACCATTTGCTTTCCAGTCAACGTCGTAGTGAAGCTCAAGCAAACTTTTCATATCATTTATCTTTACCGGTTTAACATGATTCCCTTTGGGAACATCTGAAAGTCTGATACTGTTTAATGATTTCCCTTTTTTAGTGATTGACTTCGGCTCGCCACATTCAAATTCATAGAACGGCTCTCCTTGAACTAAAATAGATTTTCAATCGCAAAATGTGGTTTGAATTGAAGGAGTATGCTAGGACATATTGAAGAATATATCTACTTTTTGGCAGCCAACTTTCAAACATGGATTTAACTTCTTTTGCACCTAAACCCTGAACGGATTTGACTGCTTTTGCTTCAGTACCAATTTTTCAACCACAAATTTATAATGTTTTTATTTTTTTTAGCATTTGTAGAACATGTTTATTTGATAGCCAATGAGTACAGCTTCCCAGAGATACCAAAACCTCAACTGTTGATTTTTATGCATTTAACTGCTTTTTCAAACGGACAACTCATTTTCAAATATATTTTTATTTTAATATTCATACGAGGGACACTTCTAAAGTTTGATCTTATATATTGAAGAAAGGGACGAGTAATTAAATTTGAATTTCTATCCAAAAATTTCGGAATTTCTTAAATAGAAATCAAAATTTTTTTTAGAAACACACTGTCTTTCGAATGCATAGAAACGAAATATTTAATACTATATAAGTGATGGTCTACTTTGGATCGGTGAACATAGCACGAAACTTTTAAATCCTGCTTTTTTTTGAACTAATGTTTTAGTTTTTTTTAGAAAAGTCTCTTTAGTTTCATTTTACCCATTTCTCCTATAGCCCTGTCCAACAAAACAAGAAAAAAGAAAAGGATTCCAGTAACTATGAAGGAATAGTATTACAAACTAGACAAAAACTTGATAGTAAAATATTGACGGAATAAAATGTCATTTCCTTTTTTTCTTTCTGCATATAAATACTTTTTTATATTGTTATAGTTTTGTTGGTATTTTCGAGATATTAAATAAAAAATAAAATATTATACAAAATATTAATACTATAAATAATATTTGTTTTTTTTTTTATAGAAAACTTTGATATAACTTTTGATTTTGACTGCATGGCTTTTATGAGTCTTTTCCATGACTATTCACTTAACTTTTACAACTTTTTTCTAGTTGTTTTTTTTTGCTTTTAATGCAGGAAAAATGCAATAAAAAATTCTTGCACATTTTTACTATAATTTTTAAACATAATTTTTTTTTATTTAATAATAAAATATTTTTTATATTAAAAAAAAAATGGGAAAAATTTAAATTGCTTTTGTTATTCAATATAAAAGGTGATAATTTAATTTTTTTTTTTTTTAGATTAAATATTATCACCCGAAAAAGAAACCACCCAAAATGGAAAGAAAAGTCAATGGGAAATTTTTCCTTATACACCTAGTACATAATTTTCAATTTCCTGTGCTAACTGATTTCCAATTCATAAAGAGTATCATATCATACAGAATTTTAGTCTTTTGCCGAATAAAAAAAAAAAGATGAGTAAATTTTCAATTAAAAAAAATTTTTTTTCTTTTCTGTAGAATATAATAAAATACATACAGAATACTAAAATCAGGCTACAGACGGTCTATAGGTAAGTCTTGTTTGCTTAAAAGCAACGGAATGGATATGAATTTAATGCTTTACGAATTTGAAATAAACAAATTGGAGTGCAATCTTGTAATTCGAGGTTAAATTGAATCGAAAAAGCATTGCCATTGATGCTAATATACGATTTGTACCAAATTTAGTTACACGATTCCAGCCCTGAGTCTACTCAGCACTACTAATGAAGCCTTAAACGACTTGAGCTATGAAATCACTATAATTGTTCCTTTCATTAGCCTCATTGTATTCGTAATCATAAAACTATAGCAATTCCAATTATATGCACAATGATTCAAAATCTTGTATTATTTTGCAAGGTAGGCGAAAGTCCGTCAATAATGATAGAGAAAAGTATGTTTTCTGATAAATTTTTCATCAATAAACATAAATTGCCTAATTTTAGGCGAAAGTGCCAATAGAATAGACACATGATATAAAATTAATTCAAGTGACAGACAGACAAACGAAAAAATCGAAATAACATTTTCGTATCGACGCATCTAGTGTAGAGTTATAAGCGTTTTGATTGAAACAATTAAGACAATTAATCGGGGTTAAAATTGAAAGGTTTTACAGTTATAAATTTTCGATTAACTATTGTATTATTTGAAAAATATTTAGAATTTATAGGAAAGGCAAATTGTGCAGTGTGGAATTTTGGAGTCTGTTTAGACTTCGTTTCTAGAAACTGGCGAGACTCTGGTTCAAATCCCAATTTCGGTTCTTCACAATTAATTTTTTCTTTGCCTACACTAGTGCCTTGAGACTATTCACAATTGCCTCATTTAAATTAGTATCAGTTTTGAATTCTTGGTATTCTATACCACAGGATTATAAAATTAGAATATTTTTATTTTACAATATAATATATTCCAAATCTAGGCCTTTTGGGTGTTTCTGTTCGGCAGAAAAAAAAAAAAAAAATAATAATAAAAAAATTAAAAAATCTTATGACCCTCACAACAAAAGCAATTGATCAAATTTTAATCTGGCCCCAAAGCCGCGTGCCTAATTGAAATCGTTGAACAAACAATTTCGCCACATCATAACTGCGTTGGTTCACCAATAATATAAAATATAGAATGAAAATGATGTACAATATCCAAACAGATGAATACAGAAAGCTGGTGGTTGGGTTGAAGGTATTCAGTTAGATAAGTGAATATAGATAAATAAAATGAGCAAAAAAAAAAGAAAAAAATGTTTGAAGTTAGAAGGATGGTATATAAATAATACTCCTTATATAATTTTTTTTTTTTTTTTTTTACCTAAAAACTCTGTTTATCTGTTCATGAAGAGGAGACTATATTGACTTGACTGCAGATAGATATAAAGTCTTGTGCTTGCCTTGTGTTTCTTATCTTCTTCCAGTCACGTTTTGTCCAGATATTACTTTTTCTTTTGTGTTTAAATTGATATAAAAAAAAATGTTTCTAGAAGCACCCAAAAATAATTTTGAACACATTATGATTCTTTCTTGTTTTGTTCGAATTAAAAATATAATTTCATACTGGGTATGGGAGTTAAAAGTCATCGTTTTCAAATAGATGAGTATTTCTTCTTGAATACAAATTAAAATGGTAACACATTTAATTTGAAGTACTATTAATAAGCTTTAATATTTAGTATATGACATTTAGGTGAAGTATATCTATCTATTATAATCTATCTATTATAATAAAAAAGTTTTTTCCGCACATCATTTATAAATTTTGTGGTAGAAAAAGCTTAATAAATAATTTAAACTAAAAAAATTTTCGGCACCGACGCGGATTCGATCTCAGGGCAGTTTGTCTTACTAACTGAATCTCTTGCTAACTATGCCATCGACTTCAATTCTTAAAGAAAGTCAGATTCGATAATATCAAATCAGAACTGAATAAATAATTTTACAACTGTAAAAAAAATATGCGCAATCGACGGGGCTTGAACTCATACAACTTACGCACAGTAATTTTACTAAATCCTACGCTTACCAGCCGCGCCACCGAGATAAATAATTCAGCCAATTCAGATTCGTTAATATCAAATCCGAAGTGAATAAATAATCTATCTATTATCGCATGTTATCATTTCTATTCACTACTGGTCAACTGTATGTCGCTCTATCACGATGTCGAAGCAGAGGAGGTATAAAAATAGAGTGCAAGCTAGAACAAAAGGTCATAAAAAACATTGTATTTGAAGAAGCCGTGAAATAAATCACAAAAGCAGTTGCATATTTTTTTTGCTTCTTACTCTATTATGCTTAATTTTTTACCATTACATTACAGGAAAACTAAAAATTAAAATCTACTCGAAAAGTCCACTCCGGGTCCCGGGGTTGGCAAGCGAAGCGAGCAGGGGCGGAGCCCCCTAGTTGTATAAAAGACACTTTTTTCTTGTTAAAAAAAAACAGTATTTGCAGGAGCTTTTACGTCACTTGCGTTATTTTTTTGCTTCAATTTAAACAGAAATTATACTAAAAGTCATCGTTTGCTTGTGAAAGCTTTTGGTGAGAATCCCTTATCTGAACCAACATTCAGAGAATAACTTCGAATCTTTGAAGATAGTGATTTTAGCGTAACAGAAAAAGAGTATTCAGGATAGCCAACAAAATTTCAACATGAAGAATTGGAGGTATCCATGTCCAACGTTTGAAGGATTGTCAACAACTTGAAATATTGATAGAGCTATTGTTGGCTTTTTTTGTTCCTCTTTCGAGAGGATTTTCATTGATGTTCTGCAACATCCCACGAACACAGTGACTTCCGATACTAGATTAGGCTCTATTTCGGCACCGAACAAAGGTATTGAATTAAACACGAACTGGCTAATTTTTTCGAATGACATTTTATGAATTAAATCTATTCCGTTCAACAAGTTATCTGTCTTAAAATACATAAACATATACATACTCAATAAATGATGTTTTCTAATTCCCATACCCAATATTGTACTAATACATAATACTATAAATTTTAGCGTTCAAAAAAAGAAACAAAAAAATCTATTATAAATATTCTAGATTTGATTTTGCCACCCTTATTATACCACCCCCAATCGCATATTACAACTGAAATATTTTATTTCGTCATTTTCATTGATTTTCAATAATAAAGTGGGATGTTTTTGGGCGTTAGATTTTTGTCCGACTGTCGACGACCACAATTTATTGAATCCGAACCAACAACTACAATAAATATATAAAATGAAAATATTATCTAAGAAAGAACTAGACGACATTCAATGATTACGTAGGCTTTAAGTATATTTTATATATTAAGGCTTAGGCTTAATAATCGAAAACGAGCCTGTTGAATGTGAATCAACAGGCCGCTGACTTTTCTGATGTGAACCAAAAAAAAATTATTAACCAAAATATGTTATAGAATTGATTTTATGTTGAAAAAAAAAATTTTTTTATATCGAATTTTTATCTAAGACAGAGAAAGAAGGAAAAAGGATATAATAATGGAATATATATATATATCGATATATATACGTTATGGATTTTCTTATAAAAAGGTTTGAGATATAATTAATAATGATTTTGTTAATTTATTAAATAAAATCGACTTAATCTCTCACCTTAGAAGGAAAAAAAATATATATAGTAAAGGAAATTATTAAGTAGATATATAAGAAATAAAATAGACCCAAATCATTATCAATTCGTGCATGTGAAAACGATATTATATATATATATGTATATAGTATATTGAAATCAGGCTTCTAGGGAAGGCTTTGTGTGCTCCTTTTTCTATTTAATAATCATATAGCCAGAAATTCAATGCTCAACGATTATTTTTGGTGTTATTTCTTCCCCAAAACGAGAGAATGGTCAGTCGATTGTGTTAATGGTCAATTTGAATTTAGTACGGATCATTGAATTGTGTAATTGAGTGAAATTTATCAGTTCAAATAATTTTCGAGGTGCGGAAATTTAACCGGACAGGCTAATCTATTCAAGGTATAAAATGTATAACAAATTGGTATACAAAAAAAAAAAGAAAAAAACTTGCCTAATATACTATAAAAGGACGGTTTTTTCCTAAAAAAAAAAAATATAGGCATTTTCTTTTCTGATATTGTTATTTTTTATTCCGCAAATAATCAAATTGATAGGCTTTTCTAGTCGGGAAATTGTTATACAAAATTTATTTTTCAATAGAATATAATTCCAGGCAAGTTTATGATCGTAGGAATTGAGCTTATGTGGTTCTTATTAGTTTTAAATAAATAGTGGAACAATAAAGTTCCGTGACTATTGCTGTAAAAATGAAATGAAACATAATTTTTCAGATTTTCCATATTCTTTTTCAATTTAATCTCAATTCAATTCAATGATCTCTTTACAACAATTTAATATTGACTCAAATGCATAATCAAAGCACGTGAAGAATTCTTTTGAATGATGTCAATATCATCGAAACAGCATTCTTTCAACTTCATTTTAATTTTTGAGAATAGTAAGAAGCTACATATTGCTAAATTAGCTGAATATTGTGAAGAATTCATCGACTTCAATACGACTTGAATCGATTCGATTACAAAAACTTTTCTGTTCGACTTGAGATTTGCATGTTAACCCAGTTCGACTTAAAAATTTAAAATGGAGTATGAACAGAGGTGAAACATAACCGAAAAAATATAAATTTCTTTGCAAGCGTCTGTCAATTTGCAACTGATTTGAAGTCAATTTTAAGTCAGTCTTTCAATCTGGCAAAGCTGAAAAACCCGAGTTAAATTTCAAACAATCTCAAGTCAGTTTTCAAGTTGCTATAAATGCCATAAACGCCTTGATTTTTGTTGGAACTTTTCGTTTTTTGCTTGTAGTGTAGCGTTTCTCTGGCTTAGAAAATTTGTTTATGCTACTCATAAGTCCTCGACTTTCATAAACAATAACGCCATACATTTTTCTATCGTTACGTTTCTGTGGCTCTTGCGCCAAGTTTTACGTGAAATAACGGAGTTGTTCCATAATTTTATTTTTACAAGCACATTTTTTGATTGATGAGAAAAGCGGTTTAAAATTGACAAATATCAACCAATTGAATAAATTTTGCGGGGTTTTGGAGAAGTGTTGAAGATTTTAAAATAACACCTTCCATCAACAGATGACGCTTATAGCTGCTGAGATATTGGAGAAGTCTAGGAACTTTATTGTTAGATAGTGTATTGCATTTTATTAGAAAATTATTCAAGATCTTATTTACTCTTTAACTATTGATCTTAAAATCGTTCATACTAAGTCAAAAGTCGAGTTAAATCTAGAAAATAATGAATTTTGGTGACATGTTTGAAATTTTTCAATTTAGAGCAGGAAATAAGGATCTAAGAAGGTGTAGAAAATTACATATAGAGAATTCTGTTCCGGATTAAAACATTTTACAGATTAAATTGACTAGTTTTGAATTGAATCGGAATTTCTACTCAACTCACAAAGAAAGCCATAAAAACTGACAACAGGGGTTTCGTATTTGACTTTATTCATATTTCATTTGAACTTGTCTCAATTTAAAAGCAATTCGAAGCATCATCATATAAATTAAATTCAAATAATTAATTCAACACTATTCAAATTTTTGTATTTAGACAAAAATGTTCTGGCCGGAAAAGCAACTTTTAAAAATAGTATCGAAATTGAATTGTTTATTTATGTATCATCTAACGTGTCTTCCGTTCGGCTAAAAACTAAATAAAGTTGCATGAGTGGAAAATAAACGAGCTTTTTTAAACTCTGTTTTTTATTTTTTATTTTTTCTTTTGGAATAAATATGGAAGTCATATTTTGATAGTGTTAGTAATCGAAAATAATATATACATAAATATTCGTATGAACTTAAAAACCAGCCAAGACTGTAAATTGGCCTTGAAATTTGTGGAATCGGACGGATTGGTTTAACAGCCTTGACAGTAAAGATCCAAAAAAAATATATAAGTTTTAAAAAAAAAGAAAAAATTCATCGTTATTATTCCGCATATATTAATACTCAATCTTAAAGCAGGCGATGGAATTTGCCGTGTTCTTAACAGCGAAAATAAGCTCCAGAGCAATATCATTATTGCAACTTCGATACATATAGATCACATCGGGACATTTTACTTAACTATAGCATATACTAATAATAAAGACTTCCAACAACTGTGCATTCAACTGATTCTTTTTGTACCGTGATATCGCGACACAATATAGATTCTTTTCTTTCTTTCACATTAAACCTTTTTTCATACACTCTTCTTTAAGTTCACCTACAACAACAATACTGAACATCACGCTGCTCATTTGACTTGGAAATCTGGGTATACTAATCTAAGACTATAGGTTTATAGGTATAACATAATCCGGTCGTAAATAATATTCTACCTTGTACGGGAATTCAGTAAGAACTTGAAGTTTTGCTTCGATCAATTTCATCTTCCAGCATAATTGTCATACTATCCAAAAACCTCTCCATTTTAAGACAATTATATCATTTATTATAAAAAATTTTCCTCGGCAGCTACTCGAAGTCATAACTGGATTAAATTAATTTTAAGGCACGATCATTATTTTATTGTTTTACTAAATTTTATTTATAAATAACATTTCTTATTTAAAACTTTAAGAATTAAATTTTGGTTTGCCAGCTACCAGAAATTTTAAGTAGATCGATCCTATTCTCGGAAAGAATTAGTATCGTATGATAATAGCACCTCTTGCCAAGTTCCATTTAAATCGCTTCATAAGTAAGTCCAAGAATTTGTGCATATATACCGATAGACAAACATTTCATAAGAGTACTTGGAAACGACTTTGAAACCAGTAACTTATAGTAAAGAGTATACTAAAAAGAATTCTAAATGTGTATTAATTCTTTGTCATATCTCCAGCTTGCAAAACATGGCACCTCATGAAAAGCATTCGTAAAAAAAACTGTGCACTCTTATATCAGACAGAGTCTCACTAAATCAGAATCAAAGTTGAGAACTCTGTTTAGCGTTCTTGGTACTTATAGATACTATCACATGTAATCATTGCTATATAAATTGATGAGACGTTTGCAGCGCTGCAAAACGCGCCTCGGTTTTAATAGTATTTGTAAAAAAGACTGTAAATACATGAAATTTTATATCATACAGAGTCAATACTATCAATAATGTGATGCTTGCAGACGTGCCTAAATTGGAAACTCTGATTATTGTATGCTTTTTGATACTATCAAAACCATACAATAAGTAAAGTGCTCAATTCGTAATTTTACAGGTTTTCAATCTGCAACCAAGATATCTCGTTGTTAGTAATTGTAAAAAACATAGATTTTTTGCACTTCTTTTTACAAACACTAATGATGAGATATATTTCTCTGCATATATGCAATGGTACAACAAAGAAAATACAAATTGGGCATTCTATTGATTGGATACATTTTGGTACGAGACAATACTTTATGTTACAGTATCTATAGAAGTTAAAAAATGTCTCACGAAAAAAAAAATTCATCAAAAATTTTGATCTCTGTATAATGTTTGATGACATTGAAAATTCCGATAGTGAACTTTAAAAACGCATGAAAGTGGGAGGTAGTGAACTTTTTTGTACTGGAATGACGATATAACAATTGAACATTATTGTTTAACAGCGGACATTCTCTTATAGTTTCGGTTCAAATTAGTCGCAATTCTATGCGAGAGATGGTATATTTGCCTTGTATTATAAAACTAAATACAGGACTGTACTCAGAAATAGATTCAATATGAAATTGAAAATCACACGTGCATCCGGTTGTCGACATATCATACTCATATCGAAGAATACTCTTCAATACATTCAACAATAACTTTATGGATTAATATATATATACTTATTAGAAATTATTATTCAAATCACGTTGTTCCATCATTTTAATTGTCAGTTTAACTTATTGTATGCTGACATCATCATCATCCAGCCATCATATAAGGTACGAGCGCAGATAACATAGGCGGAACATATGAAAAGCATATTTGTTATAAAGTCAATGTTCCGATTTTCACAATGTGCATTTTTTATTTATCGGATATTCATATTGCAAAATGTTATCGATTTGAAATAAAACTCTTTTTTTTATTTAAAAAAAAATGTTTATCATAAACATAATACATTTTTTGTTGTCATTCATTTTATTGATTTTGTCAGCATTTTTATTTCAGTCAATTTTAAACTGTTTCTAAAATGTTTTGAACAACATTTATTTTTTATTAAATTTTTAATTAAAACATATACGAACCTAATATCGGCCTATATCAGAGTTTTTGAAGCCCTATGATAGAAATACGACTTGTAGTTATTAAATTTGTATTTCAATGAATTAACTATTGTAAGAGTTAAAAGTAGGATACAACTGAATTTGATAAAACAATTGAGAGGTTTGACAAAAACAGTTGTAATGATTTGAATAATATTGTTTTTAGTAGAGGAAAAGGCAAATGAACAGACTGGTAGATACAGTGTAGAATGGTCTAGTTGGTTAAGACCTCGACCTCGCCTCATGAAACTGATGAGACCCTGGTTTGAATCCAGGTCTCGGTTCTTCACTTTTTCTCTACTTTTCTTTGCCTTACACTATGGAGAAAACAAACAGCCAAAACTAATAACATTTGAAAGTTTTTCCGTCGTAAGGCCCTAAGTTAGGCCTAAGTTATACGACGATCATTGTAATGAAGGAAATAATTTTAGAATGGAAAATTAACCTATTACAAAGATTATTTCTTTAAAAACAAATAATGCAAAACATGGGAAATAGTTTAGTAAATAGATTTTAAATAAAAAAATCTTAGGATTATCAAGTAATTTGTTTTTTATAATTATTTTTATAATTTGAATGACGAAACATGTTTTAATCGATCAGCTGTTTTGTGGATTGTGTTTCAATTTCATTTGATTCCACTGGAGAACTGCCAAGTTGATTCCTTCATTAAGAATTTTTCGTCGATATTCTAACCTCAAACTTCAGCGTTCCAATAAGAAAATAATAATATATAAAATAAAATGGACAAAATTTGTGACTCATCGGTAAAAAAAGGAAAGGGAAGAAATAATCCAATCGGATTCGATGAAAAAAACCATTACACGACTTAGCTATGAACGAAAATCTGACTGAAAGTTTCTCTGACATTCGTAAATGAGGTATAACCACCTTTCATTGAAAATCAAAGAAAAACGTTCGGTTTTCACTAGTTCCACAATTTCCTTCATTACAATGATCGTCGTATAACTTAGGCCTAACTTTGTTTCCTCTTGTTCGAAATTTGCTTTAATTTACAGATAATACAATTATTCTGCAAATTATATTCAAAACGGCATATCATCTTTTAAAGTATATCTGAAACTCTAAAATGACAAAACTTTATGGCCAAACTAATTCTTTCTTACAACTATTTCCTTCTATATAGTTTTCTTGAATGTCTTTTTACCGAAATTCAGTATAGTATCATCTACTTACCTAATTAACCTAGGTAATTAAATTCAACGAAATTTCTGCACAAATTTTCGAGCTAAATCCGAAAAACGAAAACAAAAAACAACAAAACTTTGTGATCACCCCGATTTTTGTCTTAAAACTTCCTTCCCATATGACCAATTTTTTTGTAATGCAATTCCAAATCGAGTTTAGGAATTGTCAACCTATACCTCCAGTTTTCATTAAAATTAAAGTTTCGCTTAATCTGTTCTATATTCTTGATTGCAATAACCTCAGAATGCATTTCGAAAATTGTTTGGTTTTTCAATTTTGAAAGTTCCTTTAATATAGGAGAGACTCGACTAATTTTGTGTGAACAAGGGAACAATTTTTCAACTACCATACAATTACTTCGTTTACATGATCTACTTGAAGTCGACCTTAATCCGAAATTCGTCCATGTATACCCAGGTCGACTTCGAATCGACTTGAGTCAATCCGATCAGAAATATTTTTCGGATCGACTTGAAATTTGGATATAAATCCAGATCGACTTCAAATCGACTTGAAATTTTAAATTGGAGTATGAACAGAGGTGAAACATAACCAAAAAAACAAAAATTTGTTTACAAGCGTCTGTCAATTTCAAGTCGATCTCAAGCCAATTCAGAAGTAAATGAACCAAATGATTCAATAGTATTGGATGAATTCAAGTTCATTTGTTATCATCGGTTTTTAAACTGTGGGTCGCGACCTCAAATGGGGTTGCGAAGCGCAAATCGCGAATATTAAAGTCAAACGCTTGAATTTCAGTTTATATGTTATTTCAGAAACGCACAATATTATCCCGTCGTTATTCGAGGTCATAAATGAAAAAAGTTTAAGAACCAGTGAATCAACTCCTTTTTTTACACTTTTTCGGAATAACCCGAGCATGCCCTACTCTATTTAATTATAGAAAATCTGATATATATCTTTTGGTATTATTTTACTAGATTTATGTTAAAAGAGGATAACCAAGAAAAGTATTCCATTAACATGAGTAGTATGTAAATCTTCCAGTTTTTGGAATATAAAACTTAAACAGCTTCACCCAAAAAAGGAAAAATATTGAAAATGCATTTGAAAGCTGATAGCATAAGTAATTTTCATTATAATAATAAATTTTGTAGAAAATGTTGATATTTTATACATCATTGAATTATTCAAAAAATTTGGAATGTTTTTGTATTATTCAATAATGTTTCAATTAAAAAAAGGAATTTATAATTATAATTGGAAATAAATTAAATTTCATAAAAATATTTCCATTTTAGCAAAATAATTTACTAACAAAAATATATTTTCTGTAACAATTTTTGTACATTTTAAATTATTAATTATTGCATTTTTGTATATTGTAGATGAAATAGTTAATGGTCTTCTCATTATTAATTCAAAATAAATTATTAATAAGAATTTCATTAGATTTTACAGTGAGTTGCAAATAAGAGGAATGTTTGGCAAACTAATATTGAACTTAATATTTGGAACATTCCAGAAACACAATTGATAAACACAGAATAAATAGATTAGACCAGCGCTGTTCACTAATTTTTTTTCATGTACCATTTCATAATTTCATACAGAATTCAAGTACTCTTACTTAAACAAATTATTTAGAAAAATATTATTATTATGGTAGTGTTTTGTGCGTCGATTAGGGGCCTGTGATAAATATGAATTCACCACTACCCACCAGAACAAGGAAAACAATGGGCATGGCCTGGTTAAAGCCGCCCAAAGCGACCAAAGATGTAATAATCGGTCGGAAAGATTTTGGCCAGTGTTTTCTGGTATTTGCGTGGTTTTAAAATTGATTGACTATCTTGAAAAAGGAAATACCAAACGAATATCATGCCGCTTTCTTAGATCGTTTGAAGGATACAATCAGGGCAAAATGGCCACATTTAGCAATGAAAAAAGTTATTTTTTCCAAGACACCTTCTCACAAGTAAGTGGAAGCAATGGCAAAATTAAATGAATTAGTTTGGGAATTGCTTCCACATCCATCGTACCATATTCTCCAGATATGGCCGCCAATAACTATTATCTGTTTTTTTCCTAATTTGTAAAAATGGCTTCAGGGAAAAGGATTGGCATCAAATGAAGAAGTTGTATGCGAAGTTGAGGCGTATTTTTCAGACCTTCAGGAATCGTATTATATGAAAGGTGTGGAAATGTTAAAAAACCGCAGGATTAAATGTATCGAGCTAAAAGGAGAATAAAAATGGTTTTTGTCAAAAAAACTTGGTTTTTCTATGTTGTCCACGGACTTTTTAAAGCATGTAGTAGATTAAATATGTTTTATTATGGATTTTAATTATTTACTAAGAAAAAAATACCTAATTTTAGACTTTTTTTTTGTTTATTAATTCCATTTTAGGTTATATTTTGTCATTTAATGACAAAAATAGAAAGCAAATAAATAAATAAATAAAATAAAATATTTGTTGAGCGGAATATTAGCCCAATCAAAGTACCTCCTAGAAGTTCGATATGTAGCATGTGATACATGTACCACCATTTGAATTGTGGTGAATTAGACCAATTCATATTTTTTTGCATTAGAAAATCATGCAATATTCCAGAATTCATAACAAACACTTGACATTTGTGACATATCTTAAAAGATCTGGAACGGTGATTGCCTGTGTTGATAATACGAGTATGCAGATATTTGGATCCTGATCTAGACCGTTTCCGTTATGTATAGTATATGTATATAAAAAAGAGTTGAAGCCGAAGTAACACTAATTCTCTTCACAAGTGATTAGATTCAAGATACTTTAAAAGTTAATGCATTTGAAATACTATATGTTTAAATTAAGATATAGTAAAACGATTTTTTTAGACATCCTATATACCTATATACATCAAAATATATCAATTTATCATTTAATAACATGATAAACACATGAATATATTATTTTGGATCTTATATTAAAAACATCTATCAGGAAAGATTTCAAGAAGATTATCGATTATGATAAGATGCCTTCTATAGTATTAGAAGTACGAATACCATTTGAAAATCAACAAGGTTCTTATTAATATTAATTTGAAATGCATTCTTGTGCAGCTGTAGATTCCATAAAAATAAAGATTATTGACATTCCCAATAAGATTAAGTTCTGTCCATAAAGTATTTTAATAAAGAACGAATGACATCATCAAATTCGAAAAAATTGACATAGAATATGTTGGAAAGGCAAGCACGTACATTTCTGTATGGAGGCCCAAAGTTAAAGCAACAGTTCGATAACATTCAATAATAATTATTTCTTTATTATTTAAGAATCATGAAATTCTTCTATCCATTGGATTTCCATTTGAAGGGAACACCAAGAAATCAAGATTAGAATACTAATCGAAAATATGAAATATACTAAAAGAAACGAAAATTATATACAGTCGGCTACATAATCAATAATTTGATTACTATAGTTTTTAACATGATATAATTTTGGATAAAAGGTATCTGTCTAATAGTAGAGGCAGACATAGGGTATTCATACCTTAGTATCGATACTACAGTATAGCCTCAGTATAATAAACAGACAGTAATTTGATCTTCCCAATACTTCCTCTGAGAATGACAGAAAGAAAAAATTCTCCACAAAATAAGGAAAGAAAATTAAAATTTTTCATTAGAAAGAAAGAAGTAACCTATAAATCAAATATATTAAATTTTACCACGTGCTCCCTATAAGATAATTGTAGCAAGGGAGACCAATAATAGTCTTAAAATAGTCTTATGCGTTTTCGACAAAAGAATGGATGAAACGAAGAAAGCAAAAAACCCCGCGTGCTTCTTAAGCGCCTAATCCACGTACTAAACTTTTTTTCAAGTATTGGTACCTGTAAGAATAAATTGTACCAAAGTTTTTTTCAAGTGTTAGAGCATTTTTGATAAGCACGTGGGTTTTTTTAAGTAGAAGAAATTTTTTGTTATGCATTTTTCAAATATTTTAAGTGTTAGTGCCTGTATGAATTATTATTTACATAAATGTTAGAACTGCTTATTAAAGCTAAATGCATATTCATCTCTGTTCCACCAACATAGCGTAATCTAAAAAAAATGATAGAGTATAAAAAGATGGCGGTTTTTTTTATGTACATTTTTTATTGAGAAAAAGGACACATGCATGGAAAATAACAAGAATGGATGGCAAAAGCGGGCGTAAAATTCTAAAAATAAACGCAAAATTGGCGAGGTTACTCGTAATTTTTCACATTTTATTCGCCAGTTTTCTTACTGTTTATTATACTGTGGTATAGCCTTGTACCACGGTATAAAAAGGGGTTGGCACACATCAAATATAGTATTCGTCTGACATTTGAAATTCTGCCATTTCAGCGAGAATATGGGAATTTCTTTTCGCTCCTCTTAAATCCTCTATATGATTCCTATAAATATCTATAAATTTGGAGTTTTCATCCACCGATAAAATTTTGCGGTTTTTCTTTACTTTTTCTATTTTTTTAAAATAAAATTTTCAAAAAAAAAAGTGTAAACATGTGTCAATTGCTCAGCTTTCCTACAAAATTTCATTCGCTATTTTCCGCTTCAATAAAAAGGCGCGACAATCACTAAAAAATAGATTACAGTGGCCGAAAAAATTAAGTAAAAAAGGGAATACCACGTACTTTTTCGAATTTAAATACCAGATTTATGCTACATAGTTGAAATGGTATTCAGCTAGTATTCCACGACACACATATGGTATACCTCATGGTATCCTTAAATTATGGTATGAATACCCTATGTGTGCCTCTAGTATTACACGTCATATATGAGATTTTTTCGGGAAAAAAAATTAATAATACTATTAAGTTTCTTATCAAATGTCACAGCATTTTCTCTAAAATGATGAGTAGATAAAAGTTCGTAGCACACCGTGAGTTTTCACTACATTTTTTTTCTTCGTGTACACACATTCGAACTAGTCTCACATTTATTTGATTTTCATATTAAATCGGTGACAAAATTTTTTGTCCCAATGAAAATTGGACATGACATGACAGTTTACATTTGATGTTACATACATATAAATAGGTATGTTAGGCAATTAATTTTGTCAATAAAACTTGTACAAAACCAAACGAAAAAGAGATGAAGATAGATCGCGGAAATTTAAAAGTATATATATGAATATATAATATTATTTTGTATCAAAAAATTATGTATATGTAACACCAAAGTGTGATATCGTGATAAATATTGAAACCCATTTCCCGACCGTTGGTATACTGGAAATTAAACATTTTGACAGGAAAATTTTGTCAAATGGAATTAATTAGGGTTAGTCTCTGTTTGGTTGAATATTATTTATCACAAAAAAGAAAAAAAAAAATGAAAAAAATGATATGTGTATGATATACGCGCTCGTGATCTATCATTGATGATGGTATGATAGGTGACCATCTGTAAATATATCAACTGAACCCCATTGACTGGTATAGTAATCTGTCCTTCATCATCAGTAATCTGAACACAAACACAAATACAAGTAATTAAGTCTAATAATGCACAAAGAAGAATTTATTATGGGTCTTTAGTCGTTATTTATTTATTTTTTCTTTTTGGCAATCGATTAAACAGGCTAGACAGGGTGTAACTAATTCTAGTTATCACAAATGTATAATTAAAATTGAAATTATTCTAGTGGAACTTGTAATATTTGTATATTTCATAATATATCATATTTATAAATATGTGAAATTTAATTTGAGTCAAAAAAATAGGATAGGTTCAACTTTAGTATAGAATTATACCGCTTAACTTCTTCTACCTTAATCAAGATTAGTATTAGTCTGTTTAAATTAGATTTCTTAAGAGGCGTCCAAACGCACAGTTTTTTGCATGCGCAAATCACATATGCGCAGGCAAAACTGAAAAACTGAGCGTCTGGACAAGTAACAGGTCGTTTGTTCCAGCAAAAGCGCGGCCTGTGCGATTTCAGATCGTGTCTGAAAAATAACTGTGGTACGTACAAGTAACATATAGGGTGTGGACGTAAACTCATTATTTTACACAGTTTTCATGCAATTGTGGAAAGTGAAAGGTTGAAACGCACGAAAATGTCTTCAAGAGACTTTTTAGAGAGTTTATACATTTATACAAAGAGTTTCCTTGCTTGTGGAAAATTAAAAGCAAGGAATATAGTGATCGGAATTTAAAAACAAAATGCTTAATTTTTGGCGATAATAAACGGTGGTACGTTCCTGTATCCATATGCAAATAATTTTACCAATCATTTTCTTCCATGGAGCAATTCTTGAAGCAAGTTGACATGAAAATATATGTTTCTTTTTAATAGCCATTGTTTGCACCACCTTAGTTCGCCGACCCTTTTTTTTACAAAAAATACAAACAGTTAAACCCAAAAATAATAAATCCTCCTCGCTTAAACTATTCATTATTTAAAGTTCTAAGCACAATATCTTGACATTACAAAGTTCCAAACAAAACTGTGTAAAAAATATGTAAAAAACGGTACCGTGTGGAAACAAAATTTGCGCAAGCTTTCCCACCGAAAACCTGCGCAAACTACGACTGACCAAAAAGACCGAGCGTCTGGATCGTACTTTAGAAAACATAATCCAGTTTTTAAACAACACCCGGTATTTCCTCCCACATCATATTTTTTATATGAACTAAATCTGAATTTGGTTAAATACGAAAAAAAGTATCTTCTTATTTAAATAAATTAATAATTACAGTGGGTTACAAAATTTCACTGAAAAAAATGTCTGTACGTCTGTTTGTACATTATTGATTTTTTTTATTATTTCGTTTGAATAATTAAGTATTAAGTATTCTTTTTATACTTAAGTTTAATAGAATATATTCTTGTCTAGAAATTAGATTTGTTATTACAGTAAATGTAATGAAAACAAGATAATCTCATAAAATTGTTACATGATTTAATAAATAAATAAAAACTTTACATTATTATATAATAATCGATTGAATATTGTACACGAAACGAGAGAAATACATTATATTCGCCTTGTTTAACTATTGTTACTATACTCGCTAAGATAACATTTATATAAAACATCAGTATTACTACTTATATGAAATTATTATTGGTTCCATAATAGGCTTTTTGGTATAACACGTTGTTGTTGTTTTATTAAACATTTTCTATTTTTTTTCTCTTTGGTAGTGAAATAGCTTCATAAAATATTCACTTGTTGAGTGTATGAAATGATCCAATCAAAAATGCGCAAAGGAACTTAACGATGGGCCATAGAAGAAAAAGCCCATCGCAACTATGTAAGAATGAGTAAAATGCTCATAATAACTATAGTTTTATATTACAATCTCTTTTAGTATAGTAATAAGACTAACAACAACGGAATTGGCTTGGTTTTTTTTCTCTTTAGTTACAAGGATGACTTCTTATCCTGTAGTTGTAATCAAAAATCCCACAACCACCCAACAAATTATTATATCTTAAGAAACACAGTATGTTTCTCATCCTCGTAAAAATTTCCTTTGGATATATTAAACTAAAGTGCTATATGCAAGAGATGGAATCGAAAGAAAGTATTTTTGTTTCTTATTGGTGTAAAACAGTCGTGTCCAACCGGAGTACCAGAGCTAATATTATTATTATTATTGTTTGAATATCATTAATATTGACGAATTTTTGATATATTCGTCTACGTTATTATTTAATACTGGATGAAAGCCAGTCAATAATGAAAGGAAACATTACGATAAAAGTGTATTGGTTGACGGCAGGATTCAAATTAGTTCTTCACTTAAAAAATCTTTGAGAAAAATATAAATGTTCATCGAAGAATTATAAATTGCATATTTTCAGGCGCACAAGAAAATATGCTAGACATCTAGAATGAAGAAAATTATATTATTAAATAGTTTATCATTTCAATAGTTCAGCTGTACTGCACTTCCAAAAGAGGTTGGACAACACTGGTGTATACAATTTTCTATCTGAAACTATAGTTATACAAAATGTTTATACACTTTTATATATTATTTGCATCAGATTGAAATGAATAAATTCAGTCAGTATATAAAGTGTATATTCGTGGATATTCATGATTTATATTAGTATAGAGAAAGACGAGACAAGAAATAATAGTAAAGTCAAGGTAAGAAAATCAAATATATATATATATGTATGGATACACACTGTACATCATTCTGGGTAGTAAAAATGACATCGTTGCTGCTACTACTCTATTATTCATGAAAATATCTCTTCATGGATACAACAAGAAGAATAAAATCAAGAAGAAGACGACCAAGAGAATCTTTACGATTTTTTATATACGACTGTATTTCCAAGGACCAAATAGATGTATGCATGTATTTTTATTATTTTCATTTTTAGAGGTGCTTCGTCTTGTTTCTTGTTTCTTGTTTTTTTTTCTTTCTTCATAGTCGTTTCATCGGATTCTTCTTCTTCAACTTATTACTCGCCTTAGTTCTTTTTTTTTTATATTCATTCGCTTCATATTATATATATTTTCTGAGTATCCTGTGGGAATCAAATTGCGTAAATGTATTTTATCAATAAATTGTATAAGTCAAAATCAAGAAGAAAAATAAAAGAAATTATCTTCTTCTTCATTCTTAAATATATAGGGTGTCGGAAATCAACAGGAATTGTTTTCTACCACGTGTGATTTCTTATTGAATAGCCTTCAAAAAATTTACAAAGAAATTTTAGATCTGACTTATACCGAAGTATGAGTAATTGTAAAGTACCCAAAGTTAGGGACGGAACCAGAATAAAGTACAAAAGCAAAACAAAAAAACACGTTGCAATAAGTGCAAAAGAGTACGGCCGATTTTCAAAGGCAGAATCTATGAGGAAGAGAGAGAATGAACGTTTTTTGAAAAAGCACGTGAATGACTCTTAAAACTCTTATCTTTTTCTAGTATTTGTGCATTGCTTTATAAATTTCAACTTGGATTTATTTATTTACAATTTGATATTATAAAATTAAATCATGTTTCTCTTTCACCCATATGTACAATATCTAGCTATCTATGTTAGCAGTGGATAGAAAATTCTTTGGAAATGTACAGTCAAAATCTGAAAAACGTCGTCACGGCGAGGATAGAAAGTTGGAATACTTTACAATTACTTATTCTTTGATTATACTTTGCGCGATTTCTATGTATCGGCAAAGTGTCTTCTAAAAGCTTTCCGCACATCGATTCACCCTGTATACGAGTGTATAATCAAGAATTTTAGCTGTTTGTAGATTTTTTCTTCTTTTTCTTATTTCACTTATATTTTATTTCATTTTACTTGTATTATTATTGTTTATTTTTATTTCTTATATATACATATATATATTCTTTTTAGTTGCGCTATCTTATAAAGTAAAAAAAAAAAACAACAACAACAAGAACAAGACAGAATTACTTACCCAAGCATTCTATGACGCAGCTGCGGTAAGTGAACTTAAATAAACACTTAACCACACATGAATATGAAAGGAAATAAAATAATATAATAATAATAATAATAAATATATATTATATTTACAAGCACACACACATACACTTAATATTTCATAAAAAAAAAATCCACTAGAAATTCACTACTTGAAAATGTGTGTGCGCGGTTTTTTGTAATATTTGCAAAATGCACGTGCACTAGAAACAATTTTTTTATCGAAATTCTTCTAAACTTGTCAATTATTCAAGAAAATGCAAGTTCCGTCACAAATACAAAAATATTCGCTTATTTATTCACATTAAAAATATATCTATATATATATATTATATCATAGTAAAAATACACTATCACTGAATACCGAAAAGTTAGTGGTTTTTTTATTGCATAGTTTTAGGCGAAATTAAAAGTGAAACTAGTGAAAGAAAGAAGAAGATAATATTCAAATAAATTGTTTTTACTTTACTATTTTTACTTTTTCTTTTTTTTTGGAAAGGAAAATTTGTTTTTATTTTGTCGATAATGAATTAAGATAAAAGATTATAGAGAATAAAAAAAAAAGAACAGTATATATAGATAAAGATCGCATACGCAGGAGCATTCAGAAAAGAATTGTATAAGAAAAAAAGTAACAACAACAAACTAAAGAATATGTTCAACAGATTACAACATTACCACCACATTCAAAGTACCCACCCACCCGCATATTGATAAATAGCGCAACGCAAGGAAAAAATGGAACGTAAAAGAATTTTTCCTTTTTTTCCTTTTTGGAAACAAAATTTTCCTTTTGTTTTGTTGTTGTTTTGGCGGCACTGAAATCACATAAGGCCTACTAAAAAGTCAATTTTGTGGAATTTTTGTTGGCAACAAAAAACATTCAGCTCGACGAAAAAGCAAAAAGAAGCAAAAAATGTAAGACAATGATATCTCACTTTTGTTAGGATTATGAAGTAAGTGAGAATGGTGGGTTAGGGTTGAATATTAGGGTGGCAATTTTATTACACATATTATATGAATACAAACATGTATTTTAATACTATAATATTGTGAGCATACTCTCTCTCTTGTTGCCTGCTGCTTGTTGCTTCCTATATGTTAAGTAGCAACAAACTTGAAAGATGGATAATTCAATATGTTATATTGTTGCGGGACGGGGAGGCTCACGTTTGACAATAAATTTGATATAGTATACAAAAAGTAAAAAAAAGAAAAACAACAAAGAATCAAGAAAGTATGAGGTCGAGAAATTCAATATGATGTTAAGGGTGGTGACGAATTCAAAAGCATATGCCCGTAACGATTAATTATATAAAAATTGTACATGAATATGTATTTGTTCGGTGTTCAAACAAGTGGTCGGACCGAAACAATATGGCGAAACGAATCGAATTTTTTCTTGTAAATATGCTTGTAATACTCTATTAATGTTCATTTCACCACCCTTTTCTTTACACTCTGTGGTTCTTTTGCTAATTTCATGATTGTGTGTCATTAAAAAACATTTACTATATCGCAAACAAGAAAAAAAAAAAAACTAGACTCATTAAATATTAAATATTTTTTTTTTAATAATTTTTCACATATTGTTAAATTTTTTTCCCGTTTTTGTTTTGTCGAACATAAAGTTTTGTCGCGGAAAAATTACTAAAGTTCTACGATTTAGAACTTTTTTTTTTTTACCGAATTTTGAACCAAAAACCGGCACTTATATAGATAAGATTAATAAACTTAAGGTATTTTGGAGGCCACGATTTTAAAACGGCAACCAACAAAAAGCCAGAAAAAAAAAAACGTCAGAGAACATAAAAACTTTATTAAACAAAATTTTACGTTTTGTTCCTGTTTTGGTTCGTTTTTTTGTTATCCAAGAAAATAAAAAGGAATAAAAAGAAAACTATTTCCCAAAAAACAGATGGTTTTGATAAAAAAATTCTTGCTGTTGCCCGTCTTTGATGCGAAAAAAACTAATTTTTTGACAGAAAAACACCATACGATGACGATGGGGACAAATACATCCTTAAAAAAAAAAGAATCATAAAAATGGTTCATTATTTTAATGTAAAAAAGCGCTTGCGCCTTTTTTGAAGACTTATTATGGGAACAAGAAGAACAATATTCTATCCGACAAAAGGGATGATATTCCATATAGTATTATATTACTCGTAATACAAAAGAGAAGTTGATCGTATGTGAAAAATATACCTAGTATGTGTTTCGGATTCTCCCTTGGATAGAATCCAAAAATTTTCGGTTAAAATATCTGTTGAATAGTACTTATATAGAGAGAGAGAGAGAGTAGTGTATGTTTGTGATAAGGGTCGTTCATAAGGGTGGATGAAGGGATTTTGTAAAGGGCTTGGTTGTTGGTTCTTTGTTTGTTGTTTTTCTTCATTTTCCTTGGGAAATTATTAAAACGCACATACAAGTATTTTTTTATTGTGGAATATGAAAGTATACAATATTTTCAAATTGTCGAATTGATGATACAAAATTTATTGCGCCTATACTGTTCAGCCCGACATCTAGATGTTACTAGATTTTTAATACTTTCGTTTTGATGTTATATTTTTGTATATTTTCTGAGTTATTTTATTTTTAAATAGTTTTAATAGAGAAAAGTGATATTGGTTTTTCCTTATTTTGAAAAATTTGAGCCCATTAGGGATGAAAATTAATAAATAAATAATAAATTATTAGATATAATTTTAATAAATACAAATATAGATATATCCTTTATTGGAAAAGACAAAATAAAAAAATATAAAATGCTTTAAATAGTAATAAGTTGCATAATATAAATAATAAAGATCAAAATTGCCATATCCTTTATATCGAGAGTGGCACGTTAGTTGGTATTGATTCAGCAAATGCCTGGTATTGCATGAAACCATCAGTTTTTGTGACAAACTATCAAAAGTATAACATATTTTTATACCCGAATATGGGTTATTAATTTGTTTTAAATCTACTTTGCGTTAAATCTGATTAGCATTTCAATATCCCATTCGGCTAAAAATAAAATTTTGCATCTATTTTAACTTCTGTTTTATCCAAAAGGTATTAATTCTGGACCAAGTTAAATGTTGTCTTGTAAATTATGCAAATCGGTGTTCTGGGGATTTAGTAAATTGCGCACTCGGTATAAGATTGAATAAAATTGTTAGGCAATATTTGAAGACAAAACTGAATTACTTAAGTAAGTAAGTATGTAAGGATGTTGGCTGAGTGGAAGAATTCTTGTTTTGTATTGTATTGGAGGGGCTCGTATAGTTATGGGCCTTAGCGCGTAGGCCTTACTGCCCCATTGTACCTCGTCCTCCTCCTGAACCGGTTAGTCTTTCTAATGAAAGTCAGCACCGTAGTTAGATCCAAGTTAGCTAACCCCACCTTACTCAGGGTGCACGCACCCATTGTAGCAAGTCTCGTTCTGGAAAAGGCCAGGCATTCACATAAAAAATTTTCAGCTCACTTTTTTCTTCCAGACACGACCCGCATATCGGACTCTCGGTCATACCTATTTTTCATATGTGTTCGTTTAAGAAGCAATGCCTTGTCATAATACATACAATGGTTCTAATGGTTTTACGCTCGATTCCCATCAAGAATCCTTACTATCGAGATGTCTTGAGATCAAATCACTACCAAATCAATCTCACATTTCAAATCAATAGATGATATAATCGAAGAGAAATACTAAAGAAAATTGTTGTGTTTGTTCTTCTCCTTCTCGTTTTTTTAGTTATAAGAAAAAGAAATACAATGATATTTAAAAGAATATCAGGAATAGTTAATAAAATATCCAAATTATTGTACCATCAAGTGATTCCGAAAGATAATAAATAAAACTCCAGTAAATGTATAACGAATGGATTTCATTGAACGCCATTTCCGTATGCTAGAAAACTCAGATTTTTAACTTCTATATAAAGTATTGTATATAAGTTACTGAAATCATGATCGAAAAAATCACTTTTATCAAATGTCTGTCTGTCGTTTGTCTGTCTGTCTGCTGTGTACAAGATTGCGGCCGTATTTTTGAAGCAATTTCCATGAATTGGTAAGAGCGGTTTCTTCCTCATGAGAACCCATCTTCTATCAGAAATTGGGTTTGATCGGACTAAAACTTCGGGTAGCCGACGAACAAAAGTTCGGTTTTTGTGTTTTTACATTACAGGGTATTGTAACATTATTTATGGACCGATTTCAATGAAATATGGCATGACACACTTTTTCAATGAAAGAACAATTGTATCAAAAAATCAATTGAATCCAATTACAACTTCGGGTAGCTGCCGAACAAAATTCGAATTTTTTTGTATGAAATTTGGAGCATAACTTTGGGTTCTCGGACAAAACTTCGAAATTTTAGTTCAAAATAAATCTTAAATAGTTGTACGAAATAATTTGATCGATATGTATAGAAGTTCCCATAGTAGTGGTTTGCGCACTGTAGCTTGTTTCATGTGTTTCTGCTTATCCGCATGGACATGCGAAAAACTTTATTTTCGTTCGTGAAGTTTTCTATGCATTTTCATACTGTCTAACCTGCAGAAACCTTTGCCACAAGTTGGACATGTATGTTTCTGCCCTACATGGATTGGTTTCACATTCCTTTTCAAGGCTGAAGTTGTAGAAAATGTTTTTCCGCACGAACAATTTTTTATAACGCGGTCCTTATACGAAATTCAGTATAACGAAACTGCGAATTATAACATGAGTGCAAATTTTCATCAGTTTAATGTGTATTGGTCATATAATATCCTACACACATTACTATCGATTTTGAACATACGAAATTTAAATTTTTTCTAATTCTATATATATTTATGTAATTAAAAAAACTAATTAATAATAATTAATATAATACCATTAAAATCAATACAATTAAATGAAATTCTAATTGATTGAAATTAAAAGAAATTATAATTAAACTATTGATTGATAATATTTCAATTTTCATTAGTTAAAATTAATTTAACTCTGTTCGTAACAGGATTATATTCATAAGATGACAAAACCTAATTGAATTTATTAGATTATGTTTATTTAATTAAATCTTTAAGTATTTGGTTTAGAGATGAAGTCGTTCTATGTCATTAATTATTATTATTATTCTTAAGAGCGTATTTTATTAAGTTATATAAAATTACTGAATAATTCTTATTTTACATAATTTTGCAAAAAAAAGAAAAGTGTTAATCTGATCAATTCAAATCGAATTGAATTAAAATTAATAGTACTTTATAAACCAAGTATTTATATATATATTTTTTCCGTCATTTTTTCAATACCATTTTTAAAGATTTCCCAAAAAAAAAACGAAAACGAAAACCGCACACGTAAATATGTGCTTGAACTCGCTGCTTATAAAAATATTTCCTAAGAGTATGCAAACGATCTTATATAGTATATACATACTTCACTTGAATGGATGATATTCTTCAATTTTCTTTTGCCATCATTTAATTTTCATGTGGAAATTTGATTTAATATCATCCCAGCTCGAAGCTATTCTTATTATATATTGTATAGAATGGAATATATGGATTCAAAAGTTACAGGTTAAGAAAATGCTATGAATAAGATGATGATGATGATGGTTAAAAGGTACACAATACATATTTTAAGAAAGATATACAGTACCATATCATCATTTATATGATAATAAATATGTATAGACTTTTTCCCTTTCATAAAATAACACCCAAATTCAATAAGGGTTACCTGATTTGGTTTTCAAAATGTGATTGTTTTCAAATTTTCCCTTTCTGTCGTGTTTTTTTTTTTTTTTGTTATTCATTCCAAAAAATATTTTCTTTACTTTTTTTTCTTTTTATAGGAAAAACTAACTTCATCATTCTTGCTAAAGGATTTTTCCATTTATATATAGAAATAATCGGTTCCCAAAATCGATTTCCATGGTGGTGACGTATTTTTTGTTTTTTTTTTCGATTCGAAAATTCCATCTATAGTTCGTAGTCGTTTCAATTTTCTCTATATTAAAAGTTTTCTTGTACAGTTTTCCCTTTTTTTAAAAAAGAAGGTAGAGGTGTATATAGTATTTCCCATTCATCCCATTTAAATAATTTCCTTCCATCCATTTCTACAATACAACGACGACAACAAATAATGACGATAAAAAAAAGTAAATAGGAAAGAAAATGTTGTGGAAAATAACCAACCAGAAAAAAAGAGAAGAAAAACAAATTTTGTTAGGAAAATTTTTTTGTGATAAAGAAAACAACCTGTTGCCAAACAGTAGTAGAAGAAAATACTATCTATAGATGAGAACTTAATCATTAAATTTATAGACGACACAGTTTATTTTTTTAAATTCTAAGTCACTTATTTGTACTTTTCATATACCTATTATATAAAGTAGACGAGTAGAATGAAAAACGGGGTGGTATGGGATTATAAAATAATTTCCTGGAATAAAGAGAAAAAAAAATCTCGAAGGAAATTATAGGTTTAAGGGTGTCCAATTTATTGGGTCCAAAATGAGCAATTACTTTACGATTATTGTGAGTATTTCAAATAAGGTATCGTTCCTTTCGTCTTATGTATATATTGTGTAGATGCTATTTTTATTTGCCTGATTACAAATAATGATTGCAAAGAATAAATGTTATAGTACTCGAATTACCATTTTAAGATTTCTTTATTTTTTTTAAAACTTGTTCCCACAAGTTGTTATTATGTAAAATGTATAAAAATAATTCTAGATAATGGGAATTTTTATAGCATTTAATAGTCTGGACATTATACGAGTTTTAGGGAAAGAATAAAAAAATGTGTATTATTTAAATAGGTGGTAACCGAGAAAAAGGAAATTGATATTATATTTGAATTGAAGATTTAAAAAGTCAGTTAATAATGAGCATCAGGTTTTTATCAAATATAAATATCATTACTTAATTTAATGATTTTGAATTATAGGATTTTGTTATTAAAATGGTGAATGAGAGATATTAATGATATAATTTGATTTAATAGAGAGAAAAAAAGGAAATTCCCCAACTCAGAAACCGAATCTTCGTGATAATTTGAAGAAATGGAGTTGGTACCAATAAAATCTTATCGATTTTAACATCTGGCATCCTTCAGAAGGCGGCATACAAAATTTCATTAAAATCTGCCAATTTGTTTTCAATAGTAATTCAAAGCAAAGAAAGTGTGTGTTGTTTTGTTAACATGGACAAATTAAGGTTCATAACACACTATTATTTTTAGAGAAAAAATATTGTGGAATGCTTTAGAACTGACTTACTGAATTCCATTGTGGTCATACGAGCACAAATGATACTAAACGTTCTCGAAAGTCAAAAACAGCATTAACCGAAGAAATAGTCGAAAAAGTTTTTGATATCGTATTAGAATATAGAAAAGTTAAAATATGTCACTGTGTGAATCTTATTTGAATATGTTTCAAAGATTTAACATGATAATTTAGAGATTAAAAATCGGCCAAAAACGGGTTCGTGTGTCGACTTCAATGCTTGGTTTAGGCAACCGATTCATAACTTTTGATGAAACATGGAGTTACATAGCACAGTAGGAAAAGTTCAGTCAAAATAAAGCCTATAAGCTGGTGGAAGTGTACCAAAGAAGTCAAATTCGGATTTAATCGGTAGTAAAGATTATGGTCACTGTTTTGTGCGATGCGAATGGTATAATCAATTATCTCGAAATAGGAATACCAATAACAGGAGCATATAACTCATCTTTATTAGATCAGCGGAATAATGGAATGAAGAAAAAACGGCTGTATTTAGTAAATCATACTATATTGAATATTGTCGAACTAACTAAATTGAGCTAAGAGAAGATTATGTTCAATACATTAATTCTATGTTTCATTTTTCATGTCGAACCAGTCTCATATAGTAACAAAAATTCTAAACGACATAATCCATAATTATCATTATATTTTCTCTTTTCATTTGCCTCATTATCTCGTTTGAATATTATTTAAACCAGAAAAAAGATAATTACAGTTGCATAATGACTAAAACTCCTACACGTTATAAATAATAAATATGTTATTTAAGTATGGTATAGTAGTATAGTCATAGAAATGATAGTATTCTTCTTTTATAGTCATCTCATATGCATCATATGCTCACCTTTTCACATATGATTACCTTTGTTCTGTTGGTCCAAATTGTTCTTTTTCATGTTTTAATTTTAAATTCTTTCATTTGTTCATGTGTCATTTAACGTCAAAGGGTTATACAAAAAAAAAACGAAGAAAATAATTCTACAAAATTTTAATTCTTTCTGAACACACACGAAAATATGGAAAAAAAATAGAATCCTTTCTTTTCTAGTATGATGGCCTAGAGAGAACAATTCCGGTTCACATATGTTACCACATATATATAATCATCATGACGGTCAAATTTTCCCTGTCATGGAATAAAATTACCAGACGTGACAATGACTTTTTAATTTGCTGGACACGTTTTTATGGGCTATCATACATATGAATGGAAAATATTGGATAATATAGATATGGACAATCCTTTTTAAGTCGTCTTTATACGATGAAAATGTTTTTTTTTTTTTAAATCATAATCCACAATATAGAGATTGACTACTAAAGTATAGTGTAAATGTTGGTAGAAAATTCTATGTTCTTTTTTTTTCTATTCATATAGATTCATTTTCATATTTTACAATAAAATAGAATAGAAATGATGAACTCGACAACACAGATCCAAAAAAAAGAATGGATTCTCTTTTTGTACAATAATTGTTGTTCATCAAGAAATTCACTTCTATGTTCAAAATCAAATTGACCTGAAATTAGAAAATATTTCTTTTTTTTTGTCATTTTCAATTTTCAATTAAATCTAAAAAAGCCAAGCCAAGTTGGAATTTTTAATGGAAAAACTAGACAGATAGAAAATTGAGAATATTTAAAAAAAAAAAATGGAAGTAAAATGGATAATTTGGCATGCAATTTTTTCGAAAAACATTTGAGTGAAACTATTTTACTAATAAATTGCATATTTAGACTACTATTACCTTAAATTGGATTCAAATTGTTGGAGTCGTAATCATTATGAAAAAATATGATGAGGCAAATGGAAAGAAAAAATAAAGTAGCTCCAGTCGTTTAGACCTTACTTTTCTAAGTAACTGAGGAAAAGACTGAGGTTCTATTCCAGGCTTCAGCAATTTCACATTTACTTTACTTTCGCCACAAAAACATTGTCAGTAAATTAGTCAACATGAAAACATTTCCGAACATTACCAGCTCCTCGAAGATAAATTTACCGAACCTGCCTATATGACTTGAACACCCAAATGAACTCAATAAAAAACAAGATCGAAATGAAAATTTATTAACATGTTCCAAAAAATTAAACTAGTTCTAACAGAAACTAGGGCTTTGTTAAACGAAGTAACAAAAAGGTTGAAGGACTCTGGTTTAGAGTGTATTAATTAAAATTGTATGTTTTTTGTGAAAGTTTTTTAAAAATAGTGGAAAGATTGTGGCCAATCTGGGTATTAGAAATTTTTGACACTATCATATACGTTCGAAACGCCTCAAATAATTCACACTATGAGAACCCGAAAGTGGTACAGTATACACGCGATTCTATTACAGCCATAAAATTATTATATAGGTATGTAGGGAGGTAGAGTAGGGGTACTACGTACAACACCAGCCACCTTATGGGCCCATTGTGATCCCTACGAGACCAAGAGTTACCCTATTGGGAGACCTATTCTTCTTCAAAGGATTTAATTTTCCTACTAAACTTCATTAGACTGCTCTTGTAGGTCGCCTGCGCCATCCCTAAATTCCCAAAGAAATGGTTGCCCAAAAAGTTGTTATGAGCTCGAGAGAGAGCTGAGCATTCGCATTATGTCTTCAGCCACTCCTATGTTTCCACAATATCGATAGAGGTCGGTTTCCACCAAGCCCAGTCTTTTAGCGTGCTTCCTTAACGTAAGTATTCCAATAATTGTTCGAAGTTGATTCCTATTCCATTCTATTATAAGACTCGACTTTCTCTGATTCATTTTCGGCCACAACTTTTTGACACTTCGTGCCCACTAAAATTGCACCACCGTATGTTAGCTTCCCTGAAAATTTTATCCTTGATACGTGCTTTAAACGCAGAGAGGGGGAGCAGCACGTCAGTGATTTCGCTTTCTGAATCGTCTGCTCCTTCCTTTGCCAGCCTATCTTCATTTCACTCGATTCCGCAATGGGCTGGAACCCAGCCTAATCTTACATTATTCTGAACGCATAGTCTCTTCAACATCTTGCGACAACTATTGACTATTCCCGAGTTTACAGCTACCGAACTACGCGCGTTCATGGCCGCCTTGCTGTCTGAGTAGATCGAGATATCCCTAGAGGATATCTTCTCCAGATTAGATGTTTCTGCAGCCTTTTGAATTGCCACTATTTCTGCCTGGAAGACGTTGCATTCCAGTGGAAGTCTGAAAGAACTATTATATAGAAGTCAGGAAATATAATTTTAAATTAAAAAAAAAAACTTTTAAAGCATAAAACATTGGAATCTAAAAATAATATTTTCTTATAATTACAAATTCAAAACAATTATTTTTGAAATTAAAATAACAATTATATGATATTTAAGTTAAGAAAAGAAAACTAGCCATAAAAAAAAAATGTTCATTTTTACTTTAAAACTAAGTAATTATTTAACGCGTTCAAAGTTTATTCAAGAAAAATTTTTTTTATAGGAAATCACAGTCTGTAATAAATTTTTCTTATCCCGAAAGGAATTGCTAAAAAATTTATTACTTTTTTACAATGAGAAAAGGAAAAAAGAAATCGAAAAACTTAATTAGTTAACAGTTGCATATGAAAAGAAGCAAAAAAAAACAGAAGACATTTTGAAGGCGGACAACACACTGTAACAATACTAGTCACGATGATGCTGATGATAATGATAACAAAGTATTATCCTTGATGACACTACCTTTTGTCTCATTCCAAATAAAAGACATTTATATAATATTAAACTAAAGAAAAATTGTATTTCCTGAAAGAAGACAATGAAAATTTTTCACTTATATACACACACATTTTCTGAAGAAATAAAAATGTGCTACAAAATGTCATTTTCTTTTGACCAAATAGTGCTTGACCCTCTCTCTCTACTTTGTTTAATTATGATAGTACTCGTAGAGTACCTAATATAAAACATCTTACATAGTAACGTTTTTCAACTTTCCCATTCGCTAGTGTCTTATATGTATAGAACTGCCCCATTACCTTAGTCAAAAAAAAAAAAAAGAAAATGAAAAATCCTTCACCTATGTTCGTGAAGAGATGATGAAGAGATGATTCAATGTTATCCTTTATTTTTTTTTTTTGTTCTTTCCATCATCATCTACTACAAAACTACATTTATTATTCTTACTCTAGGGGAGTTTTTAGATTACCACCCATTTGACCGAACGGGGAGAGTATAGTTTAAACTTTTTAATTAAAAGCAACTAACAAATCTTATTTTAAGAAAATGAAATAACAGAATACTTAAGGAACCGCACATACAGCAACAGCGTAATACAACGCGAATGGTTTTTGTTAAAAAAAAAAAAAAAGGAATTATGTATTTGTTATCTTTATGGCATAGTTGCAAGTACTTAGTTATCTTATTTTTTGAGACAAATTAGAGTAATTCCATTATATTACGAAGACATAACAATTATTATATTTTTTTTCCTTTAAGGTTCCGTTAAGGTGAGTTCTTCTTGAAATTAATCTGCAAACATAAAGGCTTTGATATTATTTTTCTATAATTTTTATGACTATAAAAATTAGATTTTACTTTCTTATACATAGTTTAGTAGAAATAAAATCAGACTAAAAACAAAATTTAAATTGTAATTTAAATTCCGAAAATTGACTGCTGAACAATGTTTCGAAAGATGACATACTTGTTTTTATTGTATATATATTTATGTATGTTATACATACCCCAAACCTGAAAAATATAGTGGCTTATTTGTAAATGACCAAAAAACCAATGAATGATACTTTCTAGGACAATTATAATGCGAAATATGTAAATATTTAAAGAGAGCTTTAAAAAAAAGAAATGTGCATTAAGTTTCCACATAAGTAATTAAATTTACAATATATTTGTCACCAGTGGGACTAGCGAAAGAGCGTACCGGAGCGAGCATGCATGTAGTTACTATTAATAATATAAACTGAGTTCTTCCAGTAGTTTGCACTTTTTCTTACTTTAAAGCTAGCTACACACACTCCCAATAAATTTGTCAAATATGAAGCCTCCAAAGAATTAAAATATTGTAATTTAATTTTTTCCCAACTAATTTCTGAGATTTGCCCCCTTATTCTGGCATTATGACAGTTTTGCGGTCAGAAATATTTATGACAATAATATTCTGACTGTAAATATGACTGCTGCGAAAATTTGTATTCTGGCGAACGGGTCATAATATGTCCAAAATATGAATTTATACCACTTCAAACTGGTATAATTCAAGCGAGCTTTCGTGGTTATTTGAGAAATACTCTCGAAAATGTTTGTACGGGTTTGAAATTTTTCTATAGGTGTAAAATTATTTGTGTATTTAAAAAAAATGGTGGAAGTTATTCCATCAATTGAATCACTCAGAGAACCCATATAAAATTCCATTGTGATGTAAAATATTGTCGGTCAGAACTTATGATATTTTTTTATGATAGTTGTTAGTTATGATTGCGTCAGAATACCAAATAGTATTAAAAAAAAAATTAAGACAATGACGTCATTTTATGACAGTCAGAACTTGTTATGACTGCGTTCAGAATAAGGGGGTTGGTTTGACAATTGACCTATAGATGGTCCAATTTTTGTAGCAACCTAAGAAGTTTGTCACACTGGTTAGACCATCTATGTCTAACTCAATGCAGAATGTTTTAAAAATCCATAGCAAAAAATTATCGATCTGTAATCGTTTATGAATGTCTGTACATCCACGAATTATGGGAGTTTTTTTTGCTTACTGAGCGATCTTGATTATGTACTAAAGTATGTGAGAAAATAAAATTTAAAATATCTGGTATAAGAAAATCTTTATTTTTTAATTATAAAAGTCTTGATAGCATCATTTTCTTTATCTTACTTTTAATTATTAAAAGACCAACCAATTTGATATAAGAAAATACATAATAATCGTTTCATTTTATATAAATACAGTATGTGTCATGAGAATATATACGTTATAAATTAATTGCTTATAATTTATTAAATTTCAAATTTCCCCTTTACAAATTGGAAAAAATATGTTTTTTATGCAAAAATACATATGTACACAAATTTCAAAAAAAAAACAAAACGCGGATATCCGGATTTTTCAATTTAAATTATGTTTTTTGAATTTTCTATTTTATTTTTCAATCATTTTATGTTTTCAATAATTAAACATTGAATGAAATTTTTCATATCAAATTTTGAATTCATAAAAAATAAAAAAGAAAATGAGAGAAAATATAGAATTTTTTCCATGATTTGTCATGCTATAAATTTAGAATTTATTACATCCACTTTCGATGCAATTTTAATGCATTTAGTCAAAAACGAGAAAAAAAGAAAACTAGTTTTATTAAAAGGAAAAATATTGATTTTTCCATGAAATATTAGTTAAACATTATTAAAAAGAAAAAAAATTTTTTCTACATAATGAAAATAACTAAATCACTATAAAAAAGATGAAATATTACTCAAGGGAAGATATTTATTTATATATTTTCTAATATTTATTAATTTTAAAATGAACAAAATTAGGTTCATTATTTCAGTTAGAATATTGATATACCATTTGATTTAATGAGTAATAACAGAAGTAAATATAGACATCAGAATCTTATAATTACTTTTAGTAATTAGATATTCAATGTCTTCAGTTTTATATATATGAATACATAAATGGAAAACTAATGACTTTTAAATGAGTATTATATTAAGTATATTGTAATTTTTAATATGAAAGTGGAGTTTTAATCTTTAAATAGATATTTGACAGTTAATCAAGTATTTCATTTATATTGAAGTCGTTATTGTTGATCAAACGCCAGAAAAATAGAGCAAGGGTTGAAAAAAAGGTTTTGAATTCATGTAATTTTAATTTGTAACGCCTAAAAGTATACATTCGAATGTTAATATCATGTCGAAATACTATTCCCAGCAATTCGCTTACATGTACACGAAATTTATTTCTCGAAAACAAATTATAAATACTGCATTATTGTTATGTTATATTAATTAATTTAATTAACCATTATTTTTAATTATTAGAACTTATATTGTTAGTGTTTTCTGCTTTTTGTTCGAAACAAAAATGAATAACATAAATGAAAATGATCAAAATATAGTACAAATCGGTTCAAATACATATAATATGATATTACTTATTTTGACGCATCATATTGTTCTAGATTATCGTTGAATTCAACATGTTTTCTGTTTAATATTAAAATGCCTGGAAACCAATTACAATATTTGATTTTGTACTTCATCTACTATTATGTGATCGATCCATTGTTATAAAATGATAGTCCATGTTAAAAAGATTTGTTCAGTAAAAACATGTTACTAATAATGAATATAAGGAAATAGCCTACAGTATTGAATTTCATGTATTTAATTTCATTTGTTTCGATTCTTATGTCTATAATTGCTTAAAATTTAATTTTGTATTGTAATTACCGTATATGATAATAGCTGGTTTTTTCCAAGGTTTGTTTGTTTCATATAACACGACTAAATGATTATATGTAATACCTTAGGTCACCTTTTAATCAATTTCATTAAATATAAACATTTTTATTATTACTAATTTTTTTTTTGGCATGTGATAATTTTTATTACAAATTGAGAATAGTTCATCAATTAATTATATACTATTTAGTATGTATTCGATATTAGGTGTTCTCGAAATATTTGATATTAATTATGTGCTAAAGATTTTCATTCGTGACTGATTTTAAACTTAAGCAGTCAGATTTCCTATAAGTTAATATTCTAGAGTGAAGAGTTTATGAAATGTACATATAATAATATATAATTGACTCTTAACAATTTACTTGTAACCACAAAATGTATAATGCACCTTTGGGATTATTATATATTGAGTGGTGAAAGGACATTATGTAAATATATAAATATACTTGTATAAATAATATATAAATGAAATAACTAATTGATTGCAATTGTAGAATATAAATTAATCGATTTTATATATTATATATAATATAAATTCGTATGTGTTGAATAACCTGTTGATCCTTTTTCGTATTTGATTAATTTTCTAAATATATACACGTAATATCTTAAAGGATATTTATATTATGTAGTATATATTAATCTCATGGGATATATGAATATGGAAATATAATAGGATTTCGGTTAAAGCACGTTTTACAGTATATGTATATTTAGCGATATAAGAAAATTGATCAAAATATAATTCTATATTAAATTCAAATTGATTATATTACATACAATTGGACAGTTGACATAGTTAAATGCAAATTCATAAGTTTACCTTATAACAAGACAATTGATAAAAACATAATTCATAATTTAGAAAATATATATATATGTAGGAAAAAACGATAATTATTACTTGCAAATAAAAACGCTTTGTTAGTTTTTTGATTCCTTTCTTTATTTCTTCCGTCTTATTTTAATCGCGGTTGTTTCTTGACTGGCTTAAAACATCATCTTCTCATTTGACATGCAAACCTCTTATCTGCATGACTATTATTCACCCTAGTCCTCGTTCAAATATATCTATCATCATGTAGTCGTCTTATCTCCATGACTCATATTTGACTTGGACCTTTTCTTAGTCTTATGTTAAGTCATCATCCGCTTAACATAAGACTATCATGTAGACTTCTTATCTACATGGCTCATCTTTACATAGGACTTTTTTTTACCATGCAGCTGAGTCTACTGTTACATCTTATCCATCATATCTTGGCCATCCTACAATGTATAGTCTGGAATTCGAACCGTCGTTTCTGATAAAAAAAGATTATGGAAATACATATATAAATTTTCATCAAAGTATAAATTGCCAATTTTTAGGAGCTTGTGAAAATAGGACAAATGATCAGATCAAATGAATTATATTATTTGGGTCCTTTAAAAAGTGGTTATTTTAACTAATTGGATCACACGTAGTTAGTATTTGTAACTTATTCGTGCAATTAAAAAAAAATCAATTAAGTAGACAAGCAAATACGTATCAAAGATTTATCCTAAAGGACTCATATGAAAATGTTTTAATAGAATTAATGTAAAAGGTTTATTCAACAAATGAATTAATTCATTCTTTGCCTAAAATATGTACGCCCATCTTATTCGTGGCTAAAAGATAATACTTTTATATATTTGGGATAAAATAGAAGAAAAAGAAAAAAAAGTATGTACAAAACTTTTGTCAACTGTTTTTCGTTCCCAAAATTTAAGTGGCACTTGTTGCTCTTTAAACAATATATACTAAGTACAAATTTATGTACGTTCGGTTACACTAAACAAATAAGTATATACGAAATTTTTCCATAGAATATTGCACATATGAAATCTGAAAATTTTATATATCAAAATAGAAAATCTTTGTTATTTATTTTCTTTCTTTTTTTTTGGAAAAGTAAATAAAAGAGGGTGATAGAACTTTGAAGTGAACTTTTTCTTAAAATATATTCTTTAGAAGTATAAGCATATAGAAACTTAAAATCGGAATAAAGCCAATTTTTTGTTACTCTATAAATCTATTAGATTGAAATGGACAATCGATTGGATTAAAATTCAACCTTATTGTGTATAACGAAACGTAAGATCGTGTAGATAGCCAGAAATGACAGACAGGCAAAAATTGAAATAATTTTTGATTCACTAGAAATCTAGAAAATCTGGCATAATTGGTATTCCATCCTGGTTACTCCATATGGTATACTACTATAGGAAATAACAAAATGCTAGTGGAAAATCTTGCTCTACTCATAAAACCGTAAGAATCAATACGAATTTGAATTCTTAATATACTTTTTCTTGTTGAAAACTTTTGATTTAAAAAAATGAAATCAAAAAATAAAATTTTATTATCATAATTTACATGAAAATGAATTTAAGAAAATTGAAAAGCACAAAATCATAGTGCTTTACAGGAAAAAAAGAAGCCCATGTAAGAAAAAGCAGTACAAAACAAAAGTATTCATTGAGCATAAAAACAACAAAATACAATTTTTCATTAATTAATTCGTCTTTTATCTTAATACGAATTGTTATTTTATCAATAAGGGATAATTTTTGTTTGTAAATGATTATCAATTATAATCTAAATAAATTATTAAAAGCGAAAGCAACTATATACTACAAAAAACCAGCATCATCCCGTATAATATTTTCTCTGTCATGATTTTTCTTTTTAGTCTATTTAAGAAATTAATTTTCATATAATTTTCATAAAAGACATAAAAGTTTTATGATGGAAAATCTTGTTCTTTTCATGTGTAAATATTGTATAACAATTAGAAATTGAAAGGAAATTGATTTACCAACTTGTATAGGCAGCCACATTATATAATCTGGATTAATTTTTAACAAAAGAAGATCTACAAGGAAAACATATCAAGTTAAGTATAAATTGGAAAATCTTGAATTAAGATTTTCAACCCGTACAAAATGCATTACAAAAATTTTCACCGGATAACTTCTCAGGTCACAAAAGGATTTACTTCAATAAATTTATCTGTTCATCATTTAAGTTTTATAGATGATAATGATCATTCATTTTGGGAAGACAATGAAAAGAATTTCTTTTGAGAAAATCAAAAGTTTTGAAAAATTTGTTAGAAAGTTTCCTTTTGTTTTATTTTTTGAAGCATACTGGTTGCTGCTGGAAAATATAGATGTAAGAATTGTATTGAAAATTCTTGCACTCTTTTTGTTAAATTATTGTTACGATTAAAAAGCTAACTAGGAATTGAAATATGCTGTTAAGTCTTTCAATGACTAATCTATTGTACGAATGTATAAACATTTTTATATTTAATGCCCCTCAATATTAACCATAAATACAAAAAGTGTAAAGTTTGAAAAATATCTTACATTTTATATGCAAAATATTAAAAAGACTTAGAATTTAATTGCGAAGAATGCCAAATCAACTCAATGGACAATGCTAAGAGTCATAAATAATTATCTAACTCAGGAAGCCCAAAAATGAAAGGACAACAGATGCAAGTGACAAAAATTTAGGAAAACGGACATTAAGGAGCATCGATGATATGTTTAATTATGGACGATTAATTGTATTTTTTATATGACAATAAAAGGAAAATATATCTGATGCAGAAAACTTAATTGCGATTTAAAAATTTGGGCCAAACGGACAATTTTTCAGTGTAGTAAATCGAAATTGTTAATTTTTCCATAAAGATTATAAACAAAAATTTAGATATGAAAAAGTGTTGCAGAAAATAGGATTGCTCTTCATACGATCATATCAGAAAATCACTATATTTTAACGAGATTTGGTCGCTGCTTATTATGCAGGTAAATGGGTATGGAGATAAAGATATCATGTTCATTTAAGTCAAAAATGAAAAACATCAATCCACCTAAGGTCCCTAACTTTGATCCATTGAAAGAGTTTGGGCTTCTGTAAAAAAATATCTTGAAAGTCACTATTAAATATATCGCAATTATTGACTTCGGATGCAACAAAAGAAACCAATGACATTTGGATAAAGTACGTTGGGGCATATACTATGAAAAGTTCGAATATTTAATAGAGAACTTTTATAAGATGAAATTTACAAAACTATGTATTACTTTAAGCTTTAGGTTAATAATAAAAATTGGAAAAAATACTTTAATTTGCGTAATTAATTTTTGAAATCAGTGCAAGTTTTTTCAATGCATTCCTTATATAAAAAGTTTCATAATTTCATAGTGTATTTAGAAAACTTTTATACATTCCTGTCGAACAGTAAATAAAGTGACTAAAATTTAAAACCACAAACCATATTTTGTAAACAATCTCGAAATGAAAATTTTATGAAATAATTTTATTACTTCTGAAAACACAAATAAAATTTATTAAAACAATTAATTTTTGATTAAGTTTTATCATTATTATCATTGACAAATTTATTACATAAACATAATGTTGAGTTCACATCATAAAAACAATTTATATCACTTTTATAACAGAAAAAAAAGAAAGATATTCTGATGAAATTCATAGAAAATAATTTTATATTATCATAAAAGTAAGTTCCAAAATGTTTGCATATCTTTAGGCGAATATAAAATTTATTATTAATTTTAAAATTTTGTTTTTAAAAAAAAAAAAAAGAAATCATATTTTCGTGTGAACATATCATAAGACTAACACAACATCAATATAAATTTGAAATTAACATATTTTATCTGTATACGATATAATGAGACAGAATGAAGCTAATATAAGATACCTATTAATATTTTGCTAGATATATAAGGTGGCAAAAAGGTGTATAAGAACAAGATTCCAAGCCAACCATTCCTTCGTTGTATAAGAAAGAAAAAAGTATATTTTATATAATATGATAAAAGGGGGAACCGTCTGGTAAATATTTGGTTTTAATCAACCTAAAAAGTTTCGCCTGACTTGAATTTGATTATACGAGCTTTTTAGAATTGATATGTTTGCATGTTTCGTTTTTTTTTTGCTTTCCAAGTTTTTTTCTTGTATATGTGTTAACCATAAACCAAAGAAAAAAAAATGTATATATATATAGATATATTAAAAAAAAAAAAAATTATACGCCCTGAAGTAAAGCGTTTTTTAATCAAAACTTCCCAATCACAAGATAAGAGACGTTCTTCGTGATTTTTGCAACAAGTTTTTATGTTACTTAAACAATTTTAGGTTTTCCATTTTTTCTTCTTCCAACATAATATGTCGACAGTTAAACTTTCATTTCGCGAAGTTTTTTGTTTTCATTTTGTTGTCGGTACCACACGTTAAAAGAACTTTAAAAAATATTTTGCTTGAGGACAAAAAAAATTGTTTGTATATATAAAGAAAAATTAAAATATTGTAATTTCAAAGAAAAATATACTTTTTTTATTTTTTAGATATATTTTATTTAATCAAGTAATATTAATTAAAAATTTTGAATTTTATAAACTCATTAAAATCTAGAAATAGAAACTAAACTCTCAAATCAAGAGTTTAGTCAATAATTGAAATTTGAGAAAAGATATTGTTTTTATTATATAACATATATCGTTTTTATTTTAGAAAGAAAACCTATCAAAATACAATATTTTGTAACAAATGAAATTAATTTCAAGAATGTCAAAGACAATATAAATGCCTTAAGCGAATGCAATTTAAACATAATTTTCAAAATATGTCATATAAATACACTAATAGAAAATTTTCATATGAAATTTTTGAACTGGCCAAAAATGCCTCAAAGTATCGTATTTCTGTTTGGATAATAAACTACCAAATAATAATATCCTTAAAGGCTGAATTCTGATATTATGCCATACCAAAATGTGTATGTTCACATATGAGAATATTCAAATCGTAGGTAATTCAATGATTTTATGAAATTTATTGAAGTAAACACAAAAGTTTCCTTCCAGCAATGTTAACTAAATGTTAAGTTTTCATAATGTCAGATACATGAATGTACCTTAAGTTTATAAAATTGAATTTTATAAAAATATGCATTATATATGTATGCAGAAATACTGTGTTTTATGACTATATGATTGCTTTTCAAGCACAGAAATGACAACTCTTCAGAACCAACGTTAGTTATCGTATCAATAATATATTTTCAAAATTGAAATTAAATCTTCCAAAGGATTTTCGAATTATTTCTGAAAAATATGAAAGCTACAACATAACGTATAAAAGCTGCTCCAATAAGAGTTACGAATTTAAATAGCCTATCAATTTTATTTCATTACATTATAGTAGTAGAACATTTTAAAAAGCTGTCATTGTGATTATTAGTTTTAGAATCCTACAGAAACGAACAACATATTATTTTAGAACTGTCTCTATTTCGAGCGACTAGTGTCGAAAAAACGCAAAATTCAAATCTTTCGTTCCTTATTTAATTCATAATTAAATTCCCCGTCGAATGAGGTAGGACCCAAAATACCTAAGATATACGTAAACCTCGCATACGGATGCACACGAATTTTCGGATTCCCTGATCCAAAGGACTATTTTTGAAACTACTTCGTAATTAAATTTTTTTTTGAATGAGGTATCGGGCATATACTTAATTTATTAGGAGGTAAATTATGACTTTTCATCCAAAACAACACGTTTATTTTAAATGAAAACTTTGTTTTATTTTAATCAAACTATTTTCCATCATAATCTATGAATTTTGTTCATCTTTCAGGCAGGGCACAGATTCCGTGCTGAAAGGATTGTTCCTCCTTCGAGACAACCGAGCGATTTTCGTACTTCTTCAATATTGAGCCTGTGTGTATCAGCAATGCCATTTTGCAACGACCGAAACAAATGATAATCTCAGAGAGCAATGTCTGGTGAATACGGCGAGTGTGATAGCACTTCCCAGGCAAGTGTTTACAACGTTTCTTTCCTTATGAATCTTTCCCATGGCATTTAAACGTTTGGAAATCGCCATCCGAGTAACGCTTAATGCTCTTGCGTGTTGTTTTTGTATTTGACATAAATCTTTGTCCAATAACTCCTGTCATTCTTCGGATTTAAACTTATTTTGTGATTTTCCATGCTCTTTATCGACCATATAAAAATTGCCATTTTTGAATTGTCTAAATCAAAATTCACAAGTTGAAATTGGTGGAGTATGTTCACCATACACTTTTTCAAACCAAGGTAAATGAAAAAAGTAAAACTTCCCGCAAATGCTGTTTTTTACCAACTTAGAGAACAGAGATACATACTTGGATATTTATTATAGCAGTTCGTGGGACTACAAAAATAAAAAAAACATTCCTAATTCGGGTAATAATCGATGAATTTTCATGAAACTTCGAGTGTTCTGTCACTGACATTCCTAAAACTTCTTCTTTGGAATTAATTTGCGTTTAAATTTGGTCGGCTCGTGGTAATTTGTTCGCTGCAAACTGTTATATATCATCCAGCAGTTCGATGGAAGCTTATTAGCTTTTGTCAGATGAAATAACTTTTATTACCATTCTCATGAAATCTTTCTTTGGGGATTTTAATCTGCCTGGCATAAAATGGTCTCGGTCTGGCAATGAACCGTACCTTCTTACCTCAAATATGAACTCTATAGGTCTGTTTTAATTGCCACTTGCTCTGGGGTAGAGCAAATTTTTACATTGCAAACAAAAACAACAAAGGAGCAAAGCCTACATTACTTTCAGACCAGGTGTAACTATCACATCCGAAATTAGTTCAGTTTTCTCCCATAAAAAGTGTATTAGCTAAACGTTTCTCATTTCATTACAATATGGTTGCTTGTTTTATTTGCCACTTACCCTGCTCCAAGGTAGGGTAAAGCAAAAAAAAACAGACCTTATATCTGAAACTCTATAAATTAACAACTTATTGATTAATTCACAAAATTAGTGATTTATTAAACTTTCAGAGCAGAAAACTACACTTGATCCAGTTCCTAGTTCGATACAAATTAGGCAGGTATTTGTAGCATACGCGTAAATTCTGAATTACAATCAGATTAGTCAAAGCATTAACAGACTGTAAATCTAATTTATTTTCTCTATGTTTAAGTCCACTATATATTCGTTGAAAGCATTACAATCGTTAGATGAAAACTTGATACTAACTAAATAAATAAAAAGTTGCTTTCGAAAATTATATTTGATCCTATTTACTCTGTTTTTTTTTTTATTGGTAAAGGCTTAAGTTTACTATTAAGAAATTTTATGAAACAAAATTGTCAGTTGACGAGTTTTCCTCAATTGATTAGAAAAACATTATTTCCGAAAGGAAAAATTTACTAGTTTTTATTTTTGTCGTTCTACTTTTTTAAACAATTCTTTGATTGTTTGTTATTTATTTTCACTTTGATGATTTTCTCGTTTTTATATCGAAATGTCGTCCATTGAAAAATAGAAGAAGAAAAAAAAAATCTAGAATTTATGTGACAATTGTAGATATTATAGGAGACACCTTAAATCGATGTTGGAAATATCAAAAGTATCTTTAGTTTTGTTATACAATGAAAAATTTATTCCCAATATAAGCGTTTCTGTTGTTTTTTTTTAATAGATACGGATCACTTCCAATTTTATGTACTTGTATAACTCGGAACTATATATACTATGGACACTAGAAAATCCTCTCAACAGTACTCATGGGTAATGGGCATCATTTTCAATTTATTTTGGATGGATTATTTTTCCCGTATAAATACATATGTATGTGTAAGTTTTAATATTGTAAACATGCAAAATAGTGAATAAAGAACATGTATACATAGTATACTAGGTGGAGTGAAAAGTAACTTCTTTGACCACCAGAATGCGCTGCTACTGCAAAAAAGGCTATGGTGCCGTGAAGTCCGTTCATATTTAGGCAGACATGCCAAATTTCAGTGCGATACTGTCTTTAGTTTTGTTTTGACATCCGATTGTTGTTGACGTGTTTGGCATCATGTTGAGTATGGACAAAAACGATTTTCGTTCTCTCATAAAACATTATTTTTTGAGAGGCAAAACAGCGAAGGAAACAAAAGAAAAGTTGGATAAATATTATGGGGCTAATGCTCCGTCAGATTACACCGTCAAATATTGGTTTCGAGAGTTTCGTGGCGGCCGCAACTCCACTACCGATCAAGTCTGCAGCGGCAGGCCCTCCGACGCGGTTACAGAGGACAATGTCAAAGAAATACATGAAATGGTGTTGGCTGCCTGGAAAGTGAAGGTGCGCGAGCTAGCAGATACCACAAAGATTAGTACTGAGCACACACGCCATATTTTGGGCAATATTCTGCATATGAAAAAATTATCCTGCCGCTGGGTGCCGCGCATGCTCACTCCTGACCAAAAATACGAACGCGAGAGCACTTCGAAAGAGTGTTTGGACTTGCTGATACGTCGATTGGTAACTGTTGATGAAACCTGGATCCACTATTACACACCAGAGAACAGAATGAGTGCCCGGCAATGGACTGAAGCCGGCACGAGGCTCGATGGGTCGGAAAGGTTATGGCGTCGGTTTTCTGGGATTGTCATGACATACTCTTCGTGGACTACCTCGAAAAAGGAAAAACCATCAACAGCGAGTATTACTGTGCATTATTGGAGCGATTGATCCAAGGAGGTTACTTTTCACTCCACCTAGCATATGTAGCGTTCGAGAATCCGGACAAATGTTCTATTCGAAAAGATTTACTATAGGAAAATTGTCACATATCGATTCCTGTGAGTAAAATCATATAAATAAAAAAGAAAAAAATAGCCGACGTCTATCTACCTGTGTTCTTTATGATGCATTCAAATGAATAATAATAAAACATTTGAAAGACATACAATATTTTCGTTGTATCGATTTGTAATTTTGTTTTGGGAATCGTACGTAGGATAAATTTTGAAACAATTAAAATAAATCGAAAGAATTCAAATGGAAAATCATAAAGAACATAAATGTTCGAATTAATTGTTTTTTTTATTTTATAATTAAATTCGATAAAATATTAATAAATAAATCTTTTCGTTTTATATATTAAAATTTAATATCATGAAAATCCAGTGTATTACAATTTCAATGAAATTTTGATTTTTTTCTTAATAAAATCAAAAACACAAGAAACACAAGAAGAAATCTGATAAAAGATTTTTAGATTGTTTTATATATCATCCTTGTAATCACTTTTTCCATAATAAATTTTGGTTTAGTTCCCAAAGCGGATGTGCTCTCCTTCAGTATTGCTTCCTTTAGATTTTTTTTGAGGGTTATTATTTGCTTCAGTTATCTTCTGTACAGGGAATTGACTAAATGAAAATGGCACAAAAGATAAAAAAAAAAACGTATAACATCAGGAATGGATATATGAAAATTCAATGAAGCGCACGTGAACACTAAAACACTTTTTTTTTGGTTCGTCCATTCAAGTATATACTTTCGTTTATATCTAAGAAAATATTATATATCATATAAAATAAAAGCTAATATTCGAGCGTATATGTATAGTATAACTTTCTCTATATGTACATATGATAACTGATGGGAATATAAATAAACATAGGAAAATAAAAATTTTATTTTACAACAACTCATATATCTTTGTCTAATTGTGATGGTAACTCTAAATCCGTTTAGGATTTTTTTTACGTTATGAAAGATTTTGGAAAAACCATGTTTCTGATGTTGCATGAAAAATCTCTTCAAAAATGAAATCGTTTGGATTTTCCACTCGATTTTAGATAAAACATATATATTTGCCTGCATTCATACTCCTGCATATTTCATAATGTTAAGGCAACTTTAGAATTCATTTAAAATAGTATATACAGAGAAATTCAAATTTGTGAAAAACCTCTTGATATTTTTTTCTTTTCTATTTTCATTCATGTGTGATCATAGAATATGCTCATAGACATAATAAAGGAAACGGCAAAAAAAATATAGGAATTTTTACTTTCCGGTTACCTAAAGAAAGGTTTTTTATGCTTTGACGAATTCATGAAACAAATATGTATATAAATACTCATATATGTATATACATTTTCCACATTTTATCATTTTAAAATGAATGGATATGACTTACAATTTAGAGAGTTGATACCATTAATACCATTTTTAGTAATTATTAGTTAGTGAAATTTTAATTGCATAATTTTAGGTGCAACATATTTTATTTATAGGACTTGTAAGTTGAAAAATATAATATATTTTAGATAATTCGTTTTTAGATTAAGAACAGAAAAAAGGAAATGAGGATAAGAAAACATAATACTTAATTATTATCACAAAAATTCATTATTTATACATATAAGAAGAAGAATCAGAATATCTAATAACAACGACTTCTATGTATTTATTAGCAATTAACGAATCAAGATTTTCTGATAATCCGAACCTGAAAAGTCTTCTTGAAATATGAGCAAATCTTTTCTATATGCTATATATATATGTATATATTAAGATTTGAAGGTAACAGAACATAATCCTAAAATGAGCCTTAATTACTCTTTGGTTTTCTTGTATTTATTTATTCTGTATAATCTTTAATATCTTTTTTGAGAAGATGAAACATCATAAGATAATTCTCGTCGTCAATATTTAACGCCATTAATGACTGTAAAGACCTAATAGAAAATTATGGTTGATATATAAGGATTACTAGGATGACGTTGTATTAATAATGATCATTAAAGATTTTTGAAAGATTTCTATATGAAAATTTTGTCAAAAATCTAATTTTTATAATTAAAATTTTTAAAAACCAATTGAAATATAATTTGTTAAATAAGAAAAAAATTTTTTATTAGTAAAATTCAATTTAATTTCATATAAAAAATAAATTTTTTGTCAGAAAAAACAATAAGATTTACATAAAAAATATAGCAAAGTGAGAAAAAAAAAGTTTTCTGAGATATTTTAAAAATGGAAAAATCCATTTTTTTCCAGTGCTAATTGAGTGTCTTTCAATACTCATCTTGAAGTTAAATTAAATCTCGAATTTCAAATGCTCAACCTTAATTGAGTTAATTTGATTTGGAGTTTTCTCATTAGATCGAGATATATTCCTGAAGGATGATGATGATGACAAGAGTTTGGCGGCACACAAAAAAAAAAAAAATAAATAAATTGAAAAGTTTTCCCAACTTGCACAGTGTTTTTCTTCTATTTCTAATGTTAATAGCAAAAGAAGGACATCTTAATTTTGATGTCATTATTCGTATTTTTTTTTTTTATTATTTATTTTACTTCATCTTCACCTGAAATAAATTATCTCGAGAAGTTTACCTCAGCAGCTATGAGAAAAATTATATGCAAAACAAATTCAACATAAGTTAAAAAAAAAAAGATAAAAAAAGTATCTAATTCATTATATCCAATGGACAAGCGCTTCAGTTGGTTTACAATAAAAAATAAAATTCTTTTTTAATTTGTTATTTATTTAAGTAGATTCTACTTTTAAAATGTTTAAAATTATTATTTAAACTGTTCTTAAGTAGAAATGAGATTTTCAATTGAGTTTATTCATCAAAAGTTAGTTTTGCATATAGATAGGCGTATATGAAAATATATTTTTATTTAAAAAAAAATACACCATATAAATTTAGATATTAAGAATTATGAGGAAAATATATACATTTTATCTTATAACAAATAAGATATATTACATAAAATATCTTTTATCAATTTCTTGTTGAAGTTTGAAACAAAAATACCATTTAAAACAATTAAATATATTTCGAAATAATGAAACTATATTAAAGGAAAATATTTCCAACCAGATGTTATCTAAAAATATTCAATGGATCCGAAGATAAAGTTAGAGTTATCTTTATTTAAAAGTATATATACTTTATTTTAACCCCTGACAAAGTTATTAATTTTCTAAGGCCTTGTGTCTGTGTATATACATATATATGAACACCCCATAGTAAAGGTAATCACTTTTCAACCAGTTTCTAAAAAAAAAAGGCCTACTATATATTTTAGTATATTTTATGAAATTACTAACTATATCCATATATAGAACACACCTCAGGTGTATTTTCCAGAAAGTTTCTAATTGAAATGAAAGTCTACTGTTAACTTAATCAAAATATACCAGAAAACATAAAAGGACCTGAAAATAAAAAACCAACTGAAAAATGTATTTTCCAGGTACTACACATATCTAACATAATAAAAGGATATGTATCCAGAGCTTAAAAACTCAGTCTTGTATTTCTTTAATTGAATCGCATTCACTATATAAAATTTTCATGTTTATAATTTCTATATACTTAACTAAAAATTGAAGATCAAAGTAAATATTGTATTATTTAAGAAATGGTTTTCATAATGACCTTATATATACAAAAATCGGAAATATCTGTTTGTATAATGTTAAAAATGAAATTAAAAAAACATTAAAACATGATAATGTACAATGTACATAGGAAAAGTTTAAATTTTATAATAAGGCACATGTGAAAATCTTTTTGTTTTTCATTTTTGGAACAAAATGAAATTGGTTTTCAGTGGCAAGAAAAGCGAGTTGATTTTGTACATAACATATGTACAATACATATATTTACGTATATATATATATATATATATTCTTCCGGTATTTATTTTAGATATGTGATATGAGAAGACTAACTACAAGTCCCTATTCAGATTGTAGTATAGTGGCAATGAGGTTACTGTAATAGACAAAAGGATGTGTTGCAGAGAAAAGGGATATAATCATAAAACGTGACTTGAATTCGTGTTTAACGCGATTTCTAATCATATATGTGTACATATTACTTTTTAATACAAAAAAAAAATATGTAAAAGCAGTTTAATACTTGACAATGGGCTTACACCATAATGGTTTCTATATCCTTAATATCACGTTCATATAAAAATTATACTATAAAAATTAGAAGAAATGCTTATTTGAAAAAAAAAAAAAAAATAAATGTTAAAATGAAAATCGGAAAGAAACACTAAGATTATCTTTTTAGAAAAGAAAGTAGCGAAAATAGTTTCAACAAAGAAATAATTTAATTTTTCTATTATATAAAAACTTGTTTCGTAAAAAATGTTGATCCTTTAAAACCGAAAACATTATTCTTATTTTTCGTATATGGAAAAATTTTATTCAGTCTTTTGGTTTTTCCTTCAATTGTTTATTAAAGATCAAATCGAGTTAATGTCACGTAAAATTTTTCACTATATACTTTTTAACTTTTGAAAATAAAATTGAAAACTTTCAGCTGACGTATATTCACATTAAGTTTTCCACTTTTCGCAACACTTTTCTTTTTTTCTTTTCTTTTTGTCTGTGCTCATCTCGAATGCATTGCTCTTTTAGATACTATGCGAATTTCTTTCATCGTGCATTTTTACACGATATGCATCCATTTAGATGGGTTTTCTTTTGTCATGTTTCAAAACAAGCATAAGGATATAAAAGTTTTTAACTTGTTTGCCTGTCAGTAAAAATAAAATCAAATTTACCATTAAAAATCTTATTCAAATTGTTTCATGAACAGAAAGAAAAATATTCAGTAAATATATACTAAAAGTTTTAGAAAAGATGTTTTCATTTTTTTTTGTTTTGTTTTCATTTTGAAAAGTTAAAAACTAAATTAATTTTCCAAAATAATGAAATCTTTCCAAAAAATGTATTCTTTTAAAACACAAAAAAAAAATGATAAATAAGTTGCAAACAATAATTTTTTTGATCTTTCAGTTGAGGTGGGCCCCAAAATTGCAATTCTTAATAACAAATCTTTTTAAATTGTTATTCAAGTAATTGATAAGCATCATTAACGAAGTAAACTGATAGTACAACTTTCTCAGATAATTAAACATTAAATCATAAGAAAAAAAAAGAAAAAATATTCAAGAATATTAGAAGTTTTCTTGTGGCTTTTTACAAGACATTGATTGTTCGTATAAATACAAAAGAAAACCAATTTTCCTTGGAAAATCTCTGTATTCCTTGGAAGCAAAAATTTCCGATGAATTTTATCATCAACAAGTGGTTATACAAGGCTGACTTTTAGTTTAGTTGAACTTATATTTTCATGTCATATAATAGTCAATTTCCCTTGTCGTCTTAATTATGACAGAGAGAGTAAAGAACATTAGTATTGTTCGAGTATAGAACTTTTTGAAAAGGTGCATTGTCGATGGATTATTATATAAATGCCATTATCTAAAAATTTCAGAAGTGGTTTGAAAATATGAATATACATATCTATTTTCTGTATATACACTTAATTGGACGTCTTCAAAATTTCATTTCTATTATAAGAAAGTAATCTAAAGGTTATTAAAGATTATATTCTTATTAATATTTAAGAATTTGCCTTGAAAGTTTATAATTAAATTAAAGTGAACTTTTAAACTAGATTCAATAGGATTGATTTTTAATGTGGCTGTTTAGAATTATATACTTCATACGTCTTCGATGGTATTGTATTCCGGAAAATTAGTATCTTCATTTTTTAAGGATAGAGTTTATACATGAAACTTAATATTGCACTGTATTTTCAGGAATATTCCACGACTTTTCTTGATAAAAGAAAAGTCTGGAATTTTCCTGCAATAACACTACACAAATTCACTATTATTAAACACCACACAACTTTTAGAAACGTTAAGAATAAGCTTCTTGTCAAATAAAAACACGTTTACATGCCGGAAATTTCTCGAATTTAGAACAATGAGTATGTAAGAAAGAACAACATTCAAACGAGAAGTTTCTAGCAGGTACAGGATGAGACACTTTTACTATAAATACGGAAGGAAAGTGATGCAATCAAAATCAGTTCTAATCAGACAGTTGAAGTCCAAGCTTCGTCCGAGATTTGAAACGTGATTATTTATGGAAAGCGATTATAAGGGTGATTTGAATATAAAAATAAAAATAGTGATCTATTATTGAAAATAGTGACTGTGTATTTAAATGAACTGTGATAAATTAATTGTAATAATTAATTATTGATAAACAAATATTTTTAAGACAATTGTTAAAGCAGAAATAATTATAATAAAGTTTATACACTAAATTCACATAAATAAAAAGTGTTATCATTTTAATAACATCGAACCAAACGGGTAGCACGTCACAATATTTAGATTTAAAATTTGATCAAGAAGATGGAAAGGGCGTCCATAAAAGTTAATTTTTTACGTCCCTAAGTTCTTTCTTCGAGTGTGTCCTTCTGCTTTTATATTTATATAAAGGAAATATTGTAATAAACTGATATACTACATGTATACCATTTAACTGTAGCCTAATGATTTTAATTAGAGTAATACATTCACATACCAAAATGAATTTCAATATCGTTTGATAAATATAGTTTCTACTGGAACTCTTTGTCCATAATTGGGACACATGTTACCTACTCTCAAAGCATATGACAGTTATCATAAAATTTTATATTCAAAGAAACATTTTCACATAAAATATGATAAAATTTTATTTAAAACTTAAAAAAAAATAAAAACATATTTATTTCTTTTATTTTTGAATGCATCTAAATTTTAATTTTCAATTTCAATTAGAGTTAGTACAGCTTCAACTTTTAATTATTCATCATATTAAAAAGGAATAATGTCCAAAATAATATGTATATAGTGGTACAGGAAATCATCTCAAAGTTATATGTTTTGAAAGCCTTCCAAATGAATTATTTTCGTCATATGCAAATTTCTCATTCATATTTATTTCAAACGACATAACGAGTAATAAGGATATACTATTTTAAAACTTTATGTATATAATATATACATATATTTATGGAGGACCTTTTAATGGTATTAATTATGAATTCAGTTATGGTCCAGAGGGTGTTTATATAATTTTACTTTAACTTTGTTGTATGTTGGACACTTTCCTGTTTTATATTATTACCAAAAAAAAAAAACAGAATTATGAATAAAATATTATTTAATGATTTTGGTTACTACTTCATATATAATATAAATCAATAATCGGATTACTTACGTTCATTTTAAAAAATACTCATATTAATATTAATAAGTAGCAAGAATTTGTGTACGTATTGAAATGTAAGTTTTAATTTTAAATAATAATAATCATACGAAGGGTGACATTTAAGTTTGGGGATTAGATGATGGGGTAAGGTCATGAGATTGTATACTACTCGTATATCAGAGATTTAATCAAAAACAAGAGTACAATCCGCTATCAATGAAGTTAAAGAATGGTTACAATTAAATAATTTTATCAAGAAAACAAACCAAAGTCTTATCATAGTCTATCTGGTGTTTGAATTTTTTCAAAGCATATTAGTTGCTCAGAAATTCAGTATACTGTGTAAATATTGTATTATTCTATGAATTCATTTGTTATTTCTTATTTCTAAAAAACGTTCCAATAATAATTTAATAATATCAAATATGTAAAAACATATGGGGTTTACATAATCTACTTGAAGTCGAGATAAATCCTAAAATCGGCCAACTAAACCTTGATCGACTTCAATCGGACTTGAGTCGATCCGATCTCAACAATTTTTTTGATCGACTTTGAATTTGTATGTAAACCCAGATGGAGTTCAAATCGACTTGAAAATTTAAAATAGAGTATGTACAGAGGCGAAACATAATCTGTGTAACACATCAAAATAGTCATGGTTAAGTAAGGAATCAAAAGTTATATCGATTTATGCATGTCCGTCCGTCCATCCACCGTACACATGATAACTCAAAAATATGTTATCCGATTTTGTTGAAATGAATGTGAGTTGGTTAACTGGATTTGCATTGCAGCAAAATTGACCGAGGGGAGCGAAGTTATTAAGCAAAAACCAGGGTGACCATAAAGTTTTGTCGTTTTTTATACGGTTTTTGGGGTTTAATTGGTCAATTTGAGAAGCAATTTTGTTTAAATTAATTACGTTAGTTAACTACATAAATAAACGGCACCATGTTAAATTTCAGTAAAATCGGTCCAAGGAGAAGGAAATAATCCTAAGAGAAAATAAGCCTATTCATAAAGTTTTTTTGATGAACTTTAAAAACTAATACACCGATTTGAATAAAATTTGCAGATTATGCAGATTATGCTATTAGGGTCTAGGCTACGTACAAATAAGGGCAAATTTTGAAAAGGGGAAACAAATTTATGAAGAAAAATCTTAAAATATTGTTAGTTTTGACAATTTTTCTGTCCTATTTCTGCCATAGGGCATCATAAAATCAGCTATAGACCGATTTTCAGTTACTATATGTTTTTTAAACTAGCTTTATTTTATATCATATAATGAACTCGATAAATCTGAATTGCTTTAATTAAGAGTTATATAAATTTAATTGGACTAATCTTAGTGTTATCGGAAGAACATGTTTTTATAACTTTTCAGATTTGTTGCATTAACTTTGTAATTTTTATATAAATCAAAAAAAAATCCTGAAGTCATAACCTCATGCTTCAATGAAAGAACTTAAAGCCTGCCCCTCGTACTAATAATAAATAATTAAGCTTTCTCATCGCATTCCAAGACTATTATTTGATAACTATTAAAATGAAATATTTAGTTACATATCAAATTGCAAGCAATTATATTTAGTTAGTTAATATTAAGTATTTAGTTTCCCGAAATGAAATCATGAGAAGAAAATTCACTATGAATGATGATGTATGATTAGGTAAATCTCTAGAATTGAAATTTTAGTACTTATATAATATATGTATAGTTCTGGGTATTAATTCTTGCCCATTAGTTATTTGATTCTTTGAAGTGTACTCAAATTTATATTGTAGTAACAAATTTGGAAATGAAATGGAAGGGTATTCAAGTGTCTGTATAGAATAAGGTAAAATTGTTATAGAATTCTATAGGATTTATTTTAATTATTACATGTTATATAATATCTTTTTATTTCTTCAAAATTTTGATATAGTAAAATGATTTATGAAGAAAGTTGTTTAAAGAATAAATAAAAGTTTTTTTTTTCTTTAGATAAATAATAATGTTGGTATATTACTTGAAAAAGGGTAATTATACAAGCCACATTCTTATGTTTTTTTTTTGCATCTCATAAAGAAAACACCTGAACCTAGAGAATTAAAAGGAATGATATACATCCATAGTTTTCTTTTTTATTATATCTTCTACTTAGAAGTTTTCAGATATTAATATTATTATTATAGCTTATACAAATATTTATACATATGTGTTCATTTTTTTTTATCTGTTCAGTATTATACATTTTCATACGTGCCCTGTTCAGGATCATAAAGGAGTAAATGTCTTTTAAATGTTTTATTCATTGCTGTAATTTGTCCTGAAGTTTTCGTTTTCTTTTTTTTTTTTTGCTGGTACCATCGAAATGGTGTTCGCACTAACACTTGACTATGCACATTTATGGGAATGAGCTTCAAAAATCTTTTATGCATGCATGAGAACGTACTATATGGAATACACACAAATCTTTCTTTACATGTTTCTTTTACAGAAATTTGAAAGGACACTATTCAAAAAGACTTTTTTGATAATTGTATTGGTCAAACACGATTTTAAAGTAATTATCTTAGAAATATGTTCGTGATCATGAGCCATGAGCGGTCTAGTACAAATTGCGGTCTTTGGTACCCATGTATTAACAAAATTCACGTTTTTACCACACTTCAAAAATTAGGCAGCACTACTTTTTTGTAGTAATTACTGGGAAACCACTTTATTCTTACCTAACCTTTTGATATAGCATTTACATAACATATTGCATCATTAAATTATTTAAGTTTATTAGCTCACAATATTTAAACAATTATTCATCTAATCAGCCAAACGTAGTGCTATCAATTGGATTTGATCATTTCTGGCCTTAAGAAGTGAAAAAGGGTATTTTTATCTTCAAATTTATAGTTTTCAGCATTATTTCTACACGGTTTTTAAACTAAAATATAAGACCATTGTAGCCGGCCAATTTGCTGAGCCTGTTGAGAGCTGCTTCAGTAATTCGCTAATGGTTTCCAGAAATTTTCCTCTAGCAATTAGTGCAAGATCATCAGCGTATGCTACCTACTTACCTATAATGAGGTTAATCCATTTTCAATGTATTTTACAAATTTTTTAAATTTGTTTTTGTGTTTTGCTTTTACGATAGTGTACATCACGCAATAAACCTTGAAAAAGTTTAAATAAAGTAGACGAAACGTTGGCAGTAATTAAAAGGTGTTTTAATTACTATAATAAGGTCCTAAATCCAGCTAAATTAAATTTATTCCTAAAATATTGGTTTTTATTTCATTTTACTTGGTTTTTGGACTTACCCTTTTTTTTACACGAATTTCTGAGGAACATATCTACCGTATAAAAAAAGAGTTGGGTGTATTATTCTTCGAATATATATACAGGTAGTATATAGGGTATGTGTTCAACTCTACTATATATTATAATATTCTATCATAAATCTCTCTGTTGTGCGAGTATTCTATTTTTTGTGATACAATTGTGTTACTTTTGAATGAAAATAATATTAAGGTATAAGGTGGAAACATTTAAAGTTGAGTTTTGTTGGATTTCTTTTTTTCTTCTAGCCCCTATATATTTCAGGATGTTTCAGTTTTAATGTTTTTTTATTATACCATCATGAAATATGATTTAGTGTCCAGTACAAAAAATTATTATTTATTTTTTTCATTGTATTTAATATAATATTTAGTATATACACAAGAAAAGAGAGATTATCTCATAAAAAAAATATATAAATTGTTTTGATATTTTGGTATCAACGAATTTTTAAAAAAAAAATAAAAATCAAATAAATTTCAACTAGATTTCCATTCCCTTAGGATTTTATATTTATATATCTCCCCAAAAACATTTTGTATAAATTGATTTAAAAAATGACGATTTTTTATCATATGTGAAACATGTGATCTGCAAAATTGAGAAAAGAGTAGAGTGAACTTTCTCCATTAACCCTTTGTGGCCCACATTTTTCATTTTATTCTACCAGATCTATAAAAATTACACAATTCTATGAAAAGTATGATTTACTAACGTCTAAATTTGCAATCAGAGCTTAAGTCAAGTTAAGATAGATTTTAAACTTAAGTTCTACTTAAGTTTTTGATGCATAATATATAACAGAATCTGGCTTAGGCTTAAGCTGAGCTTAAGCCATCACTGTAAAATCGGCCCTAAGACGAAAATTAAATCTAAATAATTTTAAAATTGTGAATTTTTATTTGTAAATTGAAAATTGTGAATGATTTGTTGAAAATGGTGAAACAAAATAGTTTTCTTTTATACAAATTTGCATAATTATTTCTTTAAAAAATTAAATTAATATCTAACTTTGAAAATAATTAGAATATGGCAGAGAAACCTTTTCAAGTGTTGGAATAAATACAAACATTTCATAATATTTTGGCTGTCAAATTCGAGAAAAACTGAAGTTGTCAAGTTGTTATAATTCGTTTTGTAACTTACCCCCTTATTCTGAACGCAGTCATAACAAGTTCTGACTGGCATAAAATGACGTCATTGTCATAACTTTTTTTTTAATACTATTTGGTATTCTGGCGCGCTCATAACTAACAACTGCCATAAAAAAATATCATAAGTTCTGACCGACAATATTTTACATCACAACGGAATTTTATATGGGTTCTCTGAGTGATTCAATTGATAAATATGGAATAATTTCCACCATTCTTTTCAACACACAAATAATTTTACACCGATAGAAAAATTTCAAACCCATACAAACATTTTCGAGACTATTTCTCAAATAACCACGAAAGCTCGCTCAAATTATACCAGTTTTAAAGTGTTATAAATTCATATTTTGGACATATTATGACCCGTTCGCCAGAATACGAATTTTCGTAGCAGTCATAATTTCAGTCAGAATATTATTGTCATAAATATTTCTGACCGCAAAACTGTCACAATGCCAGAATAAGCATGTTAAGCTCAAATTAAACTTCAAACTGAATTTAAGCTCTCACTGTGAAATTGAGTATATGTTTAATTAATTTCCAATTACATTTAAAATAAATAAATATCACAAAAAAAAAATGGCGTAAAATGAAATAAGACCCACGGGAATAAAATCGATGTCGGGCCAAAACAAGACCACAAAGAGTTAGATGCTTCTGTCTCGTTATTACTTGAATGTGAAACATCAACAAAATTCAGTTCTTTAATCATTACTTGCTTTTGACTTAAGATTATATTCACAGTGAGCTCAAAAGGATAATAAAACCCTCAAATAAAAAGCCTAATAAGTTGGTTTTAGGTTATCGCAACAGGATTGTCACAATCCCCAGACACTTACTGAATTGAAAATTTTCGGTCAATCGGAAGGAAAAAACTCTAAGGAGAGCAAATAAAATCAAAAAAAGATTTCAAAATTTAAAAATTTCAACAAAAATGTTTGAAGGGACTTTGTTGTCGACCTCGCGGAAAAAATGGCTTAAAATTTTAGTAAATATACGAGCCAATAACAAAGGGCAACGAAACTTGAAATTATTCCGAAATAAATAGAAAGTTGTACTTTAAACTAAAAATAAAGCCATTTTTCAAAAATGTTAAATTTTACTGATTTTTTTTGATGAACACGTATATCCTTAAAACATATTCTATTTCCACATTCATCGATAAAATTGAAATTGAACATAAAATTGTTATGTTGACATAAAACTGCAGTTTTTTTTTAAAAAAAATAGTTTATTATTAAAAATTCCGGCAACAAATACATACAGAGCTCGTGGTACTTTTAACACGAATTTCATTTGACAAGAATTTATACCTTTGTATACTATACAATGCCAGTACACAAAAGGCGATTTATTAAAAATTCATCAAAACTAATAAACTAAACTATAGAATATAGATATAAATACCTTTTAAATTTCATATTCCTTTGAATTTTCATTTTATAAAGGATTTGCTAAAAGGCAAAAACAGGATATAAACAAAATTTCATAAAGTAAAAATTTCTATTAGTTTTGTTTAATTAAATTTTTGTTTTTAACAAAAAATTTAAAAAAAACAAAGACGACATAAAAGATATAAGAATTTGTAAACAGCAAGTGGTCTATTTATTAAAGGTATATATTTACCAGAGATTACTATATTTGGCACTTGTACTTGCCTTTTCAATAATATAGATCTTTCCATAGGAAGATAAGACACTATTGGTGCAATTTCTGCACATTGCCCTGCTTCGGATCAAAGCAGAATATAAAAAAAACGATAAGGAAAAAGCGAAACAAAAAACTTTGGTAGCATATATTCAAACCATTAGACCTCGAACTCAAAAAAATCTCAATTTGTAAATAAATTGTGCAGAAAATAGTTGGAGGTAGTAATAACAATTTAAGAAAATGGTAATTTACAAAAAGTATGAATCGATTTGAAAGGTTTTTCAATTTATACTTTTCATATATTCAAACAAAAACTATCATAATCATCATGAGGACAATATTCAAGTATCAAAAACACAAAATGGAGCCAACTAAAAAAGAAATGGAACAGGAATTTTTTGGTCCAAGTAAAAGGTAGTGTATGTTGTTGTTGTATTCAATGTAAAATTTTGCTCTGGTCTGAAGCAACTTGTGCAAAAAACACAGCTAATGTAACCAACTTAAGAATGGCACCATTTTTACTGTACAAAATAAGAATGGTTAGTCTGCATAACACCAAAGTATCTGAAATTATATGTCTACAGTATTCGTTTGCCGGAAATTTGGTATCATTTCAAGGATGATCAAGGAAAAATTGTATGTAAAATGATGGTTACCATATTTGGACGATAAATTCGGTCAACCTATTTATTCTTATACTTTCATCTGCAATACAAATAAGATTAGGTACTACATACTGGTTTGTTTTCAAATAATTCAATTGAAACTATAAGTGTGTTTTTTTGAGAAAAATAAGCACGGTTATATACATTTTATACGGGCTTATTTAAGGAATGTATAATATCGAGGTTTAATTTAACGAAAGTTATTTAGTTCATCTTTTATGCATAAAAGAGTAATCGGCTATGTAACTTAGAACTCTAATATGAAATATCAAGCATAATTGTTATCATGTAAATATGTAGGAAGATTTTTAAATATTAGGCAGTGGCACTAACTCACCCATAAATTTTAGCAGATATTTTAAAAAAAGCGACAAAATGCATATTTAAGGTTCCTTCAGACATTCTATTTTATCATATTGTGACGTGCTACCCGTTCGGTTCGATGTTATGAAAATGGTAACACTTTTTATTTATGTGAATTTAGTGTATAAACTTTATTTATAATTATTTCTGCGTTAACAATTAGTCTTAAAAATATTTGTCTATCAATAATTTAATTATTACAAATTGTTTATCACAGTTTATAAAAATACACAATCACTATTTCAATAATTGATCAAAATTTCACTTTTGTATTCAAAGTCACTCTCCTAATCGCTTCCACAAATAATCACGTTTCAAATCTCGGACGAAGTTTAGACTTCAACTGTTTTATTAAAACATCTGATTTTACCACTTTTCTCCCGTATTTATAGTAAAAGTGGTTTATCCTGCACCTGCTAGAAACTTCTCGTTTCAACGTTGTTCTTTCTTACATACTCATTGTTTTAAACTCGAGAAATTTCCTGCATGTAAACGTGTTTTTCATTATTTGACAAGAAGCTTATTCTAAAAGTTGTGATTTTGTGAAAGTGTTTTTGCAGGAAAATTCCAGACCTTTCTTTTATCAAGAAAAGTCGTGGAATATTTCCTGAAAATTCAGTGCAATATGTTTTCCCATCAATTTGTTTAGATATGTTTAGAGACATTTCTAAGGTTACCAAATGCATAAACTTTGTCGTATGTCGTTATACAAATGTGTTTCCTATAAGTTCATGCTAATTGAACATTTTTGACAGAATTTATCCAGAGACATAGACACATGACGGATAGTCTAAAGGCATCTCAACTGTTTTTTGGTATGTTTGACAATGAATATTTCTCCTATGAAAAATGAGATAAGTTGCCAATAATATTTTCCCCGTGTAATTTTTGCATTTTTATGAAATAACAATGAATCTAAGAGAATACTGCTTGTAAATATAATTAATAATAATTATAATGCATTTTATATTTCATTCTATTGTATTTGAATTATTTCTTTAATTAATCAGTTATTAAAAACGTTCTTTTCTTATGTCTAAGAAAAATATTTCAGAAAATTCTTTTATAGTCGTACCTATATAAAATTTTCTTTCTGTAGATTTAATTATTAAAATTCTAATTATAAATTGCATTTATGATAATAAAATATTATAGTTAATTTAAAATTTCATATATGATTATCTTTGATATATGAAAATTCATTAAATTTTTCAACAAAGTTTAGTTAGATAAATTTTTATATTCAAAACATACATTAAAACGATCCTTAGTATTAAAACGAGTATATACAATACATATAGCTTTATACTAGGAGCACACATAGGGTATTCATGCCATTGTTTAAAGAATATCATCGACTATACCGTATATGCGTCAACCAATACTAGCTTAATACCACCATTAGAAGTACGTAGCATAAATATGGCTATGAAATTCGAAAATGTACGTGGTTTATAATTTTTTCGGCCACATTGAAATATATTCTTTACTGATTGCCGTGCCATTTTATTGAAATGGAAAATATGAAATCGAATATTGGAGCTGAACTGAGCAATTGGCAAATTTTTTATACTTCGTTTTGAAAGCATTATTTCTATAAAAACATTGATTAAAGTAGGACTCAGATTGATCAGTTTTCCATCAGCTTTTGAACAACTGAGAGAAAACTGACTAGTATGAATATATGATGGTTTGTTAGTCAAATTCAATATTTATTCTAAATTTTCGTGAACAATCAGCTTTCTACCAAACACGTACACAACTGACAGTCATAAATGATCCATGTGAGGCCTACTTAAAAGACTCAAAATTCGATCGGCAGATGAAATGGTGATACCATGTTTAATATGTGTGTCAATGCTTTTCTACACCATGTTGCAAGCTATACTTTAGTAAAGACACGGAGGTATGAATACCCTCCTATATATAGTTCTAGTATTAGCTCAGTTAATAAAAAAATTAAATCGATTAAAGTAAGTTTTGTGGTCTTTTTACAAAAACCAAAAGATATAATAATAATTTTCATTTATAATTAACTTCATATGTGTGTATCACCAAACAAATTTATTAAAAAAAAAAAAATTCATTATCAAAATTATATGAACACGCGAGATAATTAATTAAATTATATTCTCTGAAGTAGGTTAACTTGAAATAATATGAATAATAATCATAAATGTTGAAGAGTGTATAAGTACATCATCGTATTCACAAAGTTTATACCAATAAAATTGCATATATATTTTTGTTTGAACAGTAACCGCTGTATATTGTACTTAAAAATGGGTTTTCGAGAGGACACTTTAGTAAATTATCTTTTATGTGGTAATTGTATCAAAATATACACATTTATGTAAATATTTTCATTTTCAAATTTAACATATATTATTGAAAAATTAAAATAATAAGAATTATCAAAGACACAAACCATTCACTAATCGCGGGTGGTAGTACGTAACTTGTTTGAGTCATATCCAAATCCAAGCTAAAGTTGAAACGACTTACCGTTTAGTCGAATCAAAACTGTGAAACAAATTAATGTGCTAATAGCCCTTGTGTTTATTATTGATTATTTTTTATTGTCATAACTTACAGAAAAACGAAAATTATTAATAATTGCAAAAAAAAATAACAGATGTAAAAAAAAAAACAAATAAAAATACTTAAGTGTTAATCTGTAAATGGAAAAGATTTTACTGATCATCAAAAATAATATGTGTACAAGAAATTTATATTACCTCAATAAAAGTGGTTAACAAGGGATTATTTGTTGCCAAAAAAGTAAGTAAGAAAATCAATCTGAATCCATCTGGTTTGATTGATTGGTGATTGATTGATTGATTAATTTAACACGATGCGACGACTACGAAAATTCATCTGCAAATGAATTAAAGTACAAACAAAAACAAGACAAAAATCAGTAAAAATTTCTAAAAGAAGTTCCTTTTTAATGTTGTCATTAATAAAATAGAATATTTTATGTTTAAATTAAGAAGTTTAAAGGGGAAGTATGAGCATTAAGAAAATCCAGATGTAAACCATTTGCCACTTTTACGTAGCAAGCAACAAAGTCAAAATATTTATTGAAAAGCCTGCTTGTAAATATGTCTTTTCCATTTATCGGTTCATGTCCTTGCTACTTAAGTGATTACAAGTGGAAAGCTACTATTATAAGTTTCAATAAAGTATGAAAAAGACGAAGAAAACAAATACCTAAAAGTTTACGAAACTAATTAGAAATTTTTATTTTTTGAATTGCATTTTCGAATAAAAATAAATTCTCATGCCTTTATTACTTTAATCAAAGTGTAGGTAAATATAAATTTCGAAAACTTAAAGATTAAAAAATCGACCAATTAGAGCAAAGTAGCAACAATTACATTGAGTTAAGCAACTTATATCTTGACTCTAATTAATTTTCGAATAACTTTTCTGGTGTTTGTGTATTCGGATATGATTATGCATTGGCACGTCGATATATATTTATATACATGGTTTGTACATGGTTTACGCATGCATGCAAAATAGAAATTAACACGGTATGGATAGCAAGCTTCTATACTTTATATTAATCATATTTCGCCTGAAACAAACTAAATTTCTCCCTCTGCAAGGATATTCGTCGTCAGTGTTTGTAAAAAAAATATGTACATGAATTTTTATATCAAACAGTTTTTTTTACAATACTGATAATGAGATATGTATATTGTTTGAACACCGAAAATGAATGACCAAACATTGGGCACTCTGTTTATTGCATACGTTGTGATCACAGTATGCAGTCGCATTAAAAAAGGACAAACGTGTTACTTAGGTATGTAATGGCCAGAGCTTCAAGGATGTCCCAAAGCTTAGGCTTTATAACAGCACTAAGAGTACAAATTAAATGATTTTAGGGTGATAATAGTTGATGTATTTAACCCTTTTGATTCTAGGCAGAATCCATCACTTTGATTCATCTCCGAAATAGGGGTTATTGCAGCTTCGATTATCTGACGTTTAATAATTCAAAGTTGCACTGAAGGTGTTGGACGCTTTCTTCGACAAAAATACACAATATAGTTTTATTACACAATCTTAGATTCTCAGACTTGTAAATATAGAATTTGTTCATCTGTAGCAAAATCAAAATTAGTAAATAAAATTTCCATGTTCAATTTTTTAAGAACAAGATAAAATATGTACTTAAAATTTTCACTTTAATAATATTAATTTAAAGCTTTAAATTAACAAAAAAAAAGCAAAAAAAAAAAAATTGTTCATCCAATTATCGCATCGAAAAGAAAACTTCTTTTATATTGATATAAAAGAAAATAGACATGACCAGACTTTTCCACCGAATCTTAAAAGTAAAATGAAAAAATCTGATTTCTGAGAACATGAAATGAAGAATACTTCTTCATATTTTTCTTAGGTAGAATTTCACAAATCAATTAAGATCTTTCCCATTGAGATGTCACTAACGATGAACACTCATTATACTTTCGTGGTTAATTGTTCGAAATTAATTAATTTACTATATAGATTTTCAAATAACAACAACAACAAGAAAAACAGGATGTTTCATCAGCAAAAAGAAAAATATAATTAACTATTTAAAAAAAAAATACTTGAAGTACTATACCATACCATACTCGTACATATCTGTATATATATATAGAAAACATACTTTAAAATAAAAGTATTTAAACTTATTCATTTGTAATTAGTTAATTGGTATTCTTTTCAAGTAAATTAAATCTTTTAAGGAACAACAAATGTCATACATTTATGGTACTTTGAAGTTGACTCTGTTTAAAGAAGTATGAACATGATATTCTGTACTATTTTATATGCGGTACAATGAATCTATCTATATATACGTTTAGTATATTGTATTTTTAGTATACCATAGTATAACAAACAAGAGTAAAATTCCCAAAGGGCTAATAATTTCAAAATTGTATATATAATTCACGTATGTCCAGTATATAATAGATCTCTTCAGGTTTTTATGGCTTTTATATTCTAACATCTTTGTTCTACGAAACTATTTTATATGCTGTTCTGAAAATTTCGTTAACTTTTGCGTTTGATTGATAAACATACACAATATATACTCTCTATGGGTGAAAATTTGTTATTCGTTATAGTAGCTCTCGTCATTGTTTGTTATTCTATTATTCAAGTATCACCAAAACGAAAACCTCTAAATTTTCATTTCATAACATTTATGATTTTCATGGAAAACACATAACAACAACTAAAAAAAAAAAAAAGATGACCAAAAGAAAAACTTTTATTGAAATCAAGAATATTTTCCAGTCTTTTTTTTTTTTTGGATGGGAAAATCCATTATTCATGATGGACGCAATAAAAATTTTCCAATGTTATTTTGATTGAAAGAAAATATTTTCATGTGAGTTTGTACTAAAATACATATCCTTTTTGAAAAATAAGATCATAATTATTTTATATGTTTCTCTCAAAACAACCAAAAAAAAAAAACGAAGGAAATTTTATATACCTTTCATGTCCTTTGATGATATTTTTATTTGATTTTATGCCTGATTTTTTTAATTTTGAAAGACAACATGATACATATGAATATGTAATATCGTATTCTTTTTGATATCTACAAAAGGAATAATACAAAATTTATCAACGACAATAAACCATATCGTACGTTTTTTAGAAAGATCCAAACGGGCGCACAGACATTATTGGATGTTATTTCTATATAGTACAATTATTTTACATTCAAAGGAAATATTTGGAAAGGAATTCGAAAAGTGTAAACTACCCAAGTTACATTTTCTCATATTGTGCAGCGATTTAGCAATTATTTAGCAGTAATATTTTTAATTGTTTTAATGTTACTTGAATAATAGTTGAATGCTTGTAATGCTTTAGACAGATCTCTGATTTTAATTACAATAATTTTTTTTAATGATATTTCTGGATGACCCATGACACATCTTCCTTTTTTCACAATGATCATTATTCTTGTCATTTCAAAAGGTTCAAAAAGTTACTATTTTGTTTATAGTTTTCAAAATAGAATGTTTATTCATTTTGTTTCAATAAAATTAATTTTTTTAAATTGTTTTTAATAAATTTTAAGGAATTTTTAGAATAATAAATATTTTTCCTCCTTTTAAGTTTATGTGAAAGATGAAAACATGTCAAAATCACATGCATTTTTTAAAATGTTCAAATGTAGATGGCCCTGTAAACAGTGTGAACCAACAATTTGCAACCTCTTGACTATTTCATTTGATAATTAAAACAATAATGATGCTTGAAATAGATACTTAAAATTTATCATTATTATATAAATAAAGGTCATTATCGAGTTTCAATGACCGATTGGGCAATAATGATCATTAAAATCAGAGATCTGTCTAGGATATAATTTGAGAAAAATTTAATTATTACTTTTCGTCCGTGTAGGAAAATGAGAAGAAAAAATTATTACTCTATATCAAATTGATCGTGAATATTTATTGATATTATAATATTTATGAAATATGCACAATATATTGCCTTTTCATTTTAAAAAGAAAAATGAAATATATTTTTGAAAGTGAAATGATTACCTTTTCAAGCATAAATTTTATTATTCAAAAAAAGGACTTTCTGAAACACGGAATTGTTTTATATGTTTTCAAAAACCCTTTTACAATTTTCCATATAACGAATATAATAAGGTTTTCTTTGTCATATGAGCCTAAATGCCAGAACTGAAGAACTGATCTGAACATATAGAAAACTACGTCGTTGATATCAAACAAATCGTATTTTTTTATAAAGATTATATTATTATATATTATTTTCCTTTAAAATGGGATGTATACATTATTTAGAACCTACTCCTTCCACTAAGCTAACATTAGATAATATACGACGTAGTTATATTTAAACAACAAAAATGGGCATACATACAACCTGTATACTTTAAAAAACTATCGGTAGTATCCTTTTCTATACTCATCAGTTGTGTTTTTTTGGGAAAAATAAGCGCAAATCTCATGCATTTTATACGCGCTTATTTAACGATGTATAAAATCGGTATTTACTTTAACGACGCGACTTAGTATATATCTATCAGATGGTAGATGGCGCAATTGTTTTGATATTATAGTTTTTGAAATTAACAGAAAATTGGTTTGAATTTTGAAATTTTAATTATTTTTTCTATTATTTTTATTACTATTGGTTTTATTTGGTTAAAAGAATACTTCAAAGAGCCGTCGCCCAAAATATTATTTGTTTTCATTTCACTATTTGTCTAAAAAAAAGAATTTAAAATTTTTCCTAACTTCAAAACTTCAGTATTATCAAAAAATTACAGTCGTAGCAAGATTCGAAATTAAAAGTTATATGAACATAGATTAGAAAATGTTGAGAAAATGAACGAGTGGCCGATACAAATTCCCAAAAAAAACACAGCTAACATCTCTAAATATCCTTATTGAAATTTTAGAACAACTAACTTATAAAAGTATTATCTTCCTTTTTCTTCAGTGGTTAGCCAAATAACGTAAAAAAGGAAAAATAAAAAAATTCCAAAGATTCTAAATACAAATATTTGTAATTGTTCAGGTAAGCTTAAAACTGAAGCATCATTTAAAATTCTGCTTGATCTTTTAACATTATTATAAAATAAACTACTATTGTATAATAAAAGGTGTTCAAAAAAAGAACACCCGATGATAATAGAACATGAGTCCGCACACAAATGGTGAAATTTTTCTTTAATGAAAATTATAAAAGTACGAGGATATAGTCATTGAGATTATCCTTGTTTTACACCGTAAAATGTTAGAGATTTAAGTTATGTGTATGCACTTTGATCTTTCCCAGGAGCCAAAATCATATATACATATTTTATATACCCTATATATATCTATATAGATACTTTATAGTATAAGCAAAAGTGTCAAATGCAATTAACACTTTAATCCGTCATTTTCATTCTCTTTCAAAAGGAATTTTTAATGAACTGAGATCTTCTTGCCATTAGTCTCAGGTAAATATTTGCATAATAAAATTGTCGTTATATAAAATGCATAAGCATATATAACGAGGTGTATTAAATTGAAAATTCTCTAAAGTACACGATTTTTATATAATCTGAAATTATTTTAGTTAATATTATTATTTAAAAAATAAAGCGTTCTTCGTTCGTATATAAAATTATGTATACATTTGTTGAAATAGCCATATATACTCGTATATTAGCCATACATAATTGAAGTAACTCCCATCCTTATAGAAAATAATAAAACCTTAACTATATACTACCTTTTTGTGGAGTCTATTTGATATGCTTTTGTGTACTGTTTTTGTGGTTCTATGCATTTTTAATTATCCGGAAGGACCCAAAAAGCTTACAATTAAACATTCAAAGTTTTGAGAAGGGATTTTATGTTATGGGTAGTATCCGGAACTATGTGGTGAATGTCATTATAAATAAGGTTATATATCTAAAGCATTTTAGCTTCATCTTAATATTTATAAAAATTCATAAATTTCATGATTTATTTGTTTTACTGATATTATAAATCTATTGGGTATAGGAATTTAAAATTATCGTTTTCTAATAATTCCGTAAGTAATATTACTTGCTTGCTAGTTAAAATGGCAACACAATTTGAAGTACTAGGTCTGTTTTATTTGCCACTTGCTCTGGGGTAGACAAATTTTTATATTGAAAACAAAAACAACAAAAGTGCGAATCCTACACTACGTTCAGAGCATGTGTAACTATTACACCCTAATTAGTTCAGTTTTCTACCATAAAAAGTGTATTAGCTAAAAGCTGCTCATATCATTACAATATGGCTGCTTAGCAGCGCTACAAACATTCGAATTAAAGCTTTCTCTTACTCCTGCTCGTTTTATTTGCCACTTACCCTGCTCCAGGGTAGGGTATGTCAAATAAAACAGACCTATTGTCTATCAATAAACTTGAATATTTCGTATTTTTATCTGAAGTGTAAACAACACAGCTTTTTTACTGAATTGAAAATGTCACCTTTTATGATAACAAAAGAGCATTTGAGGGAAGCATTTACTTTCTTGCTTCAATCTAAAGAAAAGTGATATTGCTTGTGGAAGCGTCTGGTGAATATGGCTTACCTGAACCAAAATACAGAGTATGGCTTCGACAATTTAAAGGTAGGAATTTTAGTATAGAATGAAAAGAGCGTATAGGACAGCCAAACAAATTTCAAGATGAAGAATTGGAATTACAATTGTTAGGAACATTAAACGCTGATACGATCCTCTGCTGAAAAACATCTACATACAATGCGAATACTTGAAATTCATTCAAATCGATGACTTCTAATTCCCATACTCAATATAACAGATTTCAAGAAAATATTAAATAAACGCGTAATTCGAGATACGTATAGGACTTTTGTTTCGGATGAAATTTCTTTCATTTTCATAATAAAAAAGAAAAGTGCAAAATAATTTTTACAAAAATATTCTTTTTGAAATAAAATGTAAATTAATTAAGAATTTACAAAATTCAAATTCCTTTAAGATGTTAATTTGAATAATCTTAACATATTATAAAATGTAAATTATTTTCTTTTCAAAGAATTATAAGATTTCCGGAGAAATTATGTTAACATAAATCAAATTATGTATTATGATTTTGAATTATTAAATATTTCAATTATTATTAATTCAAAGTAGTCATATTTTTACTAACTGAATTTGTGGTTGAAGATTTATGTAATAAATTTTTGACTTAAAGTTTGTACATGTATTTATATTGTAATGTAGGTGTTATTTAACCAAGTCTATCCTGTGCGGACTCTAAAAGCCGATTGAATTCTTATTAGATTCGCGTAGCTGATAAGATCTTCGGCCAGATAGATTTTTCAAATAACTGGCGTCACAGTGGCTAGGTCTATACACAGAAAAACCCGAAAGCTCTTGGATAGTTCTGACAACTGAATTTTAGTTGTGAGATATGAAAACTCAGTTGTGAAAATTTAATTTTAGTTGTCATAACTGAGTTTTCAGTTCTCACATTTGAGTTTGTAATTCTCACACTAAAAAGTTAGTTATTACAATAAAAAAAAGTCAGTTAACATAATAAAAAATTTAGTTGCAAGAACTAAGCAAAAGCTTTGTGATTTTTCTGTGTGTAAGTAGGCTTTTTAGAAAAGACCGGGTATTCAAACAAAAAATGTTTTGGCAACACAACTTTCTTCTGGAAGAATATCCAAATTCTGCTACCCCTATTCTCTAATATTGGCGACGATCTATAAAATTCCAATTGCTTTAATGGTTGACATGTTAAATTTTGGCACCTGTGAAATTGCGGTGGGATAAAATGTTCACACAAGTTTTGTGCAAAACCCTAATAAGATCAGACTACCGAATAGTTAGTTTGGACAAGTAAAATATTTTGAGAACAATATTATTATTAGTTTTTAATTTTTTTTTTCTTGGAATAGAAATAAATTCTTGAACCAGAAATAATATTAAATGAATATCAGAATCAAAGCGAAACTAATTAAACTTATTTATTTCAACTATTTCACCTGGAGATATTATTTTAATAGTTTTAAACTTCTATGGAACTAATTTGAGTAATTCTCATCAAATGAAATTAGTTTTTCTCATATACTAATTTCAAATAATACCTAAACCTTGTACATAGTTTTATTAAAAATACCATAGAATACATACTATATATGTATATAATACAAAATAATATCAAACAGAAGTACATATGTTCATAAAGTTGACTAAATATACTGAAATTCCGGAGTTCACAAAATCATCCATCCTTTATTATAGCACTAATAAATAATGGTCACCATATCACCACATACAATTTGGTATTTGTCATTTGTGTTTGATGAATTTCTAGTATTTTATCGAAAATCAAAATCAAATAGCTAACAAATAAGTGACTTTTCCAGAAGGATATAAAACAATGTTTTCTGATTTGTCAAATTAATTGGATTATTTGTAATGTTTTGGAAAAACCGATAATCATGTATAATTAAGCATTTATATATATATATATATACATATATAATTTCGGGTATTAATGAATCGATTTATGATTTTCAATTGAAATTTATATGGTATATATTCTATTTCAAATTTAAAAAGCCAACACAAACATTAAAATAATAATAATGTATTCTCATTTGATATCAAATAACTTTAAAATCCTTTTTCACAATAAAAACAAGGAAAAAAAATACCAAATAAACCTTATTTTGAGGTATTAGAAGTAATCAAGTTAAATAGACGATTCCTTTTCAAATTAAATAGGTGTCATTGATCATTGAATTAAGTTTGGAAACTGTGATAAATCGGCTCCCACTTTTACAATCAATTTATATTTAAACACTCAAAGGTATTTAAATAGAAACCCCATGAAAAAAAAAATTCCAGAAAAAAAATGATCCCCGTTTGCATCTCTCTCCAGGAAAACAAAAACAAAAAAAACCATAGTCATATAATTCAAAAACAAAATAATGATGGTTGTTTAAAAGTTTGATATAAGTGAAAGAGTCTATACTATATATATAAGATGGAGTATGGGCGCTTAAAAGAATAAGGATTTTAGATAGAAAGGATCATATTCCTCTTGAGATGAAATGAAGTAATTCTATGTTAAATAGCTTACCTATAATATACTATGTTACAAGGTGTTTCAAGTAAAATATACCACAATACATTGGGTCCCGGAACTACATATATAACTAATAGCAGGAGCAGACATAAGGTATTCATACCTTAGTATCGATACTACAGTATAGCCTTGTACCATAGTATAAAAAGGGGTTGGCACACATCCAACATAGTATCTGTTTGACATTTAAAATTCTGCCATTTCAGCTAGAATATGGGAATTTCTTTTCGCTCCTCTTAAATCCTCTATATGATTCCTACAAACATCTATAAATTTTGAGGCTTCATGCACCGATAAAACTTTGCGTTTTTTCTTTACTTTTTCCATTTTTTTAAAATAAAATTTTCAAAAAAAAAAGTGTAAAACATATGTCAATTGCTCAGTTTACCTACAAAATTCCATTCGCTATTTTCCGCTTCAAGAAAAAGGGGCGGCAATCACTAAAGAATAGATTACAGTGGCCGAAAAAATTAAGTTAAAAAGGCAATACCACGTACTTTTTCGAATTTAAATACCAGATTTATGCTACGTAGTTGAAATGGTATTCAGCTAGTATTCGACGACACACATATGGTATACCATATGGTATCCTTAAACTATCGTATGAATACCCTATGTGTGCCTTTAGTATAAGTAGACTGTTCAAATCTGAAACATCCAGTACGTATATTTTGCAACATCAAATATAGTATTATATACTATTTTCATTTGAAATACGTTATAAATTTATTTTCTTTCTTTCTTTATTGTTGTTAAGCCCTTTTTTTCCTAACCTCCTCGTTTTCTAGAAGTATTCACAACTCTTCTGACTTATCAAAATGAAAAATTAATGAACTGACATGACAAACCGGAATCCCTTTTCTGGTTGGTTGTATATCTCGTTCCATTGCATCTAGGTTTTTTGGTTGGAAAATCAAATATATATGTTGGGTACGATGTCTATTTCCGGAGCTTAAAAGCTGATTTTTCAGGTGGTTGAATCTTCTGTTGTGTTAGGTGGTATATGATTCGTTCTATTCGTTCTTCTATACCTAATACTATTTATTATATATAAAACATAAATAAATATCGTATAGAATATAACTGAAACTGGATTCAGATAATTCACTAATTCTGGACTTTGATATAATACATTATGTTGTTGTCGTTGTTGTCATCAAGATTTTCTTTTCGAAACAAGATTTTAAGTCGAGCAAAATAAGATCCCAACTTAATGCTCCATTTAACATTATTTTTCTGTTTCTTTCGCCTTTTAAGTTTATTAGTACTTTTTTTTTTTTGTTGGCTGTTAAAAGATTAAAATCATCAGCGAAAAGGTATTTATGCTTTGGGCTAATTAAAATTTAATGTCGCTAACAAACACTGGATTTTTGTTTTTTTTGATGTAACAACTTCACTATATGCGTATGGGCGCATGGGTCATCATAATGATAGCCCTTTGATTTTATATGTTCTTTCTCTTGTTTAGAAAAATACAAAACTTTGTTAGTGACAGACGAACAAATATTTTCTTTTTATATTTCCAAGAATTACATAATATTAAATAAAACAATTAAAATTTCGCTTTTAAGTTCAATTCAAATGGATTTAAACATGATATCGCTTTGTATATGATAGAATGACAAGGATATTAAAAATTAATTCATCAATTACAACGAAAAATCTCGATAATTATTTACTTCGACTTATTATATAGTGTCTTTTAATAGGGACATAACCATTTTGTATCTTTATATGAATGCATCCTTAAACATTAATAATGACCAGTCAATGTGAAAACGTAGATTAAAGTCAACATTTTCATCATGGTAAAGTTTACGAACAAGCAACGCTTGGAAATTATTAAAAATTACTACCAAAATTCCGAGTCGGTCGCCGCAACTTTAAGAGCCAAAAATCATCCTCAGCGATGGGCTCATTTTTGGCGAAACGGATTTGTCAACAAGCAAAATATGCGTTATTGGACAGCAACAAACCCACATGTGCTTCAAAAGACACCATTGCATCCACAAAAAATCACTGTATGGTGCGGTTTACATGCTGGAGGCGTGATTGGGCTGTATTTTTCGTTAATGCGACCGATCGCCATGTTACCGTCAATGGAGAGCTCTACCGTGCCATGTTGGAGGATTGTTTTTGGCCAGAATTAGATGAAATTGATATCGGCGATATGTGGTTTCAACAAGACGGCGCTACAAGCTACACAGCACAATTTACAATCGTTATGTTATGTCCTTAATGAAACACCCTTTATATAGGGTGTTACAAAATTTGTTAATACACAAAATTAGATCCCAAAAATTTTAATAATATAGAAAAGAAATTATGAAATAATGAAAAAAAAAACTTACATGGAAAAATTCATTCCCTTTTCTGGAATAACAAAGCGTGGTCCAAACTCCATAGATAATAAAATCCTGTCGAAAAATTGCCTTCCACTGTAACATAATCTGGAAAATCAATTAAAATAAATATATAAGAATAAAATACAGGTAATTTTTATTCTTTTTTATCACATTTGAAACTAATTTTATCGAAAATAATTCTAATTTCAACATTAAAAGTTTTCCTGTTTTTTCTTTGATCCTGTATTAAACGGATACAACTGTTTCTAGATGAGCTTACAAGGTGTTATGTGCGTCTTCATTGCTTTATCAAAAGAACTAAGAAAGTCATTTTTAACTATGCGAAACACCTTATTAACCCACCTTCTATGTACTGGGCTTTCTCCTTCTATTGTGAATATTGCTGCGAGTATTTTCAATTTATCCACAAAATATAAATTAGAAGTCTCTGTGCCAGTGCAATTGTCAATAAATATATAAAAAGTATTTTATTTAAAAAAATGCTCAAAAAAAGAAATTGAAAAAATAACCAGCAACTGAACAGGAATTGGGTCTGTGAGACTGTCTTTAGAAATTATAAAAATTAGTCTAACTAGTCAAGCTTTTTTTGTTTTCATATTAATTAAATTTCTTCGTAACTTTGTTTCTACTTCTTCTAATTTACTGTAATTTACAGATAACCTGGGTCTTCATAACTCTACCGATTTAATTTCAAACCGGCATATTAGTTTTTGAAATAGATCTCAAAAACTAAACAAAATAAGTACAAAACTTTATGCCTTTTTGCCTACAAATATTTCTTTATGCACTATCCTTAGATCAGTGTGTTTGCTCCGGGTGTTCTAGTCGTTCTATCGCGTGATTTATAGTTAATTTTTTTTTTAATATGGCTGCGAATACAATACAGGAAGAGATAGTCTTTAATTTTGTCAGTGGCTTTTAAATAGTCTAGGGACTGGAAATTATTAATATATGTTTCTAATCCTTGTAAATATGTATACTAATGAAAAACTACCAAACAGTACATTTAACGAATGTATTACGTAGGACATTAGAAAACGCCATGGCCTTAGACTGATTTTACTGAATTTCGTCATAGTATCGTCTATTTATGTAGTCAACCTATGTAATGAACTTAAACGAAATTGATGAACAAATTTTCGAATCAAATCTAAAAAAAGAAAATCAAAAGAGCCGCAGAATATAGTGGTCACCCTGATTTTTGCCTTATAACTTATTTCGTCCTAGACCGATTTTGCTGAAATACAATACCTAATCGAGTTAAGAAAAGGTCAATACTATATGTATTCGTAATTTCATTAAAATCCTGCAATCCGTTTTGAGCTATAGTATAAGCGGACAGAAGGACAGACATGAATAAATCGTTGAAACTGTTCTTCGATGATTAGTTCTACGCGTTACATATACAGTGACAAAACTAATATAGCCTAATATAGTATCTAACATGAAAACATTTGCCGGTAGCTAGACATGATCGCAAATTATTTTCCAATCAACGATCATAACTATTGGCGCAATTGCGAATCAACCAAAATACACTAAAATTTAGTTTTTTAAGAATATTTACATTGACGTTGTCTATTTTAATATGGCTGCTCCTGTTATACAAGTAGGACACGGTTATTATGATTATTGATTATAATCAAAAATTTTGTTTGATGATTTCGTATGACAATTTTGAGTACTAATATTCAAAAATGTGAATAAATTTAATTTCAAAATATTTATAAAGGTTTTTGCGGTTGATCAAATCAAATGAAAATGCTTTATTCTGTAACACACAAATTGATAAACATAAAATTGCGATATTGGATCGAAAATCAAACAGAAATGTTGTCAAATATTTACGAATAAGTTTACCCGCAAAGTACTGACTGCATGTGGCATTTTTAATGATAATATTTCCTTCTGGTTTAATAATTATTATTATTTAAGTACATTTTGTTTTTTGATTTTTTTTAGTACTTTTGGAACTTTGCTTTTTGGGGAAAAATCGAATCTGTTTTATTCGCCATACCTTACCCTGGAGCAGGGTAAGTGGCAAATAAAACGAGCAGGAGTAGGAGAAAGCTTTAATTCAAATGTTTGTAACGCTGCTTAGCAACCATATTGTAATGAAATGAGAAACTTTTAGCTAATACACTTTTTATGGTAGAAAACTGAACTAATTTGAGCGCAATGGTTACACCTGCTCTGAAAGTAGTGTAGGATTTGCTCTTTTGTTGTTTTTGTTTTGTTTGTAAAAATTGGCTCTACCCCGGAGCAAGTGGCAAATAAAACAGAGCTAATATATAAAAAAGAAATATTCGATTACACCAAATTATTCTGTTTTTGTTTCTTAATTTAATCGAAATTGCTCTTTTTATTTTTTCTTTTTTTTTTTTAAATAAAAGTAAAGACTATTGGGAACGCATTTCGACAGTTTAAATAAATACCAAAATTAACTTCAATTTCATTTCATTATTTCCCATCTTTTTTAGGGCGGTTTTTTGTTTTAACATTGTTTAAAAAGCTGAACAGAAAATTAAATTTTTTTTTTGGTTTTTAATTCGTTAAAAGTCCTTTTTTACAAAAACCACATCATTTTGTATACAAATGTGAAATATATTTTAGATATGGCCAGGATATGGGTTAGGATTGTATTATATTCTTCAATTCATATGGGATTCGGTTTTTGCATATTTTGCCTTAAGGTATACCAAATTCATTTCAGTTTCACGAATGAAACAATGTTGCGAAAAATCGAGTACGGTATGTTTAATTAATAAGGTTCATTCAGCCGTAAGCTGTATATAGTGAAAACTCTCTATATAAATTGAATACTTATATGGGTAACAAAATGGGAAACATTTCTTTTTTCCTTATAACATATATGTATCTCCGAATATATAGTTATATTTAGTTTAATACACTTTACACATGACCGACACACGGTATTACCTTTTCTTTCTACGTTTAAAAACTTGCAAAATTTCGCATAATATGTTTTATATTTTCATTGTATATTTTATATAAGCCTTTTGGGCGTTCGTGAGAAATTTCAATTTTTTTCTTTTTTGGGGAAGCATGTTAATACTGACACAGAAAAAAAAAATTGAAAAGAAAAACAATATGGTTTAAAATTTTGAATTAATGAAGCACGAAAAACCTTAAAACTTCATTGAATTTTCGATGTAATTAAAAAAAGAAAAGGAATCCCTTTTTAAATAACAGAACTTGAAAAATTAATTTTTAAAACTGCAATTTTGGCAGTATTTTCCTACGAAATTGCGGACCAAGTTGATAGGGCCGGCGGATATATACTTATGTAAAAACAATTTTTTTACAAAATTTCAAAATTTTAGCAAAATCGTTATCCCCATTCCAAAAAGTTTAGAATGATGAATTGACTACAAATCGTCTATGATCCAAATGTTGTTGCATTCTAAAAGAATACAGCAACCATTTTGCACAAAGCTTTTTGAAACCTAAAACTTCAACTAAGTTGTGATGTACTGATCCGTGTAAAATGCGTATGGTGCCAGCTAACTAATTCACAGTCACTCGTCGACTTCCAAAACCATGTCCTATATTTTTTGTATGTTTTCTGTTGTTGATAGTACATTTTTTGGGCAACCTTCGCGTCAATCATCTTCGAAGCTTGTACTACGACCTGATTTAAAAAGTACTGCCTATTTTTTGACAGTGGAAAGTGAAGGTGATGCATCGTTATATACTTTTAACAATTTCGGATGAATATCTGTCGGCGTTAAATCATCCAAAACAAAGAATTTAATCACTGCACGATATCAAATTTTTTCCATTTTGAAAAAATCAATGACACCCCAATACTAAACAGATGCTACTAATAATCGATTGTCAAGTCATTCGAGTAGTAGTACCTGATCAAACAAAATTTTTGCATGGGCTTACATCAGAAATGCCTTCTTTCAATCCAATTATGGTTTGACAGTTTCTAATGCCATCTATGTGTTAGTCCGATAAGTTTTCATTCTGCCTACATACGTCGATTTGTTACTATGGATGAGACTTGCGTCTACCACTATGATCCTAAGTGTAAACAAGAGCTTACAGACAGTACAGAGGATTGTACAATTAAGTTAATTCCGTAGTTTGGTAACTGAAATATTCTGAAACTCGATTAAATCGATTCAAAAAACTTTAGTTGAGTCATTAAGTTTTTCGTTTTTGTTTAGTTTCTCAGATATAATTTAAAAATTGATAGAGCAATTTGATTAAAATTTGCAGAATAGATTTATGATCTTAAGATCTATATTATCTGTAAATAGAAGCCAAATCCAAGGGGAAGAAACAAAGTTACGAAGAAGAAACTTTCAAATATTACTTATAGTTTTGGTTGCTTTTGCCTTAAGTTAATTCAAAGAACTATAGATATCTTAACTTTGAGCCTCATTTCTATCAAAAGGCATGAAAAAATCGGTAAATTGATGATAAATAGTGCAAATGTGAAACGCATTATATACCGACTGAAAAAAAAGCATTGAAATAAGTCCTTTGGAGTTATACTATCAAATGGCATCAGTTTATTCGACCATGCAAATTTATGACCAATTTTATGTATTATGAAAAATTTAAGTATTACAAATAAAATCCTTAAAAATACATTACAACTGAATTGTATATTATTTTAATTCAAACAGTAATGATGTAATTACTATAATTCTTTGTAATTATTATAAATGTTAAATATTTTAATGTAGTTCATTAAAAATTCTGTTGGGTATATAGGAATTTTTTTTTTAAAACTGCATCATCAAAATGTACTTTACAAAACTTTAATCTTTTAATGACATATCTTTTAAAATTTCGACAACATAAAAGCTTTTAATTAGTCTACATTTATTTTCTTTGTTGGCTTTTGGAACTAATTTAAATACATTTTCTGACGAAATTTTTCTATTACATATATTTTCAAAGAAATTCTTTTTCAAAAAAAAATTTGTTAAATGCATTTTTGGTAGAACTTGTGCTTCTAGTTTAAAAGGGACTTTTTTGATAAATGTAAGTGGTAAAATCATTTAAAAAATGTATCATTTTAAAATTTTCTCCTTTTAGAAATCGTACTAGAAGTTCTTTTGCAATTGGTATTATTCAAAAAAAAAGTAGTTTATTACAAAAAAAATTAGATTATAAAGTAAGAATTCTTTGCTCCTAGCTAGACTTGCATACCAAATTGTTTTCCAGCCAACGGTGTTAGCGCTTGTAGATTAGGAACTTTCTTTTATTTTTGCAACTCCCCTGATCTGTATTTCGAGGTCTATGGAGGCAAATTCCAATTTTCTAAGTTGATCCTTCCAGAATATACATTCGAAGTTTCCTGACAATTTGGCAAGTATTGACCCAATTATCGATGCTATTCTATTATTTTTATTTGCAGCCAGAATCCTGAATTTTTCCGGTTTTTAGAGGTTTCTGAATGAAAAGTTACCGGATAAAAATATTTACTTTAATATTGACTATTTGAACAAGAATAAAATCTAAGTCAAAATTGAACGCCGGGATTAAAATTGATGATTCAAAAGATTATTATGTATTCTTACTACTTGATATATACAAATCTGTAAATAAATCCAAAGGCAACTAAAAGGATTGACTTTCATTTATACACTATAGAAAAAATTTTAGTGTAAACTTGAAAGATCCCGACGGAAGAATAAATTTAATGAAATAAGATTTTTTTTATGATAAAAAGTTCTACCTAGGTTCTTTGACAAAAACTTAAGAACTTTTATATCAAAAGGAAAAGGCCTGTGCCGTTTGAAATACTTTTTTTTAAAGATAATTTTACTTTTAATCTTAAAGGATATAATTTTTTATGAGATTATGATTCTCTCTAAAGTTTTATATCTGAATACAAAAAAAAAATAGTGAATAAGTAGTTAAAATCTATAATAAACTTTCTCTATACCAGCTTAAAGTGTTGTATTTATGAGAATTCAGTCGAATATAATCCTATTTTGATCTGAATTATTTTGGTATAAAAATTCTCTAAAAATCTATTAGAAAAAAAACTATTTTAAAACTTATTGGAAAATTGAATGGAATTGTTTTTAGGTATCCTTCAAAGTTAATACAAAATTGTTGGTATATCCTTTTTTTGTGGTTTATTAGAACAAGTTTTAAATCTACTTAAATATTATATCTTTTAAATTTTTTTTTTCTTTATGAAGAGAGTTCTTAAAACTAAACACAAGTTAATTTGGAATATTATTTTGGCTAAAAGAAAAAATTTTGAAGGATCTAAATATTATTTTTGTTGAACCACAGATTTTTCAAGAAAATAAGCTTCAAAAATCCAACACAAAAAATGAAAGGATTAAAATTGGAATTATTTAGTTTTAAGTCGACTCAAGAGATTTAAGTACCTTTTATATTTTGCTTTTTTTCATCAAACTCATATTATTAATGTTTTAGTAGTTGTTTAAAAGCAAAAATCAATGTTTTACTAAATTATAAGTAGCTCCTTTTATTATGGAATTTTTTATAGGTGAAAATTGTTTTTATTATTATTTGAAAATATTAATGACACTTTATAAATTCTTGTGTAACTATTGTACTTATTTAAGAAAGTCCTCAAAGTTAACTTGAAATGATAAAAAACTCATAAGACTATAAACTCATGAAAGAAATGTCAAAAAGCATGTGGAAAACCTATTTAAATACCTCTTTCGATAGAGGATTGCAATTATGTAGGAAATAAAGAAAATATGAGAATTATCGAAGCTTGGAATTGAACCGAATTGCTAGAAGTTAGTCGGTCTTACCCGGGATTTTAATATTAGAAAATCAATCAATGATTTTTTTTATAAACCAGTATAGTTCATGTTACTACGTAATTTAAACACGATTAGCGTTCTGTCGAATTCACAAGTTTCAAAACGCCGCTTGTTATTCCGGAAAAATGGGTACGAATATTAATGGCAAGACAAAAGTTACCATCGCAATGACAGCTATCAAAGGTGTTGGCCGGTGATATGTAAATATCGACCTGAAAAAAGCTGATGTAGATCTTACAAAACGCGCAGGAGAAGAGCTCGAAAAGAATGTAACAATTATTTTAAATCCTCGACAATATAAAACTCCTAACTGGTTTTCAAATACACAGGAGAATATTATCGACGAAAATACACTCAACTGACTTCATGTAATTTAGATTCTAAACTTCGGGAAGACTTGGAACGGCTAAATTGGATTCGTGGTCATAGAGGTATGCGGCATTATTGGGTTCTTCGTGTCCGTGGCCAACATACAAAAAGAAGTAGATCTTTGGATTTTTTTTTATATTTAAAATATTGTATCTGATGTTTTCTTTGTGAGGTATTGGACTACAATTCAAAATCAATAAATGAGAAAACTTTATTAATATCACATACAATAGTATTCTAACCCGTCAGATCATTTAAAAAATAAAAAACTCGTCACCCACTTGATAGGCTCTGATCACCCGTTAACCACCCGCTTGACGGTTCCTGATACCCTGCATGACAAACAACTTGATCAATATCTTAACAATATATTGTTAATCTCCTTTACCGTCTGTTCATCACCTCAGTGACGGAACTCTTGGCCACCAACTTTCACTGCCCCTTGTTCACTTTCTTAATCTCCCCTGGAGATATTTGCATTAAGTGCTTAAAACTCCAGCAATTAAAATACCTATTTAAAAGTAGCGATTTTCAAAATATCTTATTTTAAATTTTAGCTTTTTGATGCTGTCTTCTTTTGCTATGTTATATATGATCAAAGTAGAGTAGAGTCTCAGTAATGAAGTTCATTTCAATATTTCTTGTACAATAATATATATTCACAGAAAATTTTTTAGGTGTTTATTTAATCATTAAAAATTCACTTAATTCTCTTCTTTTTCCTTTTTTTTGGATAATAAAACAGAATTTTTAAAATATATTTTTTAAGCCCAAATAAAATATGGATCCTTTGGGATTTTAAATAAAAACACTATACGCTTTTTGATTTATCAAAATTCAATGGAAATTTTTTGTTTTTTTTTTTAATGTTTTATGAAAAATGGCATACAATTTTCATGAAATCAGAAATTCAAAAAAAAAAAACGGAAAACAAAATATGCAAATCGAAATTGAAGTGATTTTCTTTTGAAATTGTCACCGGAAAATTTCTTTTTAAAAAAAATATAATATATGTGACAATCATAATTTGGGAAAATTCCCCAAAAAACAAAAGAATAAAGGATTTTCTTGAATTCCATTACAAAATTTTGGAAATTATCCTTTTTTCTTTCGGTCGTGCCCAAATTAAAATTACACGACATTAAAAATAAATGGAATTGAAACGCTAATGAATTGATAACCGCATAATTTCAATTAAAATACTTTTATCTCTTATTTCTAAAGAAAATATAATTTGAAGAGAAATTATCTGATAACTTTTGGATAATATTAGATCTTACGATTCGTATAAGAATAGAATAGATTACAAAAGGTATAGTTATGTACAGAGAATACGAGATTGATGTGAGTTTCGTATCACATATGTTGCAAATTTGTTCCATTAAGAAGATATAAGGATAACTATGGTACACAGTATGTGTAACAATTTTCCTTTTTTGACAAATTGTTTTAATAAGCCAACAAATTGGGTGCAATGACTTTTCTCATATATAGAAATGATAAAGGATATAGATGATCGAGTGATTTAGTTAATGAATATTATTATTTGGGTTATATTAGATTTATTTTATTCTTATTTTTTTCAGGTGTTTATAGTGTTGTTGTTTTCAAATTTATAATATTTAATATTAAAGAAAACATATAAGAATGAAAATCTGATTAATTTGATATAAAATGATTTTTTGATTTAAGAGGATTTTCACACAAACAAATTGATTTATTAATATTTTATATTTCAATGTTAATACAGGTCAGGACCACAGAGTAACATAGTTATTGTTGACCTGTTTTATAAAACTAGATCGATATTTAAACTGCTATTATAATTAACCCCACGACTCCATTGGACTTATTTCAAGACATATTTTCAGTCTGACTGACAAAAAAGTCCAAATTTTAGAGTCTCTATTAGACTTTTTTTCAGTCCGACTGAAAATATGTCTTGAAATAAGTCCAATGGAGTCATGTGGTAAGGTAGATTCGAGTAGTTGAAGTTGAAAAATAGTTTAATTTAGAGGGAAAGACGCTACCAGTTTTAAGGATGGTTTAAGCAATAGTTTAAATGCCATTTTGAAATTTCCATATTTTTATTAATGAAGCCTAGTGCAACGTTTCATGTTTTTATATCATCAGGAAGTAAGAAACAAACTTCTAGAAGTCAGCACTTACTCTGTAAATACTGGAAATTTCTTTTCACTCGTTTCCATACAAAATTATACATCATCTTGTCGCTCGCTTACTCCAAACAATTCAAGCCCAGTTTTTCCAGGTTTCGGAGATAATAAATTGGCGTTTAATCAATGAAATGTAGTAATTAAACTTGGTTTTATCTCAGTTGTTCTACTCTGTTGTCCCATTTAAGAAATAAAATAAACACGTGCACTAATGCATCTCTATCGGACTGACCCTTGATTTATTACTATGGGAAGAACGCATGAAGTAAGAAAGTAAGAAAATTGTTGTGATTTATAACTAATGTACAAGAACGTAAAAATTTAAATCTCAGTTTGTCGCTGCTACCGTTGAGTTAACACATCATGATATTGTTATAAAGTTCTGGTAGTAATATTTCTGTTTTGACAATTTTTTGGCGATATTCATTTAGAAATCTTGAATCCTCGATAGGGCTATAGATGGCTCAAAAGTTGAATAGTGTTGATAGAGAGTGAAAGGACAAACCAGAATCAGGGAGCCCTCTTAAAATCGATGATGATTGTCTAAAGTCAATGGTGGAGTCCGTCCCGTATGAAACAATCAAGGAATTGTCATAAGACCTCGGTTCTCCATTTTCAACAGTGAAGGATCATTTAAAAAGGCTGTGAAAAAAATAGACAAGGAATTTGAGTGCCGCACGAACTTTTTCCAATAGCCGATTGACCATCTGTTTATCTCAATTATCCATATGTTAAACCGATTCATTTCTTAGAAGAATCGCTACTGGAGGTGATAAGTGGATCCTTGTTTTTAAAAGTGTGTCACCTTTTTAAGTCCGATGGAACATTCACTTCGAGCAAATCCAAAATAACTTAATGAAAAACCGCCAGAATTTTACGAATACGGTATTAAAAAACTTTTATGAAAATCTGAAGAGTGAAATCTCATGATGCAAGTTTCATTTGAAGAAAATTTAGAAAATTCTTAAATTATCTGGCAAAGTGTAAAGGAATCGTACGAACAAAATTTCCAAAATAATTGAATTTTTTTTTACTTTTTTGTTTTTTCTTTTTTTGAAAAATTCTTCTGAATTTCTAGATTTTCTTTTCATATTTTTTCTGTTTGCTTTTTTCCAAGTTAATAAAATGAATTTTCTTTCATTTGTTTGCATTACAAATTAAACGTTAGCCTTCGGCTGTTTATGAAAACTGTAATGGAATTTCGTGAATCATGTAACAGGTTACATCGTTTGGTTTTTGCTCTTTTATAAAACATATATATATATATATATATATAGAAGTTGTGAATACAGAATCATATAATTTATTTGTCTTCTTTCTCTACGGCAAGGCTGTCCAACCCGCGGCCCGCGGGCTGCATGCGGCCCAAGGCAAGTATCAATGCGGCCCGAAAATATTCAAAATTACCGAAGCATGTCCATTTTTCTGAGGAATGATTTGTGTGCTTGTGCTCTCATGTTAAAACTGTCAAGTGACAAACAACAGAAACAGGACCAGAACAGAAAGTTCTTTCGTTTCATTTTATGATATGGATTTTTACAAATGGTAGTAATATACTTGTGGCCCAAAATACTATGTCTTGTTCCAATGCGGCCCAGGGAAACAAAAAGGTTGGACACCCTTGCTCTACGGCAACAGAAAAAAAAAACGGAGTGTATCGCGGAACGCACCCGCAATGACAATGAAGAATAATATGACAAAAATCAACATTATAAAAATGAAATTGTACGTTGTTTTTTCAGTATTTTCGAAACAAGTAATTGAATCTTCATTCTTCAATGTTATGTTTATGTGCCGGAATTTGTTATTTTATGTTCTTTTATGCTATTTTTAATGTTATAATATCAGTTATTGTGAATTGAACTTTTTTCTTTTTTCTGTCGTCATATTTTAATTTCTTTCTTGTCCTTTGGGATATTTATGTGATAACCCTCAGGATTATATTTTTCATGGAGAAAAAGAAGGAAAATTCGTTGATTGGAAAACGCAGTAGAAAAACTTCATACATTTAAAAAATATTGTATATATTTTCATATTTCAATGTTTTTAAAAACATAAAAAGAAAATTAGTACTGGAAGGCAAATTATATTATTTCATGTTTATATGAATTTTGACAAATATTTTTGGATGTGACTTCTGTATGAAGAAAATACCTTTCCGGGCATATGTCTCTATATGATATATAGTCTTTTCTTTAAATCCGAATTTTATTGTCCCATTCTTATGATATTAATATTTATTCTTTTGATCGTATTAAATGAAAGCTTCAAATCTCTAACTTTACCTTTAAAAAATAAAATAACAACGATTTTAATAATAATTCCAACTAAAATATCATAACTTAATCCAAAAATTATATGAATTTCAGATACTTTTCAAAACATATTATTAGAGAGTAAAAGCTCTATAAGGTTGTTTGATTGTTTTATACAATATAAAGGGTGTCCCGAAATTCACGCAAGATTTGAATTTTGCACGATTTGTGCGGTAAAATGTTGTCAACGAAGCAAGAAAAGAGCCTGACAGCTGATAGTTCAGGATTATTAAAAATGGAGCACTACATGCAAAAGAAGAACGTGTTTTGATTATGGAGCAACATTTTCAAAATAATGAATGTCGTGCAATTTCCAGTTTTGATGATTAGAATTGGCCGACTGGATTTAATGCCGTTGGAAATTATTCTTTGGGGTTTTCTGAAATCTAAAGTTTATGCCAACTGGAGGAGAAATTGAGGAAATTGAGTACTGTATCAAGGAAATTCAGCCACATTTATGCAAAGCGTTCATAGAAAATTTAAACAAAAGAGTGCGTATGTGCCAGCAAAGTCGTGGAGGCCATTTACACGATCTGCTATTTCATACATAACCCGATACTGTATACTTTATGAATCAATAAAAAATTTACAATTTTTAATTATAAACCTGTGTTTTCCATCAAAATTACTTCTTGCGTGAATTTTGGGACAACCTTTATATACAATATATTATAAATATATATTTTTCTTTTTGATAATACGCTTAATAAAATTTTGAATATTATTTAAAACTATTATTATTAAAAATACTTTGAACTTAAAAAAAATGGCATAACTATAACTTTTGCGAATACGGTTGGATTCACATATGCATTTTTGAAAACAAAAATTCAGTAGCGTAGTATAATAAAGTTAGGTTGTTGGATTGGATTAAACATTTCGTCATAATACTACAGATATGTTTATTACAACAACAGACCTTTTAGCTTCTGCTTGCTTAGCGAAAAGTCCAAATGTGCAGAATTGGCATTCTTAATCCACGCTTCAATATTGCAAACTATCTTTTAGTTTTAGGCATTTGTAGAGACTCAAGGATTTCGTGAAACCAATAAAAATTTCATGAATAAAAACTATATCAGCTAGCTCACGACGTTTCTGTAATGTCTGAAAGTCAATTAGTTTAAGACGTTTGCAGTAAGGAGGGAGAATTATAGCATTACTCCAAGGTAGATTTTTAAGAGCTGTACAGAGTCGATTCTCTCAGTATGTACACTTCATGCTAACCATAATAAGGCTAAAATCCATCGCATTCAAAAATTGATCACCATAACCCAAGTTTTTAGTTGTTTTTTACTTCTACTTCATTGTATATAGTGGCAGAACATGTAATGACATAGCGACAATCTATAATCCCAAATTAGATATCAGTTTTAGCAATTATTTGGAAACTTTAACTAAAATTTTCCACAAAATTATTTATCAAAGCTAAAATTGCGTTCTTTAAAAAATCGGATTTTTATTACCGAACACAGAGGGTATACGCTAGTATATCCTTTGTAATAAAGTCCTATACCTAAATCCGGACATGTAAAAGTCTTATTTAGATTATGTTTAAATTTAAGGCAAATATTAGAAAAGGTCTGTCCTATTTTAGCGAAAACATAAAAACCATTTTCAAAGCCTTATCTCTTTAGACAGCACCAAAAATATGAACTGAAATAATAATGTGATAGGAGAATGGTTTCAATTTCACTATCTCTGAGATAGTGTATAATTCATTTTAACACCTTTCTAACCATTTAAGTTACGCCTCTGATTTTTGTTATAAAATATAAATAGTGTATAAAAATTATTCAAATACTATATAGAAAGACAAACTAAAATGAAAATTCTCGCGGGAATTATTTCATGATTAAATTTATTATCGCAAAACTTTTGAATATTATACAATCTTATAAATATGAGACAGAAATCTATGCGAGATTCAAAATCTACAATAATAATAGAAATAGTAGTAACATCCTTTCATAAGATAGTATATATCTAAAAATTGAATTGGAACTGGAAAATATTCTGCATTTTTTATTTAGAATTTAGTAGTTGATATATGAAAAAGTCGTGGATAATTTTTCGCTGGAATCAAGGTAAAAAATTTCATATATATATATTAGCACAGATTTTCTATGCGGTGGTGCTGTTGAAGAATTTTAATAGTTCAAAAATGGTTCTATGTGGAGAAGTAGATGAAATTGGCGGTTTTATATCACGATTGCATATATGAAAGATTTTAGTAGATTATATGTACGAGAGTTTATTGGTCGTGAAGACTTCTTCATAAATTCAATGTCGTAAATAAACCGAGCGTGCAATATATGAAGTTTCATGAATTAGAATTATGTTATTCTTTTTTTGGGGGGGGAATCCTTGAATAGAATGATTTTATTTGTTGAAAAAAAAAAAATTATTTTTATGATAAAATTAAATCGTATTAAATAACATACAACATATTTTATGCGAAATCATAAAGGTAAGTCACAAAAATTTCAAGTTGAAAGGATTATTTGAAATTGTTTAATGTAAAAAGGATATAAGATTTCTTTATTTTTTTGGTTTTATTCTTGAAGAAAAAATAAATAGGGTAAAGTAGAGCGATATGTCTTTGGAATAATTTGGAAAATAAAAAAGTTTTTTAATTAAAACATCGGAACACATTTTCGTCATCGAAATGAAATATAAAGACAAAATTTAAAAAAAAGTGAGTGCGTGGTCGCCACGCGCGTTAGAAATTAAACTGAAGGATGAAGGAATAAAGAGTTTTCAGGCCCACATGGCACTAAAGGCCTTTATGTCACTTTTGTTAGACCAGTATTGGAATATGCCAGTCAAGTGTGGTCACCACATCATAAAGTTCATGTCAACAAGCTGGAATCCGTTCAGTGTAGATTTTAACGTTTTGCGTTACGCAACCTTCTCTGGGATGACCCATTTTTGTTGCTTCCTTACAATGATAGGCTAAAATTATTAGGCTTACATTCCTTAGAAAAGCGGCGCTAAGTTGTTGAAGTGGTCTTTGTTCCTTGGAGTTCTTTTCACCGAACTAACTACGGGAGGAATGAACCAATTTCCAGAATATTATTGTATTATTATTGTATTATTGTATCTTCGCTTTCCCTCCCTTCCCCAACACTCATGATGATAGTATCACTTTATACTGCATTCGATACTTCGTTTATTCGTTAAATGATAATATGTGGTACTTACTTTAAGTATATACTACCTGAAGTGTTAATACGAAATTTTTAGTCTAAAAAAATAATTGAAAAATTGAAATTTTTGTAAAGATTGTTATAATTGAAAATATATCTTTATTATCAACTAGCTGAGCCCTCAGCTTTGATTACAATATTCACATAATATAAAAATAAATTTAATTTCTGCCTATTATTGACAAAAATATTCATCCACTCCTATTTTTGTCCCCGCAATCCCAAACCAAGTGGACATATATTCTATATTTTCAGTTGATCTATCCAGAATGTACAGTCCAAGTTTTATAAAAATCAGCTTATTATTGACCGAATTATGGATGAGTTCGTTACCTTCCTACTCTCCAACATGCAAAGATACTCTATCATGGCATAAGAAGTTTCACTTCAAAAAGCAATCTTTTAATTCTTTACACTAAAACGATGAGTTCATTTCGCCATAAGTCAAAAAAATTGAAATATATGTCTTGTCGTGATAGTCTGCAAATGAATTGCGGTGGAAGAAGTTAATAACTTTAAAAAAAAATAGCAAAAGTTAATGATCGTCCTGTAACTTTTGGTAAAAGTGCTATTAGTTGAGTGATTTCCATATTGTAGCGAAACGAATTGACTCACATATCAAAATACCAACTTTGTAAAACTCGAATCAATTTTGAATATTTCCCATTACCAGTAAACTCGATTGATTGAGTTCGAGAATAGGCACTCATTTTATGCTTCGTGGCAATTCATTCGACAATGTAGTGGAATTTTTTTACAGATGATAATAAAGCTAAGATTTTCTTAAAAACTTCTCGATTTTTGTTTGGATTATGTTTACAGAATTACTGGAAGCAGCGAAACAAGATTTGTACCCGTTGAGTTCTCATAAATAATAGACAAAGTCACAGTTCAAAAACATTTGTAGCTTAATAGGATATGTAAGAAATTTGTAACTATATCATATACCGCCCGATTTTACCCTAAATAAAAATATCGATAAAATATGTTTGAATTTTATTCATTTTTATTTTATTTTAAAATTTATTACTTTATAAAATACCCGATTTTGTTCATCTATACTAAAATTTGTATCTAAATCAAAACACATATTCAAAGCACATACAAGATAGAAAGTATTTTTCGAAAGAGAATAGAAAATTCTATACAATTTCAAAATGGATAATTAACCATAACTTCAGAATTTTTACAATTTTTTTTTTTCCTTTTTAAAAGGATTACTTAAAATATTCAGAATTTCGATTAAATATATGTACTTATCTGTAAAAAGTATACGCATGATAAGTTCAAATTCGTAGATGTACATAACATATGAAGTCCTTTTGTGAATATTGGAATTTCAAAAGGTATATAGACTAAAGTGGCTATATATTCATTAGATTTTTGAATTGAATTCACATATTATATTTCTTTTCAAAAGAATATTGTTTTTTTTCGTGTTGTTTGAAAAAAAGCACAAAATCTACACGGAAAGAAACACACGTTTGCAGACATTGGAAAGACAAAAATTTGCATGGCTAAAAGAAATATGTTTAGTTACAATATGACATTATCAACAAGTGCTTAAACTTTCCTTCAGAAAAAAACAAATTTGAAATGTTTAAGACATTTCTTAAATGTGTCTAAAATTTATCCAAGGACATATGATACATAGTGACAAAGACGAAGTATGGTAGCCTTAGGCCCACCGAGCTTTTGAACTGGTCGTCGCACACTTCAGCAAAGCTATGAAACTACGTCGTCTGCCCATGAGCGGCACGAACTAAGCTCGCTTACGTAGTTCAGGCCTCAACTACGCGAACGAGCTTCACTGGCATCGCTGACACTAACTTATGCGTACTTTCGGAATTACACAATGTTTCGACCTTCTAAATCCTTTTTTTATGAGGTTATGAATTTCTTCAAATTGTTACCTTCTTAACCGCAAGTATTTAAAGAACTCATACGTTTCATCATAAATGGTAAACACCAAATGCTTCTTTTCCCATTCTTCTCAGCACAATTCAATAAAATGTCTTGTTCAAATTCCTCTTCAGACAAACCTGATTCGAAATCTAGGTCAAGTAATATTTCATCAATTTTGTACTCGCACATTAAATCTCTCGTGACGGCTCAAATAGAACTGATGGCATGAATTTACCAAAAATATCGTCGCGTAGCTTAGTTCAAGTATGCAACAGGGTTAGCGAGCCCAGTTAAGCTATGTAACTACAGCTAGGCTCACCCGCATAGCTTAGCTCAAGTATGCGGTGGGCCTTATCGTAGGCAATTTATGCATTTATACATTTTTTTTTTTGCTTAATCTAACTAAAGGTTACGAATCTGGAATTTGTGCCTAATATATATGAGGATGGACAATGGTGTTGCTAGAAATCATTTAGTAGCAAACTAAAAAAATTTGCTTTAGACTAAGTTTAATTTTTTTCCTAGAAATCCTGGGTTGAGATTTTTATAGTTTCTGGTGCCCTATAACTAATTGCCTTATTTACCTATAATGTATAATACGCTACTGACTATACTATTTTAATTCACTAACATCACAAATATCACCCCATTTTCCAATATGCCTTTATATCCTTAAAAAAATGACACCAATCAAATTTTTCTCTGCGTGTACCTTATCATACATTTGCCCATATATCCTTCTTGCCCAACAAAAAATAAATGATTTAAAAGACGAAAGTATATTACAGGAGGACACTGAAAATTCGTAAATTTTCTTTTGTTGAGAAGGAAATGCTATGTTATTGGTGCATTTCTTTTCACGACCGCAAAGAAAAAAAATATGTTCCTGAATGTCGTATAATCTATTTTATCGTTCTTTGTAGAAAAAAAAAATAACCGAACAAATGGAAAAAGGTGAGAAATTCTTTATCTGATAACATTTTTATAAACACATTCCAATATCAATTTAATCGCATTCCTTATCAATTCTTTGGAGTCCTTTTATCAAGCAAAAAAAAAAAAACACCTAAGTTAAGAAGTAGGAGAAATATGTGAAAAAAAAAATATGAAATTATATACTTTTTTTTTTTTTTGTTGATAAAAACTCTTGCGGAAAATATTGAATTTCGTTCTACAAAAATATTTTCAAAACCGCAATTTTCTTGAAATTTGCTTTTCATAAATTTCAATGTTTAGCATTTTCACATTTTCTATTCTTTTTTTTGAACATTTCCCAACATGTATAGTGTTCAATTTTAACTCGATTGATGAAATTACATTTTCCCTTTTTTCGTTGAGTATCTTTCGAGATGAATCTCAATGAGGATATGCGCCATACAAAAAAAAAACCACTTGAATTATATCTAACTTCTTATATCTCGATATAATACGAATTATTAAGTTTTCTTCAATTTTCTTTCTTTTTTTTTTGAACACAGAGTTATTATATTTCCAATTCAATTTTTATATTATTATGAGTTAAGTGTTTGTATTCGATTTAGTAGAACATAATATGAACACATAAGTTTCATCATCAAGACAAAAAAAAGGTAAAGAAAGTACAAAGGTTTATAAGAAATAAAACAACTTCTTGTATTTAAATAAAAAATATTTGAGAAAAAAAAAGAAACGCACAGAATACCTTTAAGCGAAACGATTGTCTTTTGTGTTTTTGAAAGACTTAAAAACTAAAATATCTTTATAAAATAATTTATTTTAAATTATATTTTTTTACGATTTCAAATGTGGTCGAAGAAGTTACTATTTCTATAATGTGTACAACAAGTAAAGAAGACGTAAAGTAAAGCTACCCAAAGCTTTCGTGGTAAATCGCATTTTTCAAAAACCATATTTTCGAAAAAAAAACTCTAAAAACCATTCCAAAATTTTAAATCGTTTACCTTAAAGGTAAATTGAATTGAAAGTCCATGGAAATCCTTTTATAAGAAAACTAATTTTCTTGAAAAACCATTTTTCTTTTGTTGTGAAAGCAATTTCAGTTACAAAAATTGGTTTTGTTTCTTTTTTCGTTTTAATATTTTCTTGCTCTTTATTTTTCGATTTCGAACAAGAATCATTTTTAATGCTTCAGATTAAAATTAATTACTAAAAGTTTTTTCGTTACTAACTATGGTAGAAAATACAAAAGTATAATATCTATAGTATATGGAAAACTCTCCGAAACCATTGGAAGTGTAAAGAATCAACAAGTTTTTGGCTGAACAAGGATGAATTCAACAGGCTCGTACTACATATAGAGAGGAAAAAGTGCACCAACAATGAAGGAAAAATTAAGATTAAATGTATATATTACTTGAGGTTGTAATTCGAACCGGCACTTCAAACAAAAATAGCTTTAAAGCACATATAAATTTTTATCAAGAAATTACAAATTGCTTATTTTTAGGAGCTCATAAAAATGGAGCAAACGTTTAGACTAAGAAAATAAATTTACTTGATTAAATGCGAATAAAATTGATGTAATCTGAAGCGGAGACTTGTAGGAAATAAAACTTTTAAGATTATTAAAAATTACTTTGATCGATTTGAGTCGAGAAATCAAATTTGGTTTACAGTTAGAACGAAGTAAAAGTTAAAATTATAGTAGATTTCTATTTTCGGCAATAGACTAAAAACCTCTCGATCGATTTAAATAAAACTTAGACTATATAAAGGGTGTCTCCATAATAGCGCCAGATTTAAATGTCGTGCTATTTTCGTTTCATTAAGCTTACAGTACTGAAATCTTCACATCTGTCATCTACCATTGTTGCTATTAATAGTCATGAAACTTTGCAGGAAGGAACGACACTATTATTGACAGTTTGTCAAGTTTCGAGCGCCTACTGTTGTCAAAAAGACAATTCCACAAAATTCAAATTATGCGTTTCTTTCGAAGCATTCTTTATTTAATTAATTATTAAATTCCCTATCGAATGAGGTATAATTCATACCTGTAGGACCCAGAATACCTGACATATACGTATACCTTCATACAAGAGAATTCTTGTGTTTCCTGTCCTAAAAAGGAATATTTTTGAAAACAGTGAATGCCATTTAATTCCTTATTAAATTGGTCGTCGAATGAGGTATGAGTCGTCTTTATAAGATGCAAAGTACCCGAGATATAGACAAACTTCCGTTACGCAAATTAAACCTTGCACTTTTATTTGGGACACCCTATACAATGTGTTGTACACAATATCGATGATCATCAAAATCGTTAAAAATATAACACAATATGATATTAAAAAGTAAGCTAGTCGCCGATTTTAATATTTTTTTGTAGATAACTTACTTTAAATTTGTATTTTAGAGAATACAACTTGGACGAATTTAATTGAATAAACTTTAACTAAACTGTATAGATTTGAATGGCTTTTTAATTTACAGAATTTTTGAAGTTTGCCGTATAAATATTTATCAATTTGGACTTTTGGAAAATATTTAATTTATAATGAATTCATTTGAATGTAAAAGCAAAAAAAAAAATTCATTAAACATAAATGAATAAGTATATAAAAAACACCTGAGACTAGTAGTTTTTAATTAAATCAATTTGCTTTCAAAAATGGAATGAATTTTCTTTAGATCCTTTTACTTCTTTGTTAAAGAAATGAAAATAAAATATTAAATTACTTTTTCGTACATTACATTACATTTAGACATGTTAATTAAAGATAATATCTTTTATCTTATATCCAAGATCTAATTGATAGAAATCTATTTTTAAGAAAGTAATTTTTGAAAATTTTAATTATAGAGTAATACTTTTACAGTGTGTATATAATATGAATATTATACCATCAGATATGATTAAAAGAAGTAACATAAAGTTTGCAAATACTTTGTACAATCATCGTTTAGTGCCATAACGAAAGAAGGTGGAGAATGTAGATTACTGGTTAGTGATTAGTTGGTAAAAGTCAATGCCTTCTTGATAGGCCAGCATATAGACGGCGATGACGTCTTCAATCCCATCGTGAGTAATTTAATTTGATTAGAGACGTACATATTTCTCGCTTTTCATTAAATAGTTACTATATTTAAATTTAAAACGTTGTGGTCATCTATATGTTGGCCTGATGACCGATCAAGAATGGATTGGTAAAAATCCACCATTCATATATAACCAAGCCCACAAAACAAATACAATCAACATAATTTTCTATACAGGAACAATTTCCATGTGCGCCTGAAAATATGGAATTTATAATTTCCTAATAAGACTTTATAGACTTTGTCAAACGTTTGGTCTGAAGCACAAGTTCAATGAAATATTTTTTCGTCTGTTTCAGATTCTGTTACTATAGTTTTGTCACTACATTTTTAACACATCGAAATAATCATCGTAGAAGTATTTGAAAGGTATGGTAGTGCAGAGAATCCAATGTAATATCGATTTCTGCATGTCCATCCGTCAGTCTGTATACAAGATAACTCCAAAACACGTTATCCGATTTTGATGAAATTTACAATGTGAATTCGTTTTTCCTTAACCCGACTTGGCATTGCATTTCAGCAAAATCGGGTCAGGGGGCGCAAAATTATTAAGAAAAAACCAAGATGACTAAAAAGTTTGTGTTTTTTTTAAATAGTTGTTCGGGTTTAATTTGAAAGTTTGTAGAGGAATTTTGTTTAAATTATTTACATGGGTTGACTACATAAATAGACGATACTATACCAAATTTCAGTAAAAATCGGTCAAAGGATAGTGGAGAAAGAAATAGTCGTATGGAAAAATAAACTTGTTCATAAAGTTTTTCCGATGTATATTTTATAAACTAATATACCGATTTCAATAAAATTTGCAAAAGATATTTATGGTGATTTATATGGATTAACTACATAAATAGATGACACAATGTTAAATTTCAGTAAAATCGGTCCAAAGATAGTGGAGAAAGAACTGCAGGCCAATTTTAAGTTACTATAGACTCGTTGTTTTCACATTGATCTGCTTCAGATCAAACCAGAGTGTGAAAAAAATAAACAAGTAGCAAGAGCAATAAAAAACTTAGATATTTGGAGCATATATTCAAACGTTAAACGTCGGACCCAAAAAAAAATCACAGTTTGTAAATAAATTTCGTAGAAAGTAGTTGAAGGTAGAAAAAACATTTTAAGAAAATGGAAATTTATAAAAGGTATAAATCGATTTGAAAGTTTTTTCAATTTATAATTTTCATATGTTCAAATAAAAACTGTCATAATCATCAGAAGACCAATATTCAAATATGAAGAAGACAAAACAGGCCCATCTATTGACAAAAACAAAATGGGGAGGAAATATTTTGGAGCAAATGGAAAATGGTATATGTTGCTGTTGTACTCAATGTAAAATTTTGTTCTGGTCTGGAGCAGCTTGTGAATATATAGTATATCTGCTTCTCATACATTTCTTACGGGTTTAAACATATATCTTCAAAGTAAAAAAATAAAGAAAAGTATAGTTATGATATGATTATTCAACATATCGTTTCGAAAGATTATTCTGAAAGATTATAGTAAAATATCTTTTTCAGTAAATTTTCTAGTTCGTAAAATTATCTTCACTTTAAAAATATACATATCTGACTTGATGATACACTCTGTAGAAAGATGTTTAATTTTTGGCATTTAATTATTTTAAATAATTTTATTAAAATTTTATCTACGCATATATATATATAAAGTCTATTCTATTTTACTATTTTTGACAAAAAAAAATAAAAACGAAAACTTCTTTCTCTTATATTAAAATTATATAAAATAATATCTGTTTTTGTAAGGCTTAAATGGCTCAAAAACATTTTCTGTATATAAAATAATACTATATATGATGTAAATATATAACATCAAAAGGAAAAGCTTATAAATCCTTTTAAGAAAACCTTTATCTTTTCTTATACTAGACTTTTCTATACACACGTACACACCTCTACAAAAATTTTTGTAGATTACAAGACATGTATCATATCACATCACATCATATTCATAGATATTTTATATTACGTTTATAACCTTGTTTTTTTTTATATATATCAATTAGTTTAAAAGTAAACGTATAGCCGCAAGGAATATGTACAACATTTTAATAATATATATTTTGTCGTTCACTCAAAATATGCAAATATATATATATATATATATATATATGAAATTATTTAACATAAATATGTTATCTTTAAAATTGTATTTATAAAATTTTAGTGAAATTTTATATATTTTTGATTAAGAAAAATTTGAAAGAATTATTTAATTTTCAATTAAAAATATTAAAAAGAAAGTATATTGTTTTTTTTTACGTCTAATACTAGAGGCACACATAGGGTATTCATACCATAGTTTAAGGATACCATGTCGTATACCATATGTGTGTCGTCGAATACTAGCCGAATACCATTTCAACTACGTAGCATAAATCTGGTATTTAAATTCGAAAAATTACGTGGTATTCCCTTTTTTACTTAATTTTTTCGGCCACTGTAATCTATTCTTTAGTGATTGTCGCGCCTTTTTATTGAAGCGGAAAATAGCGAATGGAATTTTGTAGGCGAGCTGAGCAATTGACACATGTTTACACTTTTTTTTTTGAAAATATTATTTTAAAAAAGTGGAAAAAGTAATTAAATACGCAAAATTTTAGGAGTTAATGAAACCTCAAAATTTTTAGATGTTTGTAGGAATCATATAGAGGATTTAAGAGGAGCTAAAAGAAATCCCCATATTCTCGCTGAAATGGCTGAATTTCAAATGTCAGACAAATACTATGTTTGTTGTGTGCCAACTCCTTTTTATACCATGGTACAAGGCTGTACTGTAGTATCGATAATAAGGTATGAATACCCTATGTCTGCCTCTACTATTACATGCACTCGCATTTAAAGTTTTGTCAATTCACAAAATGGTTCGAAACCTGGCGTTGCCGCTATTTCATACTTGTTTTGGGGAACTTTCATTCTTTGTACGGTCTATACGGATTTGGAATAGCGTGGCTTCAGCACGAACTATTCAGGAATTTAAGTCGAATTGTTTTGAGTTCGTAAGTTCTAACGATCAGACTCTTAACACCTCTCTTCGAGTTGAATATTTTTCTATTTTGTCTTTTATTTTATTTTTTTGTAAGTTCCGAGGTTCTTTAAATGCTTGCCTGCCCACTTAAAACATAGGTTCATTTTATTTTATTCCCTTCCATTTTATTAGCGGTTGGTGATGTTTTGAAGGGTTGGAATAATGTTGTTTCTAGTTATTTAGCCTTTTTTCCCTTTTTTGCGTTAGCATATACAGGTACCATAAGATGGATTTTAGATTTAAGTTATTAACTAGTACTATGTTCTAAGATGATATCTGTGTAATGTGCAACTTGCCTATAAGGGTTAACCTTGGGTTTTAATGGTTATAAATAAATAAATAAATATATATATACATACATAAATAATTAATAGTTAATACCTTATTCAAAAAAACTCATATAACAACATTTTTTCTTGTGTAAAAACCATTTCTATAATAAAATATTCACAAAAAAAATTAAATGTGAACATATAGTAACTGAAAATCGGCCTATGGCCGATTTTCTGATGCTCTATGATAGATATGGGATTGGTAGTTAACAACATGTTAACATGTTAACATGTAACACGGCTGTGATTCATGTGGATAAGATGCCTACATGCTCATAGGAAACTTAAATTAAATAAAGGACTATCTATCAATCAAAACTTTTTGGTCATCCTAAATTTTGTTCCCCCTAAGCCGATTTTGCTGAAATGCACTACCAAATCAAGGTAAGGAAGAACCAACTCACATTCTAAATTTCATCAAAATCGAATAACGCGTTTTCGAGTTATCTTGTATACGGACTAGCGGATGGACACGCAGAAATCGATATAACATTTGATTATCTGCACTTCCATACCTTTCAAATCCTTCTACGATGATTATTTCGATGTGTTACAAATGTAGTGACAAAACTAGTACACCCTCTGGTAGTACGTACCATAGGAGATAAATATATTATAGTTTCATGTGTCCAAAAACGTATTAATTAATTATACACGTGAAAATCCCAAAATCGAATATGTTATACAGGTGACAACAAAATTAAAGCAAAAGGATGGTATTATGATATTGAAATCCCTTTAGAAACGAAAAATCCATCCTTGCCCAAAACGATTGAAGATTTTGGTTTTATTTAGCTTGATTTTCAGTAGGAAATTTTAAGGGCAACAAAACAAATAATATAATATACATATATAGGAGAGACCGAAGAAATTTTGGTATATTCAAATATAAGATAAATATGCATTTGTGTGCTGTTTGTCTTCATCTTATTACTTAATCAACCGGCAATTTTTGCTTAAGTGTTAATCTAGAAACGAGCAAGATATTAAACCACTTAATGAAAAACTATTCATTTTAACAACCATTTGTTAGAGCATATTTTTACATATTTCACCGAGAAGTTCATTATTTATTTAGTTTTTACATTAAAATAATTTTGCTTTTGCTTTGCAAACTACTATGCGATCAATTATGAGAATATTTTGAGAGTTTTTAATGCGTTAGGCAATGAAGAGACATCCTTTATTAAAATTTCACAGGATATTCTACGTAACAATACAATTAAGGATGAAAAGAACGATGACTTAACTTCGTTGAAGAATATTTCAGAATTTATGACTGGAGTATTGGCAAAATATTGACTTTTAAATATGCACTAATTACTTTCGTTGTTATCGATCGAAGATTCCTCATGTGTCTTAAGAGTTTTCCGAGCAAATCGAAAATTTGAAAGAAATGTATTGGATTTTTTGAAATCACAATTTAAATTAAACTCTTAATATTTATGTGTGAGAACTTCCTATACCAGGACCATTAATCCGATTGAAATGAAACTTTGGGGAATTGATATTTAAGTGACGGTGAAAGTTAACGTAATAATTACATGCGAGTAACATCAATCAAACGTCAATAATTCGATCAGTAATAAACAGATTTTCATGAAACTTGGACGCGTCTCCAGTCTGTTCCGGAGGTTCCGGGAACCAAAATAGAAAAACGGTAATAGTTCCGTCAAATTGAAATTTAATTTACTTTCATATTCTGGGAATAACATGAGCAAAGCTGCAGATAGCAGGTATATTTATATCAAAAAGAAATTTAAACATGTAATGCAATAATTTGTGTCTTAAAACAGTTTTTTTGAAGCATATTTTAAGCGCATTTTACCGATTTGTTAGAGATGTCTGCAAACTTAAAGATTTGTTAATGGGCTACAATTGCGTTTCTTGCCATTAGCTCTTTATTCCGTCTATACAATTTTGATTAAACAAACTGAACAATTTCATAAAAAACAAAATTTAATTTTGATTACAACATTCTTACTACACGATTATATCGTAGAAAACAATCTCGTATCTACTAATCCAAGTCTCCCATAAATCATTTCTCATAAAATATCAAAAAGCTTTTCTTATATCCCAGTTTTGCAACATAATTTTCTGATATAACCCAAAAAGAAAAGACCGGGCATTAAAGCTTTTACTATTTTATGGTCTTATTTTCTTGATGAATAATGCTTATATAATTAAAATGAATTTCTTAGAATTAATTTTGCTATCGATAAGTTTGTTGTTGTGATTTATTGTTTATATACAGAAAGATTGATTGGAAATTGAAAACAATAAAATTTAAAGAACGGAAAACTAACGAATAAATATCTAAATATCGAAAAAAAAAACATAAAATAATTTTGAAATCTTTGACGCCATTTTGTAATTGCATTTCATGGAAATTATTCTTTATTTGAACATCTTATCAATTAGATATTAAAAAGATTAAAAAAAAAAGTCAACTTCCTATAAATAATATCTTAAATAATTTTTTTTATTATTAAATAGAAATAAATATTTACGATATTAATTCACACAGTTCTTTCAGTATCCTTTTCTACATGGTTGTATTTTAATGCCCAACGCATAGAGGCGCTACATTCGTTTAATAATGGATATCATCATATAATGCTGACAGTATGGTGGAGAAAGTAGAAATTGCATTAATTCTGCCAAATCTAATAAAAACTAAGAGTATACTTAATAAATTTCTGAAAAATCATGGGACTCAGCGGCCCTAACACTTTTCATTTCCTTTGTTTGGCTTGGATAGCGTCGTTAAGAAACAACGATTTTTCTTCGGTTTTCGCAGCATCCTTGGAAAAAGACATTTGTTCTTCGTTGAACGCTTTTTCTTCAATTTTGTTGGCATCGTTAATTTGAAAATTCCTTTCTTTCCTTCGTTTTCATTATCATCGTTGGAAATTTGGCGCTCACAGAATTTTCTTTGATAGCGACAACGCTGGTAAGCTTTTATGACCTGAAAAATCATGAGACTCTGTGACCCTAACACTTCTCATTTCCTTTTTTTGTCTTTGATAGCGTCGTTGAAAAACAACGCTTTGTCTTCGTTTTTTCGTAGCATCGATCGAAAATAAGATTTTTTCTTCATTTTTCATATCATTGTTGGGAAATTCTGTTTTCTCTTCGCTTTTTCGTAGCATCGTTGGAATCAGTGCAATCTGCTTTTGTTCATCTGTTCGTGGAAGATGAAACATAGGTCGTCGTCCTCGGATAACGGAAGCAGTGCGGCAAATCAAACTGAGGAAGAACGGGGATTATCGAGCGAACAAAACAGAAAAAGAATGAATACGTGCTCAGGAAGCAGCAGGACGACGTCCAGCCAGATATGAGAATGCACCGTTGCGAGCCCAGCGATCGCGTTCTGCAGCTTCAGATCTGCTTCGTTCTCAGCGCAATGAACGCGACAGGCTGCGAATGGCTGAAAGACGTCAACGAAAAACAGCAAATCAGGAAAAACAGCACTGAAGTTGTATGGCGCATTCTTTCATTTCGTATATATGAACGAAGTCCAGCTATGTTTCACTTACCAATACATCTAGGAAATGGACAACGTGTTTATTTCACAGCTGCAAATGCGCAAAAAATAGCCCCGAATCCACCGGTTACAACGTTAACTGCTTTCTTCACGTTATATCAAAATGACGCGTTTGCGGAAGCACTGCTGTATTCGGAAGTGCCTACGTATTATACATGCAATGGTAGTAGGAAATCTTTCTAACAACGCAAACGAGTACGAGTCGACGGATAACTTGGCATATTCAAAAAACTACGATAGGCAGACTGCACACCGTGCATCACAATCAAGATGATTGATTCTTTCTTCGCATGCTGTTAATAAAGTGGTTGGAAAAATCTTCTTAGAATCGCGAGGAGGAACTGGTAAACCGTCCCTAATTAGATTGATTCTGGCAGCAATGTGAGCCCAAAATGACATAATTTTAGCTGTTGCGTCATCCAGGAGAGCTGCCACATTGCTACCAGGTGGAAGAACTACCCATTCCGCTTTGAAATTGCCATTGAAGATGCAATTCATTGAAACTCCCACGTGCAACATTTCCAAAGCCTCCGGCATAGGAAAAGTATTTTAGAAATGAAAACCTATTATTTGGGATGGATGCACAAAGGCGCACAAAAAATCGCTCGAGGCTCTTGATCGGTCATTGCAAGATTTTCATGGAAACATCAAAAGCAAATGCTAACTGTAATTCCTTGATCGACATTTCTATTTAGGAGATTACAATTCCCCATTCCATTGGAGTTTGCAATCATAATTAACAAAGCTCAGGGCCTATCTTCAAAATTGTGCGGTTTAGATCTAGACACGGATTGCTTCTCACATGGACAATTATATCTTGAGTGTTCTGGAGTCACAAACCAGCCAATCTCTATATCTGCACAGAGAATGGAACAACAAAAAATATTGTATACCCACAAACATTGTAAAATTAAACATATTAGAAACGTGCGCTTTCTCTTTTACATTTAACCAGACTGAGCCACAGCAACGTGTGGCCGGGTACAGCTAGTAATTGAAAAAATCTTTTTGATAAATAGCAAAATAATTTGACAATATTTCATATTTAGATATAAAAAAAAGTAATCAATTCTATTATAGTAGAAGTTTTTTTTTAGACAAATATGACATAATGGCTAAAGTTCAGAGAAAACACTTCTTTTTAAATTTTCATTTCTTTTTTATTAATTAATTTCATGCAAACAAATTGAAATAACAAACACTCAAATTAAAGCGGGCTAATTGCGTTGTTAATTTCGGGACTAATGAGTTCAAATTAAATTAGTAACTAAAAAAAACTAAAAACAATAATAAAAACATGCAATTTGATAAAATAAAATTGAATAGGCGACCGAAAGCCGTCGGAATTTTTTAGGTATATGAAGATTCTTGTTGGAACTTCTTCAACCATTAATAAAGATCTCCTTACTGGCCGTATCAAATTTCAAATATTCTTCTCGGTTTACGAACAACCATCAAAGAAAATTTACGGTGCACTCCCGCAGAATTAGTTTTTGGACAAAATTTAAAAATTCCATGAGAATTCTTAGTACCTAAAAAAAGAAATGATTTATTATTAGACGCGATCTTTCCAATACTTTCTTTGAGAATGACAGAAACAAAAAATTCCGCACAAAATAGGGAAAGAAAATTAAAATTTTTCAATAGAAAGAAAGAAGTAACCTATAAACCAAATATATTCTATTTTTCTATAATATAATGGTAGCAAGGGAGACCATAAAAAGTCTTATGCGTTTTGGACTAAAGAATGAATGAAACAAAGAAAGCAATCGAAATTTTTTTTAATTTGTCAAGTCCCAATTTTTGTAAACAAAAATCATATGTTTTTTAAGCGCCATTTTGATAGTTCCAACGTTTTTTCAAGTGTTGGTGCCTATAAAAATAAGCCTCGACACGATTTTTGATAAGCACGTGGGTTTTTTTAAGTAGAAGAAATTTTTTGTAATGCATTTTTCAAATATTTTAAGTGTTACTGCCTGTATAAATTATTATTTACATAAATATTAGAACAGTTTATTAAGACTAAATGCATATTCATCTCTCTTGATAAAAAGTTGGCGGTTTGAATTTATATATATTTTTTATTGAAAAACAGCACACATGCCTGGAAAATAAAAATAGCAAAAACGGGCCTATAATTCTAAAAATAAGCAGAAGATTGGCGAGGTCACTCGTTATTTTTCACATTTTGTTCGCCAGTTTTCTTACTGTTTATTATACTGTGAAATAGCGATTACTCACGCATATATATCAATGAAGTATTAATGATGTCATCCGCACACAAAATAATAATGAATATTCTCAGTATATATTTAGCTATCAACAAGGAAGCATTCAGGCAATGAAGTGCGAGCAAACATTTTTTTACGTTTTTGTTTTTTCAGTGCAATTAAAAAAAAAAACTAAATATTTGTGAAAAAGTTTGTGAAAAACACTTTTCTTTTGGTTTTTTTATTTCGTAGGAAAGAATTAAAGGTTTTCGTTCTACGACTGTTTTTTCAGTGCAAAAAAATTGTGATTTTTGTGACGTCTTTGTTTTTTCGTTACCATTGTTGGAAAAAGAAATTTATTCTTCGTTTACCGCTTTTTCTTCAATTTTGTTGGCATCGTTGATTTGAAAACTTCTTTCATTTCTTCCTTTTCATTATCATCGTTGGAAGTTTGGCGCTCAAAGAATTTTCTTTGACAGCGACAACGCTGGTAAGCTCTTATGACCTGAAAAATCATGAGACTCAGTGGCCCTAACACTTTTCATTTCCTCTCCTTGCCTTTGATAGTGTAGTTGAAAAACAACGGTTTTTCTTCGTTTTCGTAGCATCGTTGGAAAGCGACATTTTTTCTTCGTTTAACGCTTTTTCTTCAATTTTGTTGGCATCGTTAATTTGAAAATTCCTTTCATTTCTTCGTTGGAAATTTGGCGCTCACAGAATTTTCTTTGACAGCGACAACGCTGGTAAGCTCTTATAACCTGAAAAATCATCCGACTCAGTGGCCCTAACACTTTTCATTTCCTTTCTTTGCCTTTGCTAAGATAGTTGAAAACGACGATTTTTCTTCGTTTTTCGTAGCATCGTTGTGAAATTACATTTTCTTTTCGCTTTTTCGTAGTATCGTCGGAAAATATAATTTTTTCTTAGTTTTTCGAAGCATCGGTGGAAATTTGGCGATCAAAGAATTTCCTTTGATAGCGACAACGCTGATAAGCTCTTATGACCTGAAAAATCATGAGACTCAGTGGCCCTAACTTATTTTTATTTTTTTTAAGGAGGTGGGTGTTGAAAGGCACCCCGTACTTAGGCCCTGCGGCCCATTGTTCCTTCGGGAAAATCTGATCATATGTCCTGGGATCGCACAAGTTTTCCAAGAAAACCTATAGGAAAAAGACTAATTACCTGTCTCCTGTTTACAGAGTGGCAGGTTGTACCAACTCTGGAAACAGCTGTCACTTCAGGTAATCGATTAAGGATTCCACTTTCAGATTCCGGGAATCCGACAAAGTCAAGAATGGTTTCCCGAAGATCTTCTTTCGTAGGCCCGTTAAGGCATCACATAAACAAATAACGTGTAGTAATGTTTCCTCAACGGCTCTGCACTTACGACAGGTGGGATCAGATATGATACCTATGGTATGTAGATGCTTGCGGAGGCCCACTAGCACTCTGGTTTTATTTCGGTCCAACTTCAGTAATGAGTTCCTGACAAGCCCTGATTCAGTTATGAATATTTTGGATTGTCAAAGAGATTCGTTTCGCCACTGAATTTTGTGTTATACGGAGAGTTTGGCTGTGCTCTTAGGAATACCAATGATGGGTTCCGGCCCGATAGGTTTCCTAATGGTGCCCATCTTGGCCTGTACATCCACAATTGTATTGCCTGCGAGCCCGAGGTGTCCCGGTATTAGCTAGTTGATTGAGGGTGTTGAAGCATTCTTGGACGATGCAAGATGTTATCTTGACTGCACTCAGAAATTGTAGCGCAGCTTGACTGTCGGAGCAGATGTTAATATGCAGGTTTTTTTAGCCCCTGTTTAGGTTCTCATTGCCGCAGGTCATAATGGCAAGACTTTCAGCCTGAAAGACTTAACAATGAGTGCCCAAGGCGATGGATATTGTCTTTTTGGACACCTGCTCCAGTTCCTGCATCCGATTTAGATCTATCAGTAAACCAGATGAAGCTGAGTGGGTTTTCTAGATTCTCACCGTCTCGAATCTGCGTTTGAAAACGAATGCCGGGGACATGACGTCCGATGGCATCGAGAGTATGGGGCATGATTTGATCAGATTTGTTCAGAACTACTTTCAGTAATCCGGAACATGGTTAACAACGGCTTCAGAACCGCTGGAAATACACAAGCATGGACACATATACACACATTTGGAGGAAAACAAGAGAAAGGAAAACAAGAGAAATACTGCTCGCATGTAACTTGTATTCAATCTTGTACAAGCAGTCGTTGGATCAACATCTTTTTGGCATATTAAGACAGAATATATTGGGTGTAACATACAGTTGTGGCTTTTCATAATAAATCATTCTAGAAAATTCCGTTGCATTATCATTCTTCATAGAAATATATTGTTCTACTCCAAACAAGATTAGTTAGGATCCCGGTATGGTGCTTGACATCTAATGGATTAATCCAGAGTCCAGCATTTCACAGTTTATAGGACTTTGCCATTGCTGTGCTTTGAACCACCAGGTGCAGCGGTGGAGTTCCCAAGAAGGCCTTCATGGCTGCAGTTGGCGTGGTTCTGATTGCACCCGTAATACTCAAAAAGGCAAGTCTGTAATTATGGCTTAAAAGATCTGTAACATTGGATACTAGGGTACGAGGCCACCAAACTATTGATGCGTAGGTCAGAAGAGGTTTAACCACCACATTGTACAACCAGTACAACATTATAGGTTTTAGTCCCCAGGTGGGTCCAAAGGTTCTGCGACAGGACCACAGGAGCGCCGACGCTTTCTGTTCTTTGACTTGCACGTGCTTCTTCCATGACAGCTTTTTATCTAGGTATAGTCCTAGATATTTCGCCGACTCGGAGAGTTGCAGTTTCGTTTCACCTAGGCATAGAGCCTCAAAACCTTCGAGATTCCTATTCCTGGTGAACATAACGAGTTCAGTTTTGTCAGGATTGACGGAGACTCCCTTGGAAAGGGCCCATTTTTGAACTCTGATGAGAGCTTGATGAGTCAGCTCAGCCAATGTACTGGGGAATTTTTCCGATACAAGAAGAGCTATGGCATCCGCATACGCTTGGGCTTAGTAGCTCGAGATGTTTAAAATCCTGAGAAGGTCATCTACAACCAGACACCACAGCAGTGGAGATGGTACACCTCCCTGCTGGTATCTTCTCATAACTGAGATTGATTCTGTATCTCTTCCCAAACTGTTCGATGCAATTTGAGTCTACAGCATGGTTCTTATCCATCTAGTGACAGTCAGACCCGCGTCGTGGACTTCGGCTGCCTCGCTCATGGCATCGAAAGTGACATTGTCAAATGCTCGTTGGCAATTTCCAGAGTGGTTGCACCAAGTTATTCAAAAAGTGCTCTACCGCTTTGGTTGATGTCCGCATTGCTCCACTGTGTGTGGTGCGCGTTGGAGTCACAGCCAATGATATGAGGTAGATTGTTTGTCTCACAGAAGGACACTAAGTCGACCAGCTCCTCTGAAGGGCAGGGGTGACTGCATCGTAGGGCGACACCGTCCGTTCCCGCTCTTTTCCTCTTCCTATTTTGGCGAGGTTTCGCTATGGCGGACCGGGAACTAGTCCCTGCCACCGGTTCTAGTGAACTGGCAGGCGGTTCCTGTTCCGAGGCCAACGCCAATTGGTGTTGTGTAGGCTTCAGGAGGGGGTATGTTTGGAGTGCCCATTCTCTCGTTGCCTGCCAGGGTTGCATTTTAGGGGGGATAGATGTGAATCCTGCCGGGTCTCCTTTAGCAAGGTTACTAGCGGATGCCGCGTCTCTTGCCCTCCTTTGACGCCTTTTACTCGCTCCGCTGCGGCTTTTGCCGTCGCTGGAGGGATTTTTTAATTACACGATGCGGTTTGTGAGTTTTTTCACCAACTTCTCGACGATTCGGAGTGGCCCTCCTTTTGCGGGTCCACTACCAGTTTTCCCAGTACACATCGGTTCCATTGAATTGGGCCCGATGCGTGCTGTCGACGCTGTTCTCGTTGAGAACACAACAGTAGTGCCTGTTGTCATAGTCGTGACTATTGTTGATTTCGTCAGAGCGTCCGTAATCGTCGTGGTGGTGGAGATTATTGCCGAAAGTGTCGGTGTCGTTGTTGTTGTTGTTGCTGTTGTTGTTGTTGTTGTGTTCATTTTTGTTCCCACGAGTAAGCGGGATTCAAGGACCCTGCCCATGGCGCCCTCTGCACATGCAGTAGCCTGGTTACGAGGGAGTTTCGGCTGCTTTTCCGAAGAGATCGTTAACGACATGTCCCGTTTCACACTGAGATGACTGCATGGCACGATGCATTTCCACCTTGGCTTAATTGTGTTGAGTGGCCCTTACCCTTTTCATTTCCTTTCTTTGCCTTCGCTAGGATAGTTGATAAACAACGATTTTTTTCGTTTTTCATATCATCATTAGAAAAAGACAGTTTTTCTTCGATTTTCGTAGCATTGTTGGAGAATATCATTTTTTCTTAGTTTTTCGTAGCATCCTTGGAAATTTGGCGCTAAAAGAATTTTCTTTGAGAGCGAGAGCGCTGGTAAACCCTTATGACCTGAAAAATCACCAAAATATTTATGAGTTGTAAAAAATAATTATTAAGTGTTATTCAGTTTTTTTTTTCTACGCGACAATAGTCCCATTATACCATTATCTGGGCACCAAGAGATTTCTTGTTATGGAATTGACGGTGAATGTGATACTGGCGACATGAACCACTCAAATTTCGCCAAATTGATACGACTGCATATTTCGGCTTTTCAGGAAGATCTTTTGGTCGGCCTATTAATGGGCAAATGGAAGCTGTTGGTTTTCCAAATCCACAACACGGTTGCAATTGGAGATGAGCTGAAGGTCCTTTTATAATGCCAAAAGAATCCAAAGAGGGCTGTATACATGCATTAGAGATATTAGGAAATAGAAATAATTTAGTAATAATAAAATTGAATTGAATTTTAGAAATCAAAAAGAATACATGGTTCGAAAGAAAACAAAACAAAAATGTACTTTGTTTTACCTGAATGCACTCTTCTCTTCTCTTGTTTTGATTTATTAATAACTTATGCTTTTGAAGTAGACGGCAAATTACGACATTTTCTTTTATTGGCGGGTAGTCTTTCTGGTGATATTGATCGTGATATAAAATTAATTTTTATACTACTTTTTGATGGTTTACATCTTTCTTCTAATTGGTCATATTCTTTTGTTTCATTTGTCTCCTCATTGTGGAAATATTGATCTGGCGCAACTAGATGTTGTCCCCACATGTCTTCTGGTGATTTTTTATTAAAGTCTTTCAATTCATTATATACCGCTTTAATTTCAGATAATACTTCACGATTAACTCGATTATAAAGGAAAAACCAGGGTGACCAGAAAGTTTTGTCTTTTTTTTGTTTACGCTTTTTAGGATTTAATTCGAAAATGTGAATCAATTTTGTTGAAATTAATTATAAAGGTTAACTATATAAATAGACGGTACTACGTTAAATTTCAATCAAATCACTCCAAGGGTAAAAGAGAAAGAAATAATCCTGGGAAAAAATAATCCTCTTTATAAAGGTTTTTTCTTGTCCTTTAAAAACGAATACATACTTCGATTTGAATAAAATTTACAGATTAGACTTACGCTATCAGGGCCTAGGTTACCTACAAATTGGAAGAAATCTTGAAAGGATAGAACAAAGTTATAAAGAAAAAACCTTTAAATAATGTTAATTTTGACAGTTTTTCTGCCTCATATCCAGCATAGGGCATCAAAAAATCGGCTATAGGCCGATAATAATCCTTTGCCCCTTTACCAACAGGTATTACCGTTATTTCAAGCTTTAAATTATCATCATTACCTTGATTTGGTAATAAAGCTATATTACCAATTTTTTGGTACCAATTCTCACCATGACATATTATATCTCCTTTAAATCCATTGTAATATGGCACGTCATTTTTAATAATTGATAATAAATAATTAATTAAATCGCGGCCTCTATAATTTGGACAGAATGTTATGCCCCTGCATGAAATGGCATCAGCACCATTAAGCAATGTTATTGGGATTATAGCGAAAAGTGGTGGTTTGCTATTATCATTATTTTTTCTAAATAATAGCGGAACGACTTGGGTCACCAATGGATAATTGAAACTGGTACATATAGTCCAGCAATTTCCAACTTTGGTTGAATTTATTAAACGATTATTGTTGGTCCCTACCATACGTTCATTCATTCTCATAATAACCGACGGTGATACTCTTATACCTTTTGATTCTAACTGGCAATCAGCACCTAGTTTTTTCTTTGAGTTGGCCTTAACCCGTCTGAAAGAGCTGGTATTGCGTCCACTATACTTTTATAGAAATAAGCTAAAACACCATCCTTAATGAAATAAGAAATTGCCATTTCTTTTTCCTTATCAATATATAAAGGCTGGTGGTGTATTTTGTTCTTAACATTCATAATAAAAAGATTTACATATTAGTCTATCTCATTTTGTCGAACTAGTACATTTCGGCCGAATGCCATCTCGAGATAATTATTATCTTCTGTACTGCTCCATAACAAGTGGCAATCGCAACTGACTTATAAATGGCAAATTAAAGTCTTGGCCAAAATTTAAAAATGAAATATGACAGTAATCCTTTAATGTAGTCGCCACCGCAATCGGAGTCAGTCATAATTATGATTGAATCATAATTTAAATGTTCTTTTACACTTTCCATAGTATAATACTCCCAATTAGATTTGCAACCAATTTTTTCGATTAAATTAACAATTTTATTATCTTTCAATTCAGAAATATCTTCTATTTTTGAAACATTTACAAACATTCCTTGTAATTGAAATATGTCAAAATTATGACAAGATTTTAAAAATTACAATTGCGAGCCCCCTAATAAACCTTCCACTATCAGAAGTTAACACAATCTTGTATTTTCACTGTTGTCATTTCTATTGAAAGGATCTTGGAATTCTATGCACTGTTTCCAATTCATTCCATCATTTTTTAAATTAACGGGATTTAATTTCTCATTATTCAGGTATATGTCAATTTGTGTATGCGCTGCAATACCACATGTGCATACACAAATTGACAATCAGAAAATGAGAAACAGGAAGATTATATAAAGCTATTATCTATACCCGATATAACGAAATTTCCATTATTATCATTCAATGATGATATGATGCATGCATATTGAAATATTGCTGAATAAAGAAAAATTAAATCCCATTAATTTCAAAAAGGGTGGAATGAGTTGGAGACAGTACATAGAATTACAAGACAACAGTGAAAATACAAGATTGTGTCAACTTCTGATAGTGGAAGGTTTATCAGGTGGCTCGCAATTGGAATTTTTACAATCTTGCCATAATTTTGAGATATTTCAATTACAAGGAATGTTTGTAAAATGTGTCAAAAATAGAAGATATTTCTGAATTTAAAGATAATAAAATTGTTGATTTTTTAATCGAAAAAATTGGTTGCAAATCTAATTGGGAGTACTATACTTTGGAAAGTATAAAAGAACATTTAAATTATAATTCAATCTTAATTATGACTGACTCCGATTGCGGTGGCGACTACATTAAAGGATTACTGTCATATTTCATTTTTAAATTTTGGCCAAGACTTTAATTTGTCATTTATAAGTCAGTTGCGATTGCCACTTGTTACGGCAACGTTGGAAGGCAACGTGACCGATTTATATTCATTTACACAATTTTCAAACAGGGAAATTGAAATGAATAAAACGAACACCCGAACGAATTATAACGTATGTCATGATAACGGAATTGGTAGCATTCCTGTGAACATTATTAGAAGTCATATAAAAGATTTACACAATAGAAATATATTCTTTAAATGGAACAGTACAGAAGATAATAATTATCTCGAGATGGCATTCGGCCGAAATGTACTAGTTCGACAAAATGAGAGAGACTAGTATGTAAATCTTTTTATTATGAATGTTAAGATAAAAATACACCACCAGACTTTATATCTTGATAATGAAAAAGAAATAGCAATTTCTTATTTTATTAAGGATGGTGTTTTAGCATTTTTCTATAAAAGTATAGTGGACGCAATACCCGCTCTTTCAGACGGGTTAAAACCAAGTCAAAGAAGCACTATTTTCACTTTACTTCATATGAATTATGAGCAAAAAGTGAAATTGCTAAAACTAGGTGCTGATTGCCAGTTAGAATCAAAAGGCATAAGAGTATTACCGCCGGTTATTATGAGAATAAGAGAACGTATGGTAGGGACCAACAATAATCGTTTAATAAATTCAACCAAAGTTGGAAATCGTTGGACTGGAGCTTTATGTACCAGTTTCAATTATCCATTGGTGACCCAAGTCGTTCCGCTATTATTTAAAAAAAATAATGATAATAGCAAACCACCACTTTTCGCTATAATCCCAATAACATTCCTTAATGGTGCTGATGCCATTTTATGTAGATGCATAACATTCTCTCCAAACTATAAAAGCCGCGATTTAATTAATTATTTATTATCAATTATTAAAAATGACGTGCCTGAAAAATTGCATCCATATTACAATGGATTTAAAGCAGATATAATATGTCTTGGTGAGAATTGCTACTAAACAATTGGTAATTTAGATTTATTACCAAATCAAGGTAATGATGATATTATAAAGCTTGAAATTACGGAAATACCGTTAGTAAATGGGCAAAGGATTATGAAGATAAAGTATTAAAAACCTCCCGTAAAGATGGTAGTATAATAGAGTACGAGATTTATTTTAATAAAGGAGAAACTATTCGTTTCGTAGTATATTTAAAAGTCGAAAATTATAATAAAATTAACAGTATAAAAAATGGAATTTTTCTTCATTTCAACTTAGTATGTTACCTGAACTCATTTCATATCAATTTAATTGATGATGATAATAAAATTATAAAATTTAATTCAGTCGATGAATACTTAAAAGAATTTGTTTCTATTACACTTAAGAAGTATATAGAACGAAAAGAATATTTACTTAATAAATGGCAAAAAAAGCAGTCATTTTACAAAGAGAATACCGAGTTAATCGTGAAGTATTATCTGAACTTAAAGCGGTATATAATGATTTGAAAGACCTTAAAGAAAAAATCACCAGAAGACATGTGGGAAGAACATCTAGTTGTGCTAGATCAATATTTCCACAATGAGGAGACAAATGAAGCAAAAGAATATGACCAATTAGAACAAAAATGTAAACCATCAAAAAGTAGTATAAAAATTAATTTTATATCACGATCAATATCACCAGAAAGACTACCCGCCAATAAAAGAAAGTGTCGTAATTTGCCGTCTACTTCAAAAGCATAAGTTATTAATAAATCCTTATCATTATTAACAAGAGAAGAGAAGATTGCATTCAGGTAAAACAAAGTACATTTTTGTTTTGTTTTCTTTCGAACCATGTATTCTTTTTGATTTCTAAAATTCAATTCAATTTTATTATTACTGAATTATTTCTATTTCCTAATATCTCTAATTTTGCCCAGATAATGGTTTAATGGGACTATTGTCGCATACTAAAAAAGAAACTTAATAACACATTATAATTATTTTTCACAGCTCATGAATATTTTGGTGACGCCTTTGAAATATCTGATCATAGCGATGCTGATGTTCAAGTAAATCGTTTAGTGAAATTGTTGATCGTGACAATTGATGAAGCTGCTTCATATATTCATCAAACAAATATTAGATTGCGTGCACCGACAAAATATCCAACATCATATGGAGGCCGATTAGTTTGGACTTTACCTGGAAAAACGAAAATGATTGCTCATCTAAAAGACAAAGATAGAATTCGTCATCGGAAGAGATGGTCCCAAGTCATTTACATGTACTATCTTCTTGGCAATCATTTAATGGAATTTCTGTCGATCGTAACATCAGATGTTATGGCCGAGAATACATTTCTTTTGACACTTGATGGTGATATCAATTTTAAACCAAGCACCGTAACTCTTCTAATTGATGTAATGAAAAAGAATAAAAATCTAGGTGATGCATGCGGTCGTATCCATCCAGTTGTCGAATACGCAACTAAAATTCAAATATGAGCATGGATTTCACAGCAGAAATCTACGACGAAATGTTGATAATGAATGTAGATTTGTGCTTAGAAATCGCTCTCAATCAATTGTGAATGCCATCACCGAATCGATCTGCTGCTGCTTCGTTCGATATAGAATTGCGTCGTGAACAAAATTACAACACGGGTGATCTTTTGCCCTATGTGCAATCAAATATTCCTAAGCTAACGTTAGAGCAAAATACATTTATGTACGATGAAATAATGCAAACTGTTAATAACATGGTTGGAAAAATCTTCTTCTTAGATGCGCCAGGAGGAACTGGTAAACCATTCCTAATTAGATTGATTCTGGCAGCAATGCGATCCAAATTGACATAACCTTAGCTGTTGCGTCATCCAGAATAGCTGCGACATTGCTGCCAGGTGGAAGAACTGCCTATCCCGCTTTGAAATTGCCATCGAACATGCAATTCTTTGAAACTCCCACTTGCAACATTTCCAAAGCGTTCGGCATGGGAAAAGTATTTTAGAAATGAAAACCTATTATTTGGGATGAATGCACAAAGACGCACAAAAATCGCTCGAGACTCTTGATCGGTCATTGCAAGGTTTTCATGGAAACATGAGACCATTTGGGAACGCATCAATATTATTTGCAGGAGATTTCAGGCAAGCATTAACTGTAATTCCTCGATCGACTTTTCTATTTAGGAGATTATAATTTCCCATTCCATTGGAGTTTGCAATCACCATTAACAAAGCTCAGGGCCAATCTTTAGAATTGTGCGGTTTAGATCTAGAGACGGATTGCTTCTCACATGGACAATTATATTTTGGGTGTTCCAGAAACGTGAGCTTTTTCTTTTCTGAGCCACAGCAACGAGTGGCCGGGTACAGCTAGTGTTCAATATTTTTATAAAAGTAAAATATATAAAAAGAAATTGTTTATTGGAATTACAATTAAACATCAATATTTATTTATTTCTCAGTTCAAATATATATCTCTACTTCAAAAGGTGCTACAGATTGCCTAGACAAAGTGATTCATTCATTTTTCCGGATGATGATCAACCGAATGGAATTCCTGCACGTTTTACTAGTACAACACCCACCGGTGACTCGTCCAATTGCGGCCTCAACTATACCTTCCACGTCTCGACTACTTCAATCGGAAGAATTTCTTATATGTTGGAGTAAAATCCGGCACCATGTTCAACAAATATGCCCAACATGGAGGGAAAAATAACAACGTAATACTAAAGACATATTAGCAGCGATAATCTCAATTATCTCACGATTCTCGGTTAAAATTCGATAACGGACCAGATTTTCTCAATTATTGTGGATAGATAACGTAGAATTTTAATCTAAATTATTGAATAATTGAGAACGTTTCGTTCTTTGAATGTTAAAAGCTTTAAAGCTTTCGCTTTTAAATCTGGTAATACCGCTCATATTTATAGATATAAAACCGGGAAAAAGCGCAAATAAGAAGAAGACACATTATAAAATCACAGATTTGAATTTGGCGGTTCTAATTTTTTGTATTTTGAAGGAAATGATTCTTTTTTTTAAAAAATATCATATTTTTAAATATTTTCTTTAAGATTTTAAATGTTTGCATATTCATAAATAATTTTTTTTTTACTTCCAAAATTTCCTAACCAAAGAAAGATTTTATAGAAAGCTTTGAGAAATGTCAAAGAATAATTGAGAATGAATTTTAATCCAGAAAAACAGAATGTGTCGCATGATCTGGATTAAAAATAATCGACTGCGTTAAATCGTGTAGTATGTCTAGGGCATAATGCGTTATATCTACGACTTAAGAATAATTGAAAATTCACGCATTCTATGGCAATAATTTGGAACTATGAATAAATGCACTCAAAATATTAAATTTGTTATTTAACTAAAATCTCATCAAATATTTCAATTTCTAGTTTAGAATAAAATATCAAAAATCCGCGTATATTTGTTAGTGTAATTAATATATTTAAAAGGCTAATCCTTTCTTTCTTTCTTTCTTTCTGTCCGTCCTATATTGTCCGGAAAGAAAATTCGTTGAGCAAAAAAAAAATCACTTTTTGATATGTTGTAGAGAATTACTTGAAACGTGGAGAAATTTTGTTCCCAGGGAGGTTGGGGGTCGGAGGAGTTACAAAGCTTATTAAGATTTTTATGCCGGGCATTCTAACGTACACGGCAAATTTCCATTTCCCACCGCTTTGGCGCCGGAGGCAATACAACTTTACGAACTTTTTATATAGAAGTCACACGCAATAACAATGTGTCCGTCTATCTCTCACCACTTTGGCGCTGGAATCAACACAAATTTTGGAACTTCGTATTTAGAGGTCACACGCGATTACGATGTTCGGAGGCGCTGCGGTTGTTTACTCTATAGAAGTTTTTGCCTTTACGTAATATATGTTTGACGGGAGCTATTTTACGAACCGGAGAAATGGGATCAATTTAATATCTTCGCTGGGGGTGTTGCGAGGTAAATAATGTGCATTCTGAATAGATCGACTTAAAGAGGCGTCCAAACGCATAGTTTTTTACTCAGTTTTGCCTGCGCAAATCAGATTTGCGCATGCAAAACTGAGCGTCTGGACAAGTCACAGTTCGTTTGCGCAGACAAAAGTGCGACTTGTGCGATTTCAGATCGTGTCTGAAAAATAACTGGTACGTGCATGCAAATCGTAGCGTGTGGACGAAAACTCATTATTTTACACAGTTTTCATGCAATTGCGAAAGGCGAAAGGCACGAAAATGTCTTCAAGAGACTTTTTAGAGGAGTTAAGCTTAAACTATTCATTATTAAAAGTTCTAAGCACAATATCTTGATATTAAGAAGTTCCAAAGAAAACTGTGAAAAAATATGGAAAAAACGGTATCGTGCGGACACAAAATTTACGCAGGCTTTCCCGCAGAAAAACTGCGCAAACTACGACTGTGCAAAAAGACTGAGCGTTTGGACCGTACTTTAGACATGAAATATGTCACCAGTGGTGCTACTAAAACGGGGTAAAAGATTTATTATATTCCGAATTAAGGTGCTACGCTTGAATACATTTTGTTAATTTACAGCGATTTGTAAACCGAAATTTTTAGGAAGCCGTCTTAAGACGAGTTTACGTCCACACGCTACGATTTGCATGCACGTACTACAGTTATTTTTCAGACACGATCTGAAATCGCACAAGCCGCACTTTTGCCTGCGCAAACGAACTGTGACTTGTCCAGACGTTCAGTGCGTTAGAAAGAAATTGAAATGTTTCGATGCATTTATGTATTCCACGTATTGTCCTTATTTTTACAATATACACAATAGTGTGTAAAATGATAAAATGAAAAATTTTTGCTATTTTATTGTTTCTCAAAAATATCAGTCTAGCGTGTGGGAGAAAAAAATAATCCTAGGAGAAAATAACCCTCTTTATAAAGTTGTTTTGATGTACTTCAAAACCTAATACACCGATTTGAATAAAATCTACGAATTAGACTTATGCTATCAGGGTCTAGGTCTAGGGCAAATTAGAAGAAATTTTGAAAAGAAGTAATAAAGTTGTGTAACAAAAAACCTTGAAATGTTACTTTTGCCAGTTTTTCTGTCCCATTTCTACCATGGGTCCTCAAAAATCGGTTATATGCCAAATTTAAGTTACTATATGTTTTTATAATAAATTATTATTTTTTAATGTTTCGTTTTTACTTGCTTTTAATATTTTTAAGAAAATCCCGGGATCCCGGGATTTACCGAAAAATGTAATTCAAAATTTCCCGTATCCCAGGAAAATAAAAAGTGTCGGGAAATGGAAACTCTAATTGGTTGTTTACCATTCTGTACGTGCAAACATCCTATCCACAGTTCATATATACCCATCCACCGTCATATTGGCATGTGCAAGCACCAATGCACGTCGTCCATGTATGTCGGGCCTTAATATAGTTTTCCGAGCATATCGAAAATTTGAAAAAAATGTACTGGATTTTTTGAAATCACAATTTAAATTAAACTCTTAATATTTATGTGTGTGGGAACTTCCTATACCAGGACCATTAATCCGATTGAAATGAAACTTTGGGGAATTGATATTTAAGTGACGGTGAAAGTTTACGTAATAATTACATGCGAGTAACATCAATCAAACGTCAATAATTCAATTAGTAATAGTCCGGTTTTCATGAAAATTGGAATGTACATTCTGGATAAGCCAACTGAAAAGATGAAACGCGTTTCCAGTCTGTGGGAGGTTCCGGGAGCCAAAATAGAAAAACGGTAATAATTCCGTCAAATTGAAATTTAATTTACTTTCATATTATAGGAATAACACAAGCAAAGCTGCAGATAGCAGGTATATTTATTTCAAAAAGAAATTTAAACATGCAATGCAATAATTTGTGTCTTAAATTTTGTTGAATTTTCAAGTTTAAAACAGATTTTTTGAAGCATATTTGTTAATGGGCTACAATTGCGTTTCTTGCCATTAGCTCTTTATTCCGTCTGTACAATTTTGATTAAACAAACTGAACAATTTCATAAAAAAACAGCATTTAATTTTGAGTACCACCATTCTTACTACACGACTATATCGTAGAAAACAATTTCGTATCTACTAATCCAAGTCTCCCATAAATCATTTCTCATTAAATATCAAAAAGTTTTTCTTATATCCCAGTTTTGCAACATAATATTCTGATATAACCCAAAAAGAAAAGACCGGGCATTAAAGCTTTTACTATTTTATGGTCTTATTTTCTTGATGAATAATGCTAATATAATTAAAATGAATTTCTTGGAATTAGTTATTGCTATCGATAGTTTTGTTGTTGTGATTTATTGTTTCTATACAGAAATAAAAAGATTGATTGGAAATTGAAAACAATAAAATTTAAAGAATCGAAAACTAACGAATAAATATCTAAATATCTAAAAAAAAAAATAACATAAAATAATTTTGAAATCTTTGACGCCATTTTGTAATTGCATTTCGGGGAAATTATTCTTTATTTGAACATATTATTAATTAGATATTAAAAAGAAAAAAGAAAAGTCAACTCTCTATAAATAATATGTTAAATAATTTTTTTTTTATTATTAAACAGAAATAAATAATTTACTTACAATATTTTTTCAGTAACTTTTCTACATCGTTGTATTTTAATGTCCAACGCATAGAGGCGCTACAATCGTTTAATAGTGGATATCGTCATATAATGCAACACTCTGGTGTCAAATTTCCAAAACTTCCTGCACGTGGGATTTATTTTGACATATTGCTCTTTTTCGAATTGATTTTTGGTGAAGAAACAGTGTAATTATTTAAAATGACGAAAATTACTAAAAATAAAGGAAAAGAAGGCAAAAGTTTTAAAAATAATAAAAATTCAAAACAAAATTTGAATAAAACAACAGAAGGGAAAATAAAAAAACCCAAAAATGGTGAGCACGTTTTTGTTTTCCCGGTGAATTATTTTATTTCTTAAATGAAACTTAATTTTTAGATGCAAAATTGTCTAAGAAAATAAAACAGAAGAAAGAGATTTTTAAAAAAGAAGTAGTAAATGAAGAGAAGAATTTGGAAAATGACAAAACTGTTGAAAATTCATTGAACAAACGTAAGAAAAAAAAAACAATACATATTTTCTTAAATTACAAATAAAAAATAATCATATTTAGTTTTGACGAAAAAAGAAAAATTAAAACAAAAAAAGGAAAAAAAGAAACAGATTGCCAAAGATAACGCGACAGATCAAAAATCTTCTAATCCGGAAGAAAATGGTAGCGAAAATGATATGAATAACGAAAAAGCATCTCTAAAAAAAGGTAAGAAATTTTCAATGAAATTCTTAGAATTATTTCATATAAATATTATTTCTAGAGCCACATCCGTATGAACAGAGTTCTAATACCTTATTTGTTGGAAATATTCCAGCAAATACGAAAAAGATTCAATTAAAAAAACTTGTTGAACCTTTCGGTAAAGTTATATCAGTTCGAATGAGAACAGTCGATGGAAAAATTCTTTTTAAACATAAAGCAAGAAAAGATGCAGCTGCACTAAATGGTTATGTTGTAATGGAAAATAAAGATGACGTTGAAAAGGCTTTAGCATTGAATGGAACCGAATTTAAAGGTAAAGTGTTAAGAGTTAATAAAGCTGAGAAAGATAAGAATGGACAAGAAAATTCCGATCCGAGAAGAACAATTTTCGTTGGGAATTTAAAAGCTAGTAAGTAAAAAAAAAAAAGAACAAAATGGAATTTTATTTGTGATTACTAATTATTTAATTATTTAAATTATTCTAGGTACAACTGATGAGAATTTACATGAGATTTTTAATACTTGTGGTGAAATCGAATATGTTCGAACTTTACAAAATGATAAAGGTTGTAATGGAGCCGCTTATGTTTGTTTTAAAAACGTTGATTCAGTAAATCTAGCATTAGAATTGAGTAATACTGTGGTACGTGATCGTGCAATTCGTGTTGAAAGATATTCCATGGTTAAATTGGGTGCAAATTTTCGGAGAAGTCTGATTCCAGGAAAAGAAATAAAGGGCGCTGAAAAACGAATTAATGATAAAAATAAAAAATTTAAAGGAAATACGAAACATCAACAAGATGGAAAATATGAAAAGAAAAGTAATGCAAAAAAATCGGAATTTCATGGTGTTAAAATAGACAAGATGAAGGTAAGAATTTTTATTTTTAATTTTTTATTTTTTTTTATTACGATTTCAATAAGTGCTATAGCACTCACTTGGGTTGGAATTCAGTTTTATTTACATTTCTAATTCATACTTCTTAATTTTTATTTCTTTCTTTTTGATTAATATATTGTTTACTTATTTCATTAAATTTAAAGACTATCTTATTTCTTTAGCTAATTTTTTAAAGGTTCCTATTATTTTTATATTTATACCTGTGGTCGGTTACTGAAGAGCACGAAGCCCCTGGTTATTACCCCCTTTTCACCTATGCTGATTTTACTTCTTTCTATATGTAAATTTTCGTTGGTTCTTGTATTGTGTCCATGAATGCCCGAATTTATGGTAGCTGTGAATTTGTTTCTGATTGTGTTATTTTGTATATTAGTAGTATTAGCTCATATTCAGTTATTTTTTCAAATGGCATTAACCTCTTATTGTACAGGGCATCCATTTATTCCCTTTATGCCCTTATTTTGTAGTATTTTAAATGAAATATCATACGTTTTCCATACGCACTCTTCAAAAACGTATAAGTACTTGAAGACTTAATATTTTGAAGTGTGCAAATGAAAAACGCCTGGTTCGGTTCTGGTCACCTTCTGTGTAATCTAATTGAAAACGTATACATATTGTTGGGTGCTACCCCTTTTTGGTTCGAATGTTATAGAATGATAACACTTTTTATTTATGTGAATTTAGGTTTGTTCACTCTTGGTTAAATCTGTGGTTAGATTACCAGAGATTTTCTTAATCCATGATTAAGCTGTGGTTAACGAAATGCGTTTGTTCACATTTTTTCACCTTGGTAACCAAACCATAGATTTTTCCAATGGTTTTCCAATGCATCTGTCAAATTTGAATCAATGGTTAATTAACATTTTTAAATAATTGATTGTAATCTTCGTCATTATCGTGACTACTCCACGCATTTCAAATGCAATTTCCGAAAGAACTGAATTTGTAAATAAAACATATAGACTCTTAAAATCAGCCTATAGCCGATTTTTTGATGCCCTATGGTAGAAATGGGGCAGAAAAACTGTCAAAATTAACATCATTTCAAGGTTTTTTCTTTATAACTTTGTTCCTTCTTCTCAAAACTTCTTCCAATTTGCAGGTAACCTAGACCCTGATAACATAAGTCCAATCTGTAAATTTTGTTCAAATCGGTGTATTAGTTTTTAAAGTACATCAAAAAAAATTTTATAAAGAAGGCTATTTTCTCTTAGGATTATTTCTTTATCCTTAGACCGATTTGATTCAAATTTAACATAATATCGTCTATTTATGTAGTCAACGTATATAATTAATTTCAACAAAATCGATTTACAAATTTTCCAATTAAATGCGAAAAACCATAAACAAAAAAACGACAAAACTTTTTGGTCACCCTGGTTTTTTCTTTATAACATTGCTCGATTTTGCTCAAATGCAATACCAAACCAAGTTAAGGAATAAGCAACTCTCACATTGCAAAATTCATCAAAATCGGATAACGCGTTTTTGAGTTATCTTGTATGCGGACGGACGGACGGACATGCATAAATCGATATAACTTTTGATTCCTAACACAATCATACCTTTAAAACCTTTCTACGGCGATTATTTCGATGTGTTACAAATGGAAACAATACAGATATACAAGAAAAAATAATAAAAAATAAATCACTCCATTTGGAGTTATTTTATTATTATTAATTTTGTATCGCTCAATATTTTCGCTGAAAATATTTGAAACACACAATCCTGACTTTCTGATTTGAACTTCGATTCTCGTTTCCTATTTATATAAATTGACAGTGTATCGAGAATCGACGCGAACATGTACATTGTTTTCGAGGGAATCATTTCCAATTCGGTGGAAATGTCGAAATTGTGTTTCGGTCGTGTTAAAATAAATAAGTGGTGTTTTCTGGAAATGTTCTGATTCCTTTTTATTTGATAAAAAAATAGAACATTTCTAGAATTTTCTAGTGCAATATATTTAAAATTTCAATGCGTCGTGAATCGATTTTTCGTTCTTTTGAGAGACCTAATGACCAAATTTTCTATTCATGTATCTTCAACAGTATTCAAGTACTTACACATTCTTGTAGGTTTACAAAGGGGAAGCTACTAATATAAAACTTTGAATTGTTACAGAAACCAAAAAATAAGACCTTCAAGAAGAAATTAAGTCAAAGCGAAATGTTATCGAAGAAAATTGCACCAAAACCAGTAGGCAAGTAGGCGCAATGAAGATGGATTAAATGTAAAAGCACGGAATCCAATAACTCATCCGGGGACGGTGTGAACAGGTTTCTTCGTCTCCTTCAGGCTGCTTAATATCTTCTTATTAAAACAAAAATAAATGTTTTTAGATTCAATGTAACATCATTTATTAAAAAAAAAATTATATCCAATTATATTTTAATCAATAAAACAAAAATTTTTATTTAATAATATTCTAATTTGATTGTTTTTTAATTTTTGTTTGAATTTCAAGTGAAAATTGTTGAATATTTTTTTTCGCACAGTCTAAACAAAATGTTCGAATATAGAAGAAACTACATTCTGGACTTTTACAAACAATTTTATTACATATTGAACAATGTGAACCGATCACAAGAAAATATTCGGATTTTGAATGGAATCGTCCAGAAGGTGGTGGCGAGAATGGATCCCGCATAACAAAAGAATCTTCTAGAAAACTAATTTTATTTACAAACTTTGGATTTTTACCTTTATAATCACAAAATTCATGCATATCACAATTTTCACATTGAAATTCAATTTTTGGAATTTCTTCATCAACATTTTTTAGTTTTTCTTGTTTCACATCGATTTTAGAATAATCCGTGACCGCCGATTGTGACGAGCTTCCTGGCTGTGGTGATTTGTTGGACATTTTTCTTACGTCTAGAATTTTATCATAAAAAACAGTTTTAAAAAAAGAAAAATATATTTATAAATAATTTATATTTAAAAGAAAGAAAAAAAAAGACTAGATAAAAAACGGATTAACTACATTTGAACAAAATTATTTATGATTATTTTTTTTACGTTTGTTCTTTTGCAACAATCTTTTTAATTGGTTTTGGCCACCATTCCGGTCGAATAACATCACATTTATTACCATCGATAAGTAATGACATCGAATCTAATGCTTGTTCGACACGCATTAAAGCTAAGGCATAATCATTTTTTATCGAACGTATTTTTCCAAGAACATTTCCATTCGGTGCTTGAATACAATTTGTTGTAATTGGTATTTTACCGGACATTCGAACGGGCATAAGTCGTTTTCGAATAACACCAGTATGATATGTACGTGCCGTAAATTCCTGTCCAATATAACAGCCTTTATGAAAACTAACACCATGTAAAAAATCACAATTTGATTCCATTGGAAAACATTTGGTTGGTGGATGATCTAAAATACCTTCACCGACACCTAATTTACAACGTAAATATTGATAATCATTATTGGTATTCGCCAATTCAATTTTATTTCTCTCAAGAATTGTCTGAATATTATTTAAATCGAATGAATCTGGTAATATTAAACGTGCACCTAATGATTTCATTCTAGGATCATGACATACAATAATTTCTTCGATTAATTCATTTTTATGCATATTTGCTAATGATACAATATTTTTAATAGCTACAGAACCTTCAGACGGTATATTCAGATTTTCATCTTGATCCAATGAAAATACTGACCAAATTTTATAATCAGAATTTATTGTATCAATTTCAATTTTACGACGTACACGAAATAATCTTAAATGTCGTTTTAATTCATTTACTACGTTTCTATCGCATTCAATTAAATATGTATCATTTTGACTTGTTCGATATATTATCGAATCGTAAAGGACACGTCCAGCTTTATTCAAAAACATCGTGTACATCGATGTGGCTCCACGTTCTAAGTGTGCCATATCATTTGTTATCAATCCTTGTAGAAATGGTACAATTTCTTTTCCTTGGGCTCGTATTAAGTTTCGTTCAACAAGATTTTCTGCAAATAATGTTTTTGTTGAACATTGTGATGTATTGAAATAGCGTAGACCAAATTTTAGAAATTTCTTTTGTAAAATATTCATTTCTAATTTGTTCTGTTTTTCTTTTTGAATTGAAAACTATATTTAAAAACAAAAAAAAAGGCCTTACATTTTTATTTTATGATTTTAAATTAGAAAATTATGATTACCAGATTACAGGATTTTGTTACAATTCTTCCCCACGAAATTTTTGAATTATATTATATAAATATATTCTACAAAAGACTTTTAAATAAAATGGTTTTACCCAAAAATTTTTTGGGAAAAAATGGAAATTTTTACTTAAGACACAAAATTTCCTTGAGGACATAAACGATTGACAATACAAATTAATAATTATTAAAAAAATTTTCCAATTTTTGTTTTCTCATTACATACTTTGTTTGTTAGAAAAAAACTAATTGAACAAATTTTCAAATTTTTCAAAATCTACTTTGACATTTTATATTCTTCTTCTTCTTTTACATTTTGAAATAATAAAAATCAAATATCTTATTGAGATGTTATAGTACATCTGGCCACATCAAAACAAATGTCAAGGCAAAATCATTTTTCGCCGCATTTTGTTTTTGACATCATACAAAACGCAATTTCACAACAAATTTCAAATTACCAAAAAAAAATAAATAAATATAAATAAAATAAGTGTAAAAATGACATCCCAAGAAATTGATTCATCAACAACAGCTAACGATGAAAATAATAATAATCATGACGAGAATAGTAATGATTCGGGTAGTTCACAAAATAGTTTTCGTGTAAGAAATATTTCCGAAATAAATTCCGTACTTTCCAATAATTGTGATACAAATAATGATAGTCATACGGTAAAACGAAAATTACCAAATTGGCTATTTTCACCGGCTTCGAATGATACAAAAAAAGCTAAAAAAACATCACCTTCAACAACACCAAACAAGAATGTTAAGAAAACCACAAATCCTTCAGATCAATCAGTTCCTTGCAGTTCGAGTAGTAGTAGTAATATTAATGATGCTGGAATAGCACCATCAAGTTCAAATCAAGATTTACCAAATAGTTCAGTCGATCAAAATGAAGTGCCTTCAAAAGAAAATTCACCAAAAAAAGAAATTAAAGAAGAACTTACTGAATCAGAAGATGAAGCAACACCAATGCCAAGCACAAGTGATGGTGCGGTTGTAAGAATTGATCCCAAAGATATAATACCATCTGTAAAAGTCGAAAAAGAAGAGGCAACATCTTCGACAACAAGAGATTGCTGTAAATTCGGAATTCTTTGTTACAGGTAAGAACGAAAAAATTTCTATATTAAATTTTTGATAATTCCATTGAAAAAAAAAAAAACAATTAGACGAAATCCCGCTCATCGAGCAGAAATGGCACATCCTGGTGATACAGATTATCGCCAACCAGATTATCCTTCACCACCGAAAGGCAGTCCGCCTTGTGTTTACGGACAGTTATGTTATCGACGAAATCCAATACATTTTCAACACTTCTCACATCCGCCATCAAGTTAGTTAAACCCTAAAAACAAAACACAAATGTAAATTATTTAATAATAAAGAAACTATTTTTTTTTAAATATCAAATTCGCGTTTTGTTTGTTATAAAAATCAGCGGATCCCAAAAAAAACTGGAAACTACGTAAAATGGAATTAAGAAAGAGACGAGGACAAGTCAATTATGCCGATAATGATGCCCCAGATGATTCTGATGATCCTTTTGATGATGATAATGATTCTGATGAATATGAACCCGGAAAATCTGAATATGAAACTGATACTGATGCAGAGGATTTAATTGATGATAATTAATCATATTTCTTTATTGTTTTATTTAATTCATATATTTTGTAATATTTTTTCTTTTCACGTAATTACTAATAAATTGTATATATAAAAATAAAAGAAGAAAAAAAAGAGAATACTTAATAGAATCCTTCATCTTCTTCAAAATTTCCTTTTTCAGTATTCCCGTATGGCTCGACAGCACCCCATTTGGCTGCTTCACCGCCACGTACTTTTACATTGTAACAAACATTTTCAGTTTTAAGAACACTTTGTCGTAAAGTGTAAATTTTTCGTGATAATTCACGATTTCGAACGGCGCTAATACCTAAATATCTGAAAAAGAAATCAATTTCTAAATAGAGTCAATAATTGGTTTTAATTAACACTTTAAGCGCCAACTATTTTTATGGAAAATTGCCCTAAAGCGCCAATGGCAATCTCGGAATCGATAATACAATGTTCTAGACATTGAATATCATTGGATCGATCTTTTTTTTTGAAGAAATTGATTCCTAAAAACGTTGACACTTGATTCTGTTATTGTAGGATCACTTGAAACTTTGTATCCGATTCTTGACAATCAATATTCGGCTTAAAACAAATTTCTACAATTTTTTTTTAAAGAAATGTACTAAAGGAAGAGCCAAACATAGATGAACTTACGGAAATCTACTCTTCGTGAATCGAATACTTCAATTATAATGTGCATAGCTGCGCACTTTAGTTAAATTTTATTTCTGCTTCGATATGTTTAAGCAATACAAATCAATTATGGTAGAATATTCTGTACGGAAATTTCGATATTGAATTTTATTTTCTTCGACATAAATGGGAAAGAAGCCATGTAATAGATCTTCAAATTCGATGTAAATATAATTTTTGTAGGAAAAACCCAGTAATAGAAACTTAAAGAATGTAGTCGAAACGACTTCGATGAACAACAGCGATTTACAGCTATTACCCCATAAAGTGAATCCGACGCTTAAAATAAGGATGCCGATTTTCACTCAAAATATGATCTATTGGATCGTTTTAAATCGGACAGTCAAATATTGATCCACCAAAAAATCAATTCACATTATTTTAAGAACTAGTTCTTGACAATTTATAAGTATGGTAAGAAGTGTGAGAATGGCTTGAAAAATTCGTGGCCTAGAATAGAAATTGGTTATAACTGAACCAGCCACTGTATTCTACCCTTTTTACAAACCGATTCGTTAATGTCTGCAAAATAAGCACTTACCAGCAGCTATCATCTCATTTAATGAAAATTTTCAATCACACAAAGGAACAAGTTCAGACTAAAACGCTATCTTGCACATTTTTACGTAAGGATTTATGTGGAAACTTAAGCTTTGAGCGAAATAACGGCCAAACCATCTAATTAAATTGTTAAAATTCGGATAAATACGTTTGAAAAATTAATAATTTCAAGTGTGAAATATGTAACCACAAAAAGTAACTTCAATATTTCAAATTTTAGAAGAAAGTTCTCCATTCCAGGTTTTAATTTCTTCAAAAAGGATCGATCTGTGAGAAAAATAAGGTACTGTACCAGAAATATCAATCGCATTCAAGTCGATTCGGGTTTAAATGGACGATTATTGGTTTGAAATCGACTTCAAGTAATCATGTAAACCAAGGGTGTCCAACCTTTTTGTTTCCCTGGGCCGCATTGGAAGGAGACATGGTGTTTTGGGCCGCAAGTATATTACTAATGAATGTGATGTGATGTGGCATTGAAGTTGAGAAGCTAAGCCGTCAATATCTGGTTCGATTGACGTTGCAATTGTCAGGCAGCTCTCAAGGTGTTCATCCAACATGTTGGTTCTAATTTTACACTTAGTATGTTTCATTCTTCACTTAACCCACTAGGTGACAAACAACAGAACAGTGTAGCTGAGCGAGCAACGCAAACAGAAAGAAAATTTACTACATAACGAAAGAGCTTTCTGTTCTGGTCCTGTTTCTGTTGTTTGTCACTTGGCAGCTTTAGCACGAGAGCGCAAACACACAAATCATTCCTCAGAAAAATGGACATGCTTCAGTAACTTTAAATATTTTCGGGCCGCATTGATACTTGCTTTGGGCCGCATGTGGCCCGCGGACCGCGGGTTGGACAGCCTTGATGTAAACGAATGTACCATTAAACCGGGCACTGGTGCTTTATCGCTAGTTCATATATTACATTTTATAAAGCGAATCCGACACTTAAAGTGTTAAAACACAAATCTTACCCTGAAAAAAGTGATTGCATAGTTTTACAACATTGGAAACATGTATCGATATCGCCACTTCCAAGAGAATTAATACATCTACGCATAATCTCTCCGCTAAGATCACCCAAACCCAACATATATTCATTGGGTTGTACCAAACACGTATAGTTCTTTATGATACCATCTTTTACGGGTTCGGCTTTATCATCTTCATTTTCGATTTTTTCATCAACATTATCGATTTTCAATGAATAATTTAATTTCTTTTGGATTACATTCCAATCAGATAATTTCGATTGATTTAAATATTCATAAAATGAATATGCTTCAATAAATTCTTGTAAACCGGGTGAATATGCTCGAGAATATTGATACGGATCCAAATCACCTAATTCTTTAGCAATCGATAAGAAATTTACATCACACAAAGTTTGAAGACGTTTTTCTGCATCAGCTAAAACTTTCTCGGAATTATTTTTTCTATACATAAAAAAAAAAGAAAATTATTATTTATTTAAAATACAATTTTATTGCCATAAATTACTTTGGATCAATTGTATGCAAAAGAAATATAATTCTTTTACTTTCGATTGTTATATCGCGTCCATATTTTATAATTCTCTCGTAACGATCATGTTTATCATCTAATTCTTTAGCATAATTTTTAAATGCTATTATTGTCGGATTTGTTTCATTTGTTATATCATTATTTGTTTTATTATTATGTTTATTATTATTATTACCGCGAAAACCACGGCGACCACCTTTAAAATTTGACATTTTGTTTTGTTGTTGGGTTAAAATCAAAGAAGCTTATTGGGCGTGATTTCATTGAGACATTTTTTACCGTTTTCGGAATCTAATTTATACGAAACATTAATGGTGTTTACATGATATACTTCAATACAAAATTGTCCATCTAAATCTAGATTGACTTCAAAATTGTATTTTATTTTATTTTATTAAAGTCATTCTTATTATTTTATGGATTATAGAAAAATACAACAATTAAAATAAGTGCAAAATAAACCGGTGGATGCACTCAACCATATTTAAAAGAAGCAAGCTTTCTGCGGAAGCCATCTTAATGTAATCAAGCCATCAAACTTTATCAGACGATGGCATTGCCATGTAAATAGAAGAAAAATGAATTAATTCTCTTAAAATAATATTATGATAAAAAAATATTAATTAAAATGCTGATTTAATGTATAATTTGAATATGTATAATCAATTATCATTCATAAATATTAAAAAATTCATTTAATTATATCAAGAACAACCTGTTTCGCCCTGCCATTGAGAAGCCAGCAAGGTAAAAATTTATTACTGCGATTGTGTAACATCCAATTATTATTATCAATAAAAATGGTAAATGATAATAAATTCAATTAAAATGTATTAATTAGAAGTTTTTATTTTAGTCATTTTATAAATTAATTCGTATAAATTTTAATGGTGTAAAAAAAAATCTCCATCAAATTCGAACAATGTCTTCTTCAATGAATGATCATATCTTGACACAGGAAACAAATGATAAAGGAATTTTAACAATAAATCGTCCAAAAGCATTGAATGCTATCAATTTGGATATGGTTCAACAAATTTATGGACATTTAAATCGTTGGGAAACAACAAAATCATTGGTAATAATAAAAGGTGCTGGCGAGAAGAGTTTTTGTGCTGGCGGCGATGTACGAGCAATAGTTGAAGCTGGACCAACAGAACAATCGAAAAATTTCTTCCGTGAAGAATATACATTAAATGCATTAATTGGAAATTATAAAATTCCATATATTGCATTCATTGATGGCATAACAATGGGCGGCGGTGTTGGATTATCGGTTCATGGGAAATATCGTGTGGCAACAGAACGTACATTATTTGCAATGCCCGAAACTGCTATAGGATTATTTCCAGATGTTGGTGGATCTTATTTTTTGCCACGTTTACAAGGCAAATTAGGTTTATATTTAGGTTTAACTGGTTTCCGTTTGAAAGGTGAAGATGTATTAAAAGCTGGAATTGCAACACATTATTGTAAAAGTGAACGATTAAATGATTTAGAAAATGCTTTAGTAAATTGTAAGAATTCAAAAGATATACCAAATATATTAGACAACTTTACAATTCGATCAGATAAAGATTTCGTTTTGAAATCAAATTTGGATAAAATTAATAAGTATTTTAATTCGGGGACCGTTGAAGAAATCATTACGAATTTAGAAAAAGATAATACTGAATGGTCACAGAATACTTTAAAAGTAAGATAGGAATTTATTTATGTTGAAATTTTATTAATTATTTTTATATTTTTAGACAATATTAAAAATGTCACCAACAGGCCTTAAAGTTACTCATCAACAACTAGAATTCGGTGCAAAACTGTCATTAATCGAATGCCTTAATATGGAATATCGAATGGTTGTTCGTCATTTACAGGATAGTGATTTTAAAGAAGGCGTTCGTGCTTTACTCATTGATAAAGATCAAAAACCAAATTGGAAACCATCAACTATTCAGGACGTTACTAAAGAACGTGTCCAATTTTATTTCAATGAATTACCAGAAAATGAAGAACTAAAATTGTAATTTAATGTTTTTTTTCATAATCGTGATATATTAAAGTGCATTTATTTTATTATTTAATCTCAATTTTGTAAAACAATTCTTTTATTTCAGGAATGGCGTTGAAAATATTAAAATATCTAAACTCTAAACAAAAAAAGAAAAATAAATATTTTATATAAAAAGATGTAATTTTAATTACGTTGAGGAACCAAAAATATTGAAAACAAACTATAGTGCAAAACCACTATTAAAACTTCTATACATACATCCAAATAATTTTACTTTTCAAGAAAATGTTTATCCTTTTCGTCCTTTTTATGCTGTTGGATAATGGTTTCATAAATATTTCGGACGCAATTGTTCTTACATTGAAAAAATATCCTGTATCAAATTTCATAGAAATCGGTCTATAACTAACGTTACAATACCCTGGAATTTAAAAACACAAAAAACCTAACTTTTGTTAGGCAACTACCCGAACTTTTAGTCCGATCGAACCCAACTAGTGGTAGAACTAGAACTGATAGACCAACCAAGCAAGAAAAAGCACAATACGTTCTTTGCGAATGCTCAGTTGATGTGGACACCTTTGCGAGCAAGCGTAAAAGTATGTTCACTAGTGTTCACTAATGATCCATAAGGACTGGGAACATCCAACAAATTCGCATGTTCTCGCTTTTTCAAGTTTAGTAGTTCGATCTCAGATTTGATTGCGTATACGATTTTTTTGATAGATCTTTTCTTGTAATAATTTTTAATAATCAAAACCATTATTTTGAATGATTTATCAATTATAAAAAGAGAAAAGATATGCAACTATTTTGTCATCTGACACATCATGACGAAAACATGGGATCAATAGGGAACGTGAACAGATCGTCTGGTTTGGACCAAAGGCAAACATTAGCGAATTCAAAAAAATGCTCGAAAATGCCTGCTCTTACTCGCTTTCTTGGTCTGGACCATGCCTTTAAGTAGGACTCGCATTGATATGTTTTCCATCCAGCTTTTGAGCAACTGAGACAAAACTGACTAGTGTGAATGTGAAACCTAATGGTTTGTCAGTCAAAAGAATTATTTAAAATTTTCTTGAGCAATTAGGTTTCTATCAAACACGACTAACAGTCATGACTGGATCAATGTGAGACCATGAATGAAAGAATATATAGACTATGTTTTTCCATATTTCAAATTGCTTTTTTCTGCGCTACTTACGTCACACGAGGCCTAAAATACATTGTTTGTATGAAAAATCACGATTATTTATTAGAAAGGAAATATCCACATGTGATGTCATAAAAATTCAAAATGGCCGATATGCGCAGTGCGTAATCTTTATATTCTTTCATTCATGTGACGTGGACCTCGTGCTTTAAAAAGATGCAAATGTTGGTTCTGTTAAGTACCGGATTACACGCGGTGTTTTTTGGGGTAGAATTCTACCGCAGATATAGGTATCGGTGGGTTGGAGGTAAGGCAGAAGATCTACCTCTCGAAATGTTGGCGCAACGGAGTTTTTTACACACACAAACAAGAGTCACTGTTTGTGTCGCTTTCGAAAAAAATTGAAAATTGAAGCGCGCCATTCGCTTACTGACCGTCAACAGGTAATCATAATCTAAAAGTACATAGGAAATAGTAAAATAGTAGATCCTAACAGTTTGACGGTTTAAGTTCGAGTGATGCTGTGCTCACACACACTAATATATTCCTTGTGTAGCTTGTATAAAGGGCCCCACAAACGAGCAACATTGTTTTCAACCTTGTCATGTTTTGCCACAGACGAAACGAAATGTTGGCAACCAAGTTGTCAACATCACTTTCGAGGTATTGTCATCGGCTTTGGATGCTTATTTTTGACAATAAATGCACAGCGCACAATTCAATTTACAACTGATGTTGACAACCATGTTGTCAACTTCTCTACAGACGAGACAACATGATCGCAACATCAGACTCCGCCCACCGAATATCCGATGTTTTCCAAATTTTTCCAAAACATCCAACATTGTTGACAACATTGAAATACCAACCACCAACATGCCCACAGACGTCAAACATCGACACCAACATGGCAAGTTGACAACCATGTTGCTCGTTTGTGGGGCCCTTAAAAGACTGCGGTATAAACATTCCTCGTCTAATCGGTTTGGTAGTTTTCTACCCAAAACTTGACGGTCGATTTCTACTGCGTGTAATCCGGCACTTAGAAAGGAAATAAAAATTCAAAATGGCCAACATGTGCGACAGTGCGTAATCTTTAAATTCTTTCATTCATGTGACGTGAGACTTCCTACTTTAAAAAGATGCAAATTTTGGTTCTGTAAAGAAAACAAAAAAGAAGAAAACTAATTAAAATTATAGAAAAAACAATTTTATTTTTTTTTTTTGTATTAAGATTTTTTTCCTTTTTTCATCATTTCTTTTTTTTTTTTTTGTTGTTTTTTGTTTGTTTTTAAATGTCTTAAAATAATGTTTTCCAATAAATCTGGATCACAAAATTGTTTTCTTTTTTTTTTTTTGTAAATGTAAATTTTACATATAAACCATTTCACAGTATAGAAAAGAAAAAATAATAATTTATACACGCAATTACTAATAAAATAGAATTGTTTTTTTTTTTTTGGGACTTAAACGGGGTTCATTTTCTTTTTCTTTTTTTTTTCTATAAATACAAAAATAATAAATTTTTTTCTTTTTTAAATTATATAAAATTATAACAGAATATCGTTTTACAATAATTATGGTTTTCGTTTTTCTTTAAATATTTGATTTTTTAAAAAATTACTTTAAGATACATTTCTTTTTTTCTTAAAAAAAAAAAAGGGTCCCTTAAAAACAAAAAAATAATATACTAAATCTTTTCGGATAAAAATAATTTGATAATTTCCTCCTACCACCCCACTCGTTTTTTTCTTTTCTTTTTTTTCTTTATATAATTGAATGTGTGTGTATGTTTTCTTTTTTTTTTCTTTTTCTATGGCTTTCCTTAATCAATATATTGCGCTAACCAACGAAAACCTTCACCATATCCTTGCCTTTTCAGTACAGAACACATAAATAGTTCTAATGGACGACCAGGAAGTTCAGATCGTGAAACTTTACCCTTTTGAAAAAAAAACAAACAGAAATTAATCATTTGATTACAAATATACAATTTTATAGAATTTTATTACTTTTCCTGTTGTTTGTTGATAAAGACCAAAAACATTTCTTAATTCATCTTCACTTGCAGCACCGGGCTTATCAATTTTATTACCTAAAATAAGAACTGGACAATTTGATAATGCTTCATCTGTTAATAATGAATCTAATTCATTTTTGCTTTCTTGAAAACGTCCTCGATCCCATGCATCTATTAAGAAAACGATTGCATCAACTGCTGGAAAATAATCTTTCCAAACGCGACGTGCTAAAAGGAAAAAAAGAAAACAAAATTAAAATTAGAATTATTTAATTAATAAAAAAAAGAGTAGAAACTTGTAAGTAAAGAAAGAACATTTAGTAACTTAAAATCCTATAGCCGATTTCTTGTTGATTTATGCTAGAAATGGGATTCGTAGTTAAAAATCTATAGTTCAATGAATTAACTCTGAGACAGAAGCATTAAAACTACTAATATTTCAAGACTACGAATCATTGTTTCGTAGTCGCTGCTTTTTCCTAAAACAGATACAATCTCTTAAACCACTTTGGATATTACAATTTATTTTAGGAAAATAGGCCTGGAGGAGATGATCTGGAATGCGAATTTACCCTAAAGGCCAATCTCCACACAGCCGACATCCTATTCTGACGAGAAAAATCAGAAAAGTAAAAAGAGATGGACTTTTGCAATTTTCGCTAGGATTGACCGAATAAAAACATCAGGGTCTCTCCCCACACAATTTATAATATTATGAGAAAATTAAGAATATTCCCTTCCATTTTATAGGAAAATGTAGTACCAAATTGTGTTTTCAGACTTTAAAAAATTCGTAGGATGATTGTTTCTCCCTTTCTGTTTAACTAAATTTTGCATAAATGCATCCCATACTTTTATCAGAATAGGATGTCGGTTGTGTGGAGATTGGCCTTAACTGCTGCACTACTGCACCGATTTTCAAAGCAAATTCGGATAGTTCTTGATTGTTTCATGAATAAACTCACGGATGAGTTTATTCATGATGAAATGGCAATGCGAAATGAGTATGTTTGACTTTGACACATGTGACGAATCACGAGCGAAATGTCAATAAGACAACATTGAAAACCCAAACGCCTAAAAAATCACCCGTTATATAAAAAAAATTAAAAATATTTGCAGAAATTTCGTTGAATATTTCAAATTATTATTATTGTAATTACTTATAGCTAACGTATCAATTATTTAATAAAATAAGATTCTTATTCTTTTTGAGAAATATATATAAATAAAAAATTGCAAATTCATGAAAATGGAGAAATGAGTATTTTTGTTAAGCGCACGGACAGTCTAAATGACGTGACCCATGAAGTTACTATAATTTTAATTAAACATGTAAAATAATAATTAATTACGTAATAATTAAAACTAGTCTTTAAAAACAAGCTATAGTGCAAAATCACGATTCTAACTTCTATACATATTGATCAAGTTTTTTTATTTTGTATGAAAATTTCGAATTTTTGATGCTATCAGCCGAAATTTCATACAAAAAAATTCAAAATTTTGTTGTCGGATTTGATTGATTTTCAGGCATTCTCGTCCTTTTATTGTCATATACCAAATTTGCTTGAAATCAGTCTATAAATAATTTAAGAGCAGAAAAAACTGAACATTTCTTGGGCAGTTTACACGAAATTTTGGACTAATTGAATTCAAACTTCTGATAGGAACTAGTTCTACCAATTCTCATTCAAATCGCTTCAAAAATATGATCGGAATTTTGGCAGCATTACAAGCGGACAGACAGATACAATATTTGGATACGAATGTTTTGGAAATGATTTAGAAAGGTGAAGATTTTCACGATTATAATTTCCGTAATTTGTATATTTTGTGGTATAGAAGTTAAAAATTTACGGTTTTATGATTTTCGAATAATAAAAAATGCTTTAATTTGCATAAATTAATCTCGTTTCATTGATAAGATGGTCAAATAAAGTAGCAACTTTAAGTTTTAGATAAGATAATAGACACAATTTTTTTTTTTTTTACCTTGAGTATGACCACCCAAATCGAATGTCGTGAATCTCATGTTACCAATTGATAATTCTTCTGATGCTGAAAATATTAAATATGAAAATTTTGTTATACATTTCATTTCCATTTAAAAAACAGTTTTTCTAATGAATTTTACTTGGATGTAAAGTTGGAACATGCTGTGCAAGTCGATCATCTTTGAGCATATGAAGTAATGTTGTTTTACCAGCATTATCGAGTCCAAGAAATAATAATTTACCAGATTTTTTCCACAAACCTAAAAGAAAAATACAAGAAAAATGCAAGATGTTAATTTTTAATCTTTTGCAATTTGACATTTTTTGGCATTTATTCAAATATTTCGAGGACAAAAATAAACGAAAGTTGGTCAAAAAAAAGAAAATATATATATTTTTTTAATTAGATTCAAAAAAAAAAAAAAAAGACGTACCTAAATATCCAAGAACACCAGTAAACCAATCCCAAATAAACATAATGTGTTTTGATTTTTTATTATTAATAAAATATTTGTTTTTTATAAGAAGACTAAAGCTGAAACGAAAAAAAAAAAATTTTTAAAAAATTATTTAATTGCGTCGATATTTTACATCATAAAAAAAAAAAAAAAATTAATGTCACTCGGGGCTCCCTTTTATTTCAAGAAAAACGACCGTGACTCAGCTAATCTTCGAGGTTATGTGATAATATATACGTTTTTTTTCTTTCTTCTTCGAATTTAAATTTTTGAATAAAAGAAATTAGAAATTTTAATCAAAAATTATGAAATTTAAAATTCAAAAAAAAAGAGAAAAAATTCATATTGAAAAACTTAAAAAATCGATTCTTTTCTTTCATTTTTTTTTTTGTACTAAAAAGTTTTCGATTTTTTTTTCATTTCACATTCTCATGTTTTTATTTTAAAGAGGATTATCTTAATTATCACCTTTTAAATAAGTAAAATACTATTTAATTTCTATACTAGTTTTTTTTATATTTTTCTTTCTTGGGAAAATTTAAACGGGTCTTTTTTATTCACACGACAGAAAAAAAAAACACTTTTCACTTCTTCACAAAAAAAAATCTCACCCAAAAAAAAACCCGTTCGAGAAACGTCAGCTTTCGTGAATTTCAAGTTGGCATTTGATAGAATACGTCACTCTTCCGGTTTAGTACAATTTTATTTTAATAATGACACGTAACCGTTACAGGCGACATCTGATAGTTAACATTGAAATCGGATGGAATATTTAAAATTAAAATTATTATACATTTTTTGAGATTAAAAAGAAGAAAAAAATTTAAAAATTTTAAGAAAAATTTTCCAAAAACTTATTTAGGAGAAATATTTAAACATTTTAAACCGATTTTAAAGTTGTTCAAAACTAATTCAAATTTATAATTAATAAAAACCAAACTTTTAAAGGACTTTTTCAGTCTTGAGCAACTACTTGTTGTATTTGAAGTAATAAAATATGATATTTTTTTCAAAATATGAGCTTCAGTATCAATTTTCTGGATTCGAATTAAAAATCATTTCATTTCATTCATATTACATATAGATCGATATACAATAAGAATAAAGCTTTTTAATGGTGAAAAACAGAGTTTTCGAGATCTTCCCGTTGTTAGAAAATGTTCGTTTGTCTGCCTATTTGTCGGTGTCGAATTTTACACAATAGGTCTGTTTTATTTGCCATACCCTACCCTGGAGCAGAGTAAGTGCCAAATAAAACGAGCAGGAGTAAGAGAAAGTTTTAATTCAAATGTTTGTAGTGCGGCTTAGCAATCACATTGTAATGAAATGAGAAGCTTTTAGCTAATACACTTTTTATGGTAGAAAACTGAACTAATTAGGGTGTACTAGTTACACTTGGTCTGAAAGTAGTGTACGATTCGCTCTTTTGTTGTTTTTGTTTTCAATATAAAAATTTGCTCTATCCCAGAGCAAGTGGTAAATAAAACAGACCTAATATGTCTCAAATATGATATTCGCTATACGATTTGGTTCAAATCGAGTTACACGATTTCACTCCTGGTTTTTTTTCGAAACTTTAAACTAGTTGTTTGGAACCATTTTGTCACCCAAATGTAAAGAATTTCCGAGTTCCAGTGTTGTCATAAAAAGCAGAGAAACTTCGTACTTTCAAGAAGATTAACGTTTACATCGCACCAGTACGACTAGTTCCTCCATTTACTAAAATTGTTTTAATACTTATTCTAACTTGATATTGAAATTATGCAATGCAATTATGTTATGGATTTTTCGGATTCCTTGTGTCTCCAAACAATAATTCCATCCTTTATGTTATTGGACTCTCAAAAAACACGTTTCTCAAGCCTTCTATAAAAATGGCAGCATAAGCTACGACTTCCAAAGACGAGCCGGGCTAAAACTATAATGGGTCAGCTAACCTTGGACACTGGATATATGCCCAACATTTAGGAATGACACATTTTGCTGTCATCATCTTAGTTATTTGGTTGAGCACCAATGTCTCAGGAAATGAAATTAAGATAACATAAATTGGAATATACCATTTTTTAAAATTTTGTTTATATTCAAAAACCTATCTAATGAAACTTTAAAAAAAAACCGTTAAAACCTTGACCATTTTTAATTTTTAGAGAATAATTTCATATAAATAATAAATTTTTAATACAAATAGAAAAATTAATGAAGCTTGAGAGAAAATTACAAACTTTAATATGCATTTTTTTGTGTCAGAACCAGAATCATAAAATATGCAATCGCGCAAATACTCATATATTTTAGTGGATACATGATAATATCCTTAAAGGGATTTCCAGTTCTTTTTCCTCATAAAACTTTAGCCGCATGTGAGAAGGTTTCGTTTGGGAATGAACATATATTGGATAGGTCCAAAAGTCGTTCCTTTCTTTATGTAACTTTCTTGTTCTCCATTTGCCATATTCCGTCATTATAGAGCTTCTGGGCTTTCTTGGCGAAAAAGCGAGATAAGGCTAAGGATAAAACTAACTCAATTTTATACTATTCTGTAGTTCTGCAGAACTCGAATTAAATTGTAGTCTGATGGTGGAAAGTCGGGAGACTATTCGGTGGATGTATCAAAAATTATCAGCCAAACTCTTTTAATTTTTGCTGAGTTATTAAACACAACAATTTCTGCTGCAAAATACGTTCTCCACGAATGCGTAGTTGGAGTGAATGCTTCAGTAGGCATGAGCACGTATGTTTTTGCATGCTCCAGCTCATTAAGATCCGTGGCGAGTGGAAATAATTATGAATGCACCCTTGCTTGGTTTGGATGCACTTTTATGATTCTGAGGTCGATTCTCAGGTTCGTAGACGCCGATTGAATTGGATGAATACCCCACTTTTATAGTCATCAACAACGTAATGGCTTTTTGGCTCATACAATGATTTTTTTTCTTCATTTTACATTCGCTGAGTAAAAAAAAAGCTATTTTAAAAGTTAACAAAATAAGCTAATATGTTATACAAGGTACTCAATTAAAAATAGTGTGTATGTAGTATGTTCTTTTTTGTTGTTGTTGTTTTCCTTCACATTTTCCAGTATTTGTTTAAGAATTTTTTCTGTTCATTTCATAGTCTTAGAAATGCAAATTAAACCTCTTCCATTTGATAAGATAAAATCTGCATTAAAAAAAAAAACGAGTAAAGAAGAAAAGCGTTTAAAAAATTATTATGGATGCAATTCAGAGAAAATTTATTTGGAAAGAAAAAATGAAAATGATTTAATTAAGAAATAAAAGAAAGATAATATTTTATTCATAAGTTCTTATTAATTTTTTTCCTGTTAGATAATTCATATAAAAAACAGATAAACTGCTCTTTTTCATTTATACATGGTCATATCCCTTATAGACTCGAAAATTTTGGTGTCAGCAGAAGGATTTTACTGCCATTTAAGAATAAGTTATAAGTAAAGACAATAAAATTAAACCAGAACTACCACTGAAGATATGTAGCCTTTCACTTTATCCAATAACACTGGTTTAATTAAAAATGCTGTCGAAAAATAGCGACAATAACAGATATTCTAATTACAGTCACAATTCGTGACTATCCAGGTTCACGAAGGTAAAAAATTTCTTCTATGTAAGTTAAGACGGCAACACATTTAATTTCAAGTTCGGATAATGAAGTTTAATATTTCGTATATGAGATTAAGGTGAAGTTTAGATAATATTTAACAAAATTGAATTTGCGACAAGCGTTACTTTTTTTGCTTCAATCTAACGAAAGTCCTACTGAACGTTTGCCTGCAGAAGCTTACGTTGAGAATTCTTCATTTGAATATGCAGAGATTGGTTTCGACATTTTAAAAGTAGTGATTTAAGCGTGTAGGACAAAACTGTCCTATGCAGTCAAAGAAATTTGTAAATAAAAAATGATTAATTTTAATTTCCATACTCAAAATTTTATATAAGCCCATTAAATTCGGTGTCAGACTAACATAGAACGGCGCCTGCTTAGCTATTTTATTCCAAGTCAATAATAATAGACACTTTACTTGGAGAGAAACTAATCTTTGAATCCAGACCTGAAGGAACATGTTGCAGGGGAGACTAAGGCTAAATAAAAAAATTGCGGATCCTCAACTGGAGAGAATCTGCCCTAGACCGAACGGGTTGGAAGAAAATATATCAGGCCCAGGAACTCCGTGGTTTGCGCCATCGAAGTAAGTAAATAAGTAAGTAAGCAAGTAAGTAAGCAAGTAAGTAAGTTACTTGTAACCAAATGCAACATACAATTGTACAGTTTTATGGCAGTTGGTTTTAACCGATCTCCACAATGAAGGAACTTGATATCATATGAGTATTAAAAGTCACAGTACCCACAATCCAAAAATTTTATTTGAATGATTCTATTTGGTTGCCACGGTTGAGGTCTTCTGCTGATTTTGTGCTAATAGCCAGAGTTCTTTTTTCGCATGTTGAAAATATTAGCTTTCCGAGTTGAAGATCTCAATCATATTAACCAACAGATATGTATATTGTGATGTTTTATAATCCAGAATATAAGATGAATTGTGGAATTTCGTAGAAAAGATATGATTATATACTTGTAGTTTGAAATAGAGATAATAATATATAAAAAAGAGAAGATACATAATATATAGCACGATATACTGACGTAGTATGTATATACCTAGCTTCTTAAGAAAATAAACTTTATTTCAGCATAAAAAAAAAAGATTCAAATTGATGTAATGCTTTTTCTATAAGAAAATGTTTTCATTTCGATCCATTTTTCTTCATTCTAAAATAATATATTCTTGTTAACGTGTTTTCTCTTTAGAAATTAGTATGCACGATAAGTCATTTTGAATTCCTTTTCGATCAAAGTTAAATAAAATAAAATTAAATTTGAATCTTATAGAAAAGAAAAGTTGAATAAATACATAAAAATTTATCTTTTTAAAAAAAGATTTGCTTTTATTAGCGCTCTAAAAGTTAAAAGGAGTCAATGCTTTTTCTGATATACTTAAATAGGAGGTATATTTACAAGAGTATAATTAATAAATGCAAGTTTTTAATATATTGCACTATATTCTACTTAGAATACTTGGTGATTCATAAAATCATCAAACAATAACAATAAAACATTGTCACAACACAAGTATTCTAAGTAAAACAACTAACACAAAAAAACACCACACGAACAAAAACAATTCTTGGAAATATTCAAGAATTTCTAGAGCTTTCGAGAAAATATCGCCATCTAATCTGTTCCAGAAAGCTCCGAAATGAATCATTGCTTTGTGTATCGAATAAGAGTTTTCTAGACGTTGCCATCTAGCTTTAGATAGCCAAACGACCAGTCTTTTCAAGAAAGTTCGCGAAATAGACCAATCTGATATAAAAAGCGCTGTAGGGTCGAGCCTGAAATCATTCTTAATCGATCAGTTGAAGTGAAAAGCTTCGTCAGAGATTATACATAGCAGAGATTAAAACGTGATTATTTTTGTGAAAGTAATTAAAATAGTGAAGCTCTAAAACTGTGATAAATAATTATAATAATTAAATTATTGAAAGACAAATATTTTTAAGACTAATTGTAAGCAGAAATAATTATAAATAAACTTTATACGCTAAATTCACATAAATAAAAAGTGTTATCATTCTAATAACATCGAACCGAAAGACTAACACGTCACATTGGTGTCAGAAGTGGGATTATTTATCGTGAATCAGTGCGGGAAAGACAATTGTGCTAAAAATTTCTGCAAGAAAATTCGAAATTAAACTAGAAACTTCTGTGGGGAAAATTTCGAAGAAATTCGTTATTAAGAAATTTGAGTATAGTAATTTCGACTGTGTGAGAAATTTCAGGGGCGTACAAGAAATTTTGTATGAGTTGTATGAAAATTTCGATTGTGCGAAATTTGAGGTTATACGTCGTGTATCGTGTGAAAATTTCGATTGTACGAGAAATTTCGTAGAAATTAAGATTATACTAGGAAATTTCGTAGTATTTAGATACTGTGCAAGAAGTTTCGATAGAACAATAGAATTTCGTGAACAATTAAAAATATTTGAACGATGGAAAGTAAATTATTAGATAGTTTGAGTACATTAGAACTATCCACAGTTCTGCGTGTGTGGAAGTCAGTTTCCACGGGAACTAAACCAGAAAAGAAGAAAAGAGTAATCGCTGAATGTGCAATAAGAGGACTAGACAGTAGCACATTCGACTTTAGTGAAATTCTGAAAGAGGGAAACCAAGAAGAAAACACGAACGAGGACAATGACAAGTCCGATTTCAGTGAAGAGAGTGGTAAAACAACAGCAAGTGTTCAAGATAATTTAAAGACGCTTATGACCATGATGATCGGTCTTCAGAGTAGTCTGCAAGAAGAAATGAAAACAAATGCTTCTAGTCTTCAGACTAAAATGGACTCAACTGCTTCTAGTCTGCAAGAAGAAATGAAAACAAATGCTTCTAGTCTTCAGACTAAAATGGACTCAACTGCTTCTAATCTGCAAGGCGAAATAAAATCAAATGCTTCCAATTTACAAGGCGAATTAAAATCAACTGCTTCAAGTTTACAAAGTAAAATAGATTCGACTTCTGCAAGTCTAGAAAGTAAGATTGCAAGTGTATCTGACATGCAGAATAAGATGGAATCCAGCATGGGTGAATTAAAAACTCAGGTGGAATCCAGTGTTGCGAACCTTGAAACTAAAATTAGTACGGAAGTCTGTGCAGTTCGTACGGAAGTAAACAAAGTTGAGCAGAAATTGGAAGGCAAAATAACTACAGAAGTCAGCAACGTAGAACAAAAATTGGAACAAAAAGTAGCAGAAATAGAAGCAAAAATGGCTGACATCAAAGAAAATAAACCAAATATTGAGTCATCAGGTAAAAGGATGAAGCCACCAATATTTGACGGCAAAACTTCATGGCCTGTATATAAACGACAGTTTGAAGCGGCTGCTGGTGCGAACAACTGGTCCGATAAAGAAAAAGCCACAGCATTAATTCTGGTTCTACGGGGTAACGCAGCCGATTTATTGCGGACAATCTCACCAGAAAATGAGAAGAATTACAATTACATTGTAACACAATTGGACATTCGATATGGGGATAACCACATGAAGGACGTATACCGAATGGAACTCGTCAACAGAATGCAAGAATCTGGAGAGACACTTCAGGAGTTGTCAGCAGATATTGAGCGGTTGGTATACTTGTCATACCCCGATTATCCCCTGGAGCTGCAGAATGACTTGGCTGCAGAAAGATTCACCAATGCCATTCGGGATGCAGACATTCAGTTCAAGGTCCGGATTAGTGGAAAGCGCATGTTGCACGATGTGTTGGCTGTCGCGTTGACATTGGAAGCTGCAAAGAGAGTAACAAGGGCGGTTCCAATGGTACGAGCTGCTATGGTTGATGAAGACTCAACAGAGCTAACGATAGACCAACTAACCGAAAAGATAAAGGTGGATGTGCAGCAAGCTATCCAGGAATTCGAATTGAACGATACTAAAAGAAGACTGAAATGCTGGGGCTGCGGTAAAGAAGGACATTTAGAGCGGCAGTGCCCCAACCAGACAAAATAACCGATTATGGTATCAGTCTCTCTCCTACAACAGAGTAACGACAGATTAACGACGCAAGGAGTAATTGCTGGTCATCGATGCAGGATCATCGTAGATACTGGTGCAAGTAGATCCATCGTGAACAGGAAGCTCATTAGTAGGAAACACATGAGCAGAAGCAGTAACAGTGTTCTTCAAACGGTTACAGGGGAATCATCTCCGATTCTGGGTGAAGTGATTCTAGCATTGGGGCTAGATCAGTATGTGTTTCGACATACGTTTTTGGTGGCTGATATAATGGACGATTGTATCATGGGCCTGGACTTCATGAAGCAGAATGGAGTGAGTGTAAGCATTGAAGATAGGTTATTGCGATGTAGAAATATTGAGTTCCCGCTAACGTTGGAAGAAGCAGATTCCAGTGACACCAAATCAAATCTACGAGACCAACAAGTTACATCAGATGCGAATACTGTTGTAAAAGTGAAACGGACGAACGACATTGGAGTGACAATTAGAGTTACGGATTTATCAAAAAATAAGGACAAAAGGAGAAGGAGCAAATCCAATGTCGTAGATGCTGAAGGGGTTTTTGGAGAAACGAGTAAGGACTGCAGGAATGTGAAAAAGGTAGTAGCTATCCGTACATTAAGGATTGGAGGCGATGACATGTCGAGCATCCGAAACGCGCAGCTAAAGGATGAAGATGTTGGACCAATCCTTAAATGGAAGAAAAGGGGTCAGCGTCCAAAATGGAGCGATATCGTAATACGCAGTGATACGACAAAAAGTTATTGGGCTCAGTGGGACTCGTTACAGATAGAAAATGGCGTTCTGAGGAGAAAATGGGATTCTCCTGATGGAAAAGCCAAACTAATGCAGTTGATCGTGCCTAAGTCCAAAGTACATGAGGTACTTGGTAAAGTACATACTGGAACTTCAGGGGGACATTTGGGAGTCAACAGAACATTAGCGAAGGTGCGAGAACGATTCTATTGGGTACACTGGCGAGCTGATGTCAAAAGCTGGTGCAGGAATTGTGACACCTGCACAAAGATTGTAGGACATCAAAAGGAAACTGAAACTGCAGTGGGGCAATATGTTGACGCTGAACTGAAGCAAGACACGAGTGGACAGGATAGCACCAGACAGACTCCACCGGAAAGATCATCTGGGCAGCATATACGGGTTCCGATGGACAAAGTATTTGAGGAACCTGCAAACAACAAATTAAAAGATAGTGACTGCACCAACGAGATGAACTCTTTGGACGTGGTATGGCGAAAGCGAAAATCATCGAAAGTAAAAATGAAGGTGATTCATTCAAATCAGTTAGCGAAGAATCGCGGCACGGGTCCAAAAGAGTTCTGTTCGGGACGAACAGATTTAAGAAGGGGGTAGTGCACTATATTCTACTTAGAATACTTGGTGATTCATAAAATCATCAAACAATAACAATAAAACATTGTCACAACACAAGTATTCTAAGTAAAACAACTAACACAAAAAAACACCACACGAACAAAAACAATTCTTGGAAATATTCAAGAATTTCTAGAGCTTTCGAGAAAATATCGCCATCTAATCTGTTCCAGAAAGCTCCGAAATGAATCATTGCTTTGTGTATCGAATAAGAGTTTTCTAGACGTTGCCATCTAGCTTTAGATAGCCAAACGACCAGTCTTTTCAAGAAAGTTCGCGAAATAGACCAATCTGATATAAAAAGCGCTGTAGGGTCGAGCCTGAAATCATTCTTAATCGATCAGTTGAAGTGAAAAGCTTCGTCAGAGATTATACATAGCAGAGATTAAAACGTGATTATTTTTGTGAAAGTAATTAAAATAGTGAAGCTCTAAAACTGTGATAAATAATTATAATAATTAAATTATTGAAAGACAAATATTTTTAAGACTAATTGTAAGCAGAAATAATTATAAATAAACTTTATACGCTAAATTCACATAAATAAAAAGTGTTATCATTCTAATAACATCGAACCGAAAGACTAACACGTCACAATATTATCTATTTCGTCCCTTTTTACAAAGTCCTTCAATTGGTCCTAATCGTATGAAGCCTGATATATACTTTCTAGCTTAACTACCTGTTTTCTTCTTATTATATTAAAATTATAGATTCCACAACCAAATAAATTGAAAGAAACAGTCGTTAAGAAACTAAATAAGATAAATCTAAGAAGGAAAAACTGAAAATCGCGAACATATTTAAAATATAAAAATGGAGGGAAATTCTAAAGAAAATCGTAAGAAAGCATATATATAAGATTGGTTTATATACTTCATAATATATGTATATATAGAAAAGGATATAATACATACTTTTCTAGGAAAATGGTGTTGAAAAAATTAAAAAAACGAAGAAAAAAATCTCGTATAAAAACTTCACAATATATTAGCTTTGAGTGACAGAATCGATTAAAGGTTGCATTTTATCCGATATTTATCCGTCCTAGCATGGATTTCGGATATATATATCCTTTGGGTTTTGTTTTTGTTGTTGTTTTTCTTTTTTAGACGGGAAATTGTTATGTGTGATGAAAATTCGAAAGGATATGGTTTTGATATGGTTCTATTAGAGTTGAAGATATATAATATTCAAGCACGTACTTATTCTAACCGCATAACAAGAAAAGAAAGGATATTAGAAGTTTCTAGAAGTGTTATACAAATGAAAAAATAAGATTTTTTTTCTTCTTTAAATAGAAAAACTATATGTCTGTGTTGTCTGTTATATATAATAGAATATGCAAAAATAAATTCAATCTCATTTTTTTGTTGTTGATATATTCTACAAATGAATTGTGATAGATGTGATGAAAGAAAAGCAAACTCCTTCTAAGTAATTAATCTTTCGTTATACTTATATGAAATGCACTTATTTGATGTCGCACAGACAAAATTTTATCTTCTGTCTGAAGTACAGAAACTATCGTAGACAAGTTTTTTTTTTCGCTAGTTTTCAAGTCAATAATATTGATTTGATTAATATTAACTATCTATATATGATAAATTGTATTTAAAATAAGATTTTCAAATCATGTTCTCTCTATAACAGACATTTTACTATGCGAACTTATAGAATATGGAAAAACAAATTATGCATCAATTAAAATGAACTTTTCAAAATGAATATTTCAGTTGCCTTTCAATTAAATATTAATTAATATTTTTGATATTATTATAATGAAGATGATGATTTTGTGTCTGAGTAAAATTCCTTAATTTTTGGTATCGGTTCTCTACAGTTGCGCTTTTGAATATATATTTCTGATTAATATGTAAATTAAAAGAAAAGTTATAGTTTCCGAAGAAATTTAAATTTTTGAGAAGAAAATTTCAGAAAGTGAAATTTTTTTTTAAAAAATATTTAAAAGAAACTTTCATATTTTATTAATAATTTATGAGAATACAACACTTCCTTTCAAGCTCATGTAAGTTAGGTATATGTGTAGATTTTCATGAGAATATGAAATTAAGTTTATTTATTCAGTTCGAATTTTGATAAACTCATAAATCAATCAGGATTGAAATCCTCTTTAACGGAGAAATGGATGTAAACTATGATATCCTAAATTCCCATCAACCAGAGGGTAATTTTTTTTACTACGTATACAATTGTTTCCCTCAAATCGATTTTGATGAAGTTCTATACCAAGTCGAATTACTATAATTTTAATATACTACTGTGCCCAAAAACTAGTCGGAATTTTTTAATTTAAACAACCCCCCCCCCGGTTACCGAATCGGACAAATGAATTTTTTTTCAAGTTGATAGGACTGTTAGTGACATCTGTGACAAATTACATGCCAATATCATCATTAGTTTTTAGTTTACACTTGGTTTTGTGAACATGCTTCAATGCGCGTAGCGATTTACGTTTGATCTCTTCAATCTTCAATCTTCCCCGGAGTGGTCTCTTGAGCTTTAGGAACAGCCAGAAGTCACACGGTGCTAAATAAGGCGAATACGGTGGTTGTGGAGCGACATGAGTGGAGTTTTTGGCGAAAAACTCACGAAAAAATTCGAAAAAATTGAGAAATTTTGGCACTTTTCTGAGGCACAAATGATCCTTCAAAATTGCTTGCACTGATCCAATTGATATTGCAAGCATGTCGGCAAGGTCTCGAATTGTTAATCGACGATTTTCGAGCACCAATTCTTTGATTTTCTTGATGTGTTGCTCATCAATTGACGTCGATGGTCGTCCAGAGCGTTTCAAGTCATCAACACGTTCTCTGCCTTCTTTGAAGTCTTTGTACCACTTGTAAACATTTTTCAGTGACAAAGTCTTGTCACCGAAGGCCTTTTGTAACATTCGATACGTTTCAGCGGCGGCATTTCTTTGCTCAACAAAATTCAACATCGTAAAAATCGCCAAATTCACTTTTCTTTGTTCACAAAACCAAGCGTAAACTAAAAACTAATGATGATATTGGCATGTAATTTGTCATAGATGTCACTAACAGTCCTATCAACTTGAAAAAAATTCACTTGTCCGATTCGGTAACCGGGGCGGGTTTAAATTAAAAAATTCCGACTAGTTTTTAGGCACAGTAGTATATCCCAAATAACGGTTTTTTTCAAATAACTTCTGTTTCTCTTCAGCGAATTTTGTGAAATTTAATATCTATTTGGTATTTTATATTTTCAACTAACATTCTAAATTTCAATAAAATTAATCGAAATTTTCTCGACTCAAATAAACCCTAAAAAGAACAACAAATATAAAATTTGTCTCTTTAACTTTTGTCTTTCAATTCAATTTTGTTCAAATTCAATTCTAAAATACTGATTTATATTATAAATTTATGTAGCAAATTTCAATTAAATTAGTCAAATGGTTTTTATAGTAAAGTATAATTTTGCTATACCGTACTATAGGATGGCCATGTTTAACTTGTAGCTCTCGAGGTAGTGGTGAACTGCCATTATTTATTTATTTATTTATTTATTAGGTAGGTGAAATACTGCTTAGAAGATTGTCAAGAGATGTCGCTTATCATAAATCATGATATCTTTTAATTGACAGCTATTGTGTTTGAGAGAGCTTATGAGAGGTTATGTGCCTAAAAAACAGAATTCGCGGGAAAATTTATTTTGTTGGTTTAATTTGAAGTAAAATACAGCTGGAGTGCATCCGTGGTTGGAAAAGCTTATGGCAAACATGCTCCATCAATTTCAATTTGTGAATTTTGGTTTAGACGATTCAAAGATGGCAATTTTGAAGTGGTCGATAAAAAGCATGGAAAACTGCCAAAGAGGCTTATATAAAATAAAAATAAAATCATTTTTGCAACGAATGGTCATGAGAAATGAACCCTTTATGATAATTCCAAACGCAAAAAACCTTGGAACGATCCCGGCCAACTATCAACATCGAAAGTCGAATATCCATGAACAGAAGGTTTTTGCTCTGCATTTGTTGGTACCAGAAGGGTGGGTTCTATCATAAACTTTTAGAAAGGGGTTAAACGGTCACTGCTACTCGTTATAGACAACAACTGATCGAATTGAATCGCGCTTTCTTCCAAGCGTGTTACGGTCGATGCAACATGACCTTGCTGATACGCAGAGGGCCAATCTAGAAGGAGTACGAAAATGGCTCGATAGATTGATTGCCTCGAAAGATGAACAATTCTTTCAGCGCAGAACCCACGCCCTACGTGAAAGATAGACAAAAGTCAAAGCTAATGATGTAAAATATTTTGATTCAAATAAAACACAGTTTTCATTTCAAATAGACGTGTTGTTTTTGATGAAAATTACTTTAAGTCATATATTTGTTCCTTGGTTAATATTTGAATAAGTAATAAGAAAGAGAAAACTGTTGTTGTACCAATTTATTTTATGCTTTTATTTTGGGCTTAAATTCGGAGCTCCGCAATCGGTGTGCCAGGAGATGATCAAGGATGGGCCGTTTTTTAATGTCTCAAAGAAGAGAAAATGCACAGATTTGATGATGAATGGTAAATCTTTATAAAATATGTTGGTTTTTGGATATTTTACTGGGTATACCCCATAGAAGCCTGTGAAGTGTCTAGACTCTAGAGTCTAGACATGCCGTCAAGTTCAAAATGATTGGGAATTATGAACTAAAGTAAGAGAGTATTGTAATAGTTCAAAATATCGAATACCTTTTTGTATGTGCGTTTATATGGCTGCGGGTGGTGACCTATTCGGGTGTATAACTTATCCATTTTTGTTAAAATTCGTTGCAATTCTTATAAATTTTAAACAAGAAATTTTTATAGTTTTACAAAATTGGGTTCATTTTGAGATAATTTTACAAAGAAAGTGATCAGCTAATATTGTTGGGATAATTGAGGTACATCTAAGCTCTAAGAAGTTTGGATATCACTGCTATAAAACTATTTAAATCATGAATATAAAAAATCCAGAATTAAATGATTTATGAATTGCGCACCAATTTAATTAAATCATTAATAAATAATTTAGTTAAATAAAAATTATGTCTCATTTAATATAAGTGTGAAAGACTGAATAATAAATGCTTTAGATCCATAATCTCCCATTTGTACTATTTATAGTTGTTATAAATAAATTATGTTATATATTTTGATTAAAGAAATAAATTGATTGTAATTTTTTTCAATTATTGAAATTTTCTTGGATTTTCCTCTTGTATATAATCGAATATATTGTAGCGTGTTAGTCTTTCGGTTCGATGTTATTAGAATGATAACACTTTTTATTTATGTGAATATAGTGTATAAACTTTATTTGTACTTATTTCTGCTTAACAATTAGTCTTAAAAATATTTGTCTTTCAATAATTTAATTATTACAATTATTTATCACAGTGTTAGAGCTTCACTATTTTAATTACTTTCACAAAAATAATCTCGTTTGAATCTCTGCTTTGTATAATCTCTGACGAAGCTTTTCACTTCAACTGATCGATTAAGAATGAATCTAGCCTCGACTCTAGGTCTGCTTTTATATACAATTGATGTGTCTCGGAATATTCTCGAATATTCTCGTTTGGCTTTCTAAAACTAGGTGGCAACGTTTACACCAAGAAGATCTCTAGAAAATTCTCATTCACCTATAATTCTTATTCAATACACAAAGCAATGATTTATTATTTATTTTGGAGCTTTCTGGAGCAGATTTTTTATGGCATGAGTCATTGCTATTATTATTGAGAAGTGTATTGAATGTGCTATTTTTATGGCATGAGTCATTGCTATTATTTCGGTCGTGTGATCAATTTAATTCTGGAGCTTTCTGGAAATACCTTTGATTTATTTATTAAATCAAAATATTTCCAGCAATTTCTAACTGAAATATAGTGCACTACCCCCTTCTTAAATCTGTTCGTCCCGAACAGAATCTTTTGGACTCGTGCCGCGATTCTTCGCTAACTGATTTGAATGAATCACCTTCATTTTTACTTTTGATGATTTTCGCTTTCGCCATACCACGTCCAAAGAGTTCATCTCGTTGGTGCAGTCACTATCTTGTAATTCGTTGTTTGCAGGTTCCTCAAATACTTTGTCCACCGGAACCCGTATATGCTGCCAAGATGATCTTTCCGGTGGAGTCTGTCTGGTGCTATCCTGTCCACTCGTGTCTTGCTTCAGTTCAGCGTCAACATATTGCCCCACTGCAGTTTCAGTTTCTTTTTGATGTCCTACAATCTTTGTGCAGGTGTCACAACTCCTGCACCAGCTTTTGACATCAGCTCGCCAGTGTACCCAATAGAATCGTTCTCGCACCTTCGCTAATGTTCTGTTGACTCCCAAATGTCCCCCTGAAGTTCCAGCATGTACTTCACCAAGTACCTCATGTACTTTGGACTTAGGCACGATCAACTGCATTAGTTTGGGTTTTCCATCAGGAGAATCCCATTTTCTCCTCAGAACGCCATTTTCTATCTGTAACGAGTCCCACTGAGCCCAATAACTTTTTGTCGTATCACTGCGTATTACAATATCGCTCCATTTTGGACGCTGACCCCTTTTCTTCCATTTAAGGATTGGTCCAACATCTTCATCCTTTAGCTGCGCGTTTCGGATGCTCGACATGTCATCGCCTCCAATCCTTAATGTACGGATAGCTACTACCTTTTTCACATTCCTGCAGTCCTTATTTGTTTCCTCAAAAACCCCTTCAGCATCTACGACACTGGATTTGCTTCTTTTCCTTCTATTTTTACTTTTTGACAACTCCGTGTCTTGAGTTGTCAGTCCAATGTCGTCCGTCCGTTTCATTTCTACAACAGCATTTGCATCTGACGTAACTTGTTGGTCTCGTAGATTTGATTTGGTGTCACTGGAATCTGCTTCCTCCAACGTTAGCGGGAACTCAATATTTCCACATCGCAATAACCTATCTTCAATGCTTACACTCACTCCATTCTGCTTCATGAAGTCCAGGCCCATGATACAATCGTCCATTATATCAGCCACCAAAAACGTATGTCGAAACACATACTCATCTAGCCCCAATGCTAGAATCACTTCACCCAGAATCGGAGATGATTCCCCTGTAACCGTTTGAAGAACACTGTTACTGCTTCTGCTCATGTGTTTCCTACTAATGAGCTTCCTGTTTACGATGGATCTACTTGCACCCGTATCTACGATGATCCTGCATCGATGACCAGCAATTACTCCTTGCGTCGTTAATCTGTCGTTACTCTGTTGTAGGAGAGAGACTGATACCATAATCGGTTCTTTTGTCTGGTTGGGGCACTGCCGCTCTAAATGTCCTTCTTTACCGCAGCCCCAGCATTTCAGTCTTCTTTTAGTATCGTGCAATTCCAATTCCTGGATAGCTTGTTGCACATTCGCCTTTATCTTTTCAGTTAGTTGGTCTATCGCTAGCTCTGTTGAGTCTTCATCAACCATAGCAGCTCGTACCATTGGAACCGCCCTTGTTGCTCTCTTTGCAGCTTCCAATGTCAACGCGACAGCCAACACATCGTGCAACATGCGCTTTCCACTAATCCGGACCTTGAACTGAATGTCTGCATCCCGAATGGCATTGGTGAATCTTTCTGCAGCCAAGTCATTCTGCAGCTCCAGGGGATAATCGGGGTATGACAAGTATACCAACCGCTCAATATCTGCTGACAACTCTTGAAGTGTCTCTCCAGATTCTTGCATTCTGTTGACGAGCTCCATTCGGTATACGTCCTTCATGTGGTTATCCCCATATCGAATGTCCAATTGTGTTACAATGTAATTGTAATTCTTCTCATTTTCTGGTGAGATTGTCCGCAATAAATCGGCTGCGTTACCCCGTAGAGCCAGAATTAATGCTGTGGCTTTTTCTTTATCGGACCAGCCGTTCACACCAGCAGCCGCTTCAAACTGTCGTTTGTATACCGGCCATGAAGTTTTTCCGTCAAATATTGGTGGCTTCATCCTTTTACCTGATGACTCAATATTTGGTTTATTTTCTTTGATGTCAGCCATTTTTGCTTCGATTTCTGCTACTTTTTGTTCCAATTTTTGTTCTACGTTGCTGACCTCCGCACGAACTGTTGTAACTTCCGTGGTAATTTTGTTTTCTAGGTCTGTAGTATTGTTTTTCATTTTATCTTCCAGACTCGCAATACTGGATTCCACCTGAGTTTTCAAATTGTCCATACTGGACTCCATTTTGATTTCCAGTCCAGAAACGCTCGACTTAATTTCGCTTTCAAGACTAGATTTCATTTCATTCTGCATGTCAGATACGCTTGCAATCTTACTTTCTAGACTTGCAGAAGTCGAATCTATTTTACTTTGCAAACTTGAAGCAGTTGATTTTAATTCGCCTTGTAGATTAGAAGCAGTTGAGTCCATTTTAGTCTGAAGACTAGAAGCATTTGTTTTCATTTCTTCTTGCAGACTAGAAGCATTTGTTTTCATTTCTTCTTGCAGACTAGAAGCATTTGAGTCCATTTTAGTCTGAAGACCGATCATCATGGTCATAAGCATCTTTAAATCGTCTTGAACACTTGCTGTTGTTTTAGCCGCGTCTTCGTTGGTAGTTTCTTCTTGGTTTCCCTCTTCGTTGTTGATTTCTTCTTGTTTTTCCTCTTTCAGAATTTCACTAAAATCGAATGTGCTAATGTCTAGTTCTCTTGTTGCACATTCAGCGATTACTCTTTTCTTTTTTTCTGTTTTAGTTCCCGTGGAAACTGACTTCCACACACGCAGAACTGTGGATAGTTCTGATGTACTTAAGCTGTCTAATAGTTTACTTTCCATCGTTCAAATATTTTTAATTGTTCACGAAATTCTACTGTTCTATCGAAACTTCTCGCACAGTATCTAAATACTACGAAATTTCCTAGTATAATCTTAATTTCCACGAAATTTCTCGTACAATCGAAATTTTCACACAATACACGACGTATAACCTCAAATTTCGCACAATCGAAATTTTTATACAACTCATACAAAATTTCTTGTACGCCCCTGAAATTTCTCACACAGTCGAATTATTATACTCTCAAATTTCTTAATAACGAATTTCTTCGAAATTTTCCCCACAGAAGTTTCTAGTTTAATTTCGAATTTTCTTGCAGAAAATTTTAGCAAAATTGTCCTTCCTGCACTGATTCACAATAAATAATCCCACTTCTGACACCAATGTAGCGTGTTAGTCTTTCGGTTCGATGTTATTAGAATGATAACACTTTTTATTTATGTGAATATAGTGTATAAACTTTATTTGTACTTATTTCTGCTTAACAATTAGTCTTAAAAATATTTGTCTTTCAATAATTTAATTATTACAATTATTTATCACAGTGTTAGAGCTTCACTATTTTAATTACTTTCACAAAAATAATCTCGTTTGAATCTCTGCTTTGTATAATCTCTGACGAAGCTTTTCACTTCAACTGATCGATTAAGAATGAATCTAGCCTCGACTCTAGGTCTGCTTTTATATACAATTGATGTGTCTCGGAATATTCTCGAATATTCTCGTTTGGCTTTCTAAAACTAGGTGGCAACGTTTACACCAAGAAGATCTCTAGAAAATTCTCATTCACCTATAATTCTTATTCAATACACAAAGCAATGATTTATTATTTATTTTGGAGCTTTCTGGAGCAGATTTTTTATGGCATGAGTCATTGCTATTATTATTGAGAAGTGTATTGAATGTGCTATTTTTATGGCATGAGTCATTGCTATTATTTCGGTCGTGTGATCAATTTAATTCTGGAGCTTTCTGGAAATACCTTTGATTTATTTATTAAATCAAAATATTTCCAGCAATTTCTAACTGAAATATAGTGCAATATTCATACATGTTCTAATAAGTACAATAATTTAAATTATTCAATATTGATGGCTAATTTTTTCTAATGAAGAAATTGAATCAGTCTGGGTAGTTAGAAGAATAATGCGAGTATAGTAACTATATATTTATAAATATGGGCCTCTGAGTTGACCACAAAAGTTATATATTTATGTAAAGGGTGTCTCAAAATTCACGCAAGATTCGAATTTTGCTTCATTTGTGCGATAAAGTGTTGCCAATGAAATGGTGTTCAGAGAATCTACGAGTGATTGTTGAGAAACAAATGCATCCGCAACGTGTCACTGTTAGATGCGGATTTCGGGCTGGAGGGATCATCGGACCATTCTTCTTTGAAAATGCGGCTGATCAGGCAATAACAATTAATGGTGCTCGCTATCGCAACATGATAATCTAGTTTTGTGTGTCTTAATTACAAGATATGGATGTGGACGACATGTGGTTTCAACAAAACGATACCACATGCCATACAACCAGAGAAACAATTCAATTACTGCATGAGTCATTTCTTGGTGGTGTAATTTCCCGTTTTGGTGATCAGAATTGACCGCCCAGATCATGCTATTTAACGCCGTCGGACTTTTTGCTTTGGAGTTCTTTGAAGTTTAAGGTTTATGCCAACAAGCCCATGACCACCCACGCCTTGGAAGATGAAATTGAACGCTGTATCAATGAAATTCAGCCACATTTATTCAATTATACAAAACGGTAGTGTAACATGTCGACAAAAAGTGCGTATGTACCCGTGGAGGCCATTTACCTGATATGGCATTGCATACATCATAACCCTATACTGTATGCTTTATGAATCAATACAAATTGACAATTTTAAATTATAAAACTTGTGTTTTCTATCAAAATTACTTCTTGCGTGAGTTTTGGGATACCCTTTACGTCTATTACCATATCGCAACTACCTTTGATTCTAACTCATATAGTAATTTAAGTACACTATGAAGGTTATTTGATGTGTGGTTTTCTTTTTCTACACAATCAAACAATCAAAGTATATAAATAGTAGAAAAACTAATTAATCAATTATTAGTATAATTTAGTTCGTTGTTGAAAATTCATATTTAAATTTTTCTCAGAATGGATAATAATAATCGATGGAATGATAAAATCGCAATAGTGACCGGTGCTAGTGTTGGAATTGGTGCAGCAATAGCCAAAAGTTTAGCTAATTCTGGAATGTTAGTTATTGGTTTAGCACGCCGTGTTGAACTTATTGATGTGTGTTGTGATTTTCCACATTCAAAATTTATATTCAATTAATTTGAAAAATTAATTAATTTCTGTTTTTAGAAATTATCCGAAGAATTGACTGGAAATGGTAAAATAATTTCAAGAAAATGTGATGTGACAAATGAATTGGAAATTTTAGAAACTTTTCAATGGATTAAAGAAACTTTTGGTGTTATTGATGTTTTCATTAATAATGCTGGATTATTAAAATCTACTTTCTTAATTGGTTTGTATGTTTAAAGTCAAGTGAAATTTATAATATTAAGGCTTATATATCTATTAGATAGTCCTACAGAAGATATACGAAATTTATTTGATTTAAATGTGATTGCAACTTGTATTTGTGTTCGAGAAGCGATGAAAATTATGAGAGAAAATGCTACTAAAGGTCATATAATTATCTTAAATAGGTAAGTTTTCTTTTCATTGTGCCAATAATTATCATTTCTATTAGTACTCTCGACAACAGCAATTATTATGTAATACATGGATCTCCATTGTAGAACAAGTTTTCGTGACAATCGAATGACACATATCCCATGCCCAGCTAGCATTTTTGGTCGCTGGCACGTATCTGCTACTAGTAGCGATATACGAATAAGTAGCGGATACTGAAAATGTTACTTGGAATACAGCTTACTATGTTTTGTTGCTTTATTTGAAGCAGTCAAATACATTGACAGTTCTATCTTGTACTTGATAACTTCATTTGAAAAGGGCTTTTAAAAAGTGGTCACAAAAATTTGTTTCTAAGTTAGGATCTACATATTATATCACCTTGGCTATTGTGTCAGAGATAATGGAATAGATACATGAAAATCCTATAACAAATTTCTGCTTTCAATCGCTCTAATACTTACAAGATGGAGTGGCCATTCTATTCCATTTTTTCAACAACAGAACAAAACATGCTAAGCTATTTTCGTATATGTGATATTGAGGAGCACATTAGGTACCTTTGAGAAAAGAGCTTTGGTCATTTTACCTGTTTAGCTGGTTTTTATCTATGCGTTCTGGTTTTTTTGTTAGTACTGATGAGGATCGGGTTCGACACATATTAATTACTTTGGATTTATTAATCAAGAATATATTTTGTGTCGATTTTTATATTAAAGATATCAATATTTATTTTTTATTTAAAATTCATTTAAATGTAAGAATTTTGTATGCAAACTGTATTTTGTTTCCAATAAAATACATCTGTTCACATTTTTCATTTTAAAATAACAAAATAAGTAATAAATATTTAAATTTTGATATTGAATTTTTACTTTCTCTATACGCGAATAAACTTATAATTTAATTTCGATTTTATTCGATACATTGAGATGCGTATACTAATCAAAAGCTGTTACTTTCAAATACGATTCAGTTTTTGCACGAAGTCTACTTAGTGGATTGTACAAAAATTTCCGGATGTATGTCAGTAGAGAATATATTCTAGAAAACCCCTTTTATAAATACTACATGACCTATTTTGAACAACCTCAGGAGGATTCTATTTGAAATTGTAATTCAGAAAAGTATTTTCCAAAACAAATCCCGAAAGGAAAATTGGACATGATCTGCTTTTTATTTCTTAAATTAATCAAGAATAAGGAACAATCTTCTGTTCATATTAAGACACGAGTATAGATTATAGAGAATGACATTCTATCACATATATTTTTTTCTTGTAAAAAACAGCATTTTGGGACATCGTATCCCTGATGTTCCAGTACCATTGTTCAGTGTTTATCCATCAACAAAATATGCAATAACAGCTTTATGTCAAACAGTTCGTCAGGAAATTAACTTTCAAAAATTGGGAATTAAATTAACCGTAAGAAAAATTATTATTCTAAAAGAACTTTAATCAAGATTTTCTTTAAAAATATATCATTTTCTTGTTATAGAGTATCAGTCCTGGAATGGTCGATACTGATTTTCTTGGTGTTTATAACAATTCCTCAGTGTATTCTCAATTACCAAAATTGAAGCCTGATGATATTGCCGAAGCAGTGATGTATGCATTGAATACTCCCAGTTACGTGCAAGTAAGAAGTATTATTATATAGAAAAAAAAACGTTTACAAGATCTTTTCATCTCAATTTTTTTCACAATCATTTCACGAAAAGATGAATAAGTCAGTAATTTTCTTTAAATTTTCTATTATATTTTTCTTCTTTTCTTTTTCTAGATTGAAGATATTGTTCTACAAGCGATGTTTCGACATGAATAATAAAAAGATTTTCCATAATATTATTGAAATGGATAACTTTTTAACAATTTAATGGTTTTTCTTTTATGTTTGAGGGTATTTTTAAATATATTTGTTAAGAAAATTAAAGTTGTATTATAATAAAAAAATATTATAGATCGTTTTCTGGTTAGAATTTTCATTTTTATATTTCCATTAATAGTATATTAATTAGAAAATTGTAAGTTTATAATTTTTTCGAAAGTAATTGATACTATTCTTAATTGTTGGCTTCGGCGGACTTTCTCGGACTGAAAAGCAACTACTTCACTGAAACGAAAAAATAATAAGGTCAACTATGTCCGTAAATGTATTTCAAGTTACTACGAATTTATAGTTCTAATTAGTTTTATTATCAACTATTTTGTTTTGGGAAATTTAGTTTTCTTCGTAGTAAAATATGGTAAAGCTCAAAATTAATTGTATCAACTCTTTTTTCTTAATTCCATAATTGAAGGAGAGCCCGTGATAAGATTCGTTTTTGAGTTGTTTCCAATCGATGGTCTTAACTAATTCAACTATTAATGAATCAGAAAAACAAGGTAATTTTTTAGTTATGTAGAAATGTCAACATATAATCTAATTTTAAACTAATTACTATATCCAATCTTCCGCTTCCAATTCAACTCAAAATTATTCAAACTAATTTCTTCTTCTATATTTCTTCTTCTTTTTCTACAACGTCTTTTTCATTTCTAAATAAAATTTTTCCAATATACTACTAAAAAGAAAAACTGAACAACTATGACTGCGATTTCCAGATAGCTTAAATACTAAATAAAAAACTAAGTGCCTAGTCTATCGAAAATACTAATTCAATCAATTCATATATGTTGCCACTATTTTAATAGAAGTTAAGGACAATAACAAGGACATCATTTTATTTTATAACGATGTTATCACACGATGAGAGTTAAATCAATAAAAACTAAAACATAAAATCAAACAAAACACGCATTTTTTTACTACGTTTCTAGTTTTCATAGTAAATTCAACTTTATTTGACCTAAAACTTACTACGGATTACGTACTTCAAACAACATTTATGAGATAATTAAATTCATTTACTTTTAAGGGCCGATTTCACAGTGGTGGTTTAAGCCCAGCTTAAGCCTAAGCAAGATTCTAGGCTTAAGTTCGGATTTTTTATTTTTACATTTCATAGTGCAGCCTGAAATGATTTTGACAAGTGGGCGATATTGTGAATATTTCTTTGTAAAATTTTTTTGGCGGTAAAAATTTCGAATTTAAATAAAATAAATTTCAATTAAATTAAAATAATAAATTAAAAATTTAAAATCAATAAAATGGAGGGAAAAAATAAAAGGAGTGCGAATTTCTCGACCGACGAAATAACAATTCTTTTACATTTAGTTAAACAAAAATAAAATATAGTAGAATGTAAGAGAACAGATAGGACGACAATGAAAGATAAGTTAAAAAGTTGGAAGGAGATTGAAAGTGAGTTTAATACCCAAAAGGGGGAATAAAAGTCCGTGTCATCCCAAATAAAAAAATGTTTTGGTCATAATTGTTTATTTATTTCGGTCGTCACAATAAATGCTAAATGTAAATCTTCATCACTCATATTTTCCTCGTCAGACGACATTTTTATAAACGAATAATTTGTGCCAATTACGATGAACTCAGCAAATTTTTTCGACAAATGAAAATAAAATTGTTTCTTTCTGACTTTTATGCATTCGCTGTCAAATAGAAAAAATTGAGCTTATGCTCTTGATATTGTTAGCTTAAGCTCTGCTTAAGCTCTGAATAATCCGCACTGTGAAATGCGCTTAAGTATTGCTTAAGCAACAAACTAAGTTTAAGCCACCAATGTGAAATCGGCCCTAAATCAAGTATTTAGAATAGTAATGATTTTGCATTATTTTTTTCATTAATTTTTAACTACTTCTGTGAATTGAATTACAATTTTTTGGGAAAATCATTAACTATTATATAACTATGCCAAAATGGTAATTTATAATTATTACATTTTGTCATTCGGTACAGAATGGAAAAACTACAGAGCCTAATATTCGTCTAAAAATTTACTAAATTCAATATTTTAATGGAATTTTCATATTTTCGTATTTTCATATTTTCATATTTCAAATTTTTTTTTTTTGTTAATCTAAAATTGGGATTAGAAAACAAAAAACTGAAATGCAAAAAATATGATATTATTCTTTGATTTGTTGATATGTAAACAATTTGTTATGACACATATGTCATATGCAATTTTCATGTATTATGTTCGGAAGAATGAAATGTTATACAACAAAAAAGTTTATAACGTGATGGATATTATAGTCAACAGAACCATATCCATTTCATACATTTAATAATATTATATTTTAGTGTCTTTTGAATCAGTTTTGAACAATATTTCATTTCAGCCTATATATATGACTTAATTAGGATGAAATTAATCTTATTAAATATCTGAATGTGATGAACGATTATAAGAGAAGTAAGTAGTATAATTTGTAATTATGGATTAAGATAATAAATTGAATTATTATATAATTTTGAAAGAATATTCTATAATATCCTTTAATTGAAATTTTTTTTTATATAGAAACCTTAAATCAGCTTAGAACCATACATCTTGTCGAAATGGGAAGATTTCGGTTCATGTTGAAGCTTTATCTATTCTGAAAATTTCATTCAAATCGGATAAGTTATTTTCAAATTAAATCTGAAAAACTAACCCACGAAAAAAGAATTTAACTTTATAAATATACTAGCTATACCTATTTTGGTTTTACACTATAATTGGATTGATTTTATTCGGATAATTCTATAATCAACGTATTTATTAAATTTAAATCAATTTGGTTTACAACTTTTCCAATTAAACCTGAAAAGACCAAAAAGAATTTAGAAATGTTGCAATTTTGCTGGGTTTTTTAATATAGCTCCAGTCCCCATATACTGATTTTTGTCAAATGCAATACAAAATCGAGTTATTATATAATCAACTTATGTTTATCCAGAATTTTATTAAAATTAGTCAACGCATCTTTGAGTTATTGGATATACATATATGGACGAAAGGACTAACCGAAGTCGAACTAAACTATTTTCTTCTCATATTGTATCCAATACCTTGCGATCCTAATTATTTAGATACGTTAAAGTCTTCGTATACTATTATACTAATCTAGGCTATAAATCTTTCATTCAAAATAAAATATAATCTATACCAGCAATATGGTGTGTTGCCAAGTCACGTACTACTTACTGGGCAGCTTATATTTTTTAAAAAGTGTTCAATATAACATTTTCAAAAAGAGAAAATAGCAAGCAAATTCATTGCGATTAAGCAAGTTCTTCTTACGACTACATTGGACTTATTTCAAGACTTATTTTCAGTCGGACTTAAAAAAAAGTCAAATTTATAGAGTCTCCACAAGACTTTTTTCAGTTTGACTGAAAATATGTCCAATTTTTAGAGTGTCCACACGAGTTTTTTCAATCCGATTGACAATAAGTCTTGAAAAAAGTGTAATGGAGTTGCCTGGTTAGAGTCTGGGTAAAAATTGTATATCTTCTGTAAGAAGAGAAATGGTTTGAGCTTTTATTCTATAATTAAAAATGTTAACAGACACTGTTGAGTAAAATCTTAATAGTTAACTTTTTTACGTATCTATTAAATAATACCAAAAACCATACAATAAAGAGGGTTTTCAACTTGGAGTCTGATTTGCGGCCATCTGCACACACCACTTTATTAATAGTATTTGTTAAAAAGACTCTGAGTGGTATAAAAATGCATGTATTTACAAACTTTTTTATAAATACTATTAAAAAGCAGGCGCTCTTTGCAGCGCTGCAATTAAGCCAAAAATAAATATACAAATAATTTTCCTTCTTCTTCTTTTCCCTGTGATAATCCATAGTTTTTTAAATTTTTTAAATTTAATATAATTTCGAGTGGCACGCGTAACATAGGTTGAGAATCGCTGGTCTATACAAAAGTTTTAAAGTTAAAAACCATTTATATTTAGAATTTTAATGAAACATGTAAAATCGTACGTTGAGGGAAATTTTCATTAACACAATATCCGTATTAAAATAATGTCAAGTGAATTTTATCACAGAGAAATTCCCTAATTTTCTACTTGATCACATTTTGATTAAGCTAATTCAATTAAATTGTGTTACATAAAAGAAAAAAATAGCAAGCTTCAAGTTATCGGAATCGATATCTTCATGGTGGTTTTAAACATACACCTGAAAATCTATAAATCCGCTTTTTGTTGTGAAATTATTTATATTTTCTTATGGAAAATTCATAAATTAAAATTCTTTTTTTCATTATACTTGCTATAAAATTTTCTAATCAATTTACATTTAATCGATTAACCGAATTGAATTATATAGACTACTAGCGGCCCGTCCCGGCTTCGCACGGGTGGAGATTTATTTTTTAAACATTAGAAGGGTCTTTGTGCATGAAGTTAGACTACAGAGAATATTAGACGCGACAGACATGAATGTGAGGATCATTAGATACAGATGTATGCGGAACAAATCTTTCCTCTTTATAATATTTCTACAGATTATATTATTTAAGTTTAAGTAGGGATCCCTAATTTTTTCTAGTAATAAATATAACCTGTGTTACTCAGGGATAATGTAGCATTCTAATGGTGAAAGAATTTTTGAAATCGGTCCAGTAGTTTTTGAGTTTATTCGTTACAAACATATAAAAATACAAATTATTTAAGTTTAAGTAGGGATCCCTAATTTTTTCTAGTGATAAATATAACCTATGTTACTCAGGGATAATGTAGCATTCTAATGGTGAAAGAATTTTTGAAATCGGTCCAGTAGTTTTTGAGTTTATTCGTTACAAACATATAAAAATACAAATTATTTAAGTTTTAGTAGGGATCCCTAATTTTTTCTAGCAATAAATATAGCCTATGTTACTCAGGGATAACGTAGCATTCTAATGGTGAAAGAATTTTTGAAATCGGTCTAGTAGTTTTTGAGTTTATTCGTGTCAAACATCCATACAAACCTTTCCTTTTTATAATATTAGTATGATATAGATTTTCAATTATTTATTGAAAACGCGTATAAATTAAGTAACACAACTTAACTATAGCTTTCCAATTGAATATTAAAGCTTAACGAACCAATGCTACAAATGGAATAGCGCTTTTAGTACTTACTGGGTCTAATGCCGCGTACATGACAGCAAAAATCATTTCCTAAAATTAGTGAACATCTGATTTACTCGGAAAAAATTTAGTTTATTTTTCTGTTGCACTAATATCAAAGATATTAAATAAGAAAAAGGCATTTATTTAACATGAGTAAATTACATTACGCCATATGGTATGAGCTTAAAGCTCTCCCCATAAGAACTAATGTAATTTACTTATGCTAAATAAAAGTTATTTTGAACTTTCCACATCTTCTCTTTATTTATATCTTTGCTAACATAATCTAATCTTAAAAAAATGATAGGTAGCCTAGTCAATGGAACGTAAAAAATGGCTCCAGCTTGCAAAAGGTATAGCAAACTTTATATTTGGTACGATTGTTCAATTAGGTAAACTCTTCAAAATTCCAAATTTTCGACATTAGGGGGGTGCCGCTCGCACTCCTATACTGGTTTAAAGGGGCTTTTTTGCGGTGATCTCGTTACTGGTGCGAGATACGATGATTGATGTCACTATAAAAATGCAGAGTACACGATTCTCTACATTTTTAACACATTTTTTTCTAAAGTTTATAGTTTTGAAGCTACAGTGCGTAGAAAGTGAACGTTTTCATCAATTTCTTCGAAAATTTTATTTCTGAACGAAATTTTCCGCTGTTTATTGATTTTTTACCCTTACATTTTACCTCTTTGCACACCACCGTAGTGGTTTTTTTTTCCAGATTTCAAGTAAAAAATTATGATTTGCTAATATCATTAAGTTTGAAGGAAATTAATTTAAGAAATGAATAAAACTGATTTACATCTGTGAACGATAAATTAGAAATTGGATTTATTAGAAAAGATATTTTTAAAGAATTACATTTACAATTTTTTCATTGTTTTACATTAAATAAATTATTCTGCTCTCGTGGTATCTGGTCCATTGGTACAAATTAATCCTCTGTTGCATAAAGAATATTCTTAACATTTTGCACTATCGGATTTGAATCTTCTTCATTGATATCTTCGCATACAATTTCAATATCTCTCAATTTACCCCAGAAAAAATCACGTTCATTTTCCAGGCCTTCCAAAATTAGTGTCATATCCTCAAGCTGACATGTAAGTTCTTGAATTTGTTGCTTTGAAACTTGATTTGAATTAGGTGGCTTTTTATTACTTGGAACTGATGCTGCTGGTGTAGATACAATTTTTGTTGGCACTTTCGATAACGACACACTTGGCTTGATAACTTTACGTATTCCTATAGTCGGTGCTGAGACTGTTACCATTTTGGGAGCACTCGAAATTGGCTTTCTAGTACCAGAACCACAAACCATTGGGGCATGATCTCTAGCTTCTAAAGCATCATAGTTTTTACCGTCATAATTAGCATCAAAAAATTTCTTAAACCACTGTAAAAATTCAAAATTATCTTGAAAACGACCTTTGATTAGTCTGTCTATTGGAATTATTTTATCAACATGCATTTTCTTAAACGAAGCTTGAAGAATTTTAAAATTCTGAATATAATCATATTCCACATTCGTACGAAATTTAACCTTTTTTATTTGTACGGCACCTGGAAATAGCATATCCATAAATTGGCAGTAAGGGGCGCCTGTACAAAGTTCTTCAATTTTAGTGAATTGAGCTTGAAGAGAAACATTGACCCAAGTAAGCATATCATGTCTCGAAAGGTTTTCGATTGTACCATTTGTTGAATGTACGTTCACTGCCATTTTATTAAACTGTTTTTTTATGTGGTTTATAATCAAATATAAATATAAATTTTTAAATAGAAATGAACAATATTTCTTAGTTAGTTTTTGACAAAGACTGACGAAAAATCACTGCCTACTAGTTTTTTAATTTCAAACTTAATGTACTATTTGCAAGGTAAAACTACCCATTGACTGCGCTAAGGGTACATTTCCAAAATTCTCCCGTATTATGGCAGCATAACATCAGATAATCTTCTTAGAGCACATCTTTCCGTAACTTCTCGAATCCCTTTGAATTTAATTAACAAACTTTTTATAACATTGGCTGTGCATTGGATATGCATATAGATCCCAGTAAATCTTTAGCAATTATTCTACATTAATTTCTTGAGATATAATTTTTTGTCCTTTCTAAAATGTCTAAAATGTCAGCCTTAGGTTCACCTTATGATTTTAAAGTTCATTCAAATTAGAATCAAATTTGTGTTAATCAAATAATTTTCCTAGTCCTTATTATCATTTATCAATAAAATTTTGTAGGAATTGTAAGAGTTAAAAAATAGGATACAACTGAATTTGGTAAAACAATTGAGAGGTTTGACAAAAACAGTTGTAATGATTTGAATAATATTGGTAGTAGAAGAAAAGGCAAATGAACAGGCTGGGTAGATATAGTGTAGAATGGTCTAGTTGGTTAAGACCTCGACCTCGCCTCATGAGACTGATGAGACCCTGGTTCCAATCCAGGTCTCGGTTCTTCACTTTTTCTCTATTTTTCTTGCCTTACAGAATATATAAATGTATAAAGAAAACTTAGAAAATTCATCGAAATTAAATTTACTCGAATAAAATTACCAAAGTAATTAATGTTTTAAATTTCTTCATTACAATCGGTTCATATATTTCCAAGATAAAATTAAGTCTAAGATTTCATAAGAGTTTATTCCACTTTTTAGAGTAATATCAAAAAGGATCTCTATTCCATACTCATAACAGAGGAGTTCCCAAAATTTCAATAACAATTGCATAACAGTTTTTCGAGAGATATCGTATAAAATACATTTTTCATTCTAACGAGAAAAAAAAAATGGTACTTTCAGGGAAGGTTGCGTAATGCGAAACGTACAAATCTACGTTGCACGGGTTCGAGCCTATCGATTTGAACTTTGTAGTGCGGTGACCACACCTGATATATTGAAATATCAGGTATGGTCACCGCACGATTATTAAATGGTCTAGCTCAGTGTTTCCCAACGTGGGGCCCACGCCCCACAGGGGGGCAATTTGATTGTTAAGGGGGGCAATTCGAAAATGGACATGACACGAGTTTAACCCTTTCGCTCCGGCCATTTAAATGCAATGCTAGATTTCGGTGCCAAATTTAGTTTCTTAAGTGAACAATTCAATTTTTTAAAACTAAAAATTATGTATGTTACGTAGGGGGGGGGGCATAAGAATTTTAGAATTTTAGGTGGGGCATGGCACAAAAAAGGTTGGGAAACACTGTCTAACAAAAGTGAAATAAAAGGCTTTAGTGACATGTGGCTGGGTGCAACATCTATTCTCAAAGTTTTTGTCTCTGTGCAAGTAAATTTGTGGAGTGCTATCATATCTAAAGATCGATTTTAAAAGCTTAATCTGATTTAATGATCTTTTGAAATATCTCTTTAAAGATTTTTATTTGAAGTTTATATGAAATCAATAGGCTTTCTTTTATCACTAATTTTAAGAATGTAGTAAATTTCTACTAAAAAATATATGTTAATAAAAAAAAAAAAAAAACGGTTGAAAGTTTAGTATTAGAAGTTTATGTACAACAATTTTTCGCGATTTTTCCCGATCCTTTCGGGCATTTTTAAATGTATATATCTTTATATAACTATATATTATATAAAATACCGAAAATACAATATTTTTTTATTATACAAATTTTGTTAAAATTTAAAACAAAATAAAAATAACCAAATTTTTAGCTCTAAAAAAAACTTTTTATGATCCAATTCGAATGATTTTATTTTGTTCGTATCTCAAAGATTATGTCGTAAAGCTTTTTCTTGTTGTTGTTGTTGTTTGTAAACTTTTAATATGACGATAGCCAAAGATGTGATAACCCCTTGACGCATTTTATTCTGTCAGGATATTTTCGCGTATAATATCAAGTTCGTTTTTCTTTCGATGATGACAGATTCATGTTTATATTACAGATTCACAAATTTTAAGGATGTGTTTTTTTCTGTGATATATTTTTTTGTTGGTCTCGTTTTTATTGAGCACTTGAGACTTAAAAACCGATAAAAAAAGGATGTATTTATTCTCAGTTTTCTTTGTATGTAAAAGAAGCTATAAATTCTAAAATGTTAAAAAATATTTTAAACGATTTGGGTTTTTTATTCGCAGAAAGTTTTAATTAACAAATTCAGATTTTAGTTCTAAATAGTTTGGTGATGTTTTATATACAGTAAAACCTTTTTATTGCATCTTCGTTCGATGTCTAAAGTTTATTATTATTTCAAATAAAACATAAATAAATTAGAAGATTAGTTTATTTTGTATTAAAATAAAAAAAAACTAAAATAGTGTTAAAACTTTAGAGTTTATAAGCCGTACAACTGTGTATTGGATCATATATCAAATTATTATATTAGAAAGTTTCTTCCTGTAGAAGAATTTCAGAATGGAAAATTCTTTGGAACAATATAAATTTAATGAAACAAGAAGACACTGTGTCAGTACAATTGACATTTTGCAATTATACATCACGGGCGGGAAGTTTTATATACTTTCTTAGATATAATTCCATAGAAAACCTATTATCCTGCTCGAATTACACCTACAAGCAGACTTTGAGTTTTATAGAGTCTCAGATTCTTTAAGATTTGAATTTAAAAATGATTGGATTTTCTCAGTTTTGAAATTTTCAATATAAAAGCTTTAATAATTTATATATTTGCTATTTTCTTATAGATATAACTAGTTAAATGTAGAACGCCAAATAGAAATAAAACATGCAACAACTGACAACAAATAGATTACAAACATGAGTTAAAAAAAAGTATGAATTTTTACGGTTCTTTTCTCATTTCCTTCCTGCAATTTTATACTCCGTCTATTATCTAAAAGATGTGACTAGAAATACATATTGTATTCGAGCAAACCAAAACCATAAAAATATTTTGCATTCGTATCCTAAATTTACGGGAAACCTTTATGCAACTTTAATTTTATAATGATTTCATGGTAGTAAAATACTAACTGTAGAAATATAGGGTGTATCTACCAAGTTATGTTAAAAAGACTCATTCGCAGAAATTTAGTGTCATTTCAAACGAAATATTTGGCTAAAACTTAATTTTCATTTTTCAATTCAAATCATCAAAATTAATCAAAAAAATAAATGCAAAATCGTCGAAGCCAGGAATCGAACTTAAACCTTTTTATAATTACTACTAACGAGAGCTCCAAAGAACGTTAGCCATGATTTGTTCTGACAATTTATATTAGAGAAGATGATAGCTTCTTAAATTTATTAGACTTGAGATTGTAAATTTCTAATAAATTATAACACCTACTAATGATTTGATTTAATGTATATTTTTATTTAAATTAAAAGCTCTTGGAAATGAAAAATATATGTAAACTATTTATAGTAATTCCATTTAAATATTTTCTATTTTACATATTTTAAATGCTAATACAATAGTGAAACAGTATAAAAAAGCTCTGTGGGATATATTTTGTTGCTAATCGTGTAAAACATTTCTCTCCAGTCATCACATTTCTCAAATAGTCAAGCATGTTCATGCGTTATTTGAACAAGAGTCGCAGATATAACAAATATTTTGTTTCCCTTAATCGCGATTTGTATATAAACTGATTCTAATCTATTAAAACTCTCACTGAAGCCGTTTAATGAACTTTTATTATGCCATTTGATGGCGTCTGAAAAATAACTTATTCTACTACGATTAGATCTAAAAGACGTTATTAAGAGATAAAAATTTGTATACCCCAGTCTAATCTCGATTGCTTAAAAATGTTTATTTGTTTGCTGAAATCAAAAAATTTCCAAAAGCTTGTATGCAAAAAAGATGTCCAGAACACTTATATATTATCTTTATTTCCATCCGCACTATAAAACTATTTCCAAATTTAGAAAAGAATTTGTATAGTAAATCACCGAACTTCCTTGAACAATGTCGAATCAGTTCATAATTTGATTATAACTTAACTTTGTACGAAATTAGAATACGACTGTAAAAGAATCTTCTTCTGGTTTGGTATTTCCGCTGAAAATTAAACCACTTGTTCTTGCAATACCATCCGTACCAAATTTCATTATAATCAGACTGGCGAATAGAACGCACTCATATTTTGACCAAAAGTTTACTACTTCGGGTTTAGCACTTCCGGTGCAAGTCTAGTGAGTTAATTCTTCTAATCAATTGTAATTTGAGATACGATTCTCGAGTTATCTTCTTCAGAAAAGTTAAAAGAAAACTTATGTTGCTTGCTAAAAAGAACTTACATTCTTTTACGCATTTCCGCCAAAAATTGGATTAGTTCCTTCCTTTATTACAACCTATCTTCTAACCAAATTTGAGTAAAATTGAGGAACGTAGAAGCATCTTGAGAAAATAGTCAATTAGGATTCTGGGGACCATAAAACATATATTGAAAATTGAATGTCGAATAATTTCACAATTACCAGACTCTCGTGTAGCTTATTAAGGTCTAAGAAAGTAGGAATTTTATAGATCCATAATTTATAAAAAAAAGGATTTGGACCTACCTAAGACGCTCGTATATGTTACGAAACACATGTTGCAAGATTCATAAATGCGAGATGCTAGTTATTAACTTTATAAATTTTTAATTTAATTCTTTCTTGACGGCATCAAGTGTAATATGAAATATGTTTACCAAATTATTTATATTTTCGTATATTAATTTTTACATGAATTTAATTTCAATATTGATATGGAAAATGCTGAAAATTCTTTCATATACATATGTTTGCATATTTCTAAAACTCTTCTATTACATTTAAATAATGCAATTTTAAATTTCCTTTGATGAAGGGACTATCATTATATAAGTATGGAAGAGATAATAGCCAAAGGGTGTAATCTTCAGTTAAAAAAAAATCTATATCAACATCAAAGTTATATATTCTGTAGTATAGATATAATTTGATTTGATACTATATAGATAATACGTATATAACATACCAAGTCGTCTGACTATATACAGAAGTACATATATGAGAAAATATTCCATTGAATGAACTGGGGTTTAACTTTTTTCGGAAAATTTACAACTTTATTTTGAGTTTTTAACTCTTTCTCCGCAAAATAATATATTATATTGTGAATAGAAATACTATGCGAAACTATGGATTGTTATACGGATTTATAGTCAGTTTTCATCCCCTACGTCCGGAAGGCAACATATGGTCTTACACTCATGTGAAATTTTCATCTTTTAGTGGCCCTTTTTTTTTGTTTTAAATATGAACAAACACTAGAAATCCTCGAATTGTTTATAATTAATTTTATATACGGCATATTTCTTAGTATACAGGATGTCTCATGTCTCCTGATAGTATTTCGTGAACAAATAATTTCCTTCATATATTTTATGAACATTGAAGAAATTATATTGATGAATAGAAGGAAGTCCTTCAGGCGATAAGGGTCTGCGTTTGCCGGTTTGTTACTAGTGATATAAAAACCGTCAAAAATGTATGTGAAATTAAGTTAACTTCCACTGGTTAATGACATACAACAAGTTAAATGAGTCTTTTAACAATTATTGATTTTAATATGGCCGGAAAAGTTATACAAAAGCTTTAAAACCATAATTTTCAAGTTCTTTGATTGAGCTTTATTCTATGAATGAGAGAGAATAGAGCACGACTATGTGCTGCGAGAATTACATTGGAATTTTCTAGAACAATAACTCTTCGTCGAAATTGAACCAAAGGATATGTACTACAGCCACAGTATGAGAGTATAGTAAAATGTGTTTATTTATAGAATTATATGACGTTTTGTTGCCGCCCTGGTTTTTATTTACAATGCGGAATTCAAATCCTTCTTCTCCTTAGCTCTGATTTTATTTTAGGTTACATTATGTTAGTGCAACAGAGATAAATATAAATTTTTCCAAGTAAATCAGATGTTCACTTACTTTACGATTAATAAACAAATTCTAACATTTAAAGAAATTAGTCACGTTGTATCAAAAAATGGTTTGTGGACCTTATCATATACTCACTACTACTTAAATATTTGATGTTTTCGATATAAATTTAGTATACTGACCCATAAAAATTGGGTCACCATGTGCTTTTTGTTGTGGAAAAATTTGAATTTGAATTTTATATGTTACATTAGACGCAGAGTCTGTGCAGACCAATATTACATAATCTTTGATTGAACCATGGTTTGTATATGTAGATGTAGGTTTTAGTTGTAACTGACAAAACTACTAATTTGGAGTAGTAACTTATTTGGAGGATTTTGTGCTTTCGAAAAACTGAAATACCATAGTTGCATAGTTTTTTATGCCCTATGGTAGATACTACCAGAGGATATACTAGTTTTGTCACTCCATTTGTAACACATCGAAATAATCGTCGTAGAAAGGTTTTAATGGTATGGTTGTGTCGTGAATCAAAAGTTATATCGATTTATGCATGTCCGTCCGTCCGCCCGTATACAAGATAACTCAAAAACGCGTTATGCGATTTTGATGAAATTTACAATATGAATTGCTTAGTCCTTAACTTGGTTTGCTATTTGAGCAAAATCGATCCAGGAGGAGCAAAGTTATAAAGGAAAAACCAGGGTGACCAAAAAGTTTTGTCATTTTGTTGTTAATGATTTTTCGCATTTAATTGGAAAATTTGTGAATCGATTTTGTTGAAATTAATTATATAGGTTAACTACATAAATAGACTATACCATGTTAAATTTCAATCAAATCAGTCCAAGGATAAAAGAGAAAGAAATAATCCTAGGAGAAAATAACCCGCTTTATAAAGTTTTTTTGATGTACTTTAAAAACTAATACACCGACTTGAATAAAATTTACAAATTAGACTTATGCTATCAGAGTCTAGGTTACCTGCAAATTGGAAGAAAAGAGGTAAAGAGGAAATAAAGTTATGAAGAAAATACCTTGAAATAATGTTAGTTTTGACAGTTTTTCTGTCCCATTTCTACCATAGGGCATCAAAACATCGGATATAGGCCGATTTTAAGTTATTATATGTTTTTTTTTATAATTTTTATGGCTAGATTCAAGTTCTTGTCAATTCAATGATTACAAGTTAGAACCTGCTACAAAACTGAAACACACTGTATAAATATACTACATTTTTGATATAGAATAAATCATCAACGTAAAATTATACATTTTATATAAAATAGAGGTATTCCGGCACGTTATTAGATCTTCTCGTTTTATTTTTTTTTGTTATTTCTATTTTGTGGATGGTAAAACCCTTGAAATACATACCTCAATCATATTATATTTACAATAATAAACATTATTTACTTTTAATCTTCCCGTTTAATGTTTGGATCATATCGCCCTCAGGTCTCATAGGATAACATGTCACTATAGAGAAGAATCTAATTGCAATAACTTTCAATGTAATTATGCTTGAAATATATTTATTGGTAAAGAAATTTTGTACACAAAAACGTTTTTGATGAGAATTTCATATTTTCATATTATTATAATATGAATAATATTTTGTCAGACCTTTTATTCCACCATTTTTCCAGACAAATCAGGAAATTATTAAATTTTTTTTATTATTATAAAATTAATTACTTGATTAAAAAGAAATTTTATAATTTTTCATATTTGAAAATGAATAAAAGAAATCATTTATATAAAAAATTCGTTTAGAAAGAAATTTGTATTTTATTAGTGACATGAGAGACTTTTGTTGAAATATTTAACAAAAAAAAAAAAAAGGGAAAACAATACAAAATTTTCCATATTCTATAAAATATGCAAAAAATGACGAATTCAAAAATTTATATATCAAAGCTTTTCAGTTTATTGTTGTTTTATATTACATAAATCGTTTGCTATACCGCCAAGGGAGACCAGTCCTTGTTTCACAAGTTTTTACAAATATGATATCCCAAAAAAAAAAATATCATAAAAAAAACCCTAAAATATTCATTCTGAAAAAAGGAAAGCTTTCGTTTATTAAAACAAATGTTTTTGTATATGTCGGCATTTCAAAAAAGCGGTGAGGGTGGTTGGAAATATAAGACATTTTTACCAGAGGGCAAAATATTTTCGAGATTTTCCGATTTTTCCTCTTTTTTTTTTACAGATTATGCATAATTTAGAAATTTAAAAAAGGTGAACAATTTTTATATAAATAGAAATTGTTTTAAAATAAATGTTTTTTTAAAATTTACAACAATTTTTTCTGTTTAGAATTTTACTTAATTTATTTCTTAAATGTGGTCAATAAATAAAATGTCCGGAATTCTTTTAATATAGTATAACATTTGGTACCATAATATTCCGGCTAACTACAATAGATTTGCAGTACCGTAGTTGGTACAATAAGAATAAGAATAACCATCTTACTATTTCATGACAATCGCTATCTACTATATATACAGAGAGACAATAAAGTTCTGTGACTGCTTTATTCAAAGTAATCTTCTTCTGATTTAATACACTTTTTACAATGATTTTATAATGTTTCAAATGCCTATTCAAGCTCATTTGGTAGTATTGCATGTGAAAATGTCTTTTGAATGGTCTCAATAGTAAAAAATGCATTATTTTAACTTCTCTTAGGAATAGTGAGAAGTCAAATGGTGCTAAATCAGGTGAATATAGTGAAAGATTCAACACACAGAGTGCTAAAAATAACCTGTCAAATTTAAGATAGTCTGGTTGTATTTGAGAAATTCTAGCCATAATGATGCCTAGGCTATCCAAGAAAACAATGGACAACGTCTTGATTTTTCATACAATTTTTTGTACTTTTCTGGCTTCCAAAATTTGTTTATGCCAATCAAAATCTTTGACTTTGATAAACAATTATCACCGTAAAAGCCTTTTGGATCATTTTGCACATTTCTGTGTCTTTTGTGCCAAGTTTTGTGTGAAATTTAACAGCTCTTTGTTCCATGATTTGATTTCTTCAAGTAAATTTTTCACTCATAAACAAAGCGTCATAAAATTGACAATTCTCAACTGATATCGTCAAAAATTTTAAGGGTTTGTTCAGAAATATCAGATTCTGGATTTAGCTGCACAGACTTTGGGAAATTCCTCCTTATTGTCCGACCGAGTACAATAAGAGTTCCCACCACATAATTAAATATGTTAAAATCTGATCAAATATCTTTAAATTTCTTTTACACATTATCGTAAATATGTTTCTGAAGCTGTCACATTTGTTAACAGAGTTTGAGCTCTTCACTAACTTTTTTATAAAGCATATCTTTTTTCACGTTATTTTTACGAAGTCAACTTAATAGTTTTTCAGAAGATACAAAATTTTATTCAATTCTTAACATTCGTTTTTCTATTATCATCATATTTCAAAAGAACTTATACTAAGGCATATGTATAGAGAAAGAACAAGAACTTGGGGGAAAAAATGCAATTTTGTTTCATTCAAAGAGTTAAAACGACACTAAATTAAATAAATTCTTTTTCCAGCAATAAAGATGACTTTTTTTATCCAAGTAAATTATATCATTTCGTATTGTGTACACATTCTGGAATAATTAGACCATCAATTGCGGGCAATTCATGATTCCGTTGTATACATAAATGGTGTACCAAAACGTTCTGTTTCTGCTTATAAATTTTAAAACTATTTGCATGACTCTTGAAAGCTCATTTTGGAATTGAATTTAATATATAATACATTTGGTTTGGGTGTTTTGGGTGTTTTGGGGTGATTTAGGTGGAAGCCTGTGAATTGAGAAAATAAATGCATATCGCGAAAAAGTTTGTTTACAATTCTAACACAATAAAAATGAAACTGTAAACTGTTCAAGGATTCATATATGTTCGGTGTTACTCATATCGTATATCGTACTGACGATAAAAGAAGTGAAATAAATTGATTTTGAACATTAAATTTTCCGATTCTTAAGTATATAGTATCTTTACAACAAAAAAAGCATATCAGAACACAACGGAAATTGGATTTAGTTTTAAAGGTTTTTCCAATTGTATTGAATTTAATCCATTTTCAGATGTGTAAATATTTATTAATATGAAATTTCATATGAAAAGGAAATTGTTTTTTTTTTGTTTTAAAGAAAATTAATTTAGTTTCCAAGTAAATGTACACGGCAAAAAAACATGTATTGCAAGTTTTTCCATTTTCCTTAGGAGAATTATTTATAGTCAAAAGCACTAAAACTGTATAGAAAAAGCCATGGAAAATTAGAAAATATACATTTTGTCGCATATTATGGAATTATGGGTTCTTAATAATTCACATTAGCATATCAATTTGCATAGGAGATGTATCCTTTTTGTATTTAGATCAATTCGCAGTAGTATACAATATAATGTTCATTGGTATACTATATTTTCATTTATAGTACATTGGACGATCTCCCACAGAATATATGAACTATTATATGTTTAGTCTATGAATTACTTCAGTCTTTAGTTGTTAGTCAGTGAATTAAAACGGAGGGAAATTAATAAAATATTAAAAGGATGATTATATACATATAGTATTAAAAAAGGTTTGTAATTCAAATAAAAATGGCATATACTTTCAATTAAATTATATAAAAATAAGGAAGTATGTAATGTTCCTTGATTACAGAATGAGGATATGGAAATAAATTGGCTGAACTTTTTGGACACATTATTTTATCTTGAATTTTTCCTTGATCATGTGAAATAATGCCAAATTTCCGGCAAATGAACATTTTAAATATAATTGCAATTCTCCAGTATAATACATCATTGTTTTCCCTATTTTTATGCCCTATGGCAGGTACTACCAGTGGGTCTATTAGTTTAGTCATTAAGTCTGTAACGCATCGAAAGAATCGTTGTAGAAAGGTTTCAAGGGTATGGTTGCGTAGAGAATTAAAAATTATATCGAATTATGCACGTTCGTCCGGCCCTATACAAGATAACTGAAAAATGTGTTATCTGATTTTGTTGAAATTAAGAATGCGAGTTGGTTATTACTTAACTGGATTTGGCATTGCATTTCAGCTAAAATCACCCAAGGGGTGGGGCAGTTATTAAAGAAAAACCAGGGTTACCAGAAATATTTTTCTTTTTTAACATGGTTTGTCGGATTTAATTGGAACATTTGCGAACCAATTTTCTTTAAATTACTTATATTGGTTAAATACATTAATAGACGATACCGTGTTAAATTTCAGCAAAATCAGTCGGACGATAGTAGAGAAACAAACAATGCTAGGAGAAATTAGGTCTGTCCATAAAGTTTTTTCGGTATACTTTGAAAAGTAATACACCGATTTAAATAAAATTTGCAGATTAATTTTAAATAGAGGAAACAAAGTTATGAAGAAAAAATCTTGAAATACTGCTAGTTTTGACAGTTATTCTGTCGCATTTCGTCCAAAAATCGGCTATAGGCCGATTTTCAGTTACTATATGTTTTATAGTAAAAATTTTGAAATTCTTAAATGGAATCTTTTACTATCTAATATCACTACTACGAAGTAAGTCATTTTTATGGTTCCTGATCCTATTGTAGAAAGGTTTCCTTTAAGTTGTTTCCGTGTAACATCGAATTTTTCTACCAAGAAGAAATTTTAATTTTCTTTTATATATTCACAATAAATTGTTCTTATACTAATTAGAATTTTTATAATTAGTTCTGAAACTATATATTTTAAAACCGCTGTAAGCAATGGATTAAAAACTTTCATTTTTATGACTAAAAATTATAAAAGTCTTTAGTGAAACTTTTTAAAACTAAGAAAAAAATATATATATTAAATTAGAAAAATTTTAAATATAAAATGGTTTTTATTTTTTCTAAAATAAACTTAATTTAATGAATTTTTAATTCGGTTACATTTCTTTTTATTTCTTGTCTTGAAAAATTCATTTTATAAAGGGTTTTCCAAATGGGACACTGCAAATATTTTGCAATAGGGACGACGAACCATGCAATTTTTTTTTGTTCTTTTGACATTTAAGCTCGTGAATAGTTGCCATTTCATCATGGGCCAGTGCACATTTAAATAACGTTTACAGATTAGTAAAATTTATTACCGAAATTATGAGGCGGGCGCCGCAACTTTAAGAGCATTACGACCAATTTATGGACGATATCACCGACCTGCCCGTTCGACAATTGAAAATTTAGAGCGAAAATTACATAATGTTCCAGTGCTAGTGGGAAAAAGAAGTGCACGGAGAGAAGAAAATATGGTGCCCGCTAACGCTTCAATTCAAGAAGACCTAAATCTTGGCTTACATCCATACAAGATCGAGTTGATACAAGAACTAAATCCGCAGGTTCATTTGTTGCGTCACCGATTCGTAAATTGGGCTCGGACTCAATTTGAAAATGATACCGATTTTCATCGAAAAACCATCTTCAGTGATGAGGCTCATTTTTCGCTAAATGCCATGTTACAGTTAATGGAAATCGCTATCGAACCATGCTAACTGATTATTTTTGGAATGAATTGCGTGATATGGACTTGAACAATATGTGGTTTCAACAGGATGGTGCCACTTACCACACAGCGAACGTTACAATCGATTTATTAAAAGTAAGTTTGGTGAGCATGTTATTTCCAGAAATGGACCCATCAATTGTCTGCCTCGTTCATGCGAATTGACGCCTCTCAACTATTTTATTTGGGGGCACGTGAAGTCATTGGTCTATACCAATAAGCCGGCGACGTTAGAAGAGCTCAGAGCTAATATTGAACACGAAATTGCTTCAATATCAGCCGATTTATGAGAAAAAGTGGTCGAAAATTGGGTTCAACAACTGGACTTTTGCAAACGTGCTGTGACGGTTATGCGAAGAAAATTGAATTCCATACATAATGGCATGTGCTTTAAGATGAAATAAAAAATTTATTGATATCTCAAACCGTTTTTGTTTTATTTAAAAAAATACTTGTAGTGTCCTTATTGAAAAACCCGATATTTATGAATTTTATGGCGTTTTTTTCTTTAATTGTAAAACAAAAAGATTGGTTCTTGTCATGACTAAATTAAATTGTATTTTATATAATAATTTTAAGTACCAACAAATTAATTTTGTTAGTCTTTAATGTTGTTCAAAACAACTGGCAAACATTAAAATCTACTACAAGATAGAAAAACATTAATTTTGTTAAGAGTTCACCTAGTTCTTTTTTGGGATATCCATTTCAAAATATGTCTGTAAATGCATTCTTATCGTGCAACAGTTGTGTTTCTTTCCCATGCAATGTAATAATTTTCTACAATGTTTGTTCTAGAATTTTATGAGCCATTTATATTTATGAATTCCATAAAAATCTATGAAAAATGAAGACAATAATGGCTATATTTAATTACAGACAATGATAACGCGATTTTTCTATTGTAGTTCGTTTGTTTTCTTCGATGTTCTTGAACTACTTAATATAAGTTTTATTAAAGATTATAAAGAAAAGTGTTTGTTTTTAATTTGTTTCATATAAATGAAGATGATTTCATTATTACTTTCATTTAATTTCTATTAGTGAATATAATTGTTTATTTTAGTTTTTAACAGTACAAAATTATCATTAAATTTTCATTAAATAAATTTAAACCTAATTGTTTATAAATTCTATAATTTATAAATCGATACATTTTTAAACATCCGGAATAAACGGAAATAGGTTTTCTATTAGGGAATATTATTTTGAATAATAAATATAATAAATAATGTATTGAATGTGGTTTTATGATTAAATAATTAGTATTTGATTTAATTCTCAGTTTATATTATGAATTAATTAGTTTCTAGAATCATTTACATAGGAAGAAAATTTTCCGGATTATTTGTGTATTTTTGTATAGAAGAGTTTTCAATCAAAATATACTAATTTGATTTAAAATATATAAATTTCGTATTCACAATATTTCAATCATTATAATTCCTCATTAAAAATTATATTAAGTAATTAGTTATAGTATATTATTTTAGTATTATTTTGTTTGAATTAATAATTTGATTTGACTTTCTTATACATACCAAAGAGCGTACAATGAATAGAGTTCTCAACTTGGATTCGGTTTTGATCACATTTGAAGTCTGCAAAGCATCGCCACCTTATCAATAGTATTTGTTAAAAAAATCTATATGACATAAAAATGCATGGACATATTTCTTTCTTACAAATACTGTTAACGAGGAGGCAAGCTTTGCAGAGCTGCAATGGTGGCATAAATTTATACACAAAGAATTCTCTGCGACTTTTCTCTGTGCTCATACTTAATTAGAGAATTGAAAATTGGAATTTAAGATGTTTTATACAATCTGATAAGTTTTTTGAGTGAAAATTGTAGATTTCTGCCTAAATTTGGACCTTCTTTTTTGTTTCTATGTTTATTTTTTACTGGAATAAAAGAATTATGAAAATATTTTTTATGGGGACCCGAATAAACGCTCTGTATATTGAAGGGAATGAGCGCTTGAAATTAATAAATTCTCAATCTGTTCTTACAAATTAGAAATTATCTAGCTTCAGGCAAGAAATTTCATTCGCAATCAGTCTTTAGGCGCCTCAAACATACAGAATCAGAATTTTCTTAAGAAAACGATGAGATCCAACAACTTGTTTCAAAAGTGATTACAAAATAACAGAAATTATAAAATCTTCATATTTTTGTTCCCGCGATTTAATCTTTTTTAAATTCTTAAAATATATTTCCCTAAAGAAGAATTAAATTTCGGATTACCAATTTGTTTCAGTTCATAGCCAATCGTTCCCTGACAGAATTTCTTTCAGAGAAAATTTTTTGGACGTACTAAACTTCAAAAAAGAAAAAATTTACAAACATTCTTGACCAAATCTTTTTGACAGTGTTCGAATCGAAAATTCAGTCGAATATAATATCCCACTCCAATCCAGAATTTGTTACTTTTTTGCAAAAATGTGTCAACTGTTCCAAAAAGGGTTTTCAGATTTTGGACTCTTATTCGCTTGATCATCTATTTTAGTCGTATTTTTTAGAGCTTATGAGCAAATTGAACTTAAAATAATGAGTATACTGAAACTAGATATTTCTATAATAAAGCCTAATCAGTATTGTAATAATTATCATACTGAATTAATTGTTTTAAAACAAATAGATTTTCAGATTAATATGGATATATGTAAAGTATGTTGTTTGAAGTATAGCTAAGGAGTTTGTCTAGACAAAATTCTTAGTGATTATTTCCACTATCTTATTCAGAATAACCTAGTTGTTTTAATCTGAAGAAATTTGCAATGTTTTCTAAAATAATGACAGTATTCTAAAGAAATAAAAGAACAACTAAATCCGTTTCGGAAATTATAATTACATACTATTTTTAAAAGGACTAAAAAGGAAAATATTCAAAAGTAAATTCTTATTATTTGACGAGCAGAAATGAATTCGTACAGTTTCAAATAATTTTTGGTAATTTTTTTATATTTCTTTTTCGAAAAATTTCACTCGAATTTGATTTAATTAAAAAGTTTGATAACGTAATTTAAAAATCTATGACTTAGAATAGATTGTTTCTTAATCAAACAAAATTGGTTTAACAAAATCAATTCAATATTATTAGAAAATGAAAATGTGTATATATGAGGGGTATTCTTTAAGTTCCAAAATCAAAAATGGATAAAAAGAAATCTTTCGGGCGAACGAACTTTTTCCAAACTGCCACGTGTAACACGTAATCTACTTTGTAAATTTGGTATTTACCATCATATCGCAACGGAAAAAATGTGAAAAAAGCCAAAATATAGGAGGCGCATTCTCGATTTGTGTCTTTCTAATTCATATCAATTTAATGTCGTATTCTCATACTAAGAGACTCGTATACGAAAGAGCTAAGTAGAAAATCGTGAAACTCGATTATAGTGAATATTTTACTGCAAATTTTTGCATTAGTGGCTATTAAATTTTTGAAGTTTCAAGTTTTTATGTGAGTATACACTTTTGTATATTCCTATATAAACAGAAAAAGTTATCATTCTTAATATTCAACTTGTAGGTAAAAAATATTATATTTATTTAATTATTTGAATTCCAGATTTATGAAAATTTTGCTGTAATAAATTAGAAAATTCTTTAAAAAAAAATTGAAGTATGAATTTCTGTGAAGTCGCCAGTAAATAAAGAGAAATCACTATAATAAATTCAAAACCAAACTTTTGTAGTATGTAATTATTTATTTTTGGAAAATTACTAATTACAAACACTCAGGAAAAGTAAAAATTCATTACAAAATAGAAAATTTTTAGTTTGTGTGATGACCGATTTTGTAAAACTCGAATCGATTTTGCGTGTTTCCGTATATCAGTAGACTCGATTAAGTTTAAAAATAGGCAGCCAGATTTGAATTCGATAGTTTTTAGTCGACAGCGTGTACTACGTCAATCCTATACAATTCAACGCCTAAAATTCGCATATAAAATATTTCCAATAATATTTCTATTTCAATTCATTAAAACTTAAACAGCATACCTCGTATAAATATAAACTCTGGTATCTACTGAAAAACTTTATCTGAAATTTTGTCATTTTCAACTGAATGATTATCCTAGATTCTATTTCGAATGTAACTAAACATCCAAAATGGAACATATTTACGAATACGAAATTTATATTGTATCTTTTAGAATCTCTAGAATGCTGTACGAATGTTCATTAGAAGTTTTCGTTAATTATTTATGTACATGGTAACAATGATTGCATACGAAATTCCAATAATTGCCAATTCTAAAAGGTAACTCTACATATTTATATTCGTGTACATTTTGTGTGTAAAAGCTTTTATACAGAAGAATACAAGAGTTACTATTGGGACAAATTACATATAGTATTATATTGAAGTTTCCATAGTCCTTTTAAAATATAACATATATAAGAAAAGTTTTCATTCCCATGAACAAAAGTCATAATTAGGTTATGTATCAATTTTATTTTATCGTTTTACTTCTTTACAGTATAGGTATTTCTGTATGTTTCGCTGAAATAATTATAAGAAGGCAAAAAAAGAGTTATAGTCGTTAAGGTTTCTGTACAAATTTATTATCCTTCGAGTACGCGTCTAAAATTTTGAATTAGAGTTCAGAAAAGACTATCAGAAAAAAGTTTATAAATTGATTACAAAAATAACTGAATTGACCTTATTGAATTTGTTCTTTTCAAAAATATATGTTATTTTTGATATATGACAATAAAAAAACACAAGCAGCCCTGTGCAAGTATAACCACTATTGAGGTACGATATTTGATATTTTTCCACCTTAGCATACTTTTTGGAATTCTACATTTTGGACATTTTGTCGTTATTTATTTAAAAAATATATATTATTTTTATTTCTGAAATAAACTTATTCGTTTTATATTTGTGATTTGAATACATACTTTTTACGACTTTATACTCCATCTTATTGCCAAAAATTATCTAAAGAGAATATCAACTATTTATGTTCTTAAAGTATATGATTAAAAGTTTTCTAAATATCAGTATAACATCATAGAGACCAATTTTATTCCTTCCCACAATTTCAAAATAGTTTGAAAAATTTCCACTAAAACGTCTAAAGCCGCTAGTAAATTTGTATTCAGGAACAATATATACAATATACCTTCTCTATACTGCGGATATACCAAAAACAGGCAACACGTTTATTGGCACATTCGCTGATGAATCTCAACCAAAATCAGTGGAAAAACTCCAACGAGTATTGAACAATATTATCAAATGGACAATAGATTGGAAAACAAATCTTAATGAGCTTAAATCAGTCCATGTCACATTTACGAAGCGTCACAGAAATAGCAGCTTACACATTTGCCTCAATAGGCTGCAAAGACCCAAAGCAAAATCAGCAAAATACCTTGGTTTCCATTTAGATTCAAGACTTAACTGGAAACATCAGGTGAGACGAAAAACTGAACAGATTCGATTAAAGACACGTCAAATGTGCTGGCTAATTAGACATCACTCCTAGATGAACCTGTATTGCAAAGACTAGTCTACCAGTCTATTCTCCAGCCGATATGGATGTATTGTGTGCAGCTCTGGGGTTGTACTTATAAAACTAATCTAGACGTAATCCAACGCAGCCAAAATAAACTACTTCGAAGGATTACCAACACTTACCGCTAATGTAACTAATAAAGAAATACACAATGATTTAGAAATAAAATGGATAAAGGAACTCATCCGCGAATATTCCATTAAATACTAGAAGTGACTTCTTGCCCACACCAATCATACAATTGTTGAATATCGCCAATGAAATAAGGTGACTCAAACGTTTTAAATCACACGAATTAAGTATATAATACCAACTCGGATACCTACAGGGAACTGGACACTGGTGCAGCAAACCCATAGAAGTTTATGCTTCCCTCATTAGTACTATTGTCAACTATACTAATAAATTAATATTGATTAAGATTGTAATTATCATAACAATAAAGACCTTTCAAAAAAAAAGTAAAAATATCAGTATATTATTTTGTGTTCGAATCTTAATTTAGGGGTGGAGTGGTGCAATTCTCAACGTTTTTTCATTCTCGAGAAATTCGAGAACAAAACTATTGTTTCTCGATGTCTTATGATTAAAATAGCTGTAAGTGTGGTGTGGTGATTAAGTCTTAGGCCAGAGTCTTACGATTTAAAATGAAAACAATATACTACTCGAATTTATAGTAAATGTAATTCTCGGAATTCTCGAGAACTCAAGTAAAATTTCTCGAGAAATGGGAAAAATTAATTGGGTAGGAATTCTCGAGAAATCGAAGAAAGGAATTCTCGAGACTACACTCTACTTAGGGAGAATATTTTGTATTCGAAGCCAAATTTAGGCGAAATGGTTCATATCAACTCTAATTTATATAACACATAAAAGAACATATTGAAATAATTTTGGGGTTTTATCATAAATCAAAATTAAAACCCATAAAAACCATATTCACCTTGAATTTTATCACGAAAATTTCAGATTGAATCGAATTAAGGTGACTAAAATAAGTAATTATAGTAAAATATATTGTTATTATCGTTATTAATGTTATCAATATTGTTATTTATTAATAGTAATAATAATAAGAAACAAAACACATTTGAAGTTTCTTTTTTTAGAACCTTTAAAACCTTAATATACCAATTTTTTTTTTTGGAAATTAATGTTTTAACAATGTATGTTTTTGTATAATTAAAGTTTATCAGAGTGATTATTAAAGTTTCGGGTTTTTCTCTTTGACTCTTTAAAATCACATTCACAGCTTTTACACTTAACTTTTTTTTTTGCGAAAAACTTTTCATCACAAAAATATGATAATGAAAATTCGTTATACAAGTATGTGCGGGTATTTTAAATTTTTGTATAATATCTAAGAAAAAAAAAAAAACCTTTAATATTATGTAGAAAGCATATGATGATGACCCTTTATGTAAATCTGTGATATGAAAACTTAAAAAGGATTTTCTGATCCTTGAATTAAACAATAAAAGGTTTTGGTCATATCTTATTTTGATACAAGTATTATATATGTACATATATATATACGTAGATTATATCATATTGATCAATATGTAGTCTCTATACTTATACATAACCCATCCTATCTAGGCAGAAAAAAAAAAGGTTATAATATTTCTATGTGATGCTATCTTCCACATCAAATGATTTCCTTTTTATTTGCGTTAATAATTTTTCTGTCAAGTGGAAAATTTAATTTTGCGTTTTTCATCCTATTATGGAAAATATATAGACAAAATCATGCATACATATATATGTATAAATATATGTATATATACAATCTAATCGGATACTAAAAACAAACAGATTTTACCAGGCTTTTCTTTTTCGATATTTTATTGGTATAAAATAATCTCTAGTTAAAAGATATATCTATAATATTCATAATACAATTTTCTTTTATATTTAAATACAAAATATATGTATTTGAAAAATACAAAATATGTATATTTTTTTTAAAGTTGCCTAAAGGCCCGGAAAATGAATAAGATAAAAAGATGCTTTGCTTTCCAGCAAAATAAAAAAGAAAGAAATACAAAATCAAAAAAAGGAAACTCATAAAGGCGTTAAATCTAAAATCAAATATTTTCATATAATCTTTCCCGATTTGTAAAATTCTTTCCAATAAAAATTTGATCTGAAAGATTTTATTGGTGTTTTTCTTTTTTGTTATAGAAAAGAACAAATAATATTTAAAAATTTTCATTATTTTTTATTATTTTTTAAATCATTTTTGAACATAAAAATTAAATGAATTCTGAAAAATTCTAAATTCTTTAAGAAATTGATTAAAATAAAATTTTGTTAGCTTTATTTAAAAACAATTCGATTTTAAATATATGAAAAATTCTTCTATAAACATAAAGTAATTTAAAAACGACCTATAGCCGATTTTTTGATGCCCTATGGTAGAATTGGGAGAGAAAAATTGTGAAAACTAACAATATATCAAGGTTTTTTCTTCATAACTTTGTTTGCCCTTTTTAAAATTTTCTCTAATTTGTAAGTAACCCAGATCCTGGTAGCATAAGTCTAATTTGCAAATTTTATTCAAATCGGTGTATTAGTTCTGAATGTACATCAAAAAAACTTTCTGAACAGGCTTATTTCCTCCTACGACTATTTCTTTCTCCACTATCCTTAGACAGATATCACTGAAATTTACAATGGTATCGTCTATTTATGTAGTCAATCAATATAAACAAAATTGCTTTACCAATTTTCCAATTAAACCCGAAAAACTATATAAAAAAAACGACAAAACTTTATGGTCGTCCTGGTTTTTGCTTAATAACTTCGCTGCCCCTCAGTCGATTTTGCTGAAATGTAAAACCAAATCCACTATAGCAATAACCAAGTAGCTTTCTAAATTTCATCAAAATTGGATAACGTCTTTTTGAGTTATCTTCTCCACGGACGGACGGTAGTACCTAACATGGAGCATTAATATAGGGAATTTTTTTCAGAATTTTAGCTCATTTTCAAAACCCAATTACCCCAATTAGTTCTGCCTGAATTTCACAATTCTTTTCATGAATATTCCTTAAAATGCCACCTTTTAAGCGAGCTATAATATAACTTGACAGGATTAGAACTACTAAACTTATACGACTCTAATGCCATATATTGGAAAAAAACGCCACGAACTTTCTACTTAACTCAATATTTCAAGGTTTTTTTCTCCATATCGTCTATTTATGTAATTAACCTATATAATTAATTTAAGCAAAATTGATTTACAAGTTTTCCAATTACATCCGAAAAACCATAACCAAAAAAACGACAAAACTTTCTGGTCAACATGGTTTTTCCTTTATAACTTTGCTCCCCGTGGATCGATTTTGCTCAAATGCAATACCGAACCAAGTTAAGGAATAAGCAACTGATATTATAAATTTCATCAAAATCGGATAACGCGTTTTTGAGTTATCTTGTCTACGGACGGACGGACGGACGGACATGCATAAATCGATATAACTTTTGATTCCCTACACAACCATACCCTTGAAATTTTTCTACGATGATTATTTCTATGCGTTACACACTTAGTGACAAAACTAATATACCCTCTGGTAGTACCTACCATAGGGCATAAAAATTTATCCTTAAAATATAAATTTAATTTTCAATGAAAAATCTACAAATATTTACTCAGGTCTGTCTTTTGAATTGGTTTCATTTCTCATATGAAAGAATTTAACGGAAAATTGTATGGTACTTAATTAAGTACGAGTTCAATAAGTTTATACATTCTCGAATTTAGTAACTCTTTCATAGATAGATAGTATTTTTGAACAAGAAAAAAATTAGACAAAAATAAAACTTTTATATGAATTTTTTCACATTTTTACTTAGTTTTCATTGAAATTGAATAAAAAAGTTTTTTATTCACAAAAAAGAATTGTATATGGAAAATTCAATTATTTCACAAAAAAAAGAAACTCTCATCTTTTATTTCTAATTAGAAAGAAGTATAAAGTGAAAAATTCCATATGAATTGGAATTACGAAATTTTTTAATGGACCTAATACTTTTATATACGCTTAATTCCGTTTTTAACATGAATTAGGTAAAAATAATTTCATTCCTTTCTTACACGATTTGATACATTTTCTTATTTCTTAAAAACCCTTTCTTCTTATAGTATATCCGATATATCCTTCACACCAGCATCTGCAGATTTAACACAGATATAGAACTTTAAGCGGGGCAAGTTCGAGGACAATACTTCAAGTTGAAGAGAATGCATTTACTTAGAAAATAAAATAATTTTTTATATTTTATCAATTTCTAAAAGCTCGTAGTTTCGAGAATATGTCTCTAAAATTCCACATCAATATCTGTTGATATAAGTTCGAGAACCATATTAAAACTTCAAACGTATTTTCCTCCAAATACACTGTTTACAAAGTTAGTGGACACCATATCTGAAAAACTACCTGATGGATCATTTCCAAATTTTCATAAATTAATCTGAGAAGAATTGGGAGGTAGCTGATTATTTCATTTTTCTTAATCGAAATGGAAATTTCATATTTTTGTTTTAGGTCGTCGTAAAAAAAAATTAATTTCGAAAGTCGGAGATCGGTAACGAAGCGGCGCTCGTAATATGAACCGTCGGAGCTCCACGCTTTGAAAACAATCTCATCACCTACAGGTGATGAATTTACATCCTTTTTCTGTAGTTTGAGTCCAACACCTACCCAAATCCCTGAAAATGTGATTTACCTAAATTCTAAGACAAGAAATATGTTCAGTTGTCGATTGATTATTGGTTGACAAAGCTTTTAACGAAGATGAAATAATCGGGGTTGTCCTTGAGACTCCTGATTCCGACGATCATTGTCATAATGAAGAGAGCATCCTGGAGTGGTAGTACGTAACTTGTTTCAGACCGTGCGTTTCAACTTTTCGTAAAAAGGGCAGCACGTAACTTGTTTTAGGCATTTGAAAATTGAAGCTAAAGTTGAAACGACTTACTGTTTGGTCGATTCAAAAGTGTGAAGCAAGTTACGTGCTAACATCCCTGTTCTCAGTACAGATGTAATTAAAGATGATATTGAACTGTTTAGAAAATTTAATAATCACTTTGTCAAACATGATCTTAATAAGGAACGAGCTGAGAAGTTTTAACCTGATTTGATTGTTATACAAATTTTACGCGTATTCTTTGGAAGCGTATTTATCGTGTAAAAACAGAAATAGGTGTATAAATAATCTCAGAAACATTTTTATTTATGAATTAAATTAAATTAATTATAAATGAACAATACAAAATTAACTTAACTCACCTCCAAAATTATGAAAAGGAGAACTGTTAAATTAAATAACTTAGTGGAATGCCTATGCCAGTACCGCTGGCATTGTACGTTTCCGCATCAATACTACCGGGGATAGCTTTTGATATTGTTTTAACAAAGAAATAAATAAAGGGAAGATGTGGAAAGTTCAAAATTGCTTTTATTTAGCATATCTAAATTACGTTAGTTCTTATGAAGAGAGCTTTAAGCTCACATCATAAGGACTAATGTAATTTACTCATGTTAAATAAAAGCTTTTTTGAATTTTTCATATCTTTCCTTTATATCTTTGGGCTTAAGTTCAGTTAAGCTTGATTATCATGAAGTGATCGAGTATAGAACCATTTGGTTGCCTGGAATATTTTTAATCTTTAGCACACTTTATAAATTTCAGATAATCGACCGTCAAAAGAAAGCCGTTTAATTTCTTGAGGTTTGGATATAAGATAAAAAAGCTTTCTGTATTACATGTTAAATACCTAAAATGTTAATTTGTTCTTGAACCTTTACTTAACGAAAATTTTTTAACTTAACTGTAATTTATTAGCGATCTTATTTTATTTTCCCTACTTTTCTTTTTTGATATAAATACGAAATATTTCACGTCTTCAATTCAGTTCCAATTGTAACTAATGACAAGGTGTAACTATAATAAAGTCCGGAAACTTCCTATCCTTACCGTACCGCAGCTTTTCAAATTTTGCCTGTTCTTCTCTAACAATTTTCTATCCACTACTGACATAGATAGAACTAAAAATTTTACGTATGGGTGAAAGAGACATATTATTTTAAAAAACTTTTGGGTAATTTTAAAATGTAAACAATGAAACACAGGCAGAAATTAATATACAAATGCACACACACCAGAAAAAAAAAATTTGGCGCATATTTTTTTTTCTGGTATGTGTGGAAAATTTATAAGATTTGGTCCCATACTTTAGATTCCAAGGGTAAGATTCCATCTGATTTTTAAGAACATTTCATTCTTTCTCTTGCTGATGGATTTTGCCTATGAAAAATATATGTACTTTTGCGTATTCTTCCCTCGTTTGCCACGTGCTTTTTCTGGCTACTTCGCTAGCTTTCCGGACTTTATTATTAATTACACTTTGCTAATGATAAAGTCCGGAAACTTCCTATCCTTACCGTACCGCCGTTTTTCAAATTTTGCCTGTTCTTTTTCAAACAATTTTCTATCCACTGCTGACATAGATAGCACTAAAAATTGTACACATGGAAGAAAGAGAAATATAATGTAAGCAAAGACCAAGTGTTGAAATTTATATGGCAATGCACAAATACATGAAGAAAGATAAGGTTTTTAAGAGTTCACCATGTGCTTTTTTAAGAACATTTCATTCTCCCTCTTCCTGATGGACTTTGCCTATGAAAACTGTATGTACTTGCCTATTCTTTGCACTTATTGCCACGTGCTTTTTCTGGCTACTTCGCTAGCTTTCCATACTTTACCATTACCTATACTTCGGTTCAGTTACAGGTGTCGTTGAGATTATATGGTGAGGTGAGTAAAAGTTTTAGCTTTCAATTAATATTTTTCATATTTTTGCCATTTTCTTTAAGAAGAAGACACTGAAATCATATATGCATATATTTTTTTTTTGTCACGAACACCAAACAATATTTTATTTAATAAAGAATATTCAAAAAAAAGGTATGTAATTTTCAGGAAAAAAAAGGTATATGTAAACTTTTCACTTGAATTTTCTTACAAAAATTGTTTTTATTTTCAGTAATTTTCATCAAATTTTGTTCTTCAATTTAATTTTTTTCTTTCTACCAAAAAAAAGAAAGAAAGAAGAACTGTTATCCCTCTGTTATAGTAAAGATAGGAAGTATATGTTTTGGGATTAAGGAAGTATGTTTTTCAATGCTACTCTTGGGGTTCATAAACCAAAAAAAATACATATATATACTATAATACGAAAGTAACATTTTACTAAAACTTTTACATGGTTTCCTTTTAGACATGGGTAAAAGTTTTCTCACTTTTAGAATATTGTTTTTTTTTGTTGTCGATGTATTTCGAAATATACTAGAAAAGGTGTTTAAAGGAAGACTTAACAGTGTTTCGGTTGTTTTTTTCTTTTCTTTCAATATCAAGATTATTGTGAAAATGTGAAAAATTTGGAAAAGTTTTCCTTATGGAAATGTATAATTTTCGGTTTGTTTAATATTAAATAATTATATGTAATTATTAGTTGTATTTTGAATATAGTATTTTATTTTCATAATTTTGTTTTAGTATGGTATTAAATTTACAATAGATGAAAATATATGCTCATGTTTATGTAAGGTTTAACCAATTCTTGGTTATCGAAAACTTTATAACACATATCCCATTAAATTTATGGAATGGTCCAACATCTGTGTCCAAAAACTGATTACGAAAACTTACTCCAGAAAATTGAGTTGATATACTATTTTCTTGTGTAAAAATAAATTACATACGTTTTTTTTTTTTTTTGTATTATGTGAAAAAGAAAAGGAGTAAATATATTACCTTCTCGTCGTGGTAGTTTCATTCTTTTAATGACTTCATCAGTAAAGGTTGAACTTTTTTTTTATGTTGCTTTTCTATATGTTAGCTAAGGTTCTTAAAACTTTCTTTCTTTCTTTTTTTGTTTGGCTATTACTTTTCAAAGAAACATTGTTATATAAATATGTCTACATATATATAGTATACCTATAAGAAAATCGTAAATATATTACAATGGTCATAAAAATGGAATGTCGAAGACGAAATGTGCAAGGCAAGGTTTTTTCTTTTTTTTGTTGTTAGATTCGATAAATTTATTTTAGTTTATTTACCAATTAGAAAGACATTTTACGTTTGTAGATTTAGAAAATACGTGGTTTTTCATATATATCGTCCTGAAAACAAATTAAGTTAAAGGAAATCTTTAGCAAGAAGGAAGAAGATCTAATTTAAAAAAAAAAAATTATTTGTTATTAAAGGTTTTTCTTATTTATAATCGTCTTAAATGGTTTGTCCAGAAAATTTTGAACGTGATTATATTCAACCACAAAGAATCATGATCATTTATATAATCATTTACAAGAATATTATGATAAATTTCATAAAATGATATGATCCTTAAAACCAATTTTCTAAACCGCATATCGGACAAGGATATACATATATTCAATTTAAATAATTTACATAAATGACCACAAAATCTCTAGACTTTATTTTACGTATTTAATTTTTGCTATAACTTAAGAAGTCTCATGTACCAGTACAACGGACATTTCATAGTTTTGGAATTGCAATACCTTCGATCTTGGTGCTCTTATCTACAAATGTATTTCATAAATGATTCAATCCGCGAAACAGAAATACGTTATAATATTATTTATTCTCTTAATATTAGTATGATCTTTTCGTTTTTGAAAAAGAAATCTACAATTCATACCAGTTTTCAAGGCAGGTCAGAATTTTTTCCGTTCGTTTCTCAAAAAAATAATAAAATGCCGACCCCGTACAATTGTCATTTTCAATTCTAGAAAAGGTTGAACGATAATCTAGAATGGTCTGCATTTTAGTTTTCGACGATTCAAGAAATTCTGTTCCCAATCATATTTCAAAATGTTAAACGGGAGTAGAAAGAATAAATGCTGATAACGAATGGATTTTTAGTGTCCGATTACATTAAGAAAAACTTCGAATTCGACAAAAAAAGGCAGAATCCGAAAAATGTTGCATTTTTTAAGTTCGAATTTTCATGCGAGAAACGAAAATTCCAATAGTTATCTATAAAATGAAAGCTTTACACATGTGATTGAAACTATTTCAAATTTTAACTGTTATAGTATACTTCGTTCGAGACTGAATATATAAGTTTGTAAAGTAGATTAGATTGATCTCTATTTTATTATACTATAGACTGATTGGATTCAAATATATTTTCAATTGTCTTTTATGTACGCAAAATTGGGATACTTGAATGGTTCTACTCGTATGTAGAAATCTAACTACATATCCTTTTGAAAACATCACAAAAAACCAATACGATTGAAAATAATATCAACAATATTGATGAAGTACTTTTATGTAGTATTCAATTCATCGTCACATATCATTGTTTGTTCATACATAATTAGAATTATTTGGTGAAGCGCTTGTATCCCGCAATCTGTCTTGGGTTATATGACACGTTTAGAAATATTTCGATTTGTGCAATACAAGATAAAAGGAGTTATATATATATTGTATATATCTTAAATAGCGTGCACTTAACGAAACAATATTAAATTTGAATACTGACGTGTAAACGCTGTTTTTATCGATATAAACTTGACAATCCATGTAAAATGGTATTCTGTTTTTTATTGGAAAACAAGGAGGAATATTTTGACGCCTATGTGAATATTGTTTTCTAACGAATATATAGTATATTGTTTATATACTTGTTAAGAATTTTCTTTATATTTGTTTTTCTATTTGTTTTTATTTTTGGATATATCAATGTGACAGTCAATGTTCACATATAAAAATTTATTTTTTTCTCGCTGTTGATATCCATTCATTTTGTTATCATTTTTAGAATATCTCTAGTAGAAGGTGGACATCTGTAAAATACATTGAAAATAATATGATTGTCACAGATGTCATAACAAGATAGATTTCGCATGAATTTGATCAAGGATATATAAATACTCGTATAATATTTTGAATTATGATCTTTTTGTTGGCTTTTTCTCTTTTTTGGTGGAAAAACCATCAAAATAAAATCACTTTAAAATTGCATAAAAACTTAAACTTGACAATTTTCATATCAATAGATGGATTTTAGTGCGGTCTTACAAATATATCTAATATATTTTGATGATGAAAATATTTTTGTCGCCAAAATAAAAATTCCATTTTTATAGAAATTCCTTTTATATATAGCACAAGATTGTTGATCTCTTTAAGGTTCATGTAATTTTTTCTGATGTAATAAAATCAAATATCTGTGATGTGGAAATTTCAATTTAAGAATTCTTGTCTCGTTTGTTTTTAAGAAGGTTTCTTTTTCTGATGGATATGATAGGAGAGACTTGGAGGAAATGATGGAAAGTATAATTTAAAAATTATTTCCAAAATTATATTAAGCACACTACGTGAGACTTCGTTCTGACTTATCATTTGAACTTTAACAGTGAGTCGAAGGGTCCAAACAGAATGACGAGTCCACCATGGATTCACGACGCAAATAAAATTCTAAATGTATACGTTTTCAATTAGGATACACAGAACGCGATGGATCCACGACCAACTATTTTTAATGTAATCTGAAAATCGAAAGTTCTGAATCCGTCCGTTACTCAGTTTTGCCTGCACAAATCAGATTTGCGCATGCAAAACTGAGCGTCTGGACAAGTCACAGTTCGTTTGCGCAGGCAAAAGTGCGGATTGTGCGATTTCAGATCGTGTCTGAAAAATAACTGTGGTACGTGCATGCAAATTGTAGCGTGTGGACGAAAACTCATTATTTTACACAGTTTTCATGCAATTGCGAAAGGCGAAAGGCACGAAAATGTCTTCAAGAGACTTTTTAGAGGAGTTAAGCTTAAACTATTCATTATTAAAAGTTCTAAGCACAATATCTTGACATTAAGAAGTTCCAAAGAAAACTGTAAAAATATGGAAAAGACGGTATCGTGTGGACACAAAATTTGCGCAGGCTTTCCCACAGAAGAACTGCGCAAACTACGACTGTGCAAAAAGACTGAGCGTTTAGACCGTTCTTAAAGGGTTAAAGCTCATCCATTTTCATGTACTCTATACAAGCATTATTTAGAAATATATTCTTACCAAGTCTCTCCTATATGTATTTCTTTAAAATAAATATTTGTATATTTTGTATAGAAATTTAGAATTCATGTTAATATAATATATTACTTTAAAAAAAGCTCTTGATTTTTCTTTTCAACATATTTTTTTTATATAAAATTTTCTTTGATTTATCAATTTTTTAATTTGTAAATAAAAATTAAATTTTTGTTAATTATTTAATTTTGTTATTCAAAACAGCAAGAAAGTAAACCTGTCGAAATGAAATTACCCATAAAAATTAATTTGATAAAGATTTTCGCAATACATAATTGGTTAAAATAATATTAGGTATAATAAAATATTATATATATATATACAATATACATATATATATATATATATATATATATATGTATAAATCTAATTTGATGAAAATGATTAAACCACAAAACTAATTAAACATTAATTATTTTTGACACTAGTATATTTAGTATATGTATGCTTTTATTGTACAGAGTGAGAGAGACTAAAGGTTGATTTATATTTATGTACAGTAAGGTACTCGAATACTGATGGTGTTGCGGTTTCGCCAGTATAGTTATTCTGAAAAAAGCAAAAGTATAACAAAATTTAGTAGACTATAACAAAACTGTACATACTTCTATGAAAGTACAGGGTGATTATTTAAGTCTGTTGAACTATAAATTTGAAAAAAATTAACATATAATCAAAATTTTTTTTTTTACCATATTCAAGAGACTTTGGACATATGACCACAGAATACTATAGTCACTTTTCTTGACTAAGCGCATTCTTTCAATCAAATTTTGGGTAATTTTTCAAGGAATGTCGGCCCCGTGTCACAAATAATACGAACAGCGTTGGTTAATTGTTACTGGTTTATCAGCCTAAAGTGACTATACGTAAACTCATAGAAAACAGTCGAGAGATGTCAGATCACTTTGGAGGACAAATTAAAGGGCTATTTCTCAAAATCACATTTTTTTTAAAATCATGATATCAATAAATTGATGGCTTGTGCCGGCTGTATGGGACGTAGCGCTTTATTCTTGAAACCATACCTCGGCAGGATGAATTTCATCTATATTTTCAAACAAATATTCATTGATCATGACACGGTAACGATCTGACTGACCATAGCACGAGCTCCTGCCTCATTTTTAGAGAAATAAGAACCAATAATACCACATTTTCCTGCATGAAATGGGATATCTAGAATCTCTTCTGTCTTGGTCTCGACCAAGAAGTAAAAACTTTGTTTATTAAATCAAAAATTAGCCTCGACACTGAACACAATTTTGTGACCGATTTTCAAATTAAATTTCGCGTAATTCTTGATCATTCATCAAGAGTGAGTCTATTCATGATGGTTTGTTAGACTATAAATACCAAAAAGAGCTATGACGACTCGTATCGACGGTTATCTCTGTATCGAAAGTTCTATCATGCTAAAAAAACACCCTATACATATGTATTGTATATATACTATCAAAAAGCTAGAATATATCTCGTGTTTCGCGTATATAACATTCGCATATTATGCCACCAAGCAAAAAAACAAAAAAAAAAGTTATTTAAATGATTTTTTTCGCAAGGAAAATTTCCACAGCATTTTCATGAATAACGAGATGAAAAATTAAATTGAATTTTCATTACTGTAAGAATTATAAATCAGCACTTTTTCCATAGAGCCTATAAATTAGTTAATTATTTTGAAAAAAAGACTTATCAATTCACTCAGTAAATTAATAGGATTTCAGAAGAAAAAAGAAAAAAAAAACAATCTTTGGATATGATTTAAATTTATATAAATGACATTAAAAAAAAAACAATTAAAATATTATTAATATTTTATGAGTATAAGAAATAGATAATTGATTTTCAGTTTCAGAAAATTTGAATTTTCATTACGTACTTATATATTCAATTAAGTTGAAGAATAAATAAATGAATTAATTAATTTTTAGCAAATTCATCATTTCACATACGTATTAACTAGGAATTGCTTTCATTTAGATATATGATAAAATTTCAAGTTATAAATAATATTTTTGATTTTAATGTATATTACATATATGTATGTATTAGAGGATATATGAATTTTTTGCCTATGTTTGTAAGATTGGATGATTTTCTCTAATATGAGATATATATACCATGGTATCGATACTATAGTATAGCAAATACCATTTCAATATTATATTTATTTATAATTCTTGAAATGATATGGAGTGACACAAGTGTGGCATACTAGGTGGAATTTTTAAATGCGTTTCTCTAGTATAAGCTGTTTCTTATTGTCTGTTAATATGATGAATCCAAAAAAAATCATATTACTGATTGGTGCTGGCAAAGAAAAAATATCAAATTGTCAAAGCCTGAGAATGAATCCGGAACATCGATTTAGGCGAGCATTTGTTGAAAAATTTCCCTAATATGAAAAAAAGGGTTTACCACCTCGCTAAATCTAATTTCGAAAAGAAAATTATTTCTACCGTCGGGAAATTTTTTCTCACCAATTTTTCTGACGTCCTCTCGAGCTAGTCAGTATTTTTCCGTTAGTAAATTGTATGAAAGATTTCGTCAATTTGAAATCAAAAAATTTTTTTTCTGTTTAACGATTAATTCTCAATTAAATTAATTTTTACTTTAGTACTATTTACCACTAAACTAAATAAAATTATTTTTCTCTTTTAGAAAAATAATAATTTTACAAAAAAAAAAATTTTTAGTTAAAAAAAAAATTAACAAAAAATGACAATGTATTCTCTGAAAAATAAAAACATATGTTTCGAAGTCAATGGCTAAATGCATGTTTATTTACACACATACTGAAGCATTTTATCAACCATATGTGGTGTCTTGGAAAGTGACTTCGAATGTCGACAAATGTACGCCTGAATCGCTGTTCGGGTTTTCTGAGTACTAAAGTGGTTTGAACAATCATTATTAAATTGGACCTGAATGAGCATTTCCCCTAGATTTAGGTTTCGAATGCAAAATATTTTCATCAAATTAGATATATATTTATAGTATTATCTTTTGGATACCAGACGGAGTATAAATTCTTAGAAAGCAATTAAGAAAATAACGGAATATTTCTTTTTAGTCATTTTCGTATAAGTAGCTATTTTATTACTCACATTTGACGTTTTATCTTAACTAGCTTCACTTATTTATAAAATAACAAAAATAAAAATGAATAAGTTTTGAGAATCGGTGACCGATTTACAAGTCGAAATTGGATAACCTTTGATCGTTCCTCAAGAGTAAGTCTATTCATGATTATTTACCAGAGTATACTGAACATAAATACCAAATGGAGGTGTGAGAATGAGGGCTCGGATTGACAGTTATCCCTATTGTAAGTTCTATCACGCCTGAAAAACACTAGAATTAAAATAAATAGATTAGAATATAAACAAACTCCATACAGCTTGGGTATGATTAAAAATCTCCAGAAGTACTTATTATTTTGGTTGACAACAATTATTTGTTAATTTTTCACAAAAAATTTGTAATAAGCTTATTTTAGTTTCATTAATTTTTTCTAAAATATTACTTATTTCTCCATAAATTAGCTGGATTTAAATAAACATCATATTCATATATGTATCAAATAAATTAGTTATTAGGCATTTGATTAACTATTATTTATTTACTTATAATGAGAAAATATTTACAGGAGCATTATAATATTATACTATATCCCTTACATTAAATATTTGCTTAAGTTTACACGCTTATTATCACCTGACCCTCAATAAACATGTACTTATGCAAAATCAAAGACGATAACATAAATCAATCTAGAAAATTTGTTTTAATAGAAAATTATATTAATCTTAAATAGTTTATGGGATAACAATGTATATTTAGAGATACATAAATATTTGAACTGAACAAATAATTGCTATAGGGAAGCTTAAATACTAGTTGACCGGAGACTATGTTTTCGTCAGACCTATGTAAACTAAAACAGTTTATTTTAATAGATGGAAGTTTCTGTAAAAGCTTCTTTTTTTTTTAGTGTGTGTGATATAAAAAGAACTAGGGTCTACTACTAAAAAGAGATATTCTTTTAAGACAATTTTTTTTTTATATACAATATAATTTCTTTTGTTCTTTTCAAATAAAGTTAATGACACTTTTGGTTTTTCCCGTATCTATGTGTATCTATAAAATTTTTCATTTTAACTTTCTTATATGTATATATAAGTAAGTATTTTATTCGGGAATGTTTTTTCAACTAAAAATCCTGTTCAGCGCGAATGATCCGAATGGAACACTTATCAATTGATGCGGTTGATGCATCTTTTCGATCTTGAATCTTTTGTTTCGTTTTTTTCATTCGGTGACATGATTACCAAATATGCCTGATTTTTACTAAATTTTGTTAGGGAGACAAAACAGAACGTATTTAATTCTAAAGAACAAAGTGTCAAAGATCTGTGAGCTGAAATGACGTGATGATTCGAAAAGACCTGAAGATCACCACCGTCAGGTGGAGAGATTCGCGAATTGGTAAGAATGAAGAACAGACTATTATGGCTCTTTTGAAATATCTGGATCTTTGAAGCAGTCCAGATCTGATTTGCTCATCTTTAGTCAAGAATACTCTGAAATAGAAATTGGTAATTAAATGGCGAAACTTAATTAAATTTTCTATTGTCATATTCTCTTTTTCCTTTTGTGTAGTATAAGAAAGTCAAATAATTTTTATATCTTTAGTGCTTTATATTTAAGTAAAATTATTGCTTTATGTCGATTAAAAAGCATAAAATTGTTGTCTGGGCGAACGACATTATGTATTCATACTTTAAATTGTTTTACGTTAAGTTTAGAGACTATAAAATCTACTCTAAAAAAAAAATTCCATATAAAAGAGAAATGGTTTCAATTCTTCTTTCTTTCGCTATGTGTCTGTTAAAATATATGGAAAAGTTCTAAAGTTAAAAAAAAAGGATACACATCTATTGTCATTTTCCTCATTTCGAAATTTATAATTTTTTTAAGTTTCATCTTCATCAACTTTTTAAAATATAAAAGAACATAATAACAATTTTTCTTTTTTAAATAACATATCCAACACATATCAACATATATTTCAGAAGAGAGCAAAGAACTATATTTGGAACATTCATTGGAAATCCCAGTCATACAATGTTCCATATATTGTTAAAAAAAAAATCCATTCAAATAATACAATTGTAGGTTTTGTAGGTTTTCTTATAAGAAATTAAATACTACTACTAAAATTCTACTTATTTTATAATATTCGCAATTAAAATGAAATATCGTAGAATAGAATATAAGGTGTTAGATTTTCTAACAATTTTAATTAGAAAAAAAGTCGTGTCATTAAGCTCAATTCCTATATTATTAAATAGAATAAACAATTTTCATATAACTACAATAACTACAATATGTATAGTATGTGATTTTATAAAAATTAATATTAAAAATGTATAAATTTCGTGCAAAAAAAAGGGATATGTTATTTAAACTTAACATGGATATTTATCTTTTCTATTTTTTTCTCCACAATAATTTATGTCAAAGTACTTTATCCATACACTAATTCCTTTTACTTACATGATTGTCCTGTATTGTGTCATGTTTATATAAAGTCTGTATAATTTGTTTTCATGCGGTATTCGTATTTAAAAAAGGCTTTTCATAATCCACCGAAAATTATGCATATTTTCATGTGTCCTAAATTATTCGTTATAATTACCATAATTTTGTTTTATACAGTTTATTGTATTTTTATTAATGTAGTTTATGTTGTTCATGAAAAATTGTGTTTCATTTTCAGTGTGAAAAGAAAATTGAATAGAAAATTGGAAAAAATTTTGTAACAACAATTCGTGGATTTAGGCCAAAGATACTTACCACTACCCGTAATGAGAATTAAGCATAGAGCTACGAAAATATTACTCCAAAAATTTGTATCATAAAATATTGAAGTTATGTTGACTTAATCATGGACTGGTATAGATGTCCAAGCCATATGGGCAGTGTGGAGTTCAATATTCTTGAATGTAAGATCTTAAACGAATATATGGTATACTTCAAAAGAGCTTTAATGTGCAAGAAACTGAAGAATCTATAATGTTAGTAGATAAGAAGAATCGGTGGAAATCTTTATCATCCTAACATTTATTAAACTATGCCGATGATATGAAAATATGTTATACGTTGAAGTGAAACACCCTATTGATTCTCTCTATCTCGAGGAAGATCTTAAAAATGTTTGTATGTGGTGTGTTAAGAACAACCTAATACTTAACATAGAAACGGATAAGTCTTTCTGCCATTTCTTTGTCAATCGTGCCCCTCTTCGAAGAGTTAGTAGCATTACTGACTTAGGAGTTATTTTAGATAGTCAGCCTTTAAGGTACATTTTGACTCATTGGTTCACAGAGCCAATTCGACATTGGAATATATAAAGCGGTGGTACAAAGAGCTTTCTGACCCACATGTCACTAGAGCCCTTTATGGAATTTTAGACGAAATGCACCTTAATTCAAACATTTGTTCCTTAAGATCCGTGGCTACGGGAGGAATGAACCAATTTGCAGAATGTTACGCGAGGTAAATTTAAAGTTTTTCATTTTTTCCACAGGAAGTACAAGCTGAAAAGGCTCTTATATAATTAATAGTTTCCTTTTTGAACTAACTTTTATGGGACCGTTAATGCAATGGTCAATTTTATTTTTTTTTATTTGTGTTGGTTTGGGGGTATTTTTTTACTAACTTTCTCTGTATGCTAATATCTTCCCTTTCCCTCCTTCCCAACACTAATGATGATAGTATCACTTTATACTACATTCGATGCTTCATTTAATCGTTGCCTTATGAATGATAATATGTGATGCTGGGTTTAAGCATATATCTGAAGTGTTTTAGTTACGTTACTTTTAGGTAAAACAATAAGAACCGAAATTTAAAAACACACTTCAATTCTTTAACTTTGATTTTTGACATTCAATATGGCGGTTGCTGAGCCCAGCAATTTTCCTAAATATTTTGGAAGGTTTTCCAAACGACAAGTTCCTTTTCATCGATTATTTATTTAAGCTCCAGATTCTAGCAAACTAATATAAACGTTTGATTAATTGATATGAAGAAGCAACTGCAAAAATTTAAACAATTAATCCCTTCTTAATGCTTAAGTTCGGGTCAAATATAGTCAATTGTTGTATAAAAGTTTAATCTGTAAATTCGGGTTTTTTCTTTGATTGAGACTTAAGTACATGTCCGATAAGTTATTTTTTTATTTTAAATAATTGGAATGTCAAAAAAAAACAAATGTTTTTAGGTTAAAGTGTACCAATCCTGCGACAAGCTAACTTTTTTTTAGAAAGGATAGAAAGATGCCAATAAGTGCCAAATCCGTCTCATCAAATTTAATTAGGTCGAATTTCGTCTGTCCGTACGCTTCTTTAAATCGTTAATAAAATCTAAACGGCTGGTTCGATTTTTATGAAACTTTCACAATTTGTATTTTGCACCGAATGTTAGATGATACTAGGGGCGAAATTTATATACCGCAACACTATTTAGTCAAGAAAACGACAAGATTTACACAGTTTGCATTTGAACCTAATTTATAAATGATTTTTGCACTACATTCATAGAATATATTTTCTTTCCAAATCTAGCCTATTTTTACAATCGCTGTACTATCGATACTCTGCCCTAATTTTGATGAAATTTCTACAGCTTACGTATGAAAGTCCAACTTAGATATGATTAAATTTTCAACGAAATTCACTTATGGGGGCACTAAATAAAACTGTTTGTTAAAACATTTGTGTATGCAAAATTTATGGTCCAAATTCAATGAAATTCTTACACTTTAAGTGTTTAAATTTATCTAAAGCCGAGTGTAGAAGTGGGGAAGCTTATCCGAGCGATGGGAGCGGCACGAGAGCTGAGCAGGTTTTACATAATACGGAAAATTCCAATTGGTCAGGATGGAATAGAGAAAAGTGTACACTTACTGCTATGATTTTCTTTGCTCATTTTTATTATTACATATATACAAAACTTGGCTTTAACAATCCATTTTCTTTTGTGGAAAACTTTATAATTTCTTTAACCTACAATTGTTGCAATAGCATGTGCACCAATACGCTCATCTTGATATTCAGCCTCTTCTATTGGTTCAGTCGTATTTCCATCTGTCACTTCAGTAGTATAAATTTCTATTGGTAATGAAGTGGCCGGCGGTATTTTGTGGACAAGATCTCTGTTAGGCATATGTATCAAATTTCTGAAAATTTTTTTGAATTATTAAAAATAAATTACTATATTTTATTTTAATATAAAATTACACTTTTTTGGTTGTTGTTTCATCTGGAATTATAGCACCCAATACTAAAGATATTGACAGTAAAAACTGTGGAAATAATAAATTAGTAATTAGCATTTTATATAGGAATTTCTCAAAATTAAACTTACTCCAAATATACGAAACATTTTGTAGTTTTTCTAGTTTATTTTAAATTTTAGCACTTTACTTGCTGTAATATTGATTATGGGCAAAGAACTAAATGACTAAAAATACGAATTTACTATATATTATGCTTAGTCAGATTTCTCGTGTAACATATGTATTATTTGTTATTGTTGCCGACATATATAAATGTTTTTTTAAAAATCTTCCTAGCAGAAAAAGTTAATCTCCGGATCTTATCTTCCATGTCTAGTAATGAGAGAATACATGTCTTACATAAATGTACTTTAATTTTGGCATGAGGATATTACTAATTCTTTCCGATGTATAATTTATTAACAGTCATCCCGTATAATTTTGATTAAACTTCCGTAAGAAGTTTTAATCAATTTTGAATTTCTTTAAAAATTTAAATAGCAATTGTGTTGTTCAAATATTATTCAATTTACTACAATAAAAAGAAAATGAACAGCTCAAGTGCAGAAATCAAAGCTTGCAGTTTAGATGTCGTAATTTTTTGTGTATAAATTTTTGGCACCATTTCTAGTCTAGTCTAAATCCTTGCATTTTTATATCACCTTTTTAACAAATAGTATAAGATGACGTGTGCAGACGTGCCCAAATTAGAATCCAAGTGAGAACTCTCTTTATGCTTTTCTCTAGTACAATGCATAACTAGTATACTCGACTTCTGTGGGTTAACAGAAGACTTTTTTTGAATTATATTTACAATTTAATTTTTTCCCAAGAAAATAGCTTTTGGAGATAATCCGAAAAATCATGGTCCATGTGATCCAGCAAGATTTTATGGAAATCCTGATACTCAAAAAGTAAAAAATGTCTTAGACTTCTCACAGTCAATTATTTTTCTTTGCCTATAATTCCATTTTCGAACAATTGCTTTGCAAATGTACTGCTGGGTAATTACTGGTTTTTCAGATAATTAAAAATATCTTAAAAAACAAGTTTACGATCTTTAATATACAATTATTATTATGTAATTCTATAACATTGATCATGGTGATTTGTAGTTATTTGCATAATTTTAAGTAAAAAAAATTTAAACATCTGACGCGGTTATTTGCACATCTTTATATGGTGAAATTCGCGCACATGATAATGTGTCTGGTTTGATTGGATTTAATATTATTATTATTACGGAAGATAAAATTTCAATGTTATACACCATGAGTTTGTACCATAAGTAGACCAGGAAGCCTATTCTCTTCTACTCTTCTACTTGAGTTTATTAGTCTTCGAGTTGGTCCATATTAATTCTATTCGTACCGGCTTAATATGTCGTATTCTCGTACCAAGAGTTTCGTATATTAGAGAGCTAAGTATAAAATCATGAAACTCGACTATGGTGAATATTTTACTGTACATTTTTGCATTAGTTTTAAACCCACGAAGTTTCAAGTTTTTATGTGGGTATATATGTAAACAGAAAGAGTTATCATTCTCAATATCCAACTTGTAAGTAAAAAAACGAGTATCTCCCTTATGGGGGAAAACATGAGATCATTAATATGTTTTTTGTTGGTAGGCTATTGATCTGATTTTGTCAGTATAAGGTAGGAATAAAATACATAGCTCTTCCAACAATTTTATTTTTTTTTTTTAATGAAATCTTACAAAACCAAAACCTCTTAGCAATTGCAAAATTTCAACTAGTAATTTCTTAAAATAGGTTTTGCTAAGACTTTACCTTTAATTGATTGGGAAACTTGGAATAACTTCACAAAATATACTAGACACGAGTGACAGACACTAACAAATTATAATTTATCACTGGGAATATTTACTAATGTATGTGTGTGCATAGCAGTTATTGATAATGAATGGGTGTAAAGTTTTTTAATCATAATTATTGCAAAGAATAAACGTGTTTGCATGCGTGCGTTTTGGAAGAAACAAACACATTGTCGTATAATAGTAAATTCAATTGAGTTCGAGAATAGGCACCCAGCTCTGAATTCAATATCATTTTAATTGAGTTAATTGAAATCTGTACTACTTTTATATGCATAATGAAAGTAGACAACGTTATACTCGTATTATCGTATATTATTTGTAATCAATAAGTGTCCATCCAAACTGATCATAAATATTTTATTATTGTTAATTTTTGTGTCACTTTGATACATGTTTAGAATATGTAATCCCTTTTCTGGGAATTTGCATTTAGAGATTTATTAGAATTAGATGCTTTGACAAATTGTGCAAGATGATTAACTAGCACAGTATAAAATGAGTATAAAAACTATCGTTACAAATACTCCTTATTATATATTTATGTTATAATTTCTTGTTTGTAATATATTGGTGAAACGAACCACATCGAATGAACTCAAACAACTTTTATTATTCAAAACTAAACTAACAAGTATTAAAAATTGTAAATATTAAAATCTACTAATAGACTATTCGGTTTGACTACAGTTCATTATTAGTGAATTAAAATCCTGTAAGCTTGACAAGAAACCATTGTCCTTTAAAATAAATTTTCTAAGTTGAACAAGAAAATAAATACACCCTAAAAAAGGGTTTTCATTTTCCGAGAAAATGCTAACTCCCAACAAACTAAGGAGGAATAAATGCTACTCGCTGAATCAAGATTGCTATATTAGTTATATGAATTTTCTTCATTTTGGAGGAGAGTAGTTTTACCACTTATAATAACTCCACCAATTTGAATGAAATAATCTTGTACATATTACAGTAGGGTTTCCTTTTTTTCAGTTATTTCTTTCATTTCTTTTTAAAAAATAGTAATGAATTTTTTATGAAATAAAAAATTCAAGAATTCTTGTCTTTTGGACATTTTTCTTGTCTATTGTATTTTTTCGAAATAATTTTCGTCTTACATTTTTATATGGCAAATATTAAATAAAAGTCTGTCATTTTTTTGTTTTTTTGATTTTGTTAAGTGAATTTATTAAAAACTGTTCAAAATTCATGAATAAGCCAAGAATTTTGAATAAATCTTTGGTAATTGAAAGAGAATTTTTGATTTTTCAACTTATTTGATTATATAATTAAGAATATTTTTTTAAGATACCATATGCAATCCAAGATGGGACCTCAAAAATAACAGAACATCTTCTTCTAGTCATACGACTTAAGAATCTCTATATATTGCACTGTATTTTCAGGAAATATTCCACGACTTTTTTTGATAAAAGAAAGGTCTGGAATTTTCCTGCAAAAACACTTTCAAAAAAAAATCACAAACAAATTATAACTTTTAGAAACGTCAAGAATAAGCTTCTTGTCAAATAATAGAAAACACGTTTACATGCAGGAAATTTCTCGAGTTTAGAACAATGCGTATGTAAGAAAGAACAACCTTCAAACGAGAAATTTCTAGCAGGTGCAGGATGAGGCACTTTTACTATAAATACGGAAGAAAGGTGATGCAATAAAATCAGTTTTAATCAGACAGTTGAAGTCTAAGCTTCGTCCGAGATTGTATAAAAACAGAGATTTGAAACGTGATTATTTGTGGGAAGCGATTAGGAGAGTGACTTTGAATACAAAAGTGAGATTGATCAATTATTGAAATAGTGATTGTGTATTTTTATAAGCTGTGTTAAATAATTTGTAATAATTAAATTATTGATAAACAAATATTTTTAAGACTAATTGTTAACTCAGAAATAATTATAAATAAAGCTTATACACTAAATTCACATAAATAAAAAGTGTTATCATTTTTATAACATCGAACCAAACGGGTAGGACGTCACAATATATATGTACTAAGAAATTTGTAATCGTATACTACCACACCTATTAGTTTAAAATCAAAATTATTTTGGATTAAAATTTCATGAAGAAAAACAATAAAATGAAAGTTCTTTAGAAAAGCCAGACAAAAAAATTTTGTTGTTGAAATTTTTTCGTTACTTTCTTTTTTTTAAGGGTATATAAATATCATACGTGTAGAAAAATTCCTATTGTAATATTTGTTCATAGCCAAAAAAAGAAAAGTCAACCCATCAAAATCATAGGACAGCACCCTATTAACAATATTTTCAAGAAGGAATTTAGTGAATTGTAATGATAAGGAAAAATGTTTTCTATATAGAAGTTTGGATAACTCGTCATTTGAAAGGTTTCTTCTTAAAAAAAAAAATGTCCTGACAAAGCAGATATGCATTCTTATGCCATTCAACTCGTCCAAATTGTATTCATACATGCAACTTTTCCATATACATACCACACCTTCTTTAAACATCGTCAAATTCTATTGTTTTAGTTTGTTTTCCTTTCTTTATTTTATTTTTTTTTTGATGGAATTCCATCACAGTCATTGCATCTTCCTTTCCTCATGAATTTTTTTTTTTATTAAGGTTTACATATAGACATTATACCATAAAATTTTGTATTTTCACTTTTCCTTTATTTTTTTTTTAGTTTCCTTTTATTTTCTAGGTTTTTTAATTATTGCATCTGCATATGGTTCTTTACATTCCCCGAAAAAAAAGGAAATAAGAAAAAAAATCCCAAATTATTTTGTTGGGTGGCAGAAGTGGGATGTAATAAAATGAAAGATTCTATGAGACAGAAGAACTTGAAAATGTGAGAAAATAAAAATAAAAATATAATAAATTTATTTTTGTTCACTCTGTACGTATACTTAGCAATAATTAATATACCAGAAAAAAAAGAAAATAATATATATAAATATATGGGAAAAATATGGTGATGATGTTGATGGTCCATGAAATGAAAAAGTTTGCCGAAAAAAAAGGATGATCTCAAACAACACACATCCTTTGTACGTGTATTACTTAAAAGCTTTTAACGAATACATTTACTTATATATTTGAAATTAATTTTCGTCCTCTTGACTTTAATTCGGAAGCTGAGATTTTAAGAGAGCTATACAAAAAAAATGTTAAGCTAAATATTCAAGTTTGCTTGTGAATTTTTGTCTGAAGTGAAAAATTGAAATTTTCGGGGAAATAACTAAAGCAGAAAAAAGAATATCCTTTATGACAGGGACGAATGAAGTTTTCCAGATGAGAAAATAAAAATGAATTTAAAAAAAAAACAAAGCATTCAAAATATCAACGTGTTTTGAGCTGAAAAAGAGGACTCTTTGTGATCAGTTTTTGATACTTATAACGCCTCAGGTGAGAAAATATTTCACTTATGATATGATGGAATGTAAACTGTGGGATTAATCTTAAAATAAACAAAATATATATTTTTGAAGACAACTGAAATCATTGGCGGATAATCCGCTTGCGCATTCATTTTCAATTTCTTTTATGTTATTTTTATCGTATTTCAAAATTATACAAACTATTGTTTCTATGGTACTATCGTATTTTCCTATTCAACTTTTCATTTCTTAAGTATAGTATGCATTTCGTGTGAAACGAAATTTTATCACGTGCTCTAAAAATGTACAATAAAAACCCAAACCACACATTAATACACTAGTCTTTTTCAAAATGAAATCAAATTCCATATAAAAACAACTTGAAATACTATATAAATACTACTATTTCTTACTCCACTATCCTCGGGCCGATTTGACTGAAATTCAACATAATACCGCCTATTTATATAATTTAAATAACTTAAATAAAATGTCTGCAGAAATTTTTGCTTAATAACTTCGCTTCCCCTAAGTCAATGTTGCTGAAATTTAATATCAAATAGAGCTAAGGAATAATCAACTCACATTACAAATTGCATCCAAATCGGATAATGCGTTTTTGAGTTATCTTCTACATGGCCGGACGGCCGGACGGATATGCATTAATAGATATAACTTTTGCTTCTCTAAACATTTAGTATCTTGAAATCTTTTAACGATGATTATTTATATGCGTTATAAATGTTGTTAGACGCTAATTTACCCTCTGGCAGTACATATTAGAGTATGGTTCATTAATTAGTTTCTGAGGTAAGTGATTAATTGATTAATTGCTGGTTTTAAACTGATTCATTGGTTTCTATTATAATAGCCAAGCGTTAATGATTTTTGTTGTATAACAATTTAGAAAGAGAAGTAAATTTTTATATAAAAGAGAAAGAGAAAGTGTAATAAAAAGGGGAAATATTTTTCTAAAAATATATATGTAGGTTTTAATACAATATTTCGTTTAATTTAAAAGTTATTCAGAATTGTTCATATTGCACTATATTTGCAGGAAACATTCCACGACTTTCCTTGATAACAGAAAAGTTTGGAATTTTCCTGCAAAAACACAAAACACGGAACACATTATTAGTTCTATAAAAAAGACACTTTCACATTCTAGAACAAACAAATGATCACATTGACGTTTCTTTCGAAGAAATTTCTTGACGTTTATCGCAACACGTTTCGATGAAGACGGAGAAGCTTCTCGAGTTGAAAAACGATGAATATATAAGGAGAAACATCGTTGAAACAAGAACAGTTGAAGTCTAAACTTCGTCCGAGATTGAATAAAAACAGTGATTTGAACGTGATTATTTCGGAAAGCGATTGCAACGATGATTCGAATCTAACAGTAAGAAATAATGATCAATTATTGGAAAAAGTGATTAATAGTGTTTTCCATTGTGAATAAACTGTGATAAATTAATTTTAATAATTAATTATTGAAAGACAAATATTTCTAAGACTAATTGTTAACGCAGAAATAATTATAAATAAAGTTTATACACAAAATTCATATAAATAAAAAGTGTTATCATTTTCATAACATCGAACCAAAGGGGTAGCACGTCACAATACTATCAGAGGATTTCTTTTTCAAAATTGTTTCTCTTAAATGAAACAATTAATCAGTTTTCGGTTGAATAATCAAAATATCAATTACTCATTTAATCAATTAATCAAACCATGCCCTAGTACATACCAAAGAACCTACCATAAAAATCTGAAATAGTGTTTTAACTTGTGTGCCTGAACTAAGTCAAAAAAATAAATAAATACATATGAAGAAAAAGTGCCACTTTTTCACTCGACATAAAGTGTATAAAATATTTATTTGAGATAATCAATTAGTACCTATTTTTAGCAATTCGAGTATCAATTTCGGTGTTGAAGTGGGTACTTCCCAAACGAAGTCTTTGGTGAAATTTTTCCAGTTGGATTCCGCTAACATCAAATATGTATAAGAAATTTTTTTTCGCTCTCATACCATACTTAACGTTTCATTTCAAATATATTATTTTAAACCAATTAACATTAAAAAAAAATCCTTTTTATTTCACATGATCGCTTCTTATTTTGTTATTCTGTTTAATTTCAATTAATTTGAATACATTTTAGTAATTAAAAGTGAAGATCTTAATTCGTCTGCATAATAAGCTTAATAAAGCTTCTTTAATTCAATATAATATAAAATAAAAATATAAGTAAATTATGTAAAAAAAAAAATAAAATGTATCTTTGTACGTTTTTATATTCGTTCTTTAGATTTGTTAGGACTTTTTCATGTCAGACCTTTTGTCAGTTCCAATTCTTCAACTTGTTAGTCAAGTCAGATTTAAAAAGAAAAGAAAAAATCCTATTATATAGTATATATACTATACAATACCATAGAGACTATGTCATGTAATATATGGAAGCTGTAAAAGTTTTCTATTTTATGGTACAAGCTTTTCATTCTGTTGTCTGGATTTCTTATTAGTGTAATATGTGCAGTGACTGAACACAAGTTATTCATATTCAGCGAATTTTTATACTTTTTAAAAGAAAGTATATGCGGGTGTATCTTCTTAAGAGTATGTGTACTAAGAGTGTGTAATTATATGAATTATAAAAGCAATTGAAAAGTTCTTTTCGCGAGAAAAATAAATGAACACATTTCCAGACACGCATGGAACATGAATCTTCTCTGTTTGTTTAGTTGTGCTTTGTAATAGGAAAGTGTACGTATGCATGTATATAAGAGTATCTTGGAATAATCTCTAAGATTCAAATTCCCATATACTATAAAATATTAGTGTTTGTCGGCTTTTTTTTATCGTATTTTAAACAAAAGGAGATCTTTAAAAGGGAGTGAAATTATAGGTGTCAGAGTGTACATAATATCAATCCTTTTCAATGTCGATATACTCTCTGAAGGTTGTTCGCCCCTTATGGGTAATTTGAAAATAATTCCATTCATATGGTTATTTTTTATCGTTGTATTAAACGATAAGGACATGTTACACCCAAAGAAATATTCGTTAAATTTTTTTTTTTTTTGAATTTCATCGAAAGTAATAAGAGTTTTGATTTATCAACATATTTAATTACGAAGTTTTCTCATGACTTATGATGATGACCATTAAATTGTAACTGACAGAATTGCTATATAATATCAAATATAGTAGTAGATAGATGCACGTATCTACTAATGATGAGTTCTATTCAAAAACATATCCCTTGACATTTTTAACGTTCTTCAAACTAACAAGGATTTGCTCATTACTCTTTCGGGTAATAATTCGTTCGTTTTTAAAATGCATCACACAGCATCCAAACTGTTTTTTTTTATGAAAGAAAGGATGAAAAATCTCAACTAATAGGAAGATTTTTCATTGGAAAAAGTAGCACGTATATAAATAAAGGAGTAAAGAAGTGAAGAAAATTGTGTTTTTCTTTTTAGTTTTCTTTTTGGTGAGTTAAATTAAAAGAATAATAATAATGAAACCGCAAAAAAATACCGTACATAAAAATAATCGCGCATGGGTAGTTCGCGGTTTTTAACCGTTTTTTTTTCTTTTTTTGGGAATATATGTGATTAAATGCATTTTAGATGTTGTATATATACAAAATTTTTGTAATACGGTTAGTTTTTAAAGGTAAGAGAAAAGAAAAATTTATTAATGTTAATGTAGTAGTTTTGAGAAAATATTTCTTAAGGATCTCATTATGGTCATATTTTGAGGTCTTCAACCTCAAATTTATTTTTTTTTTTTTTTCAAAAATTCGTTTTGTCACAGAAAAAACTGCTTGGTTTTAGTGTTAAGTAGTAGTATTTATATATTTAGTGCAACATAATTGTTTTTAAATAAACGGTTATTTTTCTTTAGACGCTTTCATAGTATATGTTTTCGAAATTAGTATAAATTATAGTATGAAAGTTGCCAAATGTAAATTTTCACGAAAGTAACTTAACATTGGTTTCGGTGAAATTTTTACGAATAAAAGCTTTTTTTTTCACTATCAAAAGCTCATATGAAAACATTTCATTTTTGTATACAATTTGTTAATGTATTTTAATGTAAAATGTTAGAAATTTCAAAGGATCTGGTACCCCTTTTTAATAAAAAAAAAAAAATTATAAATTTCCACGTGGCATACATATGTATATGAAAGCCTAGTAGGCTGTCAAGTAAAAGTTGTCTATCATGCATTTTCTAATATACTGGTATACGAAGCCACCGTGAAAGTACGTATCAACCCCTGTTCCAACAAAAAATAGCAACAGTAAAAACAAAGGATTCAGGCGACATATACAGGGATGAAGAGTAAACAGTTTGCAACCCTTTTTTTTGCGTTGAACATCATCCATATAGTCTATACAGAAAGAATATACTGCATATGGTTAGGTTAGCTACCTGTACGGATGATGCCTGATAGGGGGTAGATATTTTACTGTCGACGATGGTTTAGTGGCTATATGGTGGTGGTGCAGGTACATGTGTCTTCACGTCAATTTAGTTGTGTGGTTATTTGCCTGTTTATTTGTTTGTGATGAGGATGACGACGACAAAAACATGACACCGGGACGTTTTTTTTTTCGGTTTCTTCGCAATATGTATACTACCAATATATGCATGTAGGCGGGCAAAAAACGGGTGGTTTGTATTATGTTTTTTTTATTCTATATATATATGGTGGCTTGTTCTACTTCATTTTTGTTCTCTGGTGTGATTCAGTGTTTTCAAGCTTTTAACTGCACTCGGCAATCAAGCTGTCTACGAGCTTGATTTATGTCAGTCCAATCGTAAGGATATTGCATATATGAGGAGAGCATATATTCCGCCGGGGCGCGTTCATATTTTTTGTTTATTTTATTTACTTCAATATATATTTATATAAATGTTGTGAATTTTTGGTGTTTGTTGTTTTTTTTTTGGCGGTTTAATTGTTTGAAGCTGGAGACTTTTTTCTTTTATTTAACGTCTTCTATACATCAGTAATATCAGAAATTTTTAAATTTCGGTATTTTTCATTATTGGAATTCTTTTTCGGTTAAATTAAAAAACGCGGAATTTTTATATGTTTTTAAATAGTGTACAATATAAAACAATAATTTTTGCTTATATAGTGAACGATAAGTTATTGAATTGGAAAGTTTTAGTAAAAAATTTCTAGTTTTAAAAATGTTTGGTTTATTCGTTAGTGTTTTTTTTATTTAGAAAAGTATTTGTGAGTTATCTAATAATTAATTAATGAAAAAGATTTCTTAAAAATTTCGAAATTCAAAGAAAATTTTATGAAACTAAATCCTTTCACGGAAATACCAAAAATTTGTTTTATTCTTTCCTCTTTTTTCATTGGTTTTTTTTCGAGTATACTTGACCTATACTTATTAGGACATAAGCAGGATTCAAGTATTCTCAACACGAATAGCAGAACTTTTTGTATACTCACTTTACTATATAGAATAATAACTTCCGGGTGAAATGAACACTACGTATACAGTTAATGAATTTTTTACGCCTTAGGATAAAAACTTCTAAAACTTAATATTTTAAATTTATTCTAAAGATTTTTTTGAAGAGAATAATACCAAAAGTCTAATTTAAATAACATCTGGTTCAAAAAGTATAAGAATCTTAAATATTCTCATTACTTTTTAAGAGCTTGTTTATAAAATATAATAAATTAAAATTATGTTGTAATCTTATAAAATTTCAATTGACCAAAAACTTTTCGTATCAAAACATTAAATCTAATTGAAATCATTTTATGTATTTATTTATAAAATACTTCTATTTAGTGATCCTTTTTCTACATTGTTAACTAGTTTTTTATTGTATTTATGTTACTATTAAATTGAAATTATGTAGAAAATTGAAAACTTGTTGCCTAATATGTAGTTTCCTTTTTTTTTTCTCGATTTTCATATACAATTTTATTGTTTAAGGAATTGTTTTAAGTACTATCAAAAAAGGGACATTTTAACTATTATATGGCAAACAATATTCGAATGACCAAATAAAATTTTTTCTCATATGTTGACTTAGGCAAATATCCAACATGTTGAATGTTTTTGGACATGACCATAATATAGATACATATATATAGTGTATTTAGAAAGATATTATATCCTTGCCAAACATTTTAATATAATTAAAACAAATTGTTTTTCTCGAAATACATATATAAATCTTGTATTTAAAAATATTTTTCATTTTAAAATCGTTTAATATAATAACATTTACAAATTATATTCTATAACATTTTCAGATATCAAAAGATTTAAATAGGTAAACAAAAATCTTAAGATGAATTGTCTTCAAATTGTGTTAACTTTTCTTTTCTATTTTCTTTTTTTTTTTTTTTTCATATGTTTGTTAAAAATTTATGTTATGCCCTTACAACACCCAAAAGGTGAAAAGTGAATTTCATTGTCACTTTGTTGTTTGTTATATAAAACATTTTTTCTTTTTTTTTTCTTGGAAATGTTTAAATCTTTTTGGATAAGAATTGGCCTCCATAAATATGTAAGTTCAAATATGGCAATAAATCTGTCAAGGATATAAAGGTAACATATATATGTATAGACTTTCTTATAGTAGAAGATATTCTCTTTATACAATATATTTTCCTGATGTGTTGTATATTCAGAGTTATTCGGACAAAGCTTTTCACCATATACAATAATAATATCGAAAAGATGAATTTTCCACCCACAAAAAAGAAAATCTTCACCCATTGAAAACTCTTTCAGTTTCCTTCACTATGTGGGGGAAAAAAAAGAGCTTGATATATTGCAACTGTTAAGTTGGCTTTTATTTTGTGAGAACTTGCTCTCATGTGTTATTCATTGAAGTCATCAATTTGATTTAACGTCGTCTTAACGTTGAAGATTTTCACCTTATCAAGGTTTATTTTCTTTTATTTTTTTTTGAATTCAGTTATAATGTTAGTGCATCCGGCAGTTTATGATATAAGATTGCATATTTTGACATGATTTTTTTTTTTAATATACATATTTATGAATAATTTTTTCAAATATTTCTTATTTTTAATGTTTAACTGAAAATTTGGTTAGATATATATTTTTTCTCATTAAAATAAGTGAGAAGTTGTTTGTTTCATTGTATTAAAAGATATGTGCTTGAAATTTTCATAATAATTTCCCAAAAGGATTTTTTATAATATGAAACAAATCATGTAATTTTTGCACCATATTTTATCAGACATATTATAAAAGTGAGATCTACTAAAAACAAAAAAAGAGCATTGCATAAATAAATTTCAATGAACAAACAAGAACAAAAGTTAAATGAAAGAAAGAACAAATGGAAAATAAAAATCCAGACGTATATTTAAATAGAAAATAATTCTATTTTTTTTTTAGTATAGAAAAGATATAAGCTTATAGGTTTTTCATTCATAATTGCAAAAAATAAAGCTTCCACTACTTACTTCAGTACTAATCACTTACTAATGCTTCATTGCGGATATAAGCATGGTTTTTTTTCAAAAATAATAATAATAGCAATAGTTCTAATTTTACGCTATTTCAAAATGTTCATAAAAAGCGTACATAATTTTGCATTACTAATATTTATATTTTCTTGTATATATTGGGATGTCCGTAAACTTCATTCTGATTTTTAAGGGGAATTCCAAAGTATCGATGTTTATTTATGGAATTACCATATACCACTGTGTTCAAAAACTAAGGTGAATTTTGTTTTAAAATTAACAATTTTTATTTATTCTTCCAAATCGATTTCGTCCCCCTCAAAATAATCGCCCCCAGCTACAATACAGTTATGCCAACGTTTTTTCCAATCTTTGAAGCCTGCTAAAAAGTCGTCCTCAGGTATAGCCTTCAATGCGCGTAGCGATTCACGTTTGATCTCTTCAATCGACTCAAAACGATTTCTCCGGAGTGGTCTCTTGAGCTTTGGGAACAGCCAGAAGTGCTAAATCAGGCAAATACGGTGGTTGTGGAGCGACATGAGTGGAGTTTTTGGCGAAAACCTCACGATCTTTTTCGAAAAGATTGAGAAATTTTGGCACTAAACGCTATTTGACTCTTCTGAGGCACAAATGATCCTTCAAAATTGCTTGCACTGATCCAATTGATATTGCAAGCATGTCGGCAAGGTCTCGAATTGTTAATCGACGATTTTCGAACACCAATTCTTTGATTTTCTTGATGTGTTGCTCATCAATTGACGTCGATGGTCGTCCAGAGCGTTCCAAGTCATCAACACGTTCTCTGCCTTCTTTGAAGTCTTTGTACCACTTGTAAAAATTTTTCTGTGACGTAGTCCCGTCACCGAAGGCCTTTTGTAATATTTCGATACGTTTCAGCGGCGAAAATTTCATTCCGCAAGCAAAATTTAATAGCACTTCTTTGCTCAACAAAATTCGACATCGTAAAAATCGCCAAATTCACTTTTCTTTGTTCACAAAACCAAGCGAAAACTAAAACCTAATGATGATATTGACATGTAATTTGTCACAGATGTCACTAATAGTCCTACCAACTTGAAAAAAAATTCAGTTGTCCGATTCTGTTAACGCGGGAAGTTTAAATTAAAAATTCACCTTACTTTTTGAACACAGCAGTATATTCACCGTTTTGTTCCTTTCTACATTTTTTACTCTACTTGAAGATTCCTTTCTCCTAGAATTTCTCAGGTTTTTCAGCAAAAATTTCTTAATTTATTGTCATAAAACACAATTCCTTTCAAATTTCACCGGAGCATCATATTGTTTCGATTTTCTTTCAGCTAATGTGCTAATGCCTGTGAGGGATTTTTATTTCCGGCACATTTTTGGTCTTTAAAATTGAAATCACCAGCTCTAAACCTGTGCTAAACCACTTGCGCACATTTCTTTCAGCTAAATCAGCTTCACTATAAGCAGTGCATATCTTTTTTGTAGCTTGTGAGGCAATTTGTCTTTCCGGTAATAAAAAAGCAGTAGGTAAATTGCACTTTCTTGGCTGTCATTTTCAAACCATTACAAAATTGACATAGATAAATTTATATCGACCGATTTTTTTATAAAAAATCTTTAAAATTCCTCCTTTCAAAATGTATAAATACAAATCGTATATTTTGAACAAAAATGTATATGTTTAGATATGTTTCAACGTCATCTTCTTAAAATCGGAGCGAACTTTCCAGACAACCCAATATATATGTGTTTTGGAAATTCTTTCCCATTACTTGAATATGAGGATATGCATTAAATTCTAAACAAAATTGATTTTAAATTGAAACACTCGGTACTTATATATATCTCTATACATGTGTATATAATATAAAGAAAATTTTCCAAAGTGCAAGTAGTATTTTTTAAGTATTCATACATATTACTTATAAATGTGGCAGGAAATAATCCCTCCATATATATGTTCCGGTTCAGTCAAAATACAGGAATGCATCTATCAAATTGTATAACTCTACCGGATTCAAATCATACACAATACAGTTTAAACTTTATGTTATATAGCTTTCAACTTGAACATCCTTTCGATGCAATTTTCAATATGTAGGAAAAAAAAACAAAACACTACCCTATACTATCATTCTTCTCGGGTTTTTATTATTTTATAAATATACAAAAATACTATACTGAAACTCAATAATCATAATAATGTATGTCTGATGCATAAATATGCATTTAACATAAATCGATATTTTAAGAAATCTAACTTGAAGTTTAATGCACTGCCTTCATTGTATGAAAGAAAATATATGATATGTGTTTTTGTTTCATTAATAAAACGTTTTATGTTTCGATACATGTTGGTTTTATGTTGCAAGAAGAAAGTGAGGTATATACTTCATAGAGTTTCAGTTGCATACTTTTGGGTGCATCGTTTAAAAGTAAGGGTTAAAATTTTGTATAGAACAACGTTTTTATGATGAATTAACATAAAAGGGTGAAAGCATATATTTTTTTTGAAGTAATCCTTTTTGGCAGCTTTTATGAAAATACTTTACACTCTTTCAGATAAAAAAGACGAGAACTTTTAAATAGTAAAGTAAAAACAGTCGGATCGAAAAGAAAGTTTACGCGATGCAAAAAGAGCTATTCGACATAATTCCGTCTAAATTATATAAATATGTAGAGAAATTGTTTGGATTAGTTTCGACTTTACTATGATTAGTGATGCCAAGAAACTTTTCTCGGAATTGATTATAACTTAAATTTGTTCTTATATAGCAGGAATGGCGACTTTTGGTCGATCATAACTGGCGGAAATGAAATATAATAAGTAATTTTTTGGCTATTTTTCTATTAATAGATATTATTAATAAAATATCATGTTGGTTTAATAGATTTTATTAGAAGGTAATATGACTTAAACGATTTCTAAAACAGCTGTTTTGTTTGAGAGAGGTTTTGACAAGCTAAAATAATGAGCAAGTAATTTGAAATTCAACAAGTTTTTAGTACACTGAGAACGTTGACTTATGAGTCAACGAAATGTTGCTTGATTGGTTCAACAAATTTTTACTGATGATGAGAAATGAATTTTTTATTACAATCCCAAAAGCAAAAAACCCTGGCGAGATTGCGGCCAAGCATCAACGTCGACTACAAAGTCGAATCTCCATGGAAAGAAGCTCATGCTCTGTATTTGGTGGGAAGAGTGTCGTCCAGCATAAGCTTTTGAAAACGGTTGAAGCAGTCACTGCTTGCTGATCGTTGCAGGCAAAATCTGATCAAATTGAATTGCGTTTTGAAGGAAAAGCGACCGGGAACATTGCTCCTTCCAGTACCCATTTTGATACAACATGACCTTGCTGACGATCGATTCTTCCAGCGCGGTAAGGAGCCTGAAAGATAGACAAAAGTTATAGCTAATGATGGAAAATATTTTGATTAAAATAAAATACAGCTTTCATTTAAAGTGAATGTGTAGTTTTTGATGAAAAAATCGTTTAAGTCATATCCTAGCTCCTAGTAGGTCGTTTATATACATATAGCATTTCTACGAAAAATTTCTGAAGCTAGTCAAATTGGCTGCATGCAAAGTTTCACTCATTTTCTGATAAAGCATATGCTTTCACGTTCACACTAAGAGAAGATACTTATTTTACGATATGTTTCATAGTGTAAACGTAACTTCATAATCATGTAATCTTTCTTTTTAAACAGACTGTAAATGACAATATTACATGATTTTTCAGATAAAATATGTTATAAAAATGCAACAAAAACAACAACAGCAACATAAAAAAAAAGATAATAATGATAATGAATGGAAAAGAATTATGTTTTTCTTTTTAGTAATATTCTAATTAATTTCTTTACTTAAAAAGTGCAATTAAAAAAGAAAGAAAGAAAATAAGTGACTTGAAAAATAAAATAAAAATAATTGACATTAATTAATTAAAAGAAAAAAAATTAATCATCATGGCTGTAAGTAATATCGTTTGTGAGTGGTTACGGGCTCTCAGCTTATCACAATATTCTGAAAGTTTTATGGAAAATGGTTATGATGAATTGGAAATATGTAAACAAATTGGTGAAATTGATTTGGATGCGATCGGTGTTGAAAATCCACAGCATCGTCATAAATTATTAAAAAGTGTACGACAATTACGTGAAAAGGGTGCCGCTACTGTTTATGTTATGATAAATGATCCAAAAGCATTAACTGATAGTAATGAAATTTTAACTGGATGTGATACTTCGCCTCAAAAAATGGAATCTGTGATGAAAAAACATTTAGAAGCTGATGGAATACGTTTAACAGCACATCCATATTCAACGCCGGTGAGTTTTTTTTCCTTTTTTTTATTATTTTTATTAATTTAATTAAATAATATCCAAATGTCTGTCTAATGTATCTGTCCCAATTATCAAGCGCCTCAAAAGGGGCATTTCGAGATTTTTCTAACACATGCCAAAGGATCGTTTACCTCTAGCACAGCGGTTCCCATCTGGTGGTCCGCGACCCAAAATAGGGTCGCGAGCTTTTAAAATAGTGTCGCGAAAATTTTCTAAAATTTTAACTTGAAATATTTATAATCATCTCAAATTATTTTTTCAAATTACCTCCCAATATGCATTAATTCTAACTTGGAAATTGTAAAACGATTTTCACGCGGAATTCTGAGTGCAAAATCGTACGCTACAGGCTACACCAAAATACACATAGATTTGGTATAAATCGTGCATAAATAAAGAGCAAACGGCGAGTCAGGTTTAAATTTTTGCAAAACAGATGTTCACGTATCTAGGTCGCGAAATTTACTTTAGAAAAAAAGTGGGTCGTGTTGGAAAAAGTCTGGGAACCGCTGCCTAGCATGGTCGATATGGAAAGGAAGGAAGCAAAAGGAGTGTGGAATACCAAAATATATATTATAATTCTATTCGACTCAGGACTTAAGCTCAGATTAACACGAGTTATATATGAAAACAATAGCCGTATTCCCTTACCTATGTAAATCGTGGTGTATTAGTATCGGTTATATGAACAACGTTCCAACGATGCACCACGTTTTACAACAGTAAGGGAATGCCCATATTGTATTTATAATAAAATAGTTTTAAAGCGAATTTGGTTTAGATTTTATATTAGTTAACTGAAAATAGAAACAGGGTGTTACTTAAATAAATAATAAAACGATTAAAACCAAACTCAAAATTCTTTTTGAAAACAATTTTCCAAATACTTGAATGGCGATATATACATACATTTTCTTTAAAATGTAATTAACTTTAACTGATATTATTCTAAAGAATTTTTAAGTGAAGCAATTTTCAAACAACTACTAAAATACATAAAACTTTTATTATATAACTTTTTACTTTAACATTGTATACTATTAAAGTTCATAGCTATATGAAAAAAGTTTTTCGTAAACGAAAGGGTTTCGGTATTTCAATTAAAAATCTTTAAAGCAAGTAACAAAAAAAAGAAAGCAAACTTTCGTTAAGGTTATAGCAATTTGAAGAGTAATCCTTATACTTCCATATTATCCTATTTATTGAGGATATTTGTATATCATAGATTCTATGGTATAAAATGATAGAGAACAATTTTCTTGTTAAAAGAAAATTTTCTTTAAGTCAAGAAGAATTTTTATTGAAATCAATTAAAAATTATTTGTAAATCATTTATTTTAATATTTATATAGTAATTGAATTTATTGTATTATATTCAGAGTAAAATTGTGCGTTTGAGCCAAATGGTAGTTTTCGGATTAAACTAATTACCTTTTATATATCTCCAAAATAATGCATTTTTTAAATATTCTATTCTCAAACACAATTTGAACTATATTATAGCGAACGAAGATAGAAAAACAAGAAGTAGTATTCAGAGCAATCATTTCTACCATAATAATTAATTCTTTTCCGAACATTTCCGGGCAGCCTTAAGCAATCAATAACTTAGTTTCTCTTAGAAGAAGGATGTAGTTGAGATTTACAAATTACAGACCAAGCTTTTCAATCAAAATCGAATTAAAAATTATGAAAATGAAGTCAATTTATTTCAATATTTTCTCAAATCTTATCTATGACATATTAAATCCAGTATCCACCATCGCACAAGATATAAATTGAACAATGATTTTTATACAGGGTTTTGCAGCAAGAGTGATATGACTATGAAATGAAATGAATCAACAGATAATTGAGAGAGAATCGAAATGATTTTTTTTATTTAGAAACTAGCTAGCTGCCCCGATAGACGTTGTCCTGTCCGAATTTCAATAAATTTGTTTGTGATCGTTTTGTACTTTTTTTTAACTTTTAAATCAAAAAAAGAATTACACAAGTCCACCGATATGGTCTCGAGAAAAGCAATTTGAGCTTTTCCAGGATTTTCCAATTTTTCGGGCAAATCTTTCCATTTTTCTTCGTGTAGGAACTTTATTCGGACTACTACGAACATTTGAATAAAAATATGAGCGAAATCGGTCCAGCTGTTCCCAAATGATGCGCTTACCAACGAACAGCATTTAATTTTTATTGTAGAATTATATTTAAATGACAGCCTCCGCTTCGATTACAGATGCAAAGACGGTAAGCGCAATTTTTGTTGACTTTTGGCAGTATATAATGTCTTATATTATGAATGAATGTTCATTTGCAGTTCATGAATAGTTTCTGGTTTATTTGTGTATATTAGATAGATATTTTAAATGCTGCCACCAAAAAAAATCTGGTTTTAAATCGCAGCTTCTTGGAGGCCAGTATACAGATCTATTTCCCGAAACTATCGATTCATCAAACTTTTGGTGCAATAAGTAGATTGTCTGACTAGCAGTATATTGTACCATATTGTTTTAACCACATTTTAAACAAATAAATTTCATTCTATTTTGGCCATAATAATTTTTATTATGATCGAACGTTTATCCTTGACTGAATCTGGCATTTTCTTCTGCATTTTGAAAAAAGTATGATCAACATTACACAGTGATTTTTTGCGGATGCGAATATTTTGTATGAACAAAATGTGTATTGGAATCGCTCCAACAACCAGAATTTTGTTTGTTTATAACTCCATTCATTCAAGAATGAGCCTTATTGCTAAAGATGATATTCTTTTCAAAAGTGCGCGGTATGTTGCAATAAAGTAAATAAAAATAAATAATTTTTAAGGGTTGTTCAAGTATATCTTTCCATAATGAAATTTTATACTGAGTGCAAATAAGAGCTGTGACCATTTGTAATATTTGAAGTGTTTCCGATTTGTCAAGTTAGAAAAATATGGATTTTATTGGAAAACCCTGTATATAACGCTTTTGGATTTAGAAAGAACTGTCAATTTAATTTCTTGATCCTGTTATGGGGTTCTATCACAAAATTTTTGTGTAGAAATCATTGCTTTGAAAACTACTTCTTGTTAGTTATATATTCTTTGAAAATAGTGTACCAGACAAAATATACTTGAGAGAATGGATAACTCTATGTTATGGCATATTCATCCACTTTCATATTTAACTAAAGTCGACTATAAAGATCGAATTAAACTATATTTTCTATTATATCTTATTTAGACGTTCACCTTATGCCTAAAGGAATATACCCTCATTCATGTTGTCCTTCTGTCGGTACGAGTGTGCATTATTTTGAATAAATTTTTAGAAACGTTTTCATGCAGAAATTATTATTTTAAATTTTACATAATACTATATCCTTTGAACACTACTATTATAAATCCCCAAAATTGGTTATGCTTTCGTTTAAAGCTTATAATTATATGAAATGATGAAAATAATGATTTGATTATTTTCACAAAATTATCAGATATAATATTAAATGATTCTTTGATTTAATTCCCATATAATATGTATGCAAGAAATATGTATCATTAATTTTAATTAGGTTTTTGTTGATAATATATGATAATTAAACTGCATCAATTGGTATTAATAAACTATACACAACTAAATCGTAATTATTTTACTAAAATTTCATAGAAGTATTTTATTACAAACGTTTTATTATAAAATGTGTAAATTCGTTAAATTTAGTTACATGGTGTAATCAAAAAGTTTTTTAATAGTTTATCCAAGCGTCAGTTAGGTAATTATTATTATATATAAAATTGTATAAACGCTTTTTTGCTTCAATAAATATCGAAAATTTTAGCATTATCAGTAACTGGCGGAACATTAGAGATATTAGTTAATTCTTAAGGTATTTCCAAACCAAGCGACCGAGCAAGAGCAGGCATTTGCAAGCATTGGCCCTAATTCGCCTATGTTGGCAAATACATGCTCGAGTTTGCTCCAAACCAGACGATCTGTTCACGTTCGCTATTGATTGAAGTGTTTGTCATGATGACATATGCATGTTTTTCTTTCATTAAAATTTATTAATTATTAAGACGTAAGAAAAAAAGACAGCAAAGGAGATGGTGAAAAACAACACTTTTCAAAAATTAAAAAGTATTAAAAATTATTACAAGGAAAGAAAGGAAAATTTTTAGTATCTGTCAAAAAAATTATGTACACAACAAAATTCCAGAGTAAACCAAACATGAAAATTCCTACGAATTTGTTGATGCTTCCACTCGTCGTCGATAATTAGGGAGCGCTACCTAATATGCTTTTGCTCGCTCGCAAAGGCGTCCACACTAACTGAGAATTCGCAGAGAACGGGTTCTGCTCTTGCTCGCTTATTTGGTTTGGACATGGCTTTATTGTAGTCAATTCAGTTATACATTATTTGAAAAATTTCCATGGTCCTCAGAAAGCGTGTACTATTGTTTAAATAAATTCTATTTAAAAGAGAAGCAACATCAACAGACCCAATTAAAATTTGGTGGACGAAAGCAATATGAGTGACTTTCTAGAGAATGTAATCCAATCAATTTTAATCTGTACTAATATGGAGGTAATTGAAAGGAGTCGTTCCAAGGAAGGATCCTTAAGGAATAACCTACATATGTGCGTTGAAAAGTTTCCAACCTGTTGATTTGGACTTTCTAATATGGAGACCACACTTGACTGCCGTATTCAAGTAGAGTTCTAATCAGGGTAACAAAAAGGATTTTTGTAATATAGCAAGGATTTGAATTTTCCTTGGATCAACGTTCCGAATTGGCTCTATGGACCAATGAGTAACTGACATAAATCACACTTAAAGTAGTGCTATATTATGATAAATTCAGATACTAAATTTTAATATTATTTTTTAGAAAACTCTCCTAAGCCGGATTCCAAGCATATTAAAACCTTAAAGAAACATCGTTTCAAAACAAATTAATCAATACTACATTGTGGCCATAATGATTAAGATAGCTAGACTCGATGATAATATTATATTATCTTAGTTGTTCATCGGCATCGACATCGACACCGACACCGGCCCCATCAAATACCCGATACCGATTCTAAATTTGTATTTAAATTAGTATAAACTCATAAATTTATTAATATTGTATAGAAAAGGTGTAACTCTTTTAAAAGTTTAGAATATAACTCATGCAACACTTGGTTGTTAGGACAAATTATTTCGGACTATATGCGTTTATGTAGGACACTGTACTAGTATTTTCCATAATCGGAAATTGAAGCGGAAGAACAGCAAGATTCATCCATGGAAGATTTCTTAATGCAAATGTATTCTATTCGTAGTTGTTAAGCTTTAATTTATTATATTCATAACACTACCAATGAAAATAGGACGCAAGATTTTTTGGAATACTTTTTGATCAAACCATGTATATCTAAAAGAAATACATATTAATATACACAATTTTTTCTTTCTATAAAGATACAATATTATTGTATCCATTTTCATTCATCATAACGATATATCATTACAAGAAATGCCGTTGACATACTTTTTTTATTATCATATAATCCTCATTTATTGCTAGAATATAAAAAATCTAGTACACATATGTATGTTTTTGTATCCTTTTATGTACAAGTTCATATTTATCTTGTATTTGCATTCATTTAATACTGTAGCAATCCCATATATACATATATGTGTATTTTCTTCAGTTTATTCAAGCTATTATTTCTCGGGTTTTGTATCTTTTTTGTGGGTTTCTGTGCTACTTTCCTTAGGTATTTAATATCCTGAAAAATTATATATCTTTTCACCTGTACTATATATTTCTTTTCTGTTCCAGATCAAACAAAATGTAATAAATTTATGTTTACAGTGACAGCGATGAGTTTCCTTTTTGGATATGCAAAAAAAAACGTTTGCCATTCAAAATAATTGTGCAAATAGAATTCTATAAATTTTTTTTTTATTTCGAAAATAAAGAAAGTTAAGTATTCCAACTTTCTTCATTTTCGGAATCAAAAAAAAAATTTTTAAGAATTTTATTCTTAACACAAAACCAAAAAGAAGAGCTTTCAACCGTTTTCTACGATTGATATTCAAAGTTTTTATTAATATTAACTAGTCCTTTCATTTTTTAATAAAACAATTAAATATTATTCAACTTTAAAAACAAATATCGGATAAGTTACAACAAAATCTTTTCTGCTGGAAAAATTTAAATACAAATTTCATAAATTGTCACTGGGAAGTCTCTGTGAAAGTGTAACTTAACAATCAAAAATTATACATATAGCGATTAGGTCTTCGCTTTGAAAATATCTAGTGAATTAATATCAGTCTATATTTAAATATTCAAATATTAAATTATTATTTTATTTAATTATTTATTTAAAGAAATATTTTGATTTTAAAAATGCGGCGAAAAATTCACTGCCAGTGCAAACACTGGAAGAATTAACTTTACCCTATAACAGGGCTTCTTAAACTATGGGTTTTCCTTTTTGGGTCGCAGGAACTTTTGAAAATTTCCAATTAAATTACACTAATTACTAATATGTTTTCAAATATGGCACCAAGTTTCAACGTACGCAAAATATTGTTTCGAAGATCATTTGGTTGAGGAGTTTATGTTTTGTTGCTGACTCAAAACACGAATTACAGGTGATGATATTTTTAGCATTTTAAAGGATTTTTTTTGATAAACGTCTGCTTTTATTGAAAAATTGTGTTGGCGTTTGTAATGATGGGGCTGCTGCAATGAATGGAAAGTTAAATGGCCTTTTTGCTAAAATAAGCCTTTTACCACATACTTCAAATATTAAATTAATTCATTGCATAATATATAGGTAGCATTGGTAGCTAAAACAATTTTACCTGAGTTAGATAAAATTTTAAAAGAGATTGTAACTGTGGTAAGTTTTATAAAAAGCCGGCTCTTTTCTCAGTTCTGCAATAATATGGGATTCAATTATGAAAACCTTCTTCTACATGCCGAAGTTAGGTGGCTTACCAGAATCAGAAATCTACGAAGAGTACTGCAATTGAAAGATGGGATTATAATATTTTTAAACCAAAAAAATCAAGACACGGCTAATTATTTTTGTGACGAAAGTTGGATGTTGAAGTTGTGTTATATGACCGATATATTTGATAAACGTAACGAATTGAATTTAACACTGCAGAGTTAAAATGTAAGTATTTTGAATTTGTATGGATTTGTCAAAAAAATCCAAATATGGAAATAAGCTATTGACAAAAACAATATTGGTATGTTTCAATATACAAGCCAAGATTTAATTTACTTTGCTTCAATAAGCAAGCCCACCCATCTCACTAAAAATTACGATTTAATTATTGATTTATAACGACTGTAAGCTTTTATATTTCTTCTTTATTATGGTATCCCCAGCTATTGTGGTTTCATATATTTTCATACGAATTTTGCTAAGTTATTTTAAATATATACTATATTTCTTTAGATTCCGCCAATTATTGGGTCGCAGAAATTTTTGAACATAAAAAGTGGGTCGCAGGAAAAAAAGTTTAAGAACCTCTGCCCTATAACAATGTCAGTTGAATTTTGCTTTTTTTCGTTGGTGTTAAGTGGCTTTCGGCACTTTTGGCGGTGTCCTTTATGCAATTCGCACCAAATTAAATCTGGTTCAAGAAAATTATCTAAATAATCACTGATTTCAATCAATGGTTCCCAAACTCTTTCGATACACGTCTTCCTTTTGAGCCAAGGTTTTCCTATGACACCTTTTCCTAAGCCAAAGCAAGATTAATCATAAGTAACTCCAGAAAAAATTGTAATTAACATGTAATGGACAAGTCAAACAGCTGCATTATTGAGTAAACTCTTTGACTTATTATTGATTCGAAAACGAAAAAAATAATTATGAAAGCTTTTGCAATATTCCGCGGCGCACACTTTGGGATCACCGTTTTAAATTTTAAATCGGTTAAGAGGCTTTCTGGATAAAATGAAGTTTCAGATTTCTTAAAACACGCTGTATTGCTCGTCCCAGATTGACACTGAAAACAATACGAATCTATTCTTCATAATAACTAGTTCAGTACTTCAAATTTCAATTGAATTCATTAAAGCGTTTGAAATATATCGTGTAAACTTTATTTAGACACGGAGAGACACACTGACGAACAGACATTTCCTAAAAATAGGTTTTTTGAACTCTGGGAACTGAATCTGGAGGTTGTAATTTTTTACCCTCACAAAGGTTTATTTCCATTCTATGGGAAGAAAGCAAAATTGAATTCCAAAAAAACAAATTTAATTTAAAAATTTGTGTATCCAAAATCAATAATATCGAAATATATTGGAAAATCAGATGAAAATATTGTCAAAAAAAATTCAATTTATATTCTTGTTTCATAAAATATTGTTTATAATTTTTAATGTCTCGTATACAAGAAGTACTCTTAAAGGTACGCTATTTATGGTGGGTGGCAAATTTGAACAAGGAGTCCTTTAACAATTACTATTTGGAGGTTAAATGGGGTTCTTTTCAACTCAAATACAGGCAGCAGGGATTTCAATAATTGGATATTGTGGATTTTTGTTATAGACTCCATTTATCATTAAAAAAAAAACTTTAACTAATATTTTTTTTTGTAGTTAAATTTTTAAAAGCTAGACAAACAGTCTATAAATATTAACGACAGTATTTTTTCTATAATTTAATTTTAATTTTTTAATTTTCAATTGAAAAATTATTGAACCTTAATATTTAATTTTCAATACTACTTGAAAATATTGCCATCCGAAAATGCATTTTCTATTTGCTTTTCACCCAATTTTTTTAATGGTAACAATTTCACTGTAAAATTGGAAAACACTTTCAGTTAAGTGGATTAGAATGATACTTAATAGTATAATACTTTAATTCTGACATCTTTAGCGATGATAATATTTAAATACTAGCCGGAACCCATACAACTTTTGCGGATTTTAAATGCCTCTTTTATTTTCTTTCCAATTAAAAAAAGTGTTCACCTAAGGGCGGGACATGTGGTCGATGTTTTGCTTAATTTGCTCCCTCGTGTTTTTTTAGGTTTTTGTCGCTTTGCCGCTTTTCTGATTGTCTAATTCGCTATTATTATGACTTCTTTACTCTAAACTAAATTTAAATCAAAACTTAAGTCATTTAGCTATATTCTTTTTTGATATCTTTTATTAGAAAAATGAATTTTTAGCTAATTAGTGTCTAATCAGTGATACGTGATATAATTTTTGGATTGAAAACCTGAGCTTGGAAACAGAGCTGAACCAAAACCGGTAAAAACTACCACTTTGAGCAAACTGTAACCGGAGCCGAACCGAAGCCACAAAAAAAAATCGTGACTGGAACCGGAAATATATTTGAAATCGTTTTTAATCGCTTTTTTATGGTTCGTAAAGCTTTTTTATAAAACAAACTCTCCTTCAATTTATTTATGAAACGACAGAAACAGAAAACCGAAACGAAAACCGAAACGGAAAATAAAACTGTGCGCAGCTCTGTTAAAAACTTTTATTTTAGAAGGATGAATTTCGTGTTTCATATTTTATTATTTATTTAAACTTAAACTTATCTTAATTATTAGTAGATCCTTTTTTTCATTACTATGTTTAATGTTCTCTGAACTTTTATATTTTAAATTAAATTTTAAAAATATGAATTAAAAAGTTTATGGCGTTGAATTCTTTAAGTTCTGCGTAAATGGTGCGTGTGTAAGAGGTTTTTTTTCTTTATTCTTATTATTCTTATATTGAGTTGTTAGGTCTCACGTATTTTATGCGGTATAAAAACATTAATTCTTTTGGTTCATACAAAGGTCGTAAAGAAGAAAATTATAACAGGACTACAAGATATATATTAGGTAATCTATCTTTTTTGTATTATCATAACCTGAGCAAATGAAATGCGTATATGTAGAACATTAAGGAAAGGATATTGTATATATATCTTTTTATTATGTATTTAACTCTATTTTCACTTTCTTATATTATGTTGGAGTACAATTTGAAGTATAATGCGACTCGTTCAATCTCCAAACTATATCTATTAAAAGTTTTAGGCATGTAACATGAATTGTTTTTAGTAAAATTTGGAACGCAAGGGTTCTTTAGTCGAAAAATGCACTATCTAGATCTGCTCAGAAGGGCAAAACCAAAAGCAAGAAAATAACTCTACATATATTTTATAAAAGCAGTTAAAAATCGTACCACAATATTAGTAGCTTTCCATTTGCACACTGCAAGTTCTTGAATATTAGAGACAACTGCCGGTGAATGGAGCAGACTTTCTACAAATAAAACAAAATACCATGAATTTAAAATTTTTTGACGTTTAGCAATAATTTCTATGGGTATTTTTAAAAGCTTTAGCTTAAGTAGCTACAAATATTTCTATAGTTTTACTTGTATGTACTTAAATGTGGCGAATGGAAATATCCTATTATATAACTTTAATTTTTTTGAAACTTTTTGGACTGTACGTTATTTGTTAGTCATTGATTCCTTTGGCATTTACTACGATACATGAAGAGTCCAAATTGAGAAATCCATGTATACGTTGGTCGATTCTGAATTGGGTTAACTGAATTCACTGAGTTTTTGTGGCTGTATTATGGTTGTCATATCTTCATATCATATGTTCTCGACTTCATTCGGGCTCAATGTGAATTTGATATATTAACCCTCTGTATTCATTTACGTGGCTCCAAATTTTCATCTAATCTCGATTCCTCGATTTTTCACCTTTTCGTGTGTACGTAGTAATAGAAAGCTTTTGAGTTGAATTTGTCATTTCAATGCTACTTGATTTACAGAAATTTCCTTATCTTCTATGGTTCTATGAAAAAATAAAACTAGTAATATTGTGTATAAGAAAATTAGTTGGTTTTCATATCATGTAGATATTTTTTTAATAAGAAGTACAGCAAAAAAAAACTGCAGGAATTATAAACACAAAAGGATGACATCAAAAATGAAATTCTGGATATATAAATAGGGTATATATAGAACAAAACTACAACATCCTGTTAAATATCCTGTTTCTTAATGTACATTCCTTTTTTATTATTATGATTGTATTTGAAAGAATACGAGAATATGTGATCTGGATGAGTAAAAGTGCGATGTGTTATGAATCCTTAAGTACCTGTATCATAAGAAATTCGCTATAATAAGGGATGTACTACTCTTATCTGTAAAAATATAGTGTGTCCCCCTTATTTTAACTAAGGTTATGATATTTAAATGTATTTTATATATGAAATATGTGCGTGCTAATGAATAAATGGATGGCAATATTATATATAGTATTTTTATAAAGGCGGAAGGTTTTCCCTACATCATTGTATACTATTTTACTTTTAACGTCTCTGACCCTTTTTTTTTTCTCCTACCGAAATACATATGTGTATATCTTATTCTTATATTGTAGAAAAAACATAGAATTTTGAATAGTACAATAACAAGAAAAGAAGAAAAATTGAGAAATATAGAAATTTTTTAAAGTCACATTTTTCAATATAATGTTTTCATACACAACGAAGATCTGAAGAAAATGAATGTCTGGATATAATTTCAACCCCTAAAGGTTTTATTGAAACATATATATGTATATTTACTTGGTTTTAAATATACTAACTATAGTACATATTTGTATTATACATATATATATATTATATTAAGTCTCTTGTTATAAGCTTTACTTCTAAGAACTATGTCTAATTACCGGAAGAGATTAACACTTGTATGACTTAAGTATTTTTCTGAGCTTTGTCGTTACGTTTTGACGTTGTCTGGTCTCTTTTGTCTGGATGCAGTTCAATGCCACTAGGCACAAAAGCTATTGACTTATGTTAGGGATCCCTAGAAAATAACTTAACCCTTTAACATTCAAAACCATTATTTATTTAGTATATTATTTCATGTGGTAATGAAAAGGATTTATTTTATTATAACAAATAGTTTCATATTTAATTTATGGATTCAAAGGTGTTCTTTTACATTGTAAAAAGGATATCAAAAACTTCTTTTGCATATATAACTATTTTTAAAGGTATCTTAGTTTTAAATTTCAATATTTAAAAAACCATAAAAAGTATTTAATATTCAACAAAAAATATTTTCGTAATTAAATACAATTCTAACCAATTTTTTATTTTTCTTTGCTCAATAGGAAGGTAAACGAGGATATCTAGAAGGATTAGCTGCACACTATAGTAAACATTTATCAACACCATACGAAGATGTATTAAATGCTATCGAAAAAGTTCGCCAATCGAAATGGACAGAAAGGCATGTAAGAATAGCAGCTGGTTTAACAACAGGACGTCCATATCGTGGAGCCACTAATCAATCATGTCTACCGAATAGTCAAAGTCAACCAATTTATGTACCAGGAAAATATTTGGTGAGAATATACGAAAAAATCCATTTGTTTTTTTTTTTTGTAAATTCACTATTTGGTTACTATATGGTCATTTCGATGGCCATTTTTCCTTCAATATTTCCAAAAAAAATGTATGTGCTTTTTATCTGTTTGTGTTTGCTTAAATTTTTTTTTAATGCTGCATTTGTGGGCGCGCTTACCAACGTTTGGACACAATTTTTTTTTCGCTTTTTATTTACATTGGAACAAATTGGAATTTTCTATGTTTTAAAATTTTTTTTTTTTTTGAAATAAAAGCCATCAAGTTGCCTATCGAATCGTGAAGAAAATGAAATTTATAGTTTTACACAAAATGATTTAGCAGCACGTATGGCACGCAGTGCTATCGATACAAAATCAGCGGTTAATTTAAATGGAATGCAAAATAGTTATCCAACGACAAGATCGAATTTCTTTTATGATTTCGCTTCTACAGGTTTGTTGCTATTATTATTGTTACTATCATTATTATTTTGATTGGTTCTTAATTTATATTAATGCAAATGTTTCATTGAGACTTCTCAGTCTGTGATGTTGCTGGACACAAATTCATTTTCAAAGAATGAATTTTTAAATTAATTAAAAATTGTAATTTTTCAAATAAATTAAATATATAATTATTATTGATAGATTTATATTTCCAATAATTAAAAAAACGAAAAAGACAAGGCAAAACGTGTATACATCACAGACTGTGATTGTCTCTGTTCTAACAAAATTTATTGAGAAACAAAATTGAAATTCATTTCTTGTCTTTTTTTATATATATCTAGAAGGACGAAAAGGAAAGCGTCGAACAATGTTCACTCGTTTCTTGAATGGTCTACGGCATAGCGGTGATGAACTCAATCAGACGGAAGGAATGCAATTAAAAGTAAATGGAGTTCTTGTCTGTTTTAACAACAACACAACAAAAAAAAAAAAGGAAAAACATTCTTCCTTTTTTTTTGTTGCGATACACTGTATACTTTTTCGTTTATATTAAAGAAAGTTTCCTTTTCATTACACTTGTATTTCTCATCGTCATGATTCGCATCCTTAAAATAAGAAAAGTGATTTTCCGTTTTTGTGTTTAACATTATATTTTTTTGTTGTTATTTTCTCTTCAAGAATATTTATAGGAAAACTCGAAAGAAAAACTGTACAGAGTTGTGTTTTTTTTTTGCTTCTTTAAAGGAAACGGCTATACGCTAGATTTTATAGTCCTTGTTTTAAGTGTTGTATATAAATAATTTAACATGAATACTTGTCTTTAATGTAGGTATATACCTTTGTTGCCCTATGCTTGTATACTTATAGAAAATGTTCTTCTTCGTTAGGTCAAAACTTTTGACCCTTTATAGCTTGTGATGTGAAACTATAAAGTTCAAAGAGAAAATGTTAAAAGGATAGTGGCTGAATTAAATCGTTCATTTTGTCGTAAAATTTATACACATTGGTTTTTTTCCCTTGTATTGTTGTACTTATAATAGAATACCTGAAACCAAGTATTTACAGACGACAAAATTTATTATATTTTCTTTTTATACATACTAACCGGGGGTAAATGGATATTTTCTTGATTATTTTCCTTAAGGATGAATCTATTTTTCTGTTTTTCTTTTACTATAAAGAGAATATATTTTTCTATCATCTTGGATATTGTATGTACTGACTTCTATTTGAGTTTACCGTTCGGGATGACATTGTTTCAAGGACAATAAATATTGTATATAGTCAATGATAGTAAATTTATGGCAGTTAAAGTAGATACATCCGTTTTCTATTATTTATTTTTAATAAGAAATATATATAAATTGATTAAAACAATTTCTTTGGAAATTTAATATTTTATAAAATGTTTTTTTTTTTTTTTTGGCCTTCTAGACAAATGACAGAATGAAATCTACAACAAGTAAAAAGGAACCACATCAAAATTTTGAAGAAACTATACATCGTGTAATAAATAAAAAAAAATCCTTTTAAAAAGAAAACAATTTAAGTGTTTAGAAGCAAAGCGGATTATGTCCTAATTTGTCTCACATCAGTGTGCATATAATAGGTGTATTACTAATGTAAATCGGGGTGTATTGTTGTATCGGTTGTATGACTCGGTTTGTTAGTAGAGAAAAATAGCGAATCATAAAACAATGCAACGATACATTACGTTTTACAACTGTAAGGGAATTACCATATCTTTTATACTGCTAACATACCTTGATGGATTGAAGTCGATAGGTTTACAGCCCTTACAATGGCGACGCCTAGTAGCGGATGTGGTTTTCGTGAGTCAAACCCTGAATGGTACTATTGACTTAACTTTTTTGCTGGACAAAATGCATCTTAACATTAATACACAGTCGTTGAGGTCCGTGAAAATATACGAAATCAGTCATTGTAAAACTGGGTGTTTGAGTATTGCTTGAGCAAAATACATTTGAAAGGCCTCCTACAATGATTGTTGCTTGCATTAAGCAATGTGTATAATATATGTTTTGGTAAAATTGTCTAAAGTGATTATATCTGAATAAGTAGCTGGCGCGTAACGATTACTGAAATTGTTACTTGGGTAATAATACAATATCAAATACAGTTAACAAAACTGACAAAGTTCTTCACTATTAAAACTAATTTTAAAGCTGAGGGCATGTTGGACTAAAATAGTTGAGATGCATTTTTATCAATATTTATAGTTATAAGAATGTAATTACTAAAAGATAGATTTCGATATATTTCTTGCAGATAAAATATTCATTTTGTTAGCAACTTATAGTAAAATTGATTATCTGACTCAAAATTTAGAGTTTCAATTACTCAAAATATCGTATTTCGATCTGGTCCATTTTGCTTCTAAAACTCTTAATATCTAGTTTGATATAACTTTTAATATGCCCGTTTTTTTCGTTTATAATTTTCCAGCTAAAAACCCAGAAAGCTGCACGTAAGAAAGATAAAGGAGTTCATGATCGTAAAGAGGTACAATAACTAAAATAAATAAATAAGATGAAATCAATAAAATATGAGTATTTATAAAATAATTCCATTTAATAAAATTTCCAGACACTTTACACAGTATGACAATGTGATTAAAATTATTATGAGAAAAAGATTGAATTCGTTTTTGTAGTAATGTTTTGTTTTATACATCGTAGTGAATATTTGTTAGAAAGAAAATTAGGAATTTTCAATAGTCTATATGCCTGAAAAAAGGTTTTGATTTTAAATCCTTTTTAATTGTATACGATTTACACATTCTCCCGAAATTTATAAATCTACATAAAATATATGCTGGCACTGGTTTAAAAATTGCACACATTTATAATAAAAATACAGGTAATTATGTCAAAGATAACATAATCAACAAGAAGTAGTTTTCAAAATAATTATTTTTATGCTCTATGGTAGGCACAATCACAGGGTGTAACAGTTTTCTTACAACATTTGTAAGGCATAGAAATAGTTATCCGAGAAAGCTTTCAAAGCTTTAGATGTGTAGAGGCTCAAACGTAATATGTATTTATACATAGTAACTCAAAAACGCATTGTCTGATATTATATTTCAGTAAAATCGGCCAGGAGGAAGAAAATTATAAAACGAAAGTTAGGGGGAGCCGAACTTTTGCCGAATTTATTTTCGCTTTTCGGATTTAGTTTGAAAGTTTGAAAAAAAATTTCGACTAAACTAATTACCTTGAATAACTAAAGCGTTCCTATGTAAAATCAGTAAAATCGATGTAAGGATAGCACTAAATGAAATAGTTCTCGAGAATAATTTGGACAGGCCATAAAGTTATATTTAGCTTTCATATCTATTCCAAAGCTGATATTCCGCTTTCGATAAAATTTACAGAATATTTGTATACTGTTAAGACCGAAGTTTTCTGCAAATTAAAGCAAAAAGTACTGGAATATTATTAGTTTTGGATGTTTTTTTTCAATGTTATTTCATTAGACTCTAGATTTGTTAATTACGAATCCTATTTCTACCGTAGAGCATCAAAAAACTGTCTATAAGCCGATTTTAAGTACCATCACATGTAATTATTTCTATATAAATTGATGAGACGTTTGCAGAGCTGCAAAGCGCGCCTCGTTTTTAATAGTATTTGTAAAAAAGTCTGTAAATACATGAAATTTTATATCACACAAAGGCATTTAAACAAATACTATTAATAATGAAGCGCTTGCAGACGTGCCCAAATTGGAAACTCTCATTATTGTATGCTTTTTGGTACCATGTAAAACGATCAAATTGTTTATCAAATTTATGTGTTTGTCAAATTTTTTGATCGTATGCAGGTTTGTTAGACGTGTTTGACAAACAATGTTTGTGTTTGACGTGTTTGATGAAAATTTTGATTGACTGTGTGTTTGACAAACAGGTTTGATAATGTGCGGCGGTGTTTGTTAAACAAGATCTCAGTTGTCGCGTTGAAATTACGGGCAAGTTTGACAAATTTGTTTGATCTTTGGTTTGATCCTTTAATGAAAACCTGAAGTTTGATAAACAAATTTGTCAAACAAATTTGATCGTTTACAGCGTACCTTAAGTCTTTGTATTTTAATGCTGAAATTTGTTACAGATGCACAACGAGAGGACAAAAAAATACGGAGAGCTAATTTGTGAGTTCCCTCTAACTTTAAAAGTAGATATGTATATGAAAATCAATGTTCAATTTATGTTTTGTGTGCATGTTCTAGCTCTGTAATTCTTCGCGAAGAATGATGAAAACTGACTTTTCAGAAAAGCAAAGAAAAAGTTTTACACTTTCCTGAGACTATTTCCATTACCACTGACCGCACAGTGTCTGATGATACTATGGATTGTTGCTATAGCAATGATTTCTTTGAAAACTACTTCATACTAATTCTATGTTCTTTGATATTTTGACAGAAATAGTTTATTATAAGATTAATAAAAAAATTTATTTAGGTTATATTATATAAGCTTTGAAAAACAAAAATTCACGAGAATTAGATTTCCAAACAAATATAATTTTCACCGTCCTTTTATTGTAACAACTTTTGTAATTATCATCTCTGAAATTAATGGGACTACAGTTTTAGATACACAGTCGACATATCCAGAATGCATCTTGCTCTCTGATGACCATTTTTGGGATTATTATTCACAAAGTATTATCATCTAAAATCCAGTTTTATTTTAACAGTTTCATATATTGTTTAGCATCGTATTATAATTGGTTTGGTGTGAATCTAGAAAATTGGATACACTACGTTGGGATACAAAGATAATGGGAAACATAGAAGACTGAATGAATTGTTAATATGTGATACACTTTAATAAAATATAACGATAGTAACGATGTGAATGAGATACAACCAAAAAACGGAAACATATTAAAATTTGTAAACAAACAAATTAACATAAAATGTGGCTTTATTTAAATATTATATAAAATATAAGAATTTACTTTTCATTAAAACAAATATTGTTTAAATAAATGATTAATGTAATTAAAAAGAAATTCTCTTTCAATATAAATTAAAAATATATCAAAAAAATAAAATGAAAAATATATATAAGAACAAAAACAATCATTTTAACAATAATAAATATGTACATTTTTGAATAATGAACATTTTAACACATGGCTTGAAATTATCATATTTTAATCGATTAATTTGTGTTTATTTATTTATTCATTTACTTATTTATTTATTTATTTATTTATTTATTTGTTTATTTATTTATTTATTTATTTATTTATTTATTATATGCAAAATAAATAATTATTGTTTATGAATATTAATGAAATAAATAGGAAAAGAAGGATTATTATAATTAAACAAAATGAAGGAAAATATGAAATTTGTCTTACCAAAAATAAATTACTTAAAAATTACAGCCAATTAAATTGAACATAATTCAGAATAAATATATTTTTAAATCGTATTCGAAATTTTACATCCAAAATTGGTCAGTTTTAGAGAATTCCTTATAACTCAATTAATTTCTTTTACTTTCATCATTATTGTTACCCAAGGTACCGATTGAATGAGAAATCTGAAATGCGTAAAAATGAAACTTTTCTTGGTGATTAAACAAAATTGAATGAAAATTTATTAAATTAGAATTATACAAGCCTTCTTATTTTAAAATAAAATTAAAAAAGTTTACATGATGAAATATAATTTTTACTAATAGTAAAGTAAAATCTACTTTATTGTTATCAGCTGAGTGGAAACAATTATTGTATAACCCCATTGAGAGGGTAAGAAAATCAATTTTGGTGGAGAAAATTTATGTTTTATATTATTTATCTAACAGGCCAATTGACAAGTCCCCGGCCTGACACATAGATGGCGGTACTAGAACTAAATCTATATGATTTTTAGTTAGCCCGAACCTTCAAAAGACGCGTGTTTAAATTTGACAGCTGTCGGATCATTAGTTTGTGAATTATAGCATTTTGAGTGAAGCAACTTTTGTTATTGAAAAGAAAATGGATAACAAAGAATTTCGTGTGTTGATTAAACATTGCTTTATGGCCAAAAAAAATACCGTTGAAACGAAAACTTGGCTTGATAATTATTATCCGGACTCTTCACCTTCGAAATCCACCGTTGGAAAATGGGGTGCCTTTTTAAATCTGGTCGTACAAGCCTTGAAGACGATCCATGTCAAGAACATCCAAAAAGTGTACCAACAACAGAAAAGATACAAAAAATACAGGATATGGTTTCGGAAGACAGACGAGTGGCTGTGGATAAGATAGCTGACACCCTAGGCATCTCATATAGACCAGTACATCACATCTTAGCTGAAGTTTTAGGTTTCAAAAAGCTCTGTGCAAAGTGGCTGCCGCATTTCCGAAAAATGGAACAAAAACACATGCAAATGCGACTTTCTCAAGAAAATTTGGAGCATTTTCGAAAGGATAAAGTGGATTTTGTGCGCGGATTCATCACTATGGATGAGACTTGGGTCCATCACTATGATCCTGAGTCGAAAGCAAAATCAAGAAACCGATAATTCGGCTCCAAAACGGGTTAAGGCCCAAAGATCAGTGAAGAAGGTTATGGCATCAGTTTTTTGGGATGCAAAAGGAATTTTGTTGGTGGATTACCTCCAAACTGATAAAACAATAAACTCAGATTATTATTGAAACCTTTTGGACTAATTGGATGTAAAAATTCGGGAGAAAAGACCTGGCTTAAAGAAGAAAAAGTCATTTTTCACCAAGACAATGCACCGTGTCACAAGTCGATAAAAACGATGGCAAAAATCTATGAATTGGGCTTCGAATTGCTTCCCCATCCACCGTATTCTCCAGATCTGGCCCCCAGCGACTATTTCCTGTTCTCAGATCTCAAAAGAATGCTTGCTGGGAAGAAATTTTCGTCGAATGAAGAGGTGATCGCCGAAACTGAGGCCTATTTGGAAGCAAAGGACAAATCGTACTACAAAAATGGTATCGAAAAGTTGGAGGGTCGCTATAATCAGTGTATCACCCTTGAAGGGAATAATGTTGAATAAAAAAAACGAATTTTGCCAAAAAAATGTGTTTTACTATGGTAGGCCGGGGACTTTTCAATTGACCTGTTAGAGATCTTTCTTTAGAGCTGTCTAAGCTGGTGATATCCTAAAAATTCTAAATTTTGTCCGAAATAATGGAAACAAAACTTTTCTTGTTATTTATAATAATAGTGAGGTAATGTCGTAGGGAATTTTTGAAATTATCAAAGATAAGGAAACGGTGATGAGTTAAAAAAGAATTTCACATCTTTATGTAAAATAGAAACATCCCTTTTCAATATTATTGACAAACGATTAGTCCGATCGAAAAAATCTCACGTTAATATACATGGAATCTTATTAGGAATGTGTATGCAAAATTTCAAATCATTTGTTTAAACAGCGTTTTAAGAATAAGGAGTTTTGACTTAAAATCCCGCACTTATAATAATCGTCAAACTTCTATAACTTTTCTAATTTCTGTATCCACTTTTCAATTATTTGAACTCAATATTTTTTATCCAAACGGATAATTTTAAAAACTATTCCAATTATTGAGATTTACAGGACTTTTCTCTATTTTTTTTGCCAAAAAGCAAAAGCATCAAAGTAGATATTGAATTGTATGGAACCCGCTTTTCAACACGCCTTTTTCTTTAAAAAAGTGTGAGAATTTCCAACACGTTTTAAAATGTTATCGAAAAAGCATAAGTTTTTATAAAAAATTACAGAAAAGAAATTATTAATATAAATTCATATAAAATTTTCACAAAAAATTATTTTTTAATTTTCTACAATTTAAAAAAAAAGAAACCGAAATTTAAAATTTCCAAGAACCAAAAATAAATATATAATAATTATTAATAAATATTAAAATCGTTTTTGTAGTTGAATTAATATATGATCTTTTAAATAAATAAAATTATAAAATTATTATAAAAAAAATCGTTAATTTTAAATGTTAAAATTAAAGAAAAATATCAAAATATAGTCGAATAAAATTTTTAAGTATAATAAATTCGAGTTTTCTTTTCTTTATAACTATTTCATTTAGCAATAAATTAGGATTAAAGTACTTGCTCCCGGCACTATCACATTAAAATTATTGGTTAAAACACAGAAAAGGGTAAAACAAAGACATAAAACCTAAAACGAGGAAAATTTCATGAATTTCCAGGAACCTGGAGAAAGTTAATTTCAGTTCAGAACTGAGTTATAAAAATTTAGAAAACATAAAACAAAACGAGAATATTTCTAACCTCTATAAGTTCCAGGAGACACTTTAGAGAAAATTTTTAATTTGTGAATGTCTTCCGAAGGTAATAATATGGACAAAGAAAAATAAATACATGAAGAACCGAGCCTGGATTTGATACAGGGTCTCATCAGCTTCTAGAAACGAGGTCTTTACCGACTTGACCATTCAACACTGTGTTTATCAATCTGTTCATTTACGTTTTCTAACTAAACATTATTCAAACAATACAACTGTTTTTCGAAATATAACAATTTATTCTATAACCTTTCAATTGCTATGCCAACATTTGTATTAACAACTATTATGAAACTAATATAATACTCCTACAATAATAAATCTAACGAGTTTTCATTTAGGATCTGTACTGAGGATAGATAATACTGCTCTACCCAGAATGCCCAATGTATGACTCGAAAATATCTTTTATCAAGAGATTTGCGTGAGATTCAGGCTTATTGTGTCTGTTGGTTCTAAGGTTTATCAGATATGTCAGATTACTGGTGATTTTAGAATCTGGAATACCACTTCGTATTAGGTTTACGATACTTCGATAGGCAGTGACGTAGTATTTTACGTTGTAGTTGAGTTGTAGTTCATTTACAATATTTGGTGTAATGTACTAGCAACTCGCAAAGAAATAAGATGGAATAGGTATAAATAGGACCTTGTATGGAGATAAGCAATTTGGTTTTGGTTTCCGAAGAGGTAGAGTTTTTTTTTCTAAACAAAATATCAAATTAAAAAATTTCCAATTTCCCTTAATTTCAAATATACACTCTAATTATTGAAACCTTCTAGATAAAATTAGATCATGAAAGTATCCTTTTTATATGTAAAATTTGTTTCCTTTTTTTTGGATACATAATCAAACGCAAGTTTCCCTTGTTATAAAATTGTTTTATATTTTTCGAAGAAACGATGACGGAAATGCTTAAGTAAATTCGGAAAAAAACAGAAAAAATATATACAAAAGGATATTCAACGCTGTAAATATATGTATTTATAAAAGAAAAAGCATTTCCCTGCAAGTCAAGAAATAAATCTCTTATTCGGAAAACGGAAATGCCTTGGGATATATTTCAATTAAGTTGGGAGTTTTTTTTTGTGTATGATCAAAGGACCAAAGAATTTTTCAAGCATATCTAAACTAGGTAATTGTACATTTATATATGTATATTATAGTATCATCTTATTGATGAACGCTGTCTAGACATAAAAGTATATAATATCTTACAGATGAAGTTGTTTCTATGAAAAATATGAATTTAGATTAGTGAATAAAATGAACATTACCAAACCATATCTAATATTTTGAATGCATTAAATTGCATAGGGGTTGAATTTCTATAAAGAAGTAATATTATTTTAATTGATCCCTATTTTGCCATAAATTGAAAGGCATTCGTCTTATACAAGCATTAATTATTTTGACAAAGGTAAATAAATGATTCGAAAGTTTTCAATTTACATGCACTCGTGTTAAAAAGAGTTAATTTTTTTTTGTTTTTAGATGGAAATAAATTAAACTTTTAGAAGCATCGCTAAAAATCTTAAAATGTAACCAAATTTCTTTATCTATATGAAAATGAGTGTGGTATTGAAAATTAACATTAATTATCATTTCAAAAAAATGTTAAACAATTAGTCTTAGCCTTAAATTAGGCAATTAATAATTTCTTGCTGAATATTTATACGGTATATTTTTCAAAAGTTTTTTTTTTCTGAAACATGGGTTTTAATATATTCTGGAATTCACAACAAGCAATTATTTCATATTTGTTTGACATTCATGACACTTCTCAAAAGATCTAAAACGCTTCCATGGCGTATAAAAGTAAGTTGAAAGCGAAGAAAAAAAAGAAAGTTCACATCGAACTTCAAAAGTGATTGGATCAAAGAGATTTTAATAGTAATTGAAGTGTGTTTCCATTAAGTAAGAGAAAAGCGATGAACAGTTTTAGGTATGAATCCGAAAAGAAAACTTTAAATAGTAAAGCCTAGTTCAGAAAAGTAACTTTTGAAGATATTATTCTAAACAGTGATTTTATTAGTAATTATTAGCTAACAAATATTTTCAGGAGTAATTGTAATTGCAGTATAAAACAAAAATGTAAATACTATATTTATAACATAGAAACAGAGTATAACGTAACAAGACTTTTTATCTTATTAAAAAATTCTTCATATGTCCTCCTGTTTATTAAAAAATGAAACTTGAAAAATTATGTACAAGAAAGTTGATTAAGTTTGAAAACAAATAATTATGTTCACCATTTTTTTAACATTACTTATAAATAATTTATTCGTCATTGATTTATAAGATTTTAACATGCAAATTACATTCGTCGTCAAAAAGCTTATCCTTAATAAAAAAAAGGAAGATAATTATCACAAGATTCTTTATAAAGAATAAGAAAATTCTGTTGGAAAAATATTTGACCATTAACTTTTCCATTCACAAGATTTTCTTGTAAACGCAAAAGAAATTTTAGTTTTAATTGGCATCACAGAATTCTAATTGAGTCCATTTAATTGATCATAATTCTGAGGTTTTTAAATCGAAATCGGATAAAGTTTTCTCGGCGCATCAAAAATACATGGGAATAATTTCTTTTGAATGCTTGAATAATAATTTTGAAAGCTTTTAAATTTTAGTTTGTAAATTTTTAAGAAAACTTTTTCACTTTTTTTTTTGTTTTTTAATAAAGAATATTAATTAAAATTTTTCTTTCGTAATTTATTACTCACAAAGATTATAAAACCAAAAAAAAAGAATATGAAAAATAACAGGAAAATCCTAGAACGTTTTTCGTTTTACAACTAATTTAAAATAAATTATTTCCTTTTCTTTTTTTATTCAAATAGCTTAATTAAAAGTCATAAAATTAGATGTTATAGTCGAGCGTCCGGTTCTTAAAAAAAAAAAACAAAAAGAAAATCATGGTAATTTTTTTAATGTTGAAAAAAATAATCTAAACTTTTTATATCCTGTGGTATTATGTACCAAGCTTTCACGTTTGTATGAACGAAAAGTATCAAGAACAATAAAATGTTTTGACCGATTTGCTTAAAATTAGGATATACGGTTTGGTATATAACAAACTAGTAAAAATTTCTGCTAATATTTATGAGTACCTTCAAATATCTTAATTTAATAAATGAAAGAAAATGAATTGCGTCTATAGTATCGACTAGGGCATGGTTGATTAATTGATTTTCGAGGTTAGTGAATAATTGAATAATTGATGGTCTTTACCAATTAATTCAGTTCCTATTATAATAGCCAGAAGTCATCATTTTTAAGCAAAAATTACTGCTTACAAAGAGAAGTAAATTATTATATGAAAGAAAAAGAAAAAGCATAATAAAAGCAAAAGAGGAAATATTCTCTTGAAAATATATATAATTCTTCCGAAATTTTATAAGAGTATCATGCGTTACATAGATTTTTGCTCGTACTCTTTTGCAATATGTTTTCTTTGTATTTATTTATTATATAATTTTATTATTTTTTTGGTAGCTTTCCACACTTTTCCATTTCTCTTCTTCCTCTTCCCAAATTTATTTTGTTTTGTTTCTCTTAAATGAAACAATTAATCAGTTTTCGGTTGAATAATCAAAATGTTGGAATAATTCTGTGTACTTAATTAATCAATTATTTAAATCGTGCCCTAGTGTCGACCCATTAGAAAGCAAAAATATTCCATAGTTGTCCACGAAATTGTTAAATAGTAAATATTGATATATGATTTAAGAGAAATATATGTATTTTAAGCTGATATGTTTGTTGCTCTAAATTTTCTTTGATAACCCACTGATTAGAATAATTGAAATATATATTCTAAACTAGTATGTGGAGTATGGAGTATGCTTGAGTATAGTTGAAAAACGTTAAATGGATGTATTTTTTAATGTCTCCTTCAAGAGAAAATTACTTAACAGAAATGTATAACGATGTTACTACCTGCTGTAAACCGATTTTAGCTTTTTTTTATGTTTATATGTTATATTAGGCACAATAAATTGACTTTGCTTTCCATCCATAATCGAGGTTTGCCTTCAATTCGTCTGGGAAATAAAAGTTTTTATATCTTTTGTGAACCCCATTTTTATTGGAGTTTTGTTCATTTTAAAATTATGATATATAGAAACAAAAATAATGATATAGGAAAATGTTTGAAAAGCAAAAAAAAAAAAAAAGAAAAATTTTCTCCATTCCATCATCCCACCAAATCTCTCGGGCCTTTTAAAGATTGATGTATTTTAAACGTAACCCAATATGGAATGTATCTGAAGTTATCGATTTTAATTTCTTGAATTATGAAAATTAAAATTAATAAAATGAAATCTTAACTTCCATGTTTTAAGAATTTGAAATATGTTTGAATTTAAACTTTTAAAAACAATTAAATCATAATTTATTATTCCATCATATGGTTGGTGAGTATTAATTTTTTCCTTTTTTTTTACAATTCGTTAAACATAAGTTTTGTAATATCCGTGAAAATGCTTTTAGTTGGTTCACCTGTATTCATAAAGCTTTTAACAAAACAGTTTTATTTTTTATTTAAATAATGGAGACAAGCGGAATAAAAATAGAAAAAAATTTATTAAATAAAACCAAATAAAAATTCAACAATAAATTAAAGTGAGTGCGTTTTTATATGAATTTAAACCCAAAAAAAAAAAAACCAGGACATGGAATTAGAGTCGAGAAAAATGTATGCAATTTACCGAAAAAAAAAATACGCGAAAAACAAAATACTGTTGTACCTAAGGACGAAAAGGTTTCAACTACAACAATTCATGTATTTTTGTTTTGTTTTTGTTTAAGATATAAAACGTTCTATAAAGTGCATCAACTTTTGCATACAAATACGGTGGTATACTATATACATGAGTGGACAATAAAGTACCGGAACTTAAGAAATATCTGAAACTACATACAGAAAAATCACAAAGCTTTTGCCTAGTTCTGGCAACTGAATTTTTTGTTGTGACACATGACTTTTTTAGAGGAATAACTGAATTTTAGTTGTGAGAACTGAAAACTCAGTTGTGACAATTTAGTTGTGAAATTTTGACAACTGAGTTTCCAGTTCTCACAACTAAAATTCAGTTATCAGAACTATCCGAAAAGTTTGTGATTTTTCTGTGTGTAAGGCATGGAATGCGCCATCTTAAACCTTGGAGATTTTTCAACGAAATCTGACAATTTTAATGTTGTTGTTTATCAATTAAAAAATTTGCATGTTTAAATACATTTTCTTTTTTATAAATCTTACGCAAAACCTACCAGAATAGTCACAGAACCGTAAAAAAATGATGCAAAAGCTTATTGTGATTATTGTTTATCAAAGTCGAAATTTTTTGAACGGTTTAAATCAGTTTTGGAATGAAATGGAACGCCCGAAGACGACGAACGTGCAGAAAGACCATTAATAAGTCGAACAATAGGGAAGATTGTAAAATTGGTCTTCTTTGATAGTCTTCTGGCTTTTGCATCCCAAAAATCGTTTATAGAATTTAAAAGCCTTTGACTTTGATATTGAATAAATTCCGGAACTTTATTGTAAATCCTTGTACTATTTCTGGGAAATCTGCAAAATCCTTTTACATGAAAGGTGGCAATTCATTTTCATTTTATTTCTTTTTTTTTTAGATTTATATAAAACCCAGGATCCGTAGCTTATGCGGTTTTGAAAATTCGGTTGAAAATATTTTATAGTACCGTACACGAGGTTTTGTTGTGTTACACTAGTACTAAAGAAATTGCAAGACCGAATAATCCTTGATTCGAATTATGTTGAATAATGAAATAGTTGCTTGAGAAAAAAAAAAAACATTAAATAAATGAAATGAAAATTTCCTTATACAGTCAGTACCTATAAATATTTCTATGATAAACCAAGTTTTAGTTGAGCTTTTTGTGATTTATTGTTTGCGCAATAAAATGAAATTACATATTATTTGAGATTTTAGAGTACTATGGAGCTTGTCTAAAGAAACTAAATTGTTGGACACTAAATTAATTAGTTGAGAATTTAACGTTTACAAGAAAACATTACCATAATATTTACAAGTACTATCAATAATTGTTTGGACCAATTTTGAAAGTACATTCTTTTAGAAGGGATCTTAATTTTCCTTGAATCCTTATGAAAATATCTTCACTGCGAATTGCATATACTAATATACTGTGATGTGCTACCCGTTTGGTTCGATGTTATAAAAATGATAACACTTTTTATTTATGTGAATTTAGTGTATAAAGTTTATTCATAATTAATTCTGCGTTACAATTAGTCTTAAAAAAATTTGTTTATCAATAATTTAATTATTACAAATTATTTATCACAGTTTATAAAAATACACAATCACTATTTCAATAATTGATCACAACTTCACTTTTGTATTCAAAGTCACTCTCCTAATCGCTTCCCACAAATAATCACGTTTCAAATCTCTGTTTTTATACAATCTCGGACGAAGCTTAGACTTCAACTGTTCGATTAAAACTGATTTTATTGCACCATTTTTCTTCCGTATTTATAGTAAAAATGGCTCATCTTGCACCTGCTAGAAACTTCTCGTTTGAACGTTGTTCTAAACCCGAGAAATTTTCAGCATGTAAACGTGTTTTCTATTATTTGACAAGAAGGTTATTCTTGACGTTTCTAAAAGTTATAATTTGTTTGTGATTTGGTGTATTCTAGAAATATCCTGATTTCTTTCTTTATTTAATAAAGGAATCAGAATATTTCCAGCAATTTCTAGTGCTGTGTAGTGCAATACTAATCTGGTCAGACATATATTTGTAAACTATAGAATACTAATACGTCATTGTTATCTCCTTACAATAACAAACTAAAATTGATTGGTTTTATGTAATTGTTGTATGCTTCCTGTATGGAACCACTAACCACTAATTTGTTTCTGATGGCACTAAATGTTTTATAAATTTCTGGGGAAACCTGATCATACAATTATTATTATATTTGTTGAGTCAATTGTGTTAGATTAATTCCAATGAAAAATTTTATACAATATTTTAAAAATGTTGATTCAATTTTCAAATCAATTTCCTTGTAAAATGCATATGACATTTTTCTATTGTTAAAAAATTCATTGGAAAATTTTCCATTTATCTTTGCCAAAAAGAAAAGCTGAAAAAACAATAATCAAGAAAAGAAGAGAAAAAAAGTAACAGTTTTCACTTCACATCTTGAACGATGGATTTTCTCTAGCTTTAGGATTATTTCTAGTACTATAGAACTTGATCAGGTTTGGCTGATTCTTTACTTCAATAATATAAAATGAAGTTGTTATGTGTTTTTTTTTTTTTTGTTTTCTATTTTCTCTCTATAGATATTGATACCATCCATTGGAATTTTCGTTGTTGGTTTTAGCCATTTTATATATGTGATACTATGGATGTATATGGTATTTTCATTTTAAGGTGGTTATAATAAATTCATCCATATGTATCGATTGACTAATGGGATTTGAAGAGCGTAAAATTGGTTCGATGTGAAACATAAAATATTTATTTAATCCTTTGGTCGAAAATCGTGATATAGTAGAAAAGATGATATACAAGTATATACTGTACGATATATTTGAATTTTGTAATATAATATATGATTGGAAAATATTCTCTGGTCGATCTTTTCTATATACATACACATAGATATATATTTGAGTGATGAATGATTATGAGAAAATTTGATTTATGTTCACACTATCAGTAAACAAACAAAAAGGACGAATATTTTACTTGCATTTAATGTGGTGGAAATTTTTCAAGAATATCTCAAATTATGAAATATTTTTGCTATGTTTTTTTGGGTATTTCTACCGGCCACTATTTCACTTTATCAACAAAACGATTTTTTTAATATATCTTCTTATAACTTTAAATTTCGAATGTTGGTAGTAATGAAATTATTTTATGGAACATACATCCAACTTCAGTCATTTCTTTCGAAGTTAGAGAAGATTTAAAATTCTTTTTTTTTTTTAGACAAATAGTGAAATTGAAACAAGTAATATTGTATTTTGCCAGACGGATATTTGAAATATTGTTTTAAGCAAATAAAACAAAAAGAAATATAAATGATAGAAAAAAACTGGACAAAATCAGGTAAGATTCAAAATTTTCTGAAAATTTCAAAACGGCAATAATAGAACAAAATCTTTGATTTGTGCTATCTACCATCTAGATTCTAGAAGATATTATTAAGTAACCGCCGTTAAATAAGACAGCGATTTTATACATTCCTTTAGTTTCCCCAAAAACACACAGCTTATGTGAACTTTCAGGTGAAATTCTTAAATAGCTAGTGTGTAGCAAAAACCGACACGAACATAAAATTCTAAAACTAAAACAATTTGTTTAATAAAACGAGTTTTGTAAAAAATAAATTTCTAAATGTATTTGAACATACTTGTATTTGAAATATAAAATCTTAAAAGATTTACTTACATTTTTAGTGTAAAATTAGATTGGCATAAGATTCCTTTAGTATTTGTATACTACAAAAATATAAACATTATAATGGGTAGCCAAAAAATTACTTTGCAGCTTATATTGGTCATAATTTTGATTTCATTTGATCTTGACAGTTTATATTTAACAGTTCAGATTAGTGTAAATTTGCCAAATTTATTATGGATTTACTATCCTACAGGAATACTAAGCTATCGTGAAAATATTTTATAATCATTGATTACTGTTCCAGACATTTTCCATTGGAGATATTTCATTATTATTTTATCAAACAAGTAAAAAGCCATATTCGATCAGTGATTGTTAAAATTTCGCCAGAAATTTGTGTAAATATTTTAATATAACTATTTCTAAAATAGCTTACATTTGTGTGGTAGCGATAAGTTATTTGAAATGAAAGTTTTCAAGTAAATTTTTGTCCATCCTGTATAACAAAAATATAAAGAAACATGAAAATCGGTTCTAAGAAACTTCGTTACTAATAGTTTTGCTTACTTTTAGAATATTTTGAAACATAAATATAAACTCATAAAATCAGTTGCCATTAATTTTCATTAGTGTAACGAAGCGTATCCTTAGTACATGCTAACTAACTAAACTTTTGCTGTATATGAAAAAGTGGAGGTTTTCAAAATTAAGTCTTATATATTTATACAATTTTAACTACCCTACCGTATAGATTCATACAGTTTTATGAAATTGTAAATGCACCTTACTATTTTCTGACAATATTTTTTGTTCAGATATAAAGAAAATCTTCTTCAAAAAGTCCTTGGTTGTTCAGTTCTTTGTGATTGTATATACATTGAAAGTCTTTTGTTTGTTCTTATAAAATCAAGACTATATGACATTTAATTGTATTAGAACTATATGTACAGACAGTTCCATATTTATGTTTGTTGAATACTATTTTATAAAACTTTCTTAATTACTTGAATTTTACTAACGAAAATGATATTGGCTTTATTGTTGCCTTCATATAACGTTGTGTAAATATCAATGAGCTTAGATAGTGTCACAAATTTTTCAAAGTGCATTTTATTAGAACTCATTTTGAAAGACTTTAATATAGTTTGGTTTTTCCTACACAATGAAAATTGACATAACTTAAAGCTTTTATATTATATTGTTAATAATTTAGGGGAATTTTTATCCATATATTATTTTCTATGAAAAATGTTTTTAAAATTGCTTTTGGCATTATTCCAAAAAGTATATAAAAGGATTGCTGATCAAGAACTATATATGAACATGAACACTCTCTAAACAATAATATATAGCGCCTTTATAAAACTGATAAACTCTTTTTGGCATTAAATTCAATATAAAGTGGGTTTTTTTTTTAAATATACCAATTTAAAAAATATATTTTGATTATTCAATGAAAAATCACGAAAAGGGATATCTTTTTTGTAGTCTAAATATGCCTGTTTTTACAAAAGGATGCATATTTTATATCAAATTATTATACTTTGAATATTTTAGAAAATAGTTTTAATTAAATGAAATATTGTTTTTTAATTAATATCGACTATTATGCTATTAGCTATAAGAAAGCTTGCATGATTTGTACATTGTAGTGATAGTGGAATGGAGGTCTAATGCATCAATGGCTACGTTTACATCGAGACTTAAAAAGAGACTTAAGTGCCTAGGTCGACCTAAATATGACGGTGTAAACACGCCCAAAGTAACTTAGGTTAGGTCACTTAAATTGCAGACTTACCTTAAATTTAAATCGACTTAAGAACTTTTGACAGATAACATCTGATATCTTGATATCCAAGTTCTATAAATGTTCACATATGACGTTGTTTTAGACTTAGGTCTAGTACGGTGTAAACATGTCTGACCCAAACCTAACTTTTAGTTAGGTGACCTAAAAATTTGTCGGTGTAAACGTAGCCATTGTCTACGTTGTTTCAGTGTAATGTCCCGATTATCAGGTTTTACTGTATTTTTAAAGTGTTTCATTTTTGCAGTAATTTTAAAGATATTTTTATTTGGAATTTAAATTTGAAGACAATTTATACTACAAATATTTGTGACTTAAATTTAATACGAAAATCTACAAGAATCATGCCAGTATATATCGATTTCCAGGAGTTCTTTTACATAACACCTTATTTAATTTATAATTTAAGTTTAACTCAACTCACTGAAGTATATAAAACTCAATTATTTATTTTCATGAAGATAATGAAGAATATTTATTCAGAACCAGAAATGAAGGGGGTCTTTCCCAACAATATCAAAATGTATATAGACATATACATAGCTAATCCTATGCTCTCCATCACAGTGAATTGAGAATTTTTCGGGAAAAAATTAGGGAACTCACAATTTTCTAATGCATAGTTTATAAAATTGGAAAATTCTTTACAATCAACAAAAGAAAAAATTCCGGGAGTCTTTTAAATCAATTTGTCAAATATATTTCACTGGTGAAATAAAAGACGGAAATTTTAATATGACTACGTACTTGAATCTATATACTTATATTTTATCCTGAAAATGAATTATTAGAAAAAGGATCACTAAGGGAGTTCTGTTGATTGACAAATGTATATTACACTCTAACCATATGTATGAAAGGAAAATATTATTAAATCATAATTTATAGACTTATCAATCATTCCGTCAGATTTCTAAACAACTTAATTTTTAAGACCGCTTAATATTGATTGTATATAAGAAGTCAACCGAAAAGAAAAAGGGTTTAAAAATAATCAAAAATCAATATAAATAAAGCTAAAGAACCTAACTAAAGTTTAGTAACACTTTTGTGTGTTTTTGTGTTTTTCCTTTTTTTTTTGTAGACATTTAATTAATTAAAATGAGATGAATTGGTTTCGTTGTTATTTTGAGAACTTCATGAAATATTAGGCATTTACCTCAAATATTTTACAGTACAGGAGGTATATGAGTTCATCTCACTCCTTTTTTTTTTTAGTATATAGTATTTAAATGAAATCATCAACATTCGTCATAAAGAAAATTCACAAATACAATTTACTTATAGTACATGTTAACTCTTAAATATTATACAAAACATGTTTTTTTATATTTATATTTAGATTTTGTTTAAATCGTAAATTGTCTTCGCTTTAGTAAGATGACTAAAGCTTATTTTACTATAATACCGAACTGACTTCAAGCGCCATGATTTATGGATTCTAGTAAGTAATCTTTTGCGTCAGTTTTTCCCATCAATTTAACCACATTCTGTCGTGGTCCTTACATTAAAGATTGACGAAAAAATTGTACATAAATATATATATAAATCGTTTTGTATATAATATATTCCAAAATAAATATATATATATTTTCATATAGATACCCATTTTCATCGCATCCGTTCAATGAAGATGGAAGTAAACCATATATAAAAGATTTTCAGTCAATTTTCTTTGAAAGAAAATTCCAAATGAATTGGCAAAAAAAGAAGAAGAATATTTCCCTCATTTTAAATGTCAACTATATATAGGGAAAAGAAAATATTGAATGGTAAATTTTAATATAGAAATTGTAGAAGAAATCCTGAAGGAAAATTGTAAGAATTTTCTGGAAATGTTTTTTTTATTTTTAAAATATTTTAAACGAAATTAGTTTTCCTTTTCTTTTTGTTAGGAAATCTAGTGAAGAAGAATAATGTTCAGTAGTTTTCTTCTTATTAAACAGAAATGTTAGTTTTTCATCGTATTTTCATCTCGAAAAAATTTTTTTTTGTTAGAAAATTTCATCATGAAAATTAGATAGTGTAGTGTTGTAGAAAAAGGGTTTACCCACATAGACTAAAAACATATTTGAAATTTATGAACATCTTTATGATATAATAAACCCCATAAAAGAACCAACTGTGTTTCCACATTTAACTGCCACATGGAAGAACTTCTTAATTAGATTTGTTGTTTGTTTTTTTTTGTTTGTGTTTTTAGATAGAAAGATATATAATAAGGTGTTTCCTAGCAAATCAAGAAATTAAGTAAATGAAAGTAAGAAAGTGTAAAAAAATATATTAATAAATTACTTGTCAGAATTGAGATAATGAAATTGTTTTAATTGAAACAAGAACACCAAAAGTATTCCAGAAATTGGAAGAATTTCATAAAATCATACAAAAAATTACGGCAAGAAAAGGATGTCTTTATTTCCGACTTTAAATTGGTTTCTTTCTACTCGGTTTAAAGTAATTGAATTATATATTATAGAATATTTGTTGGAAAATAAATTGAATCTTTTAAAGCTTAATACACACGAACAGCTTTTACTCTAAAAGTCATTAAAAGAGGAATACAAATTAAACAATCAACACGTCAAAAACTAAGTTAAATTTTTATTGAAATATCTAACTCTTAAAGCTAATTGTTAGGAAATGGCAAATAATAATAATAATCTACAATCCAAATTCTGTTTGTTTGTTTGCAGATATCGATTCACATCGTACGATTTCGACAATGATCGTATCATTTGATTAAAAGTACAAATTTGTGAATATATTTTCGCATTCTCAGTTTTCATGTGAATAGGAATATGCATTTCTTGCGCTGTGTAAGATTTGCGGCAAGTAAATAAATTCGGTTGAATATAAAGAAAATAAAGAAAATATTATTGAAGAAAAAACACAAAACAATAAGCCATTTCAAAATTTTAAAATATTGTATTTTGAATACTGAATAAATTAATAAAAATCATTCATAAAGTAGGTCTCATATTGATCAGTCATGACTGGTCATGATTGTCATAATTGGTCTCGAAAATTTTGAATAGTTTTTGAGTTTGTCTGACAAACCATCAGTTTTTACATTCACACTTCTCTTAGTTGCTCAAAAGCTGATAGAAAACATCAATGTTAGTACTACTTAATATAATGAATTCTGTTTATGCCCTATGGTAGGTACTACCAGAGTTAGTTTTGTCACTCCATTTGTAACACATCGAAATAATCGTCGTAGAAAGGTGTCAAGGGTATGGTTGTGTAGGGAATCAAAAGTTATATCGATTTATACAAGATAAGTCAAAACGCGTTATCCGATTTTGTTGAAAGTTAGAATATAAGTTGGTTATTCTTTAACTGGATTTGGTCTTGCATTTCAGCAAAATTGACATGGCGAGAGGGAAGTTATTAAGCAAAAACCAGGGTGACCAGAAAGTTCTGTCGTTTTTTTATACGGTTTTTCGGATTTTATTCGACAATTTGTCAATCGATTTTGTTTGGCTAACTACATAAACATACATGTTAAATTTGAGCAAAATCGGTCAAAGGATAGTGAAGAAAGAAAAAATCCTTAGAGAAAATAAGTCTGTTCATAAATCGGCTATAGGCCGATTTTAAGTTACTATATATTTTCACATTAAGTCTAACTTTTAATCACCAAGTGGCATGTAGGGTCCGGGGATCCCGAGCAAAATATTATTCCAAAATTTAAGTTCAACTTGGATTATTAGTTTCCAAGTTTTTGACTTCTTTATCAGCAAGCACAAGGTGAAAAGCTCTTATATAACTATTAGCTTCCTCTTTTAACTGGCTTTTGACCGTGAATTTCATGGTAAATTGTATTTTAATTGTGTTTGTGTTGGTTAATGGGTGAGGATATTGATTATGTAGAGACAACTAGGAGAAAACATGCAAGCCCAATTTTAAATCCATAATCCAGATTTTCGAAAAAAAAGCTTATGAAATCCAGTTCGGTTTCGGTTCCGTCCGTTTCAATACCGTCTTGATTTGGTTTCGGTTCCATTTTGGTTCCATTTTAGTTCCGGTTCAAATACAATTCGCTGCTGATTTGGTTATAGTTCAACTGACAACTGAACCCTCAACAATTGAGTGGTTTAACAGCACTGGATATATCCAGAAAAAGTGAAGCCATAAAATTTTGAAAGGAACAAAAATGCGACATGTCCCAAAAAAGCAGTACAAAAAAAAAAATTCACTATTATTAATGAATATTATGAAATATAGGTGTAGCAGCCAAAAAATAACACTATTCCGAAAATAACAATTTATATAAACGTAGTAATTATTTCTTTGTGTGTAGTTTTAGGAAAAATACAAAAGAAAGTTCTAGTATTTTATTATTTTCGCTCGATCTTGATGTACTTAAAACGCTATAACTTTGACAATTTTTACAATTTTGACTTCTAGAGTATCTGAGATTTTTCTTAACATTGTAACAAACATTAGCAAAAGATATATGGTTTTTAAATCGTTTTAGGGCGGTCTAAGCCTTTATTTAAACTGCATGATCAGCAATATCTGATTACATAATATTTCCGGATAATTGTTTCTATCAGAACAGAACTTGTATAAAATTTCAAACTATTTTTATATAAACAAAGATTCTTCAAAGTTTAAACACTGCTTAATATCAATTTCAACTTCTTCTATCTTTTCTTTAATTTAATTTGAAGTCATTTTAAACGAATGTTAAAAATGTTTTTCCAAAAAGAAAAACAACACTGTTGCATAAGCCTTCAGGATATCACATACATTTTAAAAGATTTTCAAGTTCTTCAAATCTAAACGAGAATTTTCCTTTTAAAATCAAGAACCATAGAATTGATTCTATTATATTATATGAACAAAAATGTGGATATTTGAACTTTTTTACTTTGTTGCTATTTTTTTTAATGGTCGAAATTTGTCCAAATTTTCTTCTTTTTTTTTGGACATGAACATATAATATTATCCCAGAACAAATGAAAACATTGGATTGTGGCTATTTTTATTGCTTTTCGCAATTTTTCCGAAACATTAATTTGAATCTGTTTCATGTTTTATCACAGCCATTAATTTTTTTCTTTTCTTTTTAGTTTTATTTATTTTTTATTAGTGATATTTTGCAATTTTTTTGACCATTTTTCTGGTATTTAAAATGTCGAAAATCGGTGATAACAATTAATTTTCATGGATTTTTATTATTCCCATTTATTTCTGTACAAATGTTTATAGTTTTAAAACCCGAAAATCGATTTATAAAAGATTGTTTTTCATAAGAAGATATATTTTAGCACGGAAGTGTAATTTATTCACTTAAATTCCATACTAAATTATTAACATTTCCGTTTATTTTTAATTTCTTTCAATTAGATTATTGTTATTTTATTTCATTCAGCTGTACTACGGTACATATCAAAGATGATCTCAAAATATTAACATAGTACCTACTGATCTTTGTATAAGATTTTCTTCTTATGATTTCAATGAGAGAGTACTCTTTTGATTAGCTTTGTTTCGTTTAAAGCAAGGGTGTCCAACCTTTTTGTTTCCCTGGGCCGCATTAGAAGAAGACATGGTGTTTTGGGCCACACTATGTATGAATCCATATCATAAAATAAATGTGATACCTGGCATTGAAGTTGAGAAACTAAACCGTCAATATCTGGTTCGATTGACGTGGATGCAATTCTCAGGCAGTTCTCAAGGTGTTCATCCAACATGTTGGTACTAATTTTACACTACAATATGTTTCATTCTTTACTTAAGCCAGCAGGTGACAAGCAACAGAAGAGTGTAGCTGAGCGAGCTACGCAAACAGAAAGAGAATTTACTACATAATGAAAGAGCTTTCTGTTCTGGTCCCGTTTTTGTTGTTTGTCACCTGGCAGCAAACATACAAATCATTCCCCAGAAAAATGGACATGGTTCAGTAACTTTGAATATTTTCGGGCCGCATTGATAATTGCCTTAAACCGCTTGCGGCCCGCGAGCCGCGGGTTGGACGGCCTTGGTTTAAAGTGTGATATGATACTAATAAAATCTTTATTGTTTTAGTTTTCAGTGATAAGTCGATAAACCGAGTAAATTGATCGTAAATTTCGTTTGATAAAAAAAAAAAACTATTTGTAAAAGCAAGTGTTGAGTGTGTTTTATTTTAATTAATTACTAAACAAAAAGTATATAATTATAGATTTCATTTTTATTCCTTTTAGAAAATTTTCACTTTGATAAATTTTATATCATTCCGAAATTCATTTGAAATAATGATATTCAATATAAATGATTCAAAAAGTGTACATTTCTTAGATTTCAAAATTTGTTTTTCTTTTTTTCAATATAAATTATCCAAAAAATTTCGTTCTATTGCAAGAAAATATATCTTCGGAAAATGTACTTATAGGACTTTTGACTGTCGAATTCAGAAAAAAAAAAAAAATAAATAAAAATATTCAATGATTTCAATCAGTTTCAGTTCAATGAATGAAGACGACTTTCCAATTAGTAGTCTTGATGAGGTTCTCTTTCACAATTAGTAGTCGAAAAAGAAATAAAAAAAGAAAATATGAAGAAAATATTCTGAAGAAAAAACTTGAAGAAAACTCTGAGGGAGAAATATTAAACAAAAAGACACTTCCTCAATGTTCTGTCATCTATTTGTTTTTTTTTTTTTTTTTGTAGTTTTCAAAAGCTTTCATCTCTAAGTGCAGTCAAGTAGATCTTTAAAAAAAATTGTATATATATATATTTATATATATATATTATATAGAATAAAAGTCAAGACAGAAAAGTTATACGTGGGCCAATATGAACTTTCAAACCATTAGAATACTTAATTTTGATCTTTGCCGCAGAAATTGTAAAAAAAAAGTTAAGTTTGATTGCTTTTAATTTCGCAGGAGTGTAATTAAAAATTTCAGATATTTTGTTCAATATTTTTTCAAATTAATTGAAAGCTTTCATTTAAATATTAATTTTCTTTATTCTCATGTAATTGAAATAACTCTTTAATTAAAATTTAAAAAAAAAATTCTATATTAAAGATTTTTGAACTCACTGTAAACAGAAATTTCTAGTATGCCTAATTGTATGCAATCGCAATCTGCAAGTTTTTAAACGAAGAATAATATTTAATTTTTCATGTTTCAATCAAATTTTATTTATGAAATAATTAAATATTTGTAAAACAAATAATATTAGTACAAATTTCAAATTTTCGGCTTATTTTTATGTAGTTGTAGTTTACTCAATTCTAAAAATCTTATCATTTAATAATTATTATTCGATTTCGGAATATAATTTATGTACTTTGATAAAATTTCTAAACAAGATCATTGGACTTTTTTCATATTAAAATACTTTAATCGATTATCATTATTGAAAAATCAATTTTGATTTGATAACATTCAGACAAGGTGAAGAGTCTATAAAATAGGTCATATTTTTTGGATCGAGTGAATTAGTTAATGAATTGATTAAAGTCGATTTGTTAAGATGGTCAAGTAATAACATATGGAATACAAGTTTGGCTTAAAATGCTAGAGGTTTGTGTAAATATTTAGATACATTAGAGTATAAGTCTACACAACTAACATATCTAGATAGTGAAAACCATAATATTTCAATGGAAATCTGATAGTAATTTCAGTCAAAATAAATGAAATATTTTTCTTTTTCCATAATTTCATAATTTTACATAATTTAAGATGATAAGATTAAATATATAAATATTTTTATTTTTTTATTGATTAAGATTTAAATTATAAAAAACCAAAACCAATATTATAGCTTTTTTTTGTTTGTTTTGTTTTAACAAACGATAATAATCTACCAAAATAAAATTTAAAAATATTTCTACTGAAAAGAAAAATATAATAATAATTTCAGTATTTACCTAATTTAATACTCTCTTATCAATTATAATTCTAATAAAAATAAAATTTCTTTTATCATGATGAGTTTTCAGTATCTTTTATTTACTTCCAGATTTTACTTTTTATAATCATATTAACCGAAGATGTTCAGTCTTAGTTAGTGAACTCAATTGAAAGGTTTTAAACTTGAAAGGAAAATCTTAAAACTTCAGTAAATTAATAGTTTTGTGATTATTTTTAATTAAATTGTGAGTATTTTCTTCTTAAAGTATTTTTATGATTGTGTATTAATAATATAGAAGTGAATCTCATTATTTAAAATTGTCTCAAAGCATTAAAAAATCTTAGCTAAAGTGTTATCTCTATTTCAAATATGATTTATATATTTTTTTTCTTCAAATAATTCAAGTGCAATTTTTATCACAAGATTTAAGAGTAAATTGCAATGGAAGAATTTTGTACTCGAGACTAAAGTAAATAATTGATATCTAATTATAATTTTATAATAGATAGCGATATTTATTTATTATACGATGAGTTTTGTTGTTGAAAAATGTGCTAAATATTAACCCATTTTTATTATAATTTATGGCATAGTAAAATAGTTTCAAGAATTTCTACTTTTCCCATGTATAAAGCGTTCTATTTCTCAAGGACCCAGCTGACTTAGAAAATAGTTATAGGACGCGCATTCGAATGAACAAACTAATTTTGCATAAGAAGATAAACCTGCAATATTTCGAAGATTATTTCTTTATAAATAGAATGACATAAAATATGCGAAATAGTTTGATAAATAGATTTCAGATAAAAAATTATATTTAAACTCCGAATTTGGTTTTTTCTAATTGCTTTTAGAATTTCAATGATTAAAAATATTTTCCTTGATCAGCTGTTTTTATAATAGTGTTTCAATTTCCATTCATTCCAATGAAGAGCTGTCAAGTTTTTACTTTCATTAAACATTGTTTTTTCATTTTTGAGAAGTGATAATAAATTTCATTGATCTTCGTATAACCGTCTTTCATCCAAAACCAAACAAAACTGTCAGTTTCACTTATTCCATAATTTTCTTCATTCTAATGATCGTCCGATCGTGCTAAAAACGTGTCCATGAAAACTAAATATATAGAACTGTAGGAGTATTAGTTTCAAAATAGTTGTTAATACAAACAATTGGCACAGAAAATTGAATGGTTATAGAATAATTGTTATATTTCGAATAACAGTTGTATTGTTTGAATAATGTTTAAAAAAGGCAAATTGAACAGATTGATAAATACAGTGTTGAATGGTCAAGTCGGTAAAGACCTCGTTTCTAGAAGTTGATGAGCATCTGGTTCAAATCCAGAGCTTGGTTCTTCTTATTTTTCTTTGCCTGCAGAACTAAGAACAAGGCCTCAAATTTAGTTAAAATAGTTCTGAGTTTTAGAAGAACACTTTTTGCTTTACAATTTCTGATAGAATACCCTATCTATGTAAACAAATAAAAAATTTCTTTTTATATTTTGAACAAAAAAATCATAAATAATCTATTTTTCAAAAAGAAAATTTCAGTGTCAATTTTAATATTACTTTCCTCGTGTACTGTAACATTCTTAAGACCAATTCCAAACAGTTTCTTTTATTTATTTTTTAAGAAAACAAATATTTGCCAAATATTTAAGCCATAAAATAATTGCTCTTTTATTATATCTTATTTACTTGTTTTTGATTGTAGGGATTTAAAAAAAAATCATGAATGAGTTTATTGCATATAAGATTAAAATGTACGCACTTGATGCCATATCAGTTTGGACGGTGATAGTGGAATATTTTCCTTCGGATACTTAGAATCAGAATTATCAGAGTTGTATGAAAATAATTTGGGTTTGCAAATACAATTAGCATTTTTATGGTTTTGATAATATTCACTATAAATCTATAAATATAACTTCGTCTTAAAATCCCTCAGTTTTAATGCAAACTCATCAAATTAGCACAAAATATTGAGAAATTATAATAATGGCTTTTCATTTGAAAAATTTTAAGTACTTGAATATTAAGGAGAATAATGGGTAAATGGAAATACCCTAATAATAGCTATAGGTGGTAAGAAAGATTATTTTTCTACTTAATCTTTTTTTCCATCAGACATTTCTTTCAGGATTTAGGTCCTGATAAAGTAAGCCTTGCATGAGGCAAAGGTTAAAAGAATTCATAATGTCTGCATGGCTTATATTGTTTAGAGCTCGTTAATAGTAGCAAAAATAAAATAAAATAACTAGAGTTCTCAATTTGGATTCTGATTTCGTTACGTTTGCAGTTTGCAAAATATGCGACCTTATTAAGTGTGCTTTTGACCACACTGTAGAAGTGATACAGAAGCTTTTTGTGAATACAGCGCCGGAATTCCGCAAGATAGAACTATTCGGCCTTTGACAGGAATAATCCCCATAAAAACCTCCACAACTCTGCCAAACATTTTAATCGTGTACGACCTCTATATAAAAGTTCAAAAAAGTTCAAAAATTTGTATCGACTACAGTCCAAATACGGTGAGAAATAGAATCATTTGGTCTTCGATGGAAATAATCCTCATTATAATCTCCACAATATCGCCAAAAATTGTTAATCATCTAGGACGTCTATACAATAAGATATTTTATAATGTGACGTTTCGTCATAGTTCAAAAATTGGTATTGAATACAGCGTCGGAGTGCTGGAAGATAGAACTACTCGGTCTTCAACGGGAATAATCCTCTTACAAACCTCCAAAACTTTGCCGAACATTTCAATCGTGTATGACCTCTATAAGTATATAAAAGTTCAAAAAAAAGTTAAAAAATTTGTATCGACTACAGCGCTAATACGGTGACAGATAGAACTATTTTGTCTTCGACGGAAATATTCCTCATTATAATCTCCATAATATAGCCGAGCATTGTAATCGTCTAGGACGTTCATATAATGGAGGTTTTTTGTAATGTAACGTTTCGTCATAGAAAATCGTGACATAATTTATGCTAATCGCCCCCATAGAAGTGTTTCACTTCAGTAACTCTCTGTGATATAAAAATACATGTATTCAGTCTTTTTCACAAATCTTATTAACTTTCCGTCCGTCGACGAATTTTATAACTTCATCCGTCTTTGGGAGTTGAAATTGACCCCTAGAGAAAACTTATCGTAAAATAAGAACAAATCTATTCTTTCTTATTTAAATATTTTTTATTGAATTCAATTTTACGTCTAGATTTATAATTCTTTTTAATTCTTCAAAAAATAAGTGGGAAAAATAGAAGAAATAGGTTTGAATTTAGCCCGAAGCATCATCGGACGGACTCTTGTCTCCTGGGTTTAATTCAATAAGCTCATTATTGCAAATATCGCAAATAGTGCGGAAGTCCTCCTTACAAACTGGACAGTTGCAATTGTAACAGTATGTACTAAATAATCTAAAAGATATATCCAAAATCAAATATAAATTTTAAAAAAATGCCAACTGCATGAAAAAGCATGTTTTTTCATAGTTTCTAGCCAGGGGTCAAAATGACCCCTGTGGACGGACCACGTCAGTTTTCCATAGTCATTTTGAATTCTTTTGCTAAACATGGAATTTTTTGGTATTAAGTATATCTCTTAATTCATATAAAGTTATTTTCGTGGTAGTAAAAACATTAGAGAGAGCATTCCTAGAAGAAGAGCCTTCTCTCCTTCTTTTTTGAATTTTTTAGAGCTCTGGGGCCAGCTAGACCCCTAAGGATGGACGGAAGATTAACGAAGAGGCATGTTTTGCAGCACTGCAATGGTGCCAAAAATTGAAACACAAATAATTAATGTATTAAAGAGTTTCTGACTTAAGCCACAGTTAGATTCTTAAAAACTAATCCTAATTAATGGTTATGTAGAAAAAGTGATAATGTGACTTTACTAACAATTTCTTATACCAAAATATGAATGGTACTTGTTCTTGAGAATCATGAGGTTAAATTGAAGCATTTGAATATGATATCTCGAATTATCACCTATTTGAGATGATTTGAATTTTCAACTAAAAACAATGTCTCAGTAAAATGTCACTATTCTATATTGTAGTCAGACTAAATTTTCTCTAAAAACTGAGATTTAAAATTTCATTAACTCCAGAAAATAATTTTTACAATATAATTTCTGCACGGTTTTATCGTCAACAGAAAAATTAAAACTCCATAATTTTGTTGCTAGAACGTCATTACTTTTACAATCTCCATAATTAAAATTAATTAAAGTAAATATGAACAGATGAGACAATTAATTTATGAATAAAATGATAAAAATTAATTAAACCAGTGTAAACTTGCTTGTTATTTATTTACCCAGATCCATAATTAACTTTTGTCATATTTTTATTAAAATTTTTTTTATGAAAAATGCATTTTTAAATTAATTATTATACGTTTTTTTGTATTTTTCTAGTTAAAGGATTTTATATATTTGTTTTAAAAAGAAAATATGAAAAATAGTTATGATGGAGCTTTTGATAATATTATGGAAAAAGTTGGTTATTATGGAACATTTCAAAAAATTTACTATTTAATTTATGTTGTGGTTTTAACATTTTCTGGTTCTATGATTTATATGAATCTCATATTAGCATTAAATGTTCCTGATCATTGGTGTCATGTACCAGGAATTGAGAGAACAAATTTTACAAAGAATGAATGGAGATTGATAACATTACCAAAGTAAGTTTAAGACGAAATTTGTTTTTTGTTTTTTATTTATTTTTTCAATATAATTAAATTTCTTGGAATTTTCTAGAGGAACTGATAATAGAGGTGAAGATAAATTTGATACATGTAAAATGTATAACAAAAATTTTACGTCTGTTGAACATTGGGATTATGAAAAATGGAATTATAGTAATATCGAAATTACAGGTAAATTGAATAAAAATAAATATGCAATACATATATATATATATGATAACGTTTTCTTCGCGTGAAAATTCTGCAATTAATTTTAAAGTTGCGACAGACCAGGCTTATTTAACTTATTTAACACAAAAGACTAATAACCCCGGTATATTGGCATGGAATGATCATTATGCAAATGATTATTGAGTGTCAATGAACGTTACCCAAATACTTTGATATACTGGTTGAGAACTGGTCATTAAAATTGACAAAATGCACATTTATTTTGAAGAAGTTTGTAGTTGAAAAATCTATAGTTCAATGAATTATCTCTGAGACAAAAGAACCAAAACTACTAATATTTCTAGGTTTTGCCTCCATTACTTTGCCTCGTCTTCTTGAAATTCGCTCTAATTCATAGATAAGCTGGGGCATAATAGCAGAAATATCTCTGAAAATCTTATTCAAATCGGTATATTAGTTTTTAAAATACATAAAAAAAAACTTTCAAAACAGGCTAATTTTTTCCTACAACTATTTGTTTCTCCAATATCCTTTGACTGATTTTACTGAAATTGAACATAGTGTCGTCAATTTATATAGTCAATCTATATAAATTATTTAAACAAAATATCTCTACAAATTTTCCAATTAAATCCTAAAAACAATAATAAGAAACGACAAAACTTTCTGGTCATCCTGGTTTTTAATTTATAATTTCGGTCCCCCATGGTCGATTTCGCTGAAATACAATACCACCAAGTTAAGGAAGAAGAAACTCACATTGCAAATTTTATCAACATCTCATAACGCGGTTTTGAGTTATCTTGTACATGCAGAAATCGATATTCAAATACAAAATACTAACTTTATTAGAACATGCAAAACATTTTTGTATTTCTAGCTTAAAGAAATCTAGTCTGTCAATCTTGCTTTCAATTGTCCTGAAATTCCCAGTTGGCTCGAATTAAATTCATTTTTATCAGTTTTCTCCTAATCTGTCGCAATTATTAGTTGGTTTTAGAATAAATTGAAAATTGTATGGTTTAATTAAGAATGATACAATACTTTTTAATGTTAGGAAAGAACTAGACGTCATTTAGAAATGAAGTATCAAGTGGATATGAACTTAATGCTTCATTTCTAAATGCCGTAGAATTCTGTAAAGCAATAAGGGACAATCCATTTTTATACATTTTATAAGGTAATTAGTCACTTGAAAGTGATGCATTTCAAGTAAGAACTATTGGGCTGTAACTTTTAAATACAATACCATAATATTTAGCCAATTTTCTAATTAATAATTTTACTTTAAAACCATCGCTTTTGAAAATGGCCAAAATGATAATCACTGATATTACAATGGCAGAATTACACTGCTGGCTTCGACGATATAAAAAAAAGCAAATTTCTTTTCATCGTGGAATTTCTCTAGATCTATATTTCTTCATTTTATTTTTATATATCTTATCCTGGATGAAAAATAAAAGCCGGTTCGATGTCGTCCCAAATAAAAAATTTCTTATGTTAATTGAAATCAAAAATTATTGCCTGAAAAAAGAATAGAAACTTTTTTCGTCGTCTATGTGGTATATGCGACTGAAATCCTGAAACTCTTACTATATCATCATTTCTTCACTATTAAATTCCATGATAAATCGCTAGTCTAAGGGATATATATAAAATGGGATAGGATTGGATATAATTTTACGGGAATCAATATATGAGATGTCTTTTTATCTTTTTCGACAAATAAATAAACTAACTGTGTATTATATTGTTTGTGACTTGTTTCTTGATATTGATTTAGTTACATTATTATTTTCTTATTTTTTTTCTTCTTCTGTTATTTTTGGTTTTATACATATATATATATCTATACTTATAATATATACATATATATCTAGATTGTACACATGGATTTGAGTATGACAAAGAATGGTACAAAAGGACAATAGCTACTCAAGAGAATTGGGTTTGTGGAAAGGATCTTTATGTAACAAACACATTTGTGGTTAGTCGTATTGCTGAGGTGATTGGAGCATTTTGCTTTGGACAACTTGGTGACACGTAAGAAAATGAACACTATATATATATAAAAAGTATTATACTTATAGAAAAGAAAAACAACAAACAAAACTAACTTTATTTCTTCATTTTTATATGTTTTCAATTCAATCAATACAATATGGAATCAGATGACATCGTCATTCTATATAACGTATATGTACAAGTATGATTTTTCTTCCTTATGGTCAATAGTTTTTCATCTCTGAATTTTTCAATTCCCAAGTTAGTCTAGGAGGAATAGAAAAACAAAAAAAAAATAAAAGAAATTTTCTACTCTAGTCCTAAATCAAATCTTCGGTTTCAATTCACAATTTCTTGTTTGATTTGATTTGTCATGACTTCAATTTGCAAACCGAAGATATTTTTCATTGCATACACTTGAATAAAAGTGTTTTTGAAGAAAAATCAAGCTCTTTTTGAACACTATTATACTAGACTATATACACATGTGGTATATTACCAGACGGTATGTGTTTTTATTTGATTCTATTGACTTTTTTTTTTCTTTTCATCAAGAAATAAACTGACTGAAAATTAAGTTTTGAAATCAATTTCAGAAATAAATAAAAGTAAAACTATAAAATGACTTCTATAGAAGACATTTTATTTTCTATTTGACTATTGAAAACTTGTAATCTAAATAGTAGAGAATTAAGAAAATTTATTTTGCTATTGTATAAGTAAATCGTTTTAGAAATATTCTAATTCAAATAATGAGAATTTAAAGAAAATCTTCATCAATTTATTCGATTTAATAATAGGTAATTCGCCTATTTTACTGCAATTTTAACCAGATGATTAGTATTTAAGATTCAGTTTTATAAGTTGACAGTTTTTAGAATTATTTACTTAAAATTAAGAGAAATTTAAGACGGAAGGAAAATTTAATTAAGTGAAAAATTAATTGTCTTTTAGAATTGGTCGAAAAATAGTTTACTATATAGGCGTAACATCAGTACTAATAGGTCGTGTTGCTTCAATACTGACAACACATTCGTTTACTTGGTTTATGGTTTCAATAATTGTATTTTCAATTGCAACCAGTGGTTTCTTTAATTCACCATTAATTATTGCTATGGAAATATCGCAAGAGTAAGCTTCATATTTCATTTCTCCAAAAAAAATTATTAATTAATTTTTGTCTAAAGTGAACAACGTTCAAATATTGCAATGATACAAAGTATTGGATGGTCATTTGGTACATGTTTGATGCCATTAATATATTGGTGGTGGAAAGATTGGGTCCCATTTATGTGGTTTACATCATTATTACCATTAGTTGTGGTTGTTTTCGATAAGTAAGTTGTTTTATTTAATTAAAAATTGTGTTTAATAACAAAATAACTAAATTTTCAAATAGATTTATGATCGAATCACCAAGATGGTTGATTAGTAAAAGAAAATTTAAAAGAGCATTAAAACAATTTAAAATTATTGCCAAAATAAATCGACGAAATTTCACTCTAACCGAAAAAGAAATAACCGATATTTATTCCGAAATGGAAGAGGAAAAAGTTTATGGAATTATGTCATTATTTAGTGGATGGAGAATCGCTCGAAACACTTTAATAATGGCTTTCAGTTGGTGTGTTGTAGCAGTTTCTTATTTTACATTAGTATTAAATAGTTCTCGAATGGGTGGTAATCCATTTTTGAATTTCTTCCTGCAAAGTATTGTCGAAGTTCCAGCTTATGTTGTTGGAAAATATTTAGGTAAACATTTTGCCAGTTTTTAAATTGTTAAACAAATGAATTTAAAAAAGATTTTTTATAAAACTTTTTTCAAGCTGATAAAATTGGTCGACGACTAACAAATAGTTTATCCTATTTTTGTGCAGCATCAATTTTGATTCCAATTATTTTAATAGCAAAAAGTTCGTATTTATTTGTTTTGGTGGTTATTATTTTGTCAAAATTTTATCGAATTCTCTTTTTTTTTGCAGATCCAAAATATGAAATGGCTGTGATTGTTCTATCAATTTTTGTTAAATTCATAAATGGTATTGTATTTTTTGCTGTATTCCTTCAAGCTATGGAAGTGTATCCAACATGTTTACGGCAAACTGGTAATGCATTGGGTGTAATCTGTAGTAATGGTGTCGGATCTCTTGCACCATATATGGTGTATTTAGGAGTTACTTATGATATTCGTTATCCATATCTGGCAATGGCAATATTATTTACGCTTGGTGGTTTAAGTACAATATTTTTACCAGAGACATTGCATCAACGACTACCAGATTCACTTGAAGAAGCCAAACGTTTTGGTGAAGATCAAGTAAGAGACATCTTATAGAAATTGTTTTCAAGATTCTACATAATTAATTAACCTTTTTTATATGTATTTTGTAGAAATTCTTTAGTCTACCGAAGGCAAAGAAAAATAAAGATGAAGATGATATGGAAAAAGTGAAAATGAATCAAAAGAAATTCGAACCTTAAACAGAATATGTACATTTTTGTAGATCAAATTTTGTTTTATCCAGTATTATAAGTATTAAGTATTTTGAAATATCGAGCTTTAATAAAGATTGTTTCAAGATTTTTATTTAAAGCAGCAACGAATTTATTTAGTTATTTTACAATTTATGTGATTATTAGTTTTGAAAATAAATTAAGTACTATGGGAATGCCAGGGTTTCCGATATTTTCTTTTAAAAGGATATTTGTATATACATATATGTTATTGTTATGTGTTTTGACGGGCCGAATATTAAAAATAATAATACTTCTTATTTATGTGAATTAGATGAATAATCCTTATTTATAACATTTCTGCGATAACAATTACTCTTATTTGTCCATCAACAATCAATTTCTACAAAATTAATACTTCACAGTTTATTTACACTATTGCCAGTAATTACTAATTCATTCGCCTATTACTAACAACTCGCTTTTATATTCTGCAGTGTAAACACACTTCAAACAATCTCTTTCAATATCTCTTTGGTAATCACTTCGATCGAATCACTTGTGAAGACCATCTTGAACTGAGCTCTGTTTCGATTAACCAGGTTTTTATATCCATCATGGAAAAGTTGTAGAATTTACTAAAATTCAAAATGGGCATCAATTGTCTTGAATGCTATATCGAAATATGAGTGATTATCTGTTGATGTGTTTTTATGTAATATTTCCTGGTTTTCCTCTTTCTAGAAAAATCATGAAATATTATAATTTATTTTAGTGCTAATTAGCAATACATATGTGTGTTGCGTCTTTCAATTGGGTCCCACATGAATTAAAAGGGAGAGACATCGAACGTCGAAAAAGCTTTTATGAAATGCTGGTTCAAAGACAATAAAAAAAGGATTTTTTGCATTAAATTGTTACTGGAGATGAAAAATGGATCTACTTCGAAAATCGTGAACGTAGAAAAGCAAAGGAAAAGCCTGGTCAACCAGTTCCGTCAACGCCAAAGTGAAACATTTTTTCAGAGAAGGTTATGCTCTGCATTTGGTGGGATCAGAAAGGTATGATCTATTATTAGTTGCTGAAATCGCCTGAAACTATTGCTGGCGTTGTCTATCTATGACAACTAATGCGAGGAGAAATGATTACAATGGGTGAATAGACACAACAAATCAGTTTTTCAATACGATAATGCCAGGCCACATGTTGCTCTACCGGTTAGAAACTACTTACAAGGACAGGACTGGGAAGTGTTACCTAACCCGCCGTATTTACCAGACATAGCTCCTTTCGATTACTACTTAATTCGGTCGATACAGTTAGCCCTTACTGGAGAGTGCTTAACTTCTTATGAAAATGTTCGTATCAACCTTTAGTCGGGCAATTGGATCGCCTTCAAAGACCCGAATTTCTTCAGACAGGGAATCCGTAACTTATCTGAAACATGGGCGAAGGTTGTAGCTTCAGATTAAGCATACTTTGAATGAAATGAAAATATTGTATAGTGTTTAAATAAACTTGTATTTTTTTCCAAAAAATCGAAAAAAACTCTTTCACACACTTAATATGAAGGTTAAAATTTTCGCTAAAAAATCCGATTCGACTTACTTAACGTTTTAGTAGACAGTAAATGTTAAATTTTAAATAAAAAATTTGTTAGTAAAATTAGAATTTTGGTTTTTCATTAAAAAATTATATTGAAAAGTTAAAGAATGTACTAATTTAATTTTTATTATATTAGCGTTTCACTTATGAAAAGATTTCCATTTGCGGGTTGTTGTCCAAGCAATTTAAGTACTTTCTAAATGCAAATGGAAAGCAACTGCTGTTTAAGCAAAGACATGCGGGATTCAAATGATTCTGAAAAGTATGGATGTACTGAGGAATTGAATCATGATTTCTTTTTGTAAAAAAAGTAATTAATTAAATACTTCATTTTTTGAAAGTTTACATGAGTTTTTGCTTGAAATATTCTTAAAAGATTGATCTATAAAATATATAATTTGAAAATTGTGACTGGGTATAACACCTTAACACATAGTTAAATAGTTTTTATGTCTGAATACAATTTTTAGTACAATTAAATTAATAAAGCATTTATTCTAAAAAGTTTGTCTTTCATTTTCTACAAAACAAAAAGAAGAAAATTCAAATTAAATTTGCATTTTGTCTCTTTTAAATTTTCTAATTTAATCGATTTTATTTGGAAAATGTTATTCATTTTCAGTTATTGTATGTTCTTTGGAGAATTTCCCACGAGCTTTAAACTTGATTGATATTTAGAAATGAGAAAACCGAGAGCAATACCAAAAACAATTATATATATATATATATATATTGAGATGATAGAAAATTTAAATTTATCATTTTATGTATTTGAAAATTAAATTGAAAGTAATAAAATCGTACATGATTTTCATAAGAAAAGAAAATTTTTAATGTCCCTGGGAAATGATATATAATATTGTCGTTCTCATTGTAATAAAATTTCTGATAAATTTCATTTTGGTTATACATTTTGATAATGGAAATTAGAACTCGTTAAACTTAAAAAAAAAAAAAGCTCTAAAGACAAAAATATTTATAAAAAATTTAATTCGTGATAGTTTTAAGTTTTATTACGGTTGTACTAAAATTTCTCAAAGCTTTTAAAATAATTACGAAAAGTTTTTCATGGTTTCCATAAAAATTTTGTTACAATCAATATTTTCTGTTTGTTAAAAACAAATAGTTTAAAATGTGTTTTAATTTAAACATCATCTCTGGAATAGAGTTTCGTAATAAATCTAGATTGAAGGCTTTTTCATCCTGTCTCTTAAAATCATGAAGTTTCTCATTACTTTTCTGAAATCATTTTAATATAAACGAGTCTCATAAATTAAGATGATTTTCTAAGTTTTAATTTAAGATATTAAAAAGTTACGAAAAGGATATCAAATCCAAATATATGTTTTTATGATTTTCATAGGAGATGTCATTTAGAATTACAGATTTATATTGTTTTCAACAAAATAAGATATAAGCCTAAAGAAATATCAAATTAATATGTTAGACCCGTAATAAAAGTCGAATCAAATCCAAAAAAAAAAAATTGTTACTTTACAGATTATTCCAACCGAAAAATGTATCAAGAATTTCAATGAAAGAAAATCATCCACTAGACACAAAAAAAGGGACCAGTTCATCAAGTCCAAGGTCTTGACTTTTCATTTTTTTGAATTCAATTTTTGTTCGAAAATTGAGAAATTTAAAAAAATGGTCCATTCACCTACATACATCATCCAATCCATTTAGTCTTCAGTTCGTATCATGTTTCCATTGTTATTTCTTTTTTTTTTTTGTTCATCATTTCATTAGTATTTGGTTCCTTGTTTTTCATTGAGTGGATAAGGCTTGTAAGGACTTACTAATGGGTGGGTCTTTTTTATTTCAAACAAACCAAAAAAAAGAAAAGCCAGCTACTAGATGAAAGCACTTTAAAAATAGAATGTGAACTGAACAAGAATACTAAATTTTTGTATGTGTTCTTTGATCAAGGAAAAGTTGATTCTGTAGCATGGAAAAAAGAAAAACGAGAAAAACTTTGAGTTAAAATAATTCAAATTCCAAACATGTTCCCAAATTAAAAATTTTGTCGTGTTATGTTTTTGGGATTTCGAAAAAGACACAAAATGGAAAAATCTTCTATTATTTTGTTGTTCTACTGTTTTTTTTATTTATTACGGTAAGAAAAGTCTGTTTTATTTCTCTTATTTTTTGAGACTAATCGTAACGTTTTTTTTTTTTTCTTAAATTAAAATAGACTAATTTTATTCAATTTAATTTAAGAAAAATTATATTTGAAATTTTATTCTGTACGAGTACTTACTGTGATTATTTTGTCCCACAAAATGCGTAACAAAGTTTGGTAAATCAAATTTGATACATTACTTTGTATCATGCAACATGTGTCCTGCAATATGCATATGTATGTATACTTTTTAGGTCATACTTGCTGAGGCAAAAGAGAAAAACTTGTCCCATTACCATGCATAACATTCGCGATATAGGCCTTATTATTTTAGCCTATTATTTTAGCGTTGTAAGCCGGCTATGATGAAGGACAATTCCATGGCAGATTCTATAAAGCGAAGTGTAAAAATCTACCTTGTACGTATTCCAGTCTATTAACATGAACTTTATGATGCGGTAACATCTAATAATAAACAGATATTGTTTGTACTATTATGAGAAACGTTTTTGCTCATGCCAGGATCGCAGGTACATTTTGGCCCTGTTCATAAATGCATACTTATTTGCTTGTGATCAGATTGCTGTCAGCATAATCATATGGATTTGGATTTTTTATGTGCAATTTGGATTTTTGAACGCATTTCTTTATTACATTTCATTGCTATAATTAAATATAATAATAAATATGCCGTAAAAAATCACCCCTCTTATACTTCCATTTCTGACAAACTGAAAAAAAATAATGCTCTCCTTCCTTCCTTCGTCAGATAATCATAGTCTCCAAACTACTTATTTGCAATCATTTGCAAGTAGGTTTTTTGAACACATAACATTTGAGTATGTTTTTCTTCAAAACGATGTTTTGCGTAACTATACAGATTTCTGCATTTATGAACAGGGCCCTTGTCTCTGAAAAATAGTGGCAGCCTGTAGGCCGTATGACTAATTTTATGAAGTTATACAATAAGTTGATCATTTGTGAAGACTCCAGAGCCGATTAGTCAGTTTTTGAAATAATTCTATAATCTCTATCTATACTAATCTTTTATACTAATATATGAAATTCTTATAGGAAAAATTTCCATGAAACTTGAAACCTAAATCTTGGATGGACCAACTTCAAAGATGGTGCCCTCACTGGAGTCTCAGGGAACAGGAGGAAATATAAAAACATCTCTAATTCAATCAATAGTCGGTAGATATATGTATGTCTCCACTGAAAGTATTGGATTGCGGGTAAATAAATAGTTTACGTTAATGTACACATAACGCATGTGTCCTGCAACATGCATCCATTAGCATATAAACTGTAAATTAATACTAATACTAACAGAGCCCATCCATTTCACTACTCTGCCTTCTCATATCTTGCTGAACTTCGACTAACAGAGAATTATATCTAATTGATTTCGGATATATGCTCTTTAAGAAAATTCATATTTGGTCGGGCCATACTGGTACAAACAAATTGTGTGTAAATTAAAAATAATTGAAACAACAAGTTTTTATGTATTTTTTTAATCGATATGTTCTTTTTTTTATTTTTATTTACTTTTTCTTTCATTTTATTTTTAAAAATTTCTTAATTTTTGGAAATTTTGGAATTTTTGAAAATGCTTTTCCTCATTTTTTTTTTAATACTTACAACGTTGTTTCTGTTTTCGAAATAAAAAAAACATATTTAAATATAAAAATTATTTACAAAACAATTTTTAGAATATTTTTTCTTGTTTTAAGAAATAAATAAGAATTTGCTTTTAGAATTAATTATTTTTGTTGGTGTATTGTTTTTAATTTGTGTTTTTATTTTAATTATTTTTTAGTTTTTATTTTACAGGAGATATGAAAATATAAAAGAGCTCTTTTTCTTCGTTTATTTATTTATTTATGTGTTTTAAAAAAAATGAATAATTTTGTTATTTTTTAATTAGTATTAAAATTTTCTTAATTATTTTCTAATTCGATATTTTAGGTCGGTTTTAGATTTTTTTTTCTTTTCTAAAATTGGAATTTTAAGTAATTTTTTTACTTCGAACAATAAATTTACTGACAATATTTTGGGTGTTTTTTTGATTTATCGGAATTAATAATAAATGCGGTAAAATTTTGTTTTTAATTTAAATTTATTTAATTATTTTTTTGAATTCTATTTATTTTTATTTATTAATTAAATTTTTATCTAACTACTTTATTTTTTTTTTTAATATGGCTAAAATTGTTGTTTTAGATATTTTTATTTGATTTTCTTTGTTTTTAAATTAATTAATTTAATTAATTAATTATTTATATGTAATAAATTTTTTAAATTCTTTTTCTACTTGACTTGTATTTATTTACATTAATTTCTTTTTTAAGTATTTACTTTATTAATTCTATTTTGAAGAAATTTTCCGTTTTTTAACATTTATTCATTTTTATTGCTTATATTTTTGTATTTTTACTTTTTTAGAAGATTTTTTCTTTGTTTTTGTTTTATGAAATCGAAAGAAAAATTAAATTATATAAGAAAGTCGAAAATATGAGCGCTCCTAAACTCGTTACATTCTAGATGTGTGTTTTTTTCGTTGTTAGGAAAAGTAAGAAGAATAGGTGGTTATTTATTGCTGGTAATTTTTAACAGAGTTATTTAATGTTATATTTGAGTTGTAGATGGCACTAGTGGAAGCATTTATATATTTTATTCTTGATTTTTGAATCTTACCTAATATCGGCAACTTTTTAAAAACCTCTATTTGGCTAAAGCCATGCTTTAAATTGCCATCTTGCCAAATTCGATTAGTTTTAATTTAACCACTTTGAAAACTTTTCAAATGTCAAAAAATATAACTAAAGTTAGCTGCGTGTTCCGTGAAATTTTAGTAGTACCAATATCCGGAGTAAAAATTTATAAGTATACACTCCCTGACACTTGATTATGGCATAATGGTGCAAATTCTTAGAAACTTTTTCCGTAATATTAGTTGCCCATTATTCTATTCTACCTGATGACCCAGATGTGGGAATAACCCATGCTTGAGTGGAAATTCCCATTTTTGTCTTTTTTGGCTATTTGGGCCGAGACACTTGATTAGAGGCATCAGTTTATTTCAGGTTTTCAAGGCGAACGCGGGTCTTCCAAAAACAATTTATCACTAAAAAACAAGTGTGCTACTTGTCTGCTTTACTTTAGTGAAGTTTTTGTTCCACCTGGACAGAAATGGGGCCTGGAAAATCATTAACCGAAACGGAAGTTGGAAAAATCACTTCATTGAAAGAAAAAAATTATTCCAATCGCGATATTGCCATAAGAATTGGTCAAGATCCTTGGACTATAAATAATCTTCTCAAAAACAAAGAAAATTACGGAAAAAATCGAAAAGGACGCATATCCGTTGCTTAGAGAACATAGGGTCATATTACGGGATGCATCGAATTCTGCGGCAACTGCTCGCAAAATTAAAGGGAAAGCGGGCATTACGGCTAGTGTCCATTCAGTTGTCAGGATGATCAAGCAGTATAGAATAGAATAATGGGCAACTAATATTACGGAAAAGTTTCTAAGAATTTGCACTATTATGCCATAAATGACAATAAAAATAAAAATGGCTCTAATCAATTGTGTCAGGGGGTGTATAAGAGTATACAAAATCGTTTTTTTTTTACAATAGAAAATTAAATAATAGGCGATAAAAATTCCCCAAAAAACACTCTATAGGTTCAACATTAACTTATGTTTCCATTCTAACAAGATATTTCGGATATTTTGCTTTCTTTAAAAAAAAAAACACACTTCTTCTTATCAATGTTTTAATCCCAAATTTTTTCCAGTGTCAGAATCAGACCTATTCCCAGATAATCAATAAAAAAGATGATATGTTTTAATTGAAGATATGGTTATTGAATGCCTCGCATCCGTCCCGTCTCCATCAGAAATTGGTGGCAGACCTACCTTAAGTCCGATTATTGCAAGTGTGTCAAATTCGTTGAATTCGGTCCAGTATTTTGGCTTTCATGAAACCACAAATTTTGAATACACAAATGAATGTTTTTACAATTGAATTAGTGATGCCGAGAATTTTGTTGAAAATTTAAGCACATCTGAGTTGAACCTTAATACACAAACTGTGGATCAAAAGTGTTCATGGACAATGCTGCCATACTCGAATATCGCCCAAAAACTAATGAGTGCTAAGTTTGGGTTAAGTACATACTCTGTATGAATTTTATCGAAATCCGCTCAGCAGTCTGTTCTGCACCGCACTTACAAAATCTTATCGTTTTTTGACAACCAAACTGTTATAAAATAGTGTTGCCATATATGGTATAAATTTCGACCAAAAACTAATATCACTATTTGGTGCAACACACCAACTGTCAGAGTTTCATGAAAATCCGACCAGCCCTTTAGATTTTATTAACAATTTAAAGAAGGGGACGAACGAATGTACATGGATTTGATTCTTTTTGATGATGCACCTATTTTAATTTTTCTACTGGTTCTAGAAAAAAAGTTAGGTTTTACACTAAACATAAAGTAAATATGGGAAAATCGACAGAGATGGACAAATAATCTTCTAAATGGAAATAAACTCATGTGATTTTACAAATTTATGTTATTTTCGAATTTTTATTGTTTACCCTGAAAGATGACAACTCCTTGGATTTTATATCAAATTTCAAGCTTCAACTGTGGTTTATTCTTCAGCTTTTAATAGTAGAGGCAGACAAAGGGTATTCATACCTTAGTATCGATACTACAGCCTAGCCTTGTACCATGGTATAAAAAGAGGTTGGCACACATCAAACATAGTATTTGTCTGACATTTGAAATTCTGCCATTTCAGCGAGAATATGGGAATTTCTTTTCGCTCCTCTTAAATCCTCTATATGATTCCTACAAATATGTATAAATTTTGAGGTTTCATTAAGTCATGAAATTTTGCGTATTTAATTACTTTTTCCATTTTTTTAAAAAAAAATTTTCAAAAAAAAAATTGTAAACATGTGTCAATTACTCAGCTTTCCTACAAAATTCCATTCGCTATTTTCCGCTTAAATAGAAAGGCGCGACAATCATTAAAGAATAGATTACAGTGGCCGAAAAAATTAAGTAAAAAAGGGAATATCACGTACTTTTTCGAATTTAAATACCAGATTTATGCTACGTAGTTGAAATGGTATTCGGCTAGTATTCGACGGCACACATATGGTATACGACATGGTATCCTTAAACTATGGTATGAATACCCTATGTGTGCCTCTAGTATTAGATTCTAACTTAATATAATCTGTATTTTATTTAATAAACCCAATAGAACAAAGAAATTACCTGAATCAACGAATTTAATTAAATCTCAACTAAGTTAACATACTTCTGGTTCTTTTGAGTCCACAGAATACAATTATGTCCTTTTTCCATAAATTCCAGAAACACAACGTTTTCGGACGAAAAATAAAATGTATTTAAATATTAACATTTAGATTTTTATATTTACAGATTCTTTCGTTTACAAAATAAACTAATTTTTTTAACTAAGTAAAGGAAAATCTTTTAGTATTGTAAAAAACATGGAAGTTAAACCTGGCAGTGTTGTTTTTAGGATTATTTTATTTTATTTGTTTTCAGTTCAGTTATTTCGTTTGTTTGGTTTTTCTTATTTTCTTTTGTTTTTTGTTTTATGGAAATTAATTAATTTTCACTAAAAATTATAATTAAAAAAAAAATTAAAATGAAAATTGTACACAATTTTATTTCTTATTTATTTTTTAAATCTAATTAATAAATATATTCAATAAAAAGTCTTGTAATTTTTATTTTTTTTATTTTCATTTAATTTAAATTTTGTTTTTAATTTTATTTTTTACATTAATATTTTTATTTATTTATTTTTAATAAGAATAATATCTAATGTGTAAAAATTTGTTAATTTTATTGCTATTTAAGTTACGAATTAATTTCTTCGTTTTTTTTTTTATAAATTATAGAAAATTAAAAGAAAATTCTATTTACACAGAACTAAAAAGCTTTCTTGAATATCTCTTCACGTTTTTAATATTATTTCCTTTTTTTTGTTAAATATTTTCTTCCATTTTTATCACACTTATTTAATTTATTTATCATTTTTCGATAAATATATTTTTCCATTCAAAAACTTTTCCATTTTAAATTTATTTACAAAGTTTTTTTATTAAAAATTTCCACCATATTTTCGTTATTTTTTTGTTTGTTTTTAATTACTGTACATTTGAACTTAATCTTTTCAACAAATCACAGCATTTTTATATTTTTCTTAAATATTTTCCTTTTTTCAAAAAAAAACGTCTTTAACTTTTTCAGATGCCATTTTTTACTTAAAAAATTCTCACTCAAAAATATCGATTTTTTAACTTCTTTTTTTAGGTTCTAAAAGAAAACCGAAGAAAAAACCTAAAAGAAAGTTTTTCTTATTGTTCTTTTTCGGAACTATTACTATTATCATGAATTGTTTTACGCAAATGATTTCTTAAAATAACAGAATTTCGACTTAAATTTATATTACTTGTTAATGTTGATGTTGTCGCGGACATTTGTGGTAATGTATTTACCATCAATGGTGTCGTTTCTGTTGACCATATTGTTGGCAAATGTTAAGAATGATTTTTAATTGGTCCCGATGATAATGAACTACTACTAACACCTGAATCACTAGATTTTTCACTTAATGCACCACCGCCACCAATACTACTGGAACCGCTTGAACCGATACCGCCACGTGTTAATGTTTCATCACCTAAACTGCCACCTAATAGACCTTTTTTGGCAACACGTGAAACACCTTTTAATGGGCATTTATCATCTTTTTGTCGTCTAGCATTTTCGACACGTTTCAAAATTTCATTTGAACATTTCGAAACGACATCATCTAAACTATTCGATTCATCTGTTGATGTTATTGTTTGGGTTGGTGTTTGTGATGATGGTACTGGTGATCCTTCATAACAGCCAGAATCTCGTGGAAAATGTCTTCGACCAAATGGTGATGTACCATGCTTTTGATTGATACTATTCAAACGTGCTTCATCGTTTTCTGAACTTGAACCGGCTATATCACCATCTGAACCTAGATTATGTTGTTTTTTGTTTGTTTTTTTTTTTTGAAACGAAAAAGTTAAGAAACATTTTAAGATTAAAAAACAATCTTAAAATATAAAGTTTTTGTTTTGTTTTGCTTTTTTTGGTAGAAGAAAAATATAACAAAATTGGAATTTTGAAAGAAATAACAATTTTATGGAAATTTTCGATTGAAAAAAACGAATCCGAAAAGATAAATTTTATGGAATTGATTAAAATTTTATTATTTGTATAATTAATTTGTTTTTTCGGGCGGAATTTTAATTTAAGGAAATAGAAAAATAACTTCAGAAACTTAGGTCCTTTCAATCGAAATTTGGAAATTATTTGAAATGGAATCAGTGTATCCGTTTTTTGTGAATATTATTCTATAAAGTTTATTTAATAGTCTGCACAAGACCTAGCATTAATTATGTACTTACATTCAATATCATGTAATAGTTGTACTGCTGTTAATAATTTGGCTCTATGTTCAACATTAACAATACCTAAATAATCAAGATCGGCAGGTTCGATTTCTTTAAATAATTCTAGATCTTCGTATCTGTTTTGTACACAAACAAAGAAAAAGAAAGAAAACGAAAAGAAAAATCAGTAAAACTATTTGATTTTCTAGAAGGAATCATCTAAAAAACTTACCCATTCAAAACAAATACTGATGTATATTCTTTGAGACCAATACGAAAAAGTAAATCCTCAACAGAATTTGGTCCATTACTATTTGTTAAACGATTTAAATTCTTATTGACATTTTTTATCCTTTGTTCGGGTAATACTTCGACATTGATGAATTTGAAGTGTCCCACTCGACCATGACAACGTCCTTTCCAGATACCCGATGCGTTCATTGATAGAACTTCAATTATATCACCTTTCTATAAGAAAAAAAAAATAATATCCTATAAAATCCTTCAAAACTATATTAAATTTTCTAAGATTTTTAAGATTTTAGTTCTTATTTTATATTATTTATTTATTTAATCACCTTAAAACGTAATGCTTCCTTATCATATGGATTTGGTAAACTATCAACAAGAGCTTTAGCTTTACATATTAATGTTAAAGATGTTCGATCTTCCGTTGATATAGAACTATGTGGACTACCTGGTCGAACTAATGCTTGTGTACCTATACATTTTGTGTGGTTAAGAAATTTTAAACAAAATCCATTTAGAATATGAATAAATAATTGTCTTAAATAGAGAAACTTTCAAGTTTCGAATTGTATTTAGATATTTATATTGTTACTTACTTGAACCGGAAGCACTTGGTAAACTTTCAACAGAACTAGCAGAACAGGCAAATGCTTGATCACTCATACTACCTCTATCGGTATTATCTTGGGAATTACTAAAATCTCTTGATGTATCTTTGATGGCATTAAAATTTCTACCATTTTCATTGAAAACACCAATTTCCTTTGGAGAACTTCGCATTTCACTCGACTGAAATTGTTAATTATAAAAAGAAAAAAAAGATAATTAATTTCCCGTTTGTCTAAGTAAACTAAATAATAAATTAAGAGCACATTAAAATAACACAAGTTTCCTTTTTTATTTTATTTTTCTCTATATGTAATAAGCTTTTGTAATACACGGATTGGCAATAAAGTTCTGGAACTTCTCAAATAGCTCTGCAACTAAAGCTGTCACTTTTTAGTGGGAGGTGTTATTTTAAAACTTTAGACATTTCTGAACAAACTATCAAACATTTTTACGATGTTGGTGGACAGTTGTCATTTCTATGACGCTGGGTTTATCGACAAATTTACTTGTTGAAATAAAATTATGGAACAAAGAACTATGTTATTAAATTTCAGGAAAAACTTGGCACAACAGCCACAAAAACGTGAAATAATTAAGAAAAAATTGAACGGCGACAATTGCTTATTAAAGTCGAATACTTTTGAATGGAGCGAAAAATATTTGGAAGGCAGAGAAACGCTATCACTACAAGGTAAAAGAAATCGAAAAATCCCATAAAAAATCTAGATAATTTTTCATTGTTTTCTTCGATAGCAAAGATATTATCTTTAAAAAGTTCTATCCAACTAATTAACAATAACTGCTGATTTTTATTTGGAGATTTTACAATTTTTGATGGCTAAAATTCCTCCGATTTGCCCAGAAAATCGTTAATTAAATAGCTGGCGTTTGTTACACGATAATGCACCTAGTTACAATCCGTTGATTGTTCGTATTCACTTGAATTACATGTCACTATTACCAAAAATTAAAATTAAATTAAAATGATGCTTTTTCAATGAAATTGAAACCATTTAGAAGACTTCTTCACGTGGTTTAGAGTTAATACCACAAAATGAGCCTGATTAGGCATTTTAATCACTATTAAATTATAGTGCATTGAATCAGAAGGCAATTACTTTGCATAAAGAAAAAGGGAATCTAGAAAAATATTACTTTTTTATAACAACAGCGACGAAACCTTATTGTCAGTTCATTTATTATTTGAATTCAACAAACAGGAAATAAATAAATAAGTAAAACAAAAGCTTTTTTCGCGAAAGTAATTGAAAAAGTAAAATCATTGGAAATTAAGAAAAACCATTGAATAGAAAGTGTTTTGCATTTTCCAAAATATTGTTAAAATTTAAACTTACATGATGAACAGTCGCCTTTTGACTAATCGTATTGGCTTTATGAATTCCATTCTTGTTTGGTATACCACGTGTTGCAGCAATATCATCCTCATAATCAGATGATGGACTTGGTGATAACGATGGTGATTCACCAATTCCGCCACTAAGCGTTCTATAACGTGCTGTACAATTGTTGGTTCCAATCTAAATGAGAGACGAAAAACATCGACATTTTTATCTTGAAAAAAAAAAAAACTGATATTTCTAAATATGTAAAAGCTTTCAGGCGACAAAAAGTTTTCTGAAAGTATTTAATTCAATTTTCATTGTGCTCTTAGTATTATGAATAATTTTCAACAAAAATTTGTTGTCTTGAACGAATTTTTCATAGGAAATTATTCTCACCTAATATTTGTCGCCATTTTAATTATAAAGATTAATATTCATAAAGTTTTCTTCGAATGAAAATTTTACATACAATGATAGAAGTTTTCTATTTAATTTTCATTTTATTGATGAAAGAAATCAATATTTTTTTTTCTTTTAAAATTTACTAGAATAACTTAAATATCTAACTTTAAAAACCACACGAAAAAAAAACTACTTACCGAAACTGTACTAAGACGTGATGTAACACTTTGTAAATCGGATATAGACCCAGCATAATCACCACTTTCTCTGTCGTGGGACCTAATTATCAAAGATTTTATATTTTTGTAAATTAATCAAATAGAAATTAATGTAAAAACTTTATTCATCATTTTAAGTGTAAAAATTTCTTGAAGGGGCTAAACCCCGAAAGACGAAAGACTTATAAACGGCAGTTTAAGTATATAAAAATTTTTAATTCGTTAATAATAATTTCAAGACTTTATTAACGTTTTTTTTTTTTAAAGAGGTTTTCAACCTCATCTTACGTCCAAAACTAAATCAGTCAACGCAATAAAATGATATCACAAGAAAAACAGGACTATAAAAGTTCAATTTATAATAAAAATTCTGAAAAGGATGCGTTTATTTAAAAGAAAAACAACCCTCCATAAAAAAAAGGCTTTTTCTTAAAACGAACTTTTATATATTTATGAATGGTATATGAGTTTTTTGGTTTGTTATGATATTTACCTGGCATGAGTTAATGGTATTATTGTTGGTGGATTAGGCGGCTGTTGTGGAACGATAAGACCACGTCGTGTTGGTCCTCTTTGTGGTAAAGATATATCACCGGCTGATCTTAAAGAAATTACACCCGTACTCTCTCTTGAATTTGATGTGAAACGGACACGTCCACCCTGTAATAAAAACAAAAAATATATAAATATATATATATATAAAAGGTATATAAAAAAAACCTTTAAAAAAAAAGAAGAAAATTTCATATAATATTTTCTTTTAAGAACAGGATTAGATGACTGAAAATGAAGAAATTGGTTTTCACTGTATATATTTGTACATATATATATAAAGTTGTTCAGGGAAAATTTCTCATTTATGATTATCTTGCCTTGAAAAATAATATATATATAAAAAAAAAGAAGAAGAAGGACTATAAGGACTATTTAGATGCCAGAAGTGTGGATGATATTTGTTTGGCAGTTGATTGGCCTTAGTTTAACCAAATAAAAAAAAATATGGAATGAGTTTTTGTTATATGAACTTATATTTTGAGAGAATACCTTTTTTTTCGAAACCGAAAATTCATTCCCGGTTTGGTTATATGAGATTTTTGATGGTGAAAACAGCAGGAGATAAGGTGTTAACCTCATCTTGTTGGTCTTCATGGAAAACGAAAAAGTTTTCCTTTTTGTAGAATTTTAGATTTAAGAAGAATAAGTTTTTATTCCCTTCGTGATTTATTATATCGATGTTTTGTAGATATAGATATATACAAGTATTATATAAATATTTTCTTGTTGTTGTTTAGTATGTTATACTACATCATAGCTTGTAATCATATTATTTGCAGCCAAAATAGTGATGTATAGTATAGTCTCTGTCGGATTCACTGTCGGAGCTGATTAGATTCTTGAATAGAAGTTTAGTATTGAGTTTATAAGAACGATGTTAGTAAATAATATCCTTATTTTTTTCACTAAATAAAATAATATAAACTAATGAGACAGGCATTGGTGGTAAACGAATTCTGTTTTTGAAGAAAGTTTATTTTATTTTGCATTTATTTTTTGAAGAAGCGGAAAATATATGTAATCGTCTGGTAAAATAACGAAAATGATATTTCAGATAATTTTTCCACAAAAATTAAATTATTCGCTTTTGTAGATCATTTTTTAATAAATTTAATTTTAAAGATCTTTTTAAATAGTTGGCTCGATCTAATGATAAAGGGTATTTTATTAAGGACATAACAATTGAAACTTCTCCTTCAATAAATCGATTGTAACGTGTGCTGTGTGGCTTGTAGCGCCGTCTTGTTCAAACAACATATCGCCGATATCAATTTCATCTAATTCTGGCCAAAAAAATTCCTCCAACATGGCACTGTAGCGCTCTCCATTGACGGTAACATGGCGATCGTTCGCATGAACGAAAAAATACGGACCAATCACTAATTTGATCTTGTAAGGATGTAAGCCAAGATCTTTTCGCAAAATACGCTACAATGACGTTTGAGATATTCCCAATTCTTGAGAACGACGTGAAATGGACTGATTTGGCTTATTTTGAATTGATACACTTACGGCTGCGATATTTTCATTGCTGCGAGCGGTACGACGTCTCGTTGGCACTGGAACATCCAATAGTGAAAATGTTGATTCGAATTTATCCACTATAGCACGCACAGCCTGTCGGGTGGGACGATTATTACGGCCGAAAATTGGAGTAAGTGCTCTTAAAGTTGTGACCACCGACTCGGAATTTCGGTATAGTAATTTTTAATAATTTCCAAGTGTTGCTCGTTCATGAACTTTACCATGATGAAAATGATGACTTTAATCTACGTTTTGACATTGACCGGTCATTATGAATGTTTAAGGGTGCGGTCATATAAAGATACAAAATTGTTATGTCCCTATTAGAAGACACTATATATGTTTTCGTGTTGTATTAAAAGGATTTTCATACTGAGCCTATAAATAGGCATTTGGAAGAATAGGAAAGCCAATTCCAAAAAAATTCAGTTAAAAGGGAAAAAACTTTAAAAATATCTTTCGAATTTATTTTTATCGAGAAATCTTGTAAAATAAAGTTTCTATAAGTTTTGTTAAATATTTATTTTCCGAAACGAATTTCTAACATAATACTTTGATCCTTTTTATTAAAGTTTATATCAAAAATTACAAAATAATCTTTTCAACATTTTAGTGAAATGAATCTGTTTAAAATCCTTTCCAGCTTCGTTCAAATTTTCTTTTTAGGTGAAACGTGGTTAAATCACACATCTATCTCTCTCTACAGGATTTCTTAGTACTCAATTATATTTCAAAACAAACTCGTTAATATGTCTAAAACTTCAAAAACGTCAGTTAGGCCCTTTTTTATATTGACGATAACAGAATTGTTCTAATAAACGGGATAGGTATCATCATTTTGTGCTTTTTTATTAGTAAAAAGAAAAAACAAGAAAACAATGGAGAAAGTTCTTGTTCCTATTTAAAAAAAAAAAAAACGAAGAAAAAACTCGATTTCTGATCCTTTTTACCTTTTTGTACACAACAGAAATTCTATTGTCCTGATTTTTTTATTCAGATCTTCACTTGTATTTTTATGAGATCCTTTCTTTGTACTTGTATTATATTTTTTAAAGATATCGATTTTTATTGTGCTATATCTTTTTGGAGAAAGTGAAAAATTTCACTAATATTGTTATTTTTATTGGTTTTCTTTCAGAAATTGAAAATCAAATTGTTAAAAGTTTTTGAATGAAAAAGGTTTAAAAAGGATTTCATAATTCACAAAATTGGATATGAAAAATATGAAAATTTAATGATTTTTTGTATTTAATTTAAAGAACAGATAAAAACAAATATGGAAAAAAGAAAAACATTTATTATATACCTGAATTGTTGCTGCAGGTCCTGACATGCCACACATAAGAAAATCATCTGGATCACTTTCATATGGTGGCTCATCATACCAATGTCCTTGATGATGAACACCACCCAAACCATATGTTCCACGAATTGCATCGTCATACATATAAGTATCATCTGGAATACATTTTTAAAAAAGGGATATATTAAAAAAAGAAAAACTGGTGTCGACTTTGTTATTTATTTTCACATGACATATCATTACCTAAAAATGTCCATCAGGATTCTGTTTTTAAATATAACAAATATTACATAACCAAAGAAATGTTTGTGTTACATATGTGAAACATAAAATTCATTATAATATACATATGTGTGGAATATACATTTCCCGAAGGAAAGGAGTCTTTTATTTTTCCAAAAATTTTAAAAGCTTTCTGGTTTTTGGTTGTTTTTTTTTCCTTTCGTATACATAATGTTAAAATTTCATTGGAGCATAAGGATATGAACATTTTCAGAATAAACTTATATATGTATATATCACATATGTGTAGAAAAAAAAACATTACTTTTTATGACATCAATTAGTTCTTTTATGGTTATTTATGCAAAATACTATCAAAGTAGGATGGCGTACAAAAAATAAGAATATTATTATGTTTTAAGCCGAATAAAAAGAAGCCATATGTGTGGATTATAATATACATATATATATATATTGTAATAATATGCTTTCATGTTTATTATTAACAGGAATAAAGATCATTCATTTTAGACATTTATTAGACAATCAAAATGAACTTACCATTTTTTCCTTCTCGACTCATTTGTAGTAAACCTTGTCGAATATCTCGTAAAATCTATTTGAAAAAGAAGAAAAAAGGATATTTTAAAAGTATGAAAATTTAGTATATAAATGTTTTTTAAATTATGTTATTTATGAAATTTTCGAGTTTTTCCGAATTTTTTTTGATATTCAAATTATTACCACTATATAGTATAAAGGGAGTCCCAAAATTCACGCAAGAAATAATTTTGATAGAAAATACAGGTTCAGAATTAAAATTTGTAAATTTTTTATTGATTCATTAATTATACAGTATAGGGTTATGTATGGAACAGCATATCGGATAAATGGTTCCATAGCTTTGCTGGCACATACGCACTCTTTTGTTGAAATTTTCCATGACCGTTTTGGATAAATGTGCTTGAATTTCATTGATACAGCGCTCAATTTCCTCAATTTCCCCCTTCTATGGGTGGGTGATCGTGCGCTTGTTAGGATAATACTTAGACTTCAAAAAACCCCAAAGAAAAAAAGTCTGATGGCGTTAAATCGCAAGATCTGGGCGGCCAATTCCGATCACCAAAACGGGAAATTACACGAATGGAAAATGACTAATTATTTTAAAAATATTGCTCAACAATGAAAACCCGTCGTTTTTCTTGTAGCGCTCCATTTTTAATAACACTAAACTTATAGCTGTCACTCTGTTTTTTTATTCGTTAAAAACGCTTTACCGCAAAAATGGCGCAAAATTTAAATCTTGTGTGAATTTTGGGATACCCTTTATTATTATATCGTAAAGGCTATATTTCTGATCTTAGGCTTAGGATTTAATCTAATCTGGTCCGAAATTGTTTGAAGAAATGTGAACTTATTCTGTGGAATATGGAGGAAGAAACAGATATGAAACTTAAATCTTCCAACTGGAGGAGACGTGAAATTCGTATTCGATGCTATTATTCCATCAAAACAATGGGATAGAGTTTTTCGCCGCTCAATCGAGTTTTTACCTCTACTGAATATTTATAAAGCTATTGTTTGTGATCATCAGCGAAACTGTCGTGTTTTTTATTAGCTAATATGATGTTCTACTTTTTAATATTCTCTTTAAACTAAATCTTAGCATGCAAATGCATAATGAATCAAACTGGCCCACGATTTCATACCGTAAAATCAAAAACTCGTCCGCGCTTGGAGAGTTAAGGCCAATCTCCACACACATCCTACATCTGATGCAAGTATGGGATACACTTATGCAAAGACTTGTTAAACAGAAAGGGAGAAAACAATCATCCTACAAATTTGGTCGGCTTCTGCATTTCTGATTTCCCGATCTGATTTTCGATCTGCAAAAGATTCCCCTCAAAATCAGATAAACATGTTTATCACTTCATCTGCGGGTGCATACTCTCACAATAATCACACACGATACCGTCGCACACTACCAATTTTTCTAAATTGTGTGGGGAGATTCTAATGTTTTTATACGATCAATCCTAGCGAAAATTGCAAAAGTCCATCTCTTTCTAGTTTTGTGATTTTTCTCGTCAGAATATGATGTTGGCTGTGCCTTATGAGCTGCAATCGTTGAAGTAGTATTTTTAAGCTTTTATGCTGTATACAGATCTTGTGGACACTTATACGGTCATATGAAATCGCCTAACTATCTATTCTATGCTACTACATGGTTTCAGACAAATTAAAATTTTATTATAATAAACTAGGGGGATCCGCCCTGCTCTCTTCGCTCGCCAACCCCGGGTCCCGGAGTGGAGTTCGAGTAGATTTTAGTTTTCATGTAATGTAATGGTAAAAAAAAGAAGCATAATAGAGTAAGAAGCAAAAAAGTATGTAACTGCTTTTGTGATTTATTTCACTGCTTCTTCAAATACAATGTTTTTTATGACCTTTTATTCCACATCGTGATAGAGCGACATACAGTTGACCATGTGACATTTTATATTTTCCCCCAATCATTCCAGGAAATATAAAATGTGTATACGTATAGTATAAATAATATAAATAATAGCACATGTGATCATTTCTCCTCATTTTGAATAAGATTTGTAAAAAAGATTCCGTGTAGATAGATTAATCATTCAGTTCTGATTTTATATTAACGAATCTGACTCACTTTAGTATTTGAAGTCGATGGTATGGTTAGCAAGAGATTGGCTTAGTAAAACCAAGTGCTTGAGATCGAGACCCCGCCCGAGCCGAAAATTTTTTTAGTTTATAAATTATTTATTAAGCTTTTTTCTACTACAAAAATTATAAATAATGTGCGGAAGAAACTTTTTTATATAATAGATAGATTAGTTTATTTTTTTTTAATATAACCCAAAAACAAGTAAAGAGACTAAAGAACTTTGCATATAAGTACTATATCTGTCTCTGAGTCATATTCAAGTGATGACAAGAAACATACTTATAATATACATAATTCTATATGTTTTCAACTATTCACACGTATCTCCTTAGAATATCGTTCGACGATAAAAAAATGTAACAAGAGCATGAAATTATGTTGATTTTAGAAAAAAAAAATGTAATATATAAAATAATAAGTAGCACAAATTGATATCATTATTTCGAAAACTAATATTCAACCAGCATAATTTTACTTGAGAAAATTAAATCATAATTATATGAACTGAATTCCTAACAAAAAAAAAATAGTATAAAAATATTTTTGTGTAGAATTTTTTAATCTCTCCATATACGTGATGGTATGATTTTTTTCAAAATATTTTCATCTTCATATATTTTCTAAAATATGCTTTTAATTTTAGTGTCATTCAATAGAGGAGAATTTTTATTCTAAATAAGCAACAACATTAAATCCTTCCCACAGGACTTCATTCAACTTAACCCTTTAACATATCGGGTGTCTCCATAATAGCGTCAAATTTAAATTTCTCACTATTTTCGTTTTACTAAGTTGACAATACTAAAATCTTAACTTCTGTCATCTTTATTGCGATTAATATTCATGGAACTCTGCACAAAATAACGACATTATTATTGACAGTTTGTCAAGTTTCGAGCACCTACTGAGGTGAAAACGACAGTTCCACAATATTCAAATCATGTGTTTCTTTCGGAGCATGCTTTATTTAATCAATTATTAAATTCGCCGTCGAATGAGGTATTGATCATACCTGCCGAATGGCATTTAATTCCTTATTAAATTGGTCGTCGAATGAGGTATGAATCGAATCTATAGGATGCAGAACACCCGAGATATACATATACTTTAAGTTATGCAAAGGAAATCTTGCGCTTCTTATTGGGACACCCTATATAATATATGATGCCTTTAGTTTAGCTAGGATACATTGCTGACTGTTCTGCATATAGTAATAAGTTCTTCACATATGAAATTCCATGAGTTATAGTAAAATATGCATTATAATTGCGAATATGAAAAATTTATCCGGAACTTAATTAATTTATACAATATTGCCGGGATAAACTTTTTTTTTGAAATTTTCTATATATAGTGTAATTTTATTTAAAAATAAATTCTATTAAACTTACTTCTTCATGTTCTCGTTGAAATTTTTCCTTTTTTCGCATTGCTTCTTGAATTTTCAGCTAGAAAAATAGAAGAAAAATAAAATTATTAATTCATATTTCTAACATAATTTGAATCAAATAACGATTTTTTTTATTGTTTACAATTAAATACATTTTATACTTATTTTAAGAGGATATCTCTTCTAAAAACATTCACCGCAACACGTCTGACAAATGATACTTGTTAGGAATTTTATGGAAGTTTTTCTATAAAGTTTTTATTAATTTACACAAGTGTTTAGTTTTCTTCATGTGAAATTGATCTTTGACCCGTTTAGAAATTATTATTTATGTGTATATGTTAGCGGCAAAGTGTATAGTCTGGCATTTAATAGAATATAATGGCGAAACTCATTAGTTAGAGTATATAACGTGTTTAATTTTGTACATTACCTACATATTTTATATCATGGTGAAAGCTTTTTCGACGAAGAGAATTGAATTGAACTAATGCTATTGAGATCAAATATTATTTTATTGAATTATTACTAGTGACTTTATACATGCTCACTCCGTTATATAAAATATAGTTGACATTTTGTTAGTTAAATGGGAATTTCTCGAAAGGTTTGTTTGGTACAACCGGTACCCTCACCTATAGGACGCTATATCTGGAGTATTTTCCCTTCTGAAATACCCCCAAATACACATTCTATCAATTCCAAGTCGGTTTTTCTTTTTATACGGTATACCTAACTAACATTCGACGTTTTATAAAATTACTATATATCAAATACAACGATTAGGTAATATATATAACGGATCTCCCAAAATTCACGCAAGATTTGAATTTTACGCCATTTGTGCAGTAAAGTGTTGCCAACGAAATAATAGACAACGTGACAGCTGCTAACTCAGGGTTATTAAAAATGGAGCACTACACGAAAGAAGAATGTGTTTTCATTGTTGAACGACATTTTAAAAATAATGAGTTATTTCCTGGTCGCGTAATTGTTGGCGATCAAAAATAGCCGCTCAGATCATGGGATTTAACGCCGTTGAGCTTTTTTTGGGGGGGGGGGGTTGTTAAGTCTAAGGCTTATGGCAACAAGCCCACAACCACCGATGTCTTAAAGGATGAAATTGAGGAAATTGAGCGATGTATCAAATTCAGCCACATTTATGCAAAACGGTCATGGAAAATTTCAATAAAAAAGTGTGCCAGCAAAGCCGCGGAGGTCGATATGCTATTCCATACATAACCCTATACTGTGTAACTTATGAATCAATAAAAAAATTTACAATTTTTAATTATAAACCTGTGTCCTCTATAAAAAGTACTTCTTGCGTGAATTTCGGGACTCCCTTTATTTCATACTTTGACAAAACCGACGACGTGTTACGTAGAATGCCTTTACATTCTCTAGAATACCGAATTATATATGTGTATATGCATATATGAAATCACTGGAAAAATATATTTTAGTTTGTTTCAAACATCATTTGACATACGATATAGAAGAAAGTCCAAATAATATCAGTTACACTGACTCAGAGCTTCTAGTATCTTGCAAAAATTTGTAAGTAAACAAAAGTACAATTTAACTTGTCTTTTGTAGTTAGTTACTCTTTTTCTGGGATGTAGGAAAACTATAGTTAGTTTACTTACCCTTTGGATTGTCTCTTCAAAACTTTGTTGAGGTCCACCATTCATTTGAAAATGTCTCAGTCGTTCATTCGCTTGCTGAAATGATCAAGAACACACATATAAAAAATTATTATTATCATAAAAGTTATTTTAGTTTCAAAAATTTAATTAAGTTTTCTATAGAAAACTTTAAGTTATTTTGTATTTGATAGAACAAGACAGTAGAGAAAAAGTTTATAAAACCGCTAATGATAACCGATTTGGTTTTAGTTATATGAATAGAATGCAGCCAGTTGCAATTCTATATAAGAATAGTATATAAATACAATTACTTTTATCATTATCATCATTTCCATGACCATTTTTATTAACATCTCGTTTAACTACTGAAACAGAGAATAAACTTTTGTTATGGGAAAATCTTTTTCTGTAATTTTTGACGGGTAGCTGGAAAATTCGAAACTTTTCTTGTTTGTGAATAAATTTAGTTTTTAAGTTCAATTCAAAGGATTTATGAAAATTTAATAGGCTATCGATAATGAAAAAGATTTTCAAGTATTTTTACATAAGCTTTATTTTTTCTTAAGATAAAATATGGAAATATTTATACAACGTTAAATTTTTATATTATTTTAATTAAATTATGCTTTTAAATAAAGAAAATATCTTCTATTCTATAATATAGTTGAAAAAATTTTCCAATCAAATTGATGGTATCCAATTTTTATTATTCGTTCAATGTAAATCTTTGAGAAAAAGGTGAAAATTCTCAATTTTCATGCAAACAATATCGAAAACCGTAATTTGATCCTTCAAAAGGTTATAAGGAAAAATTCGAAAAATGATATTTATATACACCCCATATCAGCTAGATAGTAGAAAACGAAAGAAAATTAGGTCTCAATCGTTTCAATTTTACATGCGTTTAACCCTTTACCTTTTTTCTTATAAACCTTCGAGGTTAAGGTGTAAAATCCGCAATTTGTTGTTTTGGTTTATTTTGTGATTTTTGGTTTTTGATTCGATTTTATTTTTATGTGAAAAATGTTTTTTTTTTTTCGTTGTAAAAGATTGCGTTTCGAACAGGAATCCGATATTCTAATTCGATATAAACGAAATAAAAAGCTTTTCTAAAAGATTAATTTTAAGAAGTTTTAAGAAAAAAAAATCCTTTTTGACAGATTTTTTTTTTTGTAGCAATTCAAAACTTTCAGAATTTTTACAAGAAATTTATCTGGATAAGTTTAGCTTTTCTAAAAGTTTGTTAAAAATAATTTAAAAGTATTTGAAAAGAAGTTATCAGTTACAGAATTTAAAGAGTTCGATATCCTTGTAATATACATATAGTATCAGAAAAAGTCAATAGAAAATAGATAATGTCTGATTCCAATACTAAAAAAAGGAAACTATCTACGATAATATTTCGTTATGTAACTTTACGAAAGTTCATAATTCGATTTTGTAGGAATAAATTTTCTTTTTGGATTTTATCATTTACAGAAAATTCTTAAAAAATTTTGAACATCCTTTTTTTTTAATGACATAGTGAAAAGTCATATTAATGATAAAACACGTTACATACACATATACATACGTGTAGACGAAATTTCTTTTTGAATATACTTATTTATCCATATTCACGTCTAGTTTAAATATATAGCATGTATATTTGTTGTGCATGTCTCAAGAGACCCTCATTACACTTTCATAATTCCTGAAGCAACTTCTTGGTTTCGGTGCACCATCAACGTGTTCAGATATTAGGTAAAATGCATGAACATCTACCATAAATTGAGGAAGAAAATTTGTTAAAAATGTGTATGTATATCTTGAAAAAGGAAAAGAATTTCTATAGAATACTTTTACGAATGTCGCATGTATACGTTTATGTCTGGGAAAATTGGAATAAATGTATACATTTTTCTTTTCCAAAAAAAAACGAAAAAAAAACTTAAAAGAGGAAATATTCTATAAAAGTATTTGGTAGATTCTTTCAGATCTATGAATATGTGTGAACTGCTATATTCTTTAATGAAGGAGTTTTATATTATCCTTTTTTGTTCTCAAGAATTTTATTGTTCAATGTGTGTTTATTGTTTCTTTAGATACTAAAGAAAAATGTGTTATATACAGACTTGGTGTTAGATTATGAAAGAAAATTGCAAAAAAATAACCGAAGAAGAATTCTAGACAAACATTATTCCTTTCGAATCTACCGGAAACACTTATAAGATATGAAATATATAGTAATAATTGCCAGGTCTCACAACTCATTTCATTATTTTCACATTTTATTCGATTGTGCAGAAACCTCGTGCCGATTTCCAATTATTGTTGGAATATACCTAAGTGCATTCTATCCGGTAATCGGTAAGGCAAAAATGGTTCAGAAACAATAAACATTACATGATATGCTTACAGAGAAGTTGCCTTAGTCGGAAGAATTGTGCGCAACTGGTTCGCTAACCTTAGAACCGAAGAACTTTCAGGCATAGTCTCCACCATTAATGATGATCAAATACGGACATTGCTGATCGAGAGGAATGCACACTTTACGACACATAAATTACCAGAGATACTATACATATCAAAGAAGATCATTCAAGATGATTTAGGTAAATTTGGTTATGTATGATTTCCGCCTAAATTAACAGAAAAAAATTAAATGGATCATATTCCAATCGCTATGAAAACGAAACGAAAAATAACCATTTTGTTCAGTATTTGATGGGGTTGAAAAGGGATACTATATTGTGAGCTATATTATGAGGTACCGTTTTGAACTAGTTCTATTCAGGAAAAACGTTCCGAATTAGCCAATAAGAAGGGAGCTAGTTGTGTTCCATGAGGACAATGCTAGACTATCTGTGTGACTATCCGACAAAAATTGTTAGAGCTCGGCTGAATTCTACCATATTCATACGAGATAGCGCCTTCAGATTATCGCTTATTCAGGTTTTTACAAATTCATCTTAACAGTAAGAATTTCATCTTTTTGGACATCTTTAAAATCTGTCTTGAGCAGTATTTTGCTGAGAAACTGTAAAACTTCAAAGAGGATTAAATGTTCAAGTTACGTGAAATATGGAAAAAAATTGTGGCACAAAACAGAGATTGGGTAATTACATATACATACAATATAAAAAATTCGGAACAAAGTTCTCAGACAGCACAATATTTAAAAGCTTCACCTGCCAAAATATGGATGTACTATATAGAGTACTTATAGGCGCAATTTAACCTCAAATTCTATTTATATATTTGTATATCAAAAGAAGAGAGTTAAAGGGAACAAATTTCGGATATCTTAAAATTTTGAACTTATCAAATATGAAATTTACTGAACAACATTTTAATTATGTAAATTCAATTTTTCTTATTAGATTTAATAAAATATTAATTAAATAATATTAAGTTGAAGCCAACATTTTAATATTGAATAAATTTGATTATGTTTTTTGATTAGATTTTTTTTTTATTTTATTTTATTTTATATTAAAACGTTAGACTCTTGTACTTACCCTAATTTGTGTTGCCGCAGCTTGATTATTTCTATCTCTTCTATTAACAGTCTTTAAACCTTTTAAAAGTCTTGCTAGTGTTGTGCGTTTTTTCGTTTCACGGCCTTCTAGTAATAAAATAATAATCAAGACAAAATTATCAAAATTTAATACATATACTATATATAGTATATTAAAGCTTTAAATCAATATTTTAAGAAAACTTTAACAAAACAATTTTAGCTGAAGTTCATATACATTTTAGTGTTTCTCTTTTGATTTTATATGTTTTCCGATATCACATTATATAACATTTCGTTAGGATTATTAAATATTTATGCACATATATTAATATTTTATTTATCCACATAAAATAATACACAATATATACGATCTTGTAGATTTATTATCATATTTGATTATATAGTGTCTTTTAATAGGGACATAACAATTTTGTATCTTTATATGAACGTATCCTTAAACATTAATAATGACCTGTGAATGTCAAAACGTAGATTAAACTCAACATTTTCATCATGGTAAAGTTCTCGAACGAGCAACGCTTGGAAATTATTAAAAATTACTACCGAATTTCCGAGTCGGTAGCCGACACTTTAAGAGCGAAAATTCATCCTCAGGGATGGGCTCATTTTTGGCTAAACGGATTTGTCAACAAGCAAAATATGCGTTAGCAACAAACCCACATGTGCTTAAAGAGACACCATTGCATCCACAAAAAATCACTGTATGGTGCGTGATTGGGCCGTATTTTTTCGTTGATGCGAACGAACGAGAGTGCCATGATGGAGGATTATTTTTAGCCAGAATTAGATGAAATTGATATCGGCGATATGTGGGTTCAATAAGACGGCGCTACAAGCCACACAGCACACGTTACAATCGATTTATTGAAGGATGTTATGTCCTTAATGGAAGACCCCATATATAAATAAAATATATTCTGAAATAAAAGGAAAATATGTATTTTTCGTAATTGTTATTCTACTAGAATTTCAGCATTTAATATTTCATCATCACTATTAAATTACAGGAAAGATTTTTTTGTCTTTAATATAAAAAACAATTGTTCATATAGGCACATTGTGATTATTCATCATAGAACGTTACACAAAGGAACAACATTCTTATTATTTAGAGTTGTCTCCATTTCGAGCTATACGAAAATACCATGAAGTTTAAATCGTGCGTTTCTTATGGAGTATCCTTTATTAAATTCATAATTAAATTCCCCATCAAATGAGGTATGGATCATACTTCTAGAACACAGAATACCCGAGATATACACATATCTCCATACACGCCGCGCGAATTTTCCGATTTCTTTCCCGAAAAAGGAATATTTTTAAAATGGGATAATGGTATTAATTTCGCATTTAAATTCTTCAAATGAGATGTTGGACCCAATGTATATGTTCGATTTACGCGAATAAACACCGGTGCTATTATTAGGACACCCCTGATCTTTTCTTAGAATTTGTCTTCAAATTAAAAAAACAAGCTTTTGTCTATAAAATTCGGAACCTTAAAATATATTTACGTAAAAGAAAACCTATTTTTGTAAATATTTTATGCATTTCTTTCTATTTCTTGAAACTAGATACGTTGTTTGAAAACCTTTTTCCTCTCTTTTATTTAATGTAGTAACTGAAAATCGGCTTATAACCGAATTTTTGAAGCCTTATGGTAGAAATGGGAGCTGTAGCTAACAAATCTATAGTTTAATGAATTATCTCTGAGAAAAATCAACTAAAACTAATAGTATTTCACGGTTTTTTCTGCATAACTTTGTTTCTTAACTTTCAAATTTGGTCTAATTCGCAGTTAGTGCTAATAGCATAAATACATTCTGTAGATTTTCTTCAAATCGGTATATGTATTAGTTTTTAAAGTACCTGAAGAAAACTTAATGGAGAGGCTTTTTTCCCTTACGACCATTTCTTTCTCCACTATCCCCGGACAGATTTCACTGAAATTTAGCCCAATATCGCCTATATATGTAGCCAAATAAGTATGTAAATAATTTGAATAAAATTCCTTCACAAACTTGCCTATTAAATCCGAAAAACCATAAAGAAGCAAGAAAATTTTCTGATTTTTGTTTTATAACTTCGCTTCCCCACAGAGGATTTTGCTGAAGTCCAATACCAACGTGAGTTAGGGAATAACTAAATCATGTTGTAAATTTCATCAAAATCTGATAACGCATTTTTGAGTTATTTTATGCACGGGCGGATATGTATAAATCGATACAAATTTTGATTCTCTACACCACGCAACTATACCCTTGAAACGTTTCTTCGATGATTATTTCTATGCGTTAAAAATTTAGTGATAAAACTAACATACCATCTGGTAATATCTACCATAGGACATAATCAAAGAAAAATCGCTTCAGGACTTTCATTTTTTTTTCTTTTTAGAGGTAAAATGTCTTAGAATTCTTGGCTTTTAGTATTTAGATTTTTTTTCCCTATTTCTTTGCTAAGCTTTTAAATTTAGCTTGAGGAAAAAATGTCACCACAAAGTTTATTTTTTTTGTGGGAGGAATCTACATGGTGCTTTGGAAAGCATTTAATACATTGTATATGAAAATCTCGTAGGGTTTTTACAGTTTTCCAAAAAAAAGGAAGAAAAAATGGTTAATTGTATTTTCTTAAAAATTTCATGTGTTAATTTTTGTTTTAATAAAGTTTTTCCAAAAAAAATTTTATTAATTTTTGTACATTTTCTTTACTAAAAGTCTTAAAAAAGCTTTTGTAAATTTTTTAATTTGTAAAATATTTGTGCTTTGAACCATATTTAGAAAATTTTACATTTTCTTGAGTTTTTTTTTCGCGAAAAACAAAGAAAATCGAAAGAATTTTTGTGGTAAAAATAAACAAAATTTTTGTTATTACTCGTAAATTAAAAACTATTTGTTTTGCAAAAATATTTCTATAATCTAATGAAGTTTATATAATAATAAAAAATTATATTCGGAAGTTGCCTTCGCACTATTAAAAATCTCGTAAAATAAGTATGACAAACATTTTGTTGGACTTATTACTCAATTTTTGATAAAGCATATGCTTTTTAATGCCTTTTACGAAATGTTTCATAGCATGGCGGTAAAGGGTTTTTAAATAAGAACTCTTTTTTCAATTAGGTTGTATTTCCTTATGATGACAGTTCTCTGTCTTTCTGTTTTTGACATAATTGCAGTAGAAGCTCAGCATTTGATTAAAATGGATTCAATTTCGTTCAAAAATCGCATAAAAATAATTCAAACTCATTATGAAAATGGGCAATGTGTGAAAACCACATTTCGTAAAATCGTGGATAAATTCGGTTGTTATAATCGTTCATCAGAGCTTGCAATTAAGAATTCAACTGAAAACATTGCTGCTGTGGCACAATTGGCGCATTCGCAATTCTGAAAATCGAACAGCAATTATTAAACAGTCATTACATTCATCTTGTATCTCTGTTTGGTATGCTTTACAAGCCACTATTATTCGAGAATCAGGCTGGTGATGCTGTTAGTGTCAATGAAGTGCGCTACAAAGAGAGACATGACAACCAAATTTGTATGGCCCGTTTTTGATAATATGGATGTTGACTACTTGTGGTGTTAGGAAGACAGGAAAATGTGTCACATACCTCAAGAAATATAGTAATCTATTAATTGAAAACCAAATTTAATGAACGCGTAATTTCGCGTAGAGGTGATGTTAATTCACCACCAAAATCCTGAAGTTTAACAGCGCTGGGCATTTTTTGGCGGAATCACGTGAAAGATGAGGTTTATGAGAATAATCCAAGACCTTAAAACCAATATCGAATGAGAAATTTTTGTCAAAAGAATCGATGTCTAGTCGTGGTGTACATTTACCAGATATTGTTTTCAATTCAAATTTGTCTCTACAGCATATTTCAATAAAGAAATTCAGAACTGTCATCCAAAATCTAGGCTGTTAACACGTAATTTGTTTCACACTTTTGATTCGACCAAACAGTAAGTCGTTTCAACTTTAACTTGGATTTTGTTATAACTGAAACCAGTTACGTAACATACTACTACCCATGTAGTTAATTTAGCATTAAGAAGTTCTTATTTAAAAACCGTGTACAATATATATAGTCTTAATATCTATGTTAAATTTACAAAATTACAATTACCTGTTGGTGGAAATTCATAAAAATATGCGGATCTAGGACTCAAACAACTACAAAATAAAAAAAAACGAAAAAAAAAATAAATAAAATACAAAAATTAGCATTGAAAATTTTCTTAAGGAAAACATACATTTCATCCCGATACCTTTGTTGAACTAAATTTAAATTCGTTGAATTAGGCATTTGTTGTTGATTTTGTGGTTGTTGATTTTGCTGCTGCTGTTGCTGTTGTTGTTGTTGTATCGTTGGAATTTGAGGCAATTGTTGTTGCTGTTGTTGTTGACTATGATGTTGCTGTTGTTGGGAATTTTTTGATGCTTGTAATAAACCTCTTGCAACACGTGGAGCAAAAACACCATAACCGAAACCATAAATTTCATCTTCTTCCTTGTCTGATAGACAACTTGACGGCTGTTTAGTATACACAAGTATAATAAAATAAGAAAGATTTCTTTTTTTTTGTTTGTTTGTTTGATTGAAGAAGAAAATTTTCTTATTTTAAAGATTTACAATAAAAGTATGTGTATATATGAAAGTTTAGTTATAAGTGATAAACTGACAGTTGAAGCGTGTTCAGATATCTCATATATAATGTATATATACTATATGAGATGAAATTCATTGTACTAGAAAGTCCAAAGAAAAAAAAAAAGAAAACAAAATATTGCAGAAACCCGTAAATAATTTGAATGTTTAAAATTCAAAAAAAAAACCATACAAAGTGCATTGTGCCCACTTTACTATACTACAATTCATATGGGATGATGAGGTTGATTTATATATACCCCAAAATAGATATATATGGAAAATTTCATTTGTACAAAGACTAAACTATGTACATACGTTTGTTTGAATTGTATTTTCTTCGTTTTTTTTTTTTGATTTCCTTCACATATGAAGGTGAAAAAGAAATTTTTGGTATTGGATATGTTGTAGTACTAACCATGTTGAAGAAGGAATAAAGAATACAAAAAAATAGCAAGGAAAGTGAATCAAAAAGAAGGAAAAAATTTTGGTTTTTCTTTTTTTTTCTAGAGGAAAAAAATAAAGGAATAAAAAAAAACATATATAGGATCTCCCCAAAAACGGAAAGTATGGTACAATAGAAAGAGGCGTAATATTTGGAGATGTTTGTGGGTACTACTATTATGTATATATATATATAGAAACATATATTTTATACTTACTGAATATTTGCCTGGCACGTAAATTGGCTGACTGTGACTATTTGGTAAACCCCCTTGACATGAACTACCTCGATGACCTCGTGTAGCTCCCATACCAGCTGGATTAAGTGGACTACGTTCCGCCCATGATGCTTGCCTAGCATTTTCTAAAGCACTTAGAACATCTCCGAAGGGAGCCATTAACAGTTCACAATATACAGATGCTAGACCCTCTAAATGACCTCGTTGTCCATCCTGCAAATGTATAATATAAAAGAATATAAATATATACTTATTATGTTGTCGTAAAAAAATAAAATAAACTAGGTATGTATATATTTAGAGATACATACGTATGTATGTGTTCTCAAGGAACAGAAAGTATAGTAGCTGAAAATCGGTTTGTAGCCAATGTGGTGGAAATGGGACAAGAAACAGTCAAAATTAATAATATTTCACAGTTTTTTCTGCCTAACTCTTTTTAATTTTTTTTTAAATTGACTCTAATTTATAGATAGCCTGAGGGCTAATGGGATAATTATCTTCTGCAAATTTTATTCAAATCGGTGTATTAGTTTTTAAAGTACATCACAAAAACTATATGAATATACTTTTTCTTCTTACGACTATTTCTTTCTGCACTATCCTTGGACCGATTTTATTAAAATTTAAAATATTATCACTTCCTTATGTATTGAACGAATCTAAATAGGTAATTTAAAGAAAATTGCTTTCGAAATTGTCTGATCAAGTCTGAAAAACCATAAAAATAAGGAGAACACTTTCTGGTCACCCTGGTTTCTGCTTTATAACTTCGATCTTCCTCCGTCGATTTTGCTGAAATATAATACCAATTAATCGAGTTAAGGAAAACCCAACTCATATCGTAAATTTCATCAAAATCCGACAACACGTTTTTAAGTTTTCTTGTACACGGACGATCCGAGGGACATAGATAAATGGATATTACGTTTGATCCTTAACTTATCCATAACCTTGAAACGTTTCTCCGATGATTATTCATATACGTTACAAATATAGTGACAAAACTAATATACCCTCTGGTAGTACCTACCATAGGGCATAAAAATAAGAAAAAATATAAAGAAAAACGCATATACGTATGTAGGCTGATATAATTCTAAAATATAAATGCATTGACATCATCTATAAAAGGAGAATAAAAGTAAACATAGATATGTATGTATGGGCATTTGATGTAGGAGGTATATAGAATGCAGATTTTGTATATTCTTTTGTAAAATGAAAGCAGTAGTCGTCTCGGTACCATAAACAGACTATATGACTATGTACGAAAGACTTACATATACGATGGTTCCGTTGCATTTTTAATTGCACAACTCGACATATGAATTGAATGAATGATGTCTGGGTTCCATTATGTCACCATTAAATGCTTATTTAGATTGTTCCACCACGGTAATATAATCCTTGACAGTTTCAACGAAATACAAAATATACAAGAAGAAAAAGAGTACTTTTGTTGTTCGGTTAGTCATTCCCTCGTCTTATAAAGGTTTTATGTCCATTTTGATGAAATTGTTAACTTCTAAATAAAGTCAACTTATTTTGTATAGCGAAACTTTTGTATACAATTTGTTTTTTTTTTTTGCTTTTTTTGTTGCATTAAGGTGTGTGGTGAACATTAATCTTGATTAAAGGTTTTTATAAATATCTGATTTCTTTTTAAATAATTAGTTTTTTATATTTAAGTTTTGAATTCAAACCGAACCGAATGAAAACATTATTCTTTTATAATCTCAATAAATTTCTACAATCCTTTTTGATCTTATAATGTATTGATTTGATTCTTTTCAAGTTTTATATTAGGGATACCCGTTGTTAGTCATTTATTTTCAAAAAAGTGGAGTTTTATTAGTTCTGGATCCACAGTAAAAGTGAAAATTACGTGAAATGGCCATACCTTATACCATGCGAAGATCATATTCGTAATTACGTAATGTTTCATTATTTTGGTGAGTTCAATGCAACAATAGGTGCGCTTTTTTCTTTAAAAAAAACGATATAGGTCTCGAGAAGAAAAAAAAATTCTTTGAAAACAATTAAAATTTTTCGTTCATTTTTAAATAAATTACGAGTATATAAAATAAATACTAGCAAATTCTGAAATATCTTTATTGAATGATATTAAGAAATAAGTTCTTTCAAAAATTTCTGAGATTTCTTATGATATTTTTGGTACAGTTATATGGAAAACTATGATTGCGCCATCTCTTGCAATTTTACGCAACTAAAATCTATCGGGATCTCAGGCCGGGTTATGTTGTGCTTGCTTTTACGTGTTATGAAGTAGACTCTGACCTAGACCCCGATGATTTGTGGACGGCCAATTGAATTTGAAAGTGACATCTTAAAATCTCCAGCGAAGTTTGATCCAAGATTGACTATATAGATATTATCAAGACGTATTACATCAAAGGCACCTACTTGAAATTCATAGAGTATGCATGCAAGGGCATATGGATTAAGCACGAATTATTTGAGTCAAACAAAATCGGCGACGTACAGTTTACACTTAACCACGATACGTATAGATCTACTTCTAATCAGAATCCTCACGATAAAAAATGAGTCCTTAATGATATCATTAAGCATTCTAAACAATGATCATCATCAAACCAAAGACAAGAACCAACGCGTAAATGAAGATAATTTCTGAGAGAGATGTTATTGTATTTATGGTCACAGTTACTAGGTTTCTACAAGAAAAACTATGAAAATTTGAAGGAAAGAAATTTCTTTGATGATTTGTATTTGACTTTTATGTTAAAATAGTTCATTAGTTACAGGTACCACATTATGTTCTGAAAATTGCGGTGATAATGAAATATACCACAAATTAAGATCAAATGCCTAAGAAATAGGCCAATATTCGTCAAATTTTTACGCTTTAACTACTTAATCAATTGTTTTTAATTTGTCATTATTTTTATGTAATACTTTAAAAAATTGTTATTAAAATATGGGTTTTTAGATCGAAAAATCCTACATCAATCCATGTAGAATCTCATTAGCTGTGTGCATGTCAAATTTAACATCCGTCAATCACAATGTGTTTGGGACGAATTTTTGAATTTTTTGTTTCTTCAGTTGGCTTAAAAAAAGCTCGCAATTCTTGCATCGTTGAAAAATAAGATGTACAAAATTTTACATTCTCAGGCAATATTTTGTCGAATCAAAAACGACAATATTGAGAGGTTAAACTTTTTTTTTGAGAAACGAACAGGAAATATTCTGAAGTTCTTTACAAACTGGTATAACTGGTATAAAATACAAACTTTTCTATGAGAAATGAAACGGCCTATAATAAAAATGAACACAAGAAGTAATGATTTGAATTACCGCAACATCTAATTTGCATATATCTAAATATAAATAAGTGATAATTAAAAAAAAAAACCTTTCATTTGAAGCCCGTTTAAGAAAAAGTGACAAATTTTCTTTCACCTTATGGTCTTTCTGAGACATCTTTATTTTACCACCCAAAAATTTCTTACAGGAACGAGTATACTCTAAGGGTGATAATTTAAAGTTGTTCAGCTCAAATTCTATTTTTGTCGGTATATTGAATCCCTTTCAAAGTGATTAACTAATTTAATTCAGATTAATTTAATATGACAGGTCCCGTATTTTGTATTTTGTCATGTTGGGTCGCGAAACTTTAAATATATATGCAATATATGGATTAAATTCCGCCAGATGTCAAATATTTCTTCCTTTATATTAATCATATTTTTATTTTATTCTTTATTATGTGTTCAGTGAACAATTTTTGTTAGCTTAATTAACTAATTCTATAGCTACCATAAAAAAAACCGAAAATAAAGAAGAAAAAGGGTTCATTGTAAGAGAGCCCGCGTATATTTATTATAATATTTACCAAATTAAAAAAAAAAATTTCTGAAAAGGAACTTATGGTATTTTATTCATGATGAGCATAGAGTATATTTAATTGCATTTAAATATTAATATGCATAAAAGTTTTTCTTTGATGTTATCCGATACCTCCAAAAATTCATGTTTAATAGCATATTTATATTATATATATGTCGTGCTGTTTTTATTAAATTTAATTTAAATCATATTATTTATGGTAAAAAAAATTTCGGTTGATTTTAATGGAATTTATTAAGTTCAATGTAAATTCTTCTTTACAACATATATTGTACTACTTGTATATATGGACGAACACTTAAAAAAGTGTTAATTCCATTAGTTACAATATCAGTTGAATATTTATTTTTAGCTGCAAAAACATACATATATTCAAAAAATGTTCATTTAAATAATTTTACGAAAGGACTTTAGTACTCTTGGTGTAGACGACGACAATCATTACGACCAAACACCACAAAAAACATCTTTACATTGGTCAGACATACAAAAAGGTATATGGGATTCCACAAAGGCTTCAACTAAATAAAAGTAAAAAAAATAAAAAGAACACTTCAAAGTGTATTTCGGGAAATGATATCAAAAGGACCAAAAATATTTGTAAATTGAGAATATACAGAGTGTCCCAATAAAATGGAGAAACAGTTTAAGCACTAGTTTTTCTTTAATCCAACATTTTTAATACATCATAATACATCGACTATACACACATACAAATTGTGGAATTATTGGCTAGTTGTGACAACAGAAAATTCAGATTTCAAAACTAAAATTCAGTTGTGACAACTAAACTTCGATTATGAAGTTTCGATAACTTAGACTTAGTTGTCACAACAGAATTTTAGTTCTTACAACTGAGTTTTTAGTTCTCACAACTAAAATTCAGTTATCATAACAAAAAATTCAGTTGTCATAACTAGCCAATAAATTCACAACTTTGTTTTGTGTATGTTATAAGAACGAAGGCTGTAGACTTGAATTGTCAATAAGATGGAGTAGTTCCATATTGTATTTGTATGATATAAGGTTTTAATGCAACATTTCCACACGCATGGGATGAAATGTTAAAAGTATACTCCACGTTTATCCACGTTTAGCCAAAGGACGAAATATTCAACATTTGAAAAAAACCCTACAATACTTATGCAATTCAAGAAAGATTTTCAAGAAAAATGTCAAATAATTCCAAGTGGGGCAGTAATGACTGATTCCATCCCATTCAAAAACGTCTAAGCTATGTTATCCAATGGTGAACATTGTGCTATGTGTAAATATTTGTTCTATGTTACTAAATTATTCGATAAGAATTAAATAAATACACTTACGAGTGTAATTCTGCAAGCTGACAAGCGACAAGTGATTTACATTTCGAAATGCAATTTGTAGCTTGAAAGTGATAAATTTAATACGGCAGTCGTTATATAAGGCTAAAGCCTTGCTTTTAAATCACCACCCTTGAAAATGGCCAAAGTGATAATCACTATGATTTTACAGAATTCCATTTCAGAATATTTTGAAGATCAAAATGTGTTCAAATTTTTATTGATACACTCTGTAGTATAGACTAGGTGGACACTATTAAATATATATAAAAGCGGATGACATTTTTGTCTTTTCTATACTATATGTTGTTTTTTTGGGTTTTCTGGTCGACAGTTCGGTGATTTTGGTTACTAGAGTTGTATTCTATGCTCAACAACTATATAGAATACCGAGAAGGATATTATTTTGTGGTTTTCATGCACGTATGCGGTTTATTTGAAGACTTGAAATGGATACCGGTATACAAAAAGATCATCAAAATGAAATATAATTCGAATGTGTCTACAAAAATTTACAGAACATATGACCATGAAATTTTCAATGAAATATATATTCTTGATTAATATTTCAATTATATATACGGAAAATGTATGAAAATATCTTTATCAAAAAGTAATGTCCATTATGAAATTTATGTTTTGATTAAAATTTTCAATTTCGTTATTAAAGGATTACATAAAATATGTTTCTCCGAAATCGCAACTGATGCCTAATAATAATAATAATATTATTAATATCATTAAAATAACTTTACTTACATTGAAAAATCCCGAACCAAAAAAATTTCCAATCAATTTAATTAACACGGATTTCCAGGTTTTCTTATTATTACCAATTTTTTGTTTTTGTTTTATTTTTATGAGAACCAAGAAAATGATTAATGGGTGTTGAGATGGCGATGAGTATTTCCTTCATGTTATTTTTATTTTATTATTTTTTGAAAATATACAATCACACGATATACTATGTCTCGTATATCAAATTTCTTATGATTAGGTTAATTTAGCACATACATATCCACATTTCCCATGACATCAATTTATTCTTTTATTTTTCTTTTCCTAGCATTTATATTATGTGTCCAGAAAAAAAGAAAATTCCTTATGTTCCCTTTTCTTTTTCTAACAATGTCCATGTTTTAGAGTACATACCTTTGTAATTTCTCTACTGTTGTTTTTCTTTTAGATATCACACAAAAATGTACTATTTTATTTTTTTTTCCTTTATCTTATGACAAACTCGAAGGGTCAAAGCTAGCCATTTGGCCTAATCACCTTAAAGAAATCCCTTTATACTATATGGTTTGTACATCGGATCAATTTTGAAGCACGTATCAACGGTTCTATCCCTATATATATGTATATCGACATATATGCGTAAACGCACTATATATAATATATGATCTCATATACCACCCAATTTTCTTTTTATATCTTCACTTGGAAAGTTTCCATTTTATCTGAAATGATTTCAATTCATACTAACACCAAATGAAAAGGAAAAAAAGGACCCCAAAAAAGAAAAAAGGGAAAATTTTCTGGTTACGCAACTGATTAATTCCCTTGTGTTATTATAGGAAAGGAAAAGCAAAAATTTTCTTTTTTTTTATGTTGTAACTATACTTTTCTATGTAATCTGAAGGGTGATTATTATATCATCCATCCACCTCCTATACCCACATATATATATTTAAATATATATCGGATGGTAGATATTCTTGGGGTATATACAAACGTTCGACAGTAAAAGGTTCCTTTTATGGTTATATGCGGTACTATAAAGGACGATAAACTAACAAAAATATAGAAAAAGCTCAGTAATTCTTTTCTTTTATATATCAACAACAAAATTCTTGTTGTTAATATATGATTTTTTGAATGTATTTTTGTTGTTTTTCTTTGGTATATAAAATCATTCTTTGGAAATATTTTCGATGAATGAAATAGTTGTGTGTAGAAACATATCAAACGAAAGGATATAACATAGTTTAGATTGTTGGTCCTTTTTTTTTTTGTTTGTTTCATTAATTCAAAATCCATATCAGAATTATTTGAGCAGTAGAAAAATTTAAGCCATATATGGTTAATCTTTTTCTAGGGATGAAAAATTCAGGACAGTAAGTACAAAATGAAATATTTCGAACTTACCAATCATCAATACAATATGTTATAATATAATAAATGGATTTTCCGTAGTAATTCTGACTTTTCTCACTGATTTATAATTGGGTAACACTTCATACTCGTATTAACAGTACTATGAGAAAAATCACTGTTCTTTTCAAGGAACAATTACAATTTGTTTCTGTTCTTTGAAAATCACAGTTTGATTCATACTTTACTACAAATGAGAATAAAATTTTGGATATTTCCTTGCAAAAGGTGAGAAAATGTACTTTTAGTTAGTTCTACAGAATTCATAGACTGCTATACTGCAGCCTCTGAATTGAGCCCGGAATTTTTTGCAACTTTTGATTAAAACATTATTCCGAGAGTTGATCTAGCGAACTGGTTTTAAAAATTTATGATGGGTAAAATCGTCGTGAAGATACTTGACATTAGTCATAATATATCCTTGGAGAAGTCTTGATATTTAATTTATTAATTTTATTGTATTTTTTAGAAGAAAGACTTTGTTGTTTTTTCCCTAATTAAATCCCCTCCGAAAATTTTAAATACTTTAATAAATCTATTTAATTTTGCGACAAAGATAAGAAAATCAAAATTCTTAAGTATGTTGCCATTTTACATATGACTTCGTTTCAAAAGATTAATATCCACAGAAAAAGTGAAAGATTTTCACTTCATTTGATAAAATCTAAAAAAGATTTTGAATTTTGAAATTTTCCAGTTTTTTTTTTTTTTAAAGAAATTCTTGAACAGATTCTTCAAGCGTATTATATTTTTTTGCTTTTTCTCTTATCTTTTTTCATAGAATTTTATCTCGAAAATTTGGAAACGAAAAGAAAACATACTAACATACACATATATAAAAGAAAATCGGGAAAAAGAAATGAAAAATGTCTTTAACCCTCTTTTCATAATCGTAAAACGATTCAGCATTTATTTTCCTTGATTTCATCCCAAAAAAAAGGAAAAGGAAAAAAAATGGCATATATAGAATAGGTACAGTTTTTTTTTTTCAAAAGGAATTTCTTTATACATTTATCGGTAAGATTTTGATTATTGGTTTGTTTTGATATAGAAAAAAAAAAACAACACTAGAGATAGAATAATGTAGACTGGGCGGAATATCATAGATAAACTAGAAAATTCCATTTTGCCTATTTTTAGGATGATTTCAATCAAATACGATTCTTTTTCTTTTTGATGTTCGATCAAAATAAAAATATGCAAGTCTTTTCTTGATAGAAATAAAAAACAAATATTGATGATGTTGATGATGATGTATGAATGCCAGTAGATCTTATGCAATTCTTAAGTTTATTTCAAACATTCCATAGAATATACATATATGTTTAGTTTAGTCAATATATACTTTCTGAAATCAATGTGTATTAAGGTTTAATGTTCATTTTTTTTTTTATTCCTGTATTGAAACACTAAGCCACACACCATCCACAAACATATCCTATCGAAAAGGATAAAGCACTTGTTCGATAGTACAAAAAGAAAAAAAAAATATGGATATGTTAAAAAGGGAAACGGAAACTTGTCAGAAAAGAAATTTTCTGAGAGTCAAATAAACGGATCTTGTATATTTAAATTGAAGATAAGGATGAGAATTGTCAGTATGTGAATTTGTTAAAGATATTACTGAATAAATTATATATATATATATGTATTTATATAGTGAATATATGACTACCAAAATAAAAATGGTAAAAAAAATACAATTTTGTGTGTTTATAGTGAAATTGCTTTACTTCCCACCCAATAGGGAATACCAATATTCAATCGAAATATTTTTTTTTTTTATGTATTTTCTGTATAAACGGATATAGTCTACATATATGTATATTCGGTAACGAATCGTTTTATCTTACTTTTTTTTTTGTTTACCTTTAATTTTCAATCGGAAAACATGTACATATAGTATAGGTATATTTAGATATAACACTTTTCCTTCTGAATGTTGTAAAATTCAAAGTTGAATTAGACACTTTGGAATTAAAGAAGAGCCATTCTTTTGGTATTACAAATTACTTCGGTTACTTTTGGTTCTAATTAATTTTCCGAAATGATTTGTTTCATCAGATTTATTAAAGGTAAACTTTAATGCATTTAATAATCATGCATTAACTACGTATGATGATTTCAAGATATGAAATATTTATCTGGAAGTAATTATTTATTATTATTACAAAACAAAAAAATATATAACTTTTGTAAGAGTTAAAAATAGGATACAGCTGAATTTGATAAAAACAATTGAGAGGTTTGACAAAAACAGTTGTAATGATATGAATAATATTGTTGTTAGTAGAGGAAATGAACAAACTGGTAGATACAATGTAGAATGGTCTAGTTGGTTAAGACCTCGACCTCGCCTCATGAGACTGATGAGACCCTGGTTCGAATCCAGGTCTCGGTTCTTCACTTTTTCTCTACTTTTCTTTGCCTTACACTTTCAAAAGTTCATGTATTATAAGGAAGTGGATTGTAAAAATTGGATAAAAACCTAATTTTTTATTTTTAAAGAAAATCTAAAAAAAAAATGAAGAATCAAAATCATCCTTCAGAGAGGGAAATCATATTAGAGATATGGTACCAACAAAAATAAGAAGAAAAAAAACCTTCATTGCTTACGATTTACTGATTGGAGTTGTTTTAGGCGAGATAAAAGTAAAAAAAAAAAAAGAAAAAAACAAGAAGGGTTTTTCATGCCGCAAAAGAAAACACTTAAAAAGCCAAAAACGGGAGCGTGCTTGATATTGGATTCAAAACGTATATAAAAGAAAATATAATCAAGGGAAACCTTCTTTAAGAAAATATATCCACATTCTATATACCTATACATATATATACGAATTATTTTTATTTTATGTATATTTTGGGTTTTATTTACTTTTTGTTATTGGAGGGCTCGAAATCATATAGATCCCGAATGAGAATAAATATGCGTTTCACAATATCGTATATATATATATATATATAGTATGATTTCGAGATATCCCATGGGTAAGAAAAGATAGAGAAGAATCAGGAACAAGAATTCACCCTTAACATAAGACCTTCAAAGATAACGATCACATTGTTCAAACTTTATACAACTTTTATACTACGTGTATAGTATCTGTACGTATTGTGAAAATTGTGGTAATTCTTGTAACGGTGGTGAAATTATTATTATTATTATTTTTTTCTTCGAAGAAGAAGAACTCAAAGCCACTACTTTTTTGTTGGTTCTCGAATCTTTAACGAGGATTTTTTTTTTTATGTATTTAACGATTCTAGATGAATGAAAAATAACATAAGTATATAAGACAAAAAAAAAATGGATGACAATGAAGAAGTATAGATTTAGTCAAAAGATTTTGTGTAAGATTTTTCCACAAAACAAGAAAGAAAAACAAATAACAATTCTAACATTGGAACATTAACATCCAAAGAGGTTTAATATTGTACATAATTTTTTTCCATCCCACAGGCTAGATAATGAAGGTTGTTTTTGCTTTTCAGATAGCTCATGGAATAATCTATTTTCCGAATTGGAACACAACCAATAACAGAAGTATTTTCTATTCTTCCTTCAACATGATGTAAAAAGGGTGATCTAATTAGTATATTAAGTATAAATATATGTTATCAATATAAAGGGGTCACATCAACACAATGTAAAAATAACATGTTATGACTGTTGAATAGAATTCTGTTGTCACATATTAACACTGAGAATCCTTTGCTTTCGTCTCATTGAATCCAATATATAAAATACAAGAAAGAATACCAAATAAAAATTGTTATATTAAACAATAAGCATCCAAATGGGAATAAAATATAGTTGGTGTTAAATATACGATATAGTTAAAAGGATGTTCATATACTTAATATCGTTATTTATTCAGTTTATATACGTTTATTTATATTCTTTTCTGATTCGAATAATTGAATTTAATAAATTCATGTTTATTTAACCAAATGGGACCCGTTTATATAGAAATGTACATCAATATTTTGTATATACTATTGCGATTAAAAAGTATTGGAACTTATTTAATAAGACTTGACGTAGTTAGCCATTTTTAAAAATTTCAAAGTAATCTTTTGAGATCGCGAACAACGTTTTCCTAGTATACTAACGTACGCAATTTTTTGTGAATAAATTGTTGGCAGCATTACAGCGCTGCAAAGCATTCCACTTCTTTAATAGTATTTGTAAAAAAAGACTGTAAATGCATCCATTTTCATATCATACAAAGTCTTTCTAACAATTACTATTAATGAGGTGGAGTGTTCACACGTGCGTAGATCAGAATCCAAGTTGAGAACTCTCTTTATTGAATACTTGTTGGTACTAAGCACCGCCTGGAAGTCGATTCATATCATGGGCCTTTAACTTTTTTATCTAACTTTCTTTTAATGGTTTGATGGATTGAAAATAGTGTTGTTGCAGAAAAAAATTTTATTTTCTTGCCCTTGTGGAATTATATTTGCTTAATTTTTGGCAAAAATTAGGTACAAGCATCGATTTTTGAAGAAAACCACTCTAGTAGAGTGGACTCCATAAATTGTCATACAAATTGTTTCACACAAAAGATGCATAGTATATAGTACAAAAATAACTGAAAAACCCATCGTTATGGTACTTTTTGAACGCAGTAATATATATATACGAAATAAATTTATAAGATAATTGAGAATACGATATAGAATATTTCGTTTTATTATCGAAATTTCAAAAGATGAAATATTCTTGATTATAATCTTATTGTGAGTTATGTTCTAGTTAATTGACTTTATGTACATGACCTGAATACTTATTATTATTATTGATAAAGGTATTCAACTTTAAGGAAAAATTTTTGCTAGAAAATCTTCTCTAATAGCGTATGTGGTCCATTTGAGAGACTATAGAAATTATGAAAGATGCGCTAAAATCATATCCAAAATAAATGATAATACCGATAAATGAAATATGTTTTCATATCTAATTTAAAATAATATATAATTTATTATTATTAATTAATTAATATTTTTCTGTTTGCTTGATTATTAATAATATAAATATTAATCAAAAACACAAAAAAAGAAACATATCACATATTTGCAAAAATGAATAAATTTAGCTGAGATCTGAGATTTTTGGTATAATAATCTTAAATTAAGTTATCCCTTGTTGATAAATGAAAATACAAAAGTGACTAATGATACGTTTTTTAAAGATAAATGTTAAGGTTTCGAATACATCTGAAATATAGATAAATCTTGTTCTTAAGATTATTTTATACAGTTTTTAAAGATGAAAATTACTGTTTTTTCTTTATATATATAATACTAATACAATAGAATTTAAAGGCACTCCATGTAAGGGGAAACAAACCCTTCATATTGGAAATGTATATATATAACCTTAAAGGTGGCAAGATATCAAAAATCACTCCCCTTTTATGCTATTTTTTTCTGGTTCTTCCTTCGTCTTTATTTTATTTATCTATTGTTATAGTCTTTTTAGAAGATAAAGTTTGACACGCAAACGATATATATATATATATATATGGTATCCTATTTAAAGGATCAAAAGGAATATATATACATAAAAAAAAATTGCAAATGATTGATTTTTTCTTTATAAAAATATATGAAAATTGTTCGAAACACGTTTATTGACCGCATTTATGGGTTCGGTTGTATATTTTGCAATATGCTTAAGTTACAAGATTTTCAGGGATATCTTTAATTGTGTCAATCAAACTTTATTTTGTTATTATAAGTATTCTAAATGATTGATTTTATAAGGAATATTATTTATACCTCCGGAATTGTATACTGTATGCTGATTTTCCTTATTCATATCCTTGTCAAAAAAAAAATAATAAACGATATTTAAGGCTTTATTTAATAGACAATTCTCCTACTAACATTTTTAGAAATATGTTAATTGAATTTACCGGCTAATGAAAAAAAATAATTATTCATTTCAATTACGACAAATCAAAGGTAATTGCATTTAATGATATGTAAAAACAAAAAAAAACACTTCATATAGGTTGTCCCAAGAAGGGCACACAGCATAAATTGAAGTAATCGTATATCTCGGGTACTGTGGGTCCTACAGGTATGATTCATATATCGTTCGACTAGGAATTTAATTATAAATTAATGAGAATGTACACCACAGGAAACACATGATTTGAATTTGGAGCATTTTTGTTTTGTCGACAATAATTGCTCGGAATAGAGCCAAGTATAAATAATATTGTTATTCCTTTGATCCATGCCGAATAATAGCATTGCTCTATGTGATAGCTGTCAAAATTGTAATCGTTCCAAACTAGTAAAACAATTTGGTGCTCTTCTTGAAACACCCTATATATTTTTAAGCACGTTTTCATATTCCAATTTTTTCTACCATAATAAGCTTTTATCATTCGGCTTTTTTCACAATCCTGTAACAACGATAACAATATTATAAAATGACTAAATAAATGAATGACTTAGAGACGCACCCTCGTTTAAGTTCATATATTCACAATTGTTGTACTACAATATTAACTATTGAATGCCAAAGGTGTATATATATATATACAGTTTCGTTGCGCATTTATCACAGTTTATCGTGACACATCGAATATATCATTTTCCGCATATATAGTGTAATAGAAGAATTGTAATACAAAAACAGCAAAAAAAAAACGAAAATATAAAAGGGATGAAGATCCAAATGGAAACATGCATCCGAACGTTTTATCAACACTTTTTATTAATTGCGTCTATAATAAGGACCCTTATTCATTTCTATAAGGAACAATGAATAAGGGGGAAAATTATATTGCATATACACGTTCAACGGTTATAATAAAATTTTCAAAACGGAAAACCCGATTATTTTACTGTTGAGATGTCCAAAATCGGATAAACAAATTTACACCCAAAAGAATACGAATTCCGCAGCAGCAAGAACAAAGAAACACACTAAATTTAATATATCTTTTTTTTTTATCCTGTAGGAATTGTGATAAAAATTATAAAACATTTTATATTTTTCATTTTGAATTCAATTTTTCTTAATATTTTAATATCTTGGAAGACACTTTTCTTATCTTTTTTAATTCACATCAGGTGCATTTTTCTGCACAACCATAAATGATGTAAAATTCATAGTTTTCTTTTTTCCTTTCTGTGGACTAAGGATAAGATTTTATATTTGGTACTAGAACGGAATTACCACACAAAATACATAAATAAGAAAAAGGATTTAACCCATCATGGATTTAAAAACGGATACGCCAGGTGAAAATTTAAATGAAATTTCTTTAAAAAGAAAAGATATTATTATGTTTCTTTAATTACGTCTATAAAAGGATTTGTAATTTTTTTCTTTTTAATTCTACGATTTTATGTTGGGTATATCTATTAAAGTTTTCGAATGGATAATTATGATTTAAGTCTACAAACTTTATTAACATATAGTAACTTAAAATCGGCCTATAGCCGATTTTTTGATGCCCTATGGTAGAAATAGGACAGAAAAACAGTCAAATCTAACAGTATTTCAAGGTTTTTTCTTCATAACTTTGTTTCCTCTTTCCAAAATTTCCTCTAATTCGCAGGTAACCTAGACCCTAATAGGATAAATCCAATTCACAAATCATTATGTTAGTTTTTAGAGTACATTAAAAAAACTTTATGGACAAACTTATTTTCACCTAGGATTATTTCTTTCTCAACTATCCTTGGACCGATTTTGCTCAAATTTAACATGGTATCGTCTATTTAAGGAATTTAACCAATATAATTAATTTAAACAAAATTGATTCACAAATTTTCCAGTTAAATCCGAAAAACCATATAAAAAAACGACAAAACTTTCTCGTCACCCTGGTTTTTCTTTTATAACTTTGCCCCCCGCGGATCGATTTTTCTCAAATGCAATACCAAACGCAGTTAAGGAATAGCCAACTTACATTCTAAATTTCTACAAAATCGGATAACGCGTTTTTGAGTTATCTTGTCCACAGACGGACGGACGGACATGCATAAATCGATATAACTTTTGATTCCCTGCACAACCATACCCTTGAAATTTTTCTACGATGAATATTTCGCTCTGTGTTACACACTTAGTGACAAAACTAATATACCCTCTGGTAGTACCTACCATAGGGCATAAAAATATAAAATAATTTATTAATAAAATTCTTGATTTTCATTACGACTTAATTACTCTAAATTAACTGTAAAAATTCTTGAAATTGTTAGTTTTTTCTTTGGTTTTGTTGGCACGAACTATTTTAAAAATCAAATAAATATTTATTAAATTTAATCAAATTCAGTTTACACAATAAATATAAAAACCTAATTAATTACCAAATCAATCAAATTAATTCGAAATTAAAATATTTTAGTCATGTGTAAATAAAATAGGAAAAACAAACGTTTCCAAAAAGCTTTAATTCGATTTAATTTATAAGGCTTTTTATATATATATAAACGATAAACATACAAATCCCAGAGATTAGAACGAAACCGTAAAAAGCTCTTGGGAAAAACAAGAAAAGCAGTCGATGACATGAAAAAAAGAACTTTTTTTTTTTATTTTTGTACCTCGTTTTCGTGTCAGATTAACACGATTTTTCCTCACAAAATTCCATAAGAAAAAAATCCAGCAAATCCTTAATCTGGATGAAGATATATATATATATCCCAAATGCATGTAAACGTGTGTATACTAATTTTGATTGTCAAAAAAATACAAATTTTAGACTAAAGTGCATATTTTTTTTATGTTAAATTTTCCAGTAGAAGTTTAAGCTAAAAATTGGGCTTAAGCTAAAGTAGAAGTGATAAATTGTTCTTACGGTATGAGTTAAAATGTAAATTTCTACTTTTCGGTAATTTTTGTTTGTGTACCAACACTAAAAAGTATTAAAATGTGAAAATAGAATACTTCTAGGCGAAATTTAAATTTCATACGTTCAATATCCTTTGGGAAAGTTACTATGAGTGACTTTCTTCTACTATATGATGATATTTTCCGTAATCTACTTTTAACATAATATTAAATTCATGTTTATGAAATTTTATTAAATAGAAAATTAAGAGTAATTTTAATTTTCCATGATTTATGAAATCATAAAGAATTGAATAAAAATATTGCTATTTCTATTTGTAAAAAATGTTGTTACAGTTCTATGAAAAACACAAGTTAGAAACCAGAAAAACTTGCATGTCGTCTTTTTTGACTTATGCTCATCGGGTTAAACAGCAGAGGCCCACAAATATAAAATAAAAATAAAAAATTAAACCTAAAATTCGATAACGTCCATGGAATAAACGAGCATGTCATACATAAATACACACGTAGATGAATTAGCTTTATTGTGAATTGACATGCACAACCCATAAATAATGTTGACAGTTGTTATTGTTTTCCAAAAGAAGCAAAAAAAACGTCCTCCTTTTTCGATCATAAAAATTTCCTTTTATGAAAACTTCCAAACGAATTGGAGAATAAACGTTAGTCAATACGAGAAAAAGTTGACTTAGTTTTTATTTTTGAGGAACTTTTTTTTGGAATACAACACAACCAAAAAGAAAATCAATTTTCAGTTTTTCGCGTGCTATTAATGTGCGATGATATTTTTTGGATAGGTGATGGAGGAAGATTGTAGGAGTTTCTTCTCTACAAAAGTACGTCTTTCCGCCTTTTTACTTAATATACATTCCAAACAATACTAAAGAAATTTCTTGTTGTTTTTTTTTTTATTTGGGCAGTTTTCTTTTCTTTTTTTTTATTATATGACCAAATATTAAATATGTTTTGGAATTCATGTTGTGGAAAATTATGGCAAAATGCTATCAAAAGTAAAAAAAAAAAAAAATGGAGAATAATCTACCTGGTGAAAGGTACAAATATTTATTGTTTGTTTCATGAAGGGTGTAAGTATTAAGGTAACTTGATTTTTAAACACAAATAAAAAAAATGTTTTTTTTTTGTTAAATAAGCTTCTGATTGTGATTAGGCACAATTTTTATGTGAAGATTTTATTAAAGCTTTAAATTTTTATTTCTTTTGGTGTCAGAAGTGGGATGATATTGGAAAAAAATTTTTTTTTTTATATAATCAAACAAATTGATTATTTATGTTACAAAAATTCATTAAAAGTTTGATAATATTTTGTCAACTATTTTTTAAAAGAAAGAATAAAAATGTTTTTTTTAATTCAAATAACTTGAAATAAAAAGAAACAAACATTACATCAAAATGTGTCAAATAAATAATGTCAAAATGTCCAAACATAAATTAAGAGAAGGTTTCTGAATTACATTTCTGTGGGTTTTGTGGTTATTGTGGGTTTTCATTTATGCTCCGACATTTATGGTGAAGATTTTTTTTTTGAATATCCACATACATGGACATAAGAGATTAAATTCGTTTTTTGTAGTAACATGTATAATATATGGTACAACAGTTTAGAAATATTAAAATTTAATGTTTCAAAAATTTCGTTTTGTTTCTTAAAATAAAATTTTATATTTTCTTTTAATTACAAAATATAAAAGTATTTCTTTTGTAATTATTTTTAAAAGCACAATTTAATTGTTTATCCTTAAACAAATAATACAATATAATATTAAAGGGTAATTTCTTTTTCCTTTCTGGTCAAATACACCGTTTTTAGTAGTATATAGCAAATTGTTTTGGCATTTTATGAGAAAAGGAAAGATATTAAAATTTCCGTCACATTACTTGAAACGATTTTTAACCCTTTTTCAGTGACATTCAAATTCATTCTATTTCCTTACACAAATCGGATTTTAATGATATAAACATGATATTTAGGATAATTCTTATTATCAATAAACACGCAAAAATTTGTTTGCTCAACAAAAATGATAACAATTTTCTAGTAATTAGAAATTAACTTAGCGGACTTTAAGGGTGAAATTCTGTAACTGACAAAAATGTACTCAACATATGGGAGTACTAACCAGTAGGATATATAAAAAAAAGTCATATTTATGTGATAATTTATTATTAATGAAAACCAAAGTAACCAGAAAAAAAGGGTTCATTTTGTCTTGCTTTTTAATCTGCGGGTCTATGCTCTTTGTCACAATCAGCCAAAAAATTCTATATATCTAGTAAAAGACTTGAATTTTAAATAAAACCCCTTTAAAATATTATTCGATAAAATATGGTCAAAAATTCACTGTCAGGAGTTGAATAGAAGAGTTCGAGTTCATAAAAAAATGTTATATATTAAAAATTTAATATAGCACACCCTTGTTTATGAAACTCTCTCTAGAGATTGGATGAAGGTTTATGAGATATCCATCGAATTGGATGATGATATCTGTAAAAACAAAAGCGAAAATCCTTGTAATAAATACACGTATGAGGTTTATGCTTCTCCTTTTTTTTGTGCTGTACTCATGTTATATCTTTCTATATCTATTTATCAGTGTTTTTTTTTTGTTTTATTTCATTTTTAATTTCCCTGTCAAAATCATGTCTCAAAAAAAAAAATGGGATTTCATGCATTCACAATCCGCACATCTATTTTCATTCAACATCCCTTTTCTTAAATTTTATATAAAATCGAGGATAAATTCTTCCTGTTATTTGTTATATACGAAAATAGTAAACTTTACAACTTTGTGCCAGATATATTTTTTTTTATGGTTGGGTTTTCTTATATTTTTTAAGGATTTTTTAAGGGTGCCTTTTTTTCTTTCATATAATGAGTTAATTTATATGCCGTTCTAGAAATTCTTTGTGTAATGATATAAAACCAATGAGAAGAAAAAACATACAACACACATGGACCTTTGTTTTCTTTTCTGGCAAACCAATGGAGGCAAGGAAAATATTTTTTTTTATGCTATAATTCTAGCTTAGTAAAATCTGTATTTTGATATTCTAGAAAAAAAAAGAAAATAATAAACAAACAAAAAATAAATACACTTAAATAAAATCTTTATTCTTAAGTTTTATCTTAATCCAACAAGATTCATTTATATGCACCAAAAGAAAAAAGAAGGCAACATTTTTTATCCTCCCTGTACAAGGTTTACAGAATTTTCATCTTCCTTTTTTCTTCACTCATTATTCAACTTTATAAAATGTATAACTATATACTTTTTTGAAATTCAAGACGTACCTACCTACTTTTTTTTTTGATTTAGACAAAGTCTGTGTTCTTGGGGGAATTCCATAGAATCTTAAGATTAATTTTAATAAAAGATGACATTTTATTCTAAATTTGAAATTAAATGCTATATATACGTATCTACCATATACATGCTGTACAACATAGTTCTCGAGGGTCCATCATTGGAAATAGATGACTAGACATGTATATATGAGTTGAATATTCGGATAAGATACCCTTGGAATAGGTTAGATTTGTTTTGTTTTGTTTTTGAATAATTTAAAATTTTCGCTTTTTTTCTGTGATTTAACAAAAGAGCAAACATACTTTCATGTATAAAACACTTTTAAATACATTAGTATACTTTAATAAGATATATATTACTATTAAAAAAAATTACAAAAATATCAGTTATAGTTCATAATCCTTGACACCTAATAAATCAGTTCAATTTTCCTAAATGCAGAACTTATATGAACTCAAAAATCTATAAGATTTGTCTGTCTACAGGATTAGTAAAATTCCTTGAAAAGGCAAAATGAAAGAAAAATTCACCCCAAAAGTTTCAGATCAATTTCATTTTTTAAAAAAAAATTAAATAAGGAAAAAATTGAAAAACTTTTTATCGATTTTATATTTAGAATTTCTTTAGGTATATGAAATTCATATGGATAGTGTTAAAACTCAATTATGTACCACACGTTGTAGGATAGTAAAAGAAAAAGGTTAAGTCGTATTGCACAAATTTGTATTTTAATGTGTTTAATATGTTTTCATAAAAATTGCTTTAAGAGGCGTCCAAACGCACAGTTTTTTACTCAGTTTTGCCTGCGCAAATCAGATTTACGCATGCAAAACTGAGCGTCTGGAAAAGTCACAGTTCGTTTGCGCAGGCAAAAGTGCGGCTTGTGCGATTTCAGATCGTGTCTGAAAAATAACTGTGGTACGTGCATGCAAATCGTAGCGTGTGGACGAAAACTCATTATTTTACACAGTTTTCATGCAATTGTGAAAGGCGAAAAGCACGAAAATGTCTTCAAGAGACTTTTTAGAGGAGTTAAGCTTAAACTATTCATTATTAAAAGTTCTAAGCACAATATCTTGACATTAAGAAGTTCCAAAGAAAACTGTGTAAAAATATGGAAAAGATGGTATCGTGTGGACACAAAATTTGCGCAGGCTTTCCCACAGAAAAACTGCGCAAACTACGACTGTGCAAAAAGACTGAGCGTTTGGACCGTACTTTAAGTGAAACACGACTTTCTTGAGAAGTTTGTGTCATTCCTTGTATAAGTATTTATGTTCTTGAATTCGAACTTCTATATAATTGAAACTATCTGTAGTATTATCAAACAGTATGAATATGCACCAAAAACCTAAATTCCATAAGGCTTTTTTAAATATATACCTAATTCATCTATGGTTACAGTTACAGACTTGAGAATGCAACAGTAAATCAATTAACAGGACTATTCCGGCGTTGTGACAATTTTTTAGTCATAACAAATTTCCAACCACAAATATTATGACACCAAATATGGCAAATGAGTCATTATTATGTCCCCAAATATGAATTTATAACAGTTTGAACTGTTACAATTTGACCGAGTTGTGATGGTTATTTGAGAAATACTCTCAAAAATGTTTGTATAGGTCTAAAATTTTTATATAGGTGTAAAATTATTATACAGTATATTAAAAAAGTGGAGGAAAATTTTCCATATTTATCAATTAAATCACTCAGAAAACACCTAAAATTACTTTGTGATGCAAAGTATTTTCGATCAGAACTTGTGCTATTTATTTCTTCTGACAGTTGTAAGTTATGAGCGCGTCAGAATACGAATTAGTCTTTAAAAAAATGTTATGACATGTTATGACTGGGTTCAGAAAAAGCATGTAAGATTCTTTATGTGACCTTTAAGGATCATTTTAATTAAAACTTTAAATTTTCCATGTTAGTTTGAAAGTATGTCAGTGATTTCCCAAAATTCCCAAATTTTTTCTATACGATTTCTATACGATTTCTAGAAATTTTTAATTATTTTAATATATAAATCACAAGGTTTTAATTTCATTAATATTATAATAAATATTTGTATCCTTAATTTAATTTTTTTTTATTTCGGAAAATATCTGATAAAATAATTTTATGATAACATTATTGAACATCATTATCCAAATTCCTAGACGAAAGCTCCAGATTTATAGAGCATATAATTTTATATTTATGGAATACTCAAAAGAGTTTACATTAAATAAAAGCAAGTATAATAAAGTTGATTCTATTTACACATTATTGTAAACCAACCAGGTATATTCCTGAAACTCTCAATATTGGAAATGTTCCATTTCTTTTCTTCGTGTTCAGTTTTTTTTTCGGGAGGGGGGGGGGGAGGTTATAACTGAAGGAACTATAAGAAAATAAATTATATACAAAATATAAAGCATATATATTCAAAGAAAAATACATAAATCCAGAGACAAGAAAATATATGTTTACCATAGGCATCATGTATGTTACCTAGACAAAAAGCTGATCTCATACTCGAGCCTATTACCATTACCAAATATTTGGTATCATCATATACCACCCACTAAAAGTACATATATATATATATCAACTGTATATGATTCGATATTATAATGCATACGTGTAAAGAATTCTAGTATATATGGAAGTCAAAACAGGATAAATGATTCGTATTTTGGGTTGTAAAAGTTATAAATTACGTACATAGTAAAACATTGCCCAATATGAAATACAGTAAATATATATGTAAGAATATAAATTATATCAACACAAATTTTACAGCTTTTATAGTATATTTTCTAAAATGCCTACATATTCAGATACCGTGTCTAAATTTTTAGATATATATGAGATCGTATATATACCTTATGAGGAGAACGATAGACATGTATTCCAGATAGCATAATATTGCAGAAACAAGAATATTCTTTTTTCTTTCACCTCTGAAGAAGATATATCCAACATCGAATAACACATAGTGTACATCCTTTTTGGATTCATGCTACTTGAAAAAAAAAACGTGAGTGTGAAGTGCTGAGTTGTGTCAACTCTTCCCCAATATTTTGGGATCATGAGAAAATTCTATCTCAAAATACAAAAAAAAAAGAAAGAACGAAGAAAAACAAAAATTCATTTAGATTTTCGCCACGTTTATGTATTTTGCATTTACGAGCTTCGTTCAGGATAACTGAATATATAGTATATATACAAAATAGATCTACATGTTATATTCCCTTACATTTTCATATACATATGTTGTAAAAAAAAACCCTTTTCATTTCATTTGAAAATCTCTTGATGCAGGATGTGATGTAATTGAAAAAAATTGTTGTAACATTTTTATTACTTTCGGAATATTGCTTAAACCAGGAACCAAAAGAAAAAAAATAAAATAATAATAATAATAATAACAGAACTGATGGAGAACGCTTGTATGTCATTTATATATATTTTATGAAAAATATAATTACACTTTCGATCATATGTAAAATACATATATTTTTTTTCCATGGTACACTCAACTAAATACTAACCCGACAAGAAATTGATTTGAATTGTATAAATTAAGTGTTGAAAAAATTGCATACATTTAGGTGAATTTAAAATTTTCTTCAGATTAATATTAATCTTATTTTATGAAATTAAATTTTAAACAAATTCTATTTGGTTCTGAAAATATGAAATATGAATAATAAAATATAAATAAGGTACACCAATTCACTTTTAGTAGACTCTTTTGCCACTGTACAAAACCGTATGTAGGCATTTTTTTCTTTGAATATTCGGAAAACTCATGAGAAATATTATATTCAAGGAAATATATTAGATACATATATCCACCTACATATTTTGTACATGATAAGCATAAAATTTGGGAGTAGAAAGGTTATCATTTCATCTATGGTACTACTCCAAAAAAAAAAAAAAAAAACAAAAAAACATTTGAATTTACATTGAACATTTTTGTCGTACAATAGAAAGAGTTTTGTTTCATTCAAATAACGTTAATTACTTTTCATTTGTTTTATTTTCCTAACATACATATATAATTTGTGTGATAATTTCATATGTTGAAGAAAACTTTGAATATTAAGTTTTTAATATGAATTTATTTTTTAAAAAAAAAAAAAGTACTTTGTACATGCTTTTATTTGAATTTTATGAAGTCACAAAATATTCTTTGGACTACAAAATAACAAGAGATGTTTGAAATGTTAACATTATAATAATAATATCGTGAAAATCTTCTAAATGTAACGAATTAGATTTGAAGTTACTTTGACAATTATTTTTAAGAAATACCATTTTCATATACGAAACTTTCATTTCAATCTTACGTCCAATAATACTCTTCAATCGTATTTTGTTTTTATTTTTGATATGGAAGGCAAATATTTTTAAATTTTACATAAAATTGTAAAAGTGTGTAGGAAATTTCCTAGAAGTTTTTTATCGGATTCTGTACCAAAAAGGTTTATGAAGTACAAACATTAACCACGAAGAAAAAAAGAAACCTTTAAGAACAAGAAAAGATAATGAACGAAGATCGCGCACCCACCTTAATAAATAATATCTTCTGAAAATCGGCATCAAGCCGATTTTCTGCTACCCTATGGTGGAAATGGAACAGAAAAACAGTCAAAACTAACGTTTTTTCGGCATAACATTGTTTCCTCCTTCTCAAACATGCTCTAATTCGCAGGTATCCTAAACCCTAGTAGCATAAAATAATTCTTGAAATTAAAGAAAATTTATGAACAACCCTTTTTTCTTCTACGACTATTTCTTTTCTTTCTTTCCATTATCCTGCAACCGATTTTAGTGAAATTTAAGATATTATCGCCTACTTATGTAGTCCGTATATGTAAATAATTTAAAGGAAATTGTTTCACAAATTTTCGGAGTGGCTCTGAAAAACCATAAAAAAGAGACAAAACTTTCTAATCACCTTGGTTTTTGCTTAATAACTTCGATCGCTTTCGGTCGACTTTGCTGAAATGCATTACCAAATGCCAAATCACATTGCAAATTTGATTAGAATCGAATAACATGTTTTTGACTTATCTTAAACACAGACGGACGGACGGACATGCATAAGTAGATATAACTTTTGACTCTATACACAACTATACCCTTCAAACCTTTCTATGATGATTATTTCTACGCGTTACAAATGTAGTGACAAAATTAATACACTCTCTGGTAGTATCTACCATAGGCAACAATTAAAATGGCGATAATTTTAAGGACAAAATAAAAAAGAGTATTCTTCTTTTTTTTGGTTTTCTGTTTAAAAGTTGTTTTTACTCAAAGCAAAATAACTTTCCAAAAATTACTAATTAAAATTTCATTATGTTTTATAGAAGTTTATAAAACACCCAGCAACATCGGCAAGGTATTACCGACCAATAAAATGCGACGAATAAGATGAATTTTTTGGAGGAATTTTATTGTCATTGTTAGTCGTCCAATTCTTGTCTTATTTTAATTATTCAAAGAATGAACACTTCGTATCGAATTTATTTTAACTATCTTTGAAAAAGAAAATCAGATCTTTCTTTAGAACTCTGTTAAGAAAAGCCCACGAAAAAGGCAAGTTCATTAAATTTCATTACAATTAAGTATAGTGAATTACTTACAAGCATGTTTACAAGTCATTTCAATTTATTTCTATTCTTTATTTTCTTTTTTTTTTGTGTTCTGAAGAATTTTTTACATTTCGGGAATAAATTTCTTAATGAAGAAATCTTTTTAAAAGAATTTTTTTATTGGAACAATTGATTTGGAATAGAAAAAAGAACATTTTTAGTCGTTTTTCTTAAACGAAAACAAAATCTTTTTGTATTATTGTTATTTAGTTCCAAGAAATATAAATTGCGGAGATAGGAAGTTTGAGGTTAGTATAAATTATTTTTTTGCTATATACTACAAAAATTACAAATTTCAAGTAACCAATTGTAACACCAAAAATTTTGACAAAGCAAAAACATAGTTCATTCAATTTTCTTTATAGCAAATTCTGAAATTTGGTTCTATCAGATTCAGTGAATGATGGTTAAGTTCTAATAAAAACACAGATCTCAAAGTACTTACCGTGGGCGGCATAGAAATGATATCACTAAAAATAGAAAAGCTTGACAATCTTATCAAAAATCAAGACAATATTCATTGTTTATGCTCTATGGTAGGTACTACCAGAAGTTATTAAACAAAAACGAGAGTGGCCGAAAAGTTTTGTCGTTATTTTATAGCTTTAATTGGAAAATTCGTGAATCAATTATGTTTAACTTAATTACGTTGGTTAATTATATGAATAGACGATACCGTGTTAAATTTCAGTAAAATCGGTCTAACGATAGTGGAGGACGAAATAATCTTGGGAGAAAATTAGTCTGTTCATAGAGTTTTTCTGATGTCCTTTAAAAACTAATACACCGATTTGAATTACATTTGCAGATTAGATGTATACAATTACGGTCTAGGTTACCTGTAAATTATAGGAAATGTTGAAGAAAGTAAACAAAGTTATGACGCCTGAAATTTTACTAGTTTCGACAGTTTTTCTGTCCAATTTCTGCCACAGGGCATCAAAAAACGGCTTATAGGCGGATTTTTAGTTACTATATGTTATAACATGCTATTGGTACAATATAAGAAAATGTTCGTATTAAAATAAAATGGCGCGAATTTCTGTGTGTTTAAATTATAGAGGGTATCTAAAAATTATATTTATGGACTTACTTAGTGATCTTTTAAAGATCGGAGATAAATATTTGATAATTACTGCCACAAAAATAAGAAACTTCTAACACTTTTATCATATAAGTGTTCCAATCAAATAACTATTATATGATTTTAAAGTCAACGATGGATGTTTACATAATTCGCGAAATTTGAATTGTCTCTGAATGATGTGATTTATTTTATTCCTTTACACTTAGAGCCTTATCAATTTTTTTCTACTTTTTCTGAACTTCCAAATTACAGTTCATTAAATTTTGATAATTAAAAAAATATTAATTTCATTTTTTTTATTAATTTAAATAAATTTTGTTAGCATTAAAATTTTATTTCTCAAAAAAAGTCCATTAATTTGGTACAAAATATTGTTATTAAAAATTTGTTAAGAATTCGGAGAAAATTACAAATCAGCTACATATTATAAATCCATTTCAAAACAGCTTTTCAGACTATCTAAAAATATAATTTGAGTCCAAATCCCATATTCTAACTTGCTACTTAAAATTTAGATTACTTACATTCCCATAATATTTTTTGTAGGCCAATTCTCCACAAATAGACTACCATTGATATTGTTCGTGTATAAATGCGGATAACACTGTACTTAGTTACGTCATAAACATTGACCTATGACATTTTATTCAAAAATTTAATGATAATTGGATGAATTCCGACTATAAAATACCGCACTGAGGCCAGAACTCCTTCAGTTTATTCCATTTGGAAAAGAGAACAGTTGATTTTGTTCGCTAACACACAATTAATTTTAAATAAGTAGTAAAAATGATTGAATTGAAAACGTTTTCGATATTATTATTTTGCATTTTAATCTATGTGCAAGGAAGAATGAGCGAAAGTGAGTATACCGAGAAAATTGCCCGTGAAGTTGGTGAGCTTAGAAATGTAACCGATATGTATTGGAAAGACTATTCACTGGAAGATGTTAAAGCAAAGCAAGCCGAAATAATCAAAAACATTATGGACTCCTCTGCAGAACCTTGTGAAAGTTTCTTTAAGTACGCATGTGGAAATGGGATAAAATACACTCCGTTGACCACCGAATACGGAGAACAAGCTTCAATTTATGCACGATTTTTTAAACTCGCGGTCAGCTTAGCAAGAGCTATAATTTTATTGAATGAGCAATATAAGGATATCAAGGATGAAAATTCTGCCGAAGGGAAACTAAAAATATTTTACTCGTCTTGCATCAATGAAAAAGAAGATACTATTGATGTTAACTCCAAACTGTTTCGTTTTTATTCCCATGTTCCCGAAATTATTCATAACAAATGTTTCGAGGTTATAGAAACGAATTTATATCCGCTTCTAGGAGCATTCTTCGTTAAAAATTATTTCGATAGAAATAGTGATGAAGTGGTTAACAAAATATCAACAGAATTACTGAAAACTTTAGTTTCTGATATAAATCAGGCGCAATGGATTGAAAATGATTCCAAAAATGTAATTCTAACTTATTTAAATGAGGTAAGTGTTAAGTCTGGAAGTGATCTACTTTCAGACGAAGTATTCAATAAAATCTATGCAGATCTAAAAGTTAGTCTGAATGATTATAAGACAAATTTAGTTAATATTCAACAATTCAATTCTAATAATTCTAATTTGTGGGATTATAAGAGGGAGATGAGCAGCTCATATTATTATCAAGTCAAAGAAGAAAAAAATGTTTTATACTTGCCAATATTCGACTTACAACCACCAAATTTCCATCGGTATTTCCCAAAATCACTTCTATATGGAAGTGTTGGTACTGAAATTGCGTACAACGTAATTAGAAGTTTTCCTGAATTTGAATTAGGCGATAAAGTGAAAGAGTTGGATACATGCTTGCGAAATGAAATAAATTCGTATGGAAATAAATCTCACCATCCATTTAGACATTATATTGGCAAATGGATTCTTGGTAATGTTCTTACTGAATATCTTTCAATTCAGAAATCATATAATACTTATGAGAAATGGTTAGAAAATTCCGATAGTTCTGAGAATGAGAAATTAACAGGACTTGATTTGAATCCTAAACAATTATTCTTCTTAAATTACGCTCAAAATCGTTGCGCATGGTATAATGAAAAACTGGACGAATCACAAAATATATTTTTGATGAATTTTGAAAAATTCGCTGAAGTTTATTCCTGTCCAATTGGCAGTGGAATGAATCCAGAGAAGAAATGTAAATTGGCATGATAAATATGGAATTATAAAATGTCTTCAAGAATAAATAGTAATTTGAATAAACTTTGCTTTTTATTCGTTTGTTTTTATTATATTTTAATTTTTAAAATATCAAACACAGGGATGTCTACAATCATCCCTCAGAAATCGCTTTCTATACCTTTTTAGTTTCAAAATCAGAATAGTAAACTTCATTATGAGATTTTTTTTTTCATTTAATTTAAAACAATTAATATTAACACAAAATATTCTAAATTAAATTTATTAATAAAGCATATTTTCTAAGTTAAGAGCTGCAGTTAATTTTCTTTGAATGCTTGCGATGCAATTGGCACATGTTTTCGATGTAATTGTCTGCAGACCTTCTTCCATAAGGCTTTTTAAGGTTCTTGCTCTCTGTTCTTTAACGGATAATTCATTTCTGCTGTTAAGAATACTTGACAACTTTCTTGAGAGCTCTCTTTTTACTATTCCCATTTCGAAATTGAAAAGGTATATTCTTGGTTAATTCCCAATTTCACTATTTTAACTTTCCGTAAATATTAATTATTTTTGTATGGTAGGTACTACCATAGAGTATATTAGTTTTATAACACATCGAAATAATCATCGTAGAAAGGTTTCAAGTGTATGGTTGTGTAGAGAATCAAAATTATATCGATTTCTACATGTTCGTCCGTCCGTCCTTCCGTCCGCATACAATATAACTCAAGAACGCGTTATCTGATTTTGATGAAATTTAGAGTGTGAGTTGGATTTCGTATTACTTTTCAGCAAAATCGGTTGACGTGGAGCGAAGTTATTATACAAACACGAGGGTGACCAGAAAGTTTTGTCGTTTTTTTAATATGGTTTTTCAGATTTAATTGCAAAATTTGTGAATCAATTTTATTTAAATTAATTACGTTGGTTAACTATATAAATAGAAGGTAGCGTGGCAAATTTCGGTAAAGTGGGTCCAAGGATAGTGGAAAAGGAATAATACAGTGAGAAAATAAGCCTTTTCATAGAGTTTTTATTGATGTGCTTTAAAAACTAATACACCGATTTGAATAAAATCTGCAGGTTAGATTATGCTATTAGGTTATCTGTCAATTACAGGAAAATTTGAGGTAAGAAAAGAAAGTTATGAAGAAAAAATCCTGAAATATTACTTTTCGACAGTTTTCCTGTACCATTTCTGGTACAGGGCATCAAAAAATCGGCTTATATGGGTATTTTTATGTTATGTTTATGTTATGTTATGTTTTATGTTATATATTGGTACCGTATAGCAAAATGTTCGTATTAAAAAAAAAGGCGCGAATTTCTGTGTGTTTAAATTATAAAGCGTGTCTAAAAATTATATTTATGGTCTTACTTAGTGATCTTTTAAAGATCGAAGACAAAATATTTGATAACTACTGCCACAAAAATAAGAACCTTCTAATACTTTTATCATATTTATAACTGCTCCAATCAAATAACTATTAAATGATTTTAAAGTCAACGATGGATGTTTACATAATTCGCGAAATTTGAATTGACTCTGAATGATGTGATTTATTATATTTTTCTACATTTAGAGCCTTATCAATTTTTTTCTCCTTTTTCTGAACTTTCAAATTACAGTTCATTAAATTTTGATAATTAAAAAAATATTAATTTCATTTTTTCATTAATTTAAATAAATTTTGTTAGCATTAAAATTTTATTTCTCAAAAAAAGTACATTAATTTGGTACAAAATATTGTTATTAAAAATTTGATAAGAAATCGGAGAAAATTACAAATTAGCTACATATTATAAATCCACTTCAAAACAGCTTTTCAGACTATCTAAAAATTATTATCTGAGCCCAAATCCCATATTCTAACTTGCTACTTAAAATTTAGATTACGTACATTCCCATAATAATTTTTGTAGGCCTATTCTCTACAAATAGACTACCATTGATGTATGATGCGGATAACACTGTACTTAATTACGTCATAAACATTGACCTATGACATTTTATTCCAAAATTTAATGATAATTGGAAGAATTCAGACTATACCGTACTGAGGCCAGACCTCCTTCAGTTTATTCCATTTGGAGAAGAAAACAGTTGATTTTGTTTGCTAACATAAAATTGATTTGAAATAAGTAGTAAAAATGTTTGAATTGAAAACGTTTTCGATATTATTATTTTGCATTTTAATCTATGTGCAAGGAAAAATAAGTGAAAGTGACCATATCGAGAAAATTGCCCGTGAAGTTGGTGAGCTTAGAAACGAAACCGATATGTTTTGGAAAGACTATTCACTGGAAGATGTTAAAGCAAAGCAAACTGAAATAATCAAAAACATTATGGACTCCTCTGTAGAACCTTGTGAAAGTTTCTTTAAGTACGCATGTGGAAATGGGATGAAATACATTCCGTTCACCACCAAAGGCGGAGAGAAAACTTCAATCTTAGCACGATATTTTAAACTCACGTTCAGCTCAGCAAGTGCTATAATTTTATTGAATGATCAATATAAGGATATCAAGGATGAAAATTCTGCCGAAGAGAAACTGAAAATATTTTACTCGTCTTGCATCAATGAAAAAGAAAATACTACTGTTGTTAACTCAGATAAGATGGGTTTTTATTCCTATGTTCCCGAAATTATTCATAACAAATGTTTCGAGGTTATAGAAACGAATTTATATCCGCTTCTAGGAGCATTCTTCATTAAAAATTATTTCGATAGAAATAGTGATGAAGAGGTTAACAAAATATCAACAGAATTACTGAAAACTTTAGTTTCTGATATAAATCAGGGGCAATGGATTGAAAATGAATGCAAAAATGTAAATCTAACTTATTTAAATGAGGTGAGTGTTAAATCTGGAATTGATCTATTTTCAGACGAAGTATTCAATAAAATCTATGCAGATCTAAAAGTTAGTCCGAATGATTATAAGGCAAATTTAGTTAATATTAAACAATTCAATTCTAAGACACATTTGTCGGAATATAATGCGGCGACGTTACTCTCATATTATTATCAAGGCAAAGAAGAAAAAAATATTTTATACTTGCCAATATTCGACTTACAACCACCAAATTTCCATCGGTATTTCCCAAAATCGCTTCTATATGGAAGTGTTGGCACTGAAATTGCGTACAACTTAATCACAAGTTTTCCTGAATTTGAATTAAGCGATAAAGTGAAAAACTTGGAAACATGCTTGCGAAATGAAAAGAATTCGTATGAAAGTGGATCTCACGATTATTTTAGACATTATTTTAGTAAATGGATTCTTGGTAACGTTCTTACTGAATATCTTTCAATTCAGAAATCATATAATACTTATGAGAAATGGTTAGAAAATTCCGATAGTTCTGAGAATGAGAGATTAACAGGACTTGATTTGAATCCTAAACAATTATTCTTCTTAAATTACGCTCAAAATCGTTGCGCATGGAATAATGAAAAACTGTTCGAATCACAAAATATATTTTTGATGAATTTTGAAAAATTCGCTGAAGTTTATTCCTGTCCAATTGGCAGTGGAATGAATCCAGAGAAGAAATGTAAATTGACATGATAAATATGGAATTATAAAATGTCTTCAAGAATAAATAGTAATTTGAATAAACTTTGCTTTTTATTCGTTTGTTTTTATTATATTTTAATTTTTAAAATATCAAACACAGGGATGTCTACAATCATCCCTCAGAAATCGCTTTCTGTACCTTTTTAGTTTCAAAATCAGAATAGTAAACTTCATTATGAGATTTTTTTTTTCATTTAATTTAAAACAATTAATATTAACACAAAATATTCTAAATTAAATTTATTAATAAAGTATATTTTCTAAGTTAAGTGCTGCAGTTAATTTTCTTTGAATGCTTGCGATGCAATTGGCACAGGAAAGGAAATACACTCTATTTTTAAGACTTTTGCTAATTCAAAAAAATACACGGCGGACGGCAATCGACTTAATCGTTCGGCGAATAACAATGGAATGACTTACTTCTTCGTTACTGATGCATCTACAGTTGAGTCGCGAAAACCATGACAGCTCGGCCCTTCCTGATTTGGATACGCCTCGGATCCAGAGTCGCTCTCTTCGTCTGAACTTGGTATCCCGTCTAGTTCTTGACTCACATAGCACCATGGTTTCATTTTATTACTCGTAAAAACAGAGCTAAATTTTCGATTTCGTCGCTGATTTCCTTCTAGATCTTCTATAACATAACGATCGTTTCTTAGCACCTTCGATACAATGTACGGTCCTCGATATTTAGGTTCGAGTTTTCTGGACTTTCCGGTTGCGGTTGGAATATTTTCGATGACAACAAGATCATCAACTTGATACATAGTCGGTTCACGGTGTTTTAGGTCAAATCGCTCCATCCACTTGGCTTTCTCCTCAGCAATATTTACTGCAGCGGCTAGTCGCTTAGTGTTAGTTGTGTCATCATCATTTTCGGTATTAAGTACTTGAATTAATCTGTTCTTTACAACATCACGCAATTGAAAATCGAAGACAAGCTCGTTTGGCGTAAATTTTGTTGTGGCATTCATTTGACTGTTTAGATTCCATTGGATTTCTCGTAAATGAATATCCCAATCAGCGGCGGTAGACATAGTTCTCAATGACAATAAGATGGATTGGTTTGCGCGTTCGATCTGTCCATTTGCCCTAGGAGTGCGTACGGCAACCTTGATGTGCTGAATATCGTTCGCATGACAATAATTGGCGAATTCTCTTGATGTAAAAGCGGTACCTCGGTCGGTAATGATTATTGATGGTAATCCGAAAAACATTGTTAGATCGTTTAAGGCGGCGATCACCGGTTTACTTTTAGTTGTTTTGACGTCCTTCACAATGAGATATTTACTGAATGCATCTGAAATTCCCAATACGTGGATATTTCCCGACTTACTTTTTGGAAACGGACCTAGATGGTCCAAATGAAGCACTCGAAAAGGTATCGGCAAAATTTCTGAACTATATAACCTCCCTTCTTGCATTCCAGGTTTACCCTTATTGTAACAACATTCCAAACACGATGAAATATAGGCTCGGACGTATTTACGTAATTTCGGAAACCAGAAGATTCGTTTAACTCGTTCTATTGTTTTATCGAGTCTGGAATGACCCATGTCGTCATGCATTGTTTTGACAACTTGCCAACGGACAGCAGCTGGAACCACAAACTTTAGTTTATCATCTTCGCGTCGGTATAACCTATTGTCAACAAGCTCATAATCCTTCTTAAGTTGCTTGATCTGCTCGGACGAAATCTCACCTCGTAAACTCCGAATGATAATCATAATCTTCGGATCCTATCTCTGTACAGTGGCTATCCAATCACATTGGTCAATTTCTAATCTCATGACTTTTTCGGATACAGGTTCTGCTTCGGTTGACGGTTCGTGTGGTGCACGGCTAAGTGCGTCAGCGTGAGACGATCGTGCGGCTGATCGATGTATGACTTCAAAGTCAAACTCTTGTAGTTTGAGCCACCACCTGGCGATACGAGGAACTAACGGCTTTGATAATTTCGTTAAGCTAATGGCAGCACAGTCGGTGATAACTTTGAAATGTTTGCCCAGCAAATATATTCTAAATCGTTCTAAAGTCTCGACGATAGCTAGAACCTCCAATTCATAGCTATGAAAGTTTTTCTCGGCGTTGGTACAATGACGGCTAAAGTAGAAAACGGCCCTTAATTCTTGATCATTATCTTCTTGCATCAATACTGCTGCTAATCCTAACGAACTGGCGTCTGTATGTACCTGATGGTTTCTCGTTGGGTTATACAGCGCTAGAACAGGTTCTGAACATAAAGCAGCTCTCAATTCTTCGAATGATGTCATTTGTTCTACTGTCCAATGAAATGTTGAATCGGTTTTCTTTAAAAGGCTAGTCAGTGGTCTTGAGATATTTGAGTATCCACAAATAAACTTCCTGAAAAATCCGGTTAATCCCAGGAATCTTCGCACCTCTGTGACATTTTGTGGAATTGGAAAATTCACGATGGCGCTAATTTTATCGCGTCCCGGCTTAATTCCATCTTTGGTTATCCGGTGACCCAAAAAATCTAATTCGTCCGATAAAAACATACGTTTGTCCAATCTTAGCGTTAGACCGGCACCTCTGATGACATTTAGAAACTCCTTCAACGTTTGCAACGATTCCTGAATAGTTCTGCTCGGAAGTATAACCTCATCAACATAACTAATAATTTTACCGCTCATTTTCTTAATCAGCATCATGATCATTTCTTGGAAAACACTTGGAGCATTCATGAGCCCGAATGGCATGACGTTAAATTCATAATGCCCATCATGCATTACAAACGCGGTATATTGTTTTGACGTTTCCTCGATTGGGATCTGATAATAGCCTGATCTCAGATCCAAAGTTGTGAAATAATTGTTGCCTGAAATTCTCGACAATTGTTCTTCGACTGATGGCATTGGAAATGGTTGTCTAACGGTGATTGAATTGAGCTCTCGGTAATCAACACACATTCTGTCTTCCCCGTTCTGCTTCCGCACAAGTACAATTGGTGATGCATAGGCAGATGTGCTCGGTCGAATAATATTATTTTCCAACAACTCCGTTATCATAGTGGTAACAGTTTGACGTTTGGCGAAGGGTATACGATATGGACGACGGTTTACGTTACGTTCTTCTTTTATCTTAATACTCATGCTGATAATTTTACATTTACCTAGTTGACACAAATTTTCAGCGAAACAATCGGCGTATTCATTCAGCATCTCTTCTATATTTTGTTTGCTTTCGGATGTCACATTTGGTCCCGTTTTAATGTTTTCATTTCGGATACGTTCCAATCGGCAGGAACCTGATTCAATAACTAATCGGTTGTCACTACTGCATAATAAGTCAGCTCCCAGCAACACAGTGTTCGGTATCATGTCATGATCTACCACCAAAAGCTCCGCATCCATATACTCGTTATCGATTTCAATGCGTGCATTGATTTTAGAACTGCATTTAACCTCGCCACCAGCAAAACCTCTTAGAACGTAAGGAGAGCATGTGTCGATGTCACCTATTATCTCGGCAGTTGGCCGCTGTATTAAGGATTTACTGCTACCTGGATCAACAAAGGCTTCGAGAGTTTTGTCGTTTATTCGAACTGTCTTGATGACGTTTCTCGAACCTTCTTGAGACGAAATCTGGTGCACATTGCTCGGTTGTGTTTGATTCACATCTTGGTTACACGTGTCTTCGGTGTGACCTGTACGAAGACATTTTGTACATCGACTACGCCTCTGTGGTTTCGAACATTTAATTGAAATGTGTCCGGTTTCGAAACAATTGTAACACACGACACATTGATTCTGCGGCCTGGTTACTCGAACACCTTTCTCATATGGTTGGCTTGTGCTTTGTTGACGACTAACCTGTTGATGGGTATCTGGTTCTTGGGAAACTTGTTGGTTCAGTTTATTATTGCGTATGTCGACTCGGTTGTTTTGACTATTTGCTAAATATCTGCGGACTGCTGAAGAGAATTGTTCGATTAATTCAAACTGCATACTTGCTATTGCGTTTTGCAAGTTATGATGTCTCAGGCCCATACGAAGATATTTAATTGTTGATTGCTCGTCAATTTTTCCCCGTGATGCCATTGCACAAGTTCTGTCGATATATTGTTCTATAGATTCATTGAATTTTCGAACGTTTGACGCTAATTTTATATGGATCTCTGCAATCGTTTCCACATTCTTAAACTTCCGTTGTAGTTCAGCCGAAAAATCGATCCACGTTTCATAAACATCGTCTATAGAATCGTTCCATAATTTCGCAGGCCCCTTCAGCTTAGCTTGCACTGCGAATATTACCACCTTTTCATTCCATTGATATACTTGCATCAATCGGTTAATCCTTGTAACGAATTGCTCAACCGACAATGATGTTTCAGACGATGGATTAAATTCTGGTAGAATTTCAACAATATCGCGTACTTGTTGGGAAGTCCCACTGGTCTGAACAATTGGTTGACTAGTTACCTGATTTGCATTATTTCCAGTCGAATCCGGTGTAGGAGGTCGTTTGACTTCGTTTTTAACGGCTTCCAGCTCTGATCGCAATTTTTTTATCTCTTCCACCAATTCAGCCACTGCTGGAGTTGTGTTCGTGGCCATTTCTGCAGCCACTGATCGGTTTAACAACACTGATTTCTGTCTAATAGTAGATAAGGATCGTTTCCTTAATTCGTCTTTTAATTTATTTATAGTTAATGTTTTAAAGGAGTCTATCGACATTGACCCTTTTTCTTTCATTGGCTAACAATAACCGTGTTCACGTTACTATTTCCCGACTGTAATTATTTAAAAAAAATCCGACGCAAATAATCATTGTTAAATAATCGTTGTTTGCATCCTCACACAATTTTTTTTCTTAAAATCCAATATTTCGCGCTACACATACCCACACGTTGAATTTTGTTTGAAACAAAACAAAACGAAAAAAAACAGAATTCCGATGCTTGGTTTTGTTCTCTCTTTTGTTTTTGATTGTTTTCTTTCGTTTGTTCTAGTTTTTTTTTTCGTATGATTTTCACTAGGGATCAAAATTCCTTTCGGCGAATCTCCACAATATCCCACTTCTGACTTGTCAGGACGAGGGGTAGGAATGATGGGGATTTATAAAGAAATAAAAGACGGCGTTAATGCTATTATTAAAAGGAAATACACTTTATTTTTAAGGCTTTTGCTAATTAAAAAAAATACACGGCGGATGGCAATCGACTTAATCGTTCGGCGAATAACAATCGACTGACTTACTTCTTCATGTTTTTGATGTAATTGTCTGCAGACCTTCTTCCATAAGGCTTTTTAAGGTTCTTGCTCTCTGTTCTTTAACGGATAATTCATTTCTGCTGTTAAGAATACTTGATAACTTTCTTGAGAGCTCTCTTTTTACTATTCTCATATTGAAGTTTACTATTCCCATTTCGAAACTGAAAAGGTATATTCTTGGTTAATTTCCAATTTCACTATTTTAACTTTCCGTAAAGATTAATTATTTTTATATGGTAGGTACTACCATAGAGTATATTAGTTTCGAAACACATCGAAATAATCATCGTAGAAAGGTTTCAAGTGTATGGTTGTGTAGAGAATCAAAATTATATCGATTTCTACATGTTCGTCCGTCCGTCCTTCCGTCCGCATACAATATAACTCAAGAACACGTTATCTGATTTTGATGAAATTTAGAGTGTGAGTTGGATTTCGTATTACTTTTCAGCAAAATCGGTTGACGTGGAGCGAAGTTATTATACAAACACGAGGGTGACCAGAAAGTTTTGTCGTTTTTTTAATATGGTTTTTCAGATTTAATTGCAAAATTTGTGAATCAATTTTATTTAAATTAATTACGTTGGTTAACTATATAAATAGACGGTAGCGTGGCAAATTTCGGTAAAGTGGGTCCAAGGATAGTGGAAAAGGAATAATACAGTGAGAAAATAAGCCTTTTCATAGAGTTTTTTTTTATGTGCTTTAAAAACTAATACACCGATTTGAATAAAATCTGCAGGTTAGATTATGCTATTAGGTTATCTGTCAATTACAGGAAAATTTGAGGTAAGAAAAGAAAGTTATGAAGAAAAAATCCTGAAATATTACTTTTCGACAGTTTTCCTGTACCATTTCTACTATAGGGCATCAAAAAATCGGCTTATATAGGCATTTTTAGTCACTATATGTTATATATTGGTACCGTATAGCAAAATGTTCGTATTAAAATAAAATGGCGCGAATTTTTGTGTGTTTAAATTATAAAGGGTATCTAAAAATTATATTTATGGACTTACTTAGTGATCTTTTAAAGATCGAAGACAAAATATTTGATAATTACTGCCACAAAAATAAGAACCTTCTAATACTTTTATCATATTTATAACTGCTCCAATCAAATAACTATTAAATGATTTTAAAGTCAACGATGGATGTTTACATAATTCGCGAAATTTGAATTGACTCTGAATGATGTGATTTATTTTATTTTTCTACATTTAGAGCCTTATCAATTTTTTTCTCCTTTTTCTGAACTTTCAAATTACAGTTCATTAAGTTTTGATAATCAAAAAAAAATATTAATTTAATTTTTTTGATTAATTTAAATAAATTTTGTTAGCATTAAAATTTTATTTCTCAAAAAAAGTCCATCAATTTGGTACAAAATATTGGTATTAAAAATTTAATAAAAATTCGGAGAAAATTACAAATCAGCTACATATTAGAAATCCATTTTAAAACAGCTTTTCAGACTATCTAAAAATTATTATTTGAGCCCAAATCCCATATTCTAACTTGCTACTTAAAATTTAGATTACTTACATTCCCATACTAATTTTTGTAGGCCTATTCTCTACAAATAGACTACCATTGATGTATGATGTGGATAACACTGTACTTAATTACGTCATAAACATTGACCTATGATATTTTATTCAAAAATTTAATGATAATTGGATGAATTCAGACTATAAAATACCATACTGAGGCCAGAACTCCTTCAGTTTATTCCATTTGGAGAAGAAAACAGTTGATTTTGTTTGCTAAAATACAATTAATTTTAAATAAGTAGTAAAAATGATTGAATTGAGAACGTTTTCGATATTATTATTTTGCATTTTAATCTATGTGCAAGGAAGAATGAGCGAAAGTGAGTATACCGAGAAAATTGCCCGTGAAGTTGGTGAGCTTAGAAATGTAACCGATATGTATTGGAAAGACTATTCACTGGAAGATGTTAAAGCAAAGGAAGCCGAAATAATTAAAAACATTATGGACTCTTCTGTAGAACCTTGTGAAAGTTTCTTTAAGTACGCATGTGGAAATGGGATAAAATACACTCCGTTCACTAATGAATACGGAGACAGAGCTTCAATTTTGACACGATATTTTAAACTCGCGGTCAGCTCATTAAGTGCTATAATTTTATTGAATGAGCAATATAAGGATATCAAGGATGAAAATTCTGCCGAAGGGAAACTAAAAATATTTTATTCGTCTTGCCTCAATGAAAAAGAAGATACTATTGATGTTAACTCCGATCCGATTCGTTATTATTCCTATGTTCCCGAAATTATTCATAACAAATGCTTCGAGGTTATACAAAAAAATGTAAATCCGCTTCTAGGAGCATTCTTCATTAAAAATTATTTCGATAGAAATAGTGATGAAGTGGTTAACAAAATATCAACAGAATTACTGAAAACTTTAGTTTCTGATATAAATCAGGCGCAATGGATTGAAAATGATTCCAAAACTGTAATTCTAAATTATTTAAATGAGTTGAGCGTAAAATCTGGAATTGATCTATTTTCAGATGAAGTATTCAATAAAATCTATGCAGATCTAAAAGTTAGTCCGAATGATTATAAGGCAAATTTAGTTAATATTAAACAATTCAATTCTAAGACACATTTGTCGGAATATAATGCGGCGACGTTACTCTCATATTATTATCAAGGCAAAGAAGAAAAAAATATTTTATACTTGCCAATATTCGACTTACAACCACCAAATTTCCATCGGTATTTCCCAAAATCACTTCTATATGGAAGTGTTGGTACTGAAATTGTGTACAACTTAATCACAAGTTTTCCTGAATTTGAATTAAGCGATAAAGTGAAAAAGTTAAATACATGCTTGCGAAATGAAATGGATTCGTATGGAAGTGAATCTTACGATAATTTTAGACCTTATATTGTTAAATCGAATCCTGAGAAAGTTCTTACTGAATATTTTTCAATTCAGAAATCATATAATACTTATGAGAAATGGTTAGAAAATTCCGATAGTTCTGAGAATGAGAAATTAATAGGACTTGATTTGAATCCTAAACAATTATTCCTCTTAAATTACGCTCAAAATCGTTGCGCATGGTATAATGAAAAACTGGACGAATCACAAAATATATTTTTGATGAATTTTGAAAAATTCGCTGAAGTTTATTCTTGTCCAATTGGCAGTGGAATGAATCCAGAGAAGAAATGTAAATTGGCATGATAAATATGGAATTATAAAATGTATTCAAGAATAAATAATAATTTGAATAAACTTTTCTTTTTATTTGTTTGTTTTTATAATGTTTTAATTCTTAAAATATCAAACACAGATTGCAGACATCCATCAGAAATCGCTTTCTTTTCTTGGTTAATTTCCAATTTCACTATTTTAACTTTCCGTAAAGATTTATTATTTTTATTCTCTATGGTAGGTACTACCATGCATGTCTCATAACTCAAAAACTCGTTATACGATTTTGATGAAATTTGCTACGTTGGTTAGTCCTTAGCTTGATTCGGTATTGCATTTCAGCAGAACTAACCGAGGAGACCGAAGTTATTAAGCATATACAGGGTGCCCAGGAAGTTCTGTTGAAAGTTCGTGGTGCAATTTTGTATTAAGTATTTACATGGGTTAACTACATAAACGGACAATCCCGTGACAAATTTTACCGAAATCAGTGTAAGCATAGTAAAGAAAGAAATATTCGCAGGGGAAAATTAAAAATTTATATACCGATTTCAATAAAATTTGCAAAAGGTCTTTATGTCATGAGGCATAGCTCTGAAATTGAGCTAATTTGAAAATTGAACCGAAGTTATAGAGAAAATACTTTGAAATATTTGTTGTTTTTGTGTTTCTTTCTCAGAGTTAATTCATTTAACTATAGATTAGTTAACTACGAGTCCCATTTCTACGATATGACATCAAAATGTCGACTATAGGCCGATGTTACTGTATGTTTTCTTCGATAGCAAAGGCATTTTCTACAAAGATTTGTTCTAACTGGTTAAACAGTTATTATTAATTTTTATTTAGAAGTTTTATAATGTTTGCTCGTTAGAAATTATCAATTTTGACCAGAAGATACACAAAGTCACAATTCGGTGATGGTTCGTCAACTTTTAACACGTAATTAAGTCTATGTGTTGAATCGTTCATAATTTTTATTGGATTTAGGACCATATGACTTTGTAGAACTACCGAGAATTAAAATAAAGTTGAAGGAAACTTTTTCGATGATTTTAAGACCATTCAAAAGATACGAACTTTGTAGACAATACCACAAGATGAACATAAACATGAGTTCTAATCATTATTAAATCATTGTAAGAAGTGTTTTGAAACCTGTAACTTTTGTTTCGTTTCATTTTTATAGCAACAATCACGGAACTTTATTGTAACTCCATGAATATCTAAAATGAATATGTCTAAAAGTGTAAGTTTTTAGGTTACAATTTAATTTTCGTTGGGGAAAAAACATTTTCATATTTCAAAGAATAATCAAAACTATATTATTCTTGACAAACATATTTAGCTATTATGAAAAAGCTTCAATCAAAAGAAAAACATGAAATAAATGCCAAAAATGAACAATATTATAATAAAAAGATTGCCAATATGAAAAGTCATAATATTATTTTTCATTGTTAATTCATTTTAATAGTATACTTCTCTTTTCAATTTTACCTGAAGAAAATTTTCTAGTTCATTGTATAGAATGAACTTTATATAGAAATATGATTTTCTATGTATTATAAAGAATTTTCCTTCGGGTACCATAGTACTCGATGGTATAATAAAAATAGAAATGAAAAAGAAAGGAAAAAAAAGCTTAAAATAATAGAAATGATTTCCGTTTTCAGTGGAAATACGATATTACTTTTTATATTTCCTGATAAAATAAATATTTGTATTATACCTGGTTGATGGTTTTTTTCTGTTGAGCTGGAATGAAATCACAGAATATCGATATTTTGATATCATGATACTATTTTTCCATTTTTATTATTGTAGAATATTTAGAAGCTCAGTGATCAAATAGAAGGCGACAAAAACATGTTTGCATTTATAATTGTCACGCGAGATTTTTCTATAACATTTTCTAGATCTAGACGACGATTATCTTTTTTCCCTAAACTTGGTATAGTCCAACATATATGTGTATCAAAAATAGGCAAACAAGTTTGCCATATAACCTAACTATACAGGGTGAAACTAAATTGGCCAGAAATATAGTATTTTTAATTATTACGGTAGTATGATTTAGGAAAATGCAAAATTTTACACAACCAAGACGACAGAGATTACCCAGTACATACTGATTAGACTAAATACTAAATAGTTGGAACAAGTTTAAAGGAAAAGTTATTTGTACAATCTGATTTGAGTGTTTCCTTTGACTATGCAGGGAAGTAATTGGTCACGATAGTTGTATGTCATGAAATACTTATACTTTGCTAGTAATTCCAACATCTTAAAAATGGCAATACTGTAGAGATCACATTTTACAGCTTCAGAAACATATTTTATGAAATACTAGCGGCCCGTTCCGGCTTTGCACGGATGGACATTTATTTTTTAAAAATTTTGGGATAAACGTAGAGTAAATGTATCTTTTTGCAGAACTTTATTTACATTTTTGTACATTTTTATTTTAAGGCTTAAGTAATTCAATTTTGTAGAATTTTGTGGAAATTTACGGAGATAGAGAGAGGAGTAGTCTGGGGTCCAACCGGCAAGTCCGCTGAGGGTCCGAGCTCCTGGCGAGAGTTTGGAGACTATAGAGGCCCTACAATGGATCAATGGGAATCCAGCCGTCGCTAATGATACTGACTAGCGGGTCATTGAAACCAAAAATCTCAGTTAGGGTCTTTGTGCATTAGACTACAGAGAATATTAGACGCGACAGACATGAATGTGAGGATTATTAGATACAGATGTATGCGGAATTACATTATTTAAGTATTAGTAGGGATCCCTAATTTTTTTTAGTAATAAATATAGCCTATGTTACTCAGGGATAATGTAGCATTCTAATGGTGAAAGAATTTTGAAATCGGTCCAGTAGTTTTTGAGTTTATTCGTTACAAACATACATACAAATCTTTCCTCTTTATAATATTAGGTTAGAAGGTTAGATTTCATGTTATAAAAGCAACAGGAATGCTTGTAATACGTAACATCCTAACCCATTTGCTCTTTTTAGAAATTAAAAAAAAAAAAACAACAGGAAAATTGCATTGGAGTGTAACGAAATAATAAGTTATAGGATAACATTACTAGTGCTTTTTAAAATTTTCATTATTAGATACCGCGTAATCGTACAGAAAAGATTATGGTATGTCATTATAGTGCCACGTTACAACACAGTTCTCCTAACACAAGTTTTTTGTAATATTTTCTTTTACAATGTTCTACGATTACTTTACTTTTATACTTCAATTGAATTTATATTCAATTTCGTTACACCCTATACATCACTAGCATTTTTTTGATTTTAGTTTTGTTTTTTAACTTTCAGAATAGTTTGTCATTAACATAGAAGTGCGGTAACTTAATTGGTTGGATAGAAAATTGTATTTCAATATCAGCCAGAAGGAAGAGTCTAAAATATGTATTTAAATACAAGGAAATTCAATTTCAATATTTCGTGCTTAAAGGTCTCTTAAACATAATAATATTTTATATACATATATATATATATATTTTCATTTAAAAGATTTCCACATGCAATTATGTAGTTAAATATTTGACGAAAATTATATTGTTAGGACAGTAATACCTGAGGCGTAAATTACCATTTGAACCAAAAGTATATACCTGAATTTAACATAACTACATAACTACATATATATATATTGTTTACGCATAAAAAGAATCGATTATTTCAAAGCGGGAATACTATAAAGTATTATTTTACTTCTTTCCTTTTCAGCTATTTTTTTGTTTTTAGGTTTCCGGGAAAAAATTCTACTTATTTCAATTATTGTTTGTCGTTGTTATTAACTTTTATATAGTAATGATTTAATTATGTAAAAATAACTTAGATTAATTAATTATGCTACAAAAAACAAAACAAAAAAAAAGCGAAAATTTTATTTCTTGACAAGTTTTTCAACTTAATTTTTACATTTTGGTTAATATTATTTAAATGAAAATTTGAGTTGAGAAAATCAATACGGATTAATATGCAATTTTTAAATAATTATTTATATTTGTTCAAACTAAACAAAATTTTCTTGTAAAACTTTCATGAAAATGTAATACTAAAGGTACACATAGGGTATTCATACCTTAGTATCGATACTACAGTATAGCCTTGTACCATGGTATAAAAAGGGGTTGGCACACATCAAACTTAGTATTTATCTGACATTTGAAATTCTACCATTTCAGCTATAATATGGGAATTTCTTTTCGCTTCTCTTAAATCCTTTATATCAGTGGTTCTTAACCAGTGGGCCGCAGCCCCCTGGGGGTCCGTGAAAAGTTTGCCCGGGGTCCGCCAAATTATGCAAATTTGCTTCAGTGGGCCGCGAGTACAAAAAGGTTAAGAACCACTGCTCTATATGATTCCTACAAAGATCTATAAATTTTGAGGTTTCATTAACTCTTAAAATTTTGCGTATTTAATTACTTTTTCCATTTTTTTAAAATAAAATTTTCAAAAAAAAAAAAGTGTAAACATGTGTCAATTGCTCAGTTTACCTACAAAATTCCATTCGCTATTTTCCGCATCAATAAAAAGGAGCGACAATCACTAAAGAATAGATTACAGTGGCCGAAAAAATTAATTAAAAAAGGAAATACCACGTACTTTTCGAATTTAAATACCAGATTTATGCTACGTAGTTTAAATGGTATTCAGCTAGTATTCGACGACACACATATGGTATACGACATGGTATCCTTAAACTATGGTATGAATACCCTATGTATGCCTCTAGTATAAAATGAAGAAAGCTTTTCTTTATACCACAAAAAACGATTACATTCAGAGTTAAAATATAAACCAATATCGTCAATATATAATATATATATAATATTGGGTATGTTAAAATGAATTTCTATAATAACAAATTTTATACATTATATGAATTGTTGTAAATTCGTTATCTCACCTGGTGTACGATACCAGCTTCATTTTTTTCTTTAATGGTAAGTGAGGTTATATCATGTCTCGTCTGGCCGTTTTATCAATAAAAAAGTTTTGTGTCGAGATTCCCTAAAAATGTTTTCCAAAACAAAAAGTTGAAACATAAATAAAAATGTTTTTAAAAGAATTGTTTGTATCGTATCCTGTGTATCTTGCAATTTTAACTTCTATACAAAGTATATATGTAAGTTCCTGAAATTATAATCCAATCTCCACGTTTGTGGCGATTTTAAATCGTTTGGAAATATGTACTTTTATTCAGTGTCTAGCTGTCCCTCAGTCTGTCTATTGTATGCAAAATTCGGACCGTAGTTTTGAAGTGATTTGAACGGAAATTGGTAGAAACGGCCTTTTCCATATGTGAACCATTCTATAAGAAGTTGGGTTCGATTGGCCTAAAACTTGAGGTACCTGCCAAACAAAAGTTCGGTTTTATGTGTTTTTAAATTACAGGGTATCGTACCGTTAATTAAGAACTGATTTCAATGAAATTTTGTACAATTAAAGAGCTATTGTGACCAAAAAATTAATTAAATCAGATAACTACTTCGAGTAGCTGCCGAAGAAAAATTTTATTTTTTATATGAAATGAAATGATTTCTTATCGTTTCTTCCATATTAACGTCATAATTTGAAATTAGGATAATTTACAAACGAATTTTAGTGACATTTAGTAAGTAATTATGTGTAGGGTAGGTATCTGTTTTTCTCGCCAGGATTTAAGTACGAATACAGATCCTGCAGAAGGTAATGGTTTTTGGCTGAAGTAAATTTTCAAGCAACTTTTGTAAAATCTTACACCATGATTCAAATTATCAGGTCCTATTACTCAATAGTATTAAAAAGAATGAAAAATTAAAAACTCAGTTTTGAAAGAATTTTGTGGAAATACCGAATCAAAATTAAGCAACATTATATAAAGGGACAAAAAGAACTTGCCGAATTCCGATGACTTCAAAGTTTTTTTTAGAAAGATTTTTCGAAAGTATTATAAAATAATTTTAACATATGTATAGAAGTCTCAATAGTGGTTTCGCACTAAATCTTGTTCCTAAATGTTTCTCATTGCATATACTCTCAGGTACCTATCTAAAGTAATATTCATTGCAAAAACTTTATTTGGTTTGTGAATTTTTCTATTTTTATGAATTTCGAATTTAATACAACTGAAAGCTTTTTCAATGTTTCTTATTATTCCAATAAATGAATTGAAACACACTTAATTTTATTTTAAGCATGGTATGTAATAAATCTTTAAATTTTATTCGAGTTTTCTTTAAGATATAGAAAGTATAATGTTTCAAAAATGACCAAAAAAACAATATAAGAAAATATCGCGAATATTTTCTTATCACAATTTCGATGGTGTCTTAATCTTAATATTCAAATTTCTGTTTTCTTTTTTCAGTGTTGGCGCAACCACTTAGCAGTTTTTCTTTTATTTTCTTCCTTTTTCCGGTTATCTGCATTGCGGTCTAAATGGGAATTTAATTTTCAACTTTAAAATATATATATATATATAAATACTTGAATTAAAATACTTCCAAAAAAAAAAGAAAAATGAATATACTATTCTCAAGAGTATGATTATTATTATTATTTTTCTTTTTATTTTATATTATAGGCGAAAATTTTCACATAATTTGAAGAAAATGCTAAAAAAAAAAAATAATACAAGTCATACTAAGACGGATTTCTTAAAGTATATGTATATCCATTTAAAAAAATAATATTGAGGCTCACTGACTGGATATATAGTACATTAACACAACCCAAACAAAAAAAAAGAACGACATTAAAAAGATAAATTGTTTGTGAAAACTTTCCTTTTTTCCTTAATTTATATAGATATAGGTTTGAGTCTAGGTTTGTGGGTTCAATATTCGGAATTACTCATTAAATATTGTTTCTACATAGTTCAAGATGGCGCTGTTAGTATTTTAGATGATAATGATTTCTTGGAATCTATTCAGTTAACTGGATAGTGCAGACCAAAACAAATTATTATAGATAACAATCGCTTTTCTTTAACTATGATTAAAGACGAAACAATTGAATACTACTAAAAATAGTTAATTTAATTGCTTATACTATAATTGTTGGTTGGTAAAAGTAAATTATTGAAAAAATTTTATTAAAAGAATTATACAATATTATTTTTATTATCAAAACACAAAACCAAGAAAACGAGATTTATTAATAACAAGTATTTATATGAATACGTTTTCACTTTATAATTATTATCCCGAATAATATTTTTCCTCTTATACAAAAGAGTATATGTATTCAAACGTTCGTAATTTGAATATTGCTTCCAGCTGGTAATAAATTAACATTACCGTCGTTGGAATTTATAACATCAGATTCAGTTAAATCCCTTGCAGCATGCATTAACCCTCTAATCGATTATAATTTGTCATATAAGATGACATACGAGTACTATATATGGCATGGTAAATAATAACAGACCCTGGAACGAAGGAATCAATTCAATGACTTCAATTTTAGAATCAGATTTTTCGTTTATTAGTGTCTTATACATTTTAGTATATAACTAGTCGAACTAGAATTTCTTTTTTTTTTATTTATAAGTTTTTGTTCCAGTAAAAGGATCATGATTTACTTTTTTCCAGTTTTTGATTTTTATATCTTTGGGTTTTGATTATATATGAAAAGAATCATCATCATCATCATCATCACCTTATCATAATATTTTGCTTGAACTTCATGGGAAAGATAAAATAAATATATGTGGTTTTCTTGATAGTATGATGTTTCATTTAATAGCTTTAAGGCGTAACAATTCCAATGAGAAGCTTTTGTTTAACATCATTTTCAAAATGCCTTCAGCATGATTTTATATATACTATATATACGAAACGCATATTTCGTTTGGTTTTATGTATTTTTCGACTTAAACTATTTCACGTTTGTTCGCCTTTTTTTTTTTTTGTCTATCTTCTATAAAATTAGATATATAAAAAGAGGATATAGTATCTATAAGATGATGACACTATGATCAGCTTTCATGTTTTCTTAGAATTAGAAAATCTTTTTTCTTATGTTTGCAATATAACCAAGTGACCCAAAAGTAATATGAAACGATGGGATATCTGGAATTGCTGATACATCCTAGAAGATTGAGATATGACTATAATATATCTTTATATAGGGTTAAACATTTCAATATAGTAATGTTGAAGGACGAAATTATATATTGTATTCGGTTTTACTTATTTGAATATAATTTTATATTTATTTTCAAAATACAATATTATTTTTTTTTTTAGTACTAACACAAAAGTCATATTCATAAAGAAAACATAAATTATGATAAAAGTCAACATTTAAATTTGATGGAAATTACTTTTATAAAGGAAAAGTTTTTCGCAGAAAGAAGAAAAAAAAAAGAAAACGTTTAAACTTTTCTTCAATAATAATAATAATAATAATTATTATATATTATTTTTGTATTTTATTAACTTTTTATCGATAAAATAATGTGAAGGAAAAAAAAAGTAAAATTTGTCTTAAATATTGATCAATAAATTTTTGCTTAAATATAATATGTTTTGAAATGATTTTCCTCAGAACACAGTAATACAATATATTATAGTACTTTCTTTTCCTCTCCATTTGGTAAGTAATAACAACAACATCAAACCTAAAATAATATCATATCGCTTCATTTCGTGGTTTTAGTCTTTATACTATATTTACATTCAGAAAACCACTGAGAGATGAAGAAAAAAAAAGAAGAAAATTAATTTTAAAAAAGTGAACATTATAAACGTGTATGTAACGTATAAAAATCGCACCAGGATATAATAAAACGTTTCCATCAACTCCTCTGAGGAATGTGCGTTTCTTTTTTTGGGAATAAAGTAGATGTTCTCATATTCCTTCCTATTTTTTTTTTTTATAATATTAACTTTAGATTTTCTTTAAAAAGAAAAAAAAAACAACTCAGTTTATATACCTATATTATCAACCAGCAAAAGAAAAAAAATGCCGAAGAAGAAAATGAAAGTTTATTTCCATGGAAAAACATAAAAAATTTAAAGACTTACCATTTTACCGAGCTGGTAAGATTTATGCATTAATACAACATTAGTACTCCGCAGAGAATGTTGTTAGTCTTGATTTTTAACTGTATTCAGTCACCAAATTGAGGCCGTATAGAAGAAGGTTTATCTTCAGACATTGTATATGATTGTTCAAGTTTATATATAAGAAAAACCTCCCCATTTTTATAACAAACCCATCTTTCTTATCATATTATTATTATTTTTTTATCAAACAGACTATACACAAAGACACAAGAACAACCAAAAAAATAATAAAGAAAGAAGTTAACCTTTTGGGAAGTTTCTTTTTGGATATATTAACGAAAAGTTTTCTTGAAATATTTCTGTCCTTTGGTTTTCATAATTTACTTTTTCAAAGTTTTCCCATGATATCCAAACTAAAATAAAGAAAAACTGGAAAAAAGATGGTAAAAAACACATCCAAAAACAAATATAAAAATAAAAATTTTGATTGTAAAGAAAAGTATGACGGTTTTAGAAAGCTTTGAGTATAAAGCTAAAAGGTCCTTTCTTCATAACAAAAAAACCAAATATATATGTGGCACTCTTTTTAAGGGTAAAAGAAAAAGGAATACTTATTTTACGTGATAAACATCGAAAGCCACAAAATCGTGCACCCAAAAAGAAGTTATTTCACAGGAGTTGATTTTTAAGAAAACCCAAAAAACTCCCATCCACAACCCACCATGAACAAAACGTTTGTGTAATTGTTTTTTAAAAATCCTATTTTGCATTAATCTTTTATTCTGACATTTTTAACAAACAGATGTTGGAACTTCCAATTGAAAAATTAGTCCTTATTTTCTTTAACAAAAACAGAAAAAAGAAAATAACTTTTCCAGCAATTTTCATATGAAAACATTAAATCAATATTAAAAAAAAAAAATTTTTTTTTTTAAAGATACAATATTTAGTAAGGGTTTTAATAAACTTTTCATTTCTTTTTTCCAAAAAATAAAATCTCTTTAATAAATTCCTAGTAAAAACATATTTTGAATGGAAAATTCTTTAAGTATTTGAATTAATTTCTTTAAGAATAATCATTATTTGAAAATTCTATTTGTATAATAAAAGTTTTGTACACGAATAGTATAATACCTGAAACCTATTTGAGAATAATGGCAAACACTAATTCTATACGATGCCATTTTCGTGGTATAATTTAAACATAATTGTGATTATCTCACCTTTTTCTGTTTTGTTTTATATGAAATTGTATTATAGTAAATTTTATGCTGGAAAATTCGCACGGTTTCAAAACACACATACATAAAAAAACAATCAAAAAAAAAGGGAAAATATCCCGAAATAACTTTTGTTTTGTGTAAAACATTCTAACAAACATATTTTTATGGATGCCAATAACTTCATCAGCCTATACGTATGTATATTTTTCGTATTATATAACTATTTTGAACGTAAACGGACAGTTGGTTCAGTTCAGAGGAAAATCGATTTTTCCTTGTTCCTTTTTTTTGGGGGCGGTTGTTTCAGAGAAGAGAAATTTGTATGTGTATACAATTTTTATGCTTTTTTTTCATATTAGTTGTATATACTATCCTCCTCCGAATGTATAAAATTCCAATGTACATACTTGAAATCACGTTCAAAATTATTCTAGTTTAAGCTTTAAAAAAAAAAGTTTCTACCGAAAATTCATATTTTCAGCCCATACACTAGTATATACACTACATATATATATTCATTTAATAGAAAAACAAAAGGCTTTAAGAGCCCAGTTTAACAACAATGAAATTATATTGCCGAAGTTAATGAACAAATATGTTGGATGAATTGACGGAAATCCTTTTTGGAAAAAATCGATTATCTAGCATAATGTAGAGATCCTGAAATTTATGTGTTAAAATTGGTCGTACGCTGAATCCATATGAGTTTTAAGCTCTTTAATTTCCTCTCCCTTTCCACAAAATATCTTCAATAATTCACAGAATTAAAATTTTTTTTTTTTTTCAAAGATTAAAGCAATTACTGTCATTGGTGTTCAATTTTTCGGATATATTAACGTATCTAATCGTCTTAACATCAGTCAGATGTCAATTTTTTTTTTTTTTTTTTTTTTGGGAATAAGAATAAGAACCGTCTACACATCTATTTTCTATCTAGAATAAATGAAATCTGATATTGTATACGATGACAAAACAGCACCAAAAAAAAAAAAAACACAGCCCAATTTTCTACAATACAAAAGGTGAGATAATCTGGATTCCATAAAATTTGTCAATAAAATAGGGTTTTTAGTTATAGGTAAAAATTTCGTCCATATGTTATGTTTGTGTCCATCTGCTATGAAGAAAGAGCAGAGGGAATGGCAAGTTCATTGTAAATTTTTTGGAAATTCTAAAGATACTGTTTGTATCCATCCTGTAATCGGCAAGAACCTTCGACCTTTGAGAGAACAACCTTTTCTGTTTGTTTCTTTTTTAGATTATTTATATTATATTTAATGCTATTACAATGTATTAAACTATTTTTTATAGAATTGGTCTTATGGATAATTTTCATACAACCAAAAGTACCTAGATACCTGAAAACCTTTTTTTTTGACGTCATTTTATAGACAAATTTTCACTTCAATTTAGATTTTTGAATTTCTTTCTTGAAAATTTTCTGGCTTTATTCGGTTGATAGAATTTCTTTTGGGTTCGATATTGTATTTTATTTTCCTTCTTTTTTGTTGTTGTTGTTGTTGTTGTAATATCTATAAGAATATTGGAAAACACCCTCATCACCTATGATAAAATTTGTGCTTGGTGCAATCTAAGATTTTATATATTTTATCTTAAGAGAAAAACGAAGACAATGATGCTTTTTTTCGGGTTCTATTCTCTTTTATTTGTGAAATTGTTTGGAAAATGATTTTCAACGAAAAAGAAAAAAAAAAACTTAGAAAATGTGTCATTACGAAGGCAAAAATGTTTATATATTTTTCCGTTCCTGGAAATTCATCTTCTTCTTCTTCGACTTCTTCATTTTGATGGTGTTTCCTTAATAAAAGGATATATATGTATATACATGAAAGTGGAATGTGGAAATTTCCTTTAGAGTTACTTCCCTGTTTTTTTTTTTTTTTTTACCACAATAAAAGTAATATCAAGAATTTTTGCTGGAAAAAAAGAACGTATAACGAGAACGTTGCATTTTATCGTGGTATTTTTTTCTTTTTCGTTTTTCGTTAAAAAAGTTATTATATGAACTTATTATAAGTTGGGTGCTTTTATTTATACAAAAAATGATGATACACGAATGGAAAGAAGTACTTCTTTTTCTATATGATTTGCCATTTTTCCTTTTCCAAAAAATATATATATATTTTGAAATGAAAATTGAAGGTTATAAAATTTTATTGCTTGAATTTAATGGATTTTTATATAATTCTTAAGAAGTGGTGTTCTTTTTTTTTATACACATTTCCATTTCAAAAAAAAGAACTGAATTAACTTCTTGAAGGCAAAAAAGAGATGTATTCAAATGATTTAGAAAATCATTGATTTTTCGGGGTTGGAAAATGTCTACACAAGGTTTGTATACTTTAATGCTTATTAACTTAATTGATTTTCAATTCAATAAAAGCTTTTCAATGATAAAAACAATATTATTATACATTTTTGAAGGAATAGTGATTGAAATTTTATACTAAAATCTTGAATATTGTTATTGCGTATAGCGAATTTTCTTGAACTTGCGGTTTTGTTCGTTGTCATTTCATATTTTCAGAAATTTCATATATGTATAAGATGTTAACTATGGTTATGGTTATAAATATAATTGTCTAACAAAGAAAATATTTTAACTTTTAGTTGAAAATGAAGATGTCAAAAAGTATTATCAACAACTTTTTTATCAGAAACGATTTTCTAACTAAGTCAATTTCATGACTTAGATAACCTAGAAAAAAAAAATGTATAAACTTTTATAATTTATATAAATAATTAAAATTAATTAATCAAAATTTTCATTTATTTAAATTCCAAAGAAAATGTATTCATACTTGAATAATGTTAAACGCTCTCCTTAAGCATTAATCCATACAATTTGGTGGTGGTTAATATTGTATAAAAAAAACTAACCAAGAAAGCAATTTCCCATCCTCTCTAAGCTCTGTGAATTGAAGCTTTTACTTAAAAATCCTTTCAAAATTCAAATAATTTCTGTTCTGTTCTTTATTTTTGGATTTTCTTCCTCTTTAACACCCAAAATAAGAATACCATAAATGGAAATTTAAACAATAAATGATTTGGCGGTTGCTAATGAATGCCATTTTATTTTTGTTTTTTTTTTCCTTCCACTTTTTCCATCACTTTATCCTTCAGGATATTTCGCAAATTTTTTTTATACTATGTGCACTTGAGCCGAAAAAAGAAAAATGGGTAGAAAAAAAAATAAAGAACTCTTCTCAAATAACGAAGAAGGCCTTTGTTACTTTTTACCCGCTAATGGACGATGGTCTGGAATGTCATTAACACGGGTTAAAATAATTTTATAGTAGAAAAATAAAAACCCTAAAAAATATTCTGGGTTCTTGTTTCACTTTGACTTTACTTTACTTTATACTATGCACTGCTGTTGTTCTTTTTATTATTATTATTATTCCTTTTTTTATCCCATTTTTTCGCAGGATATTTTTTAGGTTTTTATTTTTCCTTGGACAACAAAAATCCGACATTGAAATATGCTAACTTATATATAAATTCTCAAGTATATTGGTTGGCTTGGTTCAAAGGTTTGGTTTCAGCTATATAGATTTTCCAGCTATACAGTATTAAAGAAGATGATTAAAAGAGCTATGGATAAAAGGAAGAAAAAATAAAAGTGATATAAACTAAAAGAAAAAAAGAAAAAAAGAAAGTTAAGAGAAAGATAAGGACTTTTTTTTTTGTGTGAAATTGTGAGAGAAAAAGTAATAATATAACTAAAATTAAAAAATAAACGCTTTCTTTTCCAACATGATGAAAGGAAAAAAAAAACAGTTTTTTTCAATGCATATCGCGCTTCAGTATCAAAAGAGTTTAAAAAGATGGTTTCTATAAGGGTTGTTAGTTTTTTCTGCCATTAATTTAAGTATAAAGTGTTGTAAAAACTTTTAAGTCGTATGCACGGAAGCAAAAGCTTTTTAACACTCAACAAAACAAAATCATCATTTCTTTTTTTCCATAAAGAAAAATTCCTATTTTGGACGTGCTAAACATTAAAGTGGAAATCTTTTCAACAATACTTTCTTTTTTTTTACCTTTATATAATATATAAAAATGTATTTTGTTATTTGTCATTTAGTAAATTTAAAGACATCATTTTGTCGTCTTGCTATTTTTAACATAGAAAAAGTAAATGAGAATAGGTAAAAACGTGTATAAATCAAATGAAGTTTATTCGATTTTGATAAAGTCCTTGATAAATGTCGGGCAATTTACAGCCATTAATAATGCTTGTAATATCCTTAAAGGATATATATATATAGGTACTTGAGTCTGTTTTCAAACTCCATTTGGAAAAATTTTCATTTTATTTTCTTTTATATACAATATATGCAGGGTGTTTAAAAATGAGACTTATAAACAATTTTATGATTCTATAATAAAGGAAAACTGTTGTCCGTTCTCATCCAGGTATTGTTTACATTGTTGATAAATTGAATGGCCCTGAAAATACTTAATTAGCGAAAAAAAACATGTATTCGTAAACGACCAAAGAGCAATGAATGATATTTTTCCATTGTGCTCACAACGTTAAGCTCCGCTCGCTAATCCCACTTAAAAATATATACTGAATGATGACATATGCAATACGCATAAACATTTATTTATAATAAGTGGAAATTTAATTGAACGCACATTTATTTTTCATTGCTCTTTATCAATGCCTTCTAGATATCTCATCAGGCCAGTACATAGACGACAATGACGTCTTAACTTCTAGTGTGTTAAAAAGAAAAACAATTATGAAGAACGAAGGTTAAAATTAAGAAACACGTTACTAATGTAATTTGCATTAGAAGCTTGTTTCTCTCTTTTTATCTTCGTGCTTAATAATTATTTCTCTTTTCCACAATCTTGAAGTTAAGACGTCATTGTCATCTACATGCTGGCCTGATGAGATATCTAGAAGGCATTGTCTTTATCCATTTAAGAATATCGACAACGCGTTCTGACTGTTTTTCTTTGGCTTATTAAGTTATTACATTTCAGTTTTGGAATGTAACAAATGCATCACCTAAAGTCATTCTGCTTCAATATCTTGCTTCTACAATAGTTTTCTGTACATAAATTTATCTTTAAGATATCTCTGTTTGTAAACAAAAATCTAATGATATCAGATCTGTAGAAGGCGGTAGATGTAAGAACTAGGTCTTCATAAAATTTTTCGGATTTCAAATGTATCATTTAGATATGGCTTAATATCGCAATTACAAAATGGAAAATTCTTTATCATCTTCGAATATGTTAAACGAAATCTTTCCGGAAGCAAATTCTGATATATAAAAATTGAATACAATTTTTTTGCTGACACCTTGTCAAATAAAATTTCCAATTCCTTTCAATTTTGAAAACACGAATTGATGTGAAAATTTTTCAAACTATACAACATATAGAAAAGAACGTGATTGAAAAAGTTCATGGGATCAATTTTTTGATTGAGGAAAAACTGATCATGTCAAATATTCATAGGAAAGCAAAAAAAAAGTGACTTAGTATTTGGAAGTATATTTCCTTCAAATTATATGCATAAAGTGTTTTATTTCCCAAGGGATTGTCAATTTTCTTCTTTTTTTTTCTCTATCTCTTTTTGTAATTCCATGAAAACAGGTACATATATGTAATCAATTTTTTCTTTCCTAAATTCTTTCCCATACCCTCTCATACGATATCATATGGAAAAGTGTTGATTATATTACAAAATTCTTGATAAATTTAAGCATTCAATTTTCCACAAAATCAAAGATAATTTATTTTCATTAAGTTCAAAATGTGTCTACTATACTATACTATATATGAAAATGAAAATTGATAGATTTAAGTATATCGTTGATAATTAAATTGATCGATTTGTAATACCAATAAAAATTTAACAAATTTTCGAAAATATTTTGATTGAAATTTAAGATAAAATTATTGATGTACTAAATAAACATATAGTATTTATATATATATATATATTAAACTATTATTTAAACCGCATGAAATTATGTAAAATATTTACAAAAAAAAAGAAACAAATTCTCTCCCGCTAGTATACCGCTGTCTTCGATATAGTAAAAGATTTATTGAAATTCATTTTGAAGATGAGAAGAAAAAAAAAATTTTCTGAAACTAAATTATACGCCTTTAGTTTATGTCTCCCTTAAACGCCATCGGCAAGTATAAAGTTGCATTATTAATGATACCACAAGGTAATTTATCAACGGCTTGAATTACAAAATAGTAAAATGGGTTTTAACTGATTAACTTAATGGGACACTGCGTGAGTTTTTAGAAACAGAAAAAAAACGAAAAGAATTTTCATCTCTAAAAGAGTCACATTTATATCCAAAAAAATAGACCATCTGCCTATTACAAAAAGTTAAAAAGAATTATTTTCCTTCTAAAATAATGAGGAGTAAATTGCCATTAAATTTTATGTATTTTAAAAAGAAAAGAGGGATGCACACAGGACAATTTAATTTTGACTAATCCTTCAACTAAAATTAGACTTTAAACACTTTCTTAATTAATTGTATTAATATATTCGTTATTTTCAAATGTTCATTTACCTTTTTGGGTTATAAAGTATTTCTTTAAGACAAATTTTTAATTACATTAAGTAAATATTAAACGATGAAAATTACTGGCAATAACTTTTTCTTTGGTTTCGAATTTATTCTGTATTTTTATTGGGCTAGGCTATTTGCATTTGTTCAACATTGAATTGTCGAAATGAAAATGTCTCATTTACATAACATGGAAATGGAAAATTTATTCGGGAAATTTCCTTTTTTTTTTTTTCTTGTTTCAACATAGTTTTGAACTTTATATAGAATGATTTATTTTGCAATTTTTGAAATTAAAATTAAATATGAAACTAATAAATTATCTCGAAAGGAAGTTTTCTTTTTTTTTAAAGAATAGTTAAATAATTCAATCAAATTATGTTTTAATAATTAATTTAGCTTGTATGGAAACACAGTCAACTTTCTTATACAGAATACTTTAAGTTGGCATTTCTTACTATATACGCGATATAGCACAAAATCTGTAGAAATTAATTCTTCATCCAAAATCATATAAGAATTTTATAAATCTAATTGTACAAAAAAAAAAATATTAGCAAAAACTCGAAAGTTTATTTTATTTGAGAATAAAATCATCAACTTTCCGTTTACCAATTCCAATAAAAATCTAATCAAATCATTCATCTACTGCGGTACAATTGTGTACGAAATTTGATCAAAATCAATTCACTTATTCCTGACATATCATGCTTAGAAATATATCATCACAAGAAATAGATGTACATATCATTAAAAATATGTGGCATAGAAAACTAACCATAACTTTCTCAGATGAAATATCGTGGGCAAGATTAGTTCATCATCTGGTTATAACTTAACTTTATACTAAATTTGAATAAAATTGGTTAAGCCATTCAAGAGTTTCGTAAATTCTAAAAGTGACCATACGAATGGGTAGGAGATGGTCATATTTCGGTTCGAAATTGGTCAGTTTCGCTAAAATTCTATTACGTACTTCCTTTTAGTTCAGGATATCTGTGTTGTTATTCCCACAAAAGTCAAAAAAGACTACTTCTGGTTGTGCGTTTCCGATAAAAATAGAATTAGTGAAGCTAGTCGTTACAGCCTATATTTGAACGACAGTTAAATAAAATTGGGTAAAGACCTCTCGCATTATCGTTTTTATAAAAGAAAGTGATCGCAAACAAGCATATACACAAACAAATTTCCGAGGACTCCAAAATTTATATTGTATTTCTGTTGAAAACTGAATGTCGAATTTTTGCATAATTACAATATTAAGCTATGTATGTATAAGAAAAATAATGATCACTTCAAATTCATATGATTTCGAAATATAGATATTCATTAGTAAAGTATAAGAAAGCAATACCACTTTTTTTGATTTTCTTCAACAAAAACTAATTCATCGTATTTAAATTTAGAATCCGGAAGATCATAGAAATGCATTTCAATTATAGATGAATCTTTTAATCCTCTCAACATTAATTTCATCTTAAACCGATCAAAAATGAATAATTCGTGAAAAAGGATTATTCTGAAGTAATAAATTTATATTAATATTTATACCGATCCAATTAAAATGATGAATCCGTAGCATAACTTTAACAGGACGAACATTAATCCTTCCGCGTTAGATTCTCATCAAAATTTAATGACAGAAAATTTGCTGACAAATTGTATTTTAAACAGAAAAAAAATCATCACAATAAGAGTCTATACAAAATCTATTCCAATAAAGGTGGTTTATAAAGCCCCAAATAATATTTTGTCTTAGGGATTGTATCCATAGCATATGTGTACATACATATATTGAATATCAATACATTTTCTTTTTGTTTTATAATTTATTCCTTCGATACTTTTATGAATGGGTTCAAATTTAGGTTCAACTTGTTTAATTTCTGCCATGTTTTTCGTATATTAAATCTTTTATGTAAATTTTTCTTACACTATAGTTTTTCAATATTATATTTTATATGAAAAACTGACATGATAATGTATATTTTTCCATTTCTTTTTATTTTAAGTAATTTTGTAGAAGTATTTTCGTTTTTTTTTCTTGAATGAAATATGAGCAAAAATTTCACTCTATTTTTAGGATATGGAAAAAAAAATACTAAGAATATAAATTTTTCACATGTAAATTTTCTGTCTGACAATATTACTTCTTCGCTATGTAATTTCTTAATGAATTTATGACTTCAACAAACGATATAATTTACTTTTACGTCTTAGCTTATACGATCGCATCATTATCATCATCATTATTATATAGTATACCGTGTGGTGGTACGAGCCTATTAACGGATTCATCATATTCATGTTCATTTTCTTTCAATATCTTGGATATACATTTACGTCCATATAGGAGGATACATATGTATGTACAAATTATATACAAAAAAAAAAAAAAAAAAATATCCATTGAAATATGCATCGCTGATGTTCAACGATGGCGGTAGAAAATGTTAATTTGTCTCATTTATTTTTGTATCTCAATATATGATGTTTCAAAGAACCGAAAAATAAAAAATACCAAAAAAAAAAAAAATTTAGCAGCCATCATTATAAGATAATTATAAGAAAATTTACGATTTCCGAACTTTATAAAGACAAAAAAGAAACTAAACTTCTTGTGACCAAACAAAAAGAATGTTCTTTCTTTTTTGATATTTAAAGAAAAAAATCTATGGTTCTTTTTAAAAATAGCGATTTTGATGAAAAAACGAAAAAGATAATAATGCTTAAGTTAATGATAATATTTGTGGGTGGATAAAAATTTAAACGTTCTACCTTTCTCTGATTTTAATCATAGATACTACTAAAAAGCATACAACAAATTAAAATTAGCCAATATCAAATTTTTCCGTATCCAATAATTATTCCCTATACATTTCCATAACTCTACACCCACGCTCATAATGCACCGATTTCGTCGACTTTCAATAAAAAATCTAATTTTAATATCCGAAATTTATATTTCAAATCATATTAATTGGTCAAAAGATTTATGAATTATTGAAAAAAAAAGGAAAACGCAACCAATACATAGCTTTTAATAGCTTAACATAGAATAATGTATGCTGGAATTTGTACCATACTTTATTTTTCAGTATAATCTCTTAAAAGCTCGATACACTTTGGCATATGCATTTCAAACATTTTCATCCCTTACAGATATGACGATTTGTCTATCCACTTAATATAAACAATTATATCATCGATAACCTCCAAATTAGATGTGAATCTAATATCCCCCGAGCCATTTCTTCAAGTTTGGAAACAGAAAATAGTTACAGAAAAATAATTCCAAAGAATGTTTAATTAAGTCATAGCTTATGTCATGCATTTTTGCCATTACTTTGAAGATTCCGTATGATTGCGATTTTAATTGATTGCTAGCAAATGCGAAAATGCTTTAACCTTAAATGTTTATATTAATTTTTCGAAATGCATTCATATGAGATGGCCATAACGTCAGTATCACATTTCGATCTCCTAATACTGTACCATGGATATTTGGATAATTTCTTCAGTGGTGACCTCAATTGGCCAACTTGGACGTTCTCCAGCAGAAACGCTTGTACGATCACGTTTAAATTTATTAAATCATGCCATCGAAAATAAAGGGTTCCCATAGACAGGGTATAATTGTTCCTTGATTTTTTTATCGGTTTCTCCATCCAAAAATAGAAGGTTTTTCCATATTTTATGAAAATCACAAGTGGTTTTCTTTGAATAGCTGTCAAAATAAAACTAATCGAGAAATCAACGTGGAGTTTCACTCGCGTACATATGAAAAAAATAACCATCATCACTAACAGCGAACTCTTTTATACAGTCGACAACTTTTTGAAACATCTACTTGTAGTATAATATCGAATTTTGGGAACAAATTTATTGTGTTTTAATACATATTTAAAAATTTACTATAAAAACCTATCTTCCAAATATCAACTAAATCTCTCAAAGGAATTTTAAGCTATCAGGGAAAAATTAAACACACCACACACGAACTAAGTGCTATTTATAGCTACGCTCCTGATTGAGCTCAAATTCAATACCAAATTTGGTTTAGAAATTCTTAAATTTATATTTCAACCATTATCGTAACCAAACAAACATCCCAAACCATTGCAAAGTAGGTGATATTCTATTCCATAGGATATATAAATAATTACATTATTTTATTTTTGGAAAACAATCACAATTTTTGTTTAGTACAGATTTCATGCCAGCGATTAAATTAAAATCACAGTTCATGAAATCTATCGTTGGAACGTAAATCTGGGAGAATTTCTTTTGAGAAAGAATATGTATTTTTCTACAAAAAAAGAAACTCTTTACTAAATCCAGAAAGACCAAATAGAACAAAATACTAAAATTGAACTACTAACTCTGAACATGGTCAATATTCTTATAATCTGGATGCAATAAAAGAGACGATGCGTCAAAAATAGATTTTCATATAATTAAGATAAATTTTCTGACATGTTGATTTAAGTGCTTTCACTTGTTTTCTTTTTTTTTTTCTTTTCTTCTCTCATCCAAATAACTAAAAACGAAAAAACGAAATATTCAAGACGCGCGATATTCTTGAAATTATTTATATTGGATTAAATGACAATTTATAAGAAAATTATAACACAAAAAAAGCATCTTGTCTTAATGCCTTACATATTTTTCATTTATTTAAGTGCAAATTATTAATGTTAGGCGTTGGTTGATTAATTTATCCAACGAGCTTGTATCATAAAGACTAATTTTTCACTATAATGTCGTCTGGATTTATTAGTTTCTTTCTTATTTTATTTATTTTATTTTTTTTTCTGTCTTCAACACATAAAATATATTCCAAATATGAGCAATTATTAAAAATGACTGATGATAATATAATTGGTCCTGAGATGTGTGCTGTATGTATGTGAAAGGAAAAAACATGTTCAAATCTATTTTCATCATTAATTTATTTGTTTTAGAAAAATTTTTAACTTTTATTTATATAACTAAAAAAAATTTTCCTGTTACATTTAAAAGATACCTAATTATATGTTTTCAAAAGAAAATGGTTTTTCTATCTTAAGAATTCCCCAAAAAAAAAAAAAAGATGTACAAACTTGAATGATTCGAACATCCCTTCTAATATTTTACTTATCCCAAAAACAGTATCAATTATAGGAAAAAAACACCTTTTGGCCAATTATATTTAAAAGAAAGAAAAAAAAAACTAACAAATGCTTTTGTACTTTTCAATTCGTTCCGAACAAATTTTAATATGAAAAATTTACGTTCAATTATCGATGTATTTCATTTACAGTGTTAATTTCATTCCGAAACCATAACGAAATGTAGAGGCTTATCGAATTGTTTTGTACATGTTGAAAAAGGAAGATGACTCCATTTATCAATCGTAAAAATTATAACGAATTTTTGGCAGATAAAATGTCATTAAAACAAGGCACAAACAAAAATATATTCGCCCAGGACCGCTGACGAAAAAAACGAAAAGGCAGATGTTACAAATTAGGCCTGTCAAAAGGTAGTCAAAATGTAAAGTGCAATCATTATGATGGCATAAAATATGGAATAATAAAAACATATTTCCAAAAATAAAATAAAATTATTCCACTATATCCTCTACAGAAATATCCGATGGGGTGTTGAGAGGTTGATACTTTTCTATCAAGGGAATAACAAATTGAATTTAATATTATTTTCAATTTCGACAATTTCGATTGAATATTTTTTTTATTGAATTTGTCCGAATTTTGTGCGATTTATCAATTGATATTGAAATATTGGAAAATTTGAAAAAAGAAAATTTATTATATTTATGAGAGAAATAAAAGTTTAGGATAAATTTGATTTCTTATACGAATTGGAAGGATTCGCGATTCAAATGTTAGTTCAGATTTAGTAATTCTATTAAATACAAAAAAAGGACTTATAGGCGAATTCAATAATTAGTCTATCCGAGCACAATGAACAAAAAAACTCATATCGAAAGAAGTAAATGGTATGGAAGTTAAAATTTGCACACTAAAAGAAGAAGAAAAAAAAGATAGAATTTCAATTTTAGAAGGCAATTTCACGGTATTTTCCATTTAGGAAACAAACATCAATTGAAACCGAATCATCATCAACATAAAAGAAAAAGGAAAGGAAAAACCTGCACCTAGTGCGACTTTCGATTGGATTAAAAAAAAAAAAGAGTGGATAAATTGAAGGAAAACAAAAAATGTCGATAGATGTAATAAACCATCAATTCCTCCATCAATTGTTACTACCATATATACCCTAGTATAAATTTCTATTTCTTTACTTTATACTATGTCTTTTATATGGATTGCAGGAAAAAAAAACCGACTGAAGTTAGTATTATCTTGATTCCCTTGGATCAATATCAACATTTTGCCTGTGCAAAACATTTTCATAAAACAAGAAACGATTAAAACGTGAACTGCATCATGCCGAGAATAGTAGTCAGCAGAGCTATACACATGCACTATAAAGCATCTCACATGGTACAGAATACAGAATGACGTGAAATTTTTCATTTCTACAGCAAACATTCCAAGGGAATCAAACTTTTCTTCGTTTTTTTTTTTTTCAATTGATGTGTAATTGATTTTCTATCAGCTTCCCTATTCGATGGGCTGACAATGTTTTTTCTTTTTTTCGTTTTCCTGGATTATTAGAAAATTGAAAAAAAAAGAACAAACTTTATTCGTGATTAATGTTGCGTAGAATGAGTTTTTTTTTCCAGGTTATTGGAAAATTAAATGTTTTTTATTAGATATGTTTACATGGTTCTTTTGAGTGAAAGAAAATTTACATAAAAAAAAAAGAAAACTTATAATTGCTTTAAAACCAAACCAAATTTCTAATAAAATAAAAAAAATAAAGTTATTATAATGAATTTCTGGTAAAAAAAAACTATTATAAATAGTTGAGTCAGATCGGATCACAAATAGACCGGTGTTTTAAGAACTCTCTCGAAAAGTTGAAAGTCAGTTTTTCGTGTAAAAGAAAAAAATGTTTTTAATACAATTTGCAATGAATTTTAGCTGTGAAACTAATTTTTTAATTAAATGAATTCTTTAGAACGATGAAGGTTAGAAATCAATATATTATCGAAATATTGGAAAACTAAAATCAGCTAAAAACGATTATTTTAATATTCTAGTAAAGATGATCGACATTGTGGGCACTGATGGCCGAAGTTGCCGAAGTTGCCTATTTCCATAAACTGTTTAGAACTTTGCCAAGTGTACTTTATACTTCGCTATAAATTAGTAATAGCTGTGTTTTATTCGGGGTCAGTGCCTATTTTGAAAAAAACGATGTAGGTCTCGAGAAGAAAAAAAATTTTTTTCTTTGAAAATAATTCAACTTTTTCAATCATTTTTTAAATAAATTATGCGTAAATCAAATAAATACTAGCAAATTCTCAATACTCTTTATTGAATGATATTAAAAAATCATTTTTTTCACGAATTTATGAAAGTGATTATGACATTTATATCCACATTATATGGAAAACGATGACTGCGCCATCTCTTGCAATTTTTAGTTACTAAATATATCGGGGTCTCAGGCGCCGAACCCGATAAATATTTGGGTTATACTGCGCTTTTACATGTTCTGAAGCAGACCCCGACGCTGATCCCGATGAACAAAACACAGCTAATGAAGAACCAGCTTAAATAAAGAGTGCTACAATCTTCCTAGCGGAGGATCAGGCTATCAACCTTTTTATAGAATTAGGAAAACATACACTATATGAAATAATTTTCCATTTTGATACGACTATGAAGAAAATACTATGAAAAAAGGAAAAACTATTTGTAAATTAACTATAAATGGTTAAAATCATTTCCTTTTTTTTAGGCAACTATTGTTTTACAACGATTTCAGTTACATTTTACCATGCGTAATCTTACATCACGTTTATTTGGTCCGTACCAAAAAAAGGCCCATTAAAGAAATCAATCAGTTCGGTTCGGTTTTCGTTTATGCGTAGACTAAACTGGTTCAATGGTACTGTTTCGGTATGCGCATAAACGTACTGATAGTCCAATGATCGTCTGAAACATATTCAATTTACTATACAGAAATTAATCTGTTTGATTTTGCTATGAGTTCCAATGAATTTACTATGTATTCTAGTGATTTTATTACAGGAATAGTCTGAAATATTTTTTTCGCTTCTACCTCCAATTTTGGTAGATTTTTGGATACTTAAGGTTAATATACTGTTTTATTTGCCATACCGTACCCCGGAGCAGGGTAAGTGGCAAATAAAACGAGCAGGAGTAGGAAAAAGGTTTAATTCAAGTGTTTGTAGCGCTGCTTAGCAACCATATTGTAATTAAATGAGAAACTTTTAGCTAATACACTTTTTATGGTAGAAAACTGAACTAATTTCGGTGTAAGAGCTGCCCCTGGTCTGAAAGTAGTATAGGATTTGCACTTTTGTTGTTTTTGTTTTCAATGTAAAAATTTTCTCTACCCCAGAGCAAGTGGCAAATAAAACAGACCTTATGTGCCAGCATACAAAATTACTGTGCTGGGACCATTGTATTGCCTATTTCATTATTGAATGAAAATTATAATACAGTGTCTTTTTCAATACCATATGTAATTTTTTGCGTATAATTTTTGGTACGATTACAGCGCTGCAAAAAACGCCTCCTTTTTAATAGTATTTGTAAGAAAGACTGTAAATACATGTATTTTTATATATCGTACAGAGTCATTTTAACAAATCCTATTAATGAGATGGTGCTTGCAGACGTGTCCAAATCAGAATCCAAGTTGTAAACTCTCAATATTGATGAATTTTGCTAGTACTTTAAGACAATACTGCAGATGTATTCCATACTATAGGATATAAAAATCATGATATGCCAAAAACAAAAATTTTAAAATTTCAGTAAGGTGCTTTTATTATGAGAACAATTTTTCACGCGCCCAAAAAATAATGATTGGATAAATTTAAAAAATAAAGAACAGACAAAAACCAAGAACAAATATAAATTAATATTTATTTTTATTGAATAAAATATAATTTATTATGGTCCATATAAAAATATATATTTTTGGGTGGATTTTAAGTTCCCAAATCTAATCAATAAAACAAAAAAACACTAAACAAAATAAAACTATTTCAAAAAATTATATTATTTTTATTTAAATTCAAAATCATGAAAAACTTGAAAAATCTTTGGAAAATTCAATCTTCTTCACACATCATTAACGTTTGATATTATTTCTTGTTTTTATAAATTTATTATTATTGCTGTTCAGTCAATAATGTTACATTTCATTATTCAAAATATAATTAAAGTTAAGACACCATAAAAGAAAGTAGTACATAAAATCACTGTTTACATATTTTATGAATTCATATAGGTAATATAGATAATTGGCTTCTTTTCTTCTACCAAATCTTAAAAAAAAAGAAAAGCAAATAAACGATATTTTATTGATAAACTCTATTCTACTTCCATTGATACTTGATGATTTTTTATAACAAAACAACAAAAGATATTATTATTTTCAAAAAAAAAAAATGGTCACCAAAAGAAATATATTTATTAATATTTGAAAAGAAAACAACAGTCAATGATCAATAAAAAGAAAGAAGAAAAAAAAAAAACAAGAAATAATTCTCCTACATAGTTTTCCTATAAAAGACATAATATTTTTGTATAATAATTTGAATATGCCAAGCCGAACAAGAACGTTTCTTTAAGATACAATATGGTATGTTATAATATGTCCAAGTGATAATATATGTACCTACCAATAATATCCAATTTTATAGATTTCCTCATACGTGACATATAAATTTTGAATGGCGCACCTCATATGTATGTGATCATACATAGTCTATGAAATAGTAAGAAATAAAAAAAAAAAAAAACAGAACACAAGAAAGGATGAAATCAAGTATATTTATTATCATAGCATTTCTTCTCTTTTAAATTGTTGAAAACTTGTTATTATATTAACCTTTCAAAGATGTTAAGTCAAAAGTCAGAACCGCACAATTTTTTTCGTTTTTCTTTCAATATATTCAAATGATCGCAATACAGAGTGTCTCAATAAATCAGTCATGGGCAACAGAACATTTCACCGGAGCCAATTTAACTTCAACTCACGCAAAACTGCAGTTCATAAATAAAATATAGTATAATTAAAAAAAATCTCATTCATTTTGTTCAACAAAATGCTTTAAACTTAATGAATTCAATTTATTCAATTTTAATGGGAAATTTTGATTTTTAAAATAAAACATTAACTCATTAAACTCAAATTCGAGCTCAACTGTGACTACCCGCTATCAATTTTCACCGCTTATCGAAATTTATCACTTACACAGGGACATTAGCCTTTACTTCTGGTATACCAGCTGGCTTACCAGAAATAAAATACTACCAGTGGGCCAATTCTGGTATACCATTTCAATATCTGACATGCAGTTGAACCGAGAACAGAAAATAAAAGTAGGCAAAATATTGGCTTTAAAGTGCCGAATTCAATTCAGTGAGAATATATTGCCATGCCTTTTTTTAAAAAATCAATCCTTCTATAATTTTCTTTTTTTCCCGAAACATATTTATCAACTTAATAATTTCACTGTGCACAAGCTTAGTTTCAGCCATTTTATTAAATGCAAATGTCAAAAATTGGTACAAGAGCGCTGCCTGCGAAAATGGTATACCAGAATTGTTATACTAGAAAAATTGGTATACCATGGTGGTCCACACTATGGCTTTTTAGCAACCAATTTTGCTGGTATACCAGAAATATTGGCTAATGTAGACCCTGTGTTATTTTTACATATCTGTATTTTACAGAAGAATGATCCCGAATGCACTTCAAATGCGACCGGGCAATTTTTAAAAATTTCTATCCGGAACAATCAGAAAATATTGCTTTTAATTCGTTATTGGACTGTAATTCAATTACTCCCATTTGAAAAAAAAGGAGGTACAGTAATAAGACCAATATTGAAGGGACACGCAAATATTTAAAAGGGTTTGGAGTACTTTTTTAATTCTTCGAATTTAATTTTATTATATTTTCTGTACATTTTTTAATTTGAAAACTCTTTGGGATGGCACAGCAGAAGAGCAAATAGAAAATACTCGAGAGTAGCATAAAAAAACATCAGATGTATCGCATTTCGCTCATGAGCCAAAAGTTGCCTATGCCTGCTTTAAATAAACACTTAGCAGAGATAAATTTTGTCCAGTAATGAGACATTTGCGCCAAACTTTATAAGATAAATGTGCAACATGGATGAATGCAGTTTTATTCTGTCACGAAAATGTCAGCTTGGGTGGACAGTTTCGACCATTTTAGGTAATATACTATATATGACAAAATATCTGTTGATTGTCATTAAATTATTAGATTAGAATTACCTAAACACAGATTTTATTGACGATTAAAATAAGTATATACTATATACTATACTTTATTGGGATACTCTGTAAATACTTTATACAATAAGAAAGTTACGAAAATCCCATATATTCTGGTACTATATTTGGTTTTATGAAAAATATCAAATTTCTTAACACCTTAAAAAAAAAAAATACCATCTTAAGATGTAAATATTTCCAAAGAAATTTGGTTTTCTTGGTTATAATATAAATCTTGTTCGGTGGTTTTTTTTTTTTATTGATGGAAATTTATTCGTTTTACAATCTAGAAGAACAAAACGTTAAATAAAAGAAATATCAGATTATAATCTTATCTTATTTGTTTGATTAACATTTCTTTTCGTTTTTTTTTTTTTATACAAGTAGAAAGAACAAAATACATTTTTGGTGGACTCCATGATGATCAAAGCAAAATTTATTAATGAACCCAAAAAAGAACAGAACAAAATAAAATTAAGTGTTATTTATGAATAGTATTGATTTTAATTGGTCACCAAAAGTCAAAATATAAGAATAAAAATTCAACAAAACAAAAAATCCCATTAATTTCTTTACACTAAATTTAATCTCAAGTCAACATAAAAGTCAAAAAATTCAAATATATAGAATGCAGGCTGTCAATAAAAGGATATCCATAGTACAAAAATATTCCCGATTTCCTAGAAAATAATATCTCAAAATGGACAACCGGTGTCCATATAGTCCTCTATTGATGATAAATATATTGAATATACAACAGACAGATGGTTCATGGTTGTTGACCACACAGGATCAATTTGTATTGTCCTTTCGATCTGTATAAATTTTTTCTCTTTTAATTTATATTAACTGAAAATATTATTAACGGAATGTAATTTGTCACATTTAAAATCTACTGGAAATTTTTAAGGATATTACAATTTGAAGGGTAAAACTGTATACATATAGTATTGTGGGGTAGTTTTTGGCAAACGAAAAAAAAAATGTCATTTTCATCCCTTGAGAATAAGGGGGAGAAAAAAATGAAACAATATAAAAGGAAATGGATTTTCCTTAGTTTTGTATAGGCTTATGAAGAACTAAATACTATAAATTTTAGGATGAAATTCAAAATAAGGGTTGTTATTCTGTATTGTATTTTCTTTTGGTAGTTTTTATAAAGCCATAATCAGTAGAACTGGAAGAGATATTCATCTATCGGTGCATTTATCTGTGGCACGTGTTTCTATGTTATTGTTAGGCGGGACTATAAATCCAATTATATAGTTGATTTTGTTATGCATGATTATAATATATATATTGTATATTGGAACCAATTTACATGCTAAAATTCAAATGCCAATCATTTATGTTGTGTTAGTAATATGATATTAGGAAATAGAACAATATATTTGAAAAGGATATAGAGTTCTAATCGATTAATATAATGTACTTAGTTAATAATATAGAATTTTTCAATAAATTTTCCTGTTTCAAGGCGTTCAGATATTGATTTTATGTACTTATATGAAATTTTAATACTTATGTCATGAACATTTCAATTATTTCAATTTGTGTAATAATGGCATTAACATATGTATAAGGATTATCAGAATATTTCAGCAGAAACACAAAATATTTTCATGTTACGAAAAGGGATTAAAAATTTAAGACATATCCTATTGCGTTTTCTTGCCACAACTATAATAAGCTTAAGTCTTCTTCGTCTTACTTCTTATAGCCATGCTTATTGCAATATTCTTTTTACTAATTAAATAACCACAATGACAAAGTGTACGACAAATTAATTTCTTAACCAGACGACTCGATTGGACTTATTTCAAGACATATTTTCTGTCGGACTGAAAAAAAGTCTAATGGAGACTCTAAAAATTGGACTTTTTGTCAGTCCTACTGAAAATATGTCTTCAAATAAGTCCAATGGAGTCGTGGGGTAAGAGAAATAAATATCTCACACTTAGAATGTTAGAACTGAAATTTTTTTTAGATATTGCATTCTTTCAGTTTATAAAAATGATCGAACCATTAGTTGAATGTCATAAGGATAAGACCACATCATACACAGGGTCGTTCTGCTGCTGTAGATTAATGGCAGCTCAGGTGATAACAGAGGACACACGAATAGTTTTAGTATGTTTCAGGACTAGTTTGTACCATTATAAATAAATGATAAAATTAATTTTAGATAATTGTTTACAATTTTCATATTTCTTGAAAAAGGCATAAATAAATGGAAATTCGCTATTTGGGGCACATAGTTGGAGAAGATGGTGTGCGGCCAGATCCTGGTAAAGTGGAAGCGATAGTAAGCTTTCCAGCTCCGACAACAGTGACTCAGACTAGACGACTACTAGGAATGACTGGGTGGTATAGACGCTTTATTCCTAACTATGCAGCGGTCGCATCACCCATAACCGATTTGTTGCGAAAATACATAAAGTTCAACAAATTAAAAAACGTCCTAGTCACCAAACCAGTTTTGGCAAATCCTGACTTCACTAAGCACTTTTTCATTCGTTATGATGCCAGTACTTCTGGAAGGGGGTGTGTTATTTCAGAAATCCTGTGATGGAGATGAACAGCCAATTGTGTTCGTTTCGCAAAAATTAAACGCAGCACAGAAGAACAGAGCTGGTGTGTTTGGAGCAATTGGAAAGCAAGCGAGGAGTACTAATCGAATGCTTTCGTTCACTGCTGTCGGATTTACCCAGTCAGGCCGAAAATAAAAGATAAAGGCATAATCTTTAAGATTGGCAGCTTTCTTACGAAACCAGAATCAATACTTTAAGAATAATGCACGAATGATCTAAAAATAAAAACTTAAAATTCTGACTAACCCTGTATTATGTATTTCATTAAAATAAACGTTTATGCTCGAACAAATGAAATAAATAATAAATTTGTTAAAATAAAATGTTTTACTTAAAGTATTGAAAGTTCACAATCTGAATTTTCCATTGGTGAACGTTCTAGGCCTATTTTATTTTTACAAAAAATTCTGCTGAAAGGTATTGATTTTGTTTTGAATATTTTATAAATTTTTTAGTTAAATCCTTATTTTAAGAATATACCATCAACACTATCTCCATTTGAATGAGAAACTTACATATTCGCATGACAACATTTTCATATAAAATTCAAAAGTTTTCATTTGCCTATAGCTATTGAGCTCTTAAATTTCAATATATGTATATATGCAGAACTTCGAACTACTATAGAACATATTATGTATATAGAGAGCATATTTTTAGTTTGAGTTGTCCTTTGGGAAATTTGATTATTGCTATCGACATATTCAAATTCAATAAATATAAAATAGGAATTGTATATATTATTCCCAATTTTGTTTATACTATAAATTGGTATCAGATATTTGTATTTTTTTTTCTTCTTCTTTTTCCTGGTAATTGTTATATATTTTATTTATACATATATATATTGTATATATTCCTGTAGGCTTTTTACGGGAAGAACGTGTGAACATTCATTGTTAATCAATTTAAAAGTGTTTTTCATTTAACTATGCTAGAGGTGGAAATTAATTGTATTCAATTAACAGCAGTTGTGAACGTATTTTAACACTTTAAAGGTTTTCTGTTTTACACTTCATTTTTCAAAAACAAATTTATTATCGTTATAACATAAATAAATAAATAAAAAAAAACATATAGTAACTGAAAATCGGCCTATAGCCAATTTTTTGATGCCCTATGGTAGAAATGGGACAGAAAAACTGTCAAAACTAACATTATTTCAAGATTTTTCCGTCATAACTTTGTTTCCTCTTTTCAAAATTTTCTCTAATTTGTAAGTAACCCAGACCCTGGTAGCATAAGTTTAATACGCAAATTTTATTCAAATCGGTGTATTAGTTCTGAAAATACATCAAAACAACTTTTTGAACAGGCTTATTACCTCCTACGACTATTTCTTTCTCCACTAGCCTTAGACCGATATCATTGAAATTTACAATGGTATCGTCTATTTATGTAGTCAACAAATATAATTAATTTAAACAATATTGCTTTACCAATTTTCGAATTAAATCCGAAAAACTATATAAAAAAAACGACAAAACTTTATGGTCACTCTTGTTTTTGCTTAATAACTTCGCTGCCCCTCAGTCGATTTTGCTGAAATGCAATACCAAATCCACTATGGCAATAACCAAGTAGCGTTCTAAATTTTATCAAAATTGGATAACACGTTTTTGAGTTATCTTGTCCACGGACGGACGGTAGTACCTAACATGGAGCTTTACTATAGGGAATTTTTCTTCAGAATTTTGGCTCATTTTCAAAACCCAATTACCCCAATTAATTCTGCCTGAATTTCACAATTTTTTTCATAAATATTTTGTAAAATTTCACCTTTTAAGCGCGCTATAATATAACTTGATAGGATTAGAACTACTAAAGTTATACGATTTTAAAGCCAACTATTAGAAAAAAAATGCCACGAACTTTCTGCTTAACTCAATATTTTAAGGTTTTTCTCTTCATAACTTCGTTTCTTCATTCTCAAATTGGCCGAAATTCACAGATAGGCTAGAGTCTAATAGCATAAACACGTTTCGTAAATTTAATCCAAATCGGTATATAACTTTTTAAAACACATCGGAAAAACTTTATGAACAGACTTATTTTAGGCTACAACTATTTCTTTGTCCACTATCCTTGGACCCATGTGACTGAAATTTAATATATATTTATGGAATTAACCTGTATAATTAACTTAAACAAAATCGATTGACAAATTTTCCAATTACATCTGAAAAACCATAACCAAAAAAACGACGAAACTTTGTGGTCACCTTAGTTTTTCTTTTATAACTTTGCCCCCCGCAGATCGATTTTGCTCAAATGCAATACGAAAGCAAGCTAAGGAATGAGCAACTCATATTATAAATTTCATGAAAATCGGATAACGGGTTTTTGAGTTATCTTGTCTACGGACGGACGGACGGACGAACGGACATGCGTAAATCGATATAACTTTTAATTCCCTAAACATACTCTTGAAATTTTTCTACGATGATTAATTCTATGCGTTACACTCTTAGTGACAAAACTAATATACCCTCTGGTAGTACCTACCATAGGGCATAAAAACATAGCTACTAACTATCGGAAATAGCAGGTAGATAGATGTTAATTAGTTAAAAAAAAATTAACAAGTTTTTCATACAAGTTGAAAATATTTTAGGAAATGATTTTTTATAATAAAAATTAATTCATTAAGAAAAAAAAAAATATTTTTATTTTAAATGAATTTTATCTAAGAACCAAGAGAAAGAAAAAACCCCAAAACCTTTTCCATCAGACACATGTCATATCTTGGGTTATGAAATTCCATCATCATCAGAAGATTATGCATCTTAGAGTAAGAAGGAAAAAAAACAAAATGAGAATAATAATATAAGAAAAAAAAGGTTCTTTCACAAATTGACATTTTTGTTAATCGAATCTGACACAGGTTGGCTATATCGTGAAAGAATCATACAACGGCCTCAACTGGAATATCAATATATTATAATATTAAGAAACTGCCTAATTTTTTGTCAAAATTTGGTTCATTTTTTTTTCTTTGCTTTTTCCATTTCACGATATCCGTAATTCTCAGAAGATCTTCGGACTACGATTAAAAGGATCTTTATTCCAATCCAACTTTTTATCTTTGGACACATGGAATTCATATCATGAATATTTCAATTTCGAATTTTTGTTGAATGTTTTTTAGTTCTTATATTCTTTGCTTCTGGATTTCATTTCTTATCTCAATTAAAAAAGAATCATGAAGAAGATGAAGAAAAAACTGGACAACCTTAATCAATGATGGTTTTTGTACAAATATTTGCGGCAAAGATTGGATTACAAACAATTTTATCATGTTTTCATCAAACATGTTTATATCTAAATCAAATCATGATGAAATATTTCTGTCGAAAAATATTTTATATTTAATTAATCATTTCTTAAATTTTAAAAGTTTTGCAGTTTTTATACCAAATACTACCTTGATCAAAAACAAACCGGAATGGCCGCCGTGTGGCGCTCCCATCGTTCCGATTTGAGTTCTGTTTTTTTTTTGTTAAATTGGTACATCTGTTATTGATATTCCCTCTAAATCTTAGCGTCATAGCTTGACATTTGCAAAAGTTACGTAGCCAAGAGTACATCTATCTCTGTGTGTGTTGGCGAGTTTCCAATTACTTCCTCTCGGCTGCTGAAACGCGTTCCCCGTAATGGTTTTTTAACTCGATTAAACAGAAAGAAGTCACTGGGAGCCAAATCAGGTGAATTCGGTGGCTCTTGGATGGAATTTGTTGCATTTTTCGTCAAAAAATTATCATGGTGCAAAATCCACCTGTTTTCTGCCCACAATTCTGGTCTCTTTCGGCGAATTGCTTCACGCAAACGTCTCATAACGCCCAAATAATACTCTTTGTTTACTGTCTGGCCTTCTGGCAAAAATTCATGATGCACTACACCGTTGTATTCCATGAAAACCGTGAGCATTGCCTTCTTTTTTGACTGAAAACGACGTGGTTTTTTGGTCTCGGCTCATTTGCTCACTTGCCTGATGTCTGGATTGCATGTCGTACTCATAAGCCCATGTCTCGTCTCCAGTAATGATCCTTTTGATGAATGTGGGATCGGATTCAGCCTCGCAAATAATGTCTTTTGCGACGTCAACACGGTCTCTTTTTTGCATAAAATTGTAAAAAATCGCCAACACACACAGAGATAGATGTACTCTTGGCTACGTAACTTTTGCAAATGTCGAGCTATGACGCTAAGATTTAGAGGGAATATCAACAACAGATGTACCAATTTAACAAAAAAACAGAACTCAAATCGGAACGATGGGAGTGCCACACCGGCCATTCCGGTTTGTTTTTGATCAAGGTAGTATAGTAATTATTCATTGTATACGTTTTATGAAACACTCTGTATTTATTTATCATATTAAAAAGTTCACTTTTAGAAATAGAACCTTTTAAAAATTAAATATAAATACCATTTATTTCTGTAATTATATTTCGGCTTCTTTTAAAGTGCATTTTTTTTCTCTACTATACGGTTCTCTAAGCGGGTCAGATAAGATTAGCTCTAATAAAAATGAAGGCCCACCAGATGTAATAGTCCCATAAAAAAAAAAATAAATTCTTTAAATTAATGATAACCAAAACATTAGGCCATATGGTTGAGTAGATTTCATTTCGGTTCCAAAAAATGATACAGGTGAAAAATTTAGAACATTATTTAATTTTAATTGGAATTAAAAGAAATTTAAGAAAAACTTTAATTTCTTGAATGAGCTCATTTAAAATAAATAAATATTTTCTATTTATAAATGAATAAAAAAAAAGAAACAAATGGAAATTCCCTAAAGTATTTTCCAGTCAAGAGAAAGAAGATTCAAGTTGGTGGAAGAACGTTTTTTTTTTTTGAAATTATTTGGAGAAACCATTTTCTTCAATTATTTTCATTAAGAAATTTAATTTATATTATTTTAATAGAATTACAAGAAAAACCTAAGAAATTGTAGAAACAAAAAAATTTCTAAAAATATACATAAAGACTGAATCCCTTGAGCGATGAATGAAATGTTTACCAAATTACAGTATAGTCTCGTTTCAATGTTCGGTCCATTTTCTTGTACAATGGATTTTTATAACTTTCGTCTTCTCGTATTTTCAATTATAAGTGCTGTCTACTGAGATCTTTTTAAACCTTTGAGCGCTGAGTTCTACGATGTTAAGCGTGTGCTGACAACGCGCATAGTGGGCTGGCTACCTCTAAAATTTCATTGCAAAATACAATATGTTGACTGCATTTGTTTGTTCGCAGATACCAGCAAGTAACTATTCTGAGAGAAATATCCCAAACGCATTCTTACTATGTTTTCATATCTCTAGGTTTACTAGCATCAATCGGGTATATGCGTTCATAGCCAAATTGAATGGTTGTGTGAGAACCCATGTAAGCGTTCATAGCCAAACTGAATGGTTGTATCAGAACCCATATATGCGTTCATAGCGCTCAAAGGATTAAATATTCGCAAACACTAAAATCTGTCTTGGCTAACATCTCCAATGAAACATAACTTTCCTAGTGTGGGCAAAGAAAAATTAAATTATGAAGAACCGAGATCTGGAGTTGCACCAGATTCAGGCTTTAGAAACGAGGTCTAAACCGAGTCGACCACTCCATACTGCACTTATAATTTGTTCAATTTGTCTTTTTTATGAATTCTAAATACTATTCAAACAATACAAGAGTTATTCGCAATATTATAGTTATTTTTTAATCTTTCAATTTTTAATGCCAATTATTTGTATTAAACTAAAACAAAAGGCTTATAGCTCCTACAGAAATAAACTTTTATGTGCCATATATTGTTTGTTGACAAAACTGTTCATTTGTAGAGCAGATTCAATTAGCCCTAATGGAAAACACTCTTTATAATTCGACTAAGTTACTCATTAACATAAGTTATTCCCATTTAAATTCCTAGGAAAAATTACAACTGCAAAGAAAATGTGTTATATGTATATATCGGAAGATCAACAACTTTTTTTCACCAGAAAATAAAATCTTTATCTTATAGTAGAGGCAGACATAGGGTATTCATACCTTAGTATCGATACTACAGTATAGCCTTGTACCATGGTATAAAAAGGGGTTGGCACACATAAAACATAATATTTGTCTGACATTTGAAATTCTGCCATTCCAGCGAGAATATGGGAATTTCTTTTCGCTCCTCTTAAATCCTCTATATGATTCCTACAAACATCTATAAATTTTGAGGTTTCATTAACTCATAAAATTTTGCGTATTTAATTACTTTTTCCACTTTTTTAAAATACTATTTTCAAAAAAAAAAAAGTGTAAACATGTGTCAATTGCTCAGCTTTCCTACAAAATTCCATTCGCTATTTTCCGCTTCAATAAAAAGGCGCGACAATCACTAAAGAATAGATTACAGTGGCCGAAAAAATTAAGTAAAAAAGGGAATACCACGTACTTTATCGAATTTAAATACCAGATTTATGCTACGTAGTTGAAATGGTATTCGGCTAGTATTCGACGTCACACATATGGTATATGACATGGTATCCTTAAACTATGGGTATGAATACCCTATGTGTGCCTCTAGTATTAGAAAAAGACATACATGAAATTCCATGAAATTTAAACATCTTCATAATTTCAAAATTCCCAGCTTTTAATAGTTGAAATTATCGTGATTGTACTGTTTGTTAAATTTTAATCATTATCTTATTTTGTATTTTTTTATTTTTACTCATACGATTAAATTTTCTCGTTAATTATTTAATTTTAAATATGTTCATAAGATAAAAATTTAATAATGTAATTTATTTTAAACCACTTTCAATCAGTCTTCCCCCAAAAATTTGATGAGAAAAATCGACCACCATTGAGATAAATCGTTCATCACGTTTGTAGTTATTTAGATAACGTCTTTAATGTGCACCTTCTGGATACAGAAGTTTTTTTTTTTTTGGTTTCATTTAAAGATTTTCCGATATAATTAAGTTGGTACAGTTGTGTGTTGATTTGATTGTGCCAATCAACCACCCAAGTTTCAGTTTAAATAACAGGTTTTCTTTTCTTTTTCTTTTGTTTTTTGTTTTATTTTTTCCCTTGTTTCGAAAGTTTACCGCATTGCCTTACATGGTTTTAAGATATATGAGAAAGAACATCAAGAACTCCTGATAGAAGGGAGAACCTTGTATATAACCCTCCGTTATCTGTGAAATTGTCCTAAATGAACATTTGCCACCGGTATAAATTTGAAAGGTGTAGATTTATACCTGATGAAGGAAGAAGATTTAGGGTGAAATCATAGATTGAATAAAAATTAGGATTTCGATTTAACCTCTTTCAGGTAGAATGAGTTATTCTAGTCTAATTTCTTTAAATTAAGAAAGATGTCAAATAATCAAAAATTTTAATCGAAATTAAGTTCTTCCTGAAAATTCAAGAATTGAAAAAGAACCAGAACCAAATCAGTTTAATACCAAATCTAATTGAATTTTATATAAAGTTTTTTTTTTTTTTTGATGAGGCGTCTACAAGATCTTATATATTTCTTTTTATTACTATCTCTAAGCGATGTGCACTCAAAGTCAATAGGTTTTCTGCTCTTTTTAAATTAACCGCGTATACAAAAGTCACTCAACCGACTTTGATACATTATTATATCGTTTCTTTTTTTGTTTTTTGTTCCGTATTTGATATATAAATAATAATATGTTTACTCAAGCACCCAGCAGTAAATTTATAAAGCAATTTTCTGGAATGGAATGGAAACAGGTCTGAAATTTATTTTATGGACTCAGAATTCATTACGAATTAATCACTTGGATCAGTATTAAGATACCAATGATGAAAGCCAAATTTTCTACAAATTTAGAGTACGTACGCTCCATCAAAATGGGGTTTCAATGTATATGTTACGCATGCAGGCCGGCCGATATAATGAATGAATTAATATTTATCACATATATCGACTCTTATATATACCATTTGTATAAACTACGAACTTTCCAATTACTTAAGAGTTCATAGCGAATTAGTGTTTGAACACGTACCAGCAACAGCCATTCTAATTTCGCAAATTCCGGAGGATCAGTTATGTTGATTGTCATGAAATGTCACTGCAACGTTGGAAACAAGTGCAAGCCAGGAATCTATAACATTATAATACATTGAGCTGCCAACGTTATTCAAATGTATGTGAACTTGCAATGAAACCAAAAAGAAGAAAGAATATATAGTAACTGAAAATCGGCCTATAGCCGATGCCCTATGACAGAAATGGAACAGAAAAACAGTCAAAACTAACAGTTTTACCTTTGTTTATTCTTTTCCAAATTTTCTCTAATTTTCCAGGTAACTGATACCCTACTGGCGTAAATCTATCGGCAAATTTTATCCAACTCGGTGAATTAGTTTTTAAAGTACATCAAAAAGACTTTATGGACAGACTTATTTTCTCCTAGGTCTTCACTATCCTATGACGGATTTTGCTCAAATTTAACATGGTATAGTCTATTTACATATTTAATCAACATAATTGACAAAATTAATAAATTTTCGAATTAAATCCGAAAAACCATATAAAAATAACCGCCAAAACTTTCTGGTCACCCTGGATTTTGCTTAATAACTTCCCTCCTTCCTAACGATTTTGCTGAAATGCAATACCAAATCCAGTTAAGGAATAAGTAACTTATATTCTCAATTTCATCAAAATCGGATAAGGCGTTTTTGAGTTATCTTGTCTAGGGACGAACGGACGGACGAACGGACATGCGTAAATCGATATAACTTTTAATTCCCTAACCATACCCTTGAAATTTTTCTACGATGATTATTTCTATGTGTTACACGCTTAGTGACAAAACTAATATACCCTCTGGTAGTACCTACCATAGGGTATAAAAATGGTGAAGTTGCATTGAAGTTAAAGTACAACATTTACCTTCTTCCCTCCACTTAAAAAGTATCAATGTTATGAATCTAAGGTGAGATTTTAGAGAATTATGAGACGTTTCTAATAAGAACTTTCTTTGCAACTTCGGTTTAATAGAGTTTAGGCAAACTATTTATTAAAATTTTTTGCAGTTTAGAACAGCTTATCTTCTTGTCAGTAGTTTCTAACAGAAAGAATAAGAATAATGCGGTACTTTTATAAATGATCAGTGGAGTCATTTTGGAGTTGGCATGGCGCACTTCTAATAGCCACATTTCAGATATTTTGGATTTATATTCAAACGGCTTAACCGATCTCCATTAAATTTCCTCTACATATACGTATCCGCAGATCTAACTTAGATAATGCGGTACTTTTTGAAAGAATCGGTGCATCCGTTTTGGAGTTAGTATGGCGAACTTTTCCTGGCCACATAATATACATTTGGAATTTATATTGAAAGAACTCAACAGATTTCTATTAAATTTGTACCTGTGTCTGAAACCCTTCGGATGCTAGCTTTTCTGCTGGGCAAAGGAAGTATATCATATACGAAATTTAGAATATTTTTATACTTTTTTTGGGCGTGAGATCTTCTATGTTAATATCTTTTATACTTGTTCTTCTATTCTTTTTATATACTTTCGAATCACTTCTTCTGTCTAAATTTTAGTTGCTTCTTTTTAGTTTGGGTCCATCCAAAACATAAACTATTCAATGAACGATAATGACCTAAACATGTCAAACATTTACATTCGCGTAACTACTATAAAACGGAATTCAGGCTGTTTTATATATTAGGTCTGTTTTATTTGCCATACCCTACCCCGGAGCAGGGTAAGTGGCAAATAAAACGAGCAGGAGTAGCAGAAAGCTTTAATTCAAATGTTTGTAGCGCTGCTTAGCAACCATATTGTAATTAAATTAGAAACTTTTAGTTAATACACTTTTTATGGTAGAAAACTGAACTAATTCGGGTGCAATAGTTACACTTGGTCTGAAAGTAGTGCAGGATTAGCTTTCTTGTTGTTTTTGTTTTCAATGTAAAAATTTGCTCTACCCCAGAGCAAGTGGCAAATAAAACAAACCTATTATTTTTGAAAATTTGAAAATTAGATTTCATGGCAAAGTTTCTCCAAAAAACCGCTCTTTCAATATTTTTAGGTTTTGGATGTGTGGTTTTTTGTTCATGTTTTCTGGTTCTTTAATCGTTCCTTTTTATGTTGTTGGTTTTTTTTTTTGTTAACAACATTTTACTTGGACAGGTCAAGTTTATTAATGGTTATAGCATTTTGCACCTGCGGAGTTTGTACATATTAAAGAGTGTTTCTCATATCATACCTGAATTCCCCTGAAATTATTCGATGTTGTTCTTGTTGGTGAACTGTGTTTGTTTGGTTTTTTTGTTAAATGTCACCGGCATCCGGCATATTCTCTCCAGCAAAATAATAATTTTTCTTGTTATTCATTATTATACAAATATATATGGTATTCTTATGCTTCTTTGTTTTTTGTTTTTTGGTTGGAATTTCAGCTCTTTTTTAATTAAGGTAAATTAGCCCGCATAATATATCAGAAAAAGAATAAAGTTCAAAGTTTAAAATTTCCCACACAACATTTTATATATATAGTATGTAATTAATATACGTACTAAAAAAAAAAGAAGAATAAGAAAAGGTGGGAAAAGAAGGTTGGTTCTTATAAAATGATTAATATTCTACAAATTTTATATGTTGAAAACTTTACAGAATAATATGAAAAATTACATAATTATAGTGATTTAACTAAAGTTCTTAAATAAACATTTCTTTTTCAACTATATTAAGTAATTAGTTATATAGTTTTATATCTTATTTCGTTTTATAATATATATTATAACAAGGTGGTATAAGAACTTTTTTTTGTTGTTAAATCTAGAAGATTTCAAATGTTTTGAGGCGATTTCAAATATACTCGTATTAAATTTTTCTCTGTCGGTGTGTCTGGAAACAATTTTTAAAATCAATTTGATCGAAATTTGAAATGATAAGTTCATTTTATATAAATACGAGTTATAAATGTAGTGTACAAATTATTCCGTTTTTATCGGGAGTCTCCATAATATCGCCAGATTTTAATGTCGTGCTATTTTCGCTTCATTAAGTTGACAGTACTAAAATCTGGACATCTGTTATTCACCTTTGCCGCTATTAATAGCCATGGAACTCTGCACGAAGATACAACATTATTATTGACAGTTTGTCAGGTTTTGAGCGCCTACTGTTGACAAAAAGACTATTCCACAAAACTTAAATCGTGCGATTCTTTCGGAACGTCCTTTGTTTAATTAATTATTAAATTCCCTGTCGAATGAGATATGGATTATACTTGTAGGACATAGAATACCTGATATATATGCACGTATACTTTCACACTAGGTAATGTTTGCATTTCCTGCCCTAAAAAGGAATAGTTTTGAAAATGGAGAATGGCATTTAATTCGTTATTAAATTGGTCGTCGAATGAGGTATGGATCGTATCTATAAGATGCAGAATTCCCGAGATATACACATACTTCAAGTTACGCAAATTAAATCTTGTAATTTTATTGGGACACCTTATATATACATTATTCTATTCATTACTAATAAAATAGAATACAATTTAAACTTGTATTCATTTTTGACACAGTTTGTTTTTCTGCAAAGACTCTAACTATTTATTAGTATTTGTGAAAAAGACTCTATACCTGTATGTTATTGGGAATTCTATCGCTACTACACTCTCTCAAAAAAACATTTTTCTTATACTATATAGTATAATTTCGAATGTTCGAACCACTGAAATTATTTGATGGAAATTTTTGGTTGCGTAACCAACTAGAGTAATTTTTTTTAGATTAACAAATTAAAAATTATTTTTTTAGACAAATAATAAAATTAAAAGAAATAGTATTTTGCGAGACGACTATTTCAACTATTGTTTTAACTAAATAAAATAAAAAGCAATTAAATAAAAGAAAAAACTAACCAAAATCAGGTATGATTCAAGATTCAAACCAATTTTTTATTATATCTAAATAAAAGTGTTGGTTAGGGTCATCTTTCATCTGACAGCTGCTTAGTACATGCCTTCTCTCCGGCGTCTATTATCCCGCATCTATAAAATGTATGGCAAGCACGGATAACATTACCAATAATACACAGCATATGTGATATAAGAATTCACATATTATATTTACCGTCTGTTTTTATTTGCTAAGTTGCAGATAAAATTTCGACGATTTGATACATTTTTGATGGCTCTTTTTGCTAAAAAGACGAGTTTAATTCAGACTTCAATTTCTAATCAAACAATCTGTGACATTTTTACGCGAGCCTGAACGTAGGCAATTTATAATTTCTTGATGAAAATTTATATATTTCTCAAAGTTTTTTCTCTGATGCGAATAGTGTCAAACATATAAACTTATTCTTTCCATTATTATTGACAAGCTTTCACCTAGTATAAAATAATTTTTTTTTTCAAAGATATACAACAAGTAAGTACCAACACTTATTTTACATTATGGCTTGTTTATTTTTTGTTCTGTATTTAAATGAAATTAATTTTCCAGATATAAGTATATATTATATATATATATAAATACAAAAAGAAAATATCAATTTAATATTGGTCATCCATTCTGAAAGTTATTGGCACAATTATTTTTGTGTTTTGTTTTTTTTTCCCAATATAATATACAAAATGGTATAAAAACCTTCATTTAAGATTTTATATGTATAAAACTCGACATGAGACTATAAAAATATTTTATCCAATAAAAAATGTAAATTTATAACTTGATTCATCAATAAATTTTTATATTTTGTTTTTCTCTTTTCACCATTTTGTATATTGATATTATAAATTTTATAATTAAATGATTTTTTTGTTATTCTTATAAAGGGTGATTCAAACCTTACTTTTTTTTCAATAGGGTTTTTTTTGACAGATCACGTGTGACTATTGTCATTCTGATTTGTCATTTTTGTTCAGTATTGCGTGGCAATTCATCATGTCAAGACTTACATCGTCGTTTGTTTGCTGAATGGGCGCTTGAACGCATCGAAGAAAATCCGGAATTTTCAAGCCAAATTTTGTTCAGTGATGAGGCTCATTTCTGGCTTAATGGCTACGTTAATAAGCAAAATTGCCGTATTTGGGATGATGAGCAGCCACTAGAGTTTCAAAAGCTACCATTACATCCATTGAAACCAACAGTTTGATGTAGTTTATCGGCCGGGGGCATCATCGGTCCGTATTTCTTCAAAAATGCGGGCGGCGGCCACGTTACCGTCAATGGTGAGCGCTATCGTGCCACGATAACGGACTTTTTGGTACCTGAAATTGAAGCCCGTGGTCTCGACAGTATTTGGTTTCAACAAGACGGTGCTACGAGCCATACAGCCCGTGTTACAATGGATTTATTGCAAAATCATTTCGGTGAGCAATTAATTTCACGTTTTGGCCCAGTGAATTGGCCACCAAGATCGTGCGATATCACACCTTTGGATTTTTTTCTTTGGGGCTATGTAAAGTCAAAAGTCTTTGCCGATAAACCAGTGACAATTGAAGCATTGGAAGCGAACACTACACGTTTCATTCATGAGATTCCGGTCGAAATGCTTGAGAGAGTGATTGAAAATTGGACCACCAGACTGGTCGAGCTGAAACGTAGTGCCGGCCAACATTTAAAGGAAATTATTTTCAAACATTAATTGCCATACTATGTGCTTAAAGTTGATAATAAAGATTTGATATTTGCATTCAATTCTAAGTGTTTTATTTTTATTTAAAAAAAAAAAAGTAAGGTTTGAATCACCCTTTAGAAAATGTTATGTTTTTGTCCGTTGAATTATTTATTTATTATTAATTAAATAAATTTGTGTTTATATAAATATTATTTTTAGATTAAAATGCGAAGAAAATTCGATCTTAAAAATGCTTTTCTTTTTTTTTAAGGTAATATATTATTTTAATATTTATATATTTAAGGCTCACACAAAACCAATAGTTCTTAACCTTTCTGAACACGTAATTTTCGTTTTTTTTTTCTTGGCTAAAAAATTTCTGAAATTGTTTTGCTTTTCCTCAAATAATTAAAACCGACATCTCCTAAGTAAATACAAAAAAAGGTCACATCTCATCCACATTTAATTACAAGAGTAAATTTATGTAACATCCTTGGAATACCCAAAATGGATACATGAAAATACATCATCTGTACTTATATATGTATATAAGATAGTCTTTTCCTATTCCCGGGGCTAGTAACCTCACGTGTATATTTTCTTATAGTCTGCCATAGAAGAAAGCAAAAAAAATATACATATATCGTTCACATTCTCATCATTGTTGTCATACTGTATTTGTTGTTGGAAACATTATTATAAATATTACATCGTTTAGGGTTTTGTGAACCATTTCCATAGCCTCGGGAATTTCATTCATATTCACCTCTGGGTACGATTTGTAAAAAGGGTGATATTATTTTCTATATATATATATATAAGGGATTCTTTCCATTTGATTCACTTCATTCTTATCAAATAAAGAAACTTAATATTACTAGTAAAACTAACCGTTGTCTATATAGCGAAAATCAAAAAACCATATATATTGTATATAATTCTCTTTTCGATATTCCTTATTCATCAAATACAGGATCTGTCATATATATATACATATATACATATAAGTTATAATAGAAAATCCCTAACCAAACAGGAAGGATTTTGACCTTTAATGACAAGGCGTCTCTCTGACAAAATACTTTATCCATATTCTATCCACTTGGGACATGTTTCTCATACAAATTTAAGTAAATTGAGGCTAGAAAAAAAAGGAAGCATGTAAGCTTAACTATGAAAGATATTTAGAAACGTGAATGGAAATTTTCTTCCTTTTTTTTTTTTGTATTATAATGATAGATCTAAGAATATTGTGAATTTGTGAAACGAATAAAGGGCATTCTTTTGCGTGCAAATATCAATTGATTCACATTTTTTTTTCTGTTTAGTTAGGTATCTTTCTATGATGAAGAAATTCTGAAGAAAAAAAAAAATCCTGTCATTATAAATGAGTTCACAATCAACTGGATACATTTTACTATACTTTGTAATAAATACTATTTTTCTTAGAAATCCTTATATAAACTTACTAGGTCTTTTAATAATCGCTTGCGGACATGTTAAGACATTCTTTTTATTATATGAATATCATATATTAAGGGAAATTGTATAAGAAATATGTACTTTTCTTTACATACATATATCAAAAAGAACATAATTTCTTGTAGAAAATTTGCTAGAGCATTATATCTTCTTTATTGTTTTTAAGTATTTATATTATATGAAAAGATTATAATTTTCTAAAAAGCTTTTAAAACTATATAAAAAAAAAGTTTATATAAGTAAACATATATAGACCAATTTTATCACCTGAGTTGGTACTTCTTTAAAGAACATTATATTATACTCATTCATTAATGTATGATGTTGGAAACCTGCTAATATAGTCATTACATGACAATTTTATATTGCAAACAGTAAAATGAAGTATACACAAGCATTTGCATATAGTACATCATATGCGTGCTTCTAACTGCTTGTTATTAAACACTACTTACTAATATTCCATGTCGTCATTTACTTTATACACGGTTTTTATCTATATACATATACCGATATATAGTCTTCTAAATGGATTAAGTACCTATTGTATACACTTTTAACGGCATGATAATGTTCAGGCATATAGAGCGTTTTGTTAACTTTATAATATTGTATAAAATTAACTTCATAAATCCTTTTAAATATTAACTGTTTTACTGTGTACATTAAAATTATATTATTTTCTCATTTTATATACTAAAAAATTCGAGGTTCCCAGGACACCGACATAATGTTCAATGGAGTCCATCCGGTTTCCGTGTATTGGTATCTTTCATTGTAATAAATTCCAGAATTCATACAGAGGAACAAACTGGGCATGTATATACATTTTGCGCATTTCTATTAATATTAAATCATTATTTTAGAAAAACTAAAGTCTGAAATTTTTGACTTCGCTATAATTTGAACTCAAGATTCATCGGCACTAAGCATGGAACTCTACCACCGAGTCAGAGCTAGTACTTGCTCAAATAATTTAGTTTCGTTGTCAAATATTCTTGGATATTTTTATTCAAACTTACACCGAGTGCTTAATTTACTGAATATCGCGAACACCAGAACAGCGATTCTGGCATGCATTTGTCGACGTTTATTGCCACCTTTTTTGAAAATTTTCCCTAATATGAAAAAAAGGGTTCGCCACCTCGCTAAATCCAATTTCGAAAAGGAAATTATTTATACTGTCGGGAAATTTTTTCTCACCAATTTTTCTGACGTCCTCTGGAGCTAGTCAGTATTTTTCCGTTAGTAAATTGTATGAAAGATTTCGTCAATTTTAAATCAAAAATTTTTTTTCTGTTTAACGATTAATTCTCAATTAAATTAATTTTTACTTTAGTACTATTTAGCACTAAACTAAATGAAATTATTTTTCTCTTTTAGAAAAATAATAATTTTACCAAAAAAAAATTTTTAAGTTAAAAAAAAGATTAACAAAAAATGACAATGTATTTTCCGAATAATAAAAACATATGTTTCGAACTCAATGACTAAATACACATTTACTTGCATCCACACTGACGCATTTTATCAATCATATGTGTTGTCTTGGAAAAGTGACTTCGAATGTCGACAAATGTATGCCTGAATCGCTGTTCAGGTTTGGATAATTTTGAAGGCAAGATTCAACTTGTTTTAGAGTTAGGATCAACTTGATGTTAGATAACAAGCTTCTGGATAAAGTTAAAGTTAAAATAAGCATCATTTAGATAAGAATTTAGAACGAATTAAGTACGCATATTCCGGCATACAAACTGTGTTATCCGCTTGATGGTGTTTAGCCGCACCGTTTTATTTTTAGTATGTAATACTAAATTTTAATGAAAAAGCTAATTTTATTTAAATTGAAAATTTTATCAATCTTAAATAGATCTTAAAGTAGATTTAAATAATAACTATACCAAAAAATAAAGGTTTTATTCAATTTATTTGGGTGCGGTTTAAATAGTGAAGGGTTTATATAAATGTATACATATATGTAAATATAAACATTGTATGAATCCTTTCATAACCTATTCAAGAAGGGTTGAAATTGAACATTGTACCATAATTATTTTCTAATTAAAGATTTTAAATGGATTTTTTCCTTTTCTATATATGTGATGTCTTCATTTACTCCACCTATTTTATACTCTTTCATGACACATTTTGCATATTCAACTAAACACTATTTTCCTACGTACCAGTTAGGTATATAAAATTTCAAATTTCACAAAAAAGGATGGTCTAAAATTGTAATCCATCAACTTGGACAGAATTTTAATATGTCGTCACGAGATATTCTATATATAGTTGACACTAGTATAATATTGTATGAAACCGACATAACACCATCATTAGGAAGGGAACAAGATACAAAAAAAAGGAAACAAACACTAAACATAGTTAACATAACAAGTCATAATCAACAAAAACATAGAATCCAAAAAGAATACAGTAAACTTGTATAATTAAGAATGAAAACCAATCAAGAACTAACTAACTAACCTAACGTGTGGGGTACTTCTTCAAGTTGTTGCTGTCGTAATTAAGGTTAAGATTTTTCCAATAACATGGATATATATTTTTTCGAATGTGTTTTTCTTTTATTTCAAAATAATTATTTTTAATTTGGATAATATTTTTTGGATGAATTTTATTGGACAGGTTCCTATTTCTTGTGTTGGTGTTGTATAATTAATTTTATAAAACAAAACTCAATCATTAAAATACAGACTTAACTTTTTCGCACTAAAATAGATTAATTTGTTTATTTTCAATATCAATTAACCCAAAATTTTGCAATTATTCAATTTTGTTAAAATTCAATTTCAATTTAGAATAATTAATTTATATTTATGATGAAAATCTAATTTCGAAAAAATTTACAATATGTTAAAATACCAAACTGTTTACCCAGATAGTATTATAGGTCGTCGAAATGTTCCTAGAAATACTGGTAAGATACTGAAAATGTTAGTTCGGTAGTCTTCTTGAGATGGATTATTCTATCAAAGTGAACATGCAATCGATAAAGAATTAATGGTAGATAGTAGAGACTAATCCGACCGTAGTGAGTTCAAGACGAAATATATATGGTACTACTATTCCGTTAAATAAATATCACAACACTACTTAACACTGTGTATCGCATTCACCATTTTTAGACAGCATTTTCTTCTTGTAGAAACGATAACAAAAAATTCAGCGAAGCAGCTTAATTCCAAGCTACACTTTTGACCAAGGCTGTCCAACCTGCGGCCCGCGAGCCGCATGCGGCCCAAGGCAAGTATCAATGCGGCCCAAATATTCAAAGTTACTGAAGCATGTCCATTTTTCTGAGGAATGTTTTGTGTGTTTGCTGCTAAGTGACAAACAACAGAAACAGGAACAGAACAGAAAGCTCTCTCGTTCTGTAGTAAATTCTCTTTCTGTTTGCGTTGCTCGCCCAGCTATAATGTTCTGTTGTTTGCCACCTGGTGGCTTAAGTGAAGAATGAAACATACTAAGTGTAAAGTTAGAACCAACATGTTGGATCAACACATTGAGAACTGCCTGAGAATTGCAACCACGTCAATCGCACCAGATATTGAAGGTTTAGTTTCTCAACTTCAATGCCAGGTATCTCATTCATCTTATGATATGGATTTATGCATAGTAATATACTTGCGGCCCAAAACACCATGTCGTCTTCCAATGCGGCCCAGGGAAACAAAAAGGTTCGTCACCCTTGCTTTTGACGATACTTTAAGGTACATGTCTTGCAGCTTGATTTAAAAAATTTCTGTCGATACTCGTTAAGTGGAATCCGAAAATTAAATTATAAAAATTGCACTGTCGCGTAAACATTTTGTAACATATTCGGATATATAAAATGAAACTTAATGCTTTTAATTGAAATATTTAACTAAATTATAACAACTTAGTTAATGGATTTTTATGAGATATCAAATTCATTAAATACTAAAAGTAAACCTTTATATTTATAATGAATTAACAATTAAAATCACTTCTTCTGTAAATATATATAAAAGCAAACTGTTAATAACAACATTATCAAAATTTTCTAAATATTTAAGTTCAAATGGATAAATAAAATTTCTTGTGAAATAATTTTTTCTTAATTTATAAGAATTTTTGTGTCGTCTGTTATCAAAAAAAGTTTCGAAGGAAGTCGAAATGAAGCAACACTTTTTAATGAACCCAGACATACAATTTTTCAGGTTGATAATAATATAACATAAAAGTCATTTACTGGATGCTCGAATCATGTATTATGGTGCCTCTTATTTTTCATTATAAAAAAGATAAAAACTAAGGACCGAAACGTATAAGTATCTTATACCAGTATAAAAATATATATATATATTATATATGGTCATCAGTAGCGGTGGTATATTAAGAATATCTTTTATTCTAGTATCAAATTCTATAGTGTTTGTAAGGCAAAGAAAAGATAGAGAAAAAGTGAAGAACCGAGACCTGGATTCGAACCAGGGTCTCATCAGTCTCATGAGGTGAGGTCGAGGTCTTAACCAACTAGACCATTCTACACTGTGTCTACCAGTCTGTTCAGTTGCCTTTTCCTCTACTAACAACAATATTATTCAAATCATTACAACTGTTTTTGTCAAACCTCTCAATTGTTTTATCAAATTCAGTTGTATCCTATTTTTAACTCTTACATGTTCGTTTTTAATAGTCACGCCACTGTTATTATTTCACATAGACTCCTTTTTTTTAAAGATACCATTTATATACCAAAATGGAAAATAAAAGAGTCTCTTCCGGAAATAAATCATCTTATAACATTCGTATATATGGAAGAGAAAAAGGTATAAAGGAAAAGACATAGGATACATTTAAGGTCATTTTACTAGTTCAAGAGTATGGTATAGTAGATATTTATGTACTCGTATGTTGGATATAATCATTTATTTTGGAACCCAAGAAAGAAATAATATTCCACATTTTAGTAGAGCCTTTATTCCAGACAGTCTGGACAATTTTATTTATAATTTCTTTTATTTTATTATTTCTAAAAAAAAATGAGTTTAGTTTATTCATAAATGGTTTTTTCATCTCCATTAGTTAGATCAAGAATATTTTATTTTACAATATTTCATGTTGTTGATTCTTTCATAGTTCGAGGTAAGAGCATAAATCTGAGCTTGTAACCTAGCAGGTATTCTTGTAAAAACGTTTTCTTTCTATTTTTTTTTTTGTTACTTTTATGCAGATAAAAGAAAAAGCAATTAAAATCTAAGAGTTTATCCCTTTTTTTTTGTACTATGTACCTACAATTTTAAGGTGTCCACCTTTAGGCATCATGCTGATTCATTTTTATGGTTTTATATTTCTTTAAAATACAAAAATTTCCATGTTCATGTCAAAAATGTGACAAATTTTTGTATTTTTTCTTTATATGTTGTTTAGTTTTTTTCCAGAGGTGTTCAGAACATCATCCTTTGTTCCATCATGTATAGCATATTATAAAAATCATATACAACGGTAGAATATGCCAAGTTTTTTTTTTATTATATTGAAATGGACATAATATAGTGTTTCTAAAACGTGAGAGTATAATAGGATTTAAACTATGCTGTAATACACAGCAGGTCATAATTCTAAGCATAGTCATCAATGAAATATTCATATGGTTTATTTCGATGTCGATTTTGTAATTTATGGGAATATGTGTAGTCTTTTAAAAAGAAAGATTCCTGTTGTGAGAATTATAGGAAGGAAGTGTAGATGTTCAATACCCTATTTATATATTGTATAAAATAGAATTTAGCAGGAAGTTGACGAATTTTGTTTCTGATTTTTCTTTATATTAAGGATCAATAGATTTTATAGGATATATTTCAAATTCACTAATCTAATCAATAACAAATTTAGCATGTTTAAATAAATTTAAAATTAATATAAAAATTTTATGAAAATACAAATATGGCATTATGGGAATCATTGCTGGAATACTTTAAACTTGTTCTATATTCTTCTATATAAGAACATTATTTCAAAATATAACATCGCATCATAAAATATTATGTTTAAAATATTCTTCCTAAAAATCTATGTCATTACATTGAACTGTCACTTCAGGGTGTCTTTGAATTGAGGTGTTATTGTATAAGAATGAATAAATATTTCCTTAAAGATTTTTGTTATAACTCTTTACTTATATAATATATTGTATGTTGTTTCGTTTTTGGTTTTTTTTAAAATATTATACGAAATTCTCGTCCTTATCTATCGTATGGTGTTATAGAAAATATTTTGAAAATGCAAATTTAACCATAATATTTGCCTTAAGACACAATTTAAATAACTGTATATATATAAAGATGGAAGAATCATCAAGGACTATATTTAAGCTTTACTTGTTTACTTTTTCTACAAGTATATATATATATCTTTTTTATATGGCATTTTTGGTTTAACAAATGAATTTTCCATTCTCATTATATATTGTTAGATATATGTACTTTAAAATCAGATTATATAAATGTTCTTCTCCTATATAAGTCTATAAGTGGTAAATACTTCCAACGTGCAATAAAACCCATAATAAACATTAGAAATGCAAATGTTAACGATTAGAAAGGTCCATTTTGAATTTACCTCTCAAAATTATAAAGAAAAATACATGTATATATCGTGATGTCTACAGGACTTATATATATATATATATATAAACCAATAAACATAAAATGCATTTTCATGTGAATAATAAAGAACATAGCTTTGGTAAATTTCAGTAAAATGTACACATTGTACGGATTTTAACATAAGTTTCTATAAAATCTACTAAAAGAAAATATCAATAAAGAACTTACCGGTGTCGAGTACGGATGTGCTGTTAATCGAATTCCATCAGCTTCTAGTTGTTCACGAAGTACAATTTCTATTTCGCTTGGTGGTGTTTCACATAGAATTTCTGTACTACTCGATAATGAATTTGGATCATTCAACATAAAATAAACACTAGCAGCACCCTTTTCACGTAATTGTCGTATGCTTTTTAATAATTTATGTCGATGTACTGGATTAACAACACCGATCGCATCTAAATCTGGATCACCGACTTGTTTACAAATTTCTAAATCATCATAACCATTATCAAGAAAACTTTCCGCGTATTGTGCTAAACCGAGTGCACGTAACCATTCACAAACTATATTACTAACAGCCATTTTATATATTCTTTTGAAATTTGGAAATTTTAATAGTTATAAATGGGTATTTCTTTAACATCAACACAACCACCACCACCCTTATTGAGTAGAGTCCTTTTTTATTTGATTAAAATCGCGCGCGAAGTCGTTTTAATCATGTGTTTTTTTTGGTTGTTGTTTCCCTTTTAAAAAGGGTGCACAATCGAAAATCGCCTTTATTTGTTAAACGCCTCTAATTGCACTTTTTACAGTCAATTTATTGAAAATTCACTATAATTTTGTGTTCACATGATGATATTCTCATGATGGAGTTTGATTTAAATGTAAACATTGATATAAACTTTGATATTCTAGAGGAATTTTTGAAGCCATTTGAATGAACATCTTCATGAAAGTCTTATAATCTTCTTTAGTTTATAGGACATCGTGTATCTGGAATAAAAAAAAGGAAAAATCTAATGAATTATTATTAAAAATCAAACATAATAATTAAATTTATTAGCAAATAATTGGTATTAGTTTTTATGATATATAACATGATCAACGTATATAGTATAGTAATTTAGTTGTTGATGGGAAGATCATTTCTGGTTTTTATGTCACGATCATTTCATCTAAGTACAGTGTTTAAGGTTTATATATACTTATATAAACTAGTTTAAGTAAACTAAATTATGTACTTCATGAATCATTAAGATAAAGTACTAAAAACAGTATAAAATGAAAATAAAGAAATTGCAAAAATAAACCAACCCAATTTAGTCGTGGTTTTAAAAAACTAAAAATAAATACTTTCAAGTCCAATGAGAGTACACAATATTTTGTTCAAAAAGTGTATATTATGCAGACTGTGTCCATTTAGAAGTGGTTTTAAAAAGAAGAAAAAAAAAATCGGAAAAAACATAGAAAAAAATCTGAAAAAACATAGAATTTCTTTTTTATAAGAAAAAGAAAATATGTATATAACGCCTTCGTAATGTTGGTTTGAACATTTTCTGAGCGATTAAGCGTTAATTGTGCTTCTCACGCTTCTACATGGTCAACTCAATTCTAAAGGATGGTTCATTTAATTTTTGTTGGTGGACGGACTCCCTGGTACAGAACAAATGATGTTTTTGGATGATATTCTTCATTATATTATTTTCTCATCTTTGGAGTGCGGTTGTTTCTCTTCATTGGTTCTTATGTTCGTCTATCTTTTACTATATTATATTTTTGTGTGCTTTTTTTTATATATGGACTTTGATTCGCGTTTTAATATTGTTGTTCTTTTTTTCCGAAACAAAATATAAATGAATAATACTTTTTTGACCATCACCGAACCCAATATCAGAATCTCAGTTATTTGTGTTACCAAACCTTATAGGTAGGTTCCGTACGAAAGAAAAGAATCATACATACATAGCATATACACCTACCGCGAAAGTTATAAGATCATTGCACGATTGAACTGAAATCAACTCTCTGTTTGCAGGCGCGTTCAAACAGATTATATATATATATATATATATATATATATATAGTATGTTTCTTAAAACGTCAAGGTATACATATTATAATCAGCAGGTGGCCGCAGGTTGTTATTATATTTTGATATTTACCTTTCTATCTTTACCTACCTGTCAGTATTCAATATTACAAGAGAATAACTTAAATAATGTAATTCAATATAACAGAATATAGATTTTTTCCTGATATTATGCATAAGAAGTACATCAATTAAATAGTATCCAAAAATAGAATATGTAATCAACATGTACTCTTATTGAATTATTTATTTAAAATTACAGGGATTTTAATGTTTCATTTATGAGAATTCTATATCAAGTATATTAGTTCCATGCTTATGTTGATATCGCACATCTGATATAGTTAAAAATCCTTGTTTGTTTTTTTTTTTTTTGATTGAAGATACGTTATGCCAACATGTATCATCGTTATCATTGCTACTAAAGTTTTAGAAAATGGAATATAAGCCGATTTTAGTCTTTTGTATGATGTCTTTTTTTTTTCAATATACAAGAAACATAATTTTCATACGAAATATTGCAGAAAAGGTTTATTCTATTTATATCTAAATTACATGGTAAAAACCTTTTACCATAATAATAACATACTCGCATGTATCTTAATTTCAATTATTTATAATTATTTAAAAAAATGTTATTTTCATAGATTTTAGAGGAGGGAAAATATGAAGAAAAAAAAAATCCTTTGAAAACATAAAAGGTAATTCTTTATGATTATATCATTAAAAATGTAACATTTTATTAAAACTTATCTTTTAGACATTTTCCTTGGATAATGCCTGTAATAATAGAAATCCATTAAAATCTTATAAAAACAAAAAAAAAAATGACTAAATCTCAGATGAAGAAATCCTATAAAATTGGTGGCATTTCAAAAGGAAAACAATCGAAAATATTTATTATACTCCTTTTTTTTATAAATTCTTGTCATTTTATAAAAGAAAAAATTGTATCCTGAAAATACATTTTCGCTGAAAAAATCCTGTAAAAAAATTAATTTACCGCCGAAATTAATACAAAAGAAGATCACATTAAAAACACAAAATAAATAAGATAAAAATTTTGATAGCTGGAAACGTTTATTATATTTAGGAGCCGCGCATTTTTAAAAAGAAATAACTAAAATACTTCTTACTTGAATGAATAAGATACTGTCTTTTTGGTTTTGTTTTAAAAAAATATCAATGAATTTGTCACACAAGACGAATATTTCAGATAACATTGAAAGAGGAGCGAGTTAATCAAAAAGAAGCCCATTTTTTCCGGTGTCCGCTTCTTTTTTTTTTTGTTTATTTGAAATTCGGCATCTTCAAATAATAGGAAATCTTACAAAACGATTACGATAAAAAGAAGTCATAAAAAAAAACGACTAAAGAATCCCATCCATTTGACCACACACTTTTAGAGAGATTGTGCTATTAACAAGTGAATTCTTTGTTGAAAGTGGAAAGACTTAAGTATTATGTCCATTCCGGATTTTTTTTTTTTTTGGTATACAAAAATTGAAGAAATTTTCAAAGAATCAGTAACTCTTTTTGCTTGCGTATATATTAAAAAAAATAAGGTTTTCTTTTTATTTCACTTTTTGTTACTTATAAATGAAACATTGAAGAAAAGATCGCGGAATTAGGTAAGAAAAAGTGAAGCCGCACAATCACTATATACGTATTTATGTATTTTGAAAAGAAAAGAAAACTTTAAATCCATCAAACCAACGCACCGTTATATATGAAGTTAACAACATACTAATGACGGATGAAAGATGATTTTTGTCTATAATAACACCGTGCAAAATTCGGTTAGTTTTGATGATTTTTATTATAATTAAAAAAATATGTTAAAAAATTATCATAAATTTTAAGATAGGTGCCTCATCAAAAAAAAAAATTATTTTATTAAGAAAATTAGTAGATATGTTAATATTAATCGCTTCATAAAATGATGAAATCCGCGACTTATCATAATAAATTTCAATATATTAAAATGAAAATAAAATCCCTGATAATAACCCTAATCTTACTTTCAGAACTTAGACACCGCTCCATCAAATATTCTATCGCTACAGGCTATGCCTAATTTTTCAATTCATATACATATGAGCATATCCTCGAAAATCTTGAAATAGATTCATACGATATTGTATACCTAGGGTATTCCCTATATAAACAGGAAAAATCTTCTACACACCCTTATACATACAGTCAATATTATTGTATGAACAAAATCCAAAACGCTAATAAAAAGAAATGCAAACATAAAGAAAAATATTTACATAGTGTCGATTGAGTGCATTTTGACATGACCACCATTCAGGATGTCAATCAATTGTTGTGATATTTATTGAACACGTTTTAGAAAAATCACATAATATAGTATATTGGACTATCACCCTGTTTTTAATAAATTCATAGAGTATCATGGTAAAAAGAAATCGCCAGTCCTATATGCATATATAAAAGTTTATCTGAAAAAGGTAAGAATCTTGACAGGTTCATAATGTATCTTAGTTTTGAATTAAATCAACGTCCGTTTCAAGTATTATTTGATGACCTCTTGAACACTTCTTCTTGTATTGTGATTATTGTTTATCGAACAAATAAAGACCACTCTAACCTCCTGCTTTTATTTACTATAGAAGGATAACGAATTTCTTCTGTACAAGATTTTAAAGTTCAGGCATATTTTCGTGAAAATTATTCCTCCCTCTTTTTTTTTAAAGTTCATATCATAAAGAAACAAAAATTACTTATATTTTATCGAAGTTTTAAAGGGCGTTTGTATGATAATAAAAATTTACATGAAAAAATCAATTCTTGTTATGGTACCAGAAGGCCTATTCTCGAACTTGAATGAGTTTACTAGTATTCGATTCGATTCGTATCATTCCTATTCATTATCGGTTTAAGATGTCGTATTCTCGAACCGAGATTTTCGTATACGAAAGAGATAAGTATAATATTATGAAACTTGACTATGGCTTATTAAACCCAGTTGAATGGTTTCCGTATTGTAGCGACAGTAATTCACTCGTATTCGGATGACCAGAATACAGATTTTGTAAAATTCGAATCGATTTTGAATATTTTTCGAATACCAGTAAAATCGATTGAGTTCGAGAATAAGCACCCAATACACCAAAGAAGTTACAAACAAATATAGTTGTCATGTATCAGTAAATGTTCTTCATGCAAAGGATATATCGCGAAAAAAAAATCTACCCTATCTTATTATATGCGTGTTATAATATTTTTTTGTTGACATATGCAGGAAATTTTACAATATATTAACCAGGGCGGTGCCATATATTCTGTGGGTACTGAGTTTTTATTATGACAACCTGTCGCCATATATGTATGTACATATATATAGCATGTTTTTTTTCTATCTTATTAAAGTATCTTCAATTTGCTAATAACATTGGAAAACTTTTTACGACCATATAATTTAAGCTTCTTGAAAATTTTTCTCTCAACTTTTCTAGAACATATTTTTTTTTCTTTTGACACCAATAATAATAATTGACAGCATATATAAGTCGGCATATAAAGATGAAATAAATATTAATATATCACATAAGTTATCTGGCGTTATTATTAAAATCGTTGACATTGATTGTGGCACTGTTAAAATATTTTCATCCCTTAAGAAAGAAAGGAAAATATTACTAATATAGAAATTATTCAAAAAAATATGTCAAAAATGTTAACATGTCTTTGAAGAAATCTGCGTGTCAATTTCTCATCATATATGTTGATTTGGTCTTTCATATTTATTAGAATTATATTTTTCAATCCCCAAATCGATACTTATCCTAACTAACTGTAGAAGAAATCGACGAACAAATAAACAGAGATTTAAATTGCTCCCTATTAGGGAAATGTGTCTATATAGTTAATTGTCTGGAATAAAATATTGTACAGGAATCAATAATGACAAGAATAACCCGCCCAGTGTTTTATATTATTTTTATGCCCTATGGTAGGTACTACCACATCAACACATCAACATATCGAAATAATCGTCGTAGAAAGGTTTTAATGGTATGGTTGTGTCGGGAATCAAAAGTTATATCGATTTCTGCATGTCCGTCCGTCCGTCCGTCCGGCCGTATACAAGGTAACTAAAAAACGCGTTATCCGATTTTGATGAAATTTAGAATGTGGGTTGCTTATTCCTTAACTTGGTTTCGTATTGTATTTGAGCAAAATTGATCCTGGGGGAGCAAAGTTATAAACGAAAAAGCAGGGTGACCAGAAAGTTTAGTCGTTTTTTTGTTTATGGTTTTTCGGATTTAATTGGAAAATTTGTTAATCAATTTTATTGAAATTAATTATGCAGGTTAGCTACATAAACAGACGATATCATGTTAAATTTCAGTCAAATCGGTCCCAGGATAAAGGAGAAGGAAATAATCCTGGGAGAAAATAACCCTCTTTATAAAGTTTTTTTGATGTATCTTAAAAACTAATACACTGATTTGAATAAAATTTACAAATTGGAATTATGCTATCAGGGTCTAGGTTACCTGCAAATTAGAAGGAATTTTGAAAAGAGGAAACTAAGTTATGAAGAAAAAACCTTGAAATAATGTTAGTTTTGACAGTTTTTCTGTCCCATTTCTACCATAGGGCATCAAAAAATCGGCTACAGGCCGATTTTAAGTTACTATATGTTTATTATTATTATTATTATTATTGTTATACTTTAGAATTGTATGGACATCATGGTCCATGAACTAAAACTACGAGTTTGTTTCGCTTTTATATATTATTGCTGACATTTTTTTTCGTCTTTAAATCAGTGCCATTACATATCACATATGTAGCTGTATAAAAACTACTTATATATTGATATGAAATTGCCGAGATTTATAAAGCAAGGTTGGGATGAATTGATGCAGTTCCCCATCCAGTATATATTTTGTATTGTATATTTTTAATGGTGATCTTTATGGAGTTCGTTTAATAAATTCTCATTTAATGGAGTTGCGTTTCCATTTTTTTTTTGTTCTGTTTGATGGGGATTTCATCATTGACAATAATTTTTATCTAAATATGTGATAAAGATTGATTGTTGTCGTTATTATAGTCGTTATTAGTTTTTAAGAAATATTTTTTTCTTTTTGATTGATTTAATTTATTTTGATTTCTTCAAAAAAAATGCTTTTTATTGAAAATCTTATTGATTTATTCTATAGTCAATGGAAATAATTGTTATATATAAATAAAAAGGGTTTTAAAAAAAAGAAAAAAAGTAATAGAAGTTGTTAAAATATCTTGTGTCTCTAGAAATATCAAATTTTTAAACTTTTGGCCCCAAATTTCTTTCGAAAATAAAATTGAAAATCCCATCAAATATATTTATTACCATAGGCCATTTCGTAGGCGTCTTTATGGTTGATAGATACTTCAATGATCAAAAAAGGGTGAAATAGAATATTTTTAATATAGAAAAATTTCAAAAGAATTTTCACCGAAAAGTTAAATATTATCAGATAGAATTCCTTCTTAGATTATTTTCAAAAATGAAATATGTAACAAGAAAAATAATGGAAAATTTCCTTTTGATTAAGACAATCAATCAAATGAAATATTTTCCTGAGGTATTATCATTAATTTCTTTCCTTTTAAAAACAAAACAACAAAAAAACGAAAGAATTTTTATTTTTTTTTATTTAAATTTAAATTAATTCGTTTTAAATGTGTAATATTTCAATAATATTTTACCAACCTAAATTAAGAACATTCTACTATATAAATAATATAATAAAAGAATGTCAAAATGACACTTACACATTACTTCGCCATCTATCTGATAGAAATTAACTAATTTTCTTAGAGATGAAAGAAATAATTTTATTTAACATTTGATGTTAGAAATAAGCCCAACAAGGTGATTCTTTTAAGACGCGAGTTAAATAGACAAGGATTTCGATAAGACTTTTTAGAAACGCAATTTTCAATTCAGTCTTAGGATCGATTTCAGAGTGGTGGTTAAAGCCTAGTTTGTTGCTTAAGCAATACTTAAGCTACAAAGTTCATTTCACAGTGCGGATTATTCAGACCTTAAGTAGAGCTTAAGCTAGGAATATCGAGAGCTTAACCTGAATGTTTTCAATTTTACAACAAATGCATAAACCTCAAAACGAAAAATTTTATTTTCAAGAGGAAATATTCACAATAGCCCCCACTTGTCAAAATCATTTAAGCCTGCACTGTGAAATGTAAAAAAAACTGAGCTTAAGCCTAGAATCTTGCTTAGGCTTATGCTTGGCTTAAGTCACCACTGTGAAATCGAACCTTAGTCAGACGTTTAAATAATAAGAATTTAGTTCTAAATTTAGCAAGAATTCACGCATTTAAAGAACGCTCTTTCCTAAACTTTATGAAAATCTAATTTTGAGGGCAAAACATTTAGATACAGGCGCCAAAAAGTGTCCAATAAAGTTACATATGAAAAACCGTTTAAAATTATTGCATGCATTTTAATCAGATTTTTCGACATTTTAACCAAATTATAATGTCACTTTCTAGAAATACTTGTACATGTTCAATTTTTAAAAAGAAATACTAGACTCTTAAAAAGCAACAATATATCTTAGGCGGCTATTCTTTTTTATTGTCAATTAGAGCGTTTTGATTGGTTGAAATTTATTTTAGACGACGCAGTGTCTTAAAACAATCCAGGAATATGTAAATATTTTTGATTTTTGAAATAAAAAATACGAACTTATTAAGATGTTTTCGGACTATCTGCTTTGTCATATGACTTCAAATAAATTTTGTGAAAAATTAAGTATTAAATATGTCCCTAAAAAAGTCTAGCGACAAAAAAACGAATAGACTTTCTAACATATCCTAAAGCAAGGGTGTCCAACCTTTTTGTTTCCCTGGGCCACATTGGAAGAAGACATAGTGTTTTGGGTCACAAGCGACGAGCGAAAATTTACTATAGAATTTACTATAGAAGGAAAGAGCCTTCTGTTCTGTTCCTGTTTCTGTTGTTTGTCACTTACCAGCTTTAGCGCGAGAGCACACAGAACATGCAAATCATTCCTCAGAAAAATGGACATGCTTCAATAGCTTTAAATATTTTCGGGCCGCGGGTTGGACAACCTTGTCCTAAAGTGTTCCCTATGAATTCCAACGATCTGTGTGGACATTTTAAACCAAACATATGGCAAAAGAGATGGTTTGAAAACACCTTTAGTGGAGATTGATGGAAAGAAATTGAACATAATAAAGCCTATAGGCAGTTTATTTAAATTTTAGGACATGATTAAACCATAATCAATAAATTAAAAAACTGGTATAATTTTTACGATTTTGTGAATTTATGATAAACAAAAGGGTCATAACTGGGGGCTGTGCAAATTAATTGCCAAATCCGACCCTGAATAACATAAAACGAAATTATTCAAATTTCTTTTAATAAATTTTTGATGCGTGCTTTAACATGGAATTTTGGCTATATAAAAAGTATTTTAATTATTTCATGTAAGTTCTAAGTTTAAACCAAAAACATATTTTTCAACAACATATTTAATATTTTTCCTTTTATAAAATGTATATTAAAAATTCATTATCACAAAATGTCATGACATAATTTTATATTATATAAAGTTTTCTATATACACTAAAAAAAAACCGTGTATATAAGAAACTCTTCTATGATATTCTTATCATTTTCATATAAATTACATAAATATATAATACCAGAAGTATTAAGATAAAAAAAAAAAAAACAGAAGAAGCCCTTAGTCTATAAAATAAATGATAATGATAATTTCGAATCCTAATGGTTTTCATGCTTCTAGCCTGAGGGGCGTGAGAAATGATTGGAATTTCAATAATAAATTAAATTATCATTCCTTCTTATACGTTTGGGTTTTTCTAGGTTTTATTCTAGAAGTCTTCTTTTTTCTTACTTCTAGGTTTTTTTCTTCATCTATATAGCGTTTTCCTCATTTCATTAATTTAGCTAATAATGTTAATGAGATTGTCTATAATGATAAGAAAAAAAAAAAAAAGCAAGAAATCGAAATACACTAATTTAAAAAATTTTTGTAAAATTCAAATACACCGTAGTAGTGTATAATGGTAATTGCTTGTAAGATCGTAGTTCCCTTTATTATTCCCTGATAATTATCAAATGTATCACATGAAATAATAGGTTCACAAACGCATGTTTCATACAGGTCTATAATTATTAGAAAATGATCGAACAATGACTAATAAATTCCAGGTTTTTTTGGTTCCATTGTTGAATTGACCACTATTCAATATTATGTATAATTGTATACGTCATCACCCAATCATTGAAAAACATGCATGAGAATAAAATCCAGAAAAAGGTGTTTGTCCAGTAACACTCAAACAACAGGTGGTAATTTGGGTGGTTCTTCCGATTAAACGATACATCATTATTGAGGCGTATATAAGCTTTTTGTTAAAATAAAATATTATTACCTAAAAACTTATTTATGCTGTTTTTTTTTTCTATATATGTTTTCAAATGTGGGTAGAAAAGAAAAAACCACTTTGAAGGGAGACCGTTTTTCAATTACAACACAAACTATTTATCGATATTTATAAGTAAGTGCTTTACAGAATTGAGTAAGTGCTCATTAAACAAAAACCAAAAAAGAAAAAAAAAAAAGAAAAATATCAAAGCTTAGAGTAACTATGACTGAAAACAAAAACAGTTTTCTTTTTTTCTTTCCAAATATTAAGAAGAATGACCCCAAAAGAATTACACGCAATAAGAAAATTAGAATCTTATCTTGAAGTAAAAATCTTACGTTTTTAAGCAAGCTCACACGATAAATCAATTGGTTTAGAAAAATAGTATGTGGTATGCCGTAAAGATATATTAAGAAAATTATTTTCTAATAAACAGGAAGGGTAGTGGATTCGATATATATAAGAGAAAAAAGCTTTCATATAATGGAATATAATCGTTTAAGAAGATGATACAGTGCATTTTATGCGGGTTCTATAGATGTATAAACAGTTGGATACCAAAAGATCAATACTATTTTAGCCCAAGTGTTACAGATTTACATTATGGTTGAATGAAATAACATTAATTTAAAGAGAAAAAAAGAAATAAAAGAATGATTTAATTAACTCGTATTGATTTGTATGATTACTTTTTAAAGTCTGTCACACAAGCAAAAAACTGCTTTCAAGATGGGGTTATTCAATTTCGTTCGTGTAAAACGTTTCTAATGGAATTCTTGAGCAGCCAATGTTTGAACTGTTGAAAAATTATCTAACAATCACTACATTTAGATCAGCTAGCTGATGTAAGAACCTACATTATGCAAACGACACCGAATTAAAACTTGCCAAAATATTCAGGAACAGATAGCGGCATTTGCAACGCCTTTCCGAAAGTCTCAATCGTATTACATGATTCCATTCCGGTATTTGCATTCGACAATTATCCAATTGCGTACATGCTAGCAATGTGTCAGTTCTGGCGACTTGTGCGGATGATATTAGTTTACACCAAGGGTGTCCAACCTTTTCGTTTCCCTGGGCCACATTGGAAGAAGACATGGTGTTTTGGGCCACAAGTATATTACTATGTAGAAATCCAAATCATAAAATGAATATGATACTTGGCATTGAAGTTGAGAAACTAAACCGTCAATATCTGGTTCGATTGACGTGGTTGCAATCCTCAGGCAATTCTCGAGGTGTTCATCCAACATGTTGATTCTAATTTTACACTTAGTATGTTTCATTCTTCACTTAAGCCACCAGGTGACAAACAATAGAACAGTGTAGCTGACCGAACAACGCAAACAGACAGAGAATTTACTACATAACGAAAGAGCTTTATGTTCTGGTCCTATTTCTGTTGTTTGTCACTTGGCAGCTTTAGCACGAGAGCGCAAACACACAAATCATTCCTCAGAAAAATGAACATGCTTCAGTAACTTTGAATATTTTCGGGCCGCATTGATACTTGCCTAGGGCCAACATGCGGCCCGCGGGCCGCGGGTTGGACAGCCTTGGTTTACACAATCTGTCCAGACATCATAGTTTTGCGTGTGTAGTGGGCTTAAAACAAAAGTATTTATAATTCCTTTCATATGTTTTATTAAAATATCATTATTTTGATATAAATTTTAAATATGACAGAAAATTACATTTATATTTTTGGTTTTATGTTTAATATTAATAAGAATGTAATAACAAGAAATATGATCTCAATTTTTTCTTGTTTTGTTTTATACTCGCTTAAAGGCAAAAATCAATTTCATATGAAAAAAAAAAAAATTTATCAAGAAAAACTGATTTCTTCGAAAGAATGTTGAAGAAAAAAAAATATTATATTTTAATTCTGAAAAAAGCTATAAAAGTTTAATATTTAATCAAAAAGAAAACCAAAAAATATAAACAAATTTATGTCTATAATTAAAACAAGAAAAAAAAATTAATTTATCATTTTAGATATAAAAATATTTTTAATTACAAAACAAATTTTTAATAGCTTATTTCGAATGATCATCGAAAAGGGCCTACGACGAGAAAAAAAAGCTTTAATGATCAATAAATAAAATACATTATAATTTTTAATTTAAATATTTTTACACTAATTGATTTATCACTTGTCGTTAGTATTCTTAAAAGACATATCAATATATCTCATTTTAAAGACTTTCAAAAAACTCACTGTTACTTTCTTACTTTAGTAAAGTAAGAGGTGTTTTTAGCATCAATGGAAAACGAACGCTTTAACTAATTTTGATAAAATTTGATACACAGTTGACTTTTGCAAAATTTGTATGATTACTAAATGGAAGTAAGAGAAGTGAATGACTTTGGTAGGTAATCCTTTTAGTTTTCCACATATTTAAACAATAAATCATAGTAATCAAAGTAAATACCCAAATAGCAAAATAGCAATGTGAAGTAGAAATTGTGAATAAACGTATAAGAGGTTAAAGAGTTTATTGCTAATTTTTTCATAAATCCTTAAAAGTCACCTTACAAAACGTAATGAATTAATCAGTTCGTGACATTTAACCAGACGACTCCATTGGACTTATTTCAAGACATAATTTCATTCGGACTGACAAAAAGTCCAAATTTTAGAGTCTTCATTAGAATTTTTTCAGTCCGACTGAACTTATGTCTTGAGATAAGTCCAATGGAGTCGTGTGATTAGTAAAGAAAATATGAACGCTGCAAGGATACTTCTTAATTTGAAATCAATTTTCCTAAACTGTGTAACTTTAACCATTCTGCCGCTTAAATAAACGTGAAACCAAATTTAAACGAATTAGTTATTTACAACGCCGGTAAAACGAATTAATTTCCAAAATATTTCGTTATTTCCTTGTGAGATATTTGTCAGTTATCGTATGTCAACCACTGTATTTTAACTTCAATGCAACTGCAACGAATTAATTTAATTTTAACTAATTTCACAACTGCCACAACTGTTCCCAAGCTAAAAAAGGCAGTGATTGTTTTCATTTTGTTCGCATATTAAATAAATAAAATTAAATAATTAAAGTTTAAAAAATAGATATAATTAATTTTGGAAATATCCTTTTTATTTAATTTCCTATTTTACACAGATCCTAACGGTTAAAGCACAATATTCAGTTTTAGTTTCCGAATTCCTAACTTCCAAATCAAGTTATTTTATGGTTCCATTGTTGCTTCACACGGAATACGTTTCAATAACGTTGCGCACTGAGTGTATTAAAACGTTATAAATACCTTATTTCCACATGGTTTTAGCGTTTCAGTGACGCCTTACGACAATGTACAAAACGTTTGTTACAGCGTAGGTGGACCACCACAAAGTAACAACGAACTTTAGCAAATTCAATTTCTGGTAGGTGTCAGAAATACTATAGTTCTTCGACGGACTATGAAATAAGTTTAAACTTCGCTGTTTATGCAGGCAATATTTGAGAACGATATTACAACCGTTTTGACACTCAATGTTTCTACTTGGGTCTATGCACTATAAATTTTTTACAGTATAAGAAAGTTGGATGATTTGTTTTTGCCATACGAGATATTTTTAGAACACCATGAATGTCTCATATTCTTAAGATACAATATTCTTGTTTATTTGATTTTGTTTTTTCTTCCAAGAGATTGTAATATCAACATATTTTGCCGACCTTTTCAACTTTTGGTTCAGTATCAAATGATAACTACTTTTTATGCCCTATGGTAGGTACTACCAGAGGGTATATTAGTTTTGTCACTAAGTGTGTAACACATAGAAATAATAATCGGAGAAAAATTTCAAAGGTATGGTTGTGTAGGGAATCAAAAGTTATATCGATTTATGCATGTCCGTCCGTCCGTCCGTCCGTCCGTCCGTCCGTCCGTCCGTCCGTAGACAAGATAACTCAAAAACGCGTTATCCGATTTTGATGAAATTTATAATTTGAGTTGCTTATTCCTTAACTTGGTTTGGTATTGCATTTGAGCCAAATCGATCCACGGGGGGCAAAGTTATAAAGGAAAAACCAGGGTGACCAGAAAGTTTTGTCGTTTTTTTCGTTATGGTTTTTCGGATGTAATTGGAAAATTTGTGACCCGATTTTGTTCAAATTAATTATGTAGGTTAACTGCATAAATAGACGATACCGAGTTAATTTTCAGTCAAATCGGTCTAAGGATAGTGAAGAAAGAAATAGTTGTAGCCTAAAATAAGCCTATTCATAAAGTTTTTCCAATGTATTTTAAAAAGTTATATACGGATTTGAATCAAATTTACGAAACGTGTTTATACTATTAGACGCCAGCCTACCTGTGAATTTGGGCCAATTTGAGAATGAAGAAACGAAGTTATGGAGAGAAAAACCTTAAAATATTCAATTAAGCAGAAAGTTCGTGGCGTTTTTTTTCCAATAGTTGGCTTTAGAATTGTATAACTTTAGTAGTTCTAATCCTATCAAGTTATGTTATAGCGCGCTGAAAAGGTGACATCTTATAGAATACTTAGAAAAAAAAATTGTGAAATTCTGGCAGAACAAATTGGGGTAATTGGGTTTTGAAAATGAGCCAAAATTCTGAAAAAAATTCCCTATATTAATGCTCCATGTTTGGTATTACCGTCCGTCCGTTGACAAAATAACTCAAAAACGCGTTATGCAATTTTGATGAAATTTAGAATGCTACTTGGTTATTGCTATAGTAGTTTTGGTATTGCATTTCAGCAAAATTGACTGAGGGGCAGCGAAGTTATTAAGGAAAAACAGGTGCGGCCATAAAGTTTTGTCGTTTTTTTATATAGTTTTTCGTATTTAATTGGAAAATTTGTAAAGCAATTTTGTTTAAATTAATTATATTGGTTGACTACATTAATAGACCATACCATTGTAAATTTCAGTGATATCGGTCTCAGGATAGTGGAGAAAGAAGTAGTCGTAGGAGGAAATAACCCTGTTCAGAAAGTTTTTTTGATGTATTTTCAGAACTAATGCACTGATTTGAATGAAATTTGCAAATTAGACTTATGCTACTAGGGTCTGAGTTACTTACAAATTAGAGAAAATTTTGAAAAGGGCAAACAAAGTTATGAAGGAAAACCTCGATATATTGTTAGTTTTCACAATTTTTCTCTCCCATTTCTACCATAGGGCATCAAAAAATCGGCTATAGGGCGATTTTACATTACTTTATGTTTTTTCCGTAATAATGATTCAAAATAAATAAAGAATTTGTGAGAATAATTTGCAAAGCTTTAATCTTTATTAAGGCATAACTGAATAGATTTGTTCACATTCGCTGGACCCATTGAAACTGATAACCTTTCGGTTCATTTTAAATCTAGAAATGATTTCATAGTATTATTCAATAAATTAATACATTGAAATCTTATTATAATGAAATCAAAATCAATTTATTATTGGGACCAGTTTGATTGTAGAATATTTTTTAAAATTAAATATAAGTAAATTTTTGGTGATAATATGAAGAAAAAAAACGCATAGTTTATTAACCCGCTTCTTATTTCTTCAAAACATTTAAAAGCACGATTTTCATAAAGAAACAATCAAATATCATGTTGATCGATTTAGAACATTTAAAAAGTCTTTAAATATATATCAAAAAAAAAGATCTAAATTAAAAATCATAAAAGTTTATTATTAGAGACAGTAAAAAAAAAAAATCAATCCGTCATATGAGTACACCCAAACAGTCGTTTTCTATCGAAGAAGCATTCTCACGAGCCGCAGTTATTCCATTCTTCTCGATATGTTAAAAATTATAATAATAAACGCTTTTTAAATTGATTTTTATAAGATAAGAGTATCTATATATATATAATATAGTACTTAAACTAATTGGAATTGGAGTCTGAAGATACTTTTTAAAGAATATGTCCGCTGATTTAAGAAAAAAAAACATTGTGTCAATCAAACAGAAAATTAAAATAGGTAAAGAACAGTATATGTTATCCTAATTTGGTATCAATAACTTTTATGCTCCAAATTTTATATACAAGTAATTTCCAAAAAACAATATCGCATATGTTCGCTTTAAGCAAAGGCAATCCTATCTTATAATTTCTTTCCTTCTTTCCTTCCTTCCTTCTATGCCAAATTTTCTACAATACAATTTAATGAAAATATGACATTTTATATTCCGAATTTATAATCCAAATTTCAATCAAATTAGTCAAAGGATTTGTCAGTTATTTCAGAAAATAAAAAATAACAACCAAATATTATAAAGGGTGATTTTTTAGGCGTTTGGTATGTCAGTGTTGCATTATTGACAATTTCGCCCGTGATTTGTGGCATGTGTAAAAGTCAAACATGCTCAGTTATCATTTCCATTGCATCATGAATAAACTCACGGTTGAGAAACAATCAAGAATTACCCAAATTTGCTTTGAAAATCGGTCCCGTTATTTTATCGCAAATTTGTGTTCAGTGTCGAGGCTCATTTTTGGCTCCATTAATAAGCAAAATTTGTCGCTTCTGGAGTGAGACCAACCTAGAAGACTCTAGAAATCCCATTACATCCAGAAAAATGAAGTTTACATGCTGGTGGTATGGTTGGCCAACATTGTTCGTGTTATTCTTGACCTACGGCCGCTATTAACCTAAAATACAAACCAAAATTGGACTAACAATATGCGCTTCGTCCAGAGCAGTCACAGCGGCCATATGCCCAAAAAGTCAATTTTAAATATTATTGGCATGAATAGGACTTTCGAATAAAAAAAGATTTTTGATTAAAAGTTAACTTTTTGTGTTATTTTTTTGAATTTAAAGTTCACTACGCTTTTCTTTTCTTTTCTTCCATCCCCCTAACTTGGTTGTCCTTCAGGCAATTTTCTTCCAATTTAATACCATATCGAGCAATTATAGCACAAAATAATAATCCGAATTTCAATCAAATCAGTCGACGCGTTTTAAAGTCATCATATCAAATTCAAAGCGCATAAATCATGGATTTACAACCATATTAGACCTATTAACAAATTTTTATTTTACACCATAGGATATACAAAGAACATGAATATTTATGATAAAATCTTAATCGTAAACGTTTGCTTCAAATCTCGAAAGATTTGGCAAAATATTATAAAACATCTTTAAAAACAAGTTTATGTACTTACTTTCGATAAGTTTCTAATAAATAACATTTTGTTAACAAAACCCCAATCCATCATTAAAAAAATGATTTCTTAACAATAAATTTATCGTGTTTTAATATTTATATTTAAATTCAATGAATTTGTTTAATATTTCTTTTTTTAATATAAAAGGAAATTTTTTTTTTTTGGATATAATTGATTGGTAAGAAATTTTGTAGAATTAAAATAAATTTGACATTTAAAGTGTATATTTAGAAAAGAAAATAAATTACTTAAATATATTGTAAAAAAAAAAAAATGTAGGACTATAAAGTCGACGATTTATTTCATTTCATGGGAAATTTTTCCATGAAAATATCGTATTTCAGGATACAAGAAAAATATTTTCATGGCTGATTTAAAATCCTTTAAGCTTTAAAAGGATAATATTTTAATTTAATTTCGTTTTTATATTGTTTTCATTTTAAAGAAAATATGAATTTTTTAAAGTACTAGATTTTATATAAAAAAAATTTCCAACATAAAATTTGAGTTTTGTGAAAATTTTTAGGTCATCATTGATGGATGTGAAATAAAATAGAAATGAATTTAGAAAATTCAAAATAATTGTAAGCCTTTTTTTAATCAATTAGAATAATACACAGGACTTTGTAAAAGGCAACATAGGGAATTCCTTCTTATTATCTTAGAATACAATAAAAAGGTTTATTTGTGATTAATTTCAGAACGAAAGGATCGTTTATCTCCAAGATTTGAGGAGTTATTTAAGTTATTTTAATAGTTCCTACATAGTTTGAAATAAACAAGTTAAATCTCAGATAGTATTGAATGAGAAGTTCATGAATAAAAGAATTTTATTCTAAAATCTGATAATACAAATTTTCAAATTTCAATATTGTATACAAATTAGCTGAATTACATTAATTGAAAAACCCAACATTGAACCAAACTTGGTGTTGTATAATTAACTATAATATTTACAAAAATCACGATACTATAATAAATAGTTAAAGGGTCCTTTTCTAATCATTTAAAATACATCATAAATCATGAACAATATTGTAATGAACAAATTTCTTGTATATAGTAGTTACTATATTTAAAATACGGGTTCCCAAAGAAAATGAACATATATCATCCCTAACCATCTTAAAACTGTTTTTGAATTTAATTTGCCTGCATTTTTCTGTATGCAACAATTCATAATTTATTGCAATTAGTGCAGTTTAAATTAAATTTATTGTCATAGACAAAACTATACAAGACTTTCGAAAAATTGTTTATAGTCGTGCAAGTCTTTCTATATTTTTTTTTCTATTTGCAATTCGTTGAAATTAATGTTTTTAACAAAATTCCGAATTCTTACTATTTAAAAGATATATATATGATTTTCTTTTTTTAATTTGTAAAAACTACTAGGTATACTTTCAAAACTCTTTAAATTCTTCTTCAAAAATGCACATAGTAAATGTATAAATTTTCGAAGAAAAAAAAGATTTACGATAAAAACATCTTTCATCGTAAAACTACTTCGTTTTGGAGTTCATATGTTAGTTTTTTTTCTTCATTATAATGTATCTTCTAAATCAAACTACTAAATATATAAAAAGAATACCTTCCAGTTTAAGATGACAGACGAAGTTATCGGAGATTTTATTAAAAGGAAACCAAGAAAAAAATGAATACAATCCACGACAAACTCTCATTACAAACGAATCATTTCATAAAATAAAATAAAAACATAATAAAATATGAATTGAAAAATTTCGCGAATAAAATCGCGAGATTGCAAACAGTTTATTTAAAAAAAGAAGCAAAAAAGAAAGACTTATGAAATTTTCATTTAATTGCCTATTAAATTGAAATTATTCGACAGTGATTTTGATGATGCATTATTTTTATGATTATTTATGAACCACAAAACTAAAACGATCGTAATATTGTAATTAATAAAAACATAATTTCTTCAAGAGTCTTTTTTGTTTTGTGCTTTTATATAGTTTCGAAATTGATTTGATGGACTAAAAACCTCTTAAAGAAATTGCAACAATATTTTACATATTACATACTATCCTATGCAAGAAAATATTGTTGATAGTAAGTACAGGTGCAGAAGCCACATAGTATATATGATAAACTTTTGTAATAAGATTATATCAGCAACTTAGTCTATATACCTATTATATAAAGTTGTTTCTTAATAGAATAAGAAATGATACAAAGATAAAATTGAAGTGTAGAAAGATATACATAAATTCTTTATAATATATTCGAATGGGCAGTACTTATGAATGCAACATAAAATAACATTATAAAAGAAGATTCCTTGAACAATGTGAAGAATGATATCATAAATAAAAATTGCTATACAAAAAAAAAAAGAAAAAAATTGAAAGATAAAATGCAATTGCAATTGAGAAGGAAGAAAAAAAAAGGTAAAAATAAAGTAAGGTGCAACACGCAGTGTTGTAACTTAATGCTATACTTTACAGACCAAGAAAAAACAACAAGAGGTATAAGATCCAATTCATGTACAACAAATAGTACAACATTATTCGTAATGGTATAAAATCTAGGAAAAAAAAATAGGTTCTATTCTATACAATATTTATATGCTAGGCCGATTTTTTGTGTGTCATAAATATGCATTTCAAAAACGAAAGCACACAAACAAATCGGTTTCATCCTTCAGGACATATATGTATATACATAAATGCATTCACAATTTAATGGGATGCAATTTTGAAATGATTGAATTATAATGTTGTATATATATATATATATATATGGAAAGGTAAAGCGCATTCGTTGTTTATTGACTTTAAGTTGAATTTCAAGTAATTACAATTTTGACTTGTGATATATATACAAGAAGAACATCAGAGAACCATGCAAGGAGATGGATGATGGTATTTCTCCACTCCCTTGTCTTGTACAACAAAAATATGTAATATAATTATTATAAATGTGATCTTGAGTTTATTAGTTGATTACCTTGTCTGTTACGAAAATGGAAATTTCGTTTTTCTTTAAGAATTTTAAGAAATTTAATTATTTACTTTTAGAATTTTAAATACTATGTAATTAAAAACTTACAATGTAGTAATTTTTGTTTGTTTTTGTCTTTTTTTTTGAAGATAATTAAGTATTTTTTTATCCGGAATCACTGGTATCCTTTTCTTTAAACACGGTTCCTCTATTTAGTTTTGCAAATTATTGTCAGTTATTTTATTATGTTGTCTTTTTTAAAGGATTTATTGGAATTTTATAAATTAAAAAAAATTAATTAAAAAATTAGTAAATTAAAAATTTTTGAAATTAATTTCGAAAAAAATGAAAAAAAACACTCACAATTTTAAATAAAATCACTCAAAAAATTAAGAACTTAGAAAAAGAAAAGAAAATTAATTAATTTAGAAAGGACGAAAGCACTGATATTTTTTTTTCTTCCTTTTTAATATTATTAACAAAGATTTAGCACTAAAAATTTTATAACACTTTAAATCGCCACTTTTTTTTCTTATTTATTAAAAAATGTTCCTTTTATTTATTTAATTTAATTTTAAAAACGGACGAATTTATTTGATTATACAAAATTTGCATTACTAAAAATCAATTAAGAGGCATTTTCGATGAAAATTTTTATTTGTTTTTATTTTTTAGAAAATAGAATTTCAAAATTTTCGCGACGATTTTGATAAAAAACAAAAAAAATTTTTTCGATGTTATATTTCCTTTCTTGTACTTTATTTGCAAAAATTAAAAAAATTAATGAAGAAAAGAACAAAAATTAAATTGTTTGTAATAATGTTAATTTAAAAAATAAAATATAAAATATTTATACATATAGAAGACGGCGAAGATTTCAGACTATTTTATTACACACAGTAAAAACAAAATCTTATGTATTCTTTTGAAGACGTTCTTCATTCACATCTTAACTGTTCAACTGACGTAAAACAAACTAGAGCTCGAACGTCTCGTAAGATAGAAGAAAGTGGTTGAACAACACAAAACATATACCAGCAGGCAGGTAGCAGCAAACAGCAGCACAATTTTGAGGACCGTATTTCTTTCCAACAATCCAAGCCGCCCGTTTTTATATTATATCGCATGAAGAGATTTTCTATTTTTGTTCATAATCATTTCCATGTTTCGTTTTTCATATATTCCAAAAATTCTTATCAATTTCTCTATCCATGTAATACAATACTTCTTTAAAATCGAAATTCCATGAAATTTTGAGCATAATTTTAATAAGTATTAGTGTATTTATGTTATCGTTCCATGAAATTTCATAAAATATTTACAAACATGAAACATAACAGTGCACATGAGAACTAATATCTATACAAACACATATTGGGAATATATATACCAAAAAAATTATTATTTACATATATTTTTAAAACCATCCCAAAAAGTTATGTGAAGAAAACATGAGACCAAAATTCTGTTATAAATATAATTTCGCGAAACCAGTTTCGCTTTTAAATGAATCATATATAAAATTTTTCATTTTAAACCATTTCTCTTTTATGTTACCGGGAATTTCTTTTAAAAACAACCGAAAAAAAAGAAACTAGTACAAATTCATAACACATTGTTTTGATTTTCTTTTAACTACATTTTAGGCGTGTAATCACAATAATCGTAACCGTCAACGTCAACGTCACCGTGTTTAACTTCTACATTTTCCCAAAATTGTCGAAGAAAAGGAGTTCGCTTCAAAAAAAAAGGATAAGCGACGGCGCTGAAACAAAAAAAGAAAAAGGTAAATCCTAAATTCGCTCTGCAAAATATGCGCAAACATTTTTTTTTCCAATCCACATAAAAATTGCATTAATTTAAGAAGTGAATATAAAGGACATCGCTCTTAGCAAAATTTTGTTCTCATTCTCATCGATCCTTTTTTTTGGTGTTGTTTTGCCCGCAAGGATAGATAATTTTCCCAGCTGATGGAAATTTTAAGAGAGTATTCAATATTGACAGAATCCTTTTGAGAAATGTTATACAAACACATACACTTGTAATTCCTTATCGTGTATCCTTTATTTTTCAAATATACTCTTTGAAGTTCAAAAAAGAGAAAATTAAAAGATAATAACATTTTTAAGGGAAGAAATTTTCATAGAAAAAAATGCCGGCATTTTAAAGTTATATGTTCTTCGGAATTTAGCTAATATTATAATTTTATTTTGGGAAGAAAAGTACTGCCATATTAACGTACTTTTAAAAAGGATGAACATATGTAAATGGAAAACTATCGACTATATTTTAAAAATTCATATTTTATAGAAACATCGTTATTTTTGTTGAAATTAAAATATTGTGATTTAATGTAAATTAAGGAGACATACATATATTCGAAAAGAATTGCATTTATCCTTAATAAATGCACATAAATTTTGGAGTTTTTTAATGAAAACATATTTCTCATATTCGTTCTCTTTAAATCAACATTAATAATAATTTCTAAAGTTTAAAACTCAATGTTATTTTTGAAAATAGAAAATAGATCTCATTTCGACCACGTTTTAAAAGCCTTTTATTTTCGTCCTGTTCAATTTCCTGGAATAAAATGTCCAATCTTTTTTTATATAAAGTTATAAAATTATGAGTGAAAAACTGGATCTGAATGACTATACTTAAATCCTATTTCAATTTCACGGTTTTGATTTCGCCAGTGTGTACCATTTTTTCGCTGAACTCAGCTTAAATAAAGGACTTTAATTTTTCGATACGAGTATTTTCTGTTTATTTTTAATATTTTGATAAATTAATATTTTAAAAAAGGCGGAGATGAAATAATTTATGAATAAAAATACTACAGAAGAATCACAATAGTTTGAGGTATAATAATTATTAAGTAATATATTTGATAGACCCATAGTACTGCGTTCAGAGAAGTTTTTCTCCATTTGCATAAATTTGGGTAAATATGGATTGAGAATCTGAATTTGTAGGTATGAATTGTGTTAAGTACTTTCAGCTTAGTATCTTGCTGGAACTTTGTAGAATTTGTGAATTTATTTAAAAGATATGTGAAAAATGGGCCACAAATATGATTTGGTTTTTGGGGGAAGATTAAAGTCTACATTAATATCATCATCTTCGGCGCTTATGATTTTCTTCCTAACCATATGGTATATCCATAATATTTGACAGCTTTATTTATTCTAAGATCTTAGACCTTAATAAAGTGTAAGAGTGTAATTGTGCAAAATTTCGACATCCGAATTTCAACGGAAATGCATGTTTTAGAGTCCACAGAATCCAAATTGACTACTTTCCCAAGGTGTTTTTATATTTTTTTGTGAGTGACTTTCTTTTATAAATACGATAACTTAAGAAAGTTTTACTACATTTTAATGAAATTTACTTCAAAGATAGGATCTAACGAGGTAAATTCGGAATTTTTGGAAAGAAACACAAGTTTTTGAAATTTTGTGGGGGTGATAACTTGAGAATCACGTTGTCAATTTTAATAAAATTTGTTACTTATATATCCTGGATTAAAAGAAAGAACGGACTAGATTTTCACCGAAAGTGGTTAATTTCTGATTAAAATGTGATTTCTTCTTTACAGCCAGTATCTTTAAAAGGCGGATGGTATTAAAGGAATAATTGGTTAAATTTTCAGCGGCAATGCCAAATCGGAAGTGAGTTATTTAACGGTCGTATTACTTTCTTGAATTTAAATCAAATTTTTGTGAAAGAAATTAGGTTACAATCAGATGATGAACTGATTCAATATTCAAGGAGGTAAAGGCGTTTTGGTTTTTTAAATGATTAATATAAATAGTTGATATTGGAAGACAAAGGTTTTGTATATACAATTTTTCGCATAATTGTTGTATTATCTGAATAATATCGAATTTATAGAAAAAGGCAGATTACAGTGTGGAATGGTCGAGTCTGTTTAGACCTCGTTTCAAGAAACTGTCGAGAATCTGCTTCAAATCCAGATCCCAATTCTTTACAATTTATTTTTCTTGGTTTAAAATATTGTCTAAGAAAGTTTGGTAGTTTGCTAACATATACCAGATATTTTCGACTACATATGTTTGAAAAAATCCGTTTAATATCAGAAGTATTCATCTAAATTGAACACTTTACGACACTCCAAACTATATAAAATTAGCGAGGCTCTACTCTATATAACATCTTCATTATAATAAAACGAATAAGTAATTAATTAAAAAAAGAACAATTTACCTTATTGCGTATTATATGTGCAATCGGTTTTTAATCCAATTCCATTAAATTCCACCCGATTTCAACCACTTTTAAAAATGTTCAATAAAATGTATTGGAAATTTTGTCATTTCGAAATTTATTATAAAATTTGTAATAAAATATTATTTTTTTTAATGGTTAAACGGCCTGTAATTATTTTTCCACGTAAATAAGTGAATTTTTGTAGTGTTTTCGGTTCATGTTGACACCTGAGGTTAACTTATATGAGGTCAAATTAAAAATCATCAAGTTATCTTTTTAGCAGCGTTCATTATTTATGAATATCCGGAAATTTTAACAAAATGCGGTCGAAATACAAAATAAAATAAAATTTTGATGATCATCTAATTTTCTTGTCATTTATTATGAAAATGAATATTCATAAATCATTAAAAAAAAAAAAACAATGAACCTATTTATCATAATTATATTATATTGTGGGAAATATCAAAAATAAAACGAACGTTTATGCATCATATGCAATTTATTACAAAATTGTTTATAATTAATTTAATTTTTTCTGATATTTTTCACTTTCTTATAAATACTATGCTATATCATACTATGTAATCCTAAGAAAAATTGGAAATCTATCTTTTGTAGACCCTGGTTTGCTCCGGATTAAAGTATGAGGTGAACTAGATGCAACAAGGAACAAGAGGAAGAAAAGTGTTATATGTTTATAGGTTACATTCAAACCACATGAAAATTACACGTCTAACGGCAGAAAAATCACATTTGTAAATAAATTTGGTGGAAAATAGTTCGAGTTAAAGAAGAAGTTAAGATAATAAAAATTTTTATAAATATAATTAAGTTAAGTTTCTCGAAATGCTGAAACCAATATTGAATTATTAAAAAATGTGAAAAAGAGCCGCCTATAGGTCTGTTTTATTTGCCACTTGCTCTGGGGTAAAGCAAATTTTTACATTGAAAACAAAAACAATAAAAGTGCAAATCCTACACTACTTTCAGGGGCAGCTCTTACACCGAAATTAGTTCAGTTTTCTACCATAAAAAGTGTATTAGCTAAAAATTTCTCATTTAATTTCAATATGGTTGCTAAGCAGCGCTACAAACATAAGAATTAAAGCTTTCTCCTACTCCTGCTCGTTTTATTTGCCACTTACCCTGCTCCGGTGTAGAGTATGGTAAATAAAACAGACCTTTTATGTTCATCAATAAAACAAACTAAAAATAAAAACAAAAGCAGAAATTTCAGAATTTCATGCTTCAAATACAACAATTCAGTGTAAAATTTTGCTCTGTTCTGGATCAACTACTGAAACAAACACACCTGGTAAGTCGAGAACACATCGAACGATTTTGATAAAATTGAGTACACGAGTCTACAATGATGAAAGGATAATTTGTTTAGTTTTTTGTGGCGAAAATGGTAAGCTGGAGGTGGGAGGATTTACTTGTATAATATTTTCGATTCCCATAATCATAACTTTTGAATATAATCCACGTACAACTTTTTTTAAATTTCCCATTTAAGAAAATAAAACTTTAAAAACTCCGTATAACGAAGTTGAATGAATAATTGATTAAATTATTTCCATTTTATTACCAATTTATAAATAATTTTCAATTAATAAATAAAACATATGATATTATTTTTTGATATTCCACCAAGAGTTATTTTTATTATAAAAATTCTGTATAAAAATTACTTTTTCGTAAAATATAATATTTTTCCGTATTATGTTTGCTCAATTTATTTTTTTCTACACCTTTAAGCCATATATAAATTTCAACCCAGATAAAATTTATGTTTCATAAATTATGTTATGAGGTAAATTTGAAGGGAGACACAGAATCATTTTAATGCTTCTCAAATATTTCCATTTAAAATACGAAAAATCTTTAAAATTTAAAAGAAATAAAAGAAATGACTAGAATTATAAGTTATTTCAAAAATATTTAATTTGGTTTATGTTGTTGAAATATTTTTATTTCTAAATATATATTCAGTATATATTATCTAAATATAGTCTTACTACAATATAAAAATATTAAATATCGAATTTTTGTCAGCATATACGCAATACGCCATCTACTGGACAGAGAATCTTATATTTTGAGTTTGAATTTTAAATATGACACATGTAAACTTAAAATCTGCAAATATTCTGATGCTCTATGGTAGAAATAGGACTCGCAATTAATAAAGTTAACAAGTTCAATAAATGAATTCGAAGGTAGGATTTCATAATTTCATAATAAAATCTCTGCATAACTTTGTTTCCTCGAATATAATCTAATTTACAGGTAGCTTGGGCTCGAACAGCGTCAATCTAAATTTTATTGAAATCAGTATATCAGTTTTTAAAGTGCACTTAAAAAACTAAACCAAAATAAAAACGAAAAATGTTATGAAGAAGTATACTTTTTCTTACAACTATTTCTTTTTGCATTATCCTTGGACCGATTTTATTGAAATTTAAGCAATGTATGTAATTAATCTGACTGAAATTGCTGCTACAAATTTTTGAATTAAATCCGTGAAACGAAATAAAAAAGAAACGACAAAACTTTGTGGTCATCCGGGTTTTTGCTTTATAACTTCACCACTCCCGGCCGATTTTACTAAAATATATACCAAACTGAGTTCATTTCTTCTAAACTTACAATAACAGAAATTATTTACATATTTACTTAATTTAGTAAAAAAAATTAAAACCAATTCAGGTAATTGGCTTTTAGGAAATGCCTAGTTCTAAAAATTGTTGTTATTACTGTCAACACAATGAGGACAGAATAAAATACAACTATCATGCATTTAGCAAAAAATTAGATAATCAAGAACATGATCTCGGCATTATCAAATTAAAATTATTAATTAATACACAGAAAAGGAAAACATAAAAATATAAAACATAAAACCTAGAATTCAGAACTTAACACTAAATACAAGATTTCCAGGAATTACCAGGAATCTGGAGAAACTGAATTTCAGGTCAGAACTTTGTTTGAAATTAAAAAAAAAAACATAAAGAAACGAGAAAATTTCTAACCTCTATAAGTTCCATGAGATACTTTTAAGAAAATTCTTAATTTGTGAATGTAATTGCCATATGCAAACAGTTTCAAAGTTTTACTTTCCCGAACTGCTACCAAATTGAGTTAAGGAATAACCACCCCACATTATAAATTTCATTAAAATTGGACAGCAGGTTTTTGAGTTATCATGTACACGGACGGACATATATAAATCCATATAACTTTTGATTCTCTACACATCAATGGTCTTTTAACCATTCTCCCAAAATTATTTCTATACGTTATAAAGGTAGTGGCAAAACTAATAGACCCTCTAGTAGTATTTACCATAGGGCATAAATAATAGTTTAGTTGATATTTTTGTGGCCGATGGGCGGTAGTGAGACTGGGGCGGAACCTCTAATCCAATATGATAATGAAATATTGTGAATTTTTAAACATAATATGTCACTTAACAAGATAAGATAGATACAGAAATAAGATTATTTAAAACTTCTATGGGTTTAAAAGAATTCAGAAAATTCTATCATACCATCCAATTAAGTAGGACTTTCCTAAATTTATATATTTCTATATATTTATTCCCCAAATGCGACTATTGAAAAAAAAAAATCAGCTTGAAAAGTTATTGAAATATTTCCCAACTTCTAGAAACATCAAAGATTTATAAGAAAATAAAATCTTATTCGACAGATTTTCATTCATATTATAAGAGAAGAGGAAACTTTTATTGTTCTATAATCATTTGAAAAATACAACAAACAAAAAAGAACGACATATAAAAGACGGTAGAGAATCAAAAATAAACTCAAAGTCAAAGATTCTTTTGGGGAGCATGAGGTGATGTTCACAATGACAAGCATTTAATCATCCCATTGTTAAGGTGATTAATAGCTGCTTCAGTGAAAAGACTCTTACATAAAATAATAATATACCGACCCCATATAACACTTATTCTTCTAGGAGTTTTGAAGTCGGAAATATTTTATTCAGTTTCGATGCCATTTTATACATGTGAGTATGTACGATTAAAATTACTATATATTAAAAGAATTAATAATTTCTAATTAAAATTATGTAATTTCATGGAAAAAACTTTCTTTTTTTTTTGTGTAAATGTACATTTTATGCGAAAATAAAATAGCTTTAATGACGGTACTCCCACAGGAATTTCCAAAAAAAAAGAAAAAAAATATGAAAAATTATGAACTCAATTAATAAATTACACATATTCGTTTGGAAACGAATTATTTGGCGAATTTATTAAGCACGGTTAATTATTTATAAGAGAGCCAATTAATGTCCTAATTAATTTCGGTAATTCAATTTGAGGTCCTCGTTTTTTTCGACAATTGAATAATTTATTTGAATTTATTTTTTTTTAGATTTATTGAATTTGTATAAAATTTAAATTTTTGTTTAATATTTAATGTATTTTAATGATGTTATTTAATTAACTAAGAACTTTGTCTCTATATACTTTATTTATTATCAATTCTTAGGAAAATTACCCAAAAAAAAAAATTCAAAATATATAATTTTGTAAAAGAAAATCTCTTTCTATTTGAATAAAACTTTTCATTAAGCTTTTCACCATAAAAGAAAAAAAAAAGATATATATATATATTAAATAAAGAACGACAAACAAATTTCATTCTATTTTCATTTTCTTCTATTCTATTTACAATTTTTCGACAATATTAGAGTCTAAAATTTAACCATTATTGTCACTGAAAAAGGGAAGAAAAAATACAAAATCCCAACCAAAAGAACTTGTGGTCTTTTTTATCCTTATATAACCCACATTTTGTCGTTTTTTAAATTTCAATTTAAAATTTAAGGTTATACATTTTCACGATATTTTTATTTTCTATAGGATGTTTCTAATAAGTCCTTAGTGCGGTGAGCATGAAAATTGTAATTTTCTGACTACCTCAATTCGTGCAAATACTAAGAACTTGTCAACTAATATTTTGTGTAGCCACTACCCATATGATGCTTACTATAGTACTATATTGTGAAAAACGTCATGCAATGTTAGTTAATTGAGTATTATCTAGAAACTAGTTTATGTAGATCGAAATTTATACGTTTTCCGGAAAGAAAGGGCCCTCACGATTTCGGATATAATAATTTACATTCAACGATTACTAAATATTTATCAATCTTAGAATATAAAATGTAATATATATAAAATGTACCATCGTCGTACTATAAAACTTAGACACGGAGTAGTCGGTTTTAACCAATTGTAGTATTATACCGATTAAATTTAGAAAATGCGATACCTCTGAATAAATCGGTCAAGCCTTCTTGAAGTTATTCAAAATCAGAAAATTTCCTTCTCGTTTAATTTTCAATTGATAGTGTAAACTTTGTCAGTAGATACTAATAAAGATATAACACTCCGCTGTCATCACTGCCATAGAAAAACTGACAAAAAACCGGCGGTGCAATAGCGTAGCTTAAGCATTTTACGAAACAATGAACGAAGAGCTGATGGCTCTGTAGACACTTTGTTATTTTCCTTCTGATTTCAATTTTTGGAGTCCCTTTGTATAATGGGCTACTCACTAGTGAGTTATAACACTTAGTACAATTATAAGCATCAATAAATTTCATTTTTATAATAATTCAAGCTCTAAATACAAACAGATTTTGCCTCTAAAAATACAGTACTACGAAATATAATACTATATCCAACATATGGCACTGTATTTCACTCTCACAAAACAAAAAGGAATAAATTAGAATGTTTGATAGTTCTCGAAAACCACCAAACATTCTAAGGAAACACCAAAATCATTAACATTCGTTTCGATGTTTCTTTTAAAGAATATTGAGAACATTCTTGAGTTTGAAGAAATGAAGTATATAAGGAAGAAACATCGCTGAAACGACACACTTGAAGTGAACCTTCGAAACAGTTGAAGTAAAACTTCGAAAGTGATTGAATCATAAGAGATTTGAAACATCATTAGTTGGGGTTGGTTTACAAAGGGATTATAAAAGTAATTTGATTAAAAAGTGATTAATAGTGTTTTCCATTGTGAATAAACTGTGATAAGATTATTTTGTAATAATTCATAATTAATAGACAAATATTTTTAGGACTAACGCAGAAATAATTGTAAAATAAAGTTTACACACTAAAGTCACATAAATAAAAAGTTTTATCATTTAATAACATTCGAACCAGGGGGGTAGCACGCAACAATATAAATATATTTAAGTTCTTAAACTGGCATTTGAAAAAATTATATGTAGTTTATTCATAATTCAAAAAGTCCTTATCATTTATCATACTAAAAGTAATGAAGTCCAACATTTATTACATTTGTATTACCAGCCACCAATTCAAATCATTCCAACAATTTTATTTCATCTACCCAGTTGATGAACATAATCAACAATTTCTTGGATACACTACATTGACTACTTATTGGAAACATTTATAGTACATACTGTTTCTTGTCATCATCATTTTTTCTTCTTCAAATTTCTTGAAAACCTAAAAGACGACCACTTTAAAATATACGTAAAGAAATAGGATTTCTGTCGATTAAAGAACGACCAAACAAAAATAAAAGCTTCAAACATAAATCTATGGCATTATCCCTAACATAAATAGATGCTACATGAGACTTGGGAAAATAAATTACAAAAGATTTGATTAATCAGCTTTTGGTTCAGAAAAAGAAATGATTTATATATTTGCAAAAAAAAAAAAAAATAAATTCACGCCTAAAAGAATATTATTTTTCTTTTTTTTGTTTCAATTTTATATATTGAAATACTTAACAAATTAAAACTCATATGATTAAGGATTAAAGATACATATTAGTCCTGAATAAAAGCTTTTAGTTAAAATTTTGATAGTAAAATATTAAAATTAGGTTTTACACTGCTCCTATTGAAATCTCCCAAGCTGCATAGAAACTTATTGCAATATATAATTGCAATTGCAGTAATTGGAAGAATTTCTTGGAATATTTATTTTAAAACAGAAAAAAAAAAAATTTAAACAATTTACCTTCACCTTAAGTAAAATTCATGTTTTTTGAGAAAAGTTTTCATTTATAAACAAAAAACAGCAACAATGTTTATAAGTATAAAATCCTTTTCCTATGGAAAAACAGGAAAACTCTTTAAAATTTTCTTCTCTGATTCCTGTAAATATATATATATATGCAAAAACTCTAATGAAAATTAATGTTAATTTGTTTAAAACTAATTAAATGTCGGAGAGAAATTTTTCAGCTGCCATGAATCTCAGGGTCTTATGCAGAATATTTTCTTCTTATTTGTTTTATTTTTTTTTTTTTGCCAATTTTAGGGTGGAAAGCTCTAAAGTTATGAGTTTTGAAGTATAATACTTCGTACATTTGTAGAAAGCAAAAAAAATATAGTGTTAAGTGAATATTGCATGCATGTAGAATAGAGTAAAATCCAAGAACCAGGAAATAGGTCCTTTTAACAAGAATACAATATATACACTATCGCCCATAAGTATCTGCCCATCTTGTAAGCTTCTATTAAATTAAAAAACAAGAATAAAGAACCTCTTCATATATAATTATTATTTATCTATTTGTAATATTTATATTTTTTTAATTAATTAAGTTTCCACATTAACATGTCTACCTTTATTTCAATTACCCTTTCCAGAGGTTGGTATTGTTTATTCTAATATTTTTGATGAAGTTTTTTCCTTTCCTTCTGAAAAATCGTTCACATATTATCAAGTCGGACACATTTCTCATCATCTTTCTATTGCACTGTTTCTAATAACATACTGTGCCAATTTGTTGATTAATTCCGATCGTTAGGTCATAATTCTTAATAGCCCTTCTGCCTGTATTTTATTGATATAGTCCTTACAAGGTTTGAACGCATATTTGGTACCATTCTTTTATTGAATTTTAACATTTTACCATTTATTTCTTTTAGGAATATTCTATCAAAATTATGAATGTACAACGTCGTAAGTTCATAAGTTGGATAAATTTACACAAATACAAGAAATCAAAGGAAGAAAAATGAAACCAAGGCAGAGGAAGATACGACAGGAAAGAAACCTAATTTTTGGTGGGCAAACGAAGGCTTTTTTAGAAAGAAGGGAAAGATAAATAATTATATTGTGTTATGTATAGAATTTACAGAATGCAAATATCGTAAACAAACTCCTTTGAAACGATGCAAACACTTCGCATTAGATGGTGATAAGAATGGTCCACTTCTAAACTTAAATATTTAAATACTAAAAAGAAATGTTTTTCTAATTAAAATCATATAATATTCCAGTTGGAACGCAGGCTTTCTCTGAAATAAATGTGTGGGTGAAATTTTTTGAAACCTACTGTAATATATATATACAAGAGGATAAAGTTAAAAAAAAAAGTTTGTACTATATTTTATTTATTAAGGCGAACTATTTAAGTTTTTCAGTTCTATGAAATTAATTTTAAGCTTTTTGAATGTGAAGGAAAGCTTTCTTTATATGTCCATTAATTATTTATTCGAATTAATCCAATTTTTATAGGCATTCAATTTTAATATAATTAATGATAAAATTATTATTTTTTTTTTTTTTCATAAATTCTAAAATGTAATAGTTTTCGTCCTTTTTCTAATTTGTTTTTAGGTCATAAGAAGTCAAGTGGAAAATATTAAGGATAGTGAACTCTCCTTTGAAAATAAAAAAAGTTGAAATAAAATCTGGATTAAGTTCTTTGTATATACACGGGGAAAAAAAATTATTGTACAATTACCAATGTACATAGGACAAATTATTTTGGTAAAATCTACTCAAAATATTGGAGAATGTTATTCATAGGTGTATACGCCACCGCTATATTTATCTGTATATTTACCTATTTTATTTAGGAGCGGTGATCACAACGAAAACATATTTTCAGCGATATATTTTTGGTCAATCTGCCTATGGATTTTGTAAATATTCCAGAATAACTCGGAATATTTCCACTTATGGAGTGTATGTGCACCATTTACATTGGAAAACTTCCTGTCTTAATAAGAATTTTGATTGGTATATAATTCGCTTCCTCTTGATACTATATTTTATATAAGTACGAAATCAAATGATGAGAAAGCAAATAAACAATGGTGAAATCGTGTAACTCGGTTTTATTCAAATCATATCGAATTGCATGATTCCACTCCAGAATTTCGGTTTTCTAGATATGTAGTAAATGATTTAACAAACAACCAAAATTAATGATGTTAATATTGTAATTCGACTTACAATATTAAGGAATTTATCCTAAATGTCAATGCAGGTTTGCCATTATTATTGGATGACTACCCAAACGTTTTTATGGAATTAACAAATAATGTATTGGCTAATATGCGTTGCACAATGGAACCTTTTCTATATTCAATGCAGAAACACTCATTTATCATAGTATAATTCGCAATACACCCGTGGTATTTCTACTATGTACAATGTTACTCTTACTACAATATTTTGAATAGGCAAATATTTTCTCCATTGTACATAGTACCCTCTCCTACTTTTATTGCTGATACGAAATAAGCCATTTTTATAGGATGATTTCCCTATGTACGACGGGATAATCAGCCATTATTTTTTTCCGTGTAAAAAATTAATTATAAGATATTAAATGAGAATATTTGCTTGGAGTTGTTTCACACTTATAAGATTTGTTAGCAACCTATACCAGAATTTCGTCCTCTAAACCTTTCTTTATATTCACAAATTGGATAATAAATTTTCTATAGAGAATAAAATGCAATAATATGCAATTTTATTTTTACAAAAATATGTAATTAACTCTATGTACTTTCTATGAAATTTAAATTTTCAAGAATAAATAAATGTGTAAAGATTTTTTATTTCACGATATATGTTTGGGATTCTTTACTTGTGAAAAGCGTCACGTCTTTTCGAGATTATTAAAAACGAACTAACAATCTCCAATATAAGAATATTCCCAATTCAACTGAACAATTATTCTTTGGGGAAAACTTTCTTATAAAAATGTTTGAACTGTTACAAATTTTAAGCACTTTAGTAAAGAAGGTAAATCCAAGAAAGAATCTATCCAGTTAGTTTGTATAACAAAAAAATATTTTATCTATTTTATTAGTGATATAGGGTGATACATAATTAGTTTCATTATAAATTTGAAAACTTCTCACTTATCTAAATTGGTCTTGATGATATTGATATATGATCCTTATGTCAACAAGTCTTGAGAGACTGTAAAACGTATTGGAGAGGAGCAATTTTCTTTATCAATCGATGGAATAATTCATTTAATATGCACCAGCCTGTATAAGAAAATAAAAGTTTTCTTGAATAAACAAACAAACAAAAAATTCGAAGTAAAATCATTTTTTGTTATAACATTTTATAGCAATAATCGTCATCTTAAACTGACATTCTAAGATATAGTTGATAGTGTGTTCATATTATTGAAGTCGTTCAATTTTAAAAAGGATTATACTTAAGAAAAGTCGATTTTCTTTATCAAGAGCATTCAATATTTTCCAACTACTCAATCAATATCATTTTTGAAGAAGTATGAAAAAAAAAAGAAAATATCTTATCTACTTTAGAATTCTATAACGTGGTTTTTATTTAATAATATAATAGTAGTAGCATTAGAAATGGGTTTTGATGGCCGCTCTTCGAATAAATACATTTTACATTAAGATAAATCAATTTATGAGAAATAAAAAAAAAACGTAACCAATTTATATGAATGGAGATTTTTCAATTTGAATTATATTTCTGATATTTTTTGTACATAAATTTTAAGTAGACATATTGTATTTTGAATTCGAGTAACCAGAATATGTACCAGAAAACCGATAATTCACTTCAATTGGAGCGAAAGCTTAAAAAAATGAACAAAATTGTTATATTTTGGACACTATGACATATTTACAATTATTACTATTTCTACTTTTTTTTTGGTTTTAATAAAAATGGATATTATCCCATAAAATGCAGAAGTTTGTTTTATTTTTGGGGATTTTGTTTTTGACACTCTCAAAATATGAATATTCCTGTCATACATAATTAAAACCGACGATCGGGGTTGCTTTTTTTTATTATCATTATTATCATTTTGTTTTTTCTTCCTTTTTTTGGGAGCCTCTTCAATAATTGATGAGTATAAGGTTCATTCGGGTGAAAATTTTGAAACTGGAAAATATTTATATGTACATGTTCGTTTTTTTATTTTTTTAGTTCTTCAATTCCTTTGAGTCACATAAATATCCTGTAAAAGTGAAAAAAAAAACGTACCATATTAAGAATATATACTCGTATACTATTCAATCATATACGATATGGTTAAAAAGTTCAACGAAATGGAAAAGCTTTCCACCAAAAAAGAAAAAACCAAAAAGAAAAATGGGTACCTACGTGTTTTAGTTGCTGGTACATCTTCGTGTTTTGTACCATCTAGTTCTATAAACTTTTGGAATATACGAATTCATTAAAATTCGAGAAACATAAGAAATGAGATTTCAATAGAAGAAAGATGAAAATTACAATAAAAAAAGAAATGTCTTCCAAAAGAAATTAAAACAAGAACGTCATTACTTATATACAACAAAAAAAAACCCAAAAAAAGTCAAATATTCTATTTTGGGGGGCGGGTGCAAGGGGGTATGCTTGAGACGAGGTGATTGCCCTGTGGAGAAAAATCTTATACCCGAAAATATTTCTTCACACACAAAAGAAATTTTGAGAAGGATAAAGGAGCATATTCTTATATTCAGTTTTGTACGACGTCATGAAAATTTCGTAAGTAGAAAAATCTCTTATGAAGTTCATTTTTTTCGACTTAAACTTTTTTTTGAAAAAAAAAAAATGAATAAAAAGGATTCGAAGGGATCCTCTATCCTCTACACCCCAAAAAAACAAAAAACCATAAATCCTTCCTTCGGTTTCTCTTTTTGTTTTTTTGGAAACGAAATATTCAAGTTTTAAACATCAAGTCAAATGTTAAAGGATTTCAATATACATATATACATATACTTACGTGTACCAAAAAAAAAAGGAAGAAAGTAGTACATATTCTTTTGAGAGGATTTTCACTTTTTTTTTTTTTATTGAGTTGAATATCGTCCTTTACTCTTAAAAAACAGCGAAATGGTTAAAAATATAAGAACATAAGGATACGAGTAGGTACTACTATCGCAAAAGAATCATGTATACACAAAAAAAAAAAATGTAAGTACATTTACATGACTTTTAATTAGAGATGGTAAAAATTACAAGAGTTTTAATGTACGACGAACACTAATTAGAAAAGCATTATAATTATATGCAAATAAGAAGAAAACGAATAGCATACTATATATACATTTTTTTTTTCACAGAAAGTTCATTGAAACATAATTGTACCCAAAATAAAAAAGAAAACATAACAAAACAACAAAGTACCTATTACATATATTCTCGAAATAATTTTAATTAATATTATTATTAACATATCACCTAACCTAGGCACACACATATATGAATAAGCAACATACTATACATATAGTTACTTGAAATATCATAAAATTTAATGTGATATAATTTAGGCTGAGATGTTTTCTTAAATTGATTCTAAAATGAACAATTTATGTAACGGATGCATAAAATAATTTATAATATCTTGAGGATACTAAATAATATCGTATACCTACTATATGTAGTTTTTACTCTGTTATTATAACCAAATATATGTAACATATAAGAAGTTATATCCCTGTAGGAAATAGGCCATGTAATAACATTTTCAACCAACTCTGCATAACGAACTAGTTTTACGATAATACAAAACGCAATGTAGAACAAGTTATAATGCGCACACTACTATGGGAATTTCTATACATATCGATCAAATTATTTCATACAACAATTTATGATTTATTTTGTACTTAAATTCCGAAGTTTTGTCGGAGCACCCAAAGTTATGCTCCAAATTTCAAACAAAAAGTCCGAATTTTGTTAGGCAGCTACCCGAAGTTGTAATCGGATTCAATAGATTTTTGGACACAATTGTTGTTTCATTGAAAAATTATCTGATCCCGAATTTCATTGAAATCGGTCCATAAACAATGTTACAATACCCTGTAATGTAGAAACAGAAAAAACCGAACTTTTATTCGGCGGCTACCCGAAGTTTTAGTCAGACCAAACCCAACTTCTGATAGAATGGTTCTTATGAGGAAAAAACCGCTCTTACCAATTTTCATGGAAATTGCTTCAAAAATACGACACGACAGACGGACAGACAGACAGACCACAGACAGACATTGGATAAAAATGATTGCAAATGATTCGGAATCTTATAAAACGTGGAGATTTGCGTTTGAAATTTTTTCGACCATGATTCCAGTAACTTATATACTTCGTAGAGAAGTTATAAATAATGATATATAAATTAACATGTCTATAATTTATCTTCACATATATCCTCACTATGGTGTCAATTTCATTTCTATTAACATTTTAGTATAAAATATAAGTAAGAGCGTGCCTGAGTATTTTTTACATGCAAAAATTTTAAAAATAAACGAATAAAATGAAGAAGAATTTGTAGATAAGTAAATGTATTTAAATTAATATTGATAACTAATTGATTTAATCTAGATACTTGCAGTTGGAAGTACTTTAAAACCGTCTGAAATTGTTAAACACTTTGAAGAAATTATTGACATAAACTAGTTTTGCTTACCTTCTGTCGCTATTACTATTTCTTTATTTAATAATAGTATATGGTTTTTTGATTTTGAATTAAATGACACTATATTATTGTGGAAACTAGATACATACACTGTAACTTGTACTGATTTCACTAAATTTAGCAGTTATTTTAAGTTAGCGGTGAAATAGGTAGTGTCAATATATTAGTTCTTTAATTCGTTTTTGTAATGCTGAGATGTTTCGATACAGACTTCCTTCCATGACATGGCCTTTAAAAAATAAGATTGTTTGAAATCCTAAGTGTAATTAAATAAATTTACAGGTAATAGCATACAAAACTGGTTCTATAAGTGTCCCATTTCCTACAGGGATATGTATCAACAGAGATTAATGATAGTCCACATATCATATATAGCATATAAGATTTTCTTACACATTCTGTATCGTAAAGAAAATTGAATTCGAACGGTATTAACAATATAAAATATTATAAATATCAGAAAATGGAGTCATTTAAAGAAAACGTTATCATTGCCTACCAGTTTTATACCAATTGGTTCTATGTTAACAGATTAATCGTTTACCATTTGTTGTCATCATATTTCCGATAATATGATAAATAATTTATTGTTTATATAGTGTTTAAGAAAATAGAGTTTTTTTTTCTTTAGAATATATAAAATCTTATAATTCCAATCGAGAGTATACTGTAAATTCGTTTTTTTTTTTACAATGAATTTATTAAAATACTTAATTAATTAATTAATTCGAGTATAAAAATTATTACCATCATGATAATAATCATTTCTTAATTTTGTTTTAATTATTTGTATTTCATTAGTCGAATTCGGATATGTAAATTGTTCGATAATATCTTTTCTATTTGTATTTATTGAAGTATCTATTATTATATCGGAATTATCATCACGTGAGTTTTGTTCAAAATCATTTGTAAATTTATTATTACGATTTCGTGCAACACCAGCAGTCATAACCATAACAGTTGGATTCATTGCTTCCATATGTTCTTTAAGGCAACTTTGTAAAAGATTTATAAAAAAAAAGAATGATAATAATGTTAATGCTGTCATAGCAGCAGAACCTTTTGATTTAGTACGTGGTGTTGAAGAGTATCCATGATCATAACCACTATTAGAATTTCCATCATCATTAGTATTTCCAGCACTTTAAAAGAAACATTTAACAAATTAAAAATTCAATTTTCATCCTTTCACAATAATATAATTACCCATATCCAGTATAACCATAACCAGAATCGCTCATTCCTGCACCATGTGCATGCCCAATATTTCCATTAGGTATTCCACCCAATTTCAATCCATAATCACGATGTCCATACCTGTATTTTTTTTTATGAATTTCGAATTTTAGATAGTTTTTGTAATATATTAACCAACGAAATTGAATAAAACATGAATTCACTGTGTTCTTTTATCAAGTACACATATTTGTACATATATCAACTAAAGGCATCCATAAAAATTTAAAAAAGAAAAAAAAAAGAATCAGAATGATAGCCAGAAGGATATCGAATCCATGCATGTATGGAACAGTATTCATGTCGATATAAATTGGATGTTTCGATATCACTGTACATATAATTTCTGTTTCTATCTATATACTATAGTATTTGTTATATACCTACATGTTATATGTTGAAGGATAATAAAAATTTCCAATGGATGGATCTGGTTGATTTCCCAAGTCCATTTGTTGAAGATATGGATTCGGAATTTGATAATCCTGATGATGGTAGCCGTGATACATTCTATCAACATTAGTTCCTAAATCTTTTGTAGACCGTCTATGATTGGTGTTGGTAGTACTCTTGTTAAATCGATTTTCATCGTTATTTATCAATCCAATGGTTTTCAATATATCAGCGAACTTCATTTTGAACATAAACAACAATAAAAAATTTGGAAACTTTTGAAGCTTTAGTTTTTTTACCAAATACTTCATAAAAGGCACTTGTTTAACGGACTGAAGACGATTGAAAACTAAAAACTGAAAATCAGTTTACTAGAAAAAATTCATATATTGGAATAAAAATTGAGTTTTTACAACAATAACGGAATTTGCAATTAAATACGTTTCGTTATCATTTGAGCGAATAATTGCGTTTATTTGATGTCATATTTGTTGGCGGTTTTAATCGAAATTCTAAAGAGTTTTAATGCTTTCTTTAGGTAAAAATTATCTTCTGATGTGTATAAAATAGAGCGACACAAACTTATTTAGATGACTATTCTTTTACTCATATATACAGGGGTGGGAATAATTATTTTTACACTTGAAATTTTTTGAAAAACGTTTTTTGCATGCCGATTTTATTGGGTTCCAATTAGAATTTACAAAAATTTTGTTTTGGAGATGAAGCAATGATATGTTCAAAACTCAATAGCAAAAAGGGGGCGAAAAGGGGGTGAAAAGAGCTCGAGGTTTTTTATACACAGCAGTATAAACTTTTATTGGCATAGGGCATAAGTATTTTTACACACAGTACAAGTGTCGGAAGTCTTGTGTTTTGGTCAGTATGGTCGGTTTACTTAATAAAATTATTGAAGGAAATTATTTTCTAATATTTAATCTTTGGTATTTTAAAAAAAATTTGTTTGGAAAAACTTTCAAAATGGCGAAATCAAGGGAAATCAATGTGGAAGACCGTGCGACCATTGTAACGAAGTTTGAATGTGAAATTTCTGCTACTAAAACCGCGGAAACTTATCAAATCTCACGGTAGAGTGTTTATCTGCTATTAAAGAAAAAGAAAGAGTTAGAAACACTTGAAAAGATCAAAAGAATTTGCAGAAATAGAGTCACAAGTGACCACAAAGACAGGCGTCTTGTCGGTTTTATTCAGAAAACTCGTCTATTGCTCCATATAAAGGGGCAGTAATTTCAAATTAGATAGCTGCAAGAAATATAAGTAAATGGACCACACCTAGAAGATGCACTAAAGCCGTATTAAAGACCTACGTTATTCGGAATATGCCATACATTTCTGTCGCAAACAAAGTAAACGTTCACGCGGTTTAGTTTATTAATTGTTTTTTTTTTAAAACGAATTTAAATTAATAAAATACATTTATTATTATTGATGGTGATGAAATGTTATGTTGAACATTGTTTTCGGAAACAACTGCAGTATAATTGAAATAATTCACAAATAAACTATACATTCTTTTTTATACAATTAAAGTTTTAGTATATTATATGATAATGCGGTTGAAATTTTCAGATATATACTATGTTTCCATTTCACAAATATATAAATAAGTTCATAATTTACACACTATTACGCAATTGTGCCGGAGGCCATGTAATTATAATAAACATGCATCATAAAATTTAATTACAATTGCAATTTAATATTCTCAAAAAAAAAAATACGAGATAAATGAAAAATAGTATTATCACATTATGATATATCAAAGAACATTTTACAATGAAGTTATAAAATACAAATTAAAGGATATTGTTTTCATCAAACGATCATAAATGATTTTATTTTAAATACAATTTAGTATTTTATCATTTGATTTAATATCACCACAATTGTGACTAAATCATGTACACTTTTTTATATATAATTTTTAAAGTTTTATTTTCAAGATCCTCGTCAACTCGAACTCGAATTTTACTGAAAGGAAATGGGTGCTATTAACCATCAATTCTTATTGATAAAGTTAAAATAATTACAAAAGTAGTTAACGATCCTCAACGTCGGTTAATTGTGATCGCTAGTTGAGTGAGAATTAAATAAAAATGATTTATAGAAAACCTACGTCTTCAGCTCTACCGGAAAAGAGAAACATCGGATATTATAAAACTTATTACATTGTTAGTTTTTGTATGTCAGTTGTACACTGCCAAACGCAAACATCGTCTTTTTTTGATCGTGTGATCAAAAGGTTATTTCATGAACGCTGACAACTTTTGCAAATGATTGGAAAGTTATTTTTTAACTGACAATATGCTACTATTACACTGTCAGTGTTTTTGTCAGTTTTTTCGTAAAATTTCTTCAGACTGTAAATACATGTATTTTTATATCACACAGAATCATTTTAACAAATGCTATTGCACTATAATTTTACTTGCACAAAACGAAAAAGATTAAATTAGACTATTTGATGGTTCTCGTAACCATCAAATATTCTATACAAAAAAAAAACACGAAATCATTCCGAAAAACAAACAATTTTTCTTGACGTTTATCGAAAAAAACACGTTTACATGCAGGAACATCCTCGAGTTTGAAGCGATGAAGTATATAAGGGAGAAACATCGCTGAAAGACACAGTTCAATTCAGAACTTGACAAAGTGATGATCAAAGAGATTTCAGAAAGCGATTACAACAGTGATTTGATAAATAAGTAAATTAATTAGTAATTGTTGGAAATAGTGATTGTAAATTATAAATAATCTGACAAATATTTTTAGGCTAATTGTTAACGCAGAAATAATAGTAAATAAAGTTTATACACTAAATTCACATAAACAAAAAGTGTTATCATTTTCTTAACATCGAACCAAAGGGGTAGCACGCTACACTATTAATAAGCTGGCTTGTGCAGACGTGTCCATATCAGAATCCAATTTTGAACCTCTCTATATTGTACTGTACACAGAACGCCCATTTTCGTAATACAATTGAACGATTTGTAAACGTTGCTCAGATGTAAGTCTTGACATGATGAATTGCCATTCAATACTGAACAAAAATGACAAATCAGAAAGACACTAGTCACGCGTGATCTGTCAAAAAAACCCTATTGACAAAAAAGTAAGGTTTGAATCACACGTTACTTTTGACATTTAATATGGAAAAAAATTGAAATAAATAGTGGAGTGTGCTTGAATCCCAAAAAGAACAATATGATTTTATTTTTAAATATTTATCAAAATTCATGCCTATACCCCAATACCCGAAGCACTTTGATTTTTATATTTGATTTTCGTCCCTAAACTTATGATATCATTCCTTTATTGAAATATACCTACGTAGGAAATTTCATTAGGTTCGGTGAAAATATTCTCTCCTCATTCTAGCCATAAAAAGGTGACCAAAGGTATTATTGCAAAAATTATCGTTTCAGATGTTTAGAAGATAAAAATATATACTTATATACTTATATACTTACGTTGCGGAGTGATAGTGTCATTCAAAAAAAAAAATTCTACATTAGTAAAATTGTAATAAAGTAAAACTACTATCAACGCATTCCGATTATATGATGATGATTAAAGATAAAAAAAAAAGCTTCTCGACGAAAAAATTTTCCCCAAAAAGAAAGAAGAAAAGGCTTAGTAAGTTCTTAAACATAATCCATGTTAGATCTTTCGTTACTTATATACAAGAAGAGTATATAAATACATATGTATATGTGTCTAAACACAGTTAATTTTTCTAAGTTTGCTTTTTTTTCTAAGAAAATACAAATGTTTAAGAAAATTTTCTTTAACTAGAACACCAAAAAGGAAAATAGAAACGAATTAGGAAGTTTGTTTTACTACGAAAGAAATGTTTTTCGTTTTTTTTTTTTTTGTATTTTTTTTTTCTTGTGTAGTAGATAATAAAATGGGAGTCATGGGAGCTTTTTACGAAAACTTTTATCACTATCGTTATATGTTCCGAAAGCCAACTGAAATCCAAGTATATTGGTCCAATTTATTTCTTCAATACAATATAATACATAGACGTATAAGTAATAGGCATAGAAAAGAACGTTGAAAGTTTTGCGTATATCTTATTTGAGTTATATGTAATAATTTATCTTGACAGGACAGGACTAAAGTTATTTTTAGGTTCGTATTTTTTTTTTCTTCTTTTCCTCTTGTATGAGTTTTAATTTAATTCCATATAAGTAAAAGATAAAAATAAGAAAGTCTTTTATTTGATGACAATTAATAGGGATTTTTCTTGTCAACATGTTGTTTTGTGTTAAATATATTTAATAAGAGATTTAATACTAGATTTAATTTGTATTAAATTCTTTGAAACGAATTTTATTGATTTGAATTAATTGAAATGAATATTTAATATTTATTAGAAAGTGATAGATTTGTGCTGGCTCACAGAGTTCAGATAAATCCGCAACTACTTCGTAGGATGCAGTAAACTTGCAGAGCTTTGTAACCAATACGGAATTCCTAATTTAGATATGTACGGTCAAATTGGACAAATTAAAGAAACTAAGAAAATTTGAAAGAGATCTCCATTCTGTAGGCATTTTACGTACAAAACAAGAAAAAACAAAATAACAGATATCTCTGTGTTGGTCTAGCTTCTGATTGTACCATAACCATTCTATCGGCATCGATAGACTTTTTGTTAACAAGAGCAGTCGTAATAAAGTATTAAGAGAATGAAGTTGTTTAAATCTCCACACGGTCCCTATAGTTAAGTCAGAAGTGGAATAGTGAATCAGTGGTATAGAAAATTCAAAAAAAAAGAAAGAAGAAAAATCATTGGCGTATTGGAAAATAAAGTAGAGGTACTTTTTTTCGCGTGATTTTTTTTGATAAAAGTAGAGGTACTTTTGGTCTTCCTTTTTTTGTGTTAAGTAGAGGTACTTTTCAATAGTAATTTTCTTTGTGAATTCCTGATAAAAAGTGATGGCAGATCGTGTGGAAGAATTTATAAATAGCGCGACAGTTTTCGAGCTAAAGGAAAAGCTATGTTTTCTTGAATTGCCTACAACTGGGCTTAAGACGGAATTAAAACTACGTCTTGAAGAAGTGGTTAAATCTCTCTCGAGTACAGAATTGGATGAGATTTTTCCCATAGAATTGTTGCATGGAAATAACAGTGGAAGTAGCAGTAGAAATAACGGTGATGTCAATGACGCTGATAATATTGGAGAAGCTGATGGTAATGTAGAACAATTAGACAAAGAAATTGAAAGTCTTCGTCAAATGGTTCAGAAAAAAAGAGAAATCGCAAGATTGAAGAAGGAGTTATCGGATTTAAATAGCGTTGATAACAATTATAATAATATGCCGAATAGATCTTTTTTTAGTTTCAGAGATGTTGAGGAGTCTCTTCCAAATTTCACAGCTGACGATAATTTCACTATACAGAGATGGATTTCATATGTAGAAGAATCCGCCGAAATATATGGTTGGGATTCGCAAACCATCTTTACTTTTGCAAAAAGATTATTAAACGGTACCGCAAAACTGTTTTTGCGTACGGTATTTGTGAAAACGTGGCTTGAGTTAAAAAATGCTTTAATTGAAGAATTTAATAAAAATGTGACACGTGCAGATATTCATATTCAATTACAAAATCGAAAAAAAAAGGAATGAAGAAATGCTGCAACAATATGTTTTGGCTATGTTAGAAATAGCGTCGTTATCTGAAATAGCAGAAGCTGATGTTATTCAGTATATTGTGAACGGTATACCAGATTCTGCCGTTAACAAAATGCTTTTGTTTGGTGCCAGCAATATTATTGAATTAAAGACAGCTTTACGAAGATATGAAATTATGAAAAACAGCAGTTTAAGTTTTCAATCACATTTTTCGAAACAGCGTTCGGTAAAGAGTTCGGAAAAAATTCCGCTAAGTTTTGAAAGAAAATTAAAATGTTTCAATTGTCATGAACCTGGTCATGTCAGTACTAGATGCCCAAAACTGAAACGAAATACACCTTCATGTTTTGCCTGCAAAAAACCTGGTCATCTAGCTACTGAGTGTCCCGAAAAAATATGTTTTGCTTGCAGAAAGCCTGGTCATCGTGCTCATGGGTGTCCCGAAAAGACTAGAATAATGGTTGTTAAAGACAACGAAAATGTACAATCAACAATTGATTCAGAGGCAGCATCACAAATTGTACATCAAGAAATTCAACACAACAATAATGCTCCAAATAATGTGCACGAGTTTGAACATTTCGTGGATTATTATTTTTATAATGATTATTCTGACTCTTTGCAAAAATTATTAACTTTGTTTGATTCCGGATCACCTATAAGCTTCATACAACAGAGTTTTTTACCAACATCTTTAGTCCATGATATTAAAGGAAATAGGTTTGGATACTCTGGAATTAATAACAGTCCACTTCAAATAAACGGTATCGCAAACTCTATTGTAAATTTTAATAACAATTCATTAGATTTATGTATATTTGTTGTAAAAAATAATTGTATGAAATATCCTGTTATTTTAGGTCGAGATTTTATGAAAATATGCAACTTGGAATTAGTTGAAAAGTTGAAAAAAAATGATGATATTTGTCAAGAAAATGTGAGTACCTGTAAGCATGTCCAGCAATTTCATGAAGTTGTATTTATCTAATGTTGAATAGATATGTTTGTGTTTAATGGTTTAATGTATATATTATTGGACATGGTTTCAGGAACCAAATAATTACGACTATTGTAAAATTGTTTTTTATCTATGTATTTTATGTTTTGACTCTTAGTTTTTTACTAAGGAAAAAAAGGAAAATAAAAGAAAAATTGATACCTGTAACAAATTTAAAAAGAAAAAAAGGGATTTGCATTGAATGTAATGAATAATGTTTCTTTAACTGATAAGTAGTTTATAATATTCATATTTATGTTAAGCTTAAGTATTTCGCTAAAATGTAACGTAAAATTGTTTTGATACAATATTTTGTTTAATATGACGAATGCTTTTTGATTGGTAATCGCCAAATCCAATTTAGAATGAAAAATTGTTGTAAAATCTCATATGTTGAGTACAATATGGATTAGTTTATGTAATTTCTATGCATAACATTATTATTGTTATTAATCTGGAATATACTAAGTATCTTCACGGAAAATAAAAAACTATTCTATGTGTGTAATATGTCACGATACAATCAGATGATAATCGCGGACGATTAAATGTCAGGATGGTCGATCTGTAGGCATTTTACGTACAAAACAAAAAAAAAACGAAATAACAGATATCTCTGTGTTGGTCTAGCTTCTGATTGTACCATAACCATTCTATCGGCATCGATAGACTTTTTGTTAACAAGAGCAGTCGTAATAAAGTATTGAGAGAATGAAGTTGTTTAAATCTCCACACGGTCCCTATAATTCTTAGTTGCATTCTGTAGTCTGATTCGATTTTCATTCATTTCATGTTCGTCCACTCCAAAACCACTAGAAATAAAAATCTTAAAACAATTGACAACATTAAATTATGTGCAAGGAAGCAAGAAAGTTTTTACAAGGATGCTAGTTCTACCCTATGGTAGGTACTACCAGAGGGTATATATTAGTTTTGTCAATAATGGTATGTTTTATTTGCCATACCCTACCCTGGAGCAGGGTAAGTGGAAAGTAAAACGAGCTGCTTAGCAACCATATTGTAATGAAATGAGAAACGTTTAGCTAATACACTTTTTATGGGAGAAAACTGAACTAATTTCAGGTGTGATAGTTATACCTGATCTGAAAGTAGTGTAGGATTTGCTCTTTTATTGTTTTTGTTTTCAATGTAAAAATTTGCTCTACCCCAGAGCAAGTGGCAAATAAAGCAGACCTTAAGTGTGTAACGCATAGAAATAATCATTAGAGAAGTGTTTAAAGGCTATAAATATGTAGAGAAGCAAAAAGTAAGTCGATTTATGAATGTCCGTCCGTGTACAAGATAACTTAAAAACGCGTTATACGATTTCGTGGAAAGTAGTGAGCTGGTTATTCCTTAACTCGATTTGGTATAAAATTTCAGCAAAACCGACCAAGCAGGAGCGAACTTTTTAAGCACAAACCGAGGTGACTTATAGTTTTCAAATTTAATCGAAAAATTAGTGAAGCAATTTTGTTTAGATTCTTTACATATGCTGACTACATAAGTAGGGGATAATATTGTATGTATATTAAATTTCAGTAAAATCGATTTAGGGATCATGGAGGAAGAAATAGTCGTAGCAGAAATACTGCCTGCTTTTAAAGTTTTTTTTGATAAAAACCAATGTACCAATTTTAATAAAATTTGCAGAAGATATTTATGCTATTAGGTCCCAGGCTATCTACAAATTAGGGCAATTTGAAAACGAAGAAACAAATTACGCAGGTTGTTGTTTGGTTTCATGTCATAGTGCATCAAAAAATCGGCTACAAGCCGATTTTCTGGTACTATATATTATTAAGTTGGAGCCGATATTACTATATAGGTATTAATGGAAAATATAATTGATATTAAATAAAGAAGATCTCCTCACACCTCTACATACATATATTCGAATTCTGTAAAGAATTTCTTAGGTGATAAAATCAGAATAAAAATATATTTGATTTCTAGTGACAATTTTCATTATAAAATCTGTCAAGAAATATTTAAGAAAAACTCTTAACAATGAATTTCCAATAATAGAAAATTCTCTTTTAGATTTCCAAAATAATTACATGAGAAATATGGTTCGATGTTTTCATTTTATGGAAAAACTAAACAAAATTCAATTATTTATATACCTTTTCTTAAAAATAATCCATTTTCTTGATGGTATATTACAATCCTCCTGGTTTTTATCTTTGAAATAATTTCCCAGTAATTGTTTTAACGATATATAAATTAATGCCATAAAGGTCGTCTTTTATAAAGTGGTGTCTGTCCCTGTAGTTTGTATATATTATTTGAAATTCATGAAATATATACTCTCCAAGAATAATGGTATTTCGTTTGAGTTGAATGATAATCCTTAGAAGATTTAAGATATTATATAACTAGAAACTTTTACACGTTTTAAAGTATAGTTAATTCATTTTCTCATCTGATTATAAAAGCGCAGGGTGCAAACTGTCCTCATGAATCTTAATTTTTAGCTGTTTTCTAGCGATAAATTGTAAGAAATGAAAAAGGTTTTTATATACATACATACATAGGTAGTGTGTACTTTGTGTTAGATTGTATTTGTTGTGTAATAAATAAAAAAAAAAAATTGGGGAATTCACAATATTAACGAATAATGTATTTATTTACCTTCAACTTGTGCATACTGTATATATATATATATCTACTTGGATATTATTGTAAGATTCCTTAAGATACATTTTCCTTTTGGTATGTATCCAAAAGTTGAATGGAACCTTCTTAAAATGTCTTTGACTGAAAGAAAAATTTTCTCAATTTAACTTGTCACACTGTTTGGCTTTTTCCTTTTGTCTGGTCCTTTTTCGTCTGTTTTCTTGTTAAGAATAAAGGACGAAGAACATAAATTGTCCAAGTTCTTAAGCAAAAATTCTAAATTTTTTTTATATACTCTATACTCTACTTGAGTACATATACATAAAAAAAAGTGTATATAAATTGTATGCGTCATTTTCTTGAACCTTCCTATGAATGTATAAGGATGTAGATTGTTGGTTCCTTATTGTTATCATCTCTTGTAAAAAGAAGAGAAGCTTAATTATGCCCCGAAATGAAGTTTAGTTTTTTTTTTTTTTTGTATTAAGCGAAACACTTTAAAGGATTTCTCATAAATGTTTTCCAAGATGGTTTTCCAAAAAAAAACGGGTGGTAAAATAGGATGAACTCCTATTTTTTTTTATTTACTTAACCCCTTTGGGAACATAACGCTGTGTAGATTCTTTTTCCCGAAAAAAAAAGAAGAAAAATTTCATTTTCTTTTTATTCTTTATTTGTGTAACTTTTTTTTTTTCTTCCTTGATTTTCTATTTTTTCGTTCAGTTTAGATGGGGTGGTGAAAAGGCTGGAACGTGATTAAGATGGATTACCGCCGTTAATAATCCATTGAGGTTTTTATATCTTCTGTGTATTTAATTATTTTAGTAAAAGTTTATTATGATTACGAATTTCATGTATTTAACTAAAAACGACAGATAATTTCTTATCTATATAAATTAGTCTTATATTTACTGTAGACTTATTATTAGACTATATATAAAAAAAAGAATTTATTATAATGATGGAATACGTTTATTTTTATAGTCTATACTAGAAAATTATTGGTTTCTCTAGGATAATAGAAGAAATTCAATACAAATTAATCTGTTAGATATAATTTGAATAATATTAGTGCGATTATAAAATATATGTACTTGATTTAGTGATTTTAAGCCGTAGTATATTTTGTATTATATTATATAGAAGCAAAAAGCTCTATTAATTTTCCTACGAAATGCAGAATATCTAAAGCAGCTTAAAAATGCTTGGAATCATTAAATTTTGCTTTAATTAAAACACTTTTTTTCTCTCTAAAACCCTTTTTTTAAATTTAAAATAGTTCTATTAACTTATTTGTAAAATTTTATTCAAAAAGCTTTATCCTTTTAATAGTATTCTGTTAAGTGTTAAAGTATATTATTTCGGAAATTTCAGAACATCTAAAGTTCCTGTATCAAAGTTTGTGATATATATGTATGTTTTCTATAGAGAACCAGATCAAGTGAGACATGTATCCTTAACAAAAGAATGTTTTGTACAACACATATGTAGGAATTTCGTAACTTAGATAGTATTAAGTACTTAGATGTACTTAAACAATATTTTATTATATATTGTCTATCAAAGAAAAGATTTTAATTAAAGATTTTATATTAACTATATAGAGATGAGATACTTCATAAACAGGTATACATTTCTTAAATATCCGATTTCATAAAAACGTATAGTTAATTTTCTCATAAAAGTTAATATTTTCATTTTCTATTTCTCCAATTTAAACATACATACAAAAAAAAACTACTTTAAGAAAATAGTCAAAGTTTTCTGTAAAAAAAAAATAAAGAAAATATGAAAATCTTAAGTCATTTGAGGAAAACTTTTTTTTGACAATCAAGAAATTCACAAAAGTACCTACTACTCGTAAATGCAAGCAGTATACAATTTATATTTCAATTTTCCTTAAGTTCAAAATAATATAAAAGAAAACCTTAAACAATTTTTCTTTCCCATGATGAATTTATTTAAAGTTTTTGTTAGTTCATAAAAGAAAACTATTTTATGGTTATTTTAGCAAAAATGATGAAAAATTTATATTCCTTAAGATGAGAGAAAATGTTCATGATTACATTATAAAAGAGAAAATCTTAAGACATGTGTGAAGGATATGTCTGATCTTTTCAAATGCGAAACTTTTTTGGTTCAAGTTTTTTTCGTTTTTTGGCAAATTTTGTAATATAAGAAGTACGTGGAAAATTTTCTTAATATAATTTAAATTTTCATATTTAAAAGAAAATTATTTCAAAGAAAACTTTTTTTGTTCTTAAATTTTCATAAAATTTTAACTCAATTATTTTCTTTAAAGCACTTTAAATTCATTTTATATGAAAAATTTTTAGCAATAATCATTAAAAATTTTCACCGAACAAAAAATTAAAATGAAATTTTGTCAGCTTTCTAAAAGGCATAGAAATGGCAATATATAGTGGTGGCCAAAAATTACAAAATCTACTTCTTAATGTAATGAATAATGTAAAAAAAAAATGTTTGTAGGTTTTTTTTTCTCTGCTGACAAGGCGCCAATTGTCTACTCCCTCGATTTCAGGAAATGAAATGAGAGCTTTGTTGGCACGAAAAATGCATTTTTCATAATAAAATACTAATGAAAAAGTGAAACAACCATCAACTATTATAACTGATTGTAATTTTTCTCTATAAATTTCGTTTTTAGTGAATTTGGCGAGACAATATAGAAATTGCACGATCGCGAAAAATTACAAATAATAATACTGAATTAATCAACTGGATATTGATACAAAAAAAAAAACGAAAACAAAAGCCAACAATTTCCATTTAAAAATATATGTGAAAAAATTCTGGTCATATATGAAACAATTTCTAAAAATACAACATCCTTAATCAGTAATATAATCACTCAAACGACCTACAATATCCGATTTTTATATATGCACATAATTATTCACCCACAATCATATTCTTTCCAGTTTTTTCGTGGAATCAACAGAATAAATAATAGAATTTGGATATATGTATAATACTATATGTTAAATATTTCATAAAGTTCTGTCCAGAATAAAAATTAAGCTGGAAATTGTAATACGAATCCGAATTGGTGAATACGCACCATGGAGTTAAATTAACTGGAGATTTCATTTCCCTTGTTTCTGTACAAACCTATCCAGGGAAATTGTCACTATTTCATCTTCTCGTTCGCTTACTCAAGACGATTTAAGCCCAAGTTGTTCCGGTTCCAGTGACAACGACTCGCCGCTCAACCAATGAGATATAATAATTTAACTTGGTTTTGTCTCAGTTAGCAATTAAAATTTTGCGTTTTTGTTGTTTTCCATATATTCAAGATCAGTTTTCATATTCTCCTCTGTCCGCCTACTTAAGACAGAAAATTAATATTTATTCGGATCCATGCACAGAAAATATTCTCAAATCGATCATTTCAATGTAAAACTAATTTTCGTGAATTGCATTGAATTGGTCCTTAAATATGGATTCGCTTTCCAATGTTCTTGAAACTCATGAAGAATACAATGTCTTAAATGCAACTTATCAAGAAACAGAACTTTTCGATACCCTCCAATATAAATACTTGTGATTATATCACTTTTGAGAAAATATATAGTTCAGATCTTCAGACTCAAGACTAAAAATAAATTCAATATTAACTTGTCAATAACATTTAATATGATTGAGAAATATTTATGCTTTTTGTATAGAACTTTTTTAATATTCTTATCGATTACAGCAAAAGTTATGAATCTAATTGTATGAATATTTAGAAATTATTTTTAATCAATAGCACATCAGATTAGCATATTTTTGAAGTTATTATTCAAGTTACTCACGAGCAAATGTCAAAAATGCACTTTGTTGTGTTCAAAAGGATACAAATACGACATCGATAAATTTATCTTTAACGATTTTTTCCTCAAAGATGCGTTAAAATGTATTCTTTCAAAATATGTAAACAATTGATATGTTTTCAACACGATTAATATGTTGAGATATATTCCAACGTTATCTTCTGGAAATCGGCACGAAGTGTTTATGGAGAGCACAGAGGATAGATAAAATTTGCTTTTGAATCACATTGGGAAAAATACGTAAATTTATAGAACTTGCGTTGTAAATTTACCGTGTTATATGAGGATTGGCTGTAAGATACATGAATCTTGCAACCTGTGTCTTATCACAAATTGCCTGCAGCGTGTATATAGTATTTTGCAGTTTATCATAATTTTATTTAGTTCTGGTCGGAGTATGAGAAATTATAAAGTACCCCAAACTAGCGAACAAACTTCGATCAGAAAAAAATATTTAAAAAAGTGGAATTTACACTGCAATAAGTTCAAAAACACAACTTATCGTTGAGCACATGACGACTCTTATAAAATTTGCCGTGACTCATATTTTTGGTGTGGGTGCATTTGTATATTAATTTCATTACGTGATTAGTTTCAATCATATATTTCTCTCTCACCCATACGTTCAATATTTAGCTGTATCTACGTCACAGTCGAAAATTTGAAAAGGTGGTCATGGGTGTAGTAACGCCGAACTTTGATCAATATCAAAAGGAGCGACAATCAAAATTCTTCTAATTAAAGTAAATTATTTTATATTAATTGAAATCATTTTTTTTACATGAGTTTCTATGCAAAAGGGATTTCCCTTTTGAAAAGGTTAGTACAAAATTTTTTCGTTCGCTTTAGGAACAATTAAAATTATTTTAATTAATATACAATATAATAATTTAGTCTTATAGAATATATAGGTACTCGTATATATTTTCATTTTTAAACATTTTAAGTATATAATTTCAGTCTCCAAGAAGGACAAATAAAAATAAATCACTGCCATTTATGAAGTCACATAAAACTATAACTCTTGTTATGCTTTGTGGTGTTTAGGACCCATAAACCCTGAAAGTAAAGCCTGGCGAAATTTGACAAGAGTATTATCATGTACCTTGTAAATGGCAATGGTCCTTATTTTGCTGTCCTTCGTTAAAAATCAACTGGTATCGGCATAATGGGAAATAGAAATTGATTTTTCTGGATCAGATACATTCTCCTTACTTTTATTGTCATATGAGCCATAAAGAAGTCAAATTTTCTGTGGGTGGTCTGAACATGTAGAGGAGGTCAATGGCAGTAGGATCAAATGTGTTAATTTTTATTTAATTTTTTTACATTTCAATTTCAATTTCAATTTTTTTTGTTTTTGAGAAATTGGTGTGTGTTTAATTTAATTTTTATATTAACTTGCTATTCAAAAATGTTTGCGAGTGTATTAGGAACCAATTTAAAGTCTTTTCGTTTTCATTATTCAAAGTTTAGTCTGCATCATCTATATACCAAGGATATGGTCCCTATGATGATCTGATCTGACACTGCTATGGAAAGATACGAATTACTATATTTCGTTCCCTGAATGTCTGTGGATTTAATTTTCAAGACATTCGAGGGAGGGTAAAAAGGGGGCTTATCACTGTATACTTGAAAGCTTAGTTTGATATAGTCTAGATATAGTGCAGTTAACTATAGTGAACTCGAGACTTGCCTACACCAATCTTGGGTCAAAAGAACCAGTATCATACTATTATTAACTGAAAAATATCCGATAATTTTCATAAAAACTTAAAAAATCCTGCATATAATAACTAATTTTTCCGCGTCGATATGTTATAAATCACTGATTCCTTTTTAGAGACGTAGTTCACTCAAAACTTCTTCGGTTGTAATAAAACAAATATGTACTAGTTTATACAGGAAGGAATTAGTTATAGCATATTATGAATTTTGTTGACATATTCAGTGAGTAACGATTTTAACCCTATTTTAATCAAACCATGTATTTACTAACCTACTCTATTAGTTATATTTGAAATTGTTATCGAATTTACATCACGAAATTCATACAAAATGTATTTATATTTAAAAAAAAAAAAACAATACACCCCATTACAACTTCAGCCTACCCTGTGTTACAAATGAATAATTCATAAAATTCTATTTTAAGGATTTTCAAATTTAATCCGTTTAAGTTGATTCGTTTTTCTGGGAAAACCAAAAAACCAAAAAACTATATATACACATTGAAGCCATTTCTACTATCTTTTTTAAGGACATTATTTTGATTTGCTAATCATTTGCTATATAAGCTTTTATATGAATCATTATTTCTTATAAAGTTCGTCTTTTAAGAACGTTTAGATCTTTCTATCTTCCCTTATAAATAAATTGTATTTAAATCTACAAAAATTACATGTACAGAATTTCAATAAAATAATAAAATTTCTTTTTTTGGGAATCAAATATATATATATATATATAGATAATTCGCCAGTTTCATATTTACTTTGAAAGGAATAGAATCCTTCGTTCTGTATATATATATAGATTTTAAAAATATGTAAATATTTAAAATGATTTCAACTTTCGCTATATGCAAATGTGAACCAAAAATTCTCATCTTTGAAAGGTATTTACTTTGGTCTGATGCCAAAAAGGATGCCGAAAAAACGGATGACACATTTCGTCTATTTTTTTTCTGGTTTTCTTTTCCGTTTGTTATATAGTATTTTAAGGAAGCAATATATTGGCATATATAAAAACCGTTTACCAGTATGTTGTATAGAGTTTTCAAAATAGACCGACATAAATGGGAAAAATTGTATTTTTCTCTTTTATTTTCATTTGGAAAATCAATGTAACAGAATATGGAAATGTATATATAGAGTATCGTGAAATTAAAGTTAACTATTCAGCTCACGTTTGTTTCTAGAAGACAATAAAAGTCTATTTCGTATATATAGGAAGAAAAAAGCAAATATAAAATTCACTCTCATCTTATTTTGGCGTATATATATATTTGTTTGAGAATTTTGGTATAATGAATGGTAAGGTCGTCATCGTCATCATCAACATCCATTCATTTATCCACAAATTCCCCATTATTTTCATCGTATAATTAAAAGCGAACATATCTATCTCTCAAGGGTAGCTTTCACACATTTTAAAATATTCAATTCGAGGGATTTCTTTTACCTTTTATATCTTTGAATATAATTTTTGGTTGATTCCTTTTTTTATTCGGGAGAAAATCCTTAACGAACATAGAAAGTAAAATGATTCTCATAAAAGAAAAAAAATTTACATGTAAAGAAAACATTTTTAGAGTCAATAAAAAAATGTTAATGACATCGAAATTCTTCATTTTTGAAATGATATAATTAGCATTTATTATAAATATTATTAAAATGTACACATGGGAAAATAATGTCCTTTAAAAAATGAATGATAAACTTTTTTTCTTCGACATTCATATATCTTTTTCGCTGTGATGACTTTTCCGAGATTTCATTTTCATATCACGTACAATATTTTCCCTTTTTTGATTATTATAAACATAAATTTAGATACCTAATAGTCACATACTAATAGAGTTTATTCTCTACTTTGTTTTAATAACATTTTATATATACATATGCATTCATACAACACCCATAAAAGAAAATAATTAAATAAGTTAGTACAACTAACTATAGATGTGTATATGCCAATATGTACTACATTTATGTATAATGACTAAAAGTATTGGATTCTTATTCGATATAAATCCCTTTTTAAGGGTAAGGGATTTAACATTGAATCACTAGATGTACTTTTTTCTTACTTTTATTTTATATATATATATATATATTTTTTTTGGTATTCCCTTATAATTTTCATTATTCAGTTGAGTTAGGAAAATTTCAAGAATCTCATACAAAATCTGGGTAGGAAAAGATATATATGTAGGAAAAACTACAGTAATATACATTTTTTTATATTAAAGAATCACGATATGATAAGAAAATTTCTTGAATTATCTCAGAAAGAATAAACATATGGTGACCACCGAATCAGCCGACCTTTCGTTCATGGACTTTGGGCCTCATTAGGCTAATTATCACCAATTTATCCATTTTGTTAGCTATATAATGTCTACTCCTGTTTAGATATGGTTATATCACCCTTGATTCTATAATTTTCTCTTTTCCAAGAAGAGTGTGCCGTTTTATTTTCGATATATGTACATACAAGTATAGTTAGGGAAACATGCGTTATCACGTATAAAAGAAGAAAAGAAAAACACATAGCATACAACAAATATGTTTTTCTGGGGTTTTTATTAAGGGACAACACATTTAACATGCCACAAGATTTCGTATCACATAAGAAGCTATATACTCACATACGTTTTTTGTTCTGCTATGTGATAAGGGTTAAATGATTTTGAGTGTTTATACTTAAACTATAAAAAAATAATATACCATCGAATGAATTTCTTTATTTTTATAAATATATCTAAAGATTAGACAAAAAAAAACGAACTTATAATAAAGTTAATTAAATATTGTTCTTGTTTTAATTCTAATTACAGAAAAAAGATATGAATTTGTAAGGCTGAAAATTTTCATTCTAATAAATCTAAAAACAAAAAGTATTATCAATAATATTATCCAAAATAGAATTACATCACGAAAAGATGAATCCCTTAAGGGTCAGTTATTTGATTTTCATTGATTTTTTCCTTTCTTGTTTTGCATGTACCGAATTTTATTTTTCGAGACGAACATTTTCTTGTCTGGTATAATTTTCTTCGTATCAGCTCAAAACATATCCAACAAGAAATTCCTGTTCAATGCACCCAAACCAAATATACAAAATATATCCAAATATACGAGTAGTTATATCTAAAATCTGACAATATGTTAAGAAAAGATTCAGTCACATATATTGGTTAAAAGAAAATCTTCAAGATGATGTCAAAACTATATATTTATATCAGGGATGAATGAGTGCTTCCGACGAAAAATTCAACTAAAAAAATTGTTTTTTTATTTATGCATTCAAAATAAAGAAAATTTCGTTCTTAATTTACAGTAACGAATGAAACGAGATCATTATATTGGCTGATATTAATAACATAACTTTAAAGCGCCTGAAAATAGGCAATTTTTAGCAAATTTATAAAACTGCAGGAAAAACTGAAGGTTTTTTCCTCTGAGACGGTGGTCCCAAGAATTTTTATAATTATCTCATTTCTAATATTAAAAAGAATGATGATCGATTTTTTTAATCCTTGATTTCAGATGTTTATCTTCTCATCCATCCTAGCACGGAAGATATTAGTAGTTCTTTATATTGCTAGCTGAAAGTGCTTCCGCTCTTCAAAAACTCACGCTTCGTGACTGATATATGTATATGGGTATGACAAAAAAAGAAAAATTGAAACTAACAAATCATACATAAAGGACATATATACATACACATAAGGGATATTCAAACCATTTAGGAAAATGCTTCCATATTATTATTATTATTAATTTTATATTATTTTTTTGTTCGCTTTGAAGAAAAACTAAAGTTTTTCAAAAGAAAAACTAGTCTCGGAAGATGCAACATACAAAAGCATAATGATCATCATCATCACCATAAACACATTGAATTTTATGGAGTTTTTAGGGTGTTTCTCAAGCTGTTGGGGTTTTTTTCTACAGTTGTGGCTATTGCCCTGTTTTGTTGTATCTCTATTGTCGTTATTTTTTGGATAGATTTTCTTAACGTGTCTTCGTTTTAAAATATTTTGTCTTCATATTGAATGTGCGATTTTTCTTATTCATCTAATATTTACAGTACTTGAAAAGTAGTATTAAAAATAGTTCTAGATATTTAGTAAAAGAAAACTACTTATATATATATATATATATCTTTTTAAATAAATTTTTTTCCTATATATATAATGAAGAATGAAAATTTTGCTTATAGTATCTAAAGAAAGGATTCTAAATGACTTTATTTGAAATTTCTTATCAGTTATCTAAGGATGTCATATGCATAGTAGAATATTTTCTATACTTTTCATGTTATCCATTTGAATATAAGATAACTAGTATAATATAGAGTTCATAATAGATTATAAAAGATGTCAATTTTGAAAATGGGGCGGCAAAAATGACGCGATCTTAATCTAATGTTATATTTTGCGGTCTTAAATCATCAAAAACTATATATATATACGAGTAAAAAGAATACATGACCTGGATAAGTTATTTATGAGAAAGAATTTCCTTATAAAATGACGAATATTCGAACTAGAGTAACAAAACCAATGGCAATATATATATAAAAAAAAAGGATATTTTCTTTAGATATACGATAAGAAAAATATTTTCTTTTTTTCTATATAAGAACATGTATATATATATATGTAATGCAGTAAGAAAAAGGTGTAAAACAACTATTCAACATCATGTACAAATAGATTTTCCTTAAAAATCATATCTTTTCTCAAGGAAACATGATTTTCTTATACTTCTTTTTTTTTTATTATCATGAAGATATTTATTTAAGTGAATGCCTTAAGGCCGCAATCAAAATTTATGCACTTTATGCATTTGAAAGACATTTTCTCCCAAAAACATGATAACACAATTTTTTGAATATTCCAAAAGAAATAAATTTAAGTTTATATATTTTAGAAAAAATGGATTCATGATATTATATTTTGAGTATCAGACAAAATGAATCTAGTATCTTATAAGAAAAACAAGATTCTCTGAAAAGAAAACAAAAAAATAAAAGAAAACCTACGACTTCCTTTAAATGGAAATTAATCTTTAATGAAATGATGTGAAATTATTTTTAGGTGTGCCAATGAATTTGTTCCTTTACCTTCTTCGATTTAAAAGACTTTTCCATTGGAAGAGAAAAAAACATGTCCTTTACGGTCAATAAAATTTAAGTCACTATGAACGTGTAAACAACTTGCTTTCTTTTCATATTCCATCGAAAAAGTATACAGGATAGAAGTTTTGTTAGTGCGAAAAAAGGAGTTTGTTTTTTTTTTCTCTCTTATTTTGAATATGTACAGCAATGAGTTTGAGTTTTAATACTTTGGGTCCATTAAATTCCAATTTTATTGCTTCTGGTACATTTCCATTTTTGTTTTTCATTTTAGTTTTTTTTTTTATGTTTTTTGTTTTTCTTCTTCAAGACGAAAAGGTAAAAAGAGCTTATTCAAGTATTTATTTATACAAGAAAATTAGGGAACACTTCAAAAGGAATATGGAATATATATACATCGTTTTTCTGTCCTTTCGAAAAACAAATTGATTTTGATCATACAGTAAAAAGAAATGTTTAATTAATTTATTTATTAAAATAAATTGAAATATGTATTCAAAATGAAAATATATTGCATCAAAAATACAAATACATTTAAAGTTTCAAACTAATTTATATAATTATTTTCAAAAGATATATATTTGAATAAATCTTAATTCAATAATAATTAAATCAAGAATATTTATATGAAATTGTATATTTCTTTTTTTAAAAGTTTAATTCAAGATTAATTACCGGTTAAAATTTACTTATATATATATAAACATATTATAAGATATAAGCAATTAGGTTTACGCTAATGGTATTCTCATAAGTTCTATAACCTTCTAAATATATAAAAAATTTTCTTTTCGTCACCCTCCCTTTCATACATTTTGTTATATATTTACACTATTTTATCTCAAGTTTTGATGTTTATCCAACACAAAAACAAGACTAAAAGTTTTAATTACCCTCATCTAAGATGAACTTTCTTATATATTTATTCATATATAGTAAAATATCTAATATACGAAAAGGTATGAAATGAAGGTTTTTGTGCCTTGCAATTAATTCTTCCTTGAGAACACGTTCAACAAGAGTTAAATTAAAAACGGAGAAAACTATTTGTATATATAGTTTTACCTCATTACGTTTGATATTTGTGATTATAATGTTTATATTTTCATTTATATTATTGTTTTGTGTTTTGAATGAATTTATATCTCTTTATAATTTAAGAAAATCCATTAAAACATTTCGTTTTTTTTTTTTTGGGTCCCAATTTTATTGTTTTATGATTGTTTCTTAAAGGTATTGGGTGAAAATTTAAATCATGATTTTTCCTATATAAAGAGTTTCATTTCTTTGAATAATCCACCTACTTTCTTATCCTCTTTGAATAAACCAGGATATATTTTTATGGGATAAATAAATTTTCTAGTAATCTCGAACTTTTGCCAAATTTTAAAATAAACTGCTATCAAAATTACAATTTAAATGTTTTCTAAAAAAAAAGAAAAAAATTACAAAGTTTAACTGCAAGAATTTGCAACGATAAGCTTTTACTTATATTCTAGACGCAAATGTTTCGTTAAATTTTAAATGATTGGTTGTTGCATGTACTAAAGAAAATACAATTTTTTTTCAAGTAAACATCATTTAATTTCGAATATAATTCATAAAAAGCTTAATTCAAAAGCTCGATTATTAGTACTTCTTCTTGGCCCGAAAACTTACAGGATTATTGTGAAATTTTACTATTCCTTACAATCAACCAAGAACAAAAAAAAGAAATCATAAAAAACGAATCCAATTTATTTGTAGCATAATTTTTTGGATTGTAGATAGAAAAATATATTTGGATTCAATATACTAAAAGAAAAACAGAATAAAATAGACCTTCAAGCGATTTATTTAAATGAGAAAAAAGGGACGAATAATATTTATTATATTTGGACAGAAAAATATTGTTTGAAGGAATTTTTCGTATATATTGTCTTCGATTTTAAAGATTAAAATTCGTGACGAAAGAAATATAATATGCATAAGGCCCAAGAAAGGTGTGTGTACCAAAAAGAAACAATCAATAAACCCAATAAATATCAATTATATCACAGAAATTATAGACGACCTTATATACAGGGTGTTAACAGAGTAGCTGTTGTGTTTTAGATGGAATCTTATTTTAAAGTGAATCCTAGTAATTTAAATAAAACCAAAATGAAGATAATGTATAGAAATGAATAGAAGTTATTTACTTCTAACTTAATCACCACTAGAGATAGACCAAGGGTGTCCAACTTTTTGTTTCCCTGGGCCACATTTAAAGAAGACATGGTGTTTTGGGCCACAAGTATATTACTACAGCTGACGAGCGAAAAAAAGTGAAATATACAGTTTTCATGTTTAAGTAATTTAAAATTTATTAGTTTATGAATTTTTTCATTATAAGAACAGAACATGAAATTCATTTAATATCACTTAAGCCGCCAGGTGACAAAGAACAGAACAGTGTAGCTAAGCGAGCAACATAAACAGAAAGACAATTTACCACGGACCGAAAGAGCTTCCTGTTCTGTTCCTGTTTCTGTTGTTTGTCACTTGGCAGCTTTAGCACAAGAGCGCACACAACACACAAATCATTCCTCAGTAAAATGGATATGCTTCAATCATTTTAAATATTTTCGGGCCGAATTGATACTAGGGTTTCTGGACTCGATTCGACTCGACTCGGACTCGTCGAGTATTTGGGTAGTTACTCGGATTCGGGACTCGAGTCTAATACTCGACGAGTCCGATTCTGAGATTTATAGCAAATTTAAACAAGAGTTTTTGTTTTTAGACATATTGGAAAACGAATAAATAATATTGATTACCTGTACAATGTACTTTCCTCCATAAAACCAATTTCAACTTCTAATGAAAGAACATTTTCGATAAGTGGCGGTTTCTGTAATCATAAAATAAAATTGATTGACTTGCCATCCTTAGAAAAGCGTTGTCAGGTGGCTGATATTGTTTTTGTCCATCAAATTTTCAATGACACTATTGATGCTCCTTTGCTGTTAGAAAAGTTGCCGCTAAATATAAATATGAGTTCCTTGATGTCAGTGGACTTATTTAAAATTTTGTACCACAGAACGTATTACGAGAAAAATGAACCAGTTTCTTGAATGCTACTTGCAGTTAATACAAATGCTCGTAGTTTCGATTTCTGTCTTAGCAAAATCAATTTAAAGAAGCTCTTATATAATTCCAACAACGCTTTAATTAAGGAATCTAAAAAAAAAAACGAGACTTGCTGACAAATCTCTTAATTCGTTAGTATTTCTAAAATATTTCTACTTTAACACAAAAAAAGGCAATTAAATTGGATCAAATTAATGTTCAAATAGTTATATCTAACATAGTTTCAAAGTTTAGTTTTTGAAAATAAATAAATAAATTAATAAATAAATTTAATTTCCTGGCGCGACCACAAATTTCAGTTGAACATCTTGTAATAATTTTAATTTTAGCAAATTTTAGGAATTTTTTTGTATTACAAAAACTTCAGCTATGAGAATCGTTATTGAACTCACAAATATTAAACGTTTTCGCTTATTGATTTGAGTTTTAATTTAGATCCGGACTCGACTCGGACTCGACGAGTTTTCAAAATTTTGGACTCGTACTCGTCCTAAAAATCCGAGTTTTCAGAAACCCTAATTGATACTTGCCTTGGGCTGCATGCCTTGCATCTTTGAGATAGACCGATGTACTCTATTGCTTTTGAAGACATTTACTGATCATTTCATAACATCCTATCAGACAAAATTTTTCGGAAAAACTTTGAAGAGTTGAAAAAAAATATGAATTAAAAAAATGTATTAGAAATTTAATTGAAAATTTAATTTGAAAGCAAAGAATTCATTGAAAATTTTCTGTATTTATATTTGTTAAATAGACTTTTAATAAAAATAAAATTCTTGGCTATTCAAAATCTTAGAGGCTATTAAACAAATTTTCCGTTTTGTTTAAATGGAAAATTATCAATTCAAAAATGGTGTGAAATTTTCTTAGGGAAAATAAAATTTTACAATATTTTAATAAAAGTTTTTATATTATTGCTAAAATTAATTTGTTTAAGTTTTCCAGAAATTATTCTTAACAAAATTCTATGCAAGACAAAGTTAATTAAAATTTTTTCTTTAATAAATAAACCATCTTTTCTATGAGAACAAATTGCTCCTTTGGCGGTGTTACACATAACACAGATTTAATTACAGAACAAAAAAGTTTTTCTAACGAAGTTCTTTCCTTTGAAGAATGAATAAATATTTTAAATATAAGACTTTAAAATACTGGCAGTATTCTTCTTCCGGAATGTTTTTGAAGCTTTTTAAAATTTCCTTAAAGATTTTCATCGATTTTTGAGTACATAGCACTACTTCCGGTTATCATTTTCTATTTTTAAATTCGGTTCTTTATGTACTTAAGTATTTCAAATTCGAAGTCAAAATATTTTTGCAAAGAATTTCTATCATGGAAATTCCTATTTCGAGGAAATTGTGCAGATATGAAAAATCAAACATACTTTAACAAAGTATTTACTTCTTTTATTAAAATTGTTTTGAAAATACAATTTAAAAACCTTTATAAAAAATCCACTTTTAAAGATTTATACCCGATAAGCGTTTGAAAAATATATGATTTAATTCCCGTAAATTGAAATATTCCTATTTCTCGGGTATTCCAGGTCCTGCAAATTGGATCCATATCTCATTAGACGGCGAATTTAATTATGAATAAAATACAAGAAACGTACAATTTGAATTTTGCGGGATTTTCTTTTGATTGACAGTAGTCTCTGCAAACAGAGACAATTCTAAGTACTAAGGTTTTTAGAACCTCGGCAATTTTTGAACCGGGACCTGGTTTTATATGTTAGTAATTTTAATTTTTTAAATTAATTAAAGCTGAATATTTTCGAATTAAATCCAGACCCTATAACGATATTTCCGTCTAACAAAAATATATGGTGATTCACGGTGAGATTCTGGAAAATGTTTTGAAATAAAGCACATAAAACTGGTGAAAACTTTATTAAGAACCGAAAGAACATCGATACTGTTTATTTTTTGAAAATTATGTCATTCAAATGTTGGCCTCAGCTACGCTTTAGGAGATCCATTCTATAGGTCCAATTTTGAACCAATTCTCCGAGCATTATGACAGGAGTAATGTTTGTTTCCAAGCTATCAACTGTAACGGGCTTATTCGCGTAAACTTTAGAGTTCACGAAACCCCGAAAAAGTACATATAGTAACTGAAAATTGGCCTATAGCCGATTTTTTGATGCCCTATTGTAGAAAGGGGACAGAAAAACCGTCAAAACTATCAATATTTTAATGTTTTTTCTTCCTAACTTTGTTTAGTCTTTTCAAAATTTCTTGTTATTTGAAGGTAGCCTAGATCCTGATAGCATAAGACTAATCTGCAAATTTTATTCAAATCGGTGTACTAGTTTTTAAAGTACATCAAAAAACTAAATATATATATAACTATTTTGTCTTAGCATTATTTCTTTCTCCACTATCCTTAGACCGATTTGAGTGAAATTTAACATGGCATCGTCCATTTATGTAATTAACCTATATAATTAATTAAAACAAAATTCGTTCACAAATTTTCCAATTAACTCCTAAAAACCATAAACAAAAAAACGACGAAACTTTCTGGTCACTCTGGTTTTTCCTCAATAACTTTACTACCCCTGAATTAATTTTGCTGAAATGCAATAGCAAACCAAGTTAAGGAATAAGCAACTCACATTGTGAATTAAATCAAAATCGGTTAACGCATTTTTGAGTTATCTCGTATACGGACCAACGGACGGACATGCACAAATCGATATAACTTTCGATTCCCGATACAACCATATTATTGACATGTCGATTTAGCCAGAAATCAGCCTCATCGTTAAACAAAATTCTGCGATGAAACAACGAATTATCATTAAGCTGTTCAAGAACTCATTTGGAGATGCTGTTCCAGTTTAAGTCTTTCCTTAATGAAATGGTATTCATTACAGAGTCAAACTGCAATGACAGCTTCACACTGTTTACGCGAGTAGGTATCCCGGCTCTTGGCCAGGTTACGTGTATTTCGGCGCTTGGCCAGGTGGGCGTGGCCAGCCAATGGGAGCGAAGCATTTGTCTCTGGCAGGGGGTGAATTGGGGTGGGGGGGAGAGAGAGGCGGTCTCTCTAAGCGATGGCGGCGGTGGTGGGGAAAAATGGCCACACCCCTAAAATGGGCTGTTGGGGTTTTTAAACATGGCTGTCGACCAATTGTTTTAAACATGTATGGGGTGCGTTCTTGGGGTAAATTGTCGTGGGTTTGAGGGGCGTGGCGGACCAATGGGAAGGGAGTGGGAGATGGAAAGGTGTAGTGGGACACGGAGAGGGGCGTGGAGAATGAAGAGAGGGAGATGGAAAGGCGTGGTGGGGCACGTTGTAGAGGAGCGTGGTAAAATTTTTTCCAGATTACAAAATTGAATACATATGGTTACAATTTCGGGTTAATTTATTGGAAAAAAACATTTGGATCATCCGATCCGAAAACGTCGCGTGGGGGAGGGAAGATGTTTATGATCGACAGGACGTATTTTGTACAGGGCATTTTTTCAAGCTGTATTAGAAAATGAACTTCCCATACAATTAATTTTTCGTGGTAAATGCATGTAAGAAATAAAACGCAGGTGTGTGGATAAGAAATTTTGGTATAAAAGGGCCGGATTATCTGAAGATCAGTGATTTATTAAAATAAATTTCAATAGTACGGACGAAAGTAAAATGTTTAAAATAATTAGTGAACGGGAAGTTTTTGTGCGGCGGTTTAATTTGACCGGGTATAAAATTAATTTCCAAATTAGTTCGATACCCGAGAATGAAGACCCGACTCGTTGGATTAAATCAGCTATAGAAGGTGTTGTTGTTAAAGCCACAGAAGGTTTGGAACCAAGTGATTTTATTGGATTCACATTCTGTGGGAAGAGTTTTAATGAAAGAGGGCCGGGATGGGTGACTTTTAAACCTGTTCGTGAAGTCAAATTTGAGGATATCTGGGAAATGATTTCCAAAATTTTTCAGAGTAATTCTGAAGGAATGAGTACCGATAGATTTTGCTTAACTGCAACTTCGGTAAAAATGCCTGTGGGAAGAGGCCGGGAACGGCGATATAATAGTTTCGACGAGGAAAGTGTGAGGCGGAGAGGTATAGTACGGATTAAAAATAAAGACAACTTGTGTTTACCGCGTGCAATAGTTGTTGCAGTAGCAAATGTGAACAAAAGTGTTGAGTATAAAAAAATTAGAGATAATGTAAGAGAGCAAACACAGGCTGTAGAGAAATTACTGGCGGAAAGTCAAATTGAAATACCTACAGAAGGTGCTGGAATACCTGAGTTAACCAAATTTCAGCACCATTTAAAAGACTTTAAAATAACAGTCTATCAGCATATCATCAACAAAAGTGGTACAGATGTAGTGTTTGAAGGCAGTAATGATGGTAAACGAATAAACTTATTGTACCACGACGGACATTTTAATGTGATTACCTCTCTAACTGCAGCCTTTTGTTGCAGCTATTATTGTGAAATGTGTCATGTGAGGTACGACCATAAAAAAAATGAGCATCGATGTGTTGGAACCTGCCCATGTTGTCAACAGACACCGGCCTGTGAAAAAGGTGTTGTAAATAAATATTGTGCAGCATGCAATCGGTATTTTAGAGGAACTACATGTTACGAAAATCATGTAAAAAGTGTTTGTGATAAACTAAAACGGTGTATGGAATGCCTGAAACTGTGTAAAAGAGACAGAATTCACGTGTGCGGGGAAATATTTTGTAAAAACTGTCAAAAACATGTCGCGAGTAATCACCTGTGCTTTATAAGCCCAAATGCGAGTAAAATGGATCAAAGTGACAATTTTTACGTATTTTACGACCTAGAAACGCGCCAAGAAAAAGTTCTAGGTGACGGGGAAGCAATAAAATTGCATGAACCGAATTTGTGCATTTTTTCTAAAAGATGTAATGTATGCATTAATGTGGAAGGACAATATTGTTGTGAAAAGTGCGGATATAGAGTGGAAATTTTACAACAAAACGTTATTGGAAATTTTTTAAAATATTTATTAAATGTTCGAAAATTCCATAAACGTGTGATAGTGCTTGCACATAATGGACAGGCGTTTGATCACCAATTTATTTTGAATTATGTGCTCCAGAAAACAGATATCACACCGGAACTGATCATGCGAGGTACGAAAATTATATTGATGATTATTGGGAATATAAAGTTCATAGATTCGTTGAACTACTTCCCGATGCCACTGTCAAAAATACCACAAGCCTTTGGTCTGGCAGATAAATTCAAAAAAGGATATTTTCCCCACTTATTTAATACAGTCAGAAATGAGAACTATATCGGAAAATTGCCAGCAGTTGAATTCTACAGTCCAAATACTATGAATGTTGATGATCGGAAATGCTTTCTACAATGGTATGAGGAACACAAAAATGACGAATTCAACATGCAGCGTGATCTAATAGATTACTGTAAGAGTGATGTAGAGATTTTAGCAGAAGGCTGTCTCAAATTTCGAAGTCTGATGCTGAGAGAATGTAATGTATGCCCATTCGCGGAAGCAGTAACGATAGCGTCTGCCTGTAATCTCGTATTCAGACGTAATTTCCTCCGACCGTATACAATCGGTCTAATACCAAAAACAGGCTATCGTGAAGATAAAATTGCATCGAAGGTTGCTATACAATGGTTGCTTTGGGAGGAAAAACAACGTAATATAAAAATCCGGCACGCGTACAACCAGAAAGAAGCTGTTATGAAGGGGGTAAAAGTTGATGGCTACTGCGAGGAGACGGGGCAAATTTTTGAATTTCACGGCTGTTATTACCACGGTCATCCCGCGTGTCTCACAAAAAATAGAGATGGTTCCCTGTATGGAGGCGGAGGCGATACATTAAATTCTCGATATGATTCAACAGTATTTAAAACTGAAAGGCTTCGATCGTCGGGATATGAGATTATAGAAAAGTGGGAATGTGAATTCCGAAAAGAAATGTATGCTAACACGGAAATGAAAAGGTACGTGAGTAATCATTCTGTACTAGTTAGTGCTCCACTTAATCCTCGCGATGCATTTTTCGGTGGTCGGACAGGTAACGCCAGAACTTATTATAAATGTAAGTCAGGAGAAAAAATTAAATACATTGATGTATGTTCTCTCTACCCATGGGTATGTAAAAACGGAAAATTCCCCATTGCCCATCCGAAATTATATGTTGGTAACCTGGAGTGCTCCAAGCTAAATTTAACAGAAATTGATGGTCTGATTAAATGCAAAATTTTACCACCACAAAATCTGTATCATCCTGTCTTACCGATGAAACAAAACCAAAAGTTAATGTTCTCATTATGCTTCACATGCAGTTTGGAAAAAAGTCAAGAGGATTGTACTCATGAAGAAAATGAAAGGGCATTAACTGGAACATGGGTATTGGATGAGGTAAATAAGGCCATTGAAAAGGGTTACCAACTGCTGGAAATTTATGAAATATGGTCTTATGAGGTGCGGCAAAAAAGAGATGGACTCTTCACAGAAATGATGAACAAATTCCTAAAAATGAAACAGGAAGCTTCTGGATGGCCTAGTACATGTGTTACAGAGGAGGAAAGACATGAATATGTAAAAGAATTCTTTGAGAATGAGGACATAGTATTAGAACCGGAAAAAATAGAAAAAAACCCTGGTTTAAGATCCACTGCTAAGCTGATATTAAATTCATTTTGGGGTAAATTTGGTCAGAGGGAAAACCAATCGAAAACCTCTATAATAACACAGCCAGCTAAATTATATACACTTTTATCGGATCCATCTAAAGCAGTTAATCATATTTTACCAGTTAATGATAAAACTCTGATTGTGAACTGGGAGTACAAAGAAGAGGCTGCAGATACTCTGACTACAATCAATGTATGTATAGCAGCCTACACTACTACACAAGCACGGTTGAAACTGTATTCATATCTGGAGAAACTGGGAGAAAGAGTATTATATTACGATACCGACTCTGTTATATACATAAGCAGAGATGGTGAATATGACCCCCCTGTTGGAAATTTTGTTGGAGATATGACTGATGAATTGGACTGTTACGGCACTGGCAGTTATATTGAAGAATTTGTGAGCGGAGGGCCAAAGAACTATGCATACCAGGTATTTTCAACAAAGGACAACAGTCGAAAAATGGTTTGTAAAGTAAAAGGCATTTGTTTAAACTATGAGGCGTCGAAATTGGTAAATTTTGAAAGTATGCGTGACATAATTTTAAACAGCGATGGAGAAGCGAGGCCGATCAAGAACATTTCTTCTAGTATACGGCGCACCGAAGATCATCGAATTATAACGACACCGGTGGTAAAACAATACAACGCCAGATCAGAAAAAAGGAAATTTTTGGAAAATTTTGATTCCATCCCCTATGGGTTCAAACACACCAGGCATTATTAAATAAAAATACTATTTTTAATAAAAATATATATTTAAGTGTAAATATAATTGCAAATATATATCGAATGTAAGAAAGATTATTTTTAAGTGTAAATATAATTGTAAAATAAAATGAATATTATTTCAAATCGCGTCTATTTTATTTCTATCATTATTACATTGTATTACATACTGTTTTAGCAAATGAACATTTTGTAGGGCACAACATCCCCTATGAGCTAAACACCTCGGAGTTAGAGAATATCGCATCCTCAAAGTGTTTAAATTCGGACATCCACAGTAGTCTAAATCAAATACCGTTGCTCTATTTCCGAGAATTTCACTGAGATATTTTTTCTTCTCCGATCCTTTAACATAAATTATTTTATTTTTCAAATTCGTCTGTAAAAATTGTATCACGTGATTAATTGACGTGTATCCGCCCTCCCACGATAACCCATGATGATTTATGGAAAGCCAGGTAGCTTGAGTCTGCAGTGCTGATGGTAGTCTGTTAAATTCAAATGGCGGTTTTAGATGAAAATGACATACTTCATTCGCATTGAACAGGATCGCAATTTCCTTAGGAATGAAACTATTACTTTCTCCTTTAAAACCTTGTAAATCGACGAAAATAACCATGTTTACTGCTTCAAGTACCAGCCTCAACTGATCTTGGCAGGGTTTCAAATGGCCCCACGTGTTGTCGCATGGGATCTTGTGGCCAAAAAAAAAGAAATATTCTTGATGGAAAAAACATGTTTGATCATGTCCTGATTTAGCATGGGGTACAAGTGGCCACACGTGTTGTCCCATGGGATCTTGTGACCAAAAAAAATATTCTCGAGTAGAAAAAACATGTTTGATCATGTCCTGATTTAGCATGGGGTTCAAGTGGAAACATGTGTTGTTCCATGGAAAATAATTCAGTGCCCACAGATGTTGAAGTGAAACAAGAAAATTCATGTTCTAACGTGTCCAAGTGGCGTCTCCCCCCCAGACTATAAATAGGGACGGCATGGCTAACAGAAGTTAGTCTTAATCAGGTACTTTACGGAAGACAGTCTAACAAAAAAAAAATGTCTTATTTTTTCAACGAATTTCTGGAAGCTGATACACCAGCAGCAGCAGCAGCAGAAGGCGCAGTAGATGTTTTAAGCGAACTCAACAATAATCACGTACAATACAAGCCGACGAAGAAAATGGCGGATATGGAAATAAATACTCCATTTAAAATAAATTCGGCTCGGCGATGCATCACCAAATATGGAGAGAGATTAATTCTAGACCTTGGCGATTATCAGATGTTTCTTCCTCCTCGATATGGGAAAACAACAGATCAGACTTTAAATCAACTAAATGAGCAGCGATTTAGTATCATTAACAAGGGGGCAGTGGGAAAAAGTTTCCATCTCACTTTTGTGCAGAATTAAAGAAATAAAATAATAATATTTGAAATTTAACTTTTGTGCAAAATTAAAAGAAATAAAATAATAATAATTGAAATTTTAAAATCTTTTATTTACAATATTTCAGTACTCGCTATCCATGAATTATGACTGGTCGAAAATCCCAACCATTTTACAAATACTTTGGACCCTTTCTTCTTTAATATTTTTTCAACTAGATACAAGTCTGGGTATCTGGTTTTTGTTAACTCCTTCTCATAAAAGCAGCCTTTTATTGTCTGGCCCAAATAATCTTCAAGAATGTATGTCACGGGATTTGTATGCTGAACTGCCCGAATTTTGAAAATTTCAGTTGTCCAATTTGGTGTGTAGCCCTTCTCAAACACATGTTTATACTTGCTGATACGAACAAAATCACCAGTTTTATATTTCGCATTCTGCTTTATTTTGATGTAACTATATACAGTGGAAAGTAAATGTTTTTCATTAGTAGGATTGACATCACACGGCCGCATTCGAATTGTTCTGTGACGAGTTCTGTTGTATCGATCCGTTAACTCTTTTACAAAATTAATCCACTGATAATTTCCACGTATGCTAAATTCCTTCCACATCATCGATTTTAGAGTTCTATTAAATCTCTCTACAATCTGTGCCTTAAGAGTGGTATATGTAGAATAATGATTAATATGATACTTTAACATTAAATTTTGAAAATTTTTATTGAAGAATTCTTTTCCATCATCAGTTTGTAGGTTTTTAGGAATACGTCCCTGGTTAAATATTGTCACCATTGCTTTGGTTATTTCAAGTCCTGTTTTATTTTTTACAGGTACAGCCCACGCATATTTCGAAAAACAATCAATGACTGTAAGAAGGAAATGATAGCCATTATTTTCTGCGGCATACGGTCCCATTTCCACCAAATCTGCTTGCCACAAATCGTTAAAACCTTTTATGATAACATGTCTTCGTTTAAAATTTCTTCGAGCCGGTTTATGTAGCTCATCGACTAACTGCTTTTTACCAGACGTGACTGCTCGCTTTACCATCATAAGATAAAATGGTGCATTATGCACTTTTGTCCAAAATAAAAAGTTGGTGATCGGCGTCGTCAACTTCTGTAGCTTTATCAGCAGGTTTATATTCAGTATAAGACATATCGACACGATGTTTAAGGTCGGCGATGATTCCTTTTAAAAATTTAATTTCTCTATCGACATAGTCTTTTCTAACAGCATCACTATCACTAATAGGATAGTCCAAATTTACTATGCGCCTTGAATTTACATCATAATCTCCATCTTCAGTTAAATTAAAACCTATCCCCGGGGCTCCGCGATCACCTTGTACTCCAGGGGCCCCAGGAGGGCCTTGTGGGCCACGATGGTTAGAAGACCCAGTTTTCTGTAGGTAACGTCCGAACTTATCGACGGACATATTTAAACTATAATATTCGCTTCTCTCAGCTCCTCGATAATCGATATAATTTCATTATTGTGATTATTATGCCCAGCCTGATGTGATGCTACGAGTAAACGCAGTCTATCAACCAATTCATTCGGATCGTCCCAGTAAATATGTTCAATTTTGTTTTTAGACACTCGCATTAAACTACCACCTTTCTTGACAAGCTTACTTATAATCGCCGTGTACTTATGATTTTTACTTCCTTTTACCTGTTTATTCACATCATATTCACGCCTATGAGCATTACTCTGCAGTAGAATAGCTTTATAGTTTTCTAAATCATTTTCATTATACGTAGAAGAATCAGGGTTTTTCATGAAAAGCAATTCATATAACCCTACGGTTCCTTTGTACGGAGTATCATCAACATATATTTTATCATTTTGGATTTGAAAAACTGAATCCCCGATTTTATACTGCTGTCTATTTGGGGTCAGATAAACCCCATATACAGTATCCACCGCACTGTTCCCCGACGGTATTATTAATTTCTTCAAATAGTCGCTAGCTAGCGTATCAAACTCTTTTTCGGCTATAAGCTTATCGACAGCCTTCTGCCCGGCTGGTGTATCAAGCCATTTACCACGGTCAAATTTTTTGTAGGGTGTGGCCGGTGTGTCCCTGGACTCGACAAATGTATCTTCGTCATCATCCTCGAAATACAAAGCTTTCGCAGCTGGGTTAGGTGTTAGTAATTCAGCCTTTATTTCCTGTTTTGGTTTGATTTCGTCTTTCAACTTTGGGTGTTTGGTGAGCTCTTTAAGAGGTTCAGTGATCGACTTAAAAGTGTCTTGAAACCTGCTCTCTTTCTCTATCCGTCCTGATTTTACAGCCCGGTATTTCTTACGAATTGAATTCGTAGTTTTTATGATGGCTCTTAGTTGTTTTTCTTTCATGTTTGTGAACTGCTTTCAAATCTGCTCTGATCAGTTTATGCATCTGGTTTATACAGCTACGGTACAGGTTTCGAACGGCTTTCAACTGCTTTTTAACAGCTCGGAGTACTGTTTTCATCAGATCTGTTACCTGTTACAGCTTTCGACCCGGTCAGCACTGTTTCACAGCTGTACTGGTATTGATCTGTTTCAGTTGCCAGCAGTTACTTTTATGTAGGTATCAAAACCCTTTCGGTAGCGGCCTTCATTTAAAGGACTATCTTTATCTACTACAATGAAACCGTATTTTTCCTTCCAGCATTCTGAACACATACTTCGAAAGGTGTTGAAAGACATATCTGTATTTACATGATCATTATAAACATGTTTCAAGTTCATTTCATCCTGTTTGAATATAACCAGGAAATTCGTATTGTCTCGAATCAAATGTTTGGGTATATGCGTATACGTTTGACAGAGATAAAAACTGTCAATATCTTTATGTCGACCCATACAAAAATATGCCCGAATATTGTTCTGTTTATCACAAGCAACATCATCGAAGATAAAAATCGAATTGGGCATGGCCTCTTCAGGTGGTATAACATCGTTGTTATTTGAAAATGTGTAATAGCCCAGTTCGGATATTGGTGAAACAAGCCTCTTCAGATACTCATATTTCGGTTGCAGTAATGATTTTGAGTACACGTAAATATTTTCAAATTTTAATCCGTTCGGGTCTTCTATTAAACTGATCATAACATTGGTTTTCCCACAATTTGACGGCCCCACAATAACTCCCCTTACACTATCAGGCAGTAATAAACTGTGCTTTCTCTCTTTACGGATATCGGTTGCAATGTCAATATTTTTCACAGGAAGTGATACGTGCTGCTTGATGAAACGCATTGTAGTGAATAAAGAGTACTGTCTATAAACACCACCACTTATTCGATTACGGTATTATGAACAAGAAGGTTACGTTCAATCTTAAACCCCCAAGTTTACAATATGTATACTTGGGACTTTGCCTATCGTGCTAGTCGTAAAGGGCCGTGGCAAATGTACGCCGTCGATAGATTTCGATTCAGTCGAAGAATCCAGCAGTTGAGTGAAATTATATCGCCTATTTTATTAGAAGATCATAGGCAACGCATTTTAGTCAGTTTGATCAGTGCAGCATGATTGATCACACGCGCGACATTCGTTCTAAAACCGTTCAAGGGAGAGGTTTATTAAATTCTTTAATTAGTAATTTACCAATAGAATTACATTTGCCAGGATACCAATATTGTGGGCCTGGTACTAAACTACAAGAAAGGTTGGCCAGAGGAGATCCTGGAATTAACGAATTAGATAAAGCCTGCAAAGAGCACGATATTGCATATTCAAAATTTAAAACTTTAAACGACCGACATATTGCTGATCGCATATTAGCTGGGAAGGCGTGGCAGAGAGTAAAATCTTCTGATTCAAACTTAAGTGAACGCCTGAATGCGTGGTTAATAACAAACACTATGAAAACTAAAACTAAATTAGGGATGGGAGTGAAACGTCAGCCATCTTTTCAACAGATTATTCGAAATGCTCGAGTAGTATTGAAGGCTCGGAAACCAAAAACTACAAAGGAAGCAGTAAAACTAGCTCTCGCTGCAACAAAGAATGTGATTAATCGTAAGACAAAACGCCCCCGTGTGATTAGAGTACCAAAAGTTGGTGGTATTCTCCCTCTACTACCCATTTTTGCAGGACTATCGGCATTAGGTGCATTATCAGGTGGTGCCGCTGGTATAGCTAAAGCTGTTAACGATGCTAGTGCTGCTAAAAGAGAATTGGAGGAAAAAAGTCGTCATAATCGAAGAATGGAATCTATTGCTGTCGGCAAAGGGCTGTATTTGAAGCCATATAAAAAGGGGTTTGGTCTATATTTGAATCCAAAAAACTATTAAAAATGCTGCCCAATAAACCCTTAGATGAACTAGATTTATATAGATATGGTAAATCTTTACCCCATTTCCGAGGTGTGTTTATGCGAAATAATTTGCCGAAGACACCATGGCGAAACGAGTGTGGAATTGTGAATCTTGATTTGACAACCGGGGAAGGAACACATTGGGTAGCGTACTGCAAACGAGGCCGAAATATTGAATATTTTGATAGTTTCGGGAATCTACAACCGCCTCTTGAAATTATTCGTTATTTGGGCGATAATATCAAATATAACTACAACAGTTATCAGAACTATGACTCTGTAATTTGTGGACATTTATGTTTATATTTTCTGTACAATAAATATATTGATTTTTAATAAAATTGTTTAGTTTCATTACAACCGTCTCACCATGTCGTTGACCCTTACATTAAGTGGTAACGAGTCACAGTTATCCGCAGAGTATTTTCCTCCACTGGAATTGCCCGAGGGATGCGTATGCGGGCTCGTTGATTTTCAAACATATAATTCAATACCGAATATTGATGTGGACAATAACAAATTTCATGTAGGTAATAAAATTATAGAGATAGATGTTGGGTCGTACGAAATTGACGATATTTCGAAATATATAGAAAGGAAGCTTGAAGAAAATAAAATTGGATTTTTATTGAGAGCTAATAATAACACATTGAAGAGTGAAATAAAATCTTCTGAAAATATAGATTTCACCCACAAAGACTCGGTTGGGTCATTATTGGGTTTCAGTAAGCGTATACTCACGAAAAACATAATGCACGTTTCCGATATGCCAGTCAACATTATTAAGACGAATACTGTCCGAGTAGAATGCAACATTATTTCGGGGTCTTACATTAACAGTAAGCAGGTACATACATTGCACGAGTTTGCTCCTAAGGTAGGCCCAGGGTATAAAATTATCGAGGTGCCCACGAATGTCATCTATTTACCTTTGAACGTCAAACGATTAAGTTCTCTCACGTTGAAGCTTGTCGATCAAGATGGTAATTTAGTGAATTTTCGTGGAGAAACGATTACTATTCGACTACATTTAAAATGCTGATATACAATACCTCGCAGCGTAATAGTACTCTCATTCAGAGTATAACCTCAGAACCTACAACAACTAAGCCGCAGCTGTCGCTAATAAATAAAGCATACTTGAGATCTCTGGGGCTTACATTAAAATAATGAATGATTTATTAAAAATCTCGAGTGGTGTTAGCTATGATAACAGCATTGTGAAAAAGGAATTTCACAGCTACTCACCATTTCTAAACTCATACGGTAACAGTGATGAAATACGAATCTCAATACAACATCAGGATTTAATTCTTCTACCGTGTGAAAGTTTTATTTACATCGAGGGGGCAGTATATAAAAGTGATGATGGGACAGTCTCAGCTACAGCAAAACTAGGCAATAATGCTATGGCGTATCTGTTTGATGAAATTCGTTATGAATTAAATGGTGTAGAAATTGATCGTAATAGAAATGCAGGGTTTACTTCTACCATCAAAAATTATATTTCCCTACATGCCGACGAAAGTAAAATGCTACTCAATGCGGGTTGGTCACCATCAGCTCCAATTACATTGCAATCGGGACAATTCAATTTTTGTATTCCATTGAACATGCTCCTGGGATTCGCCGAGGATTATCAGAAAATTATACCAAATGCAAAGCATGAGCTTATTTTAGTACGGGCTAGATCTGATGATAATGCACTTATATCATCCACAGATACTGTGACGGTAAAAATTCTGAAATTAAAATGGAAGATACCGCATATAACTCTCGCGGATGAAGAAAAACTCACTTTATATAAATTAATTGAGAACAATCAGCCTATTAAAATGAGTTTTCGCAGTTGGGATATGTATGAATATCCAGTACTACCAGAAACTAGTCAACATACTTGGACAGTTAAAACTTCAAACCAGCTAGAGAAACCTCGATACGTTATATTGGCTCTACAAACCGACCGCAGAAATCAGAAAGGCAAAGATGCGAGTAATTTTGACCACTGTAAACTAACAGATATCAAAGTTCATTTAAATTCTATATCATTTCCGTATGATGACTTGGATCTTAAATTTGATCAGGATCGATTCGCTCTATTATACGATATGTATTGTAAATTTCAATCGGCATATTATACTCGTAAAGAACAACCGCTGCTTTCTCCAAATGAATTTAAAAACAATGCCCCGATCATAGTTATCGATTGTGCGCATCAGAACGAGTCAATCAAATCGGGTCCCGTAGATGTTAGATTGGAATTCAAATTGTCGGGGAATATACCGGCTAATACTTCGGCATTTTGTTTACTTCTACACGATCAGATTGTTGAACACAGACCACTAACTAATGAAGTGCGAAAGGTACCTCAGTAGCCCGGCGAGAGTCAACATGGATGTACAGAAAACTTTGAACGATATTGAATGGTTTTTACAAGATTACGGCGACTTTATACTTGAAGAACATAGAGAGAAACTTAACGCACACTATGCCTTCTTGAAACCGTACCTCAAAGTTCAAAAGAAAATTGGAAAGCATGGCGAGCACTATGAGAGCTGTTCATGGGCAAATGATAATACATCTTGTGGACCGGATACCTGTGGATGCGGTTATGTCTGTATGAACATCGCAGCTGTTAAAAAACTTATATTATTCTATTTAAAATTAAAAAAGAAACCATGTATATTATTTTAATAAAGTATTGTTTGAATAAATTATTTTGTTTTTCGGCTTTAATGTCACAACAGATCCAAATGTTTTTTCCGAAAAATTAATCGAAACCAATTTTGTATTCTACTAAAAAAAATCCTGTCGAAAAATATCACACGTCCTGTCGATCATAAACATCTTCCCACCCCCGGATCGTTTTTCAAAGGATGATCCAAATGTTATAAATTAACCCCGAAATTGTAACCATATGTATTTTGTAATCTGTAGGAAATTCATTTTGCTTGAAAAAATGCCCTGTAAAAAAAATACGTCCTGTCGATCATAAACATCTTCCCTCCCCCACGCGACGTTTTCGGATCGGATGATCCAAATGTTTTTTTCCAATAAATTAACCCGAAATTGTAACCATATGTATTCAATTTTGTAATCTGTTCCCACGTTTTTCTGATCGCAGTTGATCGAAATGTGTTTTCCATAAATTTAGATGTACTTATCCTTGCAACCAGACGTTAAATTTTGTAATCTAATACAGCTATAATCGTGTCAAATAAATACTTGATCCAAATGTGTTTTCCATAAATTTACATGAATTCTGGTTAAATTTTGTAATCTAATACAGCTATAACCGTGACAAAGAAATACGCCCTAAATACCACGCCCTGACATGTGTCGACAGCCATTTCTAAAAATAATTGGTCGACAGCCATGTTTAAAAATAATTGGTCGACAGCCATGTTTAAAAACTCGACAGCCCAGGGGTGTGGCCTTTTTTTCCCCCACCGCTATAATAAATCACGGTGCCAGAAAGAGACAAATGCCGCATTTACCACGCTCCTCTACAACGTGCCCCACCACGCCTTTCCATCTCCCTCTCTTCATTCTCCACGCCCCTCTCCGTGTCCCACTACACCTTTCCATCTCCCACTCCCTTCCCATTGGTCCGCCACGCCCCTCAAACCCACGACAATTTACCCCAAGAACGCACCCCATACATGTTTAAAACAATTGTTCGACAGCCATGTTTAAAAACCCCAACAGCCCATTTTAGGGGTATGGCCATTTTCCCCCACCACCGCCGCCATCGCTTAGAGAGACCGCCTCTCTCTCCCCCCACCCCTGCCAGAGACAAATGCTTCGCTCCCATTGGCTGGCCACGCCCACCTGGCCAAGCGCCGAAATACACGTAACCTGGCCAAGAGCCGGGATACCTACTTACGCGTGATATGTAATGCTGGAAACACATGTGCAGAATTTTTCCTGCAGCGAATTTATAATACACAGGTTTATATGAGGCCGAACACATGTAAATTCTGCATGCAGCACGGCGCTCCAAGAAGGTGTCTCGATTTTAACTTTTTCTGTGCAGAAAAAGTGCTCCCAACTTACGAAAACACAAGTTCGTTCTAGAAAAAAATGTTTGACATTTGACAACAACTTTATGGAAGAACATTTAATAGAGTTTGTGAAAAATAATGATTTTTTATACAACAAAATAAGCCGATACGTGCAGATATTAGTGCAGCGCTGCATACAGAATATCTGCACATGTGTTTCTAGCATAAAAAGGCCCGTTTGAAAAAAGTATCTCACGATGAACCACCTGTTATTTAGTACGGTATAGAAAACTTTCATTTTATACTGAAATTTTAGTATGTCTTCGAAAAGTTTAATTTCAATCAAAAGCAGCTTAATTAGATATTTTCGTGGCGGTTACTTGATTGTTTGTTTAACTTCTATGTAAATACTTTCTTAAATATCAAATTAAAATTGTTTCATTAATTTTTATTTCAATCAACGAAAAACTTTTCTATTAAATAAATAGAAATAGTAGAAAAATTTCTTAGTGCTTTTGGTAAAAACCAATTTAATCACAGTAAAATTCAAAGTTTTATTTTACAGTGAATATCTTAAAAACAATTCAACTTCATATTAATTTTTAATATAGTATGGGAATGAAGTCAATTTTAGGTTTTTCCTTAAATTTAATATCATTTTGGTAAGTTCTCATATAAAACAGAAAAGTATCTTTCTTTTCGAATTTTGATACTTGCCTTTAAAATTAGTAAATTATAGATTTTGTGTCCTTGTTCAAAATGTCAATTGTTTCAGTTCTATTTTTGATATTTGTTAATAAAAAAACGAATCTTATTGACAGACATAAATATGACATAAAATATATTATATATTATTCAATAAGTTTTATTCAATCATGTAACAAAAAATCAAATCAAAAAATTCAAAGAAACAGTTCTTAAAGAATTTATTGAAGATTATTTAAATATTGAATAAATTTTGAAAATAAGGACTTTCTCAGTAAAAAGAGAAAGTTTAGGACATTTTAAAAAGTAAGAAAATACTCGTAAAATTCGCCTTTTTTTGTTTTTATTTTGATTGAAAACTTTCGAAAAAGTTCTATAAATTATTTCTAAAGTTTTGCACTTTTCATTTCTTTGAACTTTTCTTTTAATAAAATCAAATATTTTATACTTTTCTTTTTTTTATTTTGGTTGTAAATCAAATTACCGAAACTAACAAATACGGAAAAAAGCACATCCTGGAATGAAATGTTTTTCTTTTTTCCTCTGGCGTTCCCAAATATAAGGTTGTGTTAAAAAGGACTAATTTTATGCCATCAATCAACATTTTTACATATTCTTTCAACTAATTTTCCTTTCCTTTTTAGAATATTTTAGTATATTTTTGATAAATTTACACAAAAAAAAACGGAGATCGTAGTACAACTATTAATAATCATTTCTTTAAAAAAAATTGTATAAAAGGATTTTTGTAAAAAAAAAGGAATTGTATTTCAATTTTATTAGAAAAAAAAATTTAATGAGGTTTTTAATTGAAAACTGTACGTCATTATACCAGGTTTTTCAGTATGTGTCGTTTAAAACAGGAGTCGATAACTCTTTTTACTAGAAGAGCATATTTTAGAAATACAGGAACTCGGCAAACATCGTGGAATTATAAGATTATATTTATATTCTTGTTGGGAAACTTTTACTGAATGATAACACTTTTTATTTATGTGGATTTAGTGTATAAGCTTTATTTACAATTATAAGTATTTTTTATTATAAGTATAAAAAATATTTGTCTTTCTATTATTATTTCATACAAAATGAATTTATCCACAATTTATTTACAATCGAAAAACAGTATTAATTACTCATTACTTTACTAATTTATCAAATCATTTAATATTTCACTGTTGCAATCGCTTTCTGAAATCTCTCTGATCATCACCTGGTCAAGTTCTGATTTGAACTGTGTTTGTTCTATCGGTGTTTCCTCCTTATATACTTCTGGAGTTCAACTTCTAGAATATTCATGTAAACGTGTTTTCTACTAATTTCTAGAATGTCAAAACGATATATAATTTTGTATTCGAGAATGTTTTCGTGATTTTCTAGAATATTTGATGGTTTCGAGAACCATCAAATATTCTTAAGTATAAGTAAAAGTTTTTAATATATGTGCTAAGGATTTCTGTCTAGCGAAACCAGTGCACAATAGACCCAATTCACAGTTTAAGTACCTGAAGTAGGCCCGAATTTATGGACAGGATATGAGCCTACACCACAAAGGGGGCCAAACAACATAAAATACCTGTTAAGAATTTTAATTTTGAATAGTTTAAAATAACATTCACCATGAAAGGACCGTAAGCATCAAATTTCTGAATTGTCAATTAATTATAACCATTAGCATATTAGTTTATAAAATAATATGACAAAACAAAAATTTCATTTAAGGAATTATGGAAAGGACATATTCAAGTAAACTGTGTCCCAAAATTCACGCAAGAAGTAATTTTAATAGAAAACACAGGTTTATAATTAAAAAATTTAAATATTTTATTGATTCATAAATTATACAGTATAGGGTTATGTATGGAATAGCATACCGCGTAAATGGCCTCCACGGCTTTGCTGGCTCATGCGTAATCTTTTGTGAACATTTTCAATGACCGTTTTGCAGAAATGTTGCTGAATTTCGTTAATACAGCTCTCAATTTCCTCAATTTCCTGCTTCTAGGCGTGGGTAGTCGTTGGCTTGTTGGTATAAACTTCAAGAAACCCCAAAGAAAATAGTCCAACGGCGTTAAATCGTATAATCTGGGCAGCCAATTCTGAACACCCAAACAGATAATCACGCGACCAGGGAATTACTTATTATTTTTATATATAATATTCCCATAGAGTTATATTAACTAGAGATATTAATTTTCTGTCTCACGTGGGCCGACGGAGAAGAATATGAAACTTGGGTTTATTTGTATGGAAAATAAAAGCAACGCGAATTTTATATGCTAATTGAGGGGAAACCAAGTTAAAATATTATATCGTTAATATATCGTTAATATATTATATCGAGTCGTTATCTCCGAAACTTGGAAAACTTGGGCTTCTATCGTTTGGAGTAAGCGAGCGAGAAGATAAAATAGTGACCATTTCTCCTCCATAATTTTGTATGAAAACGAGAGAAATGAAATCTCCAGTTAATGTAACTCTATGAATATTACTCAACAATGAAAACCCGTTGTTATTTTGCGTATAGCGCTCCAGTTTTAATAATCCTGAATTATCGGCTGTCACGCTGTCTTTGTTTTCGCTGGAAACACTTTACCGCACAAATGACGCAAAACTCAAATCTTGTGTGAGATTTAGGGCACCCTTTATTTATCGACATTTTTCATGTCAAACATATTCTATTATAATTTTTGACAAATAACCCCACGATTCTACATAACAGAAAATTAAGAGATCTCTTAACCTTTTAATTTTTAAAATAAGAGGCCATAGCAGAAATTGCTATTCTGGTTTAGAGATTTGTGTAGACATTTTAATATTAAGAGGATAAGAGGGTTTGGAGACTTCGTTGCCTTGGTTACAATAAAAATAATATTGAAACGTCAAAGCTGTAAAAGTTAAATCCTTGAAAATGAATAGTTCCGTAAAAACAGAATTTATTAGTCCATCCAACGACTTATAAAAATAACAAAGATATATTAAAGAAACGATTTCTGTATTTATTTATAATTTAAAAAAATATGACAAAATGGACGAGTTAAAAAATTTAAAAAGATTCGTGTGCTTCCCTTATGGCTGATTGATTCAGCTGACGAATAAACTTGAATTACCTATTTAAAAAATGCAAACAATTAAATTAAAACAAATGTTTAAATTATAAATTATTCACTTGCCTTGGGCTGGTACATTATTCTCATCATGTTCACTATCACTGTCTTCATCAGCATACAATTCAGTTTCAATGTTTAAATATTTTTTAATTATAAAGTATAAAACACGAATTTATAATTTTAGCTTCTTTTACAGGATAATAGTGAAAGGTTTTGTGTTTCAACAAGCAACGGAAAATTGACTTGAGAACTCCAAAGGATCTCTAAATGCAGTTACGAGAAGCAATATAATAATATAATCTAACGTCAGTTCAGTTAAGAGATTAAGAGGAAGTCGACGATGTCCTCTAAAGTTAAGAGGTTTTTCGATTAAAAACTTCTCTTAACCTGTTATGTAGAATAGAAAAATCTATTAAATGAACTCTCCAAAAAAATTAAGAGATCAGCGGATTTTTCAAGTCTCTTAACTGATTAAGCGGAATAGCAAAATCTATTCATTTTCAGTTAACAGGTTAAGAGCTCTTAACCTCTTATGTAGAATCGGGGGGTTAGTCCATATATGACTGGAATATTTACCAGATAAGCCAAGCATTTGTTTCCTTGCAATAGAGCCCGCACCTAAGGTTCAGCCTAGAGGTCTACAGATCCTAAATATGGCCCTGACTTGGAGTGCATATAGGAACTAGTTCACTCATAAGCTTATTTATAGTACGACCAAGTTTCAGAATATATAGTAATGAAAAAAGGAAAACGGACGATATAATATCTGACATTTCTTGGAAATGATGAAAAGAAAAACTTATATGTAGAATATTTAGAAAATTCTAAAATAAAGTTTTCGATCCTTTTTTAAAGGTTGAACAAATCATTTATAAAATTTTTCTAACGTCAAACATTTCAAATTTTAGTTTAATTGGAATTATTGGTCTAGAAATTTAATTTTGTTAAATCAAGATAACAAAAATCTTGGCTGGTATACTCCATGGAAAATTTTAATGAGAAATATTTTAAAATGTACTAATTAGTAATTGATTTAATTGTTAGACTGAAAGTTTTATATTTACAAAGAAATCAAAATATATCTGAAAATAACGATAAAGTTGTTTTGATAAGAATGAAAACATTTTAGAAGCATTTAAACGTAAACATATTTTCTATCATATTTATTATTTATTTATATTACTTATTTTGTTTTTTTGAAGCATCTTAAAGATATGTACATTTAACTGACCCGATCATATCCATAACAACAACAATATTAACAATGAAAAAAGTCAAATCTAGAACATAATATCCCACTCATTATTTTTTTGTCTGACAGGCTCAAATTTTTATCATTCTAATTTAATACAATATTCTTATTGACATGTCTTTCAATTTTGTATCCCTCTGCTGGAAAGATTCTCTGAAAACACTAATTTGGCCATTCAATGTTCTTTTTTTTTTTCTTTTTTGGTAATTTGATGTCAGCAACATTTTGTTTGTTTTTGACCATTTATTCATACTTCAACAAAAATGAAAGCTGAAAAAGGACCATATAATATCATATAGTACATAGATTGGAACAAAAAAAAAATTTATAAAATGTATATACACAAACATAAACTTGAATAATATATCCTTGATGGAAATTGATTATGTCGCATCAAGAAACGTAAATTCATATCTTTTTCGTTATTATTAAAAATAATAAGTTATCATATTCTGTTTATGCCCTATGGTAGGTACTGCCAGAGGGTATATTAATTTTGTCACTACATTTGTATCACAACGAAATAATCATCGTAAGAAAGGTTTCAAGGGTGTGGGTACTATTTCTACGTTTTTTTCATCGGAGTCAGGGTCTATTTTGAAAAAACGATCTACGTCTCGAGAAGAACAGAAAAATTTTTCTTTGAAAAAAATTTAAATTTAAATTTATTCTCAAATATCTTTATTGAATGATATTAAAAAGTCATTTTTTTCACGAATTTATGCAATTGATTATGTCGCCATATCCACATTTATATGGAAAACGATGGCTGCGCCATCTTTTGCAATTTTACGTAACTAAAATTTATCGGGGTCTAAGTCCTGACACTGATAAATATTTGCGTTATATTGTTGTTGCTTTTGCATGTTATGAAGCAGACCCTGACCTAGACCCCAATGAAAAAAACGCAAATTATATGTAGAGAATCAAAGTTATGTCGATTTCTACATGTAGGTCCGTCCGTCCGTATACAAAATAATTTAAAAACTCATTATCCGATTTTTATGAAAATTACAATATGAGTTGCTTCTTCCTTAACTTGGTCTGGTATTGTATTTCAGTGAAAGAAAAGAAAAGAAATAGTCGTAGAGGAAAGTAAGCCTGTTCATAAAATGTTTCCGATGTATTCTAAAAACTGATATACTAATTTGAATAAAATTTCAAAAACATATTTATGCTATGAAGCCTCAGCGCATACAATCATTTCAATATAAAGTGATAAAACGTTTGCAGCGCTAATAGTATTTATAAAAAAGACTGTAAATACATAAAATTTTATATCACACAGAGTCATTTTAACAAATACTATTAATAACGTGACGGTTGCAGCCATGCCCAATTTGGAAACTCTCCCTGTGAATTAGGGTGAATTTGAAAAAAAAAACGAAACAAAGTTATGAAGAATGAACTTTGAAGTATTATGACTTTTTGTGTCTCTTTCTCAGACTTAATGCATTAAACTATAGATTTGATAAGTACTAGTCCCATTTCTACCATAGAGCATCAAAATATCAGCTTTAGGCCGATTTTACGTTACTATATTTTTTTTTTTTATTATATAAAATGTTGAATTTTCGACTTCTTTAAATGTTAAAAGTATCTAAAATCAGAAGAGAAAATAATATTATAATTAACTTATCACTATTGAAAATTTGATTATAATAAACAAGGCTGTTTCAATTGTTGTTTGCCCGGATTTGATAATGAATTCTTGGAAAGTTTCAGGTGATATCTTATATTAAAAGCTTTTTTGTAAATAATCTTTTTCATTATTAAAATACTGAAGAATGTATATTAATTAATTTTAATAATACAAGAAAAAACAGTGGGAAAAGATTGTATATCCTTAAACAAAATCTTAATTAATTTTTTTTTTTTTGTATTATTTCCGGTAAGAACTAATTAAACCAATTTCATAAAATTATTATGTTACAAATTATCTTTGTATAAGAAATCAAAAAGGTCAACTACAAGAATATGTAGAAAATACCTTGTAAGAGGATAAAACATCTTCAAAATAAATACATATTACATTTTTATTCATTAAATCATAATTATATTAGAATTCGTCTAACTTCTTTGATAGTATAAATCCTAAACATCGTAAATCCAACATAATTGTTCGCTATAGTTTCCGGCTCTTTCTAATCAAAATATTGCAAGGACATTCTGGATTTTTTTCTTCTTAAGAATTCCATTCAAATGCTTCAAAGCTTTAGAATGTGAAGCATCTAATTCCATGTTTCTGTATATGAAAGAGCCTTTTATGATATATTAGCGAAAATATGTTTATAGGCAATTCTCGACAAAATCTTTTTTGTCAATTGATCGCTTTGCTTTAGTTAATCTGCTTGATTTATCCTTATAAGTGAATTAATTAAATGAAGCTGGAAACTTCTTGAAATTCTTTTTGTCAAAATACTTGTTGATTATTAAGAACGACAGTTTTTCTGAATATTATTTTCTAATAGAGTAAAATTAGATTAAAGAATCTTAAATTGATTTTTCAAAAAACCAATATATTGATGGAATTTTTCATCATATAACTCATATAAAATCATATATTCTCAAAAGACTAGAACATAAACATAAAACTCTTAACATAAAAAAGGATAATCCGTACATTACATCAGGTGTTGACAATAAACATTCGCATGTTAAAGAAAATAAATGAAATAAAACAAAAAGTTTATGTTCGAATATAACAGAATACATTTTTAGTAATCAGGATACTAAAAGCATCCCAAAAGTTTTCCGGCTTAATAAATGACTATACCCATAACATTTTGAAAACGACTAATTCTATACGAATTCAAAAAAAAAAATAAAGAAAACTTTTGTAACCTTTTTCCATGAATTTATGCACATATTTAGACCAACATTAAAAACAAACATAAAATTTTCTTTAATTTAAAGCTATTTTTTATTTATTTCAAACAAAGTTTAAAGATATATTTAAAAAATTGCAATTTTAAAGCTTCGTATGCCACTCACTTCCATTTCATAATTTTATTGCAAAAAAGGAAGCATTCTTAAGAATTGAATCTAATATTAAATAAAAATACTAGTCTTTAATTTGTTGTACTTATGTTCATCTTATGTTTTTCCGTTGAAATGTAATTAGTATAAATGGTATCTGAAAATCTAAAAAAAAAAAACATAAATTTTTAATATCACACATGAAAGAGCTCTCTCAGAAAAAGGAGGATAGGGAACACCTTTTTCTTTTCATTTAGCTGAATTTGAATAAATTTTTTATGATTAATTTCAAGATCAAATAAATTCTGAAAATATCTTGAATCTTTTGAAACCCATCTCTTTCTTGCTATTACGAAAATTCATTTCCATTTTATTGAAGTTTCTATATGTAAATGAATCGCTAAACAAAAAATAAAATTCTAAATAATCGGTTTTCTAAACGATATTTTAGAGGCAATTGGTTCTTAAGTTCTATGAATTCCAACACGTACCATTGGTTGACCAAAGTATTTATAGGTATCCCAAAATAAAAGGTTGGCTTTACATTTATTTCAAACTTCATATCTCATCTAATACCATCTAAAATATATAAATTTTAATAACTTTAATAAATTTTGTTTAACAAAAAAGTTTTATGTTCGTATACAATACGAAAAGTTTTATTGTTTAGAAAAGCTAAGCAATAAAAAAATATAGGTTTTCAATTTTCGTCCTTATTCTTTTTCAACAATAGAAATCAGATTTTATGTACTTTCAATGTTTATAAATATATGTAATTCATTTTTAAGTCATAGTCTCTCTATGCTACTCCAGAATAAATTCATTTAAAATGTTTTTTAAAGAGTTTTCCATTTGAAAAAGGTATAACTTATTTCGGTATAAATCATATTTTATATTTATAAAAGTTTTTCAGAATTCATAACATAATCTTTTTGAGAATATACTTTTTTGATTTATTATGTTATGTTATGTTATGTTAGTATTTGAGGAATTATTGTTAAGGAAAATAAGAGGATTCATAGAAACTATCTCAGCCATTAGCCTTGACTTAATCCTATTTATAGTTCGTAAGAATTTACTTCTTAAATTAATGTATTTCTATCATACGTACTATATTATTTGTTTGTTTATTGAACCAGATATGCGTATACTATCTAGGATCACATATAATAGGGTCTATTCTGCATTCATATTTTATGTTATGTTACTTAAAATTTCACATAAAATGCCATTTTTCTTTAAATTGGTATTCGATAAGGTTATTTCCTGTTACGTTGTGTTATTTTTTTACGTTACACAGAATAATCTTAAAAGGATCAAAATAGGTGCTGTTAGAATATATTGGAAACAATTTCAGGACATTTTTTAGAAATTTGAGCGACCATTGACTAAAAAGGAAACGCATTTAGATTTTTGTGTCATTTGAACTGAATGTCATTTCAGAAATGAAAATAAAAACAAATATTCAATTAGTTCCTCTAAAAAATATTGAGTGTCTTTGGAATATGTTTTTTTAAGTTTAAAAAATATATAATTTTAATTTCTGCAAAAAGCTTTCTAATGAAAACTTTATACATTTGCTTGTCGCTATATTTTGCTACGATCGTTACTAATTTTTGCTTATAAATCAACGCAATTAATAAAATAACTATTTAAGCAAAGTTTACTCGACAACAATTTTACATTTTTAATCCCGATGTCTTAGAAATTGAAGAAATTCTATTACGTTTACGAAATGTAAAATACTCCATAAAAGGATTTTTATAGAATACGAAATTAGAAAAGATTTTATGAACAATTTTATAAATAAAATCAAAGTTACATAACATAAAATAACATAGAAAACTGAACAGAATAGACCCTATTGGGTCGTTCGAAAATTTCGTTGTGATTTTTAAGGTGAATTCATATGTTCCAACATTATCTCTGGAAGTCGGCATGAAGTTCTCAAGCAACCAAATAACACTGTACCGTATTTTGATACATATTTAGGTCGTAAACTAAGACGGGAAAGTGTTAATTTTTAGATCTGGTACTGTAAGGAATTGTTTAGTTAATTTTTAATTTGACGGAGATGTACTTGGTCTGTAAAAAGTATCGGTTCAATGTTTATGGTGTTTGATGTTTCAAGATTTACTGTTTTAAAATAAAAATTGTTCAAACTTTCTCCCTTTACATTTTACAATTGATAACACAAGACAATTTCATCTAACATATTACTTTTCGTCTGATTTTTTTATTTAAATATGTATAAAAATAAATAGAGTACTACTGTAATATCGAATTTTTAAGTATGAGATCCTTAGATACTGGATAAAAGAAATAATTTAAAATTTATCATAAAGTGAAAAGAAATTTCATGTTGTCATCTTCAATCCATCACAATAATCAAATGACAAGTCATTTGTACATTGAAATATTCAGAAAGCATCAATCTTGGCTATATGAGATATATGTAATCAAAATATTCATGTTTTCTTCCTTTTTAACAAACAAGAATATTAAATATTACTTCAAAAATATATTATTCCATAATTCTTAATTTAGGATCTTAAATTATTCGTTGTTATGCACTCAATTAACTTGAATTAGGATCTTAAAAATCGTTTGTTAAATTTAATGTGAAATCATTTTACTAAGAAAAGAATGAAAAACTTTAAGAAAAGTCTCCTTAAAATCAGATGATTTCAAGATTTTTGTGGTTTCAATTTTTAATAATATTGATTTTATTTAATATTTTGTGAAAATTAATTCCAGTTTATAAATCTTCTTATATAAAAAGGAAGGAAATCGAAATTGCTTAATCGTCTAGAGAGAGGTTAAACATGATATATAAAGAATGTGTAATACCAATTTATAAATATTTGAGATGCTATTCCAGAGAGGAGTATAATATATTTATTAACATAATTTTTATTCTATTATTAAAATGTTTGGTTTGTTAGATGACAAAAATGCCACCAAAAATATTGTTCAATATTATCGAAATAATTTAAATAATTTCTAGAAGAATTCTAATTTTAGTAACAAATTAACCAAAAATTCGAATTAATTAATAACGATAAAGAAAATTGAATCATATCGTCTGAAACAAGCCAAAAAGAATGTTTAACAATTATTACAAGTCTAATGAATTGTATTAATAATACCCAGTACGAAAGAAAATTGAACATTCATTATTAATTATAAATGGAAAACATTTTTATACTACCGAATATCGATGTTTCAATCTATAAATTAATTATGATATCAAATTATAGAGACTGGATATTCTTGGTGGTTTATTTCTCCCCCAAAGATTATGAAAAATTAATTCAACGTTGTCGATTTGATTTATAATTTTAATTTTTACTAATAAATGTTAAAGCTTTCGAAGACGAGACGTGTTCTTTCTCATGAAATATGTATAGAATACAAGAAAAGCATTAAGGATACTAAAATCAGTTTATAGCCAGTTTTTGGATCGCGGTATACCCGTGGGAAATGGAAAATAAGTGCGAAATAAGAAAAATGAAAGGTAGAATGAAAACATCTTCAGTGCTGGTTAGTAATGAGAGGTCTAAACGACTAAACATACCAAATCACTATGCTCTCTCTGATCACTTGTCCCATTATATAAATTGAGTATTAGTCAAACTATACAAATGTTATTTGTTTATTTGTATAGTACTCCTAAATCTGAACACCTACACTTTATATGAAACCAGACAATAACAAGATGTACTACTTATATCGATTTAATGTTTATATACGGGTATACCATCGCATCTGCTACATGTATTCTGGTCAAATTCAATATAAATTTGAGTTTTTATGTTGATAACATATGTTTCAGACCTTATTGAAATCAGTTTCAGGATATTTGAATTAACTCACAAAAAACGTAGAGGCATCTGCATAGGTTTGAAGGAGTTTCTGTTTTTAAAATAAAATGTATTAAGATACAGATAAACAGCTTTATGTTACAAATTTAAATTTTTCGAATAAATGAAAATGTTAACGAAAGTTTTCGTATGGTTTTGTAGCTTTTTGGGAAAGGAAAACTCAAACTCAGTCCTGTATAATAACATGACTTAAGACCTTGTATAATACAATAATAGTAATTTGAAATTATATAGAAAATATAGAATAATTTTTTAAAAGATTTATCATACTGGGTCCAGCAATTAAAGTGTCCGAATTTAAAAACGATGTAATTTTTTTGTTTATCGGTCGTTTTTATTAAAGTTTATGAAAATAATAGTTCATCATACTTAGTTAATTTTACAATTATTCGAATGCCTTAACCACCAGCTTCAGACTCCTTTTAAATGACGCACGCGATGCTCGCACGATGTCTTGGCTTAATCGGTTCCATTCACGAGTCAAATCTTTTTCTAAATCGGCCAAAGTTGTGGGGTTTTTTTTGCAAGCCGGTGCTTGTAAAATTCTCCAAATGGAATAATCCAAACGCATTCAGATCTGGTGAATACGGTGAATTTCGATATTTGACTTTCCAATCAAATGAAGCGCAACAATTGAAATTCGCTTAAGGTGCATTGTACAAAAAATAAAAACGCGTCTTTTAACCAACAAATAATTTTTACTACTGACAGACAATAGGTCAAATTTTAGTATTACAAGATGTGCGGTTTACGTTTCAGTACTTGAGTAATTCAATTGCCGGACTCGGTATTTGCTTTATTCTGAAACAAGAACCGGGATTAATGATTTGTTTAAAAAAGAATTAAGCTTTCTAATGTTTGATGATAGGGAAATAAATACTTGTTTTTAGGGAAAGAAACTTTAAGACTTATAATTAATGATCCAACGATTATTAATGAAATGATTTATTTCTATAGAAATAATCCAAAAGTTAATGTACCATAAAATCATAATCCGTAATATTAAAAGTTTATTTTCAGTTTTGCCAAAGCTTTTTAATATTTCTGTTTTAACTTTTCAGTTAAAACCAAAACCAAAAATTGATTTTATTTTAGAGATTTTTCTATTCAAAGTTTTCATATTTATTATTTTAATATTTTGGTTAACCAACAGAAAAAACAAGAAACAGAAATCTTTCAAAAATTTTCTTAAATATGAAAACTTAGGGAATTCATTCAGAAAATTTCGCAAGACTGTTTTCCTCAAGTATCATGATTTGTTTGTACATTCTGAATTTCTTAAACTTAGTCAAATTAGATATAAATTATAGTATGAGTTATACGTCGCTGATATAAACAAAATTGTAAAAGACAATGCCATAATTCTGGCAACAAAATTATTAGATTTTGAATAATGAATTTTTGGGCATCAAATAGAACTCTATAAGATACCATGTTTCTCTTCAGTAACTTAAAATACCTGTTGCGTAAACCTTTAATTTCAGTCCATAGAAAAGATAAAAGAAAATTCGCAGAAGGAACAAAAGACCAGACCACAAATTAACTTCTAGCTGTAATTTCGACACTGGGAATAACATTACTAAAAGTGTTTTGTATCCTTAAAGGATTACTTTGAACATAGCAAAGTAGACATTAAAAAGTCCCAATATTTATTGAACGTAGTATTCGAATAATAAATACCAAAAGTAGAAAACAGAATTTTGATTACATATATCTAACATATTCAAATTGATACTTTCTGAATATTTTGAAAGCGACCTGTCACTTGATTATTGTGATGGATGGATTTATGAGAAGACAAATTTTGAATTCTTTTTACGACAATTTCATATATATTAAAATGAAATTTTCAAAAGAACTTTCATTTGAATATATGTTATTTTGAGAATTTGATTTGAATTGTTACAAAATTTACATATATTTAACTTTATAAGTAAAGAAAATATTAAAAGAAAAAAAAATTTTTTTTTTTTTGTAGTTTTTCAGAACAATATATAAGTAGAAGTATTATTTAAACGGAAAAACACTTCAAGAAATATAATTACGTACACTAGAATATAATTCAAATTACAACTTAAAATTGCACGAATAAAGTCTAAGATAAAACTGAGTTCATCTTTAAATATTGACTCCTAGGAATGCCTAAAAAAAAAAAAACAAGTCTCTAATATAGAATTCTCTACGCATGACAGTAGCTCAACTCTCCTGTTTTATTTCGTCCTTTATAGAATTTCAAAAGTTCGACGGTTAATTCACCGTTAAAAAGTGAAATACTTTTTCTCCAGACATTAGTTATCGTTAGCAATTCAATTCAGTTAGATGAAATCTTTCTAGTAAATATTTTTTTTTTTAGAAAATGAAAATATCTTTAGTAGTACCGTAGTACTACAAGTATATAGTTATAATTTGTAAAAAGAATTAAAAAAGAAAACATGACTTCTAATACATCGTTTTTTGTTATTATTTTACTATATTTCTCATTAAATCAATTAATTGTTTGTGATTATATCGGAAATAATAATAATAATACAATCACTTGTGGTAATCCAAAGAACTTATTCAAAGATTGTTTTAAAGATTTATCACCCGATTTAATAGAATTTCTAAATACAACGAAAATTCCATTAAACGAAAAGGATATAAATTCGAAGTGCACGTAAGGATATATGTTGTTTTTTTGTTGTTCTTTTTCCTTTTTTGCTTGGTGATTGATTAATAATATTGTGTTTTTTCTTTAATTCTTATTAATTAGTGTTTTTCGGCATGGTATGTCCTGTTTTGAGAATTACACAAGAAAATGCTTAGAATCAGAAAGGATCAATATATTTGATGGAAATGTGGCTGGTGCTAAAACACTTTTAAATAAACTTTGTGATGATAGAAAATTTCAAACAGGTTTTTTTTTTGTTAATTAATTACTTAAAACAAAAATTAAAATTAATTTTCGTAATTTTTTGTTTTTTCCATTTTTGCAAACCTTCCGGAACGAAAATTTATAGAATATTTAAAGCATAAAGAATGTTTCGTTTATATTAGGGAAGATTGGGAAAAATGTTCAACACAATTTCTTAATTTACTTAAAGATGAATTTCATAATACAATACCGAATTCGAAAAATGTTAGTGGAAAATTTCTTCAATTTTGCTGGTTCGTATTTTAAAAAGAAAACTTTAAAAGATTGCTATATAAAAAAAAAAAAATTGTTTTCTTTTCTTTTTCTCATTTGTAATTATTATAGTTCAAGATATGCATATGAAAAATGTGTTATCACCAGTGCCAAATATAAATGCCATAAAAATGCTGTAAGATTTGTAGAAACTGTTTCTAGATTACTTTCGGATGAAAGACATTTTCGGAATTGTCGTGAATTTGAGAATGTTGTATGCTCAAAAACTGATTCAATTATATTTTATAATAATATGATTATTTTAATTTTAACATTAATTTTTTCAATTAAATTAAATTTTATTTTATTTTTAAGAATGAAATAATAAAAGTCTTTTTTTTGTATGTTTTAAACAAGAATTTGTTGGTTTTCTTTCAATTTTTCAGAACAGATTTTATTTTTATGAAAATTTAGAATATATTTAAGTTTAGTTTTAAGGGGTAGTAATTCCTACAAGTCGATTGTAGTTGTCTCCTTCGCTTATTACCACCTATTTGATATAAGTAGTTTCTAATGATAATTCGTATTCTGGATCATACAGTCGCTACAAATTCCGTCGTCAAATCGCTAAAAGAAATATAAATTTAGCGATAAAAAAATATCGCTGCTAACTAAGAAAAATTAATTTTAATACTGAATATAAATTACCATAGTGACAACAAAAATACGATGCTTTTTGTTTCTTATTTTCGAAATAAATTAATCTCGGCTAATTAAATTTAAACCGACTCTAGAATAACGTGGTCCTCGGACCAAAGATACAAAAAATAAATAAATAAAAGTGAATGCATTTTCATACTTTCACAGTGAGAACTCTCTTACCAGGCATATTCGATAAACCGAAACTTTTCTTAGACGTAATAATATAATATAAATAATAAAATAATTATAATTTATTTATATAACGAGGTACCGCTAATAAGCTGAAATTTGTTGGTTCATTGAAGTATTCACTGTATTTCGGATGAAAAGTATTATTTTTATTTCGCAATCTCTAAATTAGGGCCTATATAAGCGAAGATTTTCATAAATTAAAACTCCAAAAAACTCTAGAAACTAGCGGATCTAAATCATATTGTTTTCCTAATCTCCATAGCGTAGTCGCTAATTTTAAATTACCGATTTAATAATGGAGGAGATGATCATTTTCATCAAATATTTTTATAGACTGATGATTTATAAATATTTTAAGCAAAAATAAGTACAAAAATTTGCAAAATTCCTGAAGCTATATAGGTGAATAATGCATGTCGATCAATGTAGAGTTTGATTTCACAACTCGTAACTTTATACTCGTGTTTTTTTGAAATTGTGTTTTCAAAACACTGTTTCTTGTATTTAGCTGAAATTTTCCATATTAAAAATAAGTGTTCTTGTTTTATGAAAAGTGAAAGTTTTGTATAAATTGGACACAATTTAAATCATTTCCAAAATTTCTATAATCCTCGACGTCACTGAAATAAAATTTCATATACTTGTAAATATGTTGTTAGATCAAAGACTGATTTCGACTATTGACCGAGGAAAACGATTACAACGATTTTCCGATCAGTCATTTATAAAAATGCCGGAATTATTAAAATACTATAACGCGTTTTGGCCGTTGTACAACGAAACCCAAATTTCAATTTTTAGCAATTCGATAGTATCCAGAACGCATTTTGGTCATTCATTTCTGCCGAAGTTGATCTTTAGCAATGTATCCCTAATTTTGGATAACATCAAGAAGTTAAATAGTAAGATCTTCGATGGTGAAGGCCAATCTCTAAACAGCCAACATCCTATTCTGACGGGAAAAATCAGAAAACTAGAAAGAGATAGACTTTTGCAATTTTCGCTGGGATTGATCGAATAAAAACCTCAGAGTTTCCCACAAAATTTAGAAAACTTGGTAGTGTGCGACGATATCGTGTAAGATTATTGTGAGAGTATGAAGAGCCATAAATCAGAAAAACAAGTTCTTCTGCTTTTGAGGGGAATTGTCTGGCAGATCCAGGAATCAGATGGGAGAAATGAGAAATGTAGAAGCCAACAAAATGAGTAGGATGATTGTCTCTCCCTTTCTGTTTAACCAAACTTTGCATAAGTGTATCGCATACTTTCATCAGAATAGGATGTCGGCTGTGTGGAGATTGGCCTTTAGACGTCTAAATGCTTTGCAGAAAAATTGCCAATAACCAATATAAAATTTTCTTTTCAAATTTTTTCTTTGAATTTTCCATAATATTAGGTCTGTTTTATTTGCCACTTGCTCTGGGGTAGAGCAAATTTTTACATTGAAAACAAAAACAACAAAAGTGCAAATCCTACACTACTTTCAGACCAGGGGTAGCTCTCACACCGAAATTAGTTCAGTTTTCTACCATAAAAAGTGTATTACCTAAAAATTTCCTATTTAATTACAATATGATTGCTAAGCAGCGCTACAAACATTTGAATTAAAGCTTTTTTATACTCCTGATCGTTTTATTTGCCACTTACCCTGCTCCGGTGTAGGGTATGGCAAATAAAACAGACCAAATATGTAATAATAATTGTAAGAAATTAAAAAGAATAGATTGAGCCGAAAAGAATTTTACCAATTTTCAGTCGTTCAATCGGGTATAACCCCTTAAAACATTTTATTTAAAAAATATTCGAATTACTTTTATATAAAAGTTTATTCCCATCGGACAACTTTTCCGTTTATCAGTTATTTTAGAAAAGAAAAGCTTTTACTTATTTTTTTTAAAAACAGCAAAGAAAAACAAAACAGTCTTCTAAATTGAAGTTGTTATACTATATTATGATGTTTTTATAAAATTACTAATAAAATTTATATTTATGAGAAAATGTATTCTATATCATTTTTTTCTTTTTTAATTTTCTCTTATTACAAACAAATTTATAATATAAGAATTTTCTTTCGACATTCTTAAAATTTTCTCAAATTTCCGGTCAATTTAGATTGCATTCATTTGAAGAAAAAAAAAACTGCAAAGAAGAAAATAAATGTAATTTTGTTTACATCCTGTTTTATATGGAATCACATTTTAAAATATGTATCATTCCGGATGTTGATTTAAGAATCCTGAAATGTTTCCTTCTAAAAAGAAAATTCCAAGAAAACTATTTGTAAATTCATTTAGGATTTCATATTCATTGCATTTTAAATTAATTTTCTTCTTCAAATATAATTCCCAGTAGAATTCATTCGTAATAAAATACGTTTTTGAATTTCAATTAAATTAAATAAATCAAGGAAAATTAATTGAAAGGCTATCAATAATATTTCCAAGAATAAGAAAATTTTCATCATCAAATATTCTTAATATTATGTATACTAGGAAAATACAGGCTATCTTAAAATATTATGTTTATAGAAGGAAATCAATTTCAGGTGTGGTAAACAAATTTCGAAGTTGTATTTCAGTATAATTAAATCCTTAGCATAGCTTAAGTTAATCAACCATTTCGCTTGTATACTTTCTATGTATATATAGGATACGTGATTATGTCAAATAAACTTGCTTTAATATGAAATTCATTTATTGTTGTTTGTTTTTTTTTAATAGAATTAATTGGAAAATATATTTTCTTTTCATTGAAGAAAATGTATATCTACGTTTTATTTTCAATAGAGTATAAAATAACCTTTAATATATCATAGAAGTCACCTGAAACTTTCAAGAATTTTCCATTATACAAGATTGGAACATCTAAACACAAGACAGCAGTTATAGTAATTGAAGGCCTTTTCGAAGAAACGTTCTTTTTTATTCGAATTTTATGCTTTTCAGTTTTGTGAAATTGAAAATTTAATAAAAAAAAAACGGTTTTTTTCTTACATAAATATAGTTGTAGAACAGAAGGAAATTATTGTTTTACTGACAGAAATTTAATCGAAATTCGAAACATTCTATAGTCTTCAAATCATTGATTTCTTAAACCATATATACTTTGAAAAACCTCTTCTTTCTTTTTTTTAGATGAAGGTTTCTTCAATATGTGTCAAAAGTTCCATATGAAACGTTAGTAATATGAACAAACATTGGAAAATTAGAAAGGAAAGAAATTCTCTAGAAAAAATGCTAAATCATTTAAGCGCTTTTGTCCGCCATATGGTATGATATTTTCTTATACACATAGAATGATATAGAAATTAGTTTTAAGGAGATCGAAAACATTCACAATTTGAGTATGTATATGTATATTTTACGTTGAAAACAGTATATTTCATTACTAAATTTATGGTGTTTTAAAAGGCATTGCAAATTGGATTACGTAGAATTCATTTAATAGTCATAAAATCAAATAATTACTGAAAAGCTTTTTCCTTCCATCCTACTCTAACTGTCATCTATCTATACAATAAATTGCTAGTGACATTAAACTAGTGAGTATAGATGAATAAGCATTTTTAAAAACTATCTAAATTTAAAATGAAAAAACAAACGGGGATGATATAACTTTCCAATTTTCACATGTTCTGAATAATGATAAGTTGTGACCATTTCAAAATTTGTAACTAAGAAAAATAGCTACACAAAGATACGTGGTGAACTGAAGAGTGTATAAATTGAACTTATTATTCTTGTACAAAACAAAAATGAGATAATAATTGCAAAATATGAATAGTCACTGAATACTGGACATGACTCAAACTTTGATTTTTAAAGAACCTGTACAGATTGTTATTGTTCTTTCAAAAGAGCTGTGATTTTTATATGTTTCCTTTTTCACAGTCTGTGGTTTTTCATAGTATGTTATTTTCTTTAAATGAACTGCTCTTGGAACTTATGTCTGCTCTATGAAAATCAAACATTATATGATTTTCTCCAATTGTTAATAGTGGTGTTCTTAAATTCAAATATGTATGTGTAGTAAAAAAGAACAGTTTATTTTTAGTAAGTGAAAGAAGTATTATCTTTTATTACATATTTCTGACAGAACAGAATAGGCTTTCGTTTTCAAAACTAAGGAATAAATGAAAACTTTTTCTCCCTCCTTTAAATTTCTTTTTTAAGAAAAGAAAAGTTCTGATAAAAGTAAAAGTCGCAACCTACTCTTTTAGACACAGATACTTTTATTACGGAGCAGTGAACATATTCTCTTCTTTTCCAATACCTGTGGTGAAATCACACGTCGGGATTTTTAACACCATCTTTACTGAATACTCAAGTAACACTGAAATGCATAGACGCATCATTCCTAAATAATTGCTAAAAATCATAACACATTAATAGATGGTATATTGCAATAATACTTCATGCGGGAATCAGAATAACGGATCCACGACGAATTCACGGTTTTCGGTCTTCAGATTGTAGTCTGTCGTGGAGCCGTCGCATTCTGTGTAGTCGAATCGAAAACATTTGTATTTAAAATTTTAATACATCGTGAATCCGTTGAAAATACCTCATTCTCCTTGGACCTTTAGGGCTAAAAATATAATATTACTTAAGTAGTGTAGTGAACTGAGAAATTAAATAACTGAAAAAAATTAAATTGTTGAGACCGTCATTTGAACTCTAGACCTTTGATTACCAGACAATAGACTTACTACGAAATCAACAAGGTCTCATATTGCTATTTAACTTGAACACATACATAGCCAATTCTTACATTACAATAGTTTAGAAATGTAAATCCGACACCAGTTTTGATCGTGAAAATATAAATTGCCAAAGTTGACTATATCGAATGTATACTGTATTGTTTAGAAAATAAGCTTTAAAATAAACATAAAATATTTGAAAAACTTGACTTTTTTTTCATATAATCGAATATTGGAATTTCCTATAACAAGATTTTCATGAAAAATTCTTCGATTGTTTGTTCGAAAGTCAATTTATTTAGTTTGAATGATTATTTATTTTACATTAAATTCAGATTATAGATGGGATTACTTAAAAGCTTAACATATAAATTCACTTTGAAAATATATTTAACTTTAAAAGAATTAAATCATTCCATTAAAGAAAACAATTTTAATAGAAAAACTTTTCTTAATATTGAAAATAAATTTGAAAAGAAAATTTCATAACAATTTCATTCTTGGTAAGTTGCGCCCTTGTGAAGGGGATGATATAGAAAATGATTAAATTAAACTATCATGTTCCTTTTAAAAAGCCATTTTTAATTAAAACTCTCATTAATTTCTTATTTTTTTTCTATGTTTCAAAATTCTTTTTCTTTTTTTCTTATGTAAATCAGTTTGGTAATAACTTTACAAGAAAATCTTAGAATAGATAAATATTTCATTGATCGCTGTTATATCAATATTATCAATCAATCAAAAATTTTCTTGACCGAAAAGGTAGAAAATTATCTTTCGTAAATAATAGAACGATTAAGATTTGATTGATGGCAGAAAATTAGATCGTTTTATCATGTTTAAATTTTATAATTTTAAAATAATGTTTTTGACTTTATTTCGGTAAACGGAAAATTTTCTATAATTTCATGAAATTATTGCGTACTTAAAAGTAAATGTCGAAATTAATTAAATTTACCTATTTTTTTTTGTAAATAATATACCTTTGTCAGGACTGCTAAAGTTAAATTATGTAAATTATGTAAATTTATTAAATTTTTTCTTTTTTTTGGAAAAATGAAAGAAGGTTGAAGGTTTAAAATGAACTTTTTTGTGAAAATTTAAAAAAAAGAAAAATATTTACTTTTACTTATCATACTCACGATTACATATATTATGCTGGTTACATTTATATCTATAATATGATCACACATACTGTTTTTTATGCATATAGATTTTAGCAGCTCAAAAAACATAATTTATTTTATAAACATAACATGAAATTTCACGCCACCGAATGATAAGGAAAATCATTTTTAAAAAGGTATCCTTTTTTTTAGATTTTCCAGGATTATAATAAAATACACTGTCAATGCGATAAACTCGAAAAATATACTTACTTACTGTAAATAAGTGTATGCTTATGTCACAAGATAAGCGTTTTACTAACTCAGCTTGACGATTCAATATCCGCACTCCCAATTATATTGGGGCGAAATTTCATGAAAATTTAAGATAATATAATTACTTTTTGTACCATTTTCGACGGCACACTTTCCGTACCATCAAAAGACATAATAAATATAAATTAGAAACTCCTGTGCCAGTACAAATGGCAATATTTAAACAAGATATTTTGATAAAAAGATTAAAGGAAACACTTGAAAAGCAAATTAGTTGCCCTACCTAGACTTGATCCAAAATTCATTTCCTGTCAACGGTATACGCTAATAGCGGTATGCTTACTTGGTGAAGAAAATTTTTGTTGAAATTTAGTTTTCTAGGCACGCAAATATTCAAATTATTAATATTTTTCTTCAACTTTTTATGCTCTTTGGTAGGTATTAACAGAGGGTATATTAATTTTGTCACAACATTTGTAACATATCCAAATAATCATCAGAATTTTTTTTTTTTAAGGAGGGTGCTGAAAGCCATCCCGTACTTAGGCCTTGCGGCCGATTATACCCTCGGGAAAACCTGGACATATGTCCTGGGGTCGTACAAGTTTTCCAAGAAAACCTATGGGAAAAAGACTGATTACCTGTGTCCTGTTTAGAGAGTGGCAGGTTGTCCCAATTCTGGAAACAGTTCTGTCTTCTTCAGGTAATGGATTAAGGATTCCACCTTCAGATTCCGGGCATCCGACAAAGTCAAGAATGGTTTTCCGAAGATCATATTTCGCAGGCCTGTTAAGGCATCATATAAACAGATAACGTGTACTGATGTTTCCTCAACGGCTCTGCACTTGCGACAGGTGGGAGCAGATAGGATACTTATGGTATGCATATGCTTGTGGAGGCAGTGTCCCGTGAAGGCGCCCAATAGCACTCTGGTTTTATTTCGTTACAACTTCAATAACGAGTCCCTGACAAGGGCTGGTTCAGTTATGAGTGTAGAGAATTAAAAGTTATATCGATTTCTGTATGTCCGCCCGTATACGAGATGACTCAAAAACGCGTTATCTGATATTGATAAAACTTACAATCTGAGTTTGTTCTTTCTTAATTTAGTTTGATATTGTATTTCAGCAAAATCGGCCAAGGGGTAGCAAGGTTATGAAGAAAAAACCAGGGTGAGCAGAAAATTTTGTCATTTTTTTGCTTATGGTTTTTCGGATTTAATTTGAAAATTTGAGGAGTAATTTTTTTAAAATTATTTACATAGCTTAACTACATAAATAGACGATATCATGTTAAATTTCAGTGAAATATGTCTAAATATCGTGGAGAAGGAAATAGTCGTAGGAGAGAAAAAGCCCATTCATAAAATTTTCCGATGTATTTTAAAAACTTATAAACCAATTTCAATAAAATTTCGAAAAGGTATTTATGATATTAAGCCCCCAGCCTACTTGCGAACTAAAGCGAATTTGAAAAAGACGAAAGTTATGTAGAAAAAAGCTTGAAATATTAGAAGTTTTGGTGATTCTTTCTCAGGGTTAATTCATTGAGCTATAAATTTGTTAACTACGAGACCCATTTCTACCATAAGATCATCTAAAAATCGGCTATATGCCGATTTAACGTTTCTGTATGTTTTATTTTACAGTTTCAACACAAAATCTTTTCCAATCTTAGTTAGTTCGGAAAAAATTTTTATGATAGATACTTCGAAGAGCTATACCATAATATTCCCATATGATATTTACATTTCATATTATATTGCTGCAATATCACTTTGTCGTGTCTATTGTAGTATTGCGGCCATTTTTCCTTCAATGCTCGGCTCAAACGCATCAATTGTAGTTGGTACCGATCACCAGTAATGGTATCACCAGGATTTAGAAGCTCATAGTACACCACACCTAGCTGATCCATGGATATTTGGCTTTGCCGTTGATGTTGAGGCATGTCCGGGGTAACCATATGATATTTTACGTTTAGGGTTATCGTAGTGGATCCATTTTTCATCACCGGTTACGATACGATGCAGAAAACCCTTTCTTTTATGCCGTTGGAGCAGTTGTTCGCACGTGAAAAATCGTCTTTCCACATTTCTTGGCTTAAATTCGTATGGCACCCAATTTCCTTCCTTTTGAATCATTCCTATTGCCTTCAGATGCTTGGAAATAGTTGTTTGGTCAACTCCCAAAGATTTTGCAAACTCTTCTGGCGTTTGACATGAGTCTTCATCGAGTGATGCCTCCAATTCTTTATCTTCAAACTTTTTCGCTCTTTATCCTCGATGTCAAAATCACCACTTTTAAACCGCGCAAACCACCACCGACACATTTTTCTGTTGGAACATATTCAGGATAAGTTTCTGCAGCACTTTTCTTTTGATTAAAGTACAAAAGCAATGCTTCCCGCAAATGTTGTTTTGTCGGAACGTATTTTGACATTTTTAAGGCAATGAAAAACGTGTGTATACAAACTTGTGTTCACTTTGACTGATGGACTTTAATAGTTTTTTGACGCTCTTTAAGATACAATAGCTGTCACTGTAAAAAAATGGTGGATTTGATAGATATGAAGTTAGTAACAATTCCCAATACTTATCGCTTCCCATCACCCAATCTAGTGAATCAAAAAACAACTAATTCACCAAGTTTTATTCAAATCTGCTAATTTATGAGTTATCGTGTCATGCAAAAGCCTGAAAGGAAACCAAATAGATATTTCTTAAAACCACATCAAAATCTCAGCTATGTTTTAGTGACACAAAGCTTTATTCCCATATTAAATGTGAGAAAATCCGTGCGTAACATATTTTAAAATGGAATACTAAAACTGTGTTAAAAACTTGTAAACCATAGAAAAAAAAAAGTATCCTTGACGTATTTCAAAAAATGTGTGTTTCGTAATAGAGTGATCCAATTTATGAAATTTACATTTTTATAGGATAATTTAAGTTTTTGATGTGAAAAATACATGTCCTTATAAACAATACCTCATATACCTCAACACAATAGAATAAATTCGGGTTTTTTTTTCTAGTTATTCTACAATAGGAAAACTCTTAGATATTTGTGCATAATTGAATTCAATTTAAAATGTTTATAATTTTCCGATGAAATTCGTTATGAACAATGAAAGAACAAAATCAAATCATAAATATAATCAATTTATTTAACAGCACATCGTATATTAACTGCATTAGAAAACTTGAAATAATTTATATAATACTTTCAACTTAAAGGACTTCAAAAATATTATATAAAATTGAAAAGAAAAGAAAAATTTAAAGAAAATTTAAATAAAAAGAACCTGGATTTCTTTTTTTTGTTTCTAGAATAATTGATTGTTTCGAAAGATGTTTTGGTGAAGACCTTTTGGGCATTGAAATAAAATTATGTTCAAATACTTTTCTCACTTTTGACTTAATTTAAACGCTGTGTATTATATATAGTACCCTTGGGTAATTGATCAATTTTCAATTGAATTTAATATTATATTTTATATTATAAATATTTAAAAAAAAAAAATTTGGAATGAAATTCCAAGAAGCATATTTTTCCATTGAGTTTAATTAGAGAACAAAACTTCTTCGAATTTTCAAATTTATAAAATCCTATCTCAATGAAATTTTTGCTAATTATTTTCTTTTTTCAAGTAAAAATTTATAACTTTAAATCAATCTAAAGCGACAGCTTTTTAGGAATACATGAAATTAATGTTTCGACAGTGTTTTGCCTAGAACTTCATTTGTCTTGCCGTAATTTTTGTTCAAGTTTTAACTAAAATATGACAATTACAAAAGTATATTCATTTTAATAACATAAAAGAAAAGGAGTTTTCCGGGTATGACTAATAGTCTCAAACGCATGTAGATTGTTTAAAAACAGATTTAATTCCTCCTAACCAATTTTACTGAAATTAAAGTCCAAATTGGAGTTATATTAGGAAATCTATTCTAAAAATTTCAATTAAACCAGTCACAACATTTTAAAGTTATTATATGTATATGTATGAAATTGAAAAATATGAATATTAACAAGGCTCGAAACTGGAGTTAAACTCGAGACCTCTAAGCTCATAGCAATCTCGAATATTTAAACTATGTGTACTAAACAAATTCGCCGATATTCGTCATTAATCTTCCATTGTTAATGATAAACAATACAATTACTATTTTTGTATTCTTCTTTTAGCAAAACCATTCAAAGCTAATTATTTGTATTAAAATTATTTAAACCAACGCCTAAAATTCCTACAACTTGAACATTTTGATAATACAGCCTCCCACGGCTGATTTCACAGATATGTCACTGGATCATCCTGAGTCAGTAGTTAGGCACAGGAAAGGTAACACGTACAAGTTAATCCACAACAAAGCAAAGTTACAATTAATTAGAAAAGCCAGGAGCATTTTTCATCGGATAATTCTATCCAACTTCTGAGTTGTAGGAAATTTAACAAATGTACATATTGTCGAATTTCGAAATCGGAGTTGAACTCAAAACGTCTCAACTGCTAGGAATGTCTAGTACTTACCATAAACTATGTGTACTAAACGAATTCACCGACATTCTTGTTTTAAGTTTTCGTCATAAACCTTCCCTTGCTTATGATAAATAATACAATTCCTATTTTTATATTCTTCTTTTAATAAAACCATTCAAAACTAATTATTTGTATAAAGAGCCGTCCAAACGCACAGTTTTTTACTCAATTTTGCATGCGCAAATCAGATTTGCGCAGGCAAAACTGAGCGTCTGGACAAGTCACAGGTCGTTTGCACAGGCAAAAGTGCGGCCTGTGCGATTTCAGATCATGTCTGAAAAATAACTGTGGTACGTGCATGCAAAACGTAGCATTAAGAAGTTCCAAACAAAACTGAGTAAAAAGCATAGAAAAGACGGTACCGTGTGGACACAAAATTTGCGCACACTTTCCCACAGAAAAACTGCACAAACTACGACTGAGCAAAAAGACTGAGCGTCTGGACCATACTTTAGACTATTTAAAGAAACGCCTGAAACTTCTGCGTATAGTAAATTAACGTACGAATATAAAAATTTGACACTACTTTTGAATCTTTACCAATCATATGCCTACTCTATAATATACCCACGGTTCTCTAAAAGCTTTACAAACGCTTCATATCATTGGGTATATGAATTTGAACGAATAATCTCCAAAAGAAAAAAATCATAACTCATTCGAAAGAAATAAATAATACGTTAAAATTAAACCCCTTTCATTTCTTCACATATTTAATAGATCTTGTCCAAAAATTTATCTTAGCCCAATTCATTTCAAACCTTCATCAACTTGATCTCTATATAAATATATTTTACTAAAGTCCAGTTAAAATGGAAAAATCCTATTTGTTTTATTTTTGCGAAGCTTACAAGTTTGTTTTATTAAAATATGATATAAATAAAAAATATGAAATATTCACCTTCATATATTAGATGAAAAGAAAATCCATCAGATAAATCCATTTTATCGAGAGTAGAGCGCACACAGAATGTAATACGACTGGATTTGACATGATCCAATTACAATGTAACACTATTTCTTCCTTTTTTTTCCTTGTTTTTGTATTTTTCGGGATTTATATTTATTTCATATAAGCTGTTTTTCATCTTTTCCATTTAAATTAGCTGTCGGCAAGATCAAGGAAGTGTTAATTTCGTGGTGTTTAATAAATAAATATTTTCCTTTAGGCTTAAGGTTTTTAAGTCTTAGATACAAAAAAAAAATAAATAATGTTTGTTTTACATACTTTGTTTTTTTTTCTGGTAATCATTAAATTCATATCTTAAATTATGAATCTATTAAAATACCCTGAAATTTGTATAATTGAATGTTCTGTCTGAAAATGTCTAAAATCATTATTTTTATTCGGTCATTTAACACAATATCATATCTAATTTAAATATTTTACATATTTTTATTGTAAACAAAACCCTTTATAAATTATTATGTACTTAGTGTAATTTAAATTTGCTTCGTTGTACTTTTCTCAAAAACCACTTCTTTTTGTTGAAATATGAAATAAAAGCTGGAAAATAAAATGTTATGTTAATTCATGGAAGTAAACCTTACGAAATTATATTTCTGGGCACATATTAAATTTAGAAGATGAAAAAAAAACAATAGAAAATGGAAAATTGTGAAAATTTTTGGTAAAATTTATATAGATTTTCCAGCATGAAACCAAATTTTAAGGTAATGTATTATGACAGTGAAAGTATGGTTATTTTTATTACGGCAAAAAAAGATGGGTAAGTGAAAAATGTCATAGGAAATAAAAATTGATCTCCCATACCAGCTTGTCGGAATGGTTTTATCTTTTATAGATGAGTAAATTTCAATAAAATTTTTGTAACTTGTTCCTTATACCTTAGATATGAATAACTTTTCAAGGAAATCAGTATATAGTAGAGCTATGAAAACTCTCGACTTTTCAAAGTACACATTCAGTTCTTGCTTTGATTCTAGAATTTTTTTTATTTCAGATCCAATTCAGGTTCTTACTGTGTTTCTCCTGAAATTTATAAACATACCTTTTTCTATAGAAACAAAATTATGTTCGCGCACATCTCTAATAGTTACAATTGACTAATTAAATGTTATCTAATCTTGTGGTCTAGAGTCTAGAGTGTGTGGTGGTGGGCATCTTTGTTCTAGTGCCTATGTGCAAGCTCCTTAAAATAAAATTCATTGTCTTTTTGTGACAATTATACATTAAGTCAAGTAGCCAAAATATCTAACTTTAACTAAAGATTCGCATTGTCAACTGAGATTCTCCAGATCGACTCGTTTCAATCTCTTAATTATCGCAAAGCATTCTACAGCATAGCAATGTTTATGGACCACAGCTTTTCGCAGAGGTGCGCGTTTGTGGAATTTGTTGCCTTCCTTTTAAAGGTAATTCTCAAGCTTGTCCACTTCAGATTGTGTTACGAGAAAACTTCAGATATATCCTTAAAGCAAGCATCACATATTATCATTCAGAAGGTAATGAATAGACGAGCTATCGAATGTAGTATAAAATGATATTATCATCATTAGTGTTGAAAGAGGAGGGAAAGAGAAAATTTAAGTATGCAAAAAAGTTGGTAAAAAATACTTTCACCCTTAACCAATACTAATAAAAATCAAATATAATTGGCTACGACATTGCCGGCCAAAAAAAAGTTAGTTCAATAAGGAAGCTAATAGTTATATAAGATCTTTTTCGGTCTATGCTTGCTGAGAAAAAAGTTAAAAGCATATGCATTCCAATTTACCTCGTGTAACATTCTAGAAATTAATTCATTCTTCCCGTAGTCAGTTCGGTGAAAATTGATTTAAAACAACTCCACGGATGTCGGGGAACAATTTTTTGAATTAAGCTTCATTTACTCTAAAATAGAGGAACCATCAATGACACCATTAAAAATTTCATTAACAAAGGCCATACCAGCCACTTCACGGCGCTTTTCTAAGGAACGTAAGCCTAATAATTTTATCCTATTATTGTAAGGAGGCATCAAAAATGAGTCATCCCAGGGATAAGTCGCGCAATCCGAAACGTAACAATCTGCGTTGAACATAAACAAAATAAGCAGAAGCGGCCCCAAATGGAGCTATTTTGGGGGACACCCGAGTTTACAATAAAAAGATTATATTAAGGATTGACGGAACTTTATTTGATATTTTCTGTCGTTAGGATAGGCCTCAATCCATTTTAGAAGTGAGGGGTTAAACCATAGCATATCCTATTTAAAGAGTGTTATTTTATATGATAGTTTATCGAACGCCTTAGAAAAGTCAGTGTAAATGCAATCAATTTGTTGGTCCTTCTCGATTGCATTAGCGACCGCTAAAACGAATTCCATTAGGTTGATAACAATAGATTTGCCTTTAACAAAACCATGTTGGTTACATGATATAAAACAAAAGTTTTGCAATGAAAGTTTGTATAGATATTCACACAAGATGGCTTCAACCAATTTCAAAATAGAAGACAGTTTCGCTATTAGTCTGTAATTAGATATGTAATTTTATTTCCATTTTTTTTAAATTGGTAGTAATATATAAGAACTTCCAGAGATCTGGGAAAACCTTGCATCTAGAACTAAAAAAACCACATAATTTTCTACGGTTTCTGTTCTTAAAATAATAAACGGTTCCATGGTTCTGATTCGGTTCTAAAATGGTGTATGGAAATACAAACTATACTTTTTATATACCATATACAACACAAAAAGTTCGATAAATGATTAATTCAAACAACATCATCATAGCACTGAATAAACGATGTATCGAATGTATTATAACTGCTGATTATGTTATCATCATTAGTATTATGAAAGGAAATATAAATAAGATAAGATTGGAGGATATTAAGAAGAAGTAAAATAAGATGTTAGAAAAATAAAACATAAAACATACTTTAATATCTTCATTTTTCCTTTTAATTTTGTTTGTCTATTAAGTAAAGATTCAGTATTTTCCAAGTATAAAAATAGAAGATATCTAAATTGAAACTGAAATTACTAATATGTCATTGGTCAGATATTTGGTCATCTTTCATTTATGAACACAGGAGTAATATACACGTATAAAAGTGTATCCCAGTAACAATAATATATATAATCTTGTTGACATACATCCGGTAAAATAGAAGCAATTCCCAAGGTAGATTTTATTGATTTAGAATGGTTTTACTAAATACAATATATATGTTCTTTTTCATAATAGCATAATCACTCATATAATGTCACCAAGAAAAATAATGATTCCAAATAAACTTTAAGAGTAAAGTTTTCATTTTAAGAATAAACCAAAAAAATTCGTTCTTATAAGAAAATTGTTTCAAGTCAAATCATAACGAAATTTTACATTTAAGAGACACATATGGTTGAATCTGAAAGTTCTATTAGCAACACACAAAAAAAAAAGAAAGTATAATTGAAATTTAGAATGGTTATAAAAAATTATTGTTCTTTCTACGCGTATGATAAAAGAATTTTCTGAACGAAAAATATTATATCTTAGAAACAAGATTTTCCAAAAAAAAAAAAAATTCAAAAACTTTAAGAAAATTTTAAGAGAAAATTTTTCGTTGTTTAATAAAAATGAATCTTTAAATGCTATTATAAGATGTTGTCATGTAAGTAGGTAACATTATACAATGTTATGTTGGTTGTAACTGTTCTATAATGTATAGAAATTAAATTTTGAAATGTTTAACATTATATAACCTCATTAACATTTCATTTATTGCGGGAATTTTGTAATAATAAAATTAAACACATATATGATCTTCTTTATAAAAACAGGATTTAATATCCGTCATTCTTCGGTTTATTATATGAAGATATATTTTTTATACGTTTTTCAATAAAATTAAAATGTTCTTCTTCGAGTCTTTTATTCAAAATTTTCATTTCATATTAAGCAAAATATTTTTTGTACTTATAATATATAAAAATATCTAATATATTGTATATACAAAGAAAAAACAAAAACCACTTAACTTTCTTATATATAATTTTTTTCTAAATTAAATTTTCTTGTAAAAAAAATACTTTATGTTAACATCCGTATGTTAACGTCAATGTTTTCGAGTACTTTATCTGCTCTTAAATTAAATTATTACCTTCTACTTTTTGGTTGACGGCCAATTCATCGCCGGGCGCCATGTACAACCGCACACGGCCTGTCTCGAACCTGGAACACACTCACTGGAACAGTTTCACTCAATTGCGCCCGTCTACACTCTTCGATGATTGCCGATAGACTAAATCGCAAACGCAAATGATATATTAACTAATCAGTTTCTGTATTACCAGATCACCAAATGTGTCCTACCTCAACAGAGTTGACTTAAAGCACTTTTATTCCAGTCAGGAGTTTCGATTCTATTTATAATTTTCCGCAGTTAACACTTGCAACTAGACGAAGACAATAATTGAATGAATCTGGGATTCAAAGCTGAGATAAAAGAAAAATAAAAATTGTCATCAAGAAATTTTAAATTGCCTATTTTCCGGCACTTGAAAAATGGGACAAACATTCAGACCAATGACATTATATTCATGTACCGTCGTCAGGGACTAATGCGATTTAACTTCTACTATATTAGAAAGGATGGAACAAAATACTGCTTTTCTTAATACTCTATCAATTGACTATTCTGAATGAATGAAATCAATATGTATAAATTCTATTGTACACACATATATATAAGAAAAACTAAAAGTTCTAAGTATTAAAAGTTTTAATCTTTAAGCTTTTGTTATCATACTGTTAAAATTCTTCATTAATATGCGTTGTTATTTTGATATTTAATGATAAACTTTTGTTTATTAAAATTTTGTTAATTAAAAACGTTTAAAAATCTGTTTTCCTAAATAAATAATAAACTCAAACTAAAACGAACGATTCATCGTTTTTAACTAACTAGAAATGATATTCCAATTATAATTAGAACTTCGTCTCCTAATCAATTTCGGATAGACTAATTAATCCTTTGACCTGATTTAATTACATTTTCCCTTCTGGATGTCGACAAAAACAATTTCGTGAGCAAAAAATGATATTTTTATTGCAATTATTTGAAATTAAATTAAATATAATTTTTCTTGAGAAAAATTATTGATTTTTTTTTGTTTTTTATAAAAATTAAAAACGTTACAAATTATTTAAAAACTAAGATTTTTGTTAGAATTTGTAACAATTAATATAATTACCAAGAAAGGACTTTAACAAGATTTCTAATCAATATGATTCACGTTCAAAGGGAATAATTTCTTTTCATAAGTATATTAAAAAAAATGAAATCATTTTCCTTTCATTTTAATAATTATTAATCTAAAAATTCAATTTTTGATTACAAACATTGTAATTTCTTTAGGCATTTTCATAAATCTTAGATTTTTCAATTTAAAAATAAAATTTATTTAGAAATGTATGGAAAATATTTTATTTGATATGAAATTTAATTTCCACTTTTATGAAAATTTCATTTCCAATTATATTTCCAAAGAGATGAAAATTTATTTAATTATGAATATATAAAGGCACCTACTACAGTCGTTCGTTAAATGGTTTTTCAACAAAATTAATCCCATAGGAGGGCAAATCATACCAGTCCAATATTTACTAAAACTGTTCCTAGTCAAGCATTTCTGTATTTTTAAATACGACACATTCAGGATTGTCGAGTATTATAAGCAAAAACAATATCGACTGAAATATAGGCTTAAATCTATTCCAGTCTCTCCTATATCAAATCAAAACTTTGGAATATTGAAATGTCATCATTTTTAAATATCCATTTTTCATACAAAAAACGATCTTAATTTCGGTGTTTTTTCATTGGAAAAGTCTTAAGTCATAGAATATAATATAATGTTGGTCTTTCGAAAAATAAAAATATATACAATCATTTTCTTATTATTATTTTTTTTTTTTTTGTTATTTTCCTCAAGTAAAATCCTTCTTTCTAAATAAGATGAGATGCTTTTCATTGTAAAATAGTGATAATGGATAATCTATCTAGACTTCTTTCTTTTACTTTCAGATAATGTCCTTGTGAAGAGGTTTGCAATGTTATTAAGATTAGTACGTGGATAAAGCCTATAAAGAATAGGTTACAAATAAGATTTTATCTAAAAATATCATAAGCTTTTGGAAAAATCGGTTTTCTTTTCTGTTTCCATAACAAATATGAAAAATATTGATGATAATATTTATTGAGTTCTTTTTTTTTCTGTTTTCTTTCCAATTTAAGATTATCTTCTTTGAGTAGAATAAGAAGATAAAACTTTTAAGATAAATTTCATATAAATAATTTTCGATTATCAAAAAAGTTGTATTATAAATAAAAGTCATTTGTGTGATTATAATGACACTGGGATTAGGTTTGGGATACATTTTAAAATTAGAAATTCATTATTTTACCATAATAATAATACCTATAATACCTAATCTTAATCTTGAAGATTATTCAATACTTGGCTTTATGTTAAAGTAAAAAAAAAAACTAGAAGTATCACAGGTAATTTATAATTATAGATTTAAGCACAATTCTGATACAGAGTTAACTGGAAATATTACAAAAATTACAATATTACAGAAAATTTCTCAGCCTAACACAGAGATGGCGTTAGAAACTGTCAAATCATAAATGTACTAAAAAAAGGGATCTCTGACATAAACCCATGTGAAATTTCATTTTGATCTGTCAAGTCAATCGAGTGTAGCGCCTGCTTAGTATTGACGTGCCATTGAATTTTTCAAAATGGGAAAAGTTGAATATCGTGCAGTGATTAAATTTTTGGATTTGGATGGTTTAACACCGAAAGAAATTCATCCGTAGTTCTTGAAATTGTATAAGGATTCACTTTCCACTGTGAAAAATTGGGCATCTCCTTTTAAATCTGATCGTACGAGCCTCGAAGATTATTCACGCCCAGATTATACAAAAACTGCTACAACATAATAAATCATTCAGCAAGTTTATAATATGGTGTTAGGTGATCGTTGAGTGAAAATGCGAGAAATAGCTCAGGGCAAAGGCATCTCAAAAGAACGAATATGAAATATTTGGCATGAAGAATTATAATACAATATATGGAAAACCTTTGTGCAAGAGTGGTGCCGCACTTGCTAACAACTGACTAAAAACGCACTCGAATACGTATTTCTCAAGCCTGTTTGGATTGTTTTAAACAAAATAAAATGGATCTCAACCATCGTTTCATAACTGCTGATGAAACTTGGATCCACCACTAAATTTGAGAGTGAAAGAATAGTCGAAACAATGGATTGAAGCCGGCGGATACGCACCAAAGAAGCTACAGGCGGTTCTACCAGCAGGAAAGTTGATAAAACCATTTTTTGCGATTACAAAAGTCTTTTGTTGATCTATTATCTTCAGAACGGTATATTAACAATTAACTCTGAATATTATTGTACTATTTTGGATTTATTAGATGCAATTCGTGAGAAAAGATCTGCTTTAAAGAAGAAGAAAATCGCTTTCCATCAAGATATGCAAGTGGTCACGCAAGTGTTTCGACGATGACAAAATTCAACGAGTTCCTTGAACCACCGTATTCACTAGATTTATTTCATAACCTGAAAAAATCCTGGTTGAAAAGTGTTTTACATCAAATGACGAGGCCACTGCAGCCGTGGATGGATATTTTATTAACCTTTCGGAATCACACTTTAATGATAGTATTGAATAGTATTGATACGTTGGAATAAATGCATTAAAGTTTCAGGAGATTATATTGAAACGACAAAAAAAATTTCATTCATTATTAGGCCGAGCAATTTTCTGACTGCCCTCGTATTATTTTATATGCTAAAATTTGAGATTGTTTAATAAAGTGCGTAGTCGAGAAGACTTACTTAGGCTTTAGCGGCCCATTTCCTAACACCGATAGTTTAACGTTCACTTCAAGGAACGGGCAGATTGCTGAATTGACAATTTCTAACTTCGAACCGGACCATAAGATAATACACAGTCTAATACATTATCCACTAAACTACGAGCTCCGACTTGCAAAAAGTAGTACTTGATAATGAAAAAATCGTCCTATCTTTCCAAGATCATCTCAAATAGACAACTTGTTTAAACGTCCCACATAGCATCCAGACAGAAGAATATAAGGACACATAACTGAATTTTTTGAAACCAGAATATCTTGTAATCAATACAATTCGATAGCAATGAATCAGTTTCATCGAATAAAGCTATGTTAGGCATCATCAAATATGATTTCTTAAATTCAATGAAAATCATAATAGGGTTTGCAACTAATTTAATTAATCATGAGATTAATTTGTATAAAACATCATCAAAGCTTTTTTAGAATACCGAAATTATGTTCTCAAATATACTAAAGAAGAAAAACGTTGTCAACATTGGAATATTTTTCATTTCAAAGGATATTTCGTATTTTCATTCTTGGTTGTTTACAAGATCTTCATTATCCTTTATTTGAAATGTTTTTTTTTTTTCTCTTTTTGCATATATAACATTTCAAACATATTCATGACAATCATAATAAAGGTTTTCACAAAAGTACATCACAAGGTGAATTTTTGTCGAAGAATTTGGAAGAACTTAAGTACCAGATACATGATTAATTTTATACATCAGAATGAAAACCACAAGAAATAATGGAAATTTTGGTTTTAAGAACATGCTTTTAAGAAAGATTTATGCAAGTATATTTTGGCTGTGTTTTTTGGGAAAAATAAGCACGGTTATACGGGCTTATTTTAGGAATGTATAATATCTCTGTCTAATTAAACGACAGTTATCTAGTACACTCTATTGAAATAGGTGACACTAATCGAAACGTTTCCTTTTATTGCAATATTTAAAATTAACAGAAAATTCATTTCAATTTTGAATCTTACCTGATTTTGGTCATGTTTTTTCTATTATTTTTATTGCTTTTTGTTTTATTTGGTTAAAATAATACTTTAAATAGCTGTCTCCCAAAATATTATTTTTTTTAATTTCACTATTTGTCGAAAAAAAAAGAATTAATTATTCTTTCAACCTTAAAAAAGATGACTGAAGTTGGTTGCGTGATCCATCAAATAATTTCAGTCGTACCAACATTCTAAATTAAAATTTATAAGAATATATATTGGGAATTCTATCGGACGCTAATTTCCTTTCAAAAGAACGATTTTTTTAATCAATGTTCTTATAAAGTTTAATTTCGGATGTTGGTACTACTGATATTATTTGGCAACAGTTGAATTTAAACAAATAATATAAAATTTCTTTGTAAACGACAAATAATACGTTCTTCTATACCCCGTTCCATTTCAAAGTCACAATCAAATAAATAAAATTTAAAACAAAAATCTGTCGTATTTATTATGTAAATAAATTTGATATTAAATTTTTTTTTTATTTAAAAACATGCAAGGCTACCAATTTATAAGAAACAAAGTTTTGATTTGCGTTATCTACCATCTGGCAGATGTCGCTTAGTACATGTTTTCTATCCAGCGCTAATTTAGCGCCCGATATTATACGGCGCTAAATAAGAACGTATAAAATGTATGGTAAGCTCCGATAGAATTAAATAGATTAAAATAATAATAATAGATTAAAAAATCGTTTGTTTTATACAAAGTGAAATAGTGGCCGATAGAATTCCCAAAAAAACGCACCTTTTATGTTTTCATATAATATATATGTATGACTTGGTGATTTTGTGATTTTAAATACGCGAAATTATTTTTATTTAAAATTGTGTATGAACTTTCTATCACAGAAGGAATCACTAAAATTCTTGTATATAAATTTCGCGCCCTTGAAAAAATATAAAAATTGTCGATTACCATATTTCTCAATAAATTCCTATTTTACTTCAATCGTGGAAAAAAAGAAGAAGAAAATCTACTAAATTTAGTGAAATAAATGGAAAATAAGGAAAAGAAATTTATGATAACAATTTCCCGAGTTTTCTGATTCTTGATATTTTGCTCATTCATAAAGAATTTCGCGATTAGATGTTCGTTTACATAGAAAAAAGTGTTATTACTTTTTCTTATTTTGGTAATTTAAATGTAATAAGAAGATTTCAACGCAATTTTACTTTCTGGGTGTGTAAAATTTATTCTTATCTCTACATTTTTGTTGTATTTTTTTTTTTTTTGCAGAGTATAACCTATTAAGAAGTACTTTCTCCGAAAATATTCAACAAAATAGGATGCTTATATTTCTGTTTTTTTATTTCATAAAATTGAATCTCTAATTTAAGAGGATTTTATCGTTCGTTTAACAAATTTCAGGAAAACATGAAAGAAATTAAGTTTACAAGGTAGCCATAGGTTTATTACTTCGGGTATTTAAAATGGACTAATTAAAATTTTCATAGTAAATTCAAATGTAATATTGTAAAAGCTTTATAAAGAAAAATATGATTTCTTTTAAAGATACTACACCTACTTTTAATAAATCAGAAAATTTCATCTCCGAATAGAAATGTTCTTTGCAAGATTTTTCGATTGGTATTAGGTCTGTGAATGAAATTTTACGATTTTACATCAGAGGGCGTAATTCATACTACTATATATGTAATATGTGTGAACCGGTATTATATGTATTTGAAAGATCTTATGACAAGCTTCAAAACGTACTATATAACATTTGGTTAAAGTGTAAACAACATTGTTTTTTATTCGATTGAAAATGGAAAGTTACGGGCCAAATAAACAGTATTTGCGGGAAATTTTATTTTCTGTTTTAATGCAAAGAAAAAAAAAGAAAATTATCGTTTGCTTGTAGAAACTTATAGTGAACATGCTCGAAGCCAAGACAGTTATGAAAAATGGTTGAAACAATATACCATAAAGAAGGTATTTTTGATGTTGAAGACGCATCATGTGAAGGTGGATCGAAAAAGTATGAAGATAAATAATTGGAAGTTTTACTCAAAGAAAATCCATGTCAAACTCAAGCAAAATTAGCGGCATCATTAAATATTGTTATATCAACTGTTGCAAAATGTTTCCAAACCATGGAAATGATTCAAAAACAATGTAATTGGGTCCTATATGAATTAAAAGAACAGGACATCGAACGTCGAAAAACCATTTGTGAAATGCTGCTTCAAGGGCGACACAGAAAGGGTTTTTCGCATCGAATTGTTCATTTCTTATGAAAATTTTGAAAATTTGAGAAGGTTGTAGCATACTTCGAATGAAACCAGAATATTTTATAGTAGTCAAAGAAAAGTGTACTTTTACCAAACAGAATATGATAAAACTGATTCACGGACCTAATATCTTCTTGTATTTTTATGTATCCAAAAAAGTTGGCTTCAAATTTTACTTTCTGAAAATATACACCTGCGGTACAAACATATAAATTGCTAAAAAACCCAGCAAACATTTTCAAATCTTCGAAGAAACATTCCCTGAAATGGATCAATAACAAAGCTTTATGGTTGATTTTGTTTGCTGGTAAGTTTAAGATTATTCGTATATATGCGTGGAGGTTAATTTATTAAATTGTGAACCACCAAAAAAAAAAGGATATTCAGAAATTGATTTTCTGTTTTTGTTGTAAGAAATGAAAATGAAAAACAATCTTATCTCTTCCAAAAAGTGTTAAAATTCATTTATTGTTTAACAAGATTTATATAACACTTAAAAAAATATATTAATTAAATAAAATAACATCAAAATCTTATAGACATAATCTAAAATACGGATTAGCATATAATAACATACGAATATTTATGTTTGTACACGATTATATGAATATTTAATAAAACATTTATGATTAATATTTTTTGTTTTTGAATGAACAATTAAGCTTTTCGGAGACATAAATTTCATTCAAATATAATCAAAATTGTCTTGAAAGAAAATTTTTTGTTTTGTTTTTCTGGAGTATTAATTTTAAGATAATTTTTCATTACAAAAAAAAAAAAAAATATTTATTAACATTGAAAAAGGGATCAACAAAGGTTTCATTTTTTTTATGAATAAATTCTCAACGCCCCATGAGCCGCCTTTATTAAAATTTGGGTACCTCATTAAGAATATAATCTCTTCCGAGTTGGAATACGATACTTTTTTATTCTGTTAGTTATTAATGTTCAATTAAAAATTTTAATACCTGTTCATTTAAATCCCATAAGTTTAAGATACGAAAATACTTATAGAGACATTGGCATTTGTGAAATTTAATTCAAATCGAGAAGCTTTAGCAGCAATAAGTAGTTTATACTGATTTATACTACATATGTCTCATATTACGAAACATGCAAAATGAGTGTTGCCTTACAGCGGTTAAATCGTGTTGTAACGCTGTATCAAAATGTAACTATAATAAAGTCTGGAAACTTCCTATCCTTACCGTACCGCCGTTTTTCAAATTTTGCCTGTTCTTTCTCAAACAATTTTCTATCCACTGCTGACATAGAAATAGATAGAACTAAAAATTTTACGTATGGGTGAAAGAGACACAATTTTTTTAAAAACATCCCATTTCTCGCTTTTGGGTAATTTTAAAATGTAAACAATGAAACACAGGCAGAAATTAATATACAAATGCACACATACCAGAAAAAAAATTGGCGCATATTTTTTTTTCTGGTATGTATGCAAAATTTGTGCCCAAACTTAAGATTCCGGGATCAATTTTTAAGATTCCATCTGATTTTTAAGAACATTTCATTCTCTCTCTTGCTGATGGATTTTGCCTATGAAAAATATATGTGCTCTTGCGTATTCTTTCCCCCGTTTGCCACTTGCTTTTTCTGGCTACTTCGCTAGCTTTCCGGACTTTATTATTAATTACACTTTGGCTGTATTATAACACGATCTAAAGGAGAATCCCCACAATAAGAGAGCCTTTTGAAAAACATACATATTAGGGGTTTTGTCGAAAGAAGCAAATCCCCTGATGACCTATTTAGCATATCTTCTTCCTTGCGAGGAGAAGATATGAGATGGTGCAGCAAATGTGAGCAGCTAAAAGGCTGCACGCCTAGCTGAATCGCACTAGCTAGCTCGCCGGAGGGGTGGGTCGCTGCTCATCACCATCTGTCATCGCGTTACACATAAATTATATGCGTGCATGATGAGTGAAAACGTCGTTAAGACTTTATAGTGATAGCGCGAGCTATCAAGCAAGGAAATTCGGTTTTTGCGAGAAAAAAAACCGAATAAGGGGACTGTTCGTTAATTTGCTGGTCACCGAAACTTGACCAGCCATCCGCGAAAACCTTGCGAGGCATGTCGGGGCCGATTGGCAAAGGTGTTAATGCCAACCGGACTTTGGGGCACTACCCTCCCACATGGACCGACAGCAGAATGCCGATCCCCGTATGTCCATGCTCGCCCCTACAAATGAGCATGGACCCTTGATTTGTTTGTAATCTTCGCGCATCAACTCAATTTACATCTCTCTCCCCCCTCATTCGCACTTTACACACGCTCGACCATTCTATTCAGCGGCGTTTACACAGGGAGTCTCTAGAATCAATACTGAGAGGAAAAAAAAAACCCAATGAAACTTTCTATTATCTTTTCTCTATTTTAATCTCTTTAGTTTACAATTTATTCGGTACTTTATTCATTTTATTATTTGTGTGTTTTTAAAAAAAAATCTTCATTAAAAGCAACAAAATATAGTGTACTCACCCCCTTAAATTGTTCGAAACCGGAGGCCCACCTTTTCCGAGTCGGTAGGGAATAAACACAAAAAAAAAGAATAGCCTTCCTTTTCTCTTTTCTGTTAACTTTGACTACATTACAAACGAAATTTGTTATTATTGAAAAAAAGAAAGAAAACTATTCTCATAACATTTCTTCTGACTTTAATTATTTCAAACAAACGAACTTAAGATTAGCGCATTTATATTTCATATTAATAAGGTGCAAGTAGAAAATCTCGCTTCCATGGTCCAAACTCCTACTGGGAAGAATAAAAACTCGAATTGAATCAAAAACAAATCCCTTCTTTGGTCTTTCTTTGCTTCTAAATTTTTGGTAGCAACAAAAAAAAATGTCCGTGTTGAAGATGAATGAAGATAGTGATCCCGTCATACCACTTAAACCAAATCCAATTGAAATAATCACAAATTTGCGAAAAATCCAGCTATTCAGATGAAATTGTTAACTTTTGCAAAACTTCATTTTATGTTTTAGTAAAATGTACACCTGAAAACCTTGAACATATGAATTATAAAAGGTGAAAAATATAAACTTGCGTTAATAATTTTATAACAATGACAAATTAATGAAGATCACGGTTGTGGAAATCCAATTTTCAATTTGCAATTATTTTTATTAATATTGATATTTTCCTTGTATGCCTTTTCTGCTTATAATTGCACTTTAATTTCACACCATAAAGTTTTCTTATTTCGCTTTTAAATATGTTTGGGCGAAAAATGAATACTTCTAAGACTGCTTCTTTAGTATATCACTTAAATGAGGATCCTTGAACGACATACATAATCAGTTTTTCTGTGTCACTCGGTACCGATATTTTGGATGATGTTATTAATTTATTAGGATAACCCATTTTTTCTTTTTTTTCTTTTTTTTAATTTTCACTAGTACATCAACGGTAAAAATATAAATCGGTGGAAACAGAGAAATTCTTTAAAAGTTTTGAACTGAGTTGAACTAAAAGCTCCTATATATTATTGAAACACATTGAAAAGGTAACTAACACTATAAAATAATTTTCAATTATCGTATAAAACATATGAACATGACCTTATATATCCATTTATGATCGATAATGTTAATAAGAAAAGTTTAATTCCTTATTTAAAAGAGAACAACCCATTTCCAATCACTTTCCCATTTGCGATTTTTTTTTTTGACACAATGTAACACTGTCTTAATGACCTACTGTCGTTAATTCACATTTGATATGCTGTCGGCCGAGACTTTCGTTAAACTTTTAAGGACTCCAAAATACAAATTATTTTGAAAAGTTACGTTTTCACACCTATTATATTTTTCCGAAAAAAAAAATGCTTGGTCAAATTAAATTCTGAGAGTATATTCACATAATTTTATCCGAGCTGAGAACACAGAAAACTTATGTCGAAAATGCATAAAACAACTACAAAGATAGACATTTTTCTTTTCTTATTCATTCATAAAAAAAAACTGAAATGATTTTATCAAATCAAAATATTATTTCATTTTTCTTAAAACAATTAAAGTATTTCAGAATTTTTTTCAAAATTGTATTCAATTACATAAATTTTAGTACAAATGTTCCAAAAATTAAAATTACTTAAAAAAAAGGAGCACCGAACCATTTTTAATCTAACGATAAGTGAAACACGTAACGGTATGTACTCAACCAAACTTCACGTTCCTCTATAATATATTTTTTTTTTTTTTTTAAACCCCGACTCCTTTTCTCAACATTTCGAAACTGACTCTGATCATGGACTGAATTTTTTTTTTCTTTTGATCTCCCATCTCCTGTGTACAAATTTTCCCCTGTTTGAATAAAAAAAACCGGTATTTCTAGCTTCATAGCTTTAGCCTGCCTATCAGAATACGACACGTTCATTTTTCTACCATTCTTCTTTCGGTCTCTTCCTTCGTTCTCTCGCGGGGGGCTCTTTTTTTCAGCTTATTTCCACCACGGATAACGTAAAAAAGGATGAAGGCGAAATTTTTCTTCTATGTGCATAAAAATTGATTTATTCCTTATGAATTCTTTTCTTAGGGGTTTCTTTCCTTAAGCTAGAGATTTGTTTCAATTCCCATAAACAATGTTTCCTTAATAACACCAAAATAAAGAAATTTAAAAGCTGGGTGCGATGCTGTAGTCAAGGATTTTCGGAACTGAACCAACTAGTAAACATTTCACTTTTATTTGTTGCATCAATACAGCATTCTACAATTTTCTGCTTGATTCCCTTGATTTCTGGGGTTTGTTTAATAATATTTTTAAAAGTCTTTAATTGTAATTTTGAGATTTTAAAATACTTATCAGTGGGCGCTTTTAATTGGCCAAAATCGGAATTCTTGGAATAATTTCAAAAGTAAATTAATGATTCCGAACAATTTGAGTACGAAATTATTTCTCCCGATTTTTCCAAATCTTCCACGCATTTCTTACATTTCATTTTTGGACCTAGAAACTGATAAAGACTCTGGTTCAAATTCGTGTCTTCGGTTCTCTTCATAATTTATTTTTCTTAGGCTATAATAATTCAAACGAAATTGCTTTACAAAGTTTCCAATTCTGCAAAACCATAATAAAATCGACAAACTTTCTGGTCACCCTGATTTTTGCTTAATATGGTAATTTCGCTCCTCCCCGATAGATTGTGCTGTAATGAAATACCAAACCGTATATGGACAGACGGCCGCTAGTACCTAACATAGGGCATAAATACGAAAACACTCTATGAACGGAGTACAATTCTCTAAAGCTATATTATTTTGGGCTTCACTGTAGATGTAAACGAATTTCATCTATTTTTATGATCATATAATTTCTCTCCCTTGAAGTAAAAATTTACTAGATAATTCCGAGTGTATCAAAACTTCAACCCATCTTAAATGTGTTTTGAGAGAAATTCTTATTAGTTCTTGTATTGCTTAAACTGTTGAAAACGTTGTACTAAACATACCTAATTTATTTTTGGAACCGGAAACTTCGGACATCACTATCCTTGATAATATGTTATTATTTTTTAGTATGCTATATATCCAATTTTGGTTAATAGGATTTACCAGAAAACATGCCTGCATCATATTTATTTTCGAAATACTCACAATTCTAATGATAAGAATAGAAATGAAAGATTTGTGATCTAATGGAAGAAAATAAACCATTTTTACGAATGTGTTTTACGTGGAAAATGTTTCAATTTATTAAATTTGCATTTTTATAGCACAATTAAGTAATTCAATTTGTGAAAATAAATTGTTCTTAAAATATTTTTAATTCGAATTCGTTGTTTTTTTACGTCTTTCATAAAATTCCGAACGTGATTTGATGAAAACAAAATAAATATTTAAAATCAATTAAAATAAAAATTATCAAGAAATATTTTAATCGCAACAGCAATATTTTTAGAAAGCTTTTTTTTTATATAAAATTAATATTCAAATTTTGTCCATGCCAAATATTTAAGGAACACTAAACTTTATCATAATATTTAATCAAAAGGGAAAAATTATATGAAAGAATTTGATCCTGATTTGGCCTGAACCAGATCGGATAAAGAGGCTTTACTGTTAACAAATTTTTCTTATTGTCTTAATAAATTGATAAGAAAATTGAAATACTAGAAGAAAATTTAACAAAATAAAGTCTAAGAAATTATTTTTTTCGTTCTTTGATTTTCTCAAGAAATTATTCCTAGTCCTTAATAAATAATTTTCATGAATTTTGCAAGAATTAGTACAGATATTTGGCTTGCAGTTTTTCAAATGGAACACTACAAATGTTTTCCAGTAGAAACGCCGAACCACACAATATTTTATTTGTTCTTTTGACATTTATGCTCGTGAATAGTTTCCATTTCATCATGGAGCAGTACACGCGTGAACAACATTTACAAATTATTAAAATTTATAACTGAAATTCTGAGTCGGTCGCCGCAACTTTAAAAGCATTACGACCAATTTATGGACAACATGACCGACATGCCCGTTATGCGCTATTGGGCAGGCCACAATCCAAATATTCTTCAAGAGATACCATTGCATTCCCAAAAAATAACTGTGTGGTGTGGATTACATGCTGAAGGTGTCATTGGGCCATATTTTTTGGATGATGATGAAAGCCGCCACGTTAGAGTTAATGGAAATCGCTAACTGATTATTTTTGGAATGAATTGCGTGATATGGACTTGGACAATATGTGCCACTTGCCACACAGCGAATGTTACAATCGATTTATTGAAAACTAACTTTGGTGAGCGTGTTATTTCCAGAAATGGACCCGTCAATTGGTTCATGTGATTTGACACCTCTCGGCTATTTTCTTTGGAGTCATACGAACTAATTGGCCTATACCAATAAGCCGGCGACGTTAGAAGAGCTCCGAGCAAATATTGAACGCGAAATTCCTGCAATATCGGCCAATTTATGCGAAAAAGTGATCGAAAATTGTGTTCAACGACAGAACTTTTGCAAACGTGTCCGTGGTGGTCATGCAAAGGAAATGGAATTTCATACATAATGGGATAGAATGTACTTTAACATGAAATAAAAAATTCATTGATATCTCAAACCATTTTTGTGTTATTTAAAAAAATATTTGTAGTGCCCTTATTGAAAAACCCGATATAACTCATATAATATTGTGCCAAACAAGGGACATTTCTTTATGTGCATACTTAAAAATGTGCCCTTTTCCACACTTAAATAAAGACAAATTTTCCTTTCACTGTCATAATACTTTTCCTTGTAATATATAAGAAAGTTCAAAAAGAATAAGAAATTACGTGAAAAATGCTATGAAAATATCTTTTACACGTTACTTGAGTTTTCTTGATTGTTATGCATTAAGCGTTGTCCAACAAACTTTATAATTTAAAAATGTTTAATTTATTTTAAAGAATTTTTTTCTTGATCGAATAGAATAAGTTCTTTATTAAGCTTTTATAATCAAGAATATAAATAAAGTGGTTTTTTTCTGGGCAACAGGAAAAAAAAAGGTTCTAGGAAATTCGGTCGATTTTAATATTATACAAACTCGTGTAAAATTTAATTTAATTTTATTATTAATAGCATTTCTAACGAAGTTTTTTATATATCTACATTTCCACTTAATTATTTAGTACATAATCTAATAAACAACAAAAACATATTCATAACAAAACGTGTTAAAATATTCATATTATTACTAAATTCTTTTAGTTCATTGATGAGGTAAAAGTATGCCTATTTTCTAGGAAAAAGGCGAAGAATCATCGACAATAAGGCGCTAAAAAACATAACTTTCGAAAGAAAACCAATAATGTATCAAAAATACTTCAAGTTCTTTATTTATATATATATATAGTAAGAAATATATATTTACCTCATGAATATTTAACCCTTTTGGGATTAAAAAAACAATATCGGGTATAGTATATGCCAAGCTGACTTATATACATATGCATGATACATATATTTTTGTTTTTGATATAAAAAAACAAGATCGAAAAGCCTGTTGGATTGTTAAGTCAATTGAGAAAATAATAAAAATATATGTAATTCTAAGAAACCATTTTTTCGTAACCAAAATAAATAAATAATGTGTTTGGAAAAAAAACAGAAGAAAACAAAAGGATGTCTTAAAATTATTGTAATGGCTTTAAATTAGAATACTATTTAAATGTTTGAATCAAGATTCAATTACATTCCATATTCTTATAACGAATTTATCATTCCCACTCTAAGTTCCAGATTTCATTTATGCCTAGTTTAAAATCAGGAATTCAGGATTTTTTCATAATAAAAATCAATAAAAATGTTACAGGACACCCAGTATAACACAAATATTTTTGAAAAGTTCTTGATATATAAAATGTTCAGCTTCTGTACAAGGACAGTACCCTAAAGCGAAATTTAAATGACTAGGTTCTATGAAAATTCTTAAAGATTATTTTAACTATTTTAAGAATCTCCTTTTTTTTTTAAACCTAAACATTTTCTCTCCTATTATAAATCAAAGACACAAAAATATTTTCGTTTTTTATTTTGTAAGAAGCTTTCGCATAAATAAGTAAATCCTAGAAAATAAGAAAAAAAAAGGATTTAATCTAGATTTTAAAATAAGTAATTCAACTGAATATTATTTAATTCATTTTGGGATTTAGGATCTTTGTTGGTTTTTAAAATCCTTTTGATTTCAACCCACATATATTGGTTACATCTGTATCATTTATTTTTATACGCTTTTCTGTTAATTCATATCGGGATTTATTTTCGACGTATTTTTTTGGAAGACTTTTAGCATACAAAATTTGCAACACTATGTAGGCTTCAGATATTGCTGAATGTCAACCATCAAATATATAAAATACCGATATAGGACAACTTAACTTAGCAACAACTAGTAATATAAATATCATTATTAGCAGCATAGCCCGAGCAAAACAATAAAGCAAATACGCATCATCATCCACCATGGGGAAAGGAAAAGAAAAGTTAAATTAAGAAGGTGAGAGTCAGTGCAAATGTGAAAAATTAGTGTATATTTGTGTGAAAAGCAAGCACGTATCACAAACAACACAAAAATAACAGTAATAAAACTAAAGTTATAAGAAATAGTTATTATTTAAAATAATTAATAATTAACCCATAAGCGTTGAGTCTATTCGAGCGCATTCGAGTGAAAGGCTCGTGCATTTCCTGGATGGCTGGATGGTTGACAAGGTATGACTAAAATCTTTGCAAACATTTAGTTAAGTAAGTTAGTTCAAAAAGAAATGTATTTAAGAAGGCCTGGTTCGTCTATATTACCAGAAATTAGTTGCTGTAGGAAAATAATATCTAAGGATAATCGACGACTTTCAAGTGTTCGGGAGGACAAGTAAAGTTACGTAAGTTAAAGGAGCAAGATCAATATATGAGAATGTTAAATATTTTACAAGTATAAACTTTATCTTGATAATGAATTAACATGCCATATATTCTTTCAAACAAGACACTTTAGGGTATCCATATAAAAACTTGAAAAACATTCCTGACTCCTGAGGTTATAAGTTGATCTTTTCAAGTCAGATTTCTTGAAAATTTTGGTTTCTTCATCTCATTGTAATCATTTTAGTCTGAAATTTAATCTTCTTAATTGAAATTTAAGTTAAGAATATTATTTTTCTTGATATTTCATCTAGAAAAAAAGAAAATATATATAATCAAATTATATTTTTATCATTATATTATTTTACTTACCTTGTAAACACTTAGATTATTCCTTTTATAAATTTTATCCTATTAAAAATTTTTATAATGAAAATTAATTAAATTTTTTATTAAATTAAATAATATAAAAGAAAATTAGAGCCAACAGGCATGTCATGAAAATATAAAAATCTTCCCTATAATATTAGAAGGGAAAGTAGGAGGTGAAGGATCTCTCATTCGCGAGAAATTTTATTTTTTTGGTTTAACTTGAGGGAAAATGAAGCTAAAGCGCGATGGTTGGAAAAAGCTTATGGCGAACATGCTCCATCAATTTCAACTTGTGACTTTGCGTTTAGGCGAATCAAAAATGGCAACTTTGATGTGGTCGTAAAAAGAGCATGGAAATCCGCCAAAGAAGTTTAAAGACGAAGAATTGCAAGAGTTATTGGATGAAGATTCATGTCAAACACAAGAACAACTTGGAGGATCATTAAATGTTAGTCGGATGACTATTGCCATAAGTTTAAATGTCATGGGAAAGCTTCAAAAGGAGAAAAACTAGATGCGAATTGAACAGAAAGCAACAGACATTGTAAGGCGTTTGGCCATGTGTAAAATGTTGCTGAAATGTTGAAAAGAAAATCATTTTTGCAGCGAATTGTTACGGATCATTAGAAATTGTTTCTTTATGTTAATGTCAAACGTAAAAAAATTTACTGGGATCACTGTCAGCTATCGACAACGACTGCAAATCCGAATATCCCATTTGGTGGGACAGGAAGAGTTTGGTCTACCAAGCATATTTGAAAACGGGTGAAACAGTCTCTCCTGATTTTTATGGACAATAACTGATCTATTTGATTCGCGCTTTAAAGAAAAAGCGATAAGAATGGATTTGTTGATACGGTAAAGTTAGCATGATAACGTCAGGCCACATGTTGCTAAATCGGTTCAGGAAACGTTGAAAGTACTTGGTTGGGAAATGCTACCCCGGCCGGTGTATTCATCTGAGATTGATCCCTCCAATTATCATTTGCTTCGGTCGATGGAACATGGCCTTGTTGATACACATATGCTCAATCTTGAAGAAGTGCAAAAATGGCTGGATGACTGAATTGCCTCGAAGGACGACTAATTCTTTCAGCACGGAACGAGTGCCCTGCTTGAAATATGGATAAAAGACATAGCTAATGATGGAAAATATTTTGATTAAAATAAAATAAAGTTTTCATTTAAAATAAACATGCTGTTTTTTTTAGGAAAAATCCTTTAATTCTTGGTTTACCTCCTAATATATATAATGTATATCAAAATTAAAGATTTTTGGCATTTCTTAATTGGAATTTTGATTTTATTTTGAATGTTTTGAAGAGAATGTCTTTATTTATAAATGACATAATACGAAACAATTTTTGACATAATTTTTATATTATCAATCTAAGAATTATCTAACTATAACACATACATACATTCGAACTATATAATACCTAAAAATAGTAAATGTATGATCCACATTTCGTATGACATTTATAACAGTTCTAGATATGTGTTTCCGTTTTCAATGTAAGTTAGTTCTAGAAATGCTAACTATTCGGAATTTAAGTAAGTTCCAAAACTCCCAGTCATCAAACGCAGAACAAACCAGTTCAAGTTGAACTTCAAAGTGATTGTGTGGAAGTGATTTTCAAAGAGGTTTAGAAAGTGATTATTTGAAAATAAATAAAAAGTGCTATTAATTTAACATTCGAACCGGTGTCGAAACACGTAGCAATATAGTGATTTCGTGGTTTCATTGTGCAGAACGAAAAGGTCTTTTTCAGTTATTTGACACAAGATAAAAACATATCTCATACATATAGCCATCATCGCAAGTATGTTATGCCTGTAAAAGAAGATGTTTCAGCTAGCTCTGTTGATAACGGAGGTCGAGCATGCTGTGGAGGGTAGTCTGAATTGAGCAATCGCAAGACGATGTTCGTATCTAATAATTTGTATGTGCGCCAAGGTTAGTAATTCTAATTTAATAACTACATTATCAGTGTTTAGTGTAGAAATGCGATACACATATAAAATGTACTACAATTGGTTTAGAACAAATGTGATCCTTGGCCTCTTCCTATTTTCTTGTTTCATATGAAATCCTGAAAATTGTATATGGTTATATGGTTTTATATCTCCATTCCTACGATACCAAATAAAGAAAAAAATCTTAGTACTGTCTCTGACATATTTCTTTTCGTAACTAACCGCCATAATTAAATGAATCCACACAAGAAATAAAATGAAATTCTATTAATAAAATAGATTTTACAAGAAAAATCAAAATTTCAATAACCTACGCAAAACAACAAGTTGTTTATAAGAGAAATTTTCACGTGAAAATTGTGAAAAATAATTATTCCTAAAAGTACTTCAGGTTTCCAATAAAAATCGTTTGGAGAAATTACAAGAAAAAAAAAAACGGATTGATCTTAAAAATGACGAAAATAAAGGAAAGGTTTCTCTTTTAATTTGTTTTTAAAAGAAACCAATTTCTTTGAAAATTTCTTTTTGATTGATACGATTTGATTTTTGAATTTGGAAAATTTATTTCATACAAATTAAATTGATTGGATTTAGAAAATGATTCTATTTATGCGAATATCAGCTGCTTTATTCTCATAATATTAGATATTTTTATTATATTCGCACATATTTAGAAATAAGGACTTCTCGATTTCATTGCATATTGAATATCTACAAAATTTGTTAATTAACTTTTTCACTTTGCCCTTAGATTGGTTATTTAGCAAACATACTAATTACAATTAGATTTCGAAATTAATGTTAGAAAAAATTTTTCACAAATACGATCAATTACTTCATATATTCATGTCCAGCGGTAAATTAAAGAATCAATTCCTTTCAGAAGGAATGAAAAGGTATGTTACTAAATATAAGAATGTAGCTTCTTCCCAGATTTATATAGGATGTATCTTAACATGTTCATTTTCCATCCGGTTGGACTATTCTAGTAAAAATCTAGAAATGTACTCATGGTCCATAGTATAGAATTTCTGTATTTTAAGCTGATAAATTAATAATAACAACATTGTGCAGAGGCAAAAAAAGATTCCTCTTAAATTCAAAAATGATTCATTAGAGCCTTTTTTTTAATATGAAATGCGGCTCAAAGCTGAATTTAATTTTCCATACAAATACAAAAATTAAAAAAAATTAAAATCTTGGCACTATTGCTAGAAAATAGGTATTACCGCTAGGACATCTGTTTGATAAAAATTACTAGAAACTCTTTATTCCAATAAAATAATCAAGCTGTCCTGACTATATTTCTAGTCTCTAGATAAAACTCGAACATTTAGTTATTTTCACTAGAAACTACCTACCTACCCTACCCTAACCTGCTATTACATCATCTAAATACAATTGTTAGCTTTAGAACTCCAATCAAAATTTGCCACATATATCTTGGACCAGCTTTTATAGTGGCTACGATCTAGTTACCTAATCTATCTGGGTTTATTGTGAATCTAGTCAAATTTAGTTTAGAGAGTTTGAATTGAAAATCTGTGTTCGGTATGTTCACTTCTTCCGCTGGGGTTTTTGCTTCAGGAAAAGTAATCCATCAATTTTGAAACATTTTTTGTTGAGATTGTAATTTAATGCTCATATTAACTATGTTAAACATTTTTTTTCTTCTTAGATAAATTAAGATATTTTATTCTAAATGTATTTACAAGTTTTATGATAACATTTTATTTTTTATTATTAAGTAATATCTTTCTTATGTCATAGGTCTAAAGTTTATCATTATTTATTTTTTATGAAGGCAAATAAGAACTCCTACTTTATTCCTTAAAGAGATTTTATTGATTTAGAAAATGGTTTCAACAAATCTTTTCCTTTTCTTATATATTTCTTTAGAAATGGATTTTCTCCCACAAAAAAAGAAGAAAAAAAGACGAAAATACGTATACTATATATAATCACTCATATCGCATGTCATCCGAAGCAAGAAAAAATCATATATCGAACTAAGTTGGTTTTTTTTTTTGATTATGGAATAAAAACGTGAGATTCTTTTAATATTATTCTTATTGAGAGGAGTTTTCCACATAAAAGGACAAAAAAGCATCGAAATAACAGACTCCCTAATTTCAACAGAAAGTTTGATTTTATACTTCTAAAGCTTCTTGAGGACAAATGGAATATAGTCTACCATTTTATATTTTCTTTATTTTATGTGTGATAATACACACGTCGTTGACTTCTTGGAGTTGAATGAACAAGGATAAATGGGAAATAATTGAATACACTACGACCAAAAACAAGGATTACTTTTCATCTTATATATCTTTTATATATATACGCATATTTTTTTTTTGTTTATTGGTTTTCCTATGAGTGGTATTTATTCAATTTACAAAATCCGCTAGTAATTCCTATTCTTACATTTTTGAAATAAAAAAGATTTTCATTTTTATTTATGAATAAAAGTATTTTTCTATTTTAAAAACAAAATACAATATGATTTCTTATTTGTTTGAAATGTTTTTTGGTTGAGAGAGATTTTTGTGAATATATAAGAAATATATTAAATGATTTTTTTAGTTATTTGATTCCTTGCACGACTGAATTTGAAGAAATTACAGTACACTTCCAATAATATGAACATACGTTACTAGAAAATTATATGCAAATATGAAACTAACATGACAAGGCTCTTAACAATATCTTACGTTTATATAGGAGAACTAATGAAAGATGATTTAATGTCCACATAGCATTTGTCCAGCCTACACACTATACAACTGGATACTGGCACTGCCTAATAAAATTATTACCAGAAATACGCCGGCAAAATATATGAAATCTTGGAGATTTTCTAACTTTGCGGACGATATGACGATTTGTAAAGAAATAACAAACTCTAACGACTCTCGGTATCTTCAGGAGGATTTAAACAATTTTGCCACCTGGTCCTTTAATACTAATTCTGCTCTTAACTGTAACAAATGTGAAGTTACCACTTTTCAAGAAATCGTGATAATTCTTTTTTAATATATTCCTCTCCGTAGAGTGAGCAATATACCTAATTTGGGTCTAATTTGCGACAATCAACTTAATTTCAAGTTACATATTAACTAATTGCCTCATATAGCTAATTCCACATTAATTAACCGTTGCTCCAAGGAATATTCAGAACCCCACATTACTAAAGCCCCATTAGTGCCGTGATTAGAGCGATACTTGAATATGACAGTCAAGTATAGTGTCCCTATCCAAAAGTCCAAATGAACAGATTAACATGCTTATTCTGGCATTGTGACAGTTTTGCGGTCAGAAATATTTATGACATTAATATTCTGACTGAAATTATGACTGCTACGAAAATTCGTATTCTGGCGAACGGGTCATAATATGTCCAAAATATGAATTTATACCACTTTAAAACTGGTATAATTTGAGCGAGCTTTCGTGGTTATTTGAGAAATACTCCCGAAAATGTTTGTGTGGGTTTGAAATTTTTCTATCGGTGTAAAATTATTTGTATGTTGAAAAGAATGGTGGAAATTATTCCATATTTATCAATTGAATCACTCAGAGAACCCATATAAAATTCCGTTGTGATGTAAAGTATTGTCGGTCAGAACTAATGATATTGTTTTATGACAGTTGTTAGTTATGAGCGCGCCAGAATACCAAATAGTATTTAAAAAAAATTTTGAGAATGACGTCATTTTATGCCAGTCAGAACTTGTTATGACTGCGTTCAGAATAAGGGGGTAAGTCTGTTAGCCAAATACCAAGCCGGACTAGAATTGATGGCTTTCCATTCCTTAGAAAAGCAGCGGATAGTGGCAAATATGGTTTGGTTAACCAAATTTTGGTTGGTGCTATTGACTTCCCAACCTGCTAGACAAAATTCATCTTAACACAGTCCTTGCGGTCCGCGGAACTATTCAGAATTTTGCATCATAAAATTGAGTGCTATATAATAACGAATTTTGACTGTTGCAATTTAAAAAAAAAAATAAGAAGGAAAATCCACTACAAAAAGGGTTCGAACTTCTTCGCGTTAAAGGGTACTCCTTCAGTACTCATCATCCAAAAGAAGAAAAATTCTTCTTACGTTTAAAATAATATATACAGCTTTAAACAATATTTCTAATGTTGATTCCAAACCCGTCGTAAATACATATAATTGCCTTTGATTGACTGCTACGTTGATATGTTCGTATGTGTACTGTATTTAAAATGTTTATGCCCTATGGTAGGTACTATTAGAGGGCATATTAGTTTTGTCACTCCATTTATAGCACATCGAAATAATCGTCGTAACTCAAAAACGCGTTATCCGATTTTTATGAAATTTACAATGTGAGTTGCTCATTCCTCAGCTTGATTTGGTATTGTGATTCAGCAAAATTAATCTAGGCGGAGCAAAGTTATAAAGGAAAAGCCAGGGTGATCAGAAAGCTTTGCCGGTTTTTTGTTTATGGTTTTTAGGATTTAATTGTAAAATTTGTGAATCAATTTTGTTGAAATTAATTATATAGATTAACTATACAAATAGACGATACCATGTTCAACTTCAGTCAAATCGCTCTAAGGATAGTGCAGAAGAAATAATCCTAGGAGAATAGTTTTTCTGATGTACTTTAAAAACTAATTCACCGATTTGAATAAAATTTACAGACTTATGCTATCAGGATCTAGGTTACCTGCAAATTAGAAGAATTTTTGAAACGAGGAAACAAAGTTATGAAGACAAACCTTGAAATATTTAGTTAGTTTTGACATATCGGCTATAGGCCGATTTTCAGTTACTATTTGTTTCTATATTGTTTTTAATTTACACTTATATTTTTCATGTACACATTAAAGAAATATATTTTATTTCCATTTTCATTTTATTAGGGTTTTTCCAGGACATTTTCTAAATTTAAGTGTTTTAAGATATTTTCTTCAAATTTTCTGCTTCAATTTAAAGAAAATTAGAAAATATGTTTGAAAATTTATCCTCAACACTGTTTCATAAACAAATCGTAAACAAAATTTAAAACATTTTATTCTAACATTATTATAATTTTCTTAAAGTGTGTATTGTTTTTCTGAAATTAATAGCAAAATAAATTTTCATCAAATTTCTTACAATTACGCTTAATTTAAGTTTCTAAATGATCTAAATTTATTTAATTCATTTTTATCTGGTAAAAGTATTTCCTTGAAAATGGGGATGTCATTAGGAATGCTTAGATAATTTGTAGATTTATTTTTTTTCAGGTTCACGAAAACATTCTGTGCTTGATAATAGGGACGGCTCAAGCTGGGTGGCCTGTACACTTTAAGATTTTTGAACCGGTCTTGCATTATGTCCATTTTAAGGCCCGCCGCACACTTGAGCTAAGCTATGCGGGCGAGCCTCGCTGAAGTTACATAGTTTAGCTGGACTCGCTCACCCCGTGGCACACTTAAACTAAGCTACGTGGCCATATTTTTAGTAAATTCATTCCATCAGTTATATTTGAGCCTACAGAGACATATATTATATTGTGCGAGTACAGTATCGATGAATTATTACTAGACCTTTTCTACTTGACACTTACACATTTGTGTCGACAAGATACTACCACAAAATAAAGAAGACACTTTTGCAAGCATCGATTCTACACTGTATAATGCCGAAAGTACGTATATGTTAGTGGCAGCGATGCCAGCGAAGCTCGTTCGCGTAGTTGAGATCTGAACTACGTAAGCGAACTTAGTTCGTGTCGCGTGACCAGATGACGTAGTTTCAAAGCTTCACTGAAGTGTGCGACGGCCAATGCAAATGCTGGCAAGGCGTAAAAGTAGAGTAAGTTCTGGTTTTAGTTATATAAGAAGTTTGGCAAAATGCTTCAAATACAAATTGTATGAGACAACATTCCAAATAGGATTGGTTTTTTCGGCAATTTTTATAATTGATTATTAAATTGTTCTAAAGCACTTGCGCTTTACCAAGTTTGTTCAAGAATTCACATAAATCTTTTCAAATAAATCAAAGTTCTTCATTTAGGCCCTGTGCAAATCCAACAAGTGCAAAGATCTGAAACTAATTTTACTCAAAAGAAATTGATTTTTATTATTCAACTAACTGTTACCCGCTGTATTTCTCGTATTTTATAATTTCTATGTGTAACCTTCAATTACGTGGAAGGAGTTGAATGTTAAGTATTCTAGTACTTACACACACTTGAAGTGTACTTGCTATACTTCAAGTACCAGAATTTTTAGTATTCAAGTACTTATACATTCTTGAAAATTGCAAATGGAAAGCGCTGTAATTAACTAACAAAAATTAGATGTGTTTCAAGGTTGTTTCATTCATAAAAGTTGAACATGCAAACGAATAGGGATAATGGAAGAAAAGCCCGTTCTCTTTAAAGTTATCTAATCAACTTTGTCAGTTTTTTTAATATTTCTTCAAAAAGCCTACTTTACTTTTAGTAACTGAAGATCGGGATATAGCTGATTGTTTGATGCCCTATGGCGGAAATGGTACAGAAAAACAGCCAAAACTAACACTTGTGTTTACTAAGGGTTTTCCTGCATAACTTTGTTTGTTTCTTTTCAAATTCGCATTTAGCCTAGGCCCTAGAAGCATAAACCTATTCTGCCAATGTAACGTGTAGCTAATACAGCACACTTACTTATAATTTTAAGCCTACACGGCAACCCTATTTGAAAATTAGCGTGGTCAGTTTTTGCAAAAAAACGCATGGTTTGCAAAATTATTTCCAGAACTTTCTTTCCACCTCATATCCGTGGTGGAAATAAACTGATAAAAGAGCCCCCCCTCCCCCCAGCGAACGAAAACGAAAGAATGGACCAAAAAAAGAAAATGAGAAAAATTGAACGTGGCGAAATCTGATAGGCGGATAAAAATTAAAAAACTAGAAAAACCGGTTCTTTTTATCCCAACACAGAGAATTTTGGAACAGGAGATGGCAAATGAAAAAAAAAATGACAGACAGTCGGTTTCGAAATGTTAACCAGCACAGTAGGTTTCGAGTTGTTAACCAAAAAAATCGGTTTTTGAATTTGTTAAAAAAAAAAAAAAAGTAGTTTTTCGAAATGATAACCAAAAAATCGGTTTTTGAATTTTTTTAAAGGAGAAGTTTTTTTTTTAAATGTTAACCAAAAAGTAGTTTTCTTGTTGTTAACCAAAAAAAAAAAAAAAAAAAAAAAAAAAAAGAAAAAAAAGAGTCGGATTGTGAATTGTTTAAGAAGAAAAAAAAAAAGTAGTTTTTCGAAATGTTAATCAGAAAAGTCGGTTTTTTTTTTTGAATGTTTAAAAGGAAAAGTTTTTTTTTCTGAAATGTTAACCATAAAAGGAATAAAATTCGGCAATTTATGGTGAATTTGACTTTAAGTAAAGAAAAAAAAAAAAATATTTAAAAAAAAAGAAAGGAAAAAGGGAGAAAAAAAGAAAGAGAAGAAAGATAAAAAAAAAATAAAGTTTTTGAGAAAAGAAAAGATATAAGAAAAGAGCATGTTTTATCAAAAGAAAAGTGGACGTAAAAAGGTTTCCTAGAAAGAAGAAAAAGTTCTTTTTTTTATATATATATTGGGGCAGGGAGGAAGTTAATTACAATAGTTCACATGTGGGGAAAAGAAGAAAACCGCATTTATATAAGTGTGACAACAGGTAGAAAAGAAATTGAAATTGAAAAGAAGATAGGAAATGTTAATTAAAACGGGAAAGGGTTCGATTTTGAAAGAAAAATTTTGTGATCCATGAAATATTGAAAAAAAAAAAAAGTAATATTAGACATGTGGCTGGTTTAAACCAAACCCAAGGCGGGAGGCGCCATTTTTCTTTTATTCATTGAAAATTTTCCTTTTGGTCTGAAAAAAAAAAAAAATATATATAAAATAAAAATAAAAAAATAAAATAAATAAATAAATAAACAAAGTGCATGGTAGTTCGAGTCATCTTGATTAGCTCCATCATCAACAATTATTTCATTTCGTTTTGTCGCCGTGCCTTTGCGGAAGGGAAGAGAAAAAAAAAAAAACAAGGAGGAACAAAAAAAAAAAAAAAACACATCTAAGGTATTTGTCAATAATATTTTTGGTTTTTTTTTCTGGTTTCCAACTTAGCATCAACAATATAAGTTCGTTTTGGCCTGTATGGAACAAGGTTAGAACAAACCCACGTGGGAATTAATATATTATCAATAAACGATCATCATCCTTTTGGAATAAATATTTGGCTTGGTACCGATTTTCATTAAGATTAAGAAGACAACCTCTCGGAAATGTGAAGACAAAACCAACAACAAAAATTTTTTTTTTAAAGAAATAAAAAAAAGAAGGAAAAATTTGAAAACATATAAAATTTTGATATTAATATTATAATTTAAATAATTAGAGTTTAAGAACACAAAAAGAAAACAATAAGAATTTTTTTTTTAAAGGAAACATTGTGGGAGGCACATTGGGATTAGCTTTTCTCGCGTCATCCAATAATTGCTGACAAACTACATAAGTTTGTGGCTTTGGTTTTTTTTTGTATCATCCTCACTGAAAGGGGGATAAAGAAAAGCCGGTTTCAATGAGTTTCAAACAATATTAATCGATTAATACACACTTATCATATGATAAATTTTTTTATGTATTATCAATTATTGTAGTAAGAGAACTTTGTAAAAAAAAAAAGAAAAAAAAAAAAAAAGGCCGACAAAATAAAGGAAATTTTTCTTGAACCCAAAATCGCGAATTTTCAAATTTCTTTTCTCTTGAGGTTTCAGGGAAAACAGAATAGGATGCACAATTTCGAGGGGTAGGTAAAGGTGCCGCACTTCTAAAACAAGGAAAAGAGAAGAAGATATATGTGATATGACATCTATAGAAGAATAAATCTGTAGGGAGAGAGAGGAGAGATGAGTCGGGCGAAATAGAAGAGAGCATAAATAAATAAAAAAAAAGGGTCCATACTCAAATGCAGGGGCGAGTATGGACATACGGGGATCGGCATTCTGCTGTCGATCCAAGAGGGAGGGTAGTGCCCCAAAGACCGGTTGGCATTAACACCTTTGCCAATCGGCCCCGACATGCCTCGCAAGGCTTTCATGAATAGCTGGTCAAGTTCGGTGACCAGAAAATCAACGAACATCCCCCTAATTCGGTTTTTATCTCGCGAAAACCGAATTTCCTTGCTTGATAGCTCGCGCTATCACAATAAAGTCTTAACGACGTTTTCATACCTATTGCACGCATATAATTTATGTGTAACGCGATGGCAGATGGTGGTGAGCAGCGACCCACCCCTCCGGCGAGCTAGCTAGTGCAATCAGCTAGGCGTGCAGCCTTTTAGCTGCTCACATTGCTGCACCATCTCATATCTTCTCCTCGCAAGGAAGAAGATATGCTTCATAGGTCATCTGGGGATTTGCTCCTTTCAAAGGAAATCCCAATAATATGTGCAACCCCCTTGTTACATATATGGCGCCCAACGATTTGAGAGGGGTGTAATTTAACTTCGGTTAAATTACATATATGGCGCCCAACGATTCGTTGTTCGCTCAGCGAATTTGAATTTTGTTTGCCATTTGTATTTTCAACTTCGGTTGAAATTACAAATGGAGTTCAAACAAAATTGTTTTGACACATTTTCGAACGAGTTGATGTTTGAAAATGGTGTTTTGGTTGTTACCTTTTAGGTAAACCAAAGTTTTCAGAAAACAATTTTTTTTTATTTTAAAGAAAAAATTTGAAAAATATTGACTCAAACTTTTTTTCGAAAAACTTTCGAAACACCCTGTACTTTATAAAAATTTTTTCAATCTTTTTTTATTAGTCAATTTTTTTCTGAAGGTGTGTTCACACCATCAAAATTTTTAAACGAAGTTTTGGTGTGAACATAATTTCGGTTGTTCGTTTTTTTGTGCTATTCATGATTGCGTTTATATTGAGTCCAACTGTCGTCATATTTATTTACGGTTGCGTAGTAGCAGTACTTCGGTTTTTTTTTATTGAATATTCCGCTTGCCGCAAAAGCGTTTGAAATATGGATTACGTGCTACATGAATGTTGTAGTCATTGCAACGCTTCACGTTTCAATGCAGTTGAGACTCCGGGAAATGAAATAGATGCGGATGTATGAGCTTTAGTGTGCCTTTTCGCACATTCTCGTGCTTAATTAAGCCCACGAATAATGCGGTGAGGACACGAGAGTCATGCAACCACATCAAACATAGTGATCCGGGATTGTGCCAGTCGTTTGGATCGGACCACATGCTTCGGCCTTTGTCGCTATTGCAGGTGTCCGATCACTCGTCTTGGTACCATTCGCGGGTCACCCATCAACATCCAATTTTTCGTTTTGGGAGTGCATGTCGGGTTTGTGTTTTCTTCGTGTCGTCCGCTTGTTTCGTCTCTCTCTCTCGCTCTTACGTCATTACGTTTGATTTAGTTAGTTTATTTAGTTTTTTTGCGGAGTTTATATGAGAAATTAGTTTTCTTATCTTTACGAGGAATTCACGTTGAAGGATTATATTTTCTTCTTCGGTTGTTTTCTCGATTCGGCTAGTTTTAGTTAGTTTATTTAGTTTTTTTGCGGAGTTTATATGAGAAATTAGTTTTCTTATCTTCACGAGGAATTCACGATTGAAAGATTTCATTTTCTTCTTCGGTTGTTTTCTCGATACGGTTAGATTTAGTTTTATTATCTTTAGTTTAGTTTATTTAGTTCAGTTTATTATAGTTTTTATTATTTTTTTGGTTAAGTTTTCGGTTTAGTTTATTGGTTTAGGTTTATTAGATTTAATTATTATTTGAACATTTTTTTATTTTCATTTTCTTTTATAAAATATATTTTGGTGGGGGGAGTTTTTTTTTATTATTATTATTTTTTTTTATAAATTTTTTTTATTACTTTTTTTATTACATCTTCCTTTATTATTACATTTTTTTTTTGTCCTTGTTCGGTCCGAGATTTACTTTAGTCCTTGTTCGGTCCGATTTTCTTTTGTCCCTAAAAATTCCGTAAGAAGGAATAGATTTCTGAATACCTGATTAGACTTTTGAAATACTGAGTTTCTGGCTTTGTTTTGCGAATTTGACTTTGTGCAATATTAATTTTGATTTTGGGATTTAAGGAGTGGTTACAAAATGGACAACACCAATACAGGTACAACGCCTAAGACCAACTCCACAGTTGTACCAAATGCGTCACCGGAGCCACCTACAAATGATCAGGGTGCTGCGGTGGATGTATTGACAGGTCGGGATGATTCTCGAGTTACTCGGGGGCAATCACAGCTCTCGCTGGATTTTCCATCAGCGTCAAAATCAGTGGCTTCCGCTACAATGACGACTCGCAGTCGTAGTGGCAGAGGAAGAGGTGCGGCAAACCCAACTATCTCACGATGGGGTTCTAGTGATGGCGCCTCTTTCCTCTCTCCGTCAGATCCAAGTGCCTCAACTGAAAATATAGGCACTATGATCGAAGCGGCTGTGAGCAGTCAGATGGCTAAGATCCAGAGCGAGTTGCTCAACCAAATTAAAAGAATGACCTTAAATGCACCACCGCAAACACAATGTTCAGTTGCTCCGCCAAAATCCGTTGACCAGTCTGCTAACTTCAATCTTTTGAACGGAAATTATAGTTTGAACGTTCCTCAGAGACGAAGTCAACCAGTATTAAACCAGAATGTAAACATACCACCACCTTTGTATAGTGGCAATAACCAAAACCCTAATTACAATGTGAATGCTATCTTAGCTTCAAACAATGGTCACCACATCGACTCCAGTCAGGATCCGAATCCACGCCCGCCTTTTAACCCAAATAACAATCAAAGGCGTAGCCCAAGTATGAATTCAAATCTTAACTCAGGCACGAATCGTAATGGTCAGGAAGTTCGTCACGCTAGTTTACGACATGATACCCGAATCGACAAATGGGGATTCAGGTTCAGTGGAAAGGCTCAAGATATGTCAGTGGAAGAGTTCATATTCCGCATAGAAACCATGCAATCGCGTGGGGATAATTCGTGGTACGCCATTTGCACCCAATTCCATACCCTGCTCTCCGATAAGGCTGAGCAGTGGTATTGGCGACTACTGAAAAGAAAACCCCACATCGATTGGCATGGCCTAAAGGCGGCCCTCCGACATCAATTCAAGAGCCTGGACACTGACCATGAAATCATGCGTCGGATGTTACAAAGAAAGCAATCCAACAGCGAGACTTTTGATGATTTTTACGATTCGGTTATGTCTTTATACCATCGGTTAAGAATTCCTATGACGGAAATAGAATTGGCGGACATTATGAGAGAGAACGTCAAAGATAAGATCGCAAATCTTATTTTCGGAATGCCTGCAATGAGTCTGAGTCGCTTTCAGGAAGTATGCCGCAAAGCGGAACGCCATCTTTCTGACAGAGAGCCAAGACGAACTTGGCAAAACCCAACACGGCCCATCCATGAATTGGATGATCTTGACGAACGTAATCTCTCATATGGACCTGATACGGCAAATAATGGGATTGACTTGGATTATGATAAACTTAGACCCACAAAAGAAATGTTGCACACCACTGATTTTCGTCAGAATGTAAACAGTCAGGAATTCAGTACAAATAACTTACCTGCTAGATCAAACTTTATGCCAGACTCTCGATTCGGACAAGAAAATGATTCTCATCTCCCATACCAAGATTTCAAAATGTTGGCGACCCAAGAAATTATGCGTATAACCACCAACAGTACACCAGAGGTGGCCAAACTTTTCCTCACGAACCGGTATCGAATCGCTATAATATTAATTCATCCCATTTCGGTGGTAGCTTACCATATCAACCTACCGAAATCGATAGTAGCATTCGAGGTTATGTGAGCGAGAATAGGTGGTCAAATGGAATGCAAGATCATTTAGAGGCTGTAGATGCTAATGGTAGATCACGGTTCAAGTGTTGGAACTGTGACAATATTGGTCATGGTTTTTTCGAGTGTACGATACCACAACGGTCCTTCTTTTGCTATCGTTGTGGTAGAAAAGATGTGTCGTTACCGATGTGCCCAAAATGTAATCCGGGAAACGCACAGAGGCACCGAGAGACGCACGGGAATCCCCGGTTGCCAATAATGCCCCCGGACCAAACAAAATAGAACCAACCTTGAGTCCGAATCTATCATTGCAACCAAATTCTCCATCTGTCATTAAAATTCTAAAACGAGAAACGTCAACTAAAATCCCATCGAATAATAATATACTGGAAAGGTCAAACAAAACACTACATCAACGTCAAATGGAATATGACGAAGCTAGGAATAGAATAATCGGTGCTTTACTAAACCCGAGTAGAATTAGTAGGTTTAGAGAAAGATGTAAGCAAAAGAAGTTGTTGGGTAAAACGGTGGAATCTGCTTTTGTGAAGCGTAAACATGACGATCGACCATATGCTAAGGTGGAAATCGATGGTGAATCCCTTTTTGGCCTATTGGACAGTGGCGCAAGTGTGTCCTGTCTAGGCGCTGGCGCTTTAGATTTCCTCGAACGTCATAAAATTTTAGTTACTGGTCGTCCCACCACAGTCAAAACGGCTGATGGTAAAGCTCAACCTGTGCATGGGCAAATAGCAATTCCAATTACCTACAACAACATTACAAAAGCACTTTCTCTATACATCGTACCAGGACTTACCCAAAATCTATATCTAGGTGTAGATTTTTGGAAAGAATTCGATATAGCTCCGACTATATTTTCTAAAAACGAAACTTTAGATTGTTTGTCAATTGACGATCCCAACACACACGCGCTAAATTCGGAACAACGCGCGCGTCTTGAAAGCATCTTAACTTTATTTCCTTCCTTCAACCAAGTCGGTTTAGGAAAAACACATTTAGAACAACATATTATTGAGGTAGGAAACGCGGAGCCTGTGAAGCAACGCCACTACCCTGTTTCCCCTGCGGTGCAAGCCCTCATGTATGCTGAGTTGGACCGTATGTTGGAATTGGGTGTTATCGAAGAAAGTGTCAGCGCGTGGAACTCTCCTGTAGTCTTGGTGCGCAAACCTGGAAAGGTTCGCCTTTGCCTCGACTCCAGGAAAGTGAACACCCTTACGAAAAAAGACGCATACCCACTTCCACATATAGAAGGCCTTCTCAGTAGGCTTGAGAAGACGTGTTTCATTTCAAGTATTGATTTGAAGGACGCCTTTTGGCAGATACCGTTGGAGAGGCAGAGTAGGGAAAAAACTGCTTTCACAGTGCCTGGTAGACCGTTATACCAGTTTACAGTGATGCCATTCGGGCTCTGTAATGCTCCTCAAAGAATGTGTAGACTGATGGACAAAACAATTCCAGTCGAGTTAAGAGAAAACTGTTTCGTCTATTTGGACGATCTGTTAGTAGTTTCTGAGGATTTCGATTCTCACGTGAAACTTTTGGCAACCATTGCACGTTGCTTGTCTTCTGCTGGACTCACAATAAATTTGGAGAAAAGCAAATTTTGCATGAGAGAAGTTAAATATTTGGGTTACATCGTTGGTAACGGATGTTTAAAGACCGACTCAAATAAAGTATCTGCAATTTTTGACTTTCCTGCACCTACCACTCCAAAACAGGTTCGTCGATTTTTGGGCATGACAGGATGGTATAGGCGGTTTATTGCCAATTACGCCTCCTTGTCGTCTCCAATCACTGACTGCCTAAAGAAGAGTGCCAAGTTTGTCTGGACAGCGGAAGCTCAAGTAGCGTTTGAAGCCTTGAAATCTTCATTAACTACGGCCCCGGTATTGGCCAACCCTGATTACACCAAACCCTTTATTATACAGTGCGACGCGAGTAAGACCGGTGTCGGGGGTGTTTTGCTGCAATGCGACGACGAAGGCAATGAGAAACCCATCGCCTATATTTCTCAAAAACTGAACTCTGCACAACGCAACTACAGCGTGACGGAACTGGAATGTTTCGCTGCGGTGTTGAGCGTTAAAAAGTTCAGAGCCTACGTCGAAGGTTTGCCGTTCAAAATAATCACCGACCATGCGAGTTTAAAATGGCTCATGAGTCAGCGCGACTTGAGCGGACGTTTGGCTCGATGGAGCTTAAAGCTTCAAGCCTTTGATTTCGCGATTGAACATAGGAAAGGTTCAGAAAATGTGGTGCCAGATGCGCTTTCACGTGTTTACGTGGACGCGATTTCGGAAATAGTTTCGGCACCTAGCATAAACTTGAATTCTGAAGCCTTTAAATCAAAGGAATATCTCGACCTGATCGATACAGTGCAAAGCAACGCGGAAAGGCTGCCTGACACGCAAGTGTCAGATGGCTACGTGTATTTCAAGACAAGCTTTAGCACTGGCAATATCTTTCAGGAAGATCGATCGTGGAAGCTTTGGGTTCCATCTAGCCTTACGGACGAGCTAGTTCGCCTGGCGCATGATCCTCCACAAGCTGCGCACGGCGGTATTACCAAAACCTTATATCGTTTGCGGCAAAGATACTTCTGGCCTGGTATGGCTAGCGAAGTACGTAAATATATCGCGAGTTGCATCGTATGTAAAGAGTCTAAGGCTCCAAATAGTGTGTTGAGGCCGCCAATGGGCAAACAAATTGAAGTTGACAGACCATTCCAGTACCTATATGTTGACCTGTTAGGACCCTACCCTCGGTCTAAGCATGGTAACACCACTCTCCTAGTTGTTTTGGACAAATTTTCGAAATTTGTTTTGTTCAAGACACTACGTAAGGCGTCTGCCGTGCAGATCACCGATTTCTTGGAGGAAAGCGTCTTCAATTTATTCGGCGTACCCGAGATTATATTTTCAGACAATGGACCGCAATTTATATCAAAAGAATTTCGTAAATTAGTTGAAGCGTATGGTGTGAAACACAATCGTACAGCTATCTACTCACCACAAGCTAACGCATCGGAACGTGTAAACCGTTCATTACTGGCGGCCATCCGCTCTTATGTTGGCACCGATCATAGGGATTGGGATCAGAATTTGGGAAGCATCGGCTGTGCTCTTCGGAGTACAATCCATGCTTCTACGGGGATTGATCCATATTTTCTTGTGTTCGGTTCCCACATGATCACACATGGCTCGACCTATGAACTGATGCGGAAGTTAAATGGTTTGAATGATGGTGAATTGGTTGTGTCCTCACAAAAAGGACCAGCTTGAATTAATTCGCGAACGCGTCAAAAATAATTTGTCGAAAGCTCACCAACATCATGAGCGGATTTATAATCGTCGAACCCGAGTAAAGAGATTTATTGTCGGACAAGAAGTCTACCGAAGAAATTTCACGCTTAGTGACTTCGCAAAAAATGTCAATGCTAAGCTAAATCGTAAATTTCTGAAGTGTCGGATTGTTCGTGCGATTGGCGATTCCCTCTACGAGGTCGAGGATTTGCAGGGTAGAACCATAGGGGTTTACCATGCCAAAGACTTGAGGCAATAGGAGGAAAGAACCGACGTCTACTGCCGCGGTTTATGACAGACCATTCTCTTTTCTTTTCTTTCGTTTTCTGTTGCCCGGCTAGCTCAGTCGGAGAGCAACGGAGACTCTTTTGGGTGTGGTCGAGCCCCACGTTGGGCAGTGCAAGATTTCACGTACCACTTCAACCACCTACACGCTTTTCAGTTACGTCCGGGTTGATAGATCAATCCCTGACGTATCTGTGTTGTAACGTGTAGCTAATACAGCACACTTACTTATAATTTTAAGCCTACACGGCAACCCTATTTGAAAATTAGCGTGGTCAGTTTTTGCAAAAAAACGCATGGTTTGCAAAATTATTTCCAGAACTTTCTTTCCACCTCATATCCGTGGTGGAAATAAACTGATAAAAGAGCCCCCCCTCCCCCCAGCGAACGAAAACGAAAGAATGGACCAAAAAAAGAAAATGAGAAAAATTGAACGTGGCGAAATCTGATAGGCGGATAAAAATTAAAAAACTAGAAAAACCGGTTCTTTTTATCCCAACACAGAGAATTTTGGAACAGGAGATGGCAAATGAAAAAAAAAATGACAGACAGTCGGTTTCGAAATGTTAACCAGCACAGTAGGTTTCGAGTTGTTAACCAAAAAAATCGGTTTTTGAATTTGTTAAAAAAAAAAAAAAAGTAGTTTTTCGAAATGATAACCAAAAAATCGGTTTTTGAATTTTTTTAAAGGAGAAGTTTTTTTTTTAAATGTTAACCAAAAAGTAGTTTTCTTGTTGTTAACCAAAAAAAAAAAAAAAAAAAAAAAAAAAAAGAAAAAAAAGAGTCGGATTGTGAATTGTTTAAGAAGAAAAAAAAAAAGTAGTTTTTCGAAATGTTAATCAGAAAAGTCGGTTTTTTTTTTTGAATGTTTAAAAGGAAAAGTTTTTTTTTCTGAAATGTTAACCATAAAAGGAATAAAATTCGGCAATTTATGGTGAATTTGACTTTAAGTAAAGAAAAAAAAAAAAATATTTAAAAAAAAAGAAAGGAAAAAGGGAGAAAAAAAGAAAGAGAAGAAAGATAAAAAAAAAATAAAGTTTTTGAGAAAAGAAAAGATATAAGAAAAGAGCATGTTTTATCAAAAGAAAAGTGGACGTAAAAAGGTTTCCTAGAAAGAAGAAAAAGTTCTTTTTTTTATATATATATTGGGGCAGGGAGGAAGTTAATTACAATAGTTCACATGTGGGGAAAAGAAGAAAACCGCATTTATATAAGTGTGACAACAGGTAGAAAAGAAATTGAAATTGAAAAGAAGATAGGAAATGTTAATTAAAACGGGAAAGGGTTCGATTTTGAAAGAAAAATTTTGTGATCCATGAAATATTGAAAAAAAAAAAAAGTAATATTAGACATGTGGCTGGTTTAAACCAAACCCAAGGCGGGAGGCGCCATTTTTCTTTTATTCATTGAAAATTTTCCTTTTGGTCTGAAAAAAAAAAAAAATATATATAAAATAAAAATAAAAAAATAAAATAAATAAATAAATAAACAAAGTGCATGGTAGTTCGAGTCATCTTGATTAGCTCCATCATCAACAATTATTTCATTTCGTTTTGTCGCCGTGCCTTTGCGGAAGGGAAGAGAAAAAAAAAAAAACAAGGAGGAACAAAAAAAAAAAAAAAACACATCTAAGGTATTTGTCAATAATATTTTAGGTTTTTTTTTCTGGTTTCCAACTTAGCATCAACAATATAAGTTCGTTTTGGCCTGTATGGAACAAGGTTAGAACAAACCCACGTGGGAATTAATATATTATCAATAAACGATCATCATCCTTTTGGAATAAATATTTGGCTTGGTACCGATTTTCATTAAGATTAAGAAGACAACCTCTCGGAAATGTGAAGACAAAACCAACAACAAAAATTTTTTTTTTAAAGAAATAAAAAAAAGAAGGAAAAATTTGAAAACATATAAAATTTTGATATTAATATTATAATTTAAATAATTAGAGTTTAAGAACACAAAAAGAAAACAATAAGAATTTTTTTTTTAAAGGAAACATTGTGGGAGGCACATTGGGATTAGCTTTTCTCGCGTCATCCAATAATTGCTGACAAACTACATAAGTTTGTGGCTTTGGTTTTTTTTTGTATCATCCTCACTGAAAGGGGGATAAAGAAAAGCCGGTTTCAATGAGTTTCAAACAATATTAATCGATTAATACACACTTATCATATGATAAATTTTTTTATGTATTATCAATTATTGTAGTAAGAGAACTTTGTAAAAAAAAAAAGAAAAAAAAAAAAAAAGGCCGACAAAATAAAGGAAATTTTTCTTGAACCCAAAATCGCGAATTTTCAAATTTCTTTTCTCTTGAGGTTTCAGGGAAAACAGAATAGGATGCACAATTTCGAGGGGTAGGTAAAGGTGCCGCACTTCTAAAACAAGGAAAAGAGAAGAAGATATATGTGATATGACATCTATAGAAGAATAAATCTGTAGGGAGAGAGAGGAGAGATGAGTCGGGCGAAATAGAAGAGAGCATAAATAAATAAAAAAAAAGGGTCCATACTCAAATGCAGGGGCGAGTATGGACATACGGGGATCGGCATTCTGCTGTCGATCCAAGAGGGAGGGTAGTGCCCCAAAGACCGGTTGGCATTAACACCTTTGCCAATCGGCCCCGACATGCCTCGCAAGGCTTTCATGAATAGCTGGTCAAGTTCGGTGACCAGAAAATCAACGAACATCCCCCTAATTCGGTTTTTATCTCGCGAAAACCGAATTTCCTTGCTTGATAGCTCGCGCTATCACAATAAAGTCTTAACGACGTTTTCATACCTATTGCACGCATATAATTTATGTGTAACGCGATGGCAGATGGTGGTGAGCAGCGACCCACCCCTCCGGCGAGCTAGCTAGTGCAATCAGCTAGGCGTGCAGCCTTTTAGCTGCTCACATTGCTGCACCATCTCATATCTTCTCCTCGCAAGGAAGAAGATATGCTTCATAGGTCATCTGGGGATTTGCTCCTTTCAAAGGAAATCCCAATAATATGTGCAACCCCCTTGTTACACCAATTTTATTTAAATGGGTGAATTGGTTTTTGAAGTAAAACAAAAAACTTGATGAACAAGCTTATTATCTCTTAGGGTTATTTCTTTCTTCACTATCCTTGGACCCATATTACTAAAATTGAATGTGGTATCATCTATTTATGTAGTTAACCAATATAATTAATTTAAACAAAATTAGTTCCCAAAATTTTCCAATTAAATCCGAAAAACTATATTAGAAAACGACAACACTTTCTGGTTACCCTGGTTTTTCCTTCATAACTTTGCTCCCCCTGGACTTATTTTGCTGAAATACAATAACAAACCAAGTTAAGGAATAAACAAATCACATTGTAAATTTCATCAAAATCGGATAACGGGTATTTGAGTTATCTTGTATACGGACGGAGGGACAGACGGACGGATGAACCGACATGCATAAATCGATATACTTGTAACTTTTGATTCTCTACACAACCAAACCATTAAAACCTTTCTACGGAGATTATTTCGATGTGTTACAAATGGAGTGACAAAACTAATATAACCTCTAGTAGTACCTACCATAGGGCATAAAAACGACAAAACTTTCTGGTTACCCTGGTTTTTGCTTAATAACTACGGTGCCTCTTGGTCGATGGTGATGAAATGCAATACCAAATCCATTCTAAGTTTCAACCAAATCAGATAACGTGTTTTGAGTTATCCTGTAAATGGACGGACGGACAGTAACATCTATCATAGGGCATAAAAACAACAAAATGTTCTGATCACAATAGTTTTTGCTGTATAACTTCGCTTCCCCTCAGCCGATTTTGCTGAAACGCAATACCAAACCGAGTTAATAAACTTACATTTTGAATTTCATCAAAATCGGAAACCGCATTTTTGAATAATTTTGTACACGAACGGAGCGACGGACAGACGGAGATGCATATGCGTTACACTACACACTTAGTGACAAAACTAATATATCCTCTGGAAGAATCTACAATAAAGCATAATAAAGGTGTTTAAATTTTAAAAATTTCGTACATTAAATAATTTAAATACTTTTATTTAAAATAGCAAAATTTATAAATATCATAAAAATGCTAAATACTTTGGAAAACAAAATTCTGAAAAAAGGATAATCAAAAAAGGATTTTATGTCGAGTTTTAGTCTAACACAAATTGAAGGAAAATAAAAGAAAAAGTTTAAAAATTTTAATACGTGGTGAATTTTAAATTCTAAAACCAATATCAAGTAATGGCGCAAACGAAAAATAATTTTCCACCTTCAAATTTTCCAAATACATTTCTGACCATTTTCAGAAAATAATTCAATTTCTGAACCAAAGACAGCAGCGCCACTAATAAAAACCCGGTTCAACTTCTCTATTTCGCCACACTGAGAATATTGTCGTTCGTGTTGGCGATTGTCATTTAGCCATAAATGCATTTTAATTTTCTACTTTTTTTTTAGATCTGACATTCATTCAACGAATTCAATTCAAAGAAAGAAGTTGGTTTAATTAATATTAAAAGTAAAAGTGAAAAAGAAAAAATAGGAAATATTTTGTGAATTTTAAAAAATGTCGTTTTTATAGTAAATAATATTTGAAAGGCTTTCTTTAGCATAAGCAAAAAAAAAAAAATCTCTGTGCAAATTGAATGAAATCAATTTTTGCTTTATGCAACAATATGTTTCGCTTTGTATTGTTGATTATTATTATCATTAATTACATAGCACTTGGTTATGCTTCGTTTGTGAATAATTCAGATACAAATTTGAAAGGAGAATTAATTTTCGCTCAAATTGTAAGCATTCGAAATGAATGGGAATTAAATTAAAATATTAAATAAAAAAAAATTACTTTCATTCAATAGCTTTATCGGCATGGCGATAGAACACCGGTGGATCCGTATCCAACAGATCCGTGGCGAGATTTAAAATATTGGCCAACTGGTTGGGGTCAATTAACTAATGTAAGTTTTTTAAAATAAACTTTTTTTTTATAATTTCTAAATTTAAAATATTTGATTATTTGCCAAAAACGCATTTCACTGCCCCAATTTTGAAGAGTATCATAATTTTGTGTTTAATTGTATTTTCTTGATTGTATACAAGATAATTCAAAAACGCGTTATCCGATTTTGATGAAATTTAGAATCTTAGTTGGTTATTGCGTAGCTGGATTTGGTATTGCATTCCAGCAAAATCGACCGAGGTGGAGTAAAGTTATTAAGCAAAAACCAGAGTGACGACCAAAAAGCTGTCGTTTTTTTTTTGCTTATGGTTCTTCGGATTTAATTAGAAAATTTGCAGAGCAATTTTGTTTAAATTATTTACATGGATTGACTACATAAATATACGGTTCTATGTAAAATATCATTAAAATCCGTCCAAGGATAAGAGTGGAGAAAGATATAGTAGGCTTTTTATAAATTTTTTCCTATGTACTTTTTAAATATAGCAAAGCTTTTTCAACTCCCTCTTTCTTTTGTCTTTTTTCAAAAGGAAAAGATAACGTGATGAAAAATATTCACATTTTGGAATCATTTCCGAATTTCGTAGAGTTTTTCTTAACGCCACTTTGCATTGTGGTAGCCTCGGCGATGTGTTAGACCGACGTAAATTAATTAGCAAGTCTCAGTCGCCGCAGACTCGACAATTTATGAATGGAAAGCAATGTCTGGTAAATGTCCACCATGACTACGTTTCCAGACACAGATTATTTTGACAAAATTTTCAAACACATTTCTGGGTCTATTTCACGAATTCCGGTCCAATGATGCTATCACCCGATAACACACATCAAACAGTAACACGAAGTGAATTTAATGATTGTTCAACAATTGCTCTTCGATTTCCCGAAGTCCAAAATGCGATAACTCCGCTTCTTAACGTTAAAAGTGTAAATGAGATTCGTTAGAAAATATGATTTTTTTGTACGAAATGTGGTTTTCACAGATCTCCCATTTTTAAAATGGATTTGTTTTTGTGCAATTTTCGAGCGAAATTGAAATAATTATAATAAAATGTAGGACCTTCTAATATTGGTACCAATTTTTAGAACATTAGGAATTGAAATTTGAAATTGTTATCGTGTGATCTTTGCCTTAAAAGTTATTTTATTAATTAAACAAAATTATGAATATGAACAAAAAAATTACGCAAAATCTGTTGTAGAAATTAATTTTATACATTTACTAAACATAAAAATATTTATTCTAAACACACTTGGCACGATATTCTTGCAGTTAATTTTACTCACAAATTCAAAATTTCTTTTTATTTTCATTTAATATGAAAATATAATCTAAAGCAGTTTCAAATGATAGAAAAATCTAAATTCCTTTCATTTTTAGTCAATAGTCCCTCAAATTATTCATAAAATAATGCAATAACACCTATTTAGATCCTTCTAAGTTTCCATTGTATAAAATAAGAAACTAACACGACATAACATAAAATAACCTTGCAGAATACTGATTTAATGAAAAATAGTATTTTATCCGAAATTGAACGTAACATAACATAAAATATGGATGCAGAATATAATTCATTTATCTACGAAACAAATAAATTTACATTAGCAATACTTTGCACAAAAATTCAAGCCACGCTTATCAAAATTTGTAATCTCGGGGAGAGTACACACTTCTGGCTCTATTTACTAACAAAAAGCTAAACAAAACATATTAATTACGCCCAAACTTCATTCGTTATCAACTAATAAATTTGTTTACTATGAAAAAATGCTATAAAATGTTTGCAATAACATATTTTTATCAAATCACTTGTTTAAATATTCTTTTATTTATTTAGAATTGACTTTTAAAACATTGTTCGAATATTCCAATTTTTATTTATAGTTTCTTAAAATCAATAAAAACACGTCTCGTGTTCACTATCGAATTACTTCTGGTTGATCGACTTATAATTAAATCGCGTTCAAATATTTCATTATTCTTTATCAGTTTTTGTTTGAGATGCACAGGGTGTTCTATTGTCCCTCAGTTACTTCGACTTGAAACTAAATCTGGATTTTTTTTAGCTTTACCAGCTTAAAAAATTGGCCTGAAATCGATTTCAAATCAAATTTTCTGTTTTGAATTTTCAAGCATACTGCGTTTTACATGCAAAATTTCAAGTCGATCAGAACAATTTTTATGATTAGAACCAATTAAAGTCGATCCAGACTTACATGCACTATTTTCAGATTGAAGTCGACTTCAATTAGATCATGTAAACGAAGTAAATAGTATTTACTGGGGATTGAATAACACTTATTCAGAATCATAATCACTCAGTCAACCATATAACTTGTACAGTACTATCAAAATATTATTCAAAAAATCATATCCTCTTTATTGTCAATTTGTGTCTGACCAAATTGGAATTATTGATCTTCGAACTCAAATTTCGTTTCTTAACCAAACTAAATATTCGTCATTGTTATTTTTCTTCAGAAAAACATGATTAATAAATAGACTGTACGAACTTGCCTTTACGTTAATTGTTATGACTTCGGAGATAATACAGGTAGACTAAACTAGCTGATATGGCCTTAAATATGATTTTCCAAAAATGGACTTTCTTTCATGGAAAACTCATTTATATGCTATAACAAATGTTCAAAGAACGCTCCCATATTAGAAATATATACTAATGTTCGTTTTCTGAACAGCAATAGTAAACCTAGAATTGTTTAATAACTTAAACGGCTTTAAATTTAGGTTTTGTAATGTCTAGTAAAAATACAAGGTAGTTACAGGATGGATATTAGAATGAAGTACATTGTGGGATAAGTGAAAATTGATTTTACCTGAAAGGCAATATAATGAACAAGTAGACGGCTTTTTATCGGAATAAATGAAAACTGAAAAGGTGCTTAAGAAAACAGCCAATCAGAAAGAAACTGTTTTATCATGGAAATTAGAAGACAAAATCCATGATTTATGTACAAAATTTGATTCAATAACGTTTTATTAAGCTATTTCCCAGATTTTTTACTCTCTTTTAAAAATATTGATCTTTAAAACAGGTTAAATTTGATGATCAACCTGTAACTAGTGGGTTAGATAGTTTCCTATACTTAATTGTTCAAATAGATGATTTTTTAGACCACACAATTGGTACATTCCTTCTGCCGTATCCGGTTCACCATTTTGGTCGAGAATTATAGAGATATAAATTATGGCACCTAGAAAAAATAAAGCCCGAAAAGAAGTCCCAGTATCACTTGAACCACAAGTTCGTCAAAGGAGAAATTGTTTTTGGTTTACCTCATATTTACGTCAGTTTTAATGATACTTTCGTTCATGTAACCGATTTAAATCAAAGCTGATCGTGATGAAGCCTCACCCTATGCTGCTATGTTAGCAGCTCAAGATGTAGCTGTGAAATGTAAGTCTCTCGGAATAACTGCGTTACATATTAAACTAAGAGCAACTGGAGGTGGTAATAAAACGAAAACTCTGGTCCTGGTGCACAATCGGCATTGAGACCTTTAGCACGTTCTCAAAGGAAAATTGGATGAATTGAAGATGTAAAACTAATTCCATCAGATTCAACTCGCAGAAAGGGTGGTCGTCGCGGTCGTAGGTTGTAAACAGTTCGTTTATATTGGATGCATTTCATTTATGTATAAAATAAAGTGATGTGTAAGAATTTAAAATACAATATTCATTAAATCAGTCTTTAAAAAGTGCATATTTATATCAATTATAGAACACCCTGTAAAAATTTTCGTATATACAAAAAGCGATTACTATTCAATTTCTTAGTTCATTGACTTAAATTTTGATACTAAAATTGTGCTGATATACTTTTTTTTTTTAGTATATAGAGCAAGAAAAGACCTTTGACATTTTTGTTTTCTTTGATTTTTTTTTTTTTCAATAGCTAGGAAAACAACAACATTATGAATTAGGAAAATGGCTACGAAAACGTTATTCTACAATTTTGAATAAAACTTATTCAAAAAACAGTGTTTATATACAATCGACAGATGTTGATCGAACTCTAATGAGTGCATTATCGAATTTAGCAGGTCTATTCCCGCCAGAAGGTGATCAAATATGGAATTCAGAAATAGAATGGCAACCAATACCAGTTCATACAATTCCAGAAAAACAAGATTCGGTAAAAGATTTGCTTCATTTTTCTTTTCAAATTACTTAATATTATAAACAATTTTATATTTGTTAGGTTTTAGCTGCTAAAAAATCATGTCCAGCCTATGATTATGCCTTATATAAATTACGACAAAGTGATGAATTTAAAGAGCTCGATAAGAAATTCAAGTATTTATATGATTATTTAACACAGAAAACTGGCCGAAAAATTAGCGCTTTAGAAGGTATTGAAAAAATCTACAATACATTATTTATTGAGGATATTTATAATAAAACGTAAGTTTAACATAAATTAATTTAAAATCGGCCTATAGCCGATTTTTTGATGCCCTATGGTAGAAATGGGAGAGAAAAATTGTGAAAACTAACAATTTATCAAGGTTTTTTCTTCATAACTTTGTTTGGCCTTTTCAAAATTTTCTCTAATTTGTAAGTAACCCAGACCCTGGTAGTATAAGTCTAATTTGCAAATTTTATTCAAATCGGTGTATTAGTTCTGAATGTACATCAAAAAAACTTTCTGAACAGGCTTATTTCCTCCTACGACTATTTCTTTCTCCACTATCCTTAGACCGATATCACTGAAATTTACAATGGTATCGTCTATTTATATTGTCAACCAATATAATTAATTTAAACAAAATTGCTTTTCCAATTAAATCCGAAAAACTATATAAAAAAACGACAAAACTTTATGGTCACCCTTGTTTTTGCTTAATAACTTCGCTGCCCCTCAGTCGATTTTGCTGAAATGTAATATCAAATCCACTATAGCAATAACCAAGTAGCATTCTAAATTTTATCAAAATTGGATAACGTGTTTTTGAGTTATCTTGTCCAAGGACGGACGGTAGTACCTAACATGGAGCATTAATATAGGAAATTTTTTCAGAATTTTGGCTGATTTTCAAAACCCAATTACCCCAATTAGTTCTGCCTGAATTTCACAATTATTTCCATAAATATTCTATAAAATGTCACCTTTTAAGCGCGCTATAATATAACTTGATAGGATTAGAACTACTAAATTTATATGACTCTAAAGCCATCTATTGGAAAAAAAACGCCACGAACTTTCTACTTAATTCAATATTTCAAGGTTTTTTTCTCCATAACTTCGTTTCTTCATTCTCAAATTGGCTCAAATTCACAGGTAGGCTGGAGTCTAATAGTATAAACAAGTTTCGTAAATTCCATTGAAATTGGTATATAACTTTTTAAAATACATCGGAAAAACTTTACGAACAGCCTTATTTTAGGCTACAACTATGTCTTTCTCCACTATGCTTGGACCAATTTGACTAAAATTTAACACGGTATCGTCTATTCGTGTAATTAACCTATATAATTAATTTAAACAAAATTGATTCACAAATTTTCCAATTACATCCGAAAAACCATGACCAAAAAAACGACAAAACTTTCTGGTCACCCTGGTTTTTCCTTTATAACTTTGCCCCCCGTGGATCGATTTTGCTCAAATGCAATACCAAACCAAGTTAAGGAATAAGCAACTCATATTATAAATTTCATCAAAATCGGATAACGCGTTTTTGAGTTATCTTGTCTACGGACGGACGGACGGACGGACATGCATAAATCGATATAACTTTTGATTCCCTACACAACCATACCCTTGAAATTTTTCTACGATGATTATTCCTATGCGTTACACACTTAGTGACAAAACTAATATACCCTCTGGTAGTACCTACCATAGGGCATAATCAAACATTAGAAATGAATTAAAACATATTAAAATAATTCTTTCCTTTTTATAATAGTTTACCAGAATGGACAAAAAAAGTATATCCAGGTGGTGATATGCAATGGATTTCAGCACATACTTTTGCAATAAAAACATATACACGAAAATTGGCACGTTTAAAAGCAGGACCTTTATTAAAAGAAATATTAGAACGTTTTGCAAATAAAACTAGATCAAAATTGAAACCAGATCGTTCATTATGGATATATAGTGCACATGATTTGACTGTGGCCAATCTACTTAATATATTAAGAATATTTGAGGTAAAATGTTTTATCTAAAAAATTTTTCAGAATTATAATATTTAATGAAATTTCATTTTAGTATCATAATCCACCTTATACAGCTTGTGTTATGTTAGAAATGCGTTTAATTAATAAATTTCCATACATATCTGTATTTTATAAAAACACTACAAATGATCCATCACCAATTTATATACCAAATTGTGGTATTTCATGTCCACTTGATAAAATGTTCGATTTATATAATGATGTTTTGCCAAACGATTGGAATTCTGAATGTGAATTATCGATGCTTTCAATGACTTATGGTGAAGCGAATGTTACTTCAGCAATGGGTATGTCCTGAAAATACATACAGATAGACTGTCCCAATAATAGCGTAAGATTTAATTTGCGTATATCGTGGGTATTCTGCATCCTATAGATACAATTTATAAAATCGACGATCAATTTAATAAAGAATTAAATGCCATTCGACGTTTTCAGAATTATTCCTTTTTAAGACAGGAAATCCAAAAAATCACTAGCATGAAGGTATACGTATTTCTCAGGTATTGTGGGTCCTACAAGTATGATCCATACCTCATTCGACGGGGAATTTGATAATTAATTAAATAAAGAATGCTCCGAAAGAAACACACGATTTGAATTTTGTGGAATTGTCTTTTTGTCCATAATAGGCGCTCGAAAACTGACAAACTGTCAATAGTAATGTCGTTTCTTCGTGCAGAGCTCTGTAGGCGCCTACTCACGTTCAATGTTGCTTGTCAATGTTACTTGAATAACTCATGTTTCAAGTAACATTGATCGTTTGGATGCTCTTCAATACAATGTGTGGAGGTAATTTCCATCAATATTACTTGACGAAAATGTTCATCAATAATACTTGTCGAGTAACATTGAACGTGTGTAGGCTCCTTATGATTATAAATAGCAACAAAGGCTGATGGCAGATATCAAGATTTTAGTACTGTCAACTTAATGAAACGAAAATGGTACGAAATTTAAATCTTTCGCTTTTATTGGGACATCGTATATTTCTTTTCTTAATAAATAATAAAATAATTTCTTTAAAAATTCCAGCTATTTTAGCATGTACAGGATTTTTATTACTCGCTCTTATTGTTGCCTATATTGGAATAATATATTACAGACGAAGAAGCTATTTTGATTATCGATGGTATGTCCAAGTGGAATAACTAAATTCGATTACTCAGGAAAAGAAAGAATAGTGAAATTATTTTTATTTTTTTAAATATCTAAATAAATACTATTTTTTTAAAATATATAAAAGTATAATTGTGATTGCCTTTTTGAAAATATTAATGTATTTAAGAAGAAAGAAAAAAATAAGAATATTTTAACATTTCTAGAATTTTCTAGAATGTTTTAAAATAAAAGTCAAAATATTTTACAATTTATTTTATATTAATAAATGGAGACTGTTCTAGTATTATGTTTTTATTTAAATAAAAAGAATGTCACAAAATTAATTATATACTTTTTTAAAAAAAAAACACAATAATTTAGACGCTCTTCTGCAATTACGAAATTCATATAATTAGCACATAAGTCCACACGACTTATTTCAAGACTTATTTTCAGTCGGACTGGAAAAAAAAAGTCTTGTGGAGACTCTAAAATTTGGACTTATTTGCCAGTCCGACTGAAAATATGTCTTGAAATAAGTCCAATGGAGTCGTGGTGTTAGAATAAAGAATTAACTTAAACGTTGTTTTTATTTTCATCAGTTATTAATATTAAAACGTTTCAAAAAATATATAGTAACGTAAAATTGGCCTATAGGCGACTTTTTAATGCGTTATCGCAGAAATAGGATTCGTAGTTAACAAATTTATAGTCCAATGAATTAACTCCGAGAAAAATGCACCAAAAATACTAATATTTCAAGGTTTTTTCTCCATAATTTTGATAACTTGTTAACTTCAAATCCGGTCTAATTTACAGATAGACCTAGGGCCTAATAGCATAAATATCTTTTGCAAATTCTATTGAAATTGGTATATTAGTTTTTCAAATACTATATATCGCGAAAACTTTATAAAGAAGCTTATTTTCCCCTACGACTATTTCTTTCTGCACTATCCTTGGATGGATTTCACTGAAATTTTACATAGTATCGTCTATTTATGTAGTCAACTCATGTAATTACTATAATTTAAACAAAATTGCTAAAACCATTATGTCATCAGTGTTAAATTTCTAGGATTTCTGGGCGAAAAACTGAACCAAATGATTTTCACAGGTCTCTTTTGAAGTCAGCTTTACACTATTAAAGGAAATCTGCAGATACCGAAGCAAATGGTAGTCGGACGAAGCAAGTAGGGGACTATACGGTAGATGCATCAAAACTTCCTAGCCAAGCTCTCTCAATTTTTGCCTAGTCAATAAAGATGTGTGCTGTATGGAATTGTCCTGATAGAAAAATACGCCTTTCCTATTGATCGATTGTAGCCGCTTTACCTCAATTGCATCACTTTAGTTGTTGAAAGTAGAGAGTGGAATCAATCGTCTGCCCAGATTAGAGCAGTTCATAATGCATAATTCGCTTCCAATTCCACCAAACACAAAGATTACCTTACGTGATCTTAGTCCTGATTTTTCCACCGTTTGTGCAGCTTCATTCTTCTTGGACCATGACCATTTTCGCACATTATAGTCGTATGTGACCCACTTTTTATCCCTCGTTATCAATCTTTTCAAAAATTAATCGATTTCGTTTCGTTTCAGCAGCGATTCGCAAATGGAAATTCGGTTCATTAAATTTTCCACTGTTAATTGTTCATGTGGAGCCCAAATATCGGGCTTTTTTTTATTCCTCAACAATGTCATAAAATGGAATGTGTAGGTCTTCCTCAATTTTTTGGAGAATTTCATCGACTTGTACAATAATTGTTCTACCAGAGCCCGGCGCTTCTCTAACTTCGAAATTTCCAGAGCGGAAACGAGCAAAGCATTTATGTGCTGCTGGTTTTGATAGAGCATCTTCTTCAATATAAACACTCTGAATTTTTTCACAAGTCTGCGAAGCTTTATCGCCTTGGTCGAAGTGATATATTAAAATATAGTAAAATTTTGTCAGAATTGGCTCATTTTCAAAATTTTTTTCTCGAAATTGGTGATTCAATTGTTTTAATGAGTTTAGTAAACGAATTGGAAAAATTAGAATCCCAAAAATTTACTGCACCATTTCCACTGTGTGTTTTCACCATAAACAAAAAGAAAATTAATATATTTTTGGAACAAAGTAATCCGCTAGAAAATAATTTTCATCATAATTTCTCTTTCTGTCAATGTGTAATGTAAATAAATTCTTTGGAAAAAATTTTCTTCATTTTCCATTTTGATTAGTAATTAATTTATTCTTTTGGTGGTGTTTTTTTTTTTGTTTTAAATTTAAAATACAATTCAAAATGTATGTAACTCGATATTTTGAAAGTTTATGCAAACATATCGATTGTGAAGCATATAACGATGAGTTTTCTATTTGGAGTTTTAATCAGACACCAACGCAAATACTTACCGAAGTTATTCAGACGGTAACACCATGTAGTAGAAAAATGTTTCCATATGTTTATTGGACAGTTCTATTGATGAGTACTGTCGGCATTGTAAGTTTCTAATTCAAAATATAATAATATTCTTTGAGTATGATTGAAAAATAAGAAGAAAATTTTCTTTCAGTTTTTAAACTTATTCGAACTGATAACCGTTTATCGTGGAAACAAAACTTTAACAACATTTCGTAATAGAAGATATCGTGTACTACCGAAAATATTTCGTCGTAATGTGAGACTAATATCGTCTGCATTTATGTTAAAATCATATTTATTATTATTTATTGGAACACTAATGGTTGGCAAGAAATATAAGAATATATAATTTCAATCAAATTTTATCTTTTCGACAATTTACTCATTTCAGATGTATCCTTCATTCCTGACACCATGGATTATAATACAGGCATTCATTCTTACTGTAGATCTATTTACATGGATTTATGATGTTATGATGGATTATAAAATTTTGAATATTTCAACTGTAGTTTCTTATATATTTTTTATGTACAACATTCTTATGGTTCAATGTGTTAAAGATATTTTTGAAAATGCTATTCAAAAGGGAGAAATCGAAAATATATCACTTTTGAAATGGTAATTCAAATATGAAATGTATTTGTGTTTTTCTTTTATTGTTTAGATCAAGGCTGTCCAACCCGCGGCCCAAGACAAGTATCAATGTGGCCCGAATTCAAAGTTACTGAAGCATGTCCATTTTTTCTCCGGAGTGATTTGTGTGTTGTATGGGCTCTCGTGCTAAACCTGCCAAGTGACAAACAACAGAAACAGGACCAGAACAGAAAGCTCTTTCGTTATGTACAAATTCTCTTTCTGTTTGCGTTGCTCGCTCAGCTACACTGTTCTGTTGTTTGTCACCTGGTGGCTTAAGGGAAGAATGAAACATACTAAATGTAAAATTTGAACCAACATGTTGGATGAATACCTTGCGATCTGCCTGAGAATTGCAACCACGTGAATCGAACCAGATATTGACGGGTTAGTTTCTCAACTTCAATGCCAAGTATCACATTCATTTTATGTAATGGATTTATATATACTTGTGACCTAAAACACCATGTCTTCTTCCAATGTGGCCCAGGGAAACAAAAAGGTTGGGACACCCTTGGTTTAGATAATTGTTAACTCTTAGGTTCCAAATATTCTACATTTAAAAGTATTTATTTTAATGTAAGAATAAAAACAAGTGCGTGAGAAAAACAGTACAATATCTGTAGGATATTTCTATATCAAGGCTTCCTTAAACAATTATATTTTATTTTTTTAAATATGATTTCTAAGTAGTGACTGAATCAATTGTTAAGGTTCCATTGCAACAATAATGTTTAATAATATTGCTTTTAATGAAAGCAAAAACTCGGAGATCGAAATAAAAGACGTGTTTTGAGGTTAACAGTTTAAGCAAAAAGAAAATATATTATTCTAATAAGAGAAAGTTGGCTAGAAACAGTGGCGCCAACGTACATAAATATGTTCATTTCCAAAATCTTCACTTGAACGTAATTCACTAAAATTATTTCCATATTTATGATACAAAAATTATTTTTTGATACTGGAAGAGGTTTAGTCATGATGTCCGCTACCATCTCTGAAATTCCAATACATTGCAATATAACTAGACCATTGTCAACGCCGGTCCAAGCTATTTCAGCGCCGGATTCAGATTTGGTAAATGGCGCCTTCTATTTGTATCCAGCTTCACGCAAATGGTTTTTTGATAAGTCTTTAGTTCCTCAACAATGTCATAAGATGAAATGTGTAGGTCTTCCTCAATATTTTGGAGAATTTCATCGACTTGAACAGAGCGCGGCGCATCTTTAACATCGAAATTTCCAAAGCGGAAACGAGCAAAGCATTTATGTGCTGCTGGTTTTGATAGAGCATCTTCAATATAAACACTACGAATATTTCTACAAGCCTGCTAAGCTTTATCGCCTTGGTCAAAGTGATATAGTAAAATATAGCGAATTTTTTCAGAATTGGCTCATTTTCAAGACCAAATATAATTTTATACAATTGTTCAAGCTAGTAAAGCTAAAAAAATCCAGATTTAGTTTCAAGTCGAAGTAACTAAGGTGTAATAGAACACCCTTTGTATGTCCAACGAAAACTGATAAAGAATAATGAAATATTTGAACGCGATTTAATTATAAGTCGATCAACCAGAAGTAATTCGATAGTGAACACGAGACGTGTTTTTATTGATTTTAAGAAACTATAAATAAAAGTTGGATTCTTCGAACAATGTCTTAAAAGTCAATTCTATCTAAATAAAAGAATATTTAAACAAGTGATTTGATAAAAATATGTTATTGCAAACATTTTATAGCATTTTTTCATAGTAAACAAATTTATTAGTTGATAACGAATGAAGTTTGGGCGTAATTAATATGTTTTGTTTAGCTTTTTGTTAGTAAATAGAGCCAGAAGTGTGTACTCTCCCAGAGATTACAAATTTTGATAAGCGTGGCTTGAATTCTTGTGCAAAACAGAAAAATCTTGAAATCACTACTAATGTAAATTTGTTTGTTTGATAGTTCTTCATCCATATTTTATGTTATGTTACGTTCAATTTCACATAAAATACCATTTTTATTAAATCCGTATTCTGCAAGGTAATTTTATGTTATGTCGTGTAAGTTTCTTATTTTATACAATGGAAACTTAAAACCAGGGTGACCAGAAAGTTTTGTCGTTTTTTTATATGGTTTTTCGGATTTAACTGGAAAATTTGTAAATCAATTTTGTTTAAATTAATTATATTGGTTGAATACGTAAATAGACGATACCATGTTAAATTTCAGCAAAATTGGTCCGAGAATAGTGGAGAAAGAAATAATCCTAGGAGAAAATAAGTTTGTCGATAAAGTTTTTTTGATGTTCTTTAAAAACTAACAAACTGATTTAAATAAAATTTGCGGATTGGATTTATCCTATTAGGGCCCAGGTTACCTGCGAATGAGAGGAAATTTTGAAAAGAGGAAACAAAGTTATGAAGAAAAAACCTTGAAATACTGTTAGATTTGACTGTTTTTCTGCCCCATTTCTACCATAGGGCATCAAAAATTCAGCTATAGGCTGATTTTAGGTTACTATGTTTTTTGTTTTTTAGTTACGGTTTGATATGCTTTATCGGCTAACAGCATCATTGGACCGGAATTCGTGAAATAGAGCCATAATTATCCAGAAATGTGATGGAAAATTTTGTCAAAATAATCTATGTCTGGAAACGTAGTCGCGGTGGACATTTACCAGATATTGTTCTCTATTCATAAATTGTAGAATCTGCGGCGACCAAGACTTTCTAATTAATTTACGTCGGTCTAACACACTGCCGATGCTACCACAATGCAAAGTGTCATTTAGAAGAAACACTGCAAAATTCGGAAATGATTCCGAAATTCGAATATTTTTCATCGTGTTAACTTTTTAAATAACTTTTATCTACTCACTATCGACTAAAAATATTTGTGTGCCCAAACTTTTATTAATAAACTTGAAAATCTGTAAATTTACCGCTTAATATTACTTTTTTTAGTACATTTTATTGATAAAAACTAATAATAATTCAAGGGTTTTCCTATATAATTTTGTTTCGTCTCCTTCAAACTCGCTCAAAGTGACAGATATGCTGGAACCTAATAATAGCATAAACATATTTTGCAATTTCATTGAAATCGGTATATAAGTTTTTAGAATACATCGGAAAAACTTTATGAACAGGCTTTTTTCCCTTACGACTATTTCTTTCTGCATTTTCCTTGGACCGATTTTTACATGGTATCGTCTATATATGTAGTCAATCCATGTATATAATTTAAAATTGCTTCGCAAATTTTCAAATTAAATCCGAGAAACCATAAGCAAAAAAACGACAACTTTTTGGTCGTCACTCTAGTTTTTGCTTAATAACTTTGCTCCCCATCGGTTGATTTAGCTGAAATGCAATACCAATTCCAGTTAAGGAAGATCCAACTTATATTCTAAATTTCATTAAAATCGGATAATGCATTTTTCAGTTATCTACACGGACGGACATGCAGAAATCGATATAACTTTTGATTTCCTGCACAACCATACCCTTGAAATTTTTCTGCGATGATTATTTCTATGCGTTATACACTTAGTGAAAAAACTCATATACCCTATGGTAGGTACCACCATAGTAGGGTATATCAGTTCTGTATAACAGCAGAAAATCAGTAATGGAATCATGCCTTTCGATTTGGATTAAATTGTATCAAAAAATTATGGCAATGCTTTTGCGTTTCGATTTAGTCTCAATCGAATGATATGATTCGAGTTCAAGCTCTTAACCTGACCTGGTCATCCATCTAATTTGAACTGTATTAAAAACGTTTATGCTTTACTCGAAAATCATATGCCTATGAAGAAGAAGAAAATATTCTGAGAAGTTGTCACGCGAAGATCCTTCCATAAATCGTAAGATTCAGGTCTGTGCCGAGAAAATTGGAATTTGTTGCAGCCAATTTTATAAATAAATGTGCGTCGCTTCTTCAAATCAAAACTCTGGAAACCATTTAGTATTAAGAATATATTCGTATTGATTCAACAATTATTTAATATTACAAAAATTTAAAATAGTTTTTATCTAAAAAAAAAGGTTATTAAAAATATTTACTATTATTAGTTTTTTTTCTTTTATATACAAAGTTTCTTAAAAACAAAAAAAAAATATGCGTAAATGTTACGCGATTGACTTAAATGATTTGTTTTTAAAAGAACATAAAATTTCTTATAAATGCAATCTTATTCGTTATCTATAAGCTTTCTCATCTGGATAAATTAGATAAGGTTGTCCATTCGCATGTTGCTGTTGCTGTTGTTGTTGTTGATAATACGAAAGTCTTCCCATTGTCGAATAAGCCGGACGACCTTGTGATAAATTTTGTTGTGAATGATGGAAATTCTTATGTGGTAAAGTTGCATAATTTTGTGCATACGGAGGAACAGCATATATTGCTGGTTGTGGGCCACCCTTGTAACTGACTTGTACACTACCAGGTCCCATTGGCATTGGGCCAACACCAACAACTGGTCCATTTTGATAATGTGAATTAGTCATTTTCAAGCGAACTATACAAATTATAATAATTAAAATTGCTATAAATGCTACAACACCACCAACAATTCCAATAATTAAAGTATCATCATTATTCATTGTAGCTTGTTTTATTTGTGGTGTTTTAGTTTTAATTTTTGACGGTGGTTGAGTTGGTTCTAAACTCCAAATGATCATCGGTTCTAGTGTTGTAGCTCGTGTTATAATTCTGGATGAAGTTTGTTGGACCCCACGTGTAGTTGAGGTAACAATTTTACGTGGATCACATGTTAATTCATCATCACCAACTTCAATTAATAGTTTTCCTTCTAGATAATCTGGTGAATGACATTTCATTTCAGCCATATGTGAATTTGGTAGCCAACGACGTAATGCACGTGCATTACAATCACAATGAATTGGATTTGTTGTTAATCCTATCAATTTTAGACTTGTTCGACGATCTTCTAATGCCGTCAAGAACTGTGGTGATAGTACTGTAACTTTTGATCCAGTTATATCTAACATTAAATGTGATGAACGTGGAACAGGAAATAGAAGAGCCGGTGGTAATGATGTAAGTGATGTATTTTGTAATTTTATTACCAGATCACTACTTTTAAGACCTGCTAATGTACCAGATGATATACTTTTTAAACGTTCACCACGTAGACCGATTTCACGAAGACGTGGATGTTTAGCGGGTTGTATTTGATCTGTTCCGATTACTGAATCCTTAACTTCAACATCTAAACTTTCAATACCTGGTAATGCGGCAAGAATTCCTTGAATATCTAAATATCCTAATAGTGGCAAATTGAAAATTTTAAGTTTCGCTAAATTTGGTAAATTTTTAAATGCATTCTTTTCGATTTTTGAACATTGATCCAAATCGGATATTGATAATACTTTTAACATTTCTAAATTATCAAAATTTCCTTGTTGTATTAAATCAAATGAATTATTTGATAAATCTAAATATTGTAGCATTACTAATTTTGGCCATGCTTTTGATAGTTCTTCAAGATTTGAAAGCATATTATTTGATAAATCGAGACTTTCAAGAAGTGTTGATCTTTGAAATACTTCATCATTGATAGTTTTCAATTCGTTACTTGATAAATTTAGATTTTGTAAAAATGGTGTCTCCAATGATTCAATTGTTTTCAATCCAGTACCAGCTAAATTCAATTCACGAACTGTTTTCGGTTCATTCAAAATATTCTTAATTGCTTCATCAGTTAATGGATTAAATGATAAATCAAGTTTTTTAATATTCACCATTATACTATCATCGGCTGGTATTGCTTTTATTTTATTATGACTAAGATCAACGGATGAAACAAAAAAGTATTGTCTCTGAAGCGTTTTTAATGGTGCATATTCAAATTTATTATTCGCTAAATTAATATTCTCTAACATTTGTACTTTGTTACGTTCAAATAGGGTTTCTGGTAAATCTGCTAAATCATTACCTTCTAAATTTAATAATTCTAAACGTACTAATCCTTCAAATGTTCTTTCACCAATACGATCTAATTTATTAAAACTTAAATCGATTACTTGTAATTGTGTTGAATTATGAAATGCCATTTCACTTAATGATTCCAATTGATTATCGGCTATCATTAATGCTCGTAAACGTGGTAATCTTGCAAAATCTAATTCTTCAATACTTTTCAATTGATTCTTTGATAAATCAATATATTCTAAATATTGTAATGATGCAATCAATTCAGATGGGAAAAAACTAAATTTATTATTTGATGCTAACAATTTTCTTAATCTTGGATGTATACGAAATGATGATGGAAATAGATAACTTAATTCATTATCAGATATATCTAATTCTTCTAAACCAGTTCCAGTATTAAAATATTCACCTTTGAATGCACTCAATTGATTACCTTTTAATATTAAACGTCTTAAACTCATTGCATTCACAAATGCTGATGATCTTATCGATGTTATATGATTATAGGATAAATCAATTATTGTTATATTAAATAAATCAGAAAATGTTCCATCATTTATTTCTTGTATAAAATTATTACTTAAATAGATTTCTTCTAAATCTTGTGTTGTTGTAAATAATTCACCGGCTATATTTTTTATACCACATTTACTTAAATCGATTATTTGTAATTTATTAAGTGATCTTAATAATGTTGATGGTATCGGTGCAATATGATAATTAGCACTTAAATTTAAATACATTAAATTATCTAAACCATTAAATGCTGTACGTGGTATATCAGCAATATTATTATCACTTAAATCTAAACGTTTCAATTCTGTCAACGCCAATGGTATATTACCAATTCCGGTAATTTTATTTTGTGATAATAATAATTCATTCAATGATATTTCTAAACCCATAAAAATATCAGCACTTATTATTGCTAATGAATTTCCTGATAAATCTAAATATTCTAGATTTTTAAACATTTGAAAACTTCCAGCCGGTAATTCTCGAATAACATTTCTTGATAATGACATCCTTTTTATATCATCCGGTTGTATTGAACCAAGTATATCAGAAGATAGTGCTGCAACACGATTAAAATCTAAATATAAATTTGATAATTTTGTTAGACGTCCTAGAGCACTTCCCGGTATCAAAAGTATATTATTATCACGAATAATTAATGTTTGTAAATTATCTAAACCTTCTAAAGCATCATCTTCGATCTGAAAAGGATTAAAGAAGTTAAATGAAAAAAATCGAATTTAAGAATAAAAAATTTACCGTTCTTAAAGAATTCAAACTTATATCCAAATATCTTAAAGATTTCAAATCTCGAAATGTCCCGGGCGGTACTGTTGTTATTCCGTTTCGGCTTAAGTCTAAGACTTCAATGTTTTTCAATATTTGTAAATGTGTATAATCTAATCTCTGGAAAGGAACCAATTTATCATATTTAGTATTTTCATCTCAAAATATATTTTCTTTTAAACTTACTTGAATCATATTTGATGATAAATTTAAAATTTTCAAATTTTCAATATTTTCAAGTGCAACATTTGGAAATTGTGTAATGAAATTTTCAGATAAATCTAATTTTTCCAATATCGGAATACCTTCGAAAACATCACTATTCATTTTCGATAAACGATTACCACCCAAATTAATTTCTTTTATTTGATTTAAACCTAAAAATGTTCCACCATCAATTGTTTTAATTCGATTATGACTTAAATCGATTCTATTTAATTGTGACTGAGCTATAAATGATTGATATCGTAAATAAACTGGAAAAGAAAAATTAAAGAAATGAATGAAAATTTATAACAATTATAAATAATTAACAAACCTATGTGATTTTTTTGAATTGAAAGATATTTTAATGATGTTGGTCCATTTATTGATGAAGATGGAACATTCACTAAATTATTACGATCCAAATATAGCTCCTATGAAAAAGAAAAGAACAAATAAAATTATATTAATTAATTTAAATAATTAGTAATGTAGATAAAAAGCAAAGGCATGTTAGAAAGCATTGTTGTTAAATCTTTATAGTACTCTCTAAATGAAATTCCGCTTATTGGATTAAGCAACTAGATCGTAGGCACTAGGAAATCTAATTAAAATTTAGATAGAGATTTTTGTTTGGCTCCCTACTTCCATACTTAACTAGATGATTTAATGGTAGACTAGAGGAGTTAGCTATTTTCTAGTGAAAATAACTAGACATTAGTGTCAGACCATCTAGATTCTCATGTTGGAGGAACTATTATATTATAACTTAGTTGCTAGCAGTTCTGTTTCGTATATGAAAATAGGCCTCAATTTATAAACAGAATTATCTTTAGCGATGAAATAATATACATAGAGAAGCAATAATTACAAAATTGTTACATTTTTAGTTTATAAACAATATTCATAAGTCGAATTTTAAATGGACATAAGACTTCTACAATAATTAGAGCAAGCTATTTATTGTAATTTAGCTAGTATTGCAGTAAATTTGTACGAATCACACTTATTATCATTCTGAATTTTCAGTTTCTTCATTCAATAGATTTCTAGTGCTGATAAAGACATTATGAATTTAGCATCAATAACTCAACTCAAAATCCGGTGCCTATAACAAACTATTCTAATTCTGAATACTCTGTTTACATAACTACTTGTAGGCATTTTTATGCCCTATGGCAGGTACTACCAGAGAGTATATTAGTTTTGTCACTACGTCTGTAACTCAACGAAATAATCATTGTAGAAAGGTTTCAAGGGTATGGTTCTGTAGGGAATCAAAAGTTATATCGATTTAGGTATGTCCGTCTGTCCGTCCGTCTGTATACAAGGTAACTCAAAAACGCCTTATCCGATTTTTATGAAATTTAAATGTAAGTTAGTTATTCCTTAACTGGATTTGGTATTCAGCAAAATCGATAAAGGGAGAGCAAAATTATTGAGCAAAATCCAGGGCGACCAGAAAGTTTTCTCGTTTTTTTATATGGTTTTTCGGATTTAATTGGCTAATTTGTGAAGCAATTTTATTTAAATTAATTAATTTGGTTAACTACATAAATAGACGATAGCATTTAAAATTTCACTAAAATCGGTCCAAGGATAGTGAAGAAATAAATAATCCTATGAGTAAATTAGCCTGCTCATAACATATTTTTGATACTCTTTAAAAACTAATACAGCTATTTAAATACAATTTGTAGATTAGATTAATTAAGGGATAGGTTAGCTGTAAATAAGAGGAAATTTGGAAATGAGGTTATGAAGAAAAAATCTTGAAAAATTGTTTTGACAGTTTTTCTGTCCCATTTTCTGCCATAGGGAATCGAAAAATCGGCTGATTTTCAGTTACTATATGTATAATTTTCTAGATAGTTTTAATGATTTTTGACTTGATTTCTAGTAATATTATTACTAACCAGATAGAATCAAACTTCGCATCTATACCTTTTTAGTTTCAAAATGAGAATAGTAAACTTCAAAGTGGAATAGTAAACTTCAAAATGAGAATAGTAAACTTCAATATGAGATTTTTTATTTTAATTTAATTTAAAACAATTAATATTAATTCGAAATATTTTAAATTAAATTTATTAATATAGCATATTTTCTAAGTTAAGAGTTGCAGTGAATTTCCTTTGAATGCTTGCGATTCAATTGGCACATGTTGTTCCATAAGGCTTTCTAAGGCTCTTACTCTCTGTTTTTTGACGGATAATTCGTTTCTGATGTTAAGAATAATTGACAACTTTCTTGAGAGCTCTCTTTTCATTATTCTCATTTTGAAGTTTACTATTCCACTTTGAAGTTTACTATTCTCATTTTGAAGTTTACTATTCCACTTTGAAGTTTACTATTCTCATTTTGAAGTTTACTATTCTCATTTTGAAACTGAAATGGTATAGCCAATTTCAATTTAAATAGTAGAACGTATAAAACCGAATAGTATACTGGTTTTCTATGAATAAACTTTAAATTAAGTCATATCTGAAGATACTATAACTAGTGACTAAATTTGAAGAGCTTTAATTTTCTCATTCTCAGTTGTTAAGAATTTTGTGAAAATATTATATTGTCGCCTATAAACAATTTAATGATATAATTTTCATTTTGACCCAACAACCTATTTTTAATTTAATTTGATCAAGGCACAATAATGGTACTAAATTTCAGGTACACTGATTTGTGTGAAAGTTTCAAATATTTCATAAAATACATAAAAAAAAAAAATAAGTACAAAAAAAATTTCTCCCATTAACACTAGACTGAACATACAGAAAGCATAATTAAACATGGAAAAAAAAAGAAAATGAAAATCATGTATCACACTCATAGGTGTAAATATTTTATTTGTTCATAAAAAAAAAAAGTTCATTGATATATTAACCTATACGGACTTTTGTTAAATATTGTATATAGTATGAGCTTGAAATTATAGCAACTATACAAAGCTGGCAGGTTTTCAAGGGTAAATAACACCGCGGAATTACTTTTACTGACCAGAAAAATGACACACCTTCATCGAAAATAATCATTATTTATAATTTTTAGTATTATTATTATTATTATTAATATCCCAACATTTTGTAATATTCTATTTCTAATGAAATTTGAAACTAGATTTATTCAAATCTTAAATATTACATTATTTCTACACGCATTATTGAATATCATTAAATTTCATATTTGATTGATTTAAAAAGCAACAAAATTATAATACAAGGTGATCCAACTTCTGTTTTCGAACTTTAAAATAAAATAAAACATACAAATTTAACGAAATTGAAGCCCGTGATTTCCAGGATAATTGGTACCAACAAAACGGCGCTACTTGCCACACAGCCCGTGAAATCATGGCTTCGGTGAACAGTCAATTTAGCGCTTCAGACCGGTGAATTAGCCGCCTAGATCGTATGATATCATACCTCTAGTCTTTTTACTTTGGGGCTATGTAAAGTCCAAAGTCTTCATGGATAAGCCAGATACGATTGAGGAATTGGAAGCCAACATTACTCGCGTTATTCGCCAAATACCACTCGATATGCTCGAACGCGTCATATAAAATTGGAACTTCAGAATGGATCATGTTAAATGCAGTTACGGCCAACATTTGAAAGAAATAATCTTTAAAAAATAAATGTCAAGAATAGTTATTTTGTTTGATAATAAAGATAACCCGATAAAATTGAATTTTTTCATTTTTTTTTTTTACTTTTGAAAAAAGTACCTCTAAATGAATTACCCATTATTATCATTAAATAATATCAATTAAATGGCCGCCTCTGAACCTTTTGCAGCAGCTGATCCTTTCGAGGTAATTTTCGATGACTTTTTCGTAAATTTCAGGTGATATCGCGGCAATATCTTGAAGGATGCTGTTTTTTAGGTTCTCCAACGTTTCTGGTTTGTTGGTGCAGACACGACTTTTAACGTAAGCCCACAAAAAGAAATTCAACAGCTTTAAATCGCATGATCTTGGCGCATCAAACAGTCACATTTTGGCCATGTAATGGTGTCTCGTGATTCTCATGAGGATTTTCATCTCCCCATTTGAGGAAATTTTATTTATCAACACAGCCAGAGAGGTGGAAATATGCCTCAACAGAGGAAAGGATTTTTTTTTTTGAAAAATCAGAATTGTTATTTCTGTAGAACAATTGAACAATTTTAATGCGTTGAGTGGTGGTTAAGTGATCCATTTCGTAAATGTGTTGTTGCAAACTGACATTTGACACTTTGAAATCAAGTGCTTATCGACAGATGCTTGATTAACAGTGCTGCCAGCATGGGAAACTCACATTGGATCACCCTATACAATATTATTTATTAATATTCAATAATGCGTGTAATTTGTACACGGTCTAATAGTAATGTTAGAGATATTAATTAAATTACAGCTACATGAAAGTGGCGAAAATAACATTACAAAAATAAGAAAAGAAAAATTAATCCACAATATTCGCGTGTATTTAATTTAAGAAAAAAAAAGACATTAAAATTCATAATTATATACATTTTAATTTTTCTAAAAAAAAAAAAACAAAAATAACCGAAAAGAAAACAATGCGGTTATTTTCATCCAATTTAATTATTCAACATAATTAATTCATAATTTTTGTATAAAAGAAACATTTAAAAAAATTAATCTTCGGTTACTGACTTTTATTGTCGTGTAAACAACACTAATATGTTATTTAAAGAAAAATACTAAAACTTTATATAAATTTATTATCCATTGTTATATGTTATTTTGTAATTTCTAAGCCTAAAATCGAGATTAAATCATTTAAATAATGTCTATTTTTATGCTTGCACTAGTATGTTTAAAGTCAGCTTGAAACTCGTTCATAAATTTTCGTCTGAACATAAATTTAAACTTTAATCATGAACAAAATTTAAATTAAAACATTAATTCTGGTATATATTACAATTTCTACAAGAGAGAACATTAATAGCTCAGGCTTAGAATTAAAAAAGAAACGAAAATAATGTTAAATCCTCGAATAAAAGGAACTTATTCCAACAACCTTTTATATTGCTTTACAGCCTACATAGAAGCCTCAAGAAGCCTAAAACAGTTCAAATCTTATATTATGAATTTTCTTTTCATTTTATACTAGCAGAATATCTGGACCATAGAGTTATATTAACTAGAGATATTAATTTTCTGTCTCACGTGGGCCGACAGAGGAGAATATGAAACTTGGGTTTATTTGTATGGAAAATAAAAGCAACGCGAATTTTATATGCTAATTGAGGGGAAACCAAGTTAAAATATTATATCGTATTGGTTAAGCGGCGAGTCGTTATCTCCGAAACTTGGAAAACTTGGCTTCTATCGTTTGGAGTAAGCGAGCGAGAAGATAAAACAGTGACCATTTCTCCTCCATAATTTTGTATGAAAACGACAGAAATGAAATCTCCAGTTAATGTAACTCTATGATCTGGACCCTGTTCGGCTGAAAATGAACTTTACCAAAGTGTAACTATAATAAAGTCTAGAAACTTCCTATCCTTACCGTACCGCCGTTTTTCAAATTTTGCCTGTTCTTTCTCAAACAATTTTCTATCCACTGCTGACATAGATAGAACTAAAAATTTTAGGTATGAGTGAAAGAGACACATTATTTTAAAAAACATCCCATTTCTCGCTTTTGGGTTATTTTAAAATGTAAACAATGAAACACAGGCAGAAATTAATATACAAATGCACACACACCAGAAAAAAAAAAGTTGGCGCATATTTTTTTTCTGGTATGTGTGGGAAATTTTTAAGATTTGGTCCCATATTTTAGATTCCAAGGGTAATTCATAAGATTCCATCTGATTTTTAAGAACATTTCATTCTCTCTCTTGCTGATGGATTTTGCCTATGAAAAATATATGTACTCTTGCGTATTCTTTCCCCCGTTTGCCACGTGCTTTTTCTGGCTACTTCGCTAGCTTTCCGGACTTATTATTTATTAATTACACTTTGATTTTACTCATCAAAAAAGGAGTGTATTCTACTCTTCTATTCTGCTCTCCTTAAAATTTTAAGAAAACTATATGGGCGTGGCATGAGTTGAATCCCACTCTCTTTTTATGCAGTTGTCGACAGTGGTCATAAAGACTAACTTACCAAGTTTCACTTTTTGGCCACAAATATATCGGAAATTATCGTGTTTTTCATTAATTGTTGGTGTTTAAAGTGGACATCGCAATTTTGATATAGCCTATATCGTTTGATGCATGTTTCATCAAAATCGGTCCAGCCTTTTAGGAGGCAACTCGATACATACAAAAAAAATTACACAAATATAATATATGTATATCATACATAATTTATATTGCTACACATATAACCTTGTATCTTGAAACATGAATTTCATAATATGTATCTCGTAACATGCATCCTTATTGCTGATGTTTTAGTAAAATACCTACTTCAAAGTCGGAGGCATCAGCACAAGATTCCAAAACGGCTCCATCCAGGTACAAACCGAAAACGTTAAATTCAAAATACCCCAAGATTTCTCAGAAAACCGTACTTTATTTGTTTTCGACCAATTAATTCCGTCACTAAGTCGATTCGAAAATGATTTTTCAAATTGTTGGAACGATTCACTATGGGTCAGCCTGCAATTGTAAAAATGTATCCGCTGTTCGAACGAAAGAAGTTTTTTTGTTCTCCGTCGAGTCAAAACGTATTTAGGATCAATAATGTTGGAGGATCGGTTCAATAATATTGCTATCTTACATGTTTATTCTGACATTACCGACAAACTCGATTTGAAGAATCTGTTAGATGAGTATATTTCGCAAAATGTAAAAATGTAAGAATTAGGTGTCAACTACCCACTCGGACCGAACAAGATCTGCCGGGCCTGTTTCTAGATATAATTAAATGCAATTACTAGACTATTAAGGAAAAAAATCAAATATAACCTAGCATATTTTGAATTCCCTATAATTTATGCCCATTTATTTAATAATGCCTAAATTAAAGAACAAAAATTAAAAATACTGATTGAACTTGCTATTATTTTCTGAAAGGAATGTTGTTAAAGTTTTCTTCCAATAAATGGCATTGAATACAAATTCTTGTATTTTTTGAATTGTAAGCAAAAACAAGTTCATTTTTGCATAAATATATCCAAATAACGATTAATAATAATTACATTGAAGTACCTACGAGTACGTCCATTTCTTAATATCTTATATGTTAAAGACTCGTCTCGTTCGTACTAAAACCAAAGATTACATTAATTATCTTGCTTTAATGTTTTACATATTTATGCTGATAGATAATTTTCTAACGGAGAATAAATATATATTGGTTCTATCATTTCAAAATCTTAATCGTCGGACATTAATTTACATTCCTAACATATATGTATATTTTATAATTTATGTAATCATCTTTTTTTTTGTATTTATATTCACATATATGCCTACATATATAATATTATTGATTGATCACCATTTATAAACAATCCGTTAGGTAATTTTGTATGTTCATACAGCAATAAGAAAATAAAATTTACAGTCTAGAATTTATTAATAAAAGCTATTTTACTCACCTCTAATTTTTCACAACCTTTAAGTAGACCTTCTTCAATCGATTTAATTTTATTACCAGATAAATCTAATATTTTTAAATTTTCTAATGGATGAAATTCGGCTGTTGAAAATATCGGATTTAAACTATCACCAAGAAGATTATCAGCCAATCGTAATTCTATAAGTGTATCCTATAAGAAATAAAATTAGATTTTATTAAAAAAAAAGAAAAACTACAAACTATTAACTTACTTTTACACCGAAAAATAATTTCTCTGATAAACGTCGTAATGAATTGTGTGAAAAATCGAATTTCTTAATTGGTAAATTTAATGTTCCAAATGCCTGTAATTAATAATAGGTATATTTAAAAAAAATGATTTTATAAACGTATTTCTCGAAAAAGCTTTAAACTTGTGAATAAAATCAGTTCTAGCGTGTTTGATCAAAATCAATTTGATTTTCATAAAGGATCCAATACTAAATGGGAGACTATCATTTTTTCAAGAAAACGTGATAATTCTCTTTGTACATATTCCATAAATGACGTGATCCTCCGAAAAGTGAATAATACAACTAATTTCGATGTAATTTGCGACAATCAACTTGATTTCAAGTTGCATATTGATTCATTGATCCATAGAGCCAATTCTACATTGGGATGCATTAAACGTTGGTCCAAGTAATTTTCGGACCCCCTTATCTATAAAGTCCTTTTATTACCCTGGTTAGACCAATAGTTGAATATGCGAGTGAGGTATGGTCCCCCTACCAAAAAGCCCATATTAAAAGAATGGAATCTGCTCAACGTAGGTTCGTACGATTTGCATTATGTAACCTTCCTTGGAATGACCCCTATCTATTGCCACCATACCTTGATAGATTAAAACTGATAGGTTTACAGTCCTTAGAAAGGCGGCGCCTAGTAGCGGATGAGGCTTTTCTGAGTCAAGCCGTGAATGGTGCTATTGACTTCCCATTTTTGCTGGAAAAAATGTGTCTTAATATAAATACACGCTCCTTCAGGTCCGTGGAAATATTGAAAATTTGCCATCATAAAAATGAGTACGATGGAAACGAATCGATTTCGCGAATGCTGAGGTCGGTTAATGATAACGCCAAGGTGTTTGATTTTTGCTTGAGCAAAAGAAATTTGAAAAGCCATCTATACAATGACTGTTGCTTGCATTAAGCAAGGTAAAGAAAAACACTAAATTAGCAGTTATTGAGATCAATAGATTTATCATAGACTATCCTGACAATTGTTTCTACGTAGGTTGATCACACAATCTTGTTACAGAAGTATTAATGACTTGGGTATTAAAAGACCACAAAATAATATTAATAAAAGTCTATGCTGACAGCAGAAGTTAATGATTGTTTAAGTGACTCAGTAAGTCTTCAAATACATAAGGTTGAGTTCTCGGTTCCACATGCTATTTACCTTATATTAACTAACGCAACTGGGACTAAATATTTGTATTTATAGTATTTGCAGACGACACTTGTCTATTATTGGAACAAATTATCAACCATGAGTTGCCTATATTTAGTAGCTGGATAATTAGAAATGGCTTAACCATGAACAAAAGTATAACTAAATATATGTTATTCAGAAAACCAAATAAGGATGGCGTTAGTCCCTTAGCATTGATCATGCGATATTATAGTAGAAAAATTGAAGGAAAACTTTAATTTTCTTTTCTTTTTAAATATGTTAATTTTACAAACTCTCTTCTACCAGCTTCAAGCCGATTGGGTAAAAAAAGATCAAAAAATATGATTTTGCATTAATTTAAAGTCCTCTAAAGCAATTTATTTTCCATTAATCATGTAAACTTTCTTCTTAAACCCACTGTACTTCTAGTGTATGCATGCTCATGTCCTACATTATGATGTATTAAACATAAACAAAATTACACTCAAATTTAGGCCAAACTTTAATCTGAAACCTTCTTTTAGTACCGCAAATTACAATGTTGTCAATCAAACTGTACAACTTATTTAAGTCTCCGTAAAATTTTATAATTACCTTCTTTGGAAGATAGAAATCATTTCGATACCAAAAACAAAAAAAACATAATACAAAAGAATTTAAACTTTCGCCATTCTAACTATTTGAACTTTTTTTTTCTGAAATGAAATTCTTCCCACCCACTTTCTGCACACACCAAAATTATCTTAAAATTAAATTCCAATCAACTATGAAGGCCGTACATTTAAATCTATAACAAAATCTTTAAAATGGATGTTTTTTTTTTCTTCAAGCTTTAGCATAAACAAATTTTTTTTTGCTAATTTACTGCTTATATGTTTTGTTGTTATTATTTAAAAGACACATCTCTCTTACCTGAGCAGGTAGCACTTGTTGTCCACTATATCTTTGTGAAAATTTAATAATTGGAGCACCAGTTGGTAATTGCGGGCCATCACCATGAAATACGACTTGATCACAATCCATTGAGACAGCTCCAAGTTGACCATTTGGACCAAATGGTTCTAAATTGCAACTAAAATATTATACATTTTTAATTAATTTGTTTCAAGATAAAAAAAAAAGAAAAGAAAAGAAAAGTAATTAAACATACCGACAGGGAAATCGTAATGCTGGACTTAATTCGGCACATGGTCTCCAAGCTTTTATTGATGTAAAAATGTAGATAAGTAAAATTATGAATAAATAATGACGTATTCGTGTCATTTTATTAACTAAATAAATAATAAAACTGAAAATAAATTAAATAATTTGATATTAAAAAATTGTGATTAACATAAATTGTAACTAACATATATGAAATACAATATTTAATATTCGAAGTGGGTTATGCACAGTGAAACCTCTTTAAAGATGTTTGGAAATAACTTTTTTACTTGCATTTCTTAGAATTTAGACTATTTTAATTATTTTTATGCCCTACGGTAGGTACGACCAGAGGGTATATTAGTTTTGTCACTAAATGTGTAAAACATAGAAATAGTCATCGCAGAAAACTTTCAAAGTTTGTGTAGTGAATCAAAAGTTATATCGAATTATGCAGGTCCGTCTGTCCCTATACAAGATAACTCAAAAAGCGCTATCCGATTTTGATGAAATTTAAAATGTGAGCTGGAAGTTGCTCAACTCAACTTGGTATTGCATTTTAGCAAAATCAACCGAGGAGGAGCGAAGTTATTAAGCAAAAACCGGGATGACCGGAAAGCTTTGTCGTTTTATATGGTTTTTCGGATTTTATTGGAAAATTTGTGAACCAATTTTGTTTATATTATATCGGTTGACTACATAAATAGACGATATCAGATTAAATTTCAGTAACATCGGTCCAAGGATAGGTTAGAAAGAAATAATCCTAGGAGAAAATAAGCCTGTTCATAGAGCTTTTTTGTGGAAATTAAAAACTAATACACCGATTTGAATAAAATTTGCAGATTAGATTTATGCTGTTATGTTCTAGCTTACCAGTAAATTGGAGAAAAAACCTTAAGTTTTGTGTAATTTTGACGGTTTTTCTGTCCCATATTTACCATAGGGTATTAAAAATTGCCTATATGCCGATTTTCAGTTACTATGTGTTTTCCTTTCATTTAGTATATAATGAATTTTCTTCAACACCAAAAGATGATTAGGCAAAAGACAAGTTTCCGTGTATAAATATTTTCATTTGAAATTAAATTACATAACTTTTTATGAAACGTTTTTAAACGTTTAAGACCTGTCGAAGAGTCTCATCATAATTTTTATATACGTAAGTTTTTTTTATTAATAAGTGTATATATTTTGCAATATTATTTTCTACGTGAACAGCAAATTTTTATATTTAATTAGTATTCACATACCTCAGATTCTTTTTTAATTTCACTTTTCGCATGAAGTGTTTTTTAAAATAATACTTTTTCGCGCGACGATTCGAATATTTGATTATGAAAAATGCATTATTGATGTCACAATTTCTATAGTGTTTGATGAACGACTATAAAACATGTTTTAAAATTATATTTATGATAATTCAATTGCATATTAAATATTTTAATTTAAATATAAAATGAGAGTTCATTACTTTGTGATTATGGGCCTTCATTTGTTGGTTCTAGGAATTTTTAGTCTACACTTTAAGCTTCGTGTGCATAGTTTAAGTAAAACAGTGACGATGAAACTGAATTGAATGAATAAATGTATTTCCTAGCCCAATGTTTTTGTTTTCTTCTTCAGTATTCAGTTGTCCATAGTTCAAATCATGGTAATTTCATATTTGTTTACACATATTCAGCTTTCTTAGCCTATTATATTATAAAAACTTTGATATAGTCATAATGGGTCTGTTTTATTTGCCATACCTTACCCTGAAGCAGGGTAAGTGGCAAATAAAACGAGCAGGATTAGGAGAAAGTTTTATTCAAATGTTTGTAGCGCTGCTTAGCAACCATATTGTAATGAAATGAGAAACGTTTAGCTAATACACTTTTTATGGGAGAAAACTGAACTAATTCCGGGTGTGATAGTTACACCTTGTCTGAAAGTATTGTAGGGTTTGCTCTTTTGTTGTTTTTGTTGTGGCAAATAAAACAGACATAATATTGCAATAAATGTATATTGTATTTAAGATTAAGTTGTTAGGGTGTTCTCGTACTGCGACCTTTAAGATCTATTGTGTCCCCTCTTCTCTAGTGCACTAGTTAATTTAACTTCCCATTCTTCACACCTCCCCCAGGCCCATTTCTCTTAGAAATTTTATAGATGATTCTAGATGTTTCTTCCCCCTCACAGCCGGATATAATATGCATTGGGTTTCTTTGCCCTCCTCGCAGAATCTGCAAGTGTGCTTTGAGTCTGTAGTGGCCCGTTAGTATTCCTGTCAGTACTCTTCATTCATCTTATTAGTGCTAACAAATGATTTGAATCTCTTGGAGTTGTATTCCCCGAGGAGATCTTTGGCTTTCTTAGGCCTCGTTGTATTTCTCAGTATTTGGTTATATCCACTTAGGTAGTGTGAACTCATAGGGAAGGGTAAACATTGATATAGCGACATATGACAAAGTCTATGCATTTTTTGATATTAGAAATGTTTGGAGGGACATGCTTTATTTTTGGCGAAATTTATTGAAAAACATGAGACGAAACAGATATTCTGAAGACACTTTTAATTATATTGTCATATAATATTGCAAATATAAAAAGATTTGAATTTACAGATATAACACATCTATCACACAAAATATGTATATAGAATAAAGTCATGAATTAAGGAATATAAGTTACGTTTTCTCATATTTGAAATTGGTTTTGTCTGCGCACTTACGTCACGCGAGACTACTTGATGTCTCGCGTGACGTAAGTGATAGCATAAAATATCATGATTATTTATTATAAAAGAAATCACATGTGATGCCATAAAGGTATGTAAATAAAAATTCGAATTGGCCGACATGCGCAATCTTTATATTCTCTCATTCATGGTACAAAGTAATGTAGCTGTGTCATTTTATAACTGCCAGAGATAGAAAATTACTTCAGTGTACACTTTGATTGAATTTATATAAATTAGTAACCGATTATATTGAATATTTCGAAACTCGACTGAATACTAGAGAAATTATATCCCTAATAAAAAAAAACTCTGAAAGTAATTTCGCGTAAATTAAATCTTTCTTTCATTTTAATGATAATTTATTGTCATCTAATTTTTATATTATTTTAAAAAACAAAAATTTCGTTGATTATAATTTATAGTCTTTTTTAAAATAAAAAAGTAAAATTTCTTTAAACTGTAAAGACATTTTCACTTTCATCATTTCTATAATCATTTCATTTTCATTGTTTTCCCAGAAATTAAAAACAAAAAAAACAAAAAATTATATCAAACGTTCCAGAAAAGAAACTGAAATAATGATTATTGTTTTAAAGCTATTATAAAATCATAATTTTTGTTTAGTTTCTATGAAATCGAAACTTAAAATTATCAGCTATTAAACCAGTTAATATAAAACCGGTTAAAAGCTGCGGAAATACTTATACACAATTTTGATTATAATATGAAAAACCACGAATATTAAATTTAACAGAAAACATATAGTAACTTAAAATCGGCCTATAGCCGATTTTTTGATGCCCTATGGTAGAAATAGGACAGAAAAACAGTCAAATCTAACAGTATTTCAAGGTTTATTCTTCATAACTTTGTTTCCTCTTTCAAAAATTTCCTCTAATTCGCAGGTAACCTAGACCCTAATAGGATAAATCCAATCCACAAATCAGTATGTTAGTTTTTAAAGTACATCAAAAAAACTTAACATAAACACGTTTCGTAAATTTGATTCAAATCGGTATATAAGTTTTAAAAATACATCAGAAAAACTTTATGAACAGGCTTACTTTAGGCTAGAACTATTTCTTTCTCCACTATCCTTCGACCTATGTGACTGAAATTTAATACAGTATCGTCTATTTATGTTGTTAATCTGTATAATTAATTTAAACAAAATCGATTGACAAATTTTCCAATTACACCCGAAAAACCATAACCAAAAAAACAACAAAACTTTCTGGTCACCCTGGTTTTTCCTTTATAACTTTGCTCCCCGCGAATCGATTTTGTTCAAATGCAATACCAAACGCAGTTAAGGAATAACCAACTTACATTCTAAATTTCAACAAAATCCGAAAATGCGTTTTTGAGTTATCTTGTCCACAGACGGACGGACGGACGGACGGACATGCATAAATCGATATAACTTTTGATTCCCTGCACAACCATACCCTTGAAATTTTTCTGCGATGATTATTTCTATGCGTTACACACTTAGTGACAAAACTAATATACCCTCTGGTAGTACCTACCATAGGGCATACAAATATATTACACCTTGAAGAAGTTAGGTATTTGATAATAATATGTCATTTTAAAAAAATTTGGCGGAACAATAAAATCTTAAGAAATTCGTTTTTTCTTTTGATAATTAACCAACCGAAACAATGTTTTAATGTCTCTATTAATAGCATTCAGTAGCTATAGTAACATAGAAGAAATTAAATTAAACAAAAATATATGTACTACAAAATTTTATATCTGACCATGAGCTTGAAATTTGAACCAAAAAAGTTCCGCATTCAATTTGATCTTAAAACTTTTCGAAAAAAAAATTAATTAAACTGCCTGATATTTGTGCCTATTAAATACCAAAACAAAAATCGTTATTTTGGTTGTTAAATAGTGTAATTAACTTACACCTTCACTATAATTAATTTATTAGAAAATAGACCTAGTTGAATAGGGTACTAGTTTTTTGAATTTACAAAATTCAAGATCTTTTAATAACTTTATAGAAGGAAATATTAAAGCGGATCGGAATTTTATATAAAACAATCAAGGTGGAAAAATGCTAAATGAAAAATTTCCCATGAGAAAAATATTGATAAATATATATATTCCCATTTTCTACTTGCGTTTACTTTATATCTTTTCTTAAGGCAGAATTTATCTATCATACAATTTGCATTTATTTTAATGGATCTACATTATTGGAGTAGAAATCAGAAGTTCATTAATGGAGTAGAAAGCCTATTCAAATTGATAATTTGAACTTACAGCTTTGGAGACGCATACTTCTCGCTCAGAATAAAATTTAACCGCGATAATATTCGAAATCAGGTCTTTAAAAGTTTAACTTCCGCTTATAAGAAGATAAAGATCCTACGTTTTAAAAGATTTATGTGAAAATCAGCAATTGTTATAAACACTCGGCCTAATAATATCCATTATACCTTATATAATTATTTTCTTAAATCAATTTTCTTCATAAAAATTAGAAAAGCAACAAACCGACTTACCTTACCTTACCTTTCATATAAAGGTTACGCTTGTAAAGGGATCGAGAAAAAACCAATTGAAAAATATAATCAAAATCTTCGATAAGAAAAACGGAAACCACAATTACATTTCATATTAAATAGCTCCAAGAAATAACTAGAAAAAGTGTAGGCACGTATGAAGTTATTCCAGGGCAATTTACTAGTAATTACAAATCAAGGTCTATACTTTAAATATATATTTAGCAAAACAAGAAGTTTTTATATAAAAGGTGTTCTTTACGTAGGATTCTAAAAGGTTTTCAAGATTTCTTCAGTATTTCTTAATAATCTTAGAAATTTTTCTTCTATGTCAATTTTCAATAATAAAGGTTCGTATTAGAGCGTGGGACTTTCTTATTCATTTAAAAAGAAATATTTAACATTGCCTTTGAAATTTTCAAAAGAAGAAAACAAACATTGAAAATTTCTTTGGGGATTATTAAAACATAAATATTCATTCATTATTAAATTTTTCGCATGAAATTTAAATTTTCTTATGTTTTTCTTACAGCAAAACCTGTTAACTTGAACTTAGTGCCAGGAAAATTTCGGTTCAATTTATGGTTATACTAATTCATTTCGTCAAGTGGATCTATTCAAAAGGTTTTCGGAACATAAGTTTAATACCTAATCCTTCTTTTTTAGGGTTATTTCGTGGCTCGATATTCAAGGATATCTCAAGCTTAAGCTTTTGTACAGCACTTAAGAGTAACTTGAATGATTTTAGGTTAATAATAGTTGATGTTATTTATCCTTTCGTGAACGAAAACGGTTTTGTATCTTGAATCGAAACAATACTTCATTTCGTCCGCGAAATAAGGGTTTATTAATGTCTCGATTGTCTAACATTTAGTCAATCAAAGTTTACGTCCTGTAAGTGTGTAACGCCGCTACTCCTCTCGATAGAAAAACCGCTTTTATCGCACAAATCACACACTTAAGTCTTTTTCAGCTTTCTTGATGTTTTCAAATATAAGATTTAATCGATATAACAAAGTTAGTAGATAAGTTTTTCATAAGGGGTATAGTATTAAAAGCCATAATATTCAAAAACTACAAATTTGGAGTTAGTGATTCTATGTGCTTGCCATGGTGAAGATCTGCAACTTGGAAATGTAATCACAAAAACACAAGTAGACTGATTTTTTCAATGCTGTATATTGATTTGAAATCTGATTTTTGAGTAGTCCGATTATTTAAAGTTCCTATTGGTGCAGGTTTTACTGTAATTAAGTTATTTTTTTTTCTGAATATCTAATATGAGATTTTAAACTACATGATTTCGAAATGGTTTCTTAAAATAATTTTGTTTATAACATTTAATTCAAGTTCAAGTTAGACGCCTCTTTTTTTTCTTAAATATGCAAAATTTATGCAAATTCATTTCATAATCAATAAAATAGTTTAAGATCTTCTTTTTGAAAAGCAGGAAATCCTTGGAAATTCACATTTCCATGCGAAATAAAATGTTAAATCGACACTTCCCCCCAAAAACAAAAACAAGCTTTTTAAATTTTTAAAACTAGATCACAAAGATCAAATACTATAGATAAATTCGTCTATCTTAAGTTTGTTAAAGTTTCTTAATCCATTTGATTTGTCCTAAAAAGCAAACATTCTCAATTTACGTAATACACAATTTCGAAATTAAATAGAATGTACACGTTAATTGAAAATGTTTACAATTAAGAAATAGATTGATTCAATTTGATTAATTTATACATTTCTAAATGTATATTTTTGAAGCAATTTATACTAAATTTTAGTTCGTTTTTTTTGTTTTATTAATGACGATATTATCGCACTTAAAGGTAAATATTTTTTCTTTTATTTTGCTAAAGTTTCTCCATTTTATTACTATATTGAATTCAAAGTACCTAAAGCGTACGGTATCCAAAGTGGGCAGCAGTTAATACCGCATATGACCATAAATATACTATATTTAAAAAATACATTCATAAATATATGTTTTTCTTACGAACTCATCTCTGCGAGTTTATTTCTTTTCTTGTTTTTTTTTTTGCCTTTAAGGTATGTAATATTCTCTTCAATCAATATTACTGTTATTCTGTTTACCTTTAATATAAATGTAGATAAATAAAGAAAAAAAAAATGTTGGTCGCGAATAAAAACACCTAAACAAAAAACTTTAAGAAATAAATCCGCAAGATTTTTAATTCAAGATGAAAATTAAGTATGTTGAATCTAACTAGGCAACTTCATTAGACTTTTTTCAAGCCTTATTTTCAGTCGGACTGAAAAAAAGTCTTGTGGAGACTCTAAAATTTGGACTTTTTTGTCAGTCCGACTGAAAATATGTCTTTAAATAAGTTCAATGGAGTCATAGGGTAAGAAAAGAATTTATAGTTTTCACTATTGCATACCCAGTACGTAGATTCCCTCAAGAACGTATCCGGAATTGTTAATTTAAAAGCCCCGCGTAAAAAGTATGAAAAAATGTATTTTGCAGTTAAGTTAGTGCAAATATACCTAATTGTCACGCAAAATTTGGGGTGAACTGTCAACCAATTTCTTTACAATTGTTGATTTTACTTTACTAGTTGACTTCTAGTGTATTCCATGTTTTTTCTTAAATTTTCTTGAAAAAGAAGTTGTTAGAGACATGCATCAATAAGCCGATTTGGACCCTATATTCATGAAATGCATCATAACGAAACGTGGGTTTATGAGTTTGACATGCCAAATAGCCAACAAGCTTGAGAATGGCGTTTCGATAACGAGCGGAAACCGTAAAAAACAAGTCAACGTTACTCGAAATTCATTATGTTGATTGTTTTCCAGATTTATGAAAGGACAATTCTTGGATTTTGCACCGATAATGCCCTGTCCCACACATCGATGGTTGCATGCGAGTTTTTGATCTAAAACTTAACAAATGTTATCGATTAAGCACCGTTTTCTCCATATATGGCTCCCTGTGACTTTTTCCTGTTTCCTTAGTTAAAATTACCACTTCGTGGAACGCGTTTTAACTGCATTGAAGACATAAAACAAAATTCGCTGAAGGTGCTGGAGGCTATACCGGAAAATACCTATATGATGTGCATCGCATCAACTGGGACTATTTTCAGGGGGACAAAATTTTTTTTTTATTATTAATTGAACATATTAGGTCTGATTTATTTGCCATACCCTACCCTGGAGCAGGGTAAGTTGCAAATAAAACGAGCAGGAATAGGAAAAAGCTTTAATTAAAATGTTTGTAGCGCTGTTTAGCAACCATATTGTAATGAAATGAGAAGCTTTTAGCTAATACACTTTTTATGGTACAAAACTGAACTAATTCGTGTGCAATAGTTTACACCTGCTCTGAAAGTAGTGTAGTATTTGCTCTTTTGTTGTTTTTGTTTTCAATGTAAAAATTTGCTCTACTCCAGAGCAAGTGGCAAATAAAACAGACCTAATGTGGTTTATGGGCAAATTCCGGATACTTTTTTGAAGGAATGTATGTCAATGTTTCAAAATGAAATTGTTGGCATTTCTTTGTATTTTAGATGGTTAGAAATTTGCTGAATTTATATTTTCTTTATTTCCTTATATAAGAAATGTAACAAAAACAACAAACCAAAGAGAATTTTTAAAAATTCACAAAAAGATTTATGACATAAAAATTGTTGACTAATTGAATTTAAAAAGTAAAATTAATGAATAAAATCATCATTTTCATAAAAATATTCTCATACAAAAAAAAAAAATATGTCTAAAAATAGTATCTTCTTCCTTAAAACACAAAATGATGATGACTTAAGATTTAATTCTTATCACAAAAAAAAAAAAAAAACAAAAAACAAGACTATGAATTTCAAAGTCAACATGAATTAAACATCAAACCGGTTTAATTGGATTTTTTAATGTTTAGTCATATCTTCAATAATCCAGGTGAGAAGAGGATCGTATAAAATCTTATATAAAACTTTAGAAACAACAAAGTTTTCTTCATTTTATTTGTTTTCAAAAAAAAAAAAATATTTCAATTAAAATGCAATCACAAACTATAAACATCTTTATATCCTATAGTATGAAATACCAAGGGCCTGTTTGATTTGATCATCTTGCTAAAAAGATCTGAATTCATTCTTATAGAAATATATTTTGATATCTTATAAAGTGCGATCCAAGTTCAGTTTCTGAATTTAACGCAATATACTAATTTTATCTTGTTAAGCACAAATGTTATATATTTCATTAATTATGAACACTAATGTCAAAACTAATGACCGCCTGTGGACCTTCTACAGCAGCCGATCCTTTCGAGGTAATTTTCGTAAATTTCGATCGGTATCCTGGCAATAACTTGGCGGATGTTGTTTTTTAGGTGCTCCAATGTTTCGGATTTGTTTTCATAGACACGACTTTTAACGTAACCCCACAAAAAGGAAACCAACGGCGTTAAGTCACATGATCTTTGGATGATCTTGGCATTGATGCCATAAAAACGTTAAATAATGCGACCTTGGAACTTTTAAAGCAAATACATCCAAAGTTGCACCCCTTGTGTAGCAAGTTGCGCCGTGTTGTTAGAACCACATGTCTTCCACATCAATATCTTCGATTTAGTGCCAGAAATAATCGGTTATCATGCACCTATATCGCTCACCATTGACTGTTACAGTCTGACCCGAATCGTTTCAAAAAGTTATGCTCAATCACGCCGCCTGACCAGAATGAACACCAAATATTCACTTTTTGGCCATGGCATGGTGTCTCGTCAGTCTCATGAGGATTTTTATCTCCCCATATGTGACAATTTTCCTTATTAATAAACCCAAAGAGATGAAAATATGCCTCATCGGAAAGAGGGTTTTTTTTTTTTGAATAATTTGAACGCGTTGACCGGTAGTTAAGCGACTCATTTCGTAAATGTGTTCTGGCAAACTGACACTTGACAATTTGAAAACAAATGCTCACTGACAGCTGCTTGATTTACAGTGCTGCCAACCATAGGAAACTCAAATTGGATCACCATATATTATCCGTTTGTTTCTTCATATAGACAATAACTTAAAAAGTCCTTCTTTGATTTGATTGAAATTTGGAATACAAATTTGTAATAAAAAAAAACGTTATTTGACATTAAATTTGAAAAAAATTCGTACGCATATTTTAGAGTTAAATCCACAAAAAAAGAAGTCGTTAATATGATTATATCCGTTGTTGACTTTTCCGGTTTTCCGAAGATAATTCGAAAACCAATTATCTGATTTAAATAAAATTTGAAATTTAAATTAAGGATATAAAATCCCAATGTGATATTGAATTTGAGAAAAAGTTATCAGGGTAAAATGAAGTTATAGCCAAATAAAGAACCGTTAAACTCATATACCAAATTTTTCCTTGATAAAAAATTTAACTGGAGAAAAAAAAATTGGCTAAAAATGTTGATTTTAATTTCTTTAAATCTTCCAAGTTTTATTTTTATATTTATTTTTAAGCGAACATTTAAATTCAATTCAAATTTACTAGAAGACAACACCAAGTTATCAAGAAACTTGAAAAATTCAAGGTGCAAAAAAGTATATATATATATAAATACATAAGGTCAAATAATCAATAGCGAAAAACAATTTTAGTCCGGTTTTTTCGTGGATAAAATTTGGAAATGAAGATTCGGGCTTAATAAATTACTTTATAATGTTTATATGCACTAACTTTAATTACATATATTTCGACATACAGTCATGTATATTGACAAATTTTTAATTTTGTTGCAATTTCAAATTCTTTTCATGATTTCGTACCGGTTTTTTTTTTTATAAATATATTGCCAACAAAAATGTTTTTTTTAAAATATTTAAATAATTACTGAAACGAAATTCCAAAAAGGTATATAATAAAAAATATAAGGTGAGACTTAATTGCTTATATGTGAACACATACTAAAGCAATCCTTGAAATGATTTGATTTTCGTTTATAAAAATGATGTTCGTTTTTCAATATTTCAAAATGACAAAACTGTGATTTTGTCTGATTTTGAAAATTTTAATCGTTTAACTGATTTTTTGGCCTTTCTTTAAATCGAATCAATTTTTTCGGTGTCTTTTGTAACAAAAAAAAAAAAGAAGAAGAAAACCCATAAATTTTTCCGCATGAATATTAACGGGGAATTTAATTTATCCTACGTCTGACACCAAAAATAAGATTGTTTAAATTTCCTACTAATCTAAAACTACTTTTTATCTTGGACTTGAAAATTTGTTATGTAATCGAATTGTAGGTGATTTGTTGTTTATATGAAATATTTCCAAAATTTTCAAATTATATCATGAAAATCTTTTTAACAATAACCGAATTTAAAATATATATACTACTGTGTTCAAAAAGTAAGGTGAATTTTTAATTTAAACTTCCCGCGTTAACCGAATCGGACAAATGAATTTTTTTTTCAAGTTGGTAGGACTGTTAGTGACATCTGTGACAAATTACATGTCAATATCATCATTAGTTTTTAGTTTAAGCTTGGTTTTGTGAACAAAGAAAAGTGAATTTGGCGATTTTTACGATGTCGAATTTTGTTGAGCAAAGAAGTGCTATTAAATTTTGCTTGCGGAAACGTATCGAATATTACAAAAGGCCTTCGGTGACGAGACTATGTCACAGAAAAATGTTTACAAATGGTACAAAGACTTCAAAGAAGGCAGAGAACGTGTTGATGACTGGGAACGCTCTGGAGGACCATCGACGTCAATTGATGAGAAACACATCAAGAAAATCAAAGAATTGGTGCTCGAAAATCATCGATTAACAATTCGAAACCTTGCCGACATGCTTGCAATATCAATTAGATCAGTGCAAGCAATTTTAAAGGATCATTTGTGCCTCAGAAGAGTCAAATCGCATTTGGTGCCAAAATTTCTCAATTTTTTCGAAAAAGAGCGTGAGTTTTTCGCCAAAAACTCCACTCATGTCGCTCCACAACCACCGTATTCGCCTGATTTAGCACCGTGTGACTTCTGGCTGTTCCCAAAGCTCAAGAGACCACTCCGTTGAAATCGTTTTGAGTCGATTGAAGAGATCAAACGTGAATCGCTACGCGCATTGAAGGCTTTCCCTGAGGACGACTTTTTAGCATGCTTCAAAGATTGGAAAAAACGTTGGTATAAGTGTATTGCAGCTGGATGGGATTATTTTGAAGGAGACGAAATCGATTTGGAAGAATAAATAAAAATTGTTAATTTTAAGACAAAATTCACCTTAGTTTTTGAACACAGTGTTATATGTATCAAAACATATGAAATACGATATTATATGAATAATTCAAAAATAATAATAATAACAACATAAATACTATACTTTTTTAAATGGTTCAATGAGTTGATAGGTGAACACATTAACAATGTTAATAACAATCAAATATTAAGAAATCATTCTGTTTTTTCTTCATTCAAAAGTATATAAATTGAAAATATATGTGTGGAAAATCAATATATATAAAATAAGACAAGTTAATCTGGGTCGTGATGCAAGTATTTTTTTTTTATAACGAAATATGATTGTATTTTATCTTTAAAGATGAAGAAAAAAAAAATGCATATACCCTTGAACAAGATTTTTAATATTAATTAATAATAAAAGAAAAAAAAGGTTATTGTCCATTAAGTTTCTTTACCTTTAAACTTTTCTCGTGTAAATAAATATATATATGAAAATCCTACAAAATTAGAAACAAATTACACTTAACACCAAATTTCGAATCCAAATATTTGATTATACAAAATTCTTATGTATTTCACAAAATTAAAAATTTCATATTCTATTCTATTTTTTTTCTGTAATTAGTTAAAAAACTAAGAACTAAGAATTCATAACTGAAAGATTCATAATTTTAACGGTTCCACTTTATTTTTTATCTTTCACACTAAAAGAAACAATTAGACAAAAAATGAACCACACACAAAAAAAAAATCGTCTTAGAATATTTTCAATAAAAACTAAACCAAAATTATATCGCGATTAAATACTTTTCATATGTAAGTATGTTCGATTCGACCGATAAACTGAAACTAACTAAAATCTAAAAAACCAAACCAGAAAAACGGTTTCTTTCACATACAAGAAAAATAAAAGAAAAAAAGTGGTATAAGAATCAACTTTATATAACTGGTTAAACTTTATGTCCAAGAGATTGTCTCAGCCGCCATACAGAAGTATTAACAATTTGATAGTGTGATATAAAAAAAACTCTCTTGTCTACCTTCAATAATTATTATTTTACCTTATTTTTGTATCTTTGTATTTTGTTCATGTTTCTTTTAACTCTTCTTAAATACCACCATTGAAAATCGCTGAATATTTTCATTACAGTTAGTGGTACAAATTTTTTCACTTCTTTCTATAGAAAATATATTACAGTCGAGTCTCGACAACATAAAATTCCAGGTGTTTATATCTCCCAGAATGTCAATTTTTGTAACGGAGAGCTGGCTTGAAAGGGACCCTTTAAGTTAGTATAAAATAGGCATATTATTGTAGATTACATTAAAAAGATCTGTGATTTTACTGAAATAACAAGGGGCGAAAATATACCTTTTAATAGCTTTACAAAAAATATTTGAGCTTCAATATAAAGCTAAGTCTTCTCCCTTTCAAAAATTGGTCGGATTGGCCGGATTTGTAAATATAAATCAAACAATTATAATACTACTTCTTAATTACTATTTTATGTATCATCTCAATAAAAATCGAAGTAATACTAAGTCTATTATCATGCAATCAATATCACAAGCAAAAAACAGCCATTGAGGTTCTTGCAGTATATGCTGTGGCTCCATCTTGTTGGAACCAAAGGATTGGATGGATTTTCATACCTGACCTTAAGAAATTTTCCAACATCGTCCGATATTGAGCACTATTGATGGAAACTGCAATATTGCCTTCATTTTCGAAGAAATATGGGCCAATGATCCCCGCAGGTGATACACCACACCAAACAGTACACTTAAGTGGGTCTAATTGTCATTGGTGAACTGCTCTCCTGCAGCTCTGCTTGTTTACGAATCCATTTAATTAGAATTGGGCCTCATCGCTCATTATCAAATTCTAAACTCTGAATTTTCTTCTGCTTTTTGCCGGAAATAAAGTTCAATGATTTTGGTTAGCTGTTCGATTGTGTATTCCATTTCAAATTGTGCAAGCCTGCTTTATAAAATCCTGAAATAAAATTAAAGAAAAAAAATTAAAACAAAATTATAAATAATTCAAAAATTCACCACCCTGTACTTAGTATTTGAAACTAATTATTGATACTAAATTTTTCAATAACTTTAATGAATATAAAATAGTTAAAAAATCAAAAATTGATGTTAAATTTAATTCACTAATACAAGTACATACTATGACTAACAGAAAGTCAGACTTGGGTTATTTCATTACGCAATTTTTGGCTAATGTCATAAGTTTGTGTTGCGTTTCAATTGATGTATGTCCAATAGAAATATTAAAGAAATTCTCCAAGACTTCATAAAACATTTTGATGAACCACTGAATATGTTTTTTTGGTAGATAAGATAATTCGATTGCGTTTCATTTTAATAGTCATGATACTTATTGGGCCAGACTGCTGAAGGACCAGAACATTGATGGAACTCGATCGTAAAATCCTTAGAACCATTGTAGATATTATGACAAGACATTACTCCTTAAACGAACATATGTAGAAAATAGAGGTGACCGAGAGTCCGATATGCGGAGCCTGCCTGGAAGAAAATGTGTCAACAGAACATTTTTTGAATGAATGCCCGGCGTTTTCTAGTGCGAGATATGCTACACTGTATGTGTGCACTCTGAGTAAGAAAGGGCTAGCTAACTTGGACTTAACTACTATGTTCGGGGAAGAGACCTACCCTTTCAGCCAATCTTTTAGTAGGGGGTATAATGGGTCAGGAAGGCCTACGTGCTAATACATTAATGCTAATATAATACATTATAATACAAATAGTCTTGTGATACAGAAACTAAATTAGTTGTGCTTGATCTCATAGGTCCAATAATTACAATGTCGCATTACGTATCCTTTCACACCATCTTTCTCCTAGATGATTTTCGATAAAATTCACTACTAATTCTTAGCAAATTTCTTTCAGTTATGTTTCTATAACATGTTTTATTCCGTCATTAATGACTGATACTATTAATAAAAAAACTTCAATAGTTTTAAAATCGTACATTTCTCAGGTAAAAATAGGAGAAAAGTCTTATTTTTTTCATCGTACTAGTGGTCCATATTTTCAAGACTTCACTGTATATATAAAGCGGACTTCTATCTGTATCAAATTATCTTTAGCCATAGAAGAAAAGAAGTCTATTTGAAATTCTGAAGAATATATATGTATGTAAAGACTAAAAATATGATCATAATTTTGATCAAGTTTCTCGCTTAAGTCTTTCGTTTTCAAACAAATAAGCATCAATGGCTTTGCGTATGTGAAAGAATTTCATGTTATTTTTTTATGCAAAATTTTCGACTATATATATTTCTTTTTGTTTATTTGAGCCCAAAAATGTATTTCTTTAGGTCAAATAAAAATCTTTCAATGATATTTACTTTTAATAAAAATAGAATTTTTAAGAAAAGATGTTATTTTCGGTGGAACACTTTTTTTGTACTTATTTTTTTTGATTCTTTCATTGTTGTCTATAGTATGTAGGTATATAGTACGTACTAAAAAATTGCATCATTTGTAAAATTTTATTAATAATTTCAATATATTAAAATATATCATTGAAGGTTCCACAGGAAAGGTTTAATTGACATCCGGAACATTCTTCTTCTTACATTATATTAAATACCTTTTCAAAGTGTTAAAACTTATAATAAATGTAATTATTTACAAAAATTTCATATATATGTGTGTGATCATTAATTTAGACTTCAATGCATAATCATTGAAGCACAACACTTATGTTTTATAAACCGCGTAAGAAAACAACGCAACAAAATTTTCACCGGTGTTTGTCCATACAGGTTTTCTGTTATTGTTGGTATGTTGTTAATTTTGTATCATCTAGAATTATTTTTACTGTTATATCGTGTACTTTTAGATTATGTAGCTTTTGAAAAATTTATACCAATTTTCTTTAGGTGCGGATAAGATAGGAATTGTAAGTGTTTAGAGATAGAAAACCTTTATGGGCATATAAAATCAATAAGTTGAATCCGTTATAAGAGAAGACGGATCAATATTATAGCAACGCATTGCATTCAGTTTAAGGTGTGGTAACTGGATATGAAATATAGTTAAGAAAAGTTCTTAAAATTTTAATTTCTTAATGTCTTATCTCGATTAGTTTAATTCTTTTTCTTTTTTTAGATTATACAAAAGTCGATTCATTTAAAATGCATATTTTTTCGATGCATTTTTTTATTTTTTTAATCTCATTTAATAAATAGATCATATCATTTGGGTAGAAGGTTTTTCTTTTAATATTTTGTATTTTTATTTAAGAAATGAAAAATTATAACCTTAACCGGAAATTTGGAAGGTAAAAATCCGACTTTTATATATTATTATTTTTGAATGATTTCTTGTTATTGATGTTATACTACCGGTTTATGAATAATATATGCATAAATTCGCTATAAGTTGAACTATTGTTTTGATTAATCTGATAAACCAACACCAACTTTCTTATGCATAAGTTTTCACACGAAGTACGGTTTACACCATTAACAGTCAAATAGTATACATATGGCTCCAGTGCAGCCGAGGGTACAGGAGTTAAGGTATATGGGCAAATACTCCGAACCTATGAGGGTACATAGCAGTATCTTCCAAGGAGAGTTGCTCGCTATTGCGAGGTGCATGGAAGTCTACCTTCACAGAAACTATCGCAATAAAGACATACCGATATTGGTGCATAGTCAAGCTGCCATCTAAGCATTAAGCTGACACACAATTTTCTTTAAGCTGGTAGAAGAATGTGTGACTAAATTAAACAAGTTAGGCACAAATAACAAAGTTATTCTTTACTGGATACCAGATATGGATATCGAGGGCAACGAAGAAGCCGACAAACTAGCCAATCAAGTGGCAGGAACACCCCTCATAGAACTAGAACTCTTCTGTGGCATCGGAGCGCATAGAATCCACGAAATTTTAACGAAAGAAGATGCAGCAGAAAGAAATAAAAACTGGGAAATGCAACCAGGACTACGGCGGGCCAAAAATCTCCTCGGGGAAATCAACTCCAAGAGATTCAAAGCCTTCGTTAGCTCTAGAATGGGAAGTTAACCTAACTACTGCACTAAGGAGAGGCGGCACAATAGATCTTAAAGGTCGCAGTACGAGAACATCATAAAAACTTAATCTTAGTCTTACCATTTACAGGCAGCGGCAAAGATGAACTCTGGCAGGTGTAATTTTGAATTCTTGGAGCAGTGTTTCGCAACACTTTAGAAATCTTGAAATTTTAATTGAACAACAACCTGGCTATTTGGTAGGATGGGTAAATAATATTGATATTGGATGACGCAAAAAGTTATTGTGTTTGTTAATGATAACAAGATTAAGCCATTAATCGAATTCAGTCGTCGTGTAATGGCACGAGAGATTGCACAGAACCTTATCATATCGAAATAAAGTGAATAAAAGAGAAGAGTTCAAAATTTGTTAATCATGACAACGCTAGTTTAGTTAATCGTCAAATTTTGAGAGATCTTGACTGAAATTTTTTGATACATACACCGTATAGTTCTGCATCATCAGACTTCCATTTATATCGGACTTTTCCAGACTTTTTCAATAGTGTAAATTGGAGTTTTTGTTTCAGGAAATCTAAAAGTTCGTCATTGACGGGATAATAGCCCAACCAGGAAAATGGCAAAAGATCATCTATCAAAATAGATAACATAATCTTTAATAAAGTTTTTCGCCTTTCATTAACAGATTTTTTAGGCCATAAAATAAATGTTGTTCCTAATTGTTGTTTTTTTCGATAATTTTCACGGAAAACGTTACCTTCGAGGGTAAATAAATGGAGTAGCTTACATGTATATAGAGAAAGTAATATTCTGACCAAATTTTACTAAGATCGGTAAGCGTGTTCTTGAATTATCGTACTTAGCAACAAATGTTACTTATACAATCAGTTTCCGTTAAAACCTGATTGTCGAATTTTTAAAGTCTATAAATATTTATTTATATTGCATGTAAAAGAAATTTCGGGATAATTACAAAATTTAATTTATGCTATTTACAAAATAATGATATCTAATCAAATTCCAAACAATTTAATTGAATTCTCAATTAAATAATTTAATTTTCATATTGGTTTAAAATTAGCCATTAAGAAAACGAGAAAAACAAGCTAAACCAAGTTTGAAATCAAGTTCTATGAATATGAATGAAGAGCATGCATGCACGTATGGGATAACTTAAGTCTATTCAAGATTTATACTATATGTAGTTACCAAATTGTTATATGCATTCCAAATAGTCATTTATATAGTAATTCATTTGAAACAATCGCATGTTTATATGATTGCAACTTTAGTCAGGTATTTTTTAGGTATTACAAATTTCTAAAGACAGTCGAGACTGAGTAGGTTCGTGTAGAATTGTAAAACTTAAAAACACGAAAGTATAGTAAACATCTTGAGCAGGCCTCTTTTATTCGTCAATAAACAACATTTGTGTTTTTGTTTCTTGGATGTGAGAATTTTTATGTTTTGTTTCTTTTGACTTTCATGATTATGCAGTTTGCGTACAAAGAATAGAATTCATTTCAAGAAGATGACAACTTTGCGGTAAAACTTTACAGTTTATAGAGTCACAAAATCAAACATTTCTATGACACAAAAATAAAAATATATAACACGAAACGATATTATAATGGAAAAATAGAAAAGAAAGACATATACTGTGTCGATACTTATCACTTCTCACTATAAAAATATTCACCTGATTCTACTATATTTGGATAGATTTCCAACGAAATTACGGAAATTGATGATAAGTTTTGGATTTCACTAATGTTAAATGACATATAAACAACAGCGGCGTAACAAGTATCAAGTTGAAGGCTTTCATAAATATAAGATTTCAGATAGTTTAGCTTTTTTTTTGTATGTGAATAATTCTAATTTAACATTGAAAAATTGTATGTTTATTCCCTATAGTAGGTACTATCAGAGGGTATGTAGGTTTTGTCACTACTTTTGAAACGAATTGAAATAATCATTAAATACTACCTTGATCAAAAACAAAACGGAATGGCCGCCGTGTGGCGCTCCCATCATTCCGATTTGAGTTCTGTTTTTTTTTGTTAAATTGGTAAATCTGTTATTGACATTCCCTCTAAATCTTAGCGTCATAGCTTGACATTTGCAAAAGTTGCGTAGCCAAGAGTACATCTATCTCTGTGTGTGTTGGCGATTTTTTACAATTTCAGGAAAAAAAGAGACCGTGTTGACGTCGCAAAAGACATGATTTGCGAGGCTGAATCCGATCCCACATTCATCAAAAGGATCATTACTGGAGGCTAGACGTGGGTTTATGAGTACGACACGCAATCCAGACATCAGGCAAGTGAATGGCGTTCACCAAATGAGCCGAGACCAAAAAACCACAGAACTCAAATCGGAACGATGGGAGCGCCACACGGCGGAGAGTTATATCAATTTATCCATGTCTATCCACCCGTCTATTTGCAGGTTAACTCAACGAAATTTTGAAAATAGGATGACCGATCAATTTGATATGATATCTTAGAAAAATCAGCCGACAAGGAGGAATGTTTTAAGGTAAAAACAGAATGATCACCAACTTCTGTCGTTTTTCTATTCATTTTTCTGATTTAATTCGAGAATTTCTGAAATAATTTCATTTCATTTAATTCCGAAGGTTCACCACATAAATAGACGATACTGCAGTGTCCATCAGTTGAATTGTCCGGATTTAAAAACAGTGTAATTTTTTCGTTTATTGGTCGGTTTTATTAAAATTTATGCAAACGATTGTTTATAATACATACTTAATTTTGCAATTATTCGAATGGTATGTAACCGCTTTTTGCCTTAACCACTAGCTTCAAACTCTTTTTAAACGATGCATACGATGCTCGCACGATTTCTTGGCTTGGTTCCATTCATGAGTCAAATCTTTTTCTAAACCGGCCAAAGTTGTGTGTTTTTTTGCAAGCCGCTGCTTGTAAAGAAGTAAAAGAAGTAATTCTTTTGATCTTTCGAATCAAACTCTTTTTTCAAAGGCTTTACCTTTAGCTTATTTTCCATGATTCGCTGAACTCCACTCCTGATTGCGATACAACCGATTACGCACTTTATTTACGTTTTCTCGAGTTGTTGCAGTGAATCGTTGGCCTCCGCCATAGCGGTATAACGATACACAAACTTTTTTCTAAAATTCATTTGATTTAACTCTCTCCGAATTTCGACGTTTGACTTTCCAATCAAATTAAGCGTTTTATGTCCATTGTACAAGAAATAACAATCCGCCTTTTCACCAACAAATTATTAGTACTACTGACAGACAATATGTCAAGCAATATTCATGTCAAATTTTAGAATTGCAAGATATGTGGTGTGATATGTTTGACAGCGATTTGAATTAGACTGACACTTCAATCGCCGTTTTTATAAGTTTCTATAAGTTTTTATTTTTTAAAATATGACTTCTTGGTGATATTTCTTTTTAATACTATATTGTATTGTATAGTATTGTATTGGAGGGCCCGCACAGTTGCAACCCTTAGCACGTAGGACTTATTGGCCCATTGTACTTTCTCCTAAAAGATTGGTTGATAGGGCTAGGTCTCTTCCCCGAACCGGTTAGTCCTTGTAATGAAGGACAGCAATGTAGTTAGGTCAAAGTGATCTGACACCTCTTTACTCAAAATTCACGCACCCAGTATAGCAAGTCTTCTTCCACTGAAGCCGCGTATTCACACAAAAATGTTACGATGGCCCGTTTTCTTCCAGATAGGCTCCAAATATCCGACTCTCGGCGACCCCTATTTTTCGCATGTGTTCGTTTAAAGGAGCAATATCCTGTCACAATATCCCCAATGGTTCTAAGGGTTTTACACTCAAGTCACATCTATATTCTGGTCCTTCGGCAGTTCGGCCTAATAAATAAATATATATTACAATAAAAAAAAATATGTAATAATTGAAAACAATTAAAATATTTATTTTTTAAAGATTTTTAATATTACAGTCCCTGAGGAAGAAAGAAATGAACTTGAAATTCATTTGATTTTCATAATTATTATTGTAATTACATTTCACTTAATTAAATTTAAATATAGTTTTTCATTTACAGAATATTTTCAAATTAATTAATTATTTAAAATCTCAAATATTGTATGCGTTTTTTTTGTATATTTTGATTAAGTATAATTTAAATATTAATTAATTTTTATTTTTTAAATATTTACAAAAACAAAAAGAATTTTTTTTAATAATTTTAATAATTATTATATCTTTTTTTTTGATTTATTAATTTCATTTTTAATTTTTTTTTGAAAAAAAAAACAACATAAATATTTGTCTTTTTTTTTGATTAAATTCGTTTAGAAGGAACTATAAATTTTTTAAATTATTATTATAATTGTTTTTTTTGTTTGTTTTTTATATATTTGGAATGTTTTTATTTTATTATTATTTTACTAAAACCAAAAAAAAAAAAAAATTAAAACAAAATTTTTTCAAAAAAAAAAAAAATAAAAAATTAAAAAAAAGATTTATTAATTAACAGAAAATATATTAATTAAAATAATTATTTTATATTATTGAGACTAGTTTAAAACATGACTTATTTTTCTTTATTTTTAACATAAAAAAAAATATAATTTTATTAATTATACAAATTTTTCGTTCAGTGTATAGTACACAAATTATCGAATATCTTTTCATTCAAAGATGGCGCCACATTGAATTGAATATATATGGTTTGAATTTCGGATATTCGACCATTTGGTTTTATTTTTTTTTTGCTCATAAAATATTAAAATAATTTCTTATTTTTTCTTTTTTATAAGATTAAGTTTGTTTTCTAAATAAAAAAATTAATATTGACACGAAACTAAGAAAATATAAAGATGAAAAAAGAAATACTTAAGTCATGATGATCACTCAAAAAAAATTAAAAAAAAGAATAACAAAACAAAACAATTTCTAGCAGCTACACAGATTGATTTTTGAAATCGGTGACACAAACACTAACTAAACTAGTTGGATTCCCTGCTGTTTTCGCTACTACCTGGTAGGTTATCATTATTAATATTATTATTATTATTACTATTGTTATTAGAATTATTGCTATTATTATTGTTATTGTTATTGCTAGCGCCTTGTAAATTTGTAATGCTTGTGCTTAAATTATTATTATTATTTGAAGAAGTCGACGATGATGACGATGTTACAGACGTTACCATTGGGCCTGTTGTTCCATGTACTGAATTTGATTGATTAATTGGCTCAGCAGGTATTAATCCCTCCTTAACTCGTTTCTTCTGTTTCATTCGACGATTTTGAAACCAGATTTTAACCTATTTTAATATATATATAAGAAAAAAATAAATAATATACTACTTAATCAAAACTAGAAGAAGAAAAGAAAACTATAATCATACTAACAAAAAAAAGGATTAAAATAATTGAAATAATCACTTAAAGAAAAAAATTTGCTGATTTTCATTTTTCTTTATTAATTTTTTGTCTTAAATTCCAACTCACCTGTGTTTCATTCAATTGCAATGTATTGGCAATTTCAATTCGACGTGCCCGTGTCAAATATCGATTGAAATGAAATTCTTTTTCCAATTCCGTTAGTTGTTTATTGGTGAAATTTGTACGTCCCGAATTATTATTATTATTATTATTATTATTATTACCTGATAACAGCAGGGAACTAGTTGATTGACCTGATATACCACGACAAGAATCAATCTGTTGGCCAGTTAATTGATAATCATGTAAACTGACAGGTAACTTTGGTACTGGAAATATCATAAAAAACAAAAAAAGACAAGAAAATGAATTTATTAAATAAGAAAAAAATGAATGGAATCAAAAATTTCTTAAAATTTCGATATACAAAATTTTCAATTCACTTGAAATATGAATATTTTGCACTCGGCATACCTAATTATGTTTTCTCATAGTATATACCATCTAGGAGACTTTAAATATTTTACTATATATATACAAATGTTATACCTCCACTAATATTCTAGGAAAATCTCATGCAAAGGACACCCAGAGTTTTACATGAATTGCTAACCACAATTCCTATATAAGCTATACAATCTTATCGTCATTATTCCAATCGGTCTAGTATAGTGTTTCTTAAACTTTTCCTACGACGGAACACTTCATAAATCTAGAAATTTCAACGAAAAAACCGTGTTATTCTGTGTTTGGACAATATAATATGGTGTAGGGTCGAATCTGTTCCTTGATATTGATTGAAGAATAATATGGAAATTTTGACTAGCATATATATGTCCAACTAAAAAAACTTGCCCTATGGTAGAAATGGGAGAGAAAAACTGTCAAAACTAACAATATTTCAAGATTTTTTCTTCATAACTTTGTTTCTCTTTTCCAAAATTTTGACCCAGACCCAGACGGCATAAGTCTGATCTGCAAATTTTACTCAAATCGGTGCATGAGTTTTTAAAGTACATAAAAAAAACTTAATGAAGGCTTATTTTCTCCTAGGATTATTTCCTTCCCGGACCGATTTTACTTAACTTCAACATGCTATTTATGTATTTATGTATTTATGTATTTAACCAACATAAATAATTTAAATAAAATTGGTTCACAAATCTACCAATTATAAATCCGAAAACCATATTTAAAAAATCGAGGAAACTTTCTGGTCATTCTAGTTTTTGCTTAATAACTTCAGTCCCTCTCGATCGATTTTGGAGAAATGCGACACCAAATCCAGTTAGGCAATAACCAACTCAGATTCTTTTTGAGTTATCTTGTGCAACGACGGACGGTCGGACATGTATAAATCGATATAACTTTTGATTCCTTACACATTACAAATTATTTCTATGCATTACAAATGTTGTCATAAAATTAATAGACCCTCTGGTAGTACCTACCATAAGGCATAAAAATATCTAGTTTGGGCACGCTGGGATACTCTTCTCTTCAATTTGTCCAGCAATTATTTATTGGAAGTTTCTTATATTTTTATGTTATATCAATCAGTAATTACGTCGACTATACATATATTAATTTCGATAGTTTTTCACGGAAAATGTATTCATTTTCCACGGAAGATCGATGTTCCACGGAACATAGTTTGAAAAACGCTGGTCTATTAGATGAATTCAATCAGTATATAGTAAACCTATATGTTTTCAGTTTAAGATATGACGTGACTGAGCTAGACCCAACCTTACCTGACTATAAGATTTTGAAAATAACAGTTAATACATTAAGAATATGGAATACCTAGTTTTTTGTTGTTGATTATCTAAGAAATTCTTTCATGATTCGTCCAGATTCAATATAATGGATCTTTTCGATATAGTAAATAAGTAAAAATCTAACATATATTTTAATCCTTTTTTATTATTTTATAAGAAAATAACTTTTTAGCAATTGAGGTGTTATTTTTACGACGTTTACTGTGTTTAATAACAGCAAGAAAGAAAAAAACCGCAAATCAATAAGACTCAGTTTCGTGCCGTTAAAAAGGTTTTGATATATTATAATTGTATATGAAAACACCCGCGCTACCGTCATCAACACGACTACATCAATACAGTACTACTTAGTATTATAACTTTTAGTTCTTTTTCACCTTTTTATTTTTTTTTTTTTTTAGTATAAATGTCAGTCAAAATATAAAGATAACAATCTTTAGGACGTATTTCTGACGAGCACACTAGAGTGTATATATATATATGTAAGTAGTTTTTATTTTTAGGAAAAACCCCGGGGATGAAAAAAGAAATACGAAAAGAAAAACATCAACTAATAAGAATACAGTCATTGCCACCATATCACCATCATCATCATCATTAGAAACCAATAATAAAGTTTTTCTTTCACTTAAATATTTTTGGTGAGACTATAACAAAATGTATATCACAAGATTCGTGTTATACGCGGTTAAGATCGCGCCAATTCATATCTAGTTCATATGAAAGGTGTAATATGAAAAAAAAGCAAAACAGTTAACGATATAGAATTGGATAATATAGGGTGGACTGTCGCCCTGCATATGATGTAGAAAAAAAAAAAAATTTCAATATGTAAATAAAGACCTTCGGTCTAAGTACCTTTCTTTTTAAAAGTTGAGGTGTCTTTTTCTTATCAGCAATCGAGTCACGAATTTCCCACAGAATGTCTATGTTTATATTAAAAAATTACGCGCGAAATATAAGTTAAAGATTAAGGGTTGAGAATTGACGAAGACCATATTACCTAGGTATATATGGTATTATGTTTTTCATATTTTATTGACAGAAGTCAATATACATGTGTTTATTGTTTACTCTCTGTTGATATTGGTTCCAGAAAAACTATATGAAACTTGATTATAAATTCCAGTAGCTCATATCATATACAATTCTTATCATATTTAAGACAAGAGGATATTTAAATATTGTCTTAACTTGTTTGTATCTTTAAATTTCACTTTTATCTTTCTTTATTTATAGGAAAGAAAGTTTATATTGTTTAACACATTTAATATGGAAAATGAAAAATTTTAAAATATTTATTGATAAGAAAACGCATTGCCAAAAAAAAAAGAAAATATTTAGGTATCTTTTTTGAATGATAAGACATATGAATAGATAAAAAAAAAATTGCATAATAAAACCTTCTTAATTTTCACACGTCCATATTTTTATCACCGAAATTTTTCTCATAGGGATTAAAATGTTAGATATCATTTTGTTTAGGCTCAGCCATAAAACTTTTTTTGCAACCCTTAGATTTATAAAATATTACAGTTTACGTTATCTAAGAAAAAGTGTTTATTAGTACATTTACAAGTAATAAAATACTTGCTAGCTACTTCAGAAGTTGGCGAATTCTTTTTCAATTTTTACGTCAAAAACCTATGGTAGACAGTATTTTATACAGTCAAGTCTCCCATAACGCGTCGTTTTTAGAGCGCGGTTTCCATATAACGCGGAGTGAAAAAGCGACTCCTCTCCTATAACGCGTTTTTCATACAAAAACACTCCAACAACTCAACAAAATTTGAAAAATCTATATATGGCAGCACATATTCGACGTGTTAAATTTTTATGTGTACAAATGTACATAGTTTACATTATTCTCAATCACCAAAATGTGAAAATTGTTATTTTTCCTCCAAACTGCACTTCATGGGTACAGTTGCTGGACCAAGGAATCATTCAAAGTTTTAAAATGTACTACATTCGCCAATTCTTTCAAACCATTTTCAAGAGATGAGAAAATGATGAAGGAAAAACTCTTCTTCAAGTTTGGAAAGAATTTTATGTTTTAGATTGCATTCGAACTGTTTCATCAGCTTGTGCAGAAATTAATCCGTCAACACTTAATGCATGTCTTAAAATGGTTCAAAAGGGAAATGATATTTCGGCTCCACTTGGAGAAATAGTAAACATTGCTTCTGCTTTGAACAGCGAAGGATTTGCAGATATAGACCATAAAGATATAGAAGAATTACTTCGGGAAGAGAGTTTAAATGAAGAGGAATTGATGGAATTAATTGGTGAATCTACCTCAAATGCATTTGTGGAAGAAAACACAGATAACTTAATACTTTGAGAATGCAGATTTCACATATATAGATCTGATTTATTTATTTCTGAGATTCCATATAACGCAGTACGAATTCATTTAATTTGTATTAATTCTGATTAATTCTGAGTTTCTTGTAACGCGATTGCCATAGAACGCGACGGTGGTTTCCATATAACGCGGTATAAATTAATTTGATTTGATTTATTTTTATGTTTCCCATTACGTGATTTCTATAGAACGCATTTCTCGATTTGAATTAATTTTGAGTTTCTCATAACACGGTTTCCATATAACGCCCAGCTTAGAGGGAACGTTGATTATAAGGTGTCTAAACTTCCTTTCCCCGCCGTGTCGACATTGTTACCGATTTCGACTGGATATATACTAGAGTAAGGGAGCTAACAAAGATACCTACATCCATATTGTACCTATTGGTGACAGAGAAGTATGATTAAATTTTACAATTACAAATTGTAAAAAAACAAAAATATGCTGAAATTTATATATACCAATGCATAAAAACTAGAAAAAAAGAAAAGTTTTAAAAGTTTGTGACGTCTTGCCAAAAACATTTCCTTCCTAACTCTTCCTAATAAATTTTGCCTTTGAAAACTACCCGCACTTATTGTCACATGAATTATATTTTCCTTATTTTGTTTAGATAGTTTGTTCTGATTGGTGTAATAATTTATTCGCTAGCTTTGAGTAATTTATAATTTCTTATAATTTGCTAATAATAAACAATTTCAACGATTCTTCTAATATACTAATATCCCAAACATTATAGATTCTCCTCCTTCTTTCACATTAAAGCCCTTTTTAGATGCATTCAATGCAAATTTAATTATATGATACCTACAACAAAACAATGAACATTACGCTGCCCATAATGCAAATTATAAGTAAATATAAAATACTGAGATAATACGATTAATTAGAGCAAAATACGTCTAGCAACAATTGCAACGAAATATGCACGTTGCAACTATGCCAACACTCTTATAAAATGTCAAAGAACCCTTAAATTTTGTGGTGTGTGTTTATTCATATTTGAATACATGCGAGTCCTTTTTTCACTTTTTTGCATATGTTTATGAATTATGCATTATCGCAATCGTAACAAAAGTTAACACGACAAATATAGAAGATAATTTAAGATACTTTACAATTGCTTATTTTCTTCCATATGTCTTGGACATCTAGTCTGTCGTATAATTTTAAGACATACAATTTTTCAGGCTTTGTAAAAATACTACATGAATTTGAATTTTGTAATAAAGTTATTAGTACTTCATTCAAATTAATTTCTACATTATTGTATGTTTAGGTTTGTAGAGGTTTGGATGACCCTCTTTTTCATCATTGTTGTACCTGTGTCGTTTGTCTATAGTATGTTATGACAAGTTGATCATATTATAAAATGAAAAAATCTTGCGTAATGGCAGTTTTGGTAGGTACCGTAGGGCAATTTAATAAATCTTATTTCAGATGGTATAGCTAGCAGAACCGATGAGTAAAGATTGTATGGTCTTGTTTCACGTAATTGTTTATGCGATTTAACAACTTCAGCAGTCTAACTCAGCGGTTCCCAGACTTTTTCCAAGACGACCTACTTTTTTTTAAAGTAAATTTCGCGACCCAAAAAGTATTAATATTTGTGCATTTAGAAAAAAGAATGATTACTGCTTTATTAAAAATAATGCATTTGATTCAGTAATAAAAAAAAATAACGAAACAGAAAAATTCAAAATGGGGTGCGTTCAGATACGTTAACATCTGTTTTGAAAAAATTTAAACCTGATTTGTCTTTTGCTCTCTATATATACACGATTTATGCCAAATCTATGTGTGTGTTGGTGTAGCCTGTAGCGTACGATTTTCCACTCAGAATTCCGTGTGAAAATCGTTTTACAATTTCCAAGTTGGAATTAATGCATATTGGGAGGTAATTTGAAAATATAATTTGAGATGATTATAAATATTTCAAGTTATAATTTTAGAAAATTTTCGCGACCCTATTTTAAAAGCTCGCGACCCTATTTTGGGTCGCGGACCACCAGATGGGAATCGCTGGTCTAACTTCTCTTGATGCCTAGATGGATCCCCTTCTGTTTCGTAATGAATGAAAGGTACAATTAAAAATTTTTTATTGACTTAATCGAAGAAAATATGTCCTAGAACTGATTTTCATATTTGAAATTAATATCCCATGTCATATGAACAAAATATTCTGACACAATTATCCAAAAAAAAAAAAATCTACTATATTTCAATAAAAACAAGATTTATATATGAATATAAAAAAAAAGTTTAAAGTTGTACTTTTGGTGCGCTGTTTTGATGTACAAAATAAGATAAGATGAATTCTTAAATTTTCATATATACATACATATAAATATTTTTTGACACAAATCAAAAATTTGTTCACGAAGACATTTCACATCAGAGATCTCATAAGGCGATGAGGTCAACGTATTTCTCTATCAAATCAACATCAAAAAAAAAAATACGAAACTCAAAATTTAGCCAAATCTTTAACGAGCAGAAATTAGTAAGTAAAAACCAGCGGTAACCAATCATCCAATAAACAAATAAAAAAAAAGTGCGGTATTTAACTTCTTATATAGATTTTATATATATATATATATAAAATTTAAATTTCGTGTAGTATGGAAGCATAATAATTATTTTACAACGTTTAAACGGTAACTTGTTACCATCATGTAAATTTTTTGATGTCAGTCACTATTTTTTTTTCTTTCTAATTCTCACCATACACCACCTCCTGGGTCCCAAACGAAAAAAAAGTACGCACTTTCTATATATTTAAAACTCCTCTAGCTCCATCTCAGAGGGGAGGAATACTGCCTTTTTTTTGTTTCTTTTAACATCTATAATTTGTTCTTCTAATAAATCGTGACTAATAACTTAACAAAGTGGTCCTATTCCAAATATGTATTTCTACGACTAGGTCTTCATAGTATCTATTTTGTGGAACTATGATTCTTTTTTTTTATATCCAACAAATTCAATCTTATTTTGATATCTCTGATGGTTTTTTTTTTGTCTTCTTGATTTCTTATTTTTTTCATTTTAATTAACAAGAAGCATCAAACCATGGATAATAAATTTTCATCTTAAATTAATATTACACCAAAAGACGTATAGTATACTATGAAAAAACTGATAGACAAATAAAAATTGAATGAACGCGTTAAATGAAGTCAATCATTCTTTAATTGAAGAGACAAATGACATAGGAATTGGGAATTTTCATCAAGTCATTGTCTTTGAATTAGTTTCAACCCTTTCTTTTCCTATTTCTGATAGAAATATAGGATGGTACAATATTTCTGTTTAAGAATAAAAACAAATAAAAATATTAGAGATAAAACCCTTTTCGGTTTTTTTTCTTTCTCAGTGTTGTTCTTTTTGACAAGATAACTTCTTATATATTTAACATTTAGAAAGGGAATTGTTTCAGTAAATCATGATATTAGAGGGAATTTTTCATATATATATTTCGGATAGAGACGATGACACTGACCATCTGTCAAAGATAATAAGTAGAAAAATATTAAACATGAAATAAGACACAGAAGCGATGGACATTAGATCTCGTATGGTACATCGGATGGAATAAAAAGAAATTTTATACAGTAGAAAGCAATATAAAATGGTTATCGCGCGAGACTTATGTTACGTCAGTTTGATGCAATGGATTAAATAACTGATTAAATATAAAATTATTTTCGGACACTATTTGTTGTATACAAGAATCATGCTTATAAAGAATTTCTATTTGGTATTTTGGTTATTTTTTTGATGATCATGTCCATCGGTGGAAATATAAGGAAATTGGATAAGAGTATGTAAAGTTAACCAAGGTAACCAAATTGAATTAAATTGGTAACCATTTTCCGGATTTTGGGTCCATTTAATTTTTGTTTTAGACTTATTTCTAGAACAGAATAAAGTTTCGGGAGTTCTACAGTATCTTGCCGCTAGAGCCAGTGTGGTGTTATTTTAAACTACAGACATTTCTGAACAAACTCTCAAATTTTAATGTTATCGTTTCACATTTGTCGATTTTATGGCACTTTTTATCAGTCAAAAAACTTACTTGTTTAAATGTTCTTAAATTTATCGCATAACTTAGCACAACAGCCACAGAAATGTATAGGACGATTTTTAAGCGTTATAGAAACTCCGATAGATCCGAGCTGTCATTCTCACAGCTGTTTTGGTATGTATCTTCAGTACAGTCTAAATAGACTCATGTTTGAGGTATGATCAAGAATTATCGAAATTTACTTTAAAAATCTTCTGGACTTACTTTATCACAAAATTGTGTTCAGCTTAATTTTAGCTTAATAAGCAAAATTGTCACTTCTCGATTGGGACCAATCCAGAAGAGACTCCAGAGAAAATTGGTCTTTATTTCTTTAAAAAGGAGGCAGGAGCACCCGTTACAGTCAATTAGATCATTACCGGATGATGGTCAATGAATGTTTGTTTGAAAATATGGATGATACTGATCGTGCCGAGATGTGATTTCATCACTGTTGATTTACTGAAATGCCGATTTATCGACAATGTGATTTCGCGAAAAAATAATGATCTGACATCGCTCGACAAATTTAAATGGGTTTACGTGTAGTTTACTGAATTAGGCTGATAAACCAACAACAATTGGCTAACATTGTTCGCGTTATTCGTGACATAGGGCCGGGATTGTTGGAAAAAATGAGCCAAAAGTGGACTGATAGAATGGGCTTCGTCAAGAACAGTCACGGTGGCCAAATATCCCCAAAGTTATTTTTAAATAATAATGTCATCTATTGATATTTCTAATAAAAACAAGTTTTTAGTTAAAAATTACCTTGTGTTATTTTTGTAAATTTAAAGTTCTTTATCCTTTAAAAATCAGCCTCTATAGAACAATAATGAAATAATTTTTTGGGACGAGATCAAGTATGTGTGTTGAATCATTCACAATATTCACCTGATTTAGTACCATGTGATTTCTCGCTATATCATACATAATTTTTAGACTATTCATTGGAGGCAATACCACAATACCCATTTGAATCACTATTCAATCACTTTAAGAAGTGCTTCAAATCAGAACGAGATTACTTACATTTTTCCTATTCTACAAAATAAATTTTTAAATATGAGAAACTCTGGTACAGACTCTATACAAAAAATAGTTAATATTGTTTTTCAAATGTAGTTCCTTTAATAAAATATATCAAAAAATTAGAACAACATAAGTATGATGGTATTCTAAATTTGTAAGAATAAAACTTCGATGGTCATTATAAGCGGGCACTTAGTTTTCGATGATTTATTACTATACAAAGTTGTCACATCTTATATTTAGTCCAAATATATAATATTTAAAAATAATTTTTTTTAATTTCCTATTAAAGAAAACAACAATATGATTATCATAACGCCACATGATTATATTTTGTTCATATATTTATATTTCAAACTATTTATTCAATGCATTCAATTGATTGACTTATGCACACAGAAATGCATAACAAATATATGCTAGATAAACTTTGATTGAAATGCATTTAACCTTATCAACTCAACACTATATAGTTAGAATGATTTTTATAATTTTGTGTTTTTTTTTGGAAATAGGTATAGGATCCCTTAAAAAAACTCTATATTTTCTTTTTGATAGTTTAACAGCTTAACATTTTTTTCTATCCTCAAATAGACGTGTAATGTCTGCTCCTGGATAGTATAGTATCAGTTCTTTTAATGTGATAATGAACTGATAACATTGGCGCCGGAACAGAAGCCAAAGTAACCGTTTTTTGATGATATTATAGAAGTATTTATGACTACCAGGCTTTTCTAAATCAACAGATATTTTTGAAACACATTTTTGATGGTAAAATCTCAAATTTATGACATTTAAAACTATTCCTGGCTACCGTTCAATAAATATTTGATTGAGTTCAAAATAATTGCCATTTTTATAATATGTATAATAATGTTCCTAAATGTCATTTCGAAAGATTGAACTTCATTTTTAATGGATTCACACCTATCCTTTGAAACTATCTGTCTACCCATTCAGTGTAGGTTGATCCTTGAATGTGAAGGAGTTTCAAAAGAATTTTAAAATCTAATGTAATTTCTGTAATCGAACTCATGACGGCTAATCAGAAACTCTTACCAAGCTTTGTTCCTTTTGTTACATAAAGAACGCAGTTGATTATTAAGCCATGATGGCGAGGAAGATAAGTGTTTTTGTCCAGTATAAGGAGCAAGTGAAATGAGGCACTTGAATATGCCGTAATAAAACCCTAAAATGCATATCTCAACATTCTCATCACTGAAAATATGGTCAAAGTTAAACTTGTTGAGCAAAGTCTGTTTTCTGGGAATTCCAGCTATATACATTTTCCACACTAGTATGTTGTTTTGCTGATAAAAGGTCAAATACAATGGAGGATGGTGCAGATCAACTTTGTAAATACTATCAAAACTGTGCTTAAAAACACAATTAGTTGCACCAGAAGGAAACACCAGGTCTATCTGTTTATTCTACAGGTTTAGCACATGACTAATTAGCTGCAAGGCACTAGGCCTCAAGTTGTTAATTAAATTAATCTCAGGTTCAGAGTTCACATTTGAAGCGACAGAGAAAACTTCATCATCCATCCGAGACCACTTCACTCCTCGAACTATAAAATCCCCAAAACAAATAAGATCATCGTTCGAGTCCATGACATTGGTAATACCATAAAAGTTAATGCATCATTCTATAGTTTGTAAGCTTGAACCGAGTTATCGGGTGGCATATAACAAACTACCGCGCGGAAGTAAAGTTTCGACACAAATTCCATATTATCAATCGCATGAATTTTAATGGCAGATCTTTCTAAAGTAGTACGAACTGCAATTAGAACACCACCCTCAATGATTCAAGGTCAGTTTGATATCAGTTTACACGTAAGATCTCGTAATTAGATGGACACAACTCATAGCTATATATTATAACTACTGTCGAACCAGGTTTCCGTAAAAAAATAACGTCATGTGATGATGAGTAGCTAGCAAGCAGAAGCTTGCGTGAAGTGCGAAGCCCTCCTCACATTTTGTTAATTACTTAATTTTAAATTACTTAATAATATCCTCAATTATTCAGTTTATGATATTCATTTGAAAGTAACTTTTGACTCCATTGAGAATTCTACCAGCAAAATATAGTATAAACAAAAAGTTTATTAAAATTTTAATTAACTTAATGAAGGATGAAATTGAAATGATTTTTAGACCCTCAGATTTTGGTATTATATGACCAAAATTTAAACATTTAAACCTACTATATGTGCACAGAAAGATTCTTTACAAATATAAATGTACTCATATATTATTTGCTGGACATTAATTGGATGAAAAGTTAGCCAATTTTACATTGTCCGACACTCTTCGTTAAAGTTAGTTTCAAACATTTCAATATATAATTTATATACATTCTGGCCACTGTATCTCTTATAGATTATATTTCAAAATGTTCAAACAAAATTTCTATACTGTCATCACTTAATTAATGGATGAGAAAATTTTTGTTAAACAATGAAACACCATAGAATTGTTCATATGTGGACAACATTTATACATTTCTAGTTGATTTTAAATATAATAGATCGAAATTAAGAAGATCTTGTGGGTGGTAAAAATAAATAAAATATATATCAGTTTGAAAAACATTTTTCCATTATTTAATATATGTATATTCGTGATATCATAATAAACATTTTTTGTTTCTTTTTGGGGCGTTTATCAAGACATTAAATGAAAATTCCTATTTGTAGTTCGTCTTATTTATAAATCAAACGTTATCAGTAGCAACAACAGAGAAAAAAAGTCTTTCGATTAAAATCAACTTCAAATTAAATCCATATTATGACGATTTTCGCCATTTATCATATATTTTTTTTTTAACATGTTTAGTTATAATATAATTATTATATGTAATATTTTTTTTCGTCGATAATTGGAAACCGATATAAATGATAAGAACACATTCGATTTAAAGTGGTTCGAATTTAATGTTTCTTATCAAAATATATAATTTTAATGGGAGTCAAATAATAAACAAAAATCCCTAAAAAACCTGAAAGAAAAATCGACATTTATTTGAATCAGTTTTTAAATCATTTTTTGATGTTAAAGAAAAATAAAGAAACCCAGGACATTATATACTTTTTCAAGATTTCATTTTATACCCCTTTTATATGGTATATTTTTTTTGGGTTCCAGCCCATTGCGGAATCGAGGGAAATGAATCGGCAGATAAGCTGGCAAAGGAAAGAGCAGACGGTTCAGGAATCGAAATCACTGACGTACTGCCTTCCCTGCGTTTAAAGCACGTATCAGGGATAGAATTTTCGGGGAAGCCAACACACGACGGTGCAAACTTAGTGGGCACGAAGTGTCAAAAAGTTTGTGGCCGATAATGAATCAAAGAAAGTCGAGTCTCATAATAGACTGGAACAGGAATCATTTACGGACAATTATTGGGATACTAACGGGACATTGTCTGTTGAGGAAGCACGCTATAAGACTGGGCTTGGCGCAAACCGACCTCTGTCGATATTGTGGAGACATAGGAGTGGTTGAGGACATCAAGCACATTTTGTGCGAGTGCTCAGCTCTCTCTCTCGAGCTCGTTACAACTTTTTGGGTAACCATTTCTTCGAGAATTTAGGGATGCTTCAGGCGACTGACATGGGAAGTCTAATGAAGTTTTGTAGGAAAATTAAATGCTTTGAAGAGTAATAGGTTTTCTAACAGGGTAACTCCTGGTCTCGTAGGGATCATAATGGGCCCATTAAGATGCCTGGTGTTGTACGTAGTACCCCTACTCTACCTACCTCCCTATATGGTATATTAAAAAACAAAAACAAAAAAAGCTTAATATTTATTTTCATAAAAATAAGGTGAAATAAATATCAAGGTTCTTTAGAACTTGAAAGCTTCCCGACAGTAGCTGTTTACGGGCAGTTTTCAAGTATATACATATATGTATATAGTATATACGTACACCACCCATTATCACAGCTGTTCGATATGCAATAATCAATCAATCATATATAATATATCTTTTTCCATGTATGTTGTACAAAAAGCGCGAATTATAAAAGCTTTATTTGCTTGTATTTATTTGACGGTATAAACGGGACTAATGTTATTTTTTTTTTTTGTTATTTGTTTGTTAAAATGTGACATTTTTATGGCAACCAAAAAAAAAGTCGGTACCATCAAAATCGAACTCTTTTTAATTGCCGCCATTTAGTGAACTTACAACAAAAATGTCTACTGTATAAAAAAAATAATTTTTAAGATATTATATTTGGTATTTTTTAATAATTATGAATATAATTTATGATTCGGGGTTTTCTTATTTAAAGGTGTAATTTTTTGGGGCTTTTTTTTTTTAGTTAATCATAATTTTTGTTTTTTATTTATCAAGATGAAAATGATAGCAATTGAAACAATTTAATATTGTTTTTTTTTCATATATTACACACATGTTATAAATTTTATAATTTAAAGCTTTTTTGTTAAGATAAGTAAACCAAATTGAATTGCTCAAAAAATATATTTTTTATTAGTTATTTTTCTTAGATTTATATCAATTTATATTTATTTATTGGACTGAATTTTTAAGGAAAGAAAATTATTTAACTAATGTAATAAATACCAAAAATTTTCAATAATTTGTGACTGTAATTAAGACGGAAATTAGGCAATTAAAAAGATCTATATCGAAACTAAAAAACATTTTTGGAATTTTATCTTCTCATTATTTTATGACTTTATTAACGAGAAGACTTTAAATTATATAAAGAAGAAAGATTTGAACATTGGACTTACTATATTTGATTATAGTACAAGGAAAATGTATTTCGAAGCTTATTTCGAATAACTAGGACCTTGGAAAATTCATTAGTTTTATTTAGAATAAAGAAAACGATAATTTTCTTTCAAAATTTCACATTATTTCTAACCCAAACAATGAATTAGGACGTCATTAGCTGAAATTTTTAATATTAACATAATTTATTAAATAATTAAGGAAACTGCATAGGCAATCCAATTTTAGAGGCCATCAAATCCAAAATCATTAAAAGATTTCTAGAAACTAATAAAATTTAGTGTAAAACAAATTTTCGCTATGCGTAGATTGTGTTCGCCATTCGATTGATTTTTATAAAGCAATGTGTCTTGGATAAAAAGATTCTACGAGAAACAGTGAGACTGTTTTAATTCTGAAATAGAATCTTGTTATTCCATTGAGACTAAAAATCGCATGGAAATTATGCTTTTTTAATTCAATTTGATTCAAATCGAGTCACACGATTGAACTTCTGATTTAAAGGGTAGGTACTATTGAATTTGCCTGCCGATTTTTAAATACAATATTTAAACTCCTTTTTGGTTTTGTAGTATTCTATCATTTTTAATTCCAGAAACACTAGTTAGCTAAATAATGATTTATAATAGATTTCCACATAAATATTATCAGAGACAAATTCCAAACGCGAAACATTTGGGTAACTAATAACTACAGCAGCTTAACCCATTCGCTGCCAAGCCCATTTTACATGAAGCCTTTCCCATTGCCATTTGGCATTTATATTTTGAGAGGTATCGTTTACCAAAGTTCTGTTATTACTTGGTAAAATCACATATGTATATGTATTATCTAACATAATCATTTGCATGCATAAAATCAAAGACGAGAATAGTCGTCATTGGCAATGGGAAGGCAACAGGACTCAACATCTTTTATCATATTTGCGTACGTTTAAGAAGAAAAACAAATCGGAAATCACGCAGATGGATGAAAAAATAAAAATGCAGTAAAACAAGATACAAACAATTTGCTTCTAAGACGAGTATACTCGTCTTGACAATGTATAACATCCTGCCAAAGATGAGTATACTCGTCCTTGGAAGCGAATAGGTTAAGAAATTTCCTGTTAATATTTTAAATACAAAAATTTAAGGGCCTTAAATTTGTAAATTGTGTAAAACCTATTAACTTTTTGTAGTTTTAGTGTTTAAACGACTAAATTTGAAGCGACTGCGTGAAACAGAATTCAAATTATCTCTAAAAATCGCTTGTTTTAAATAGGCGATGGAGATTATTAGATAGCGACAACTAGAATTGATCTGCTGGAGTGAAAATCAAGCAGAAATTCTTAAATGTAATTTGAATATTTCAAAAAATGTTATCATATATTCAACACTATTCAACATTTCTTTTTTTTCTGTTTCAACCCCATTTAACTTATTTATAATAAAACATTAAATTATAATCTCTTTAAGAACACACCTCTTAATTATCATATTATTCCCTAAGAAGCCTAATATACTGCGAAAACAAAAAAACTGACTGACATTTTTCAACGTATACTAAATTCCCATCAGAATATTACAAATTTCGTTATTATCAAAAAATAAACATGAGGTATAAGAATTTTCATCAAAAATTTTCTATAATAATAAAAAACCTATTTTTTGTCTCATAAGATGAAAAAATTTTTGAAAGCTTGTCAAGAAGAAAATATTCGAAAGAAAAATCCATCGTCAACCAATCAACAAGAGTGTTGCAACAAAAAAAAAACAGCAGAAGAAGTAAGAAAAATCGCTGAACAAACAAGAAGCTTTCAATTTAGTAATTGAAATTTAAATCAAGATTAGTAAAGAAACGAACAAGGACATCATGAATATATGGAAAGAAAAACTTGGGTTTTCAATCAAGCCCTTAAATCACACGAATAAAAAAGCTTTTATTAAATTAATTTTCCAACAAAAACAGAGTGGATAAACTCAATTAGGAAATAATTTTTTGGGATAAAATTCTAATCACCTGGCCAACGATAACATAGATATCACATAAAACCATGATATTTCTATTGTTTTGATTCATCTCTTTCTTTGATTGTCTTAGAATGAACCTGAACCTTTTTCGCTGTGTATGGATTGAATTAGGATTTAGGATGCATATAAGGACCATATTCTTATATATGTGTATCTAAATCAAACTGCATTATATTCAATCCATGGAAGAAGAGGAAAAGGGTACATTATTATATAAAATCTCGAGAGAAGAGGATAGAAAAAAGAAATTGTATATACGAAAGAAAAAAAATCGGTGATCCGTCATGTTGTCAGACTGTATTACCCGAATTAAGATTCTACTATTGAATTAACGCAGATGGAGCCAAACAAAGATAAAAGCATTGGAAAAATTTTTATTCCCAGAGAAAAACGAAAAAAAATAAAATAAAATAAATAAATAATAAAGATGAAATTTCCTCCTTCTTTTGGGCGTAGAAAAATCTAACATCTTGTTTTGTATACATCAGACTACTACTGATTATGATGCTGAGAGGATTTGTTTGTTAAATAAGCTTTGCTTTTCCCAATGATGAAATATGATTTAATTTTGGCTAAAGAATAAGTATACCTAGAGAAAAATACTTTCTAATTACAATTTATCTAATTATATTAGTCAAAAATTATATAACTTAAAAGCTAATTTGAAAATTGCCGAAAATTTGAGGCGTTAATCCTTGTACTAACATTTCAATACAAATTTTTGTTATTTGTTGAAATCTAAAATCCTTTTTTATTCTTGAATAACATCTAAAGTACCTAAAGTAAAGAAAAACCCATCTAACTTTTCAGCCATTTTGAAAACTATATCCCAAAATAATAGAAGAACCATAGAACCAGATTTTTCCTTATGGATATCTTTCGATATTGTTATTGCTTGAATTAGTTATTCTTTTGTAAGTTTATTCGAAACGAGAGAAAAGAAAAAGGTTTTTTGGGGATTTTTTTCGTATTGAAAAAAAAAAACTCTATAGAAATCTCGTAGAAATAAAAATGAGGGTTGTACTGGACAGTTTGTTTTTCTTCCTATTTTTTCTGTTGGATTGACAGCTCTATTCCCTTGTACATATCTCTGACATAAAAGCATGTATAGGGCTTAAAAGAAAGATGTATACATATAATAAGTATATACCACCTCTGAAGGGAAAATAACATAGTTTTTTTTCCTTTTTTTCTTCCATCTCAATATAAAAACTTATATGTTGACATGCCTGAAATTCCATATAAGCACAATTTATATAGAAATTGAGTATAGGGAAGAACTTATCGTCAATGTGAAAATATAAAATATATAAAAATGGAGACCTCTTATACGAATATAATAGAAAATATTTTTAATAAAAATATAATATGTTTTGTTTTCATATTTAAATTTTTGAAAGGTTTTCCCTTTTCAGGAACATATATATAAAAAGGATAACACATTTGGTTTATACAGTGCAGACATTTGATAGAAATATGTACGATTTTTCAATTCTCGGAGTTAGAAATTGATGTCAAGATCATATCACTTTTAACCGTCGTATAAGTAATTTTAAAAGTAAGTAAACTTCTATAAATTTGAGTTTAATCAAATTTCAATCTAACAAATTTTATTGACAATCGGAACAACTCATTACCATTGACTAAATTTACAACATCTACAATTTCACCTACAATTTTTATGATTGATCGCATTCAAAAACTAATGGAACTTGTTAAATAAAATACAAACGATTTACTTATTTTTCCAAATTTCCCAATCTTCAAAGGATACCTTAATATTTTTGGCTAGGTTTTTGCCAGTCTTTAAAGTAGCGCTGGATTTGTGGCATGACCTCTTAGATCCTTCAGCGAATTATTTTTATCACTTCTATAAACTGAATACAATCTTTACTCAATAGTAATTCTATACTTTGTTAAAAAGAAGAAAATTACATCATGAGTTTTGGGTCTAAAAGATTTTTGACTAGAAGAATTATTATGATGCAAAATTTTAGAATTTCAGGAACTATTTCACGTAAATGTTGCATAACACTAATAATTGAATCCGTCTGGCAAAATTTTAGATAAGTGACTCCACAATCCTGTAGAAAATAGCTTTCCAATATTTTTAGATACAGTAGTCTAGATAATGTTTCGTTTACCACGTAAATACGGAAGATTTAACACCCGATTTTAAGAAACGGATGTAATGGTTAGTGTACATCCGTAATAGGAAAGAAATGGATATTATTTCTGAGGAAGCAAATTCAGAGGATCGAAATGATATTTCTTGACAGAATTTTTGACAATGATAAACCACTTAAAAAAGTACATAAAATAAATAAACGAATCAATACCATATCTTTAAAATAATATTAAAAAATCAAACATTCCATTTTATTTTCATCCTCCCAAAATCATAATCCGACAGTATATTATGCGAAACTTAAAATTTCGGATGGAAGTTTCAATCTTGTTAAAATTCGTGATGATCCGAATGAAATCTTTAATCTGCGTATATACGTGTATCTAATACTAGAGGCACACATAGGGTATTCAAACCTTAGTATAGTTACTACAGTATAGCCTTGTACCATGGTATAAAAAGGGGTTGGCACACATCAAACATAGTATCTGTCTGACATTTGAAATTCTGCCATTTCAGCAAGAATATGGGAATTTCTTTTCGCTCCTCTTAAATCCTCTATATGATTCCTACAAATATCTATAAATTTTGAGGTTTCATTTTCATTTTCAGTTTTTTAAATTAATTTTTTAAAAAAAAGTGTAAACATGTGTCAATTGCTAAGCTTTCCTACAAAATTTCATTTGCTATTTTTAAAAGGCGCGACAATCACTAAAGAATAGATTACGGTGGCCGAAAAAATTAAGTAATAAAGGGGTTACCACGTACTTTTTCGAATTTAAATACCAGATTTATGCTACGTAGTTGAAATGGTATTCAGCTAGTATTCGACGACACACATACAACATGGTATCCTGAAACTATGGTATGAATACCCTATGTGTGCCTCTAGTATAAGAGACGAATTTTTATATAATACGGTATTTTTCATACCACTATATACGTAGTATTTAATTGTCATTATACTCCTACAGTCAATCCATATATCTTCTAATCCACTCAACTTTTATCCAGTTAACTTATGTTGCAGATGGCAAAAACTATATATACGTCAAAAATACTTTTCCCAAAAGAGAAGTTAAACTCATTTCGAATTATTTGAGAAAAAATCATTCTTAAACCAAATAAAATACATCTAAATATTTAATAAAAACAGTCCATCATATTGGAACAATTAACGCAATTGGGTGCAATAAAGCTAGACCGCTAAAAATAAAATTAATTACATTCGTTTAACATAAAAAAATACATATAAGAATAATACAAAGATAAGATGACAAGTACAAGTACACTATGAAATGTCTAGCTTATTTAATGCGTGACAAATGAATTAATTAGTAACAAACGAACGTTAACTATATTGCAACCAATTTTCCTAAATAGAAAAGAAAATTTTCCACCTTATTTTCCAAATCGAAATTATATATGAACTCTTTATATTGAGTTAAGTTAAAATTCATAGTCGTAATGCTTCGTTGGCACCTCTATATTCGCTTTTCTTTTTTTTTCTCTTCAACACTTGGTTTTTCGAAAGAAAATGTAAAATTTTTCCTGGCAATGTTGCGTGCTAAAAAAATTACCATACCTATCAAGAAAAAGAAGGAAAACCTAATTTTCGTGACAATGTATTTCAATATGAAAATAGAACGTGGCGATTAGGTTTATATAAAACAAAAATATTAGCCAAAAAAAAAAAGTGAATTGTAATGGTTTTAGAAAGAGGGCTGGAAAAACTTTTCCAAAAAGTACAGAAATACTTATTTTAATCTTCTATAAGGAATGTCAATGTCAAAGAACTATTTAGTTTCTATATTCAAATTCAAAAGTATTATCGTCCCAGCTGATATCAAAATCATGATTGTAGAAGTATTTTTTTTCGTCGGAAAATTATTGTTTATTATATACAAAATATGAATTTTCAAAGAAAATGATTTAATTTGAAACTAGAAAGATGGAAAATTCGAATCAATATATATGCTGTATTTTATTGGGAATTATATCGGGCGCTAATTTACTTTCTCAAAAGAACGATTTCTCTTATAAAAATTCTTAATTTCGAATATTCGAACCAATGAAATTATTTGAAGGAATTATTTGGTTGCGTACGCAACTAGAGTAATTTTTTTGAGGTTAAAATAATTAAATATTCTTTTTTTAGACAAATAATGAAATTAAAACAAATAATATTTCACGAGACGGCTATTTAAAGTATTGTTTTAACTAAATAATAGAAAAAGGAATAAAAACAATGGAAAAAAACTTACGATAATCAGATATGATTCAAGATTCAAACCAATTTTCTGTTATTTTTAAATATTCCAATGCAAAAAAAAACCTTTGATTTGCGCCATCTACCATCTGGCAGATGTGGCTTAGCACATGTTTTCTATCGAGCGCTAATTTAGCGCCCAATATTATACGGCGCTAAAAAAGAACCTTTAAAATGTATGGTAAGCGCCGATAGAATTCCCAATAAAATACAGCATTAATGTTTTTTATATAATATTGACATTCTTACGTAACAAGAAAATCTCATTAGCTTAAAAAAACAAAGATCTGAATGGATATCAGTTGATAAAATGAAAGTGTATACAGAGTATTCCCTTTTCAAAAAGACAAAACCAAAAAAAATTCGTTAACCTTTTACTATATATATTAAAACGAAAGCAAATCAAGTATACCCACCCTTGCATATATATTTTTGTAGTGACGCCAAATATTTGACTAAAACTATCATATTTCGGTGACACAATGCCAAAGATATCTTTCAATAAAGAAGTACATGGGATTATTTGAAAAAGACAAACAAAATTTAAGATTATTATAGACCAACCTAATAATCTAAAGGTCATTAAAATTATTAAAAAAATATCGATTACTTTTATTGAAAATCTAAAATAGTCCGACTTCCTGTCGCTTTTATTTTAATTCCTATTATTCTACAGAATCTAGGTTTAACCCTACGACTTCATTGGACTTATTTCAAGACATATTTTCAATCGAACTGACAAAAAAGTCCAAATTTTAGAGTCTCCACAAGACTTTTTGTCAGTCCAACTGAAAATAAGTCTTGAAAACATATAGTAACTTAAAATCGGCCTCTAGCCGATTTTTTGATGCCCTATGGTAGAAATGGAACAGAAAAACAGTCAAAACTAACAATATTTCAAGATTTTTTCTTCATAACTTCGTTTCTCCTTTTCAAAATTTTCTCTAATTTGCAGATAACTGAGACTCTACTAGCATAAATCTAATCTGTAAATTGTATCCAAATCAGTGTATTAGTTTTTAAAGTACATCAAAAAAACTTTATGGACAGACTTATTTTCTCCTAGGATTATTTCTTTCTTCATTATCCTTTGACCCATTTTGCTGAAATTTAAGATGGTGTCATCTATTTACGTATTTAACCAACATGATTAATTTAAACAAAATTCATTGTGAAATTTTCGAATTAAATCTGATAAATCATTTAAAAAAATCGACAAAACTTTCTGGTCACCCCGGTTTTTGCTAATACAACCTTCCCTCCCCCCGGTCGATTTTGCTGAAATGCAATACCAAATCCAGTTAAGGAATAAGTAACTTATATTCTAAATTTCATCAAAATCGGATAACGCGTTTTTGAGTTATCTTGTCTACGGATGGACGGACGGACGGACGGACATGCATAAATCGAAATAACTTTTGATTCCCTACACAACCATACCCTTGAAATTTTTCTACAGTGATTATTTCTACGTGTTACATACTTAAGGTCTGTTTTATTTGCCATACCATACCCTGGAGCAGGGTAAGTGGCAAATAAAACGAGCTGGAGTAGGAGAAAGTTTTAATTCAAATGTTTGTAGCGCTGCTTAGCAACCATATTGTAATTAAATGGGAAATTTTTAGCTAATACACTTTTTATGGTAGAAAACTGAACTAATTTCGGTGTGAGAGCTACCCCTGGTCTGAAAGTAGTGTAGGATTTGCACTTTTGTTGTTTTTGTTTTTAATGTAAAAATTTTGCTCTACCCCAGAGCAAGTGGCAAATAAAACAGACCTTTAGTGACAACACTAATATACCCTCTGGTAGTACCTACCATAGGGCATAATAAGTTCAATGGAGTCGTGTGATTAGTTATCTAATTTCGGATTTTTAAAATTTTCAACTAAAATTTTTTAGTATCCTTTTTCTATCGACCACAACTGTAAAATAATAGTCACAGCATGTGATATATAAAATCAAGTGACTACTTCATTTCAAGAAAATTTTGATGTGACTTTTTTGTATATTCCTATTGAATGGGGTAGATTAGAATTTTAGATTCATGTCAACCACCACCAACATTCATCCCATAATTGCCACCCGCTATCTAAAATGATTAGGAGACCAAAAAAATTTGAATATTGTGCGTGTCTTGTTCTCATAGTGTAATTTGAATGAGGGGATTTTTCCGAATAAATATAATACTTTTTTTTTAAAAAAAAATATGTATACTAAATACGACAAGACTTTTATGGTATTAAACTGCCTGACCCCATCTTACTACAGGAGTACATCCAAACAAACAAGCAAAACGAAAAACCACAGACTATATAAAAGTAGAGATTAATGATGTGATGAAATTCGTCTGACAGAATTTTTTGTGCTTGTCTTATGTTATTTTTGTTGTTTTTTTTTCTTCACGAGGTAAGTATCTTCCTAATTATTTAATTTCTGTTCTACTAGATTACTCAGCTTCTCATTTTATGGAGTTTTCTAATGTGGCATATGTGTAATATGTAGTGGCATTTATTAAACACCTAATTTTCAATTGTATATATACCCAAATGGGAATACGAAATGGCATATTTAAATAAGAACTGTCTTATAAGTTTTTTTTTTATATGAATATTGTATACATTTTAACCATTTAAACGTTGACATGAAGTTGGACAGCCACCAGGTATATTAATGCTGGTTCTATAGAGTTATGCCGCATATAAAATTATGAAATTTCTGACACTTGCACGCAAGAATTATTCATAGTTAAAAAAATATTAATATAAAAATGAAAAAAAAAGAAAACTCTTTTGCACAACAAAAAAAATTAACCTTCGTGAGTTATTTCTTTTTTTCTTTTAGAGAAATTTAAATTCGAACTTTAGTTTTTCTTCATCCTAAATTTTCATTTGCATTTTCAGCTTGTTTGTGACCTATACTATGTGATTTTCTCTATACCTATGTATTCTAGGGAAAAACAATTTTAAACATAAAAAAAGTTAAAAAAATTTCATTAAAATTGACACTTATATTAAAATCAGGGATGGAAACCATTGAATATTTTACCATAATGCCATAATACACGCGGTGTTTTTTGGGTAGAATTCTACCGCAGACATAGGTATCGGTGGGTTGGGGGTGAGGCAGAAGATCTACCTCTCGAAATGTTGGCGCAACGGAGTTTTTTACGCACACAATCAAGAGTCACTCTTTGTGTCGGTTTCGAAAAAATTGAAAATTCAAGTGCGCCATTCGCTTACTAACCATCAACATGTAATCATAATCTAAAAGTACGTAGGAAATAGTAAAATAGTAGATCCTAGCAGTTTGACGGTATAAGTTCGACTGATGCTGTGCTCACACACACTAATACAATCCTTGTGTTGCTTGTATAAAAGACTGTGGTATAAACATACCTCGTCTAATCGGTTTGATAGATTTCTACCCAAAACTTGACGGTAGATTTCTACCGCGTGTAATCCGGCACAAAGAAGTTTTTGCAATATTTTTAGGGCAAATAAAAATAATGATTGGGCTAATGCCAATTTATACCGGCTTAGAGGGAACGTTGTTCATGACTACAATCAATTACCTTATAATAGAGAAAGTTCAAATAAACATTTATTTGTTTTTATATTTGAATTTGCATTGATTATGAAGGAACACATAAATGCATATTAAATACATTTTCCAACAGTTTTTCCTTCGTTAAAATGTGGTGTTAGTTTTATTACCCATTTGGCAACATTTTATTGCCTATTAAAACGAATTATATATATATATATAGTTTATTCCTGATTTATTTTAAATAATATAAAAATAAACCACGAAATTCTTGTCATTTATTTTCCAAATAAGAATTATACATATTTGAGTATTTTTTATTAGAAAACATGCACTTTTACGAATGCGTGTAGTTTTAATGCAAATGAATTTATGATTATAGAAACACGAGCGCACTTAATTAATGGACAAATATAAAAATGTTCTGCGCTTTGAGTATTATTATTATCGATTTATCACAGATATGAATAAAATGATCATACTTTGTCAAATGAATTGTTTATATTCTTCTAATTTGATAATAATACTAAATTTTCAACTCGATTTAATATTGATGAAAACAAGAAATACAAAACGTTTATGAACTTAGAATATGTCGTGTAAATCGAGAGATGACTGTACATAAATTTTATTAGGAGTAAAATTTTCAATGTATTTTCGTTTAATCAAAATTCATTCGAATTAAACCAGGACTCTGAAAATAACATGTAACCTTTTCATAGTGTACCAATTTTATGAGACATACTAACTTTGTGATTTTTATATAGAAAGATACCAAAGATTGGTGTCTTTGGTATATAACGATGCAGGGTCTTTTTGTAGCGGGGCTAGCTGGCGTCTAAGGAGACCTTGCCAACTAAAGGGTGTTCCAGAATTCAGGCAAGATCTAAATTTAGTTCCATTCGCGCAGTAAAGTGTTACGAACGAAGAGAAATGGTGACAGTTCAGGGTTATTCAATATGGAGCGCGACACGAAAGAACAACGCGTTTTCATTGTTGAGCAATATTCTAAAAATAAAGAGTCATTGGTCGTGTAATTTCCCGTTTTGATGATCAGAATTGACCGCCCAGATTATGCGATTTATGTCATTTAAAATTTTAATAAAATAGTGCGTATATGCCAGCAAAGCCGTGGAACCATTTACCCAATATGCTATTCCATACATAACCCTATACTATATATTTTGAAAAAGTGTTTTATGCCAAATTTCATTGAAATCGGTCTATAAATAGCGTTACAATACCCTGTAATGTAAAAATATAAGAAACGGGACTTTTGTTCGGCAGCTTACCCGAAGTTTTGCCCGATCAAACCCAACTACTGATAGAATGGTTCTCACGAGGAAAATCCGCTCTTACCAATTTTCGTGGAAATTCCTTCAAAAATACGGCCTCAATCTTGTACCGACAGACGGATAGATAGACCGACAGACAGATAGACAGACAGACAGACATTGGATAAAAATTATTGCAAATGATTTAGAATCTTATAAAACGTGGAGATTTGCATGATCATGGTTCCAGTAACTTATATACTTCGTATAGAAGTTAAAAATCATTTATCAAAAAAGTTTAAGAAAAGTCTTGATCCAAGGTATTTTTATTTAAATTTAAACAAATCAATTGTTATTGAATATCGAAAAGTTATTAAAACTATTTTGTTATTCGAAATAACAAAATTTTTCTGTTACAATAAATAACGAAAAAAATCGTACCAAATTGATATAAACGTTACTGAGCCCCGAATTAAACAGAAATTCATACAAATCTTTTGAGTTTCCATGTTAACTTATCGAATTTTTAACAATATGTAATTTTTGATAATTTAAAATTAAATAGACAAGATAATTAAAAATTTAAAAATTAATAATAAAGTCGTTAATCATAAAAAATTTTTGACAAAATGCTTGTCCACCTGAAATTCGATATTTTATTTTAATTATATTGATTACTATAACTTTTGCCCCGTGGCTTGGCTCGCGATATTTATCGAGCGTAAATTTGAGTTGGATAGTTTGAGCTTGGTACAACAATTATTCGTGCTTAAATATTGGCATAAAAGAAGTAATATTATACATATAAATGGTGTCCCAAAATTCACGCGAGATGTAATTTTGATAGAAAACACTGGTTTATAATTAAAAATTATGAAATTTTTTATTAATTCAGCAGGTATACAGTATAGGGTTATGTATGGGATAGCATATCGGGTAAATGGATCCACGTTTTTGCTGGCAAATACGCACTCCTTTGTCGAGATTTCCCATGACTGTTTTGCATAAATGTGGGTAAATTTCGTTAATGCAGCGCTCAATCTCCTCCTGCAAGGCGTGGGTGATCGTGGGCTTGTTGACAATTGCACGTTGCGGATGTATTCGTTTCTCAACAATCATTCGCGGATTTTCTGAATCTCAAATGCGATAATTTTGTCGATTAACGAAGCCATCAAGACGAAAATGAGCCTCATCACTGAAGATGATATTGTTCGAAAATCTGGGACACCCTTTATATGTTTTTCAATATTGCGGAATATTGATGAGATAACGTGATAGTACAAAACCTATTCTACTTTTGAAACCTTTCCTATTACAACTGTCAAATACGATACTGTTTCCAGCTAGTTTTCTCAGAAGATATAAAAACTTTAGATCAGCAAGCATTTTGCAATGAAATAATTTTCATTGTAACATTAATCTGGATTCCTTAAGAATTCGACTGTTCACATTGCTGTTCCCTATACGATAATCTGTAGAGCAGGGTTTTTGTTTGGAAAAATAGTATAGATATATCCAGAATTAGTAAAATATCTCATATCTTCTTTATGTAGTATTCTTAGTAGTAACTAGTTTCAAATAAACCTTGCAATTAACTATCTATATAGAAAATTAACTAAAATTACGACAATCGGATGCAGTAAAAAAGCCAAAAAGGAATCAAAAAATACACGAAAGATTCATTGAAATGAAATAAACCAAGTCAGACAGACAGACTTTGATTTTTTGTCTATATGTATATATATAAAGTGTCTTATAAGAATACTATAATTCAAAAAATCGAAGAGAAGATTCCTTTAACCGATAAAACATCAAACAGGCCTGTGCGCTTCTGTCAATTAATTTCTTTTATTTTTCTGGTGTAGATATAATAAAATATTCTGAAAGAATGAAATTAATAAAATTATTAAGAAATATGTATAAGAAAAGATGAAGATGCGACACGAACTAACAAGATACCAGAGGGATGGACTGAAATGGAAAGAACATCTTTTTTTTTTTTTAATATATGGAGCTTCATACTTTGATTTTATGTGACTTCTATCATTACCATTCGAACTTTTTGAGTGCTTTACGATATATTTGTATATGTGGATAAAAAAAAATCCCAATCTTATTGAGTCTGCACTTTTAAAAATTAATGAATCATTGAAACATCTTAATATTCTTAAAATACCAGAAATTCTTATCAACTAAAAAAAAGGTAGGTACATAAAAGGTATAGAAACGATCGAAATGGATTTCTTTTGGATTTCTTAAAGATCATTTTTTTTGTTTTTTTTTTTTTTTTTGATTTGTCAGTTGGTTTGTTTTTGTTACAAATAATGTTTTTAATATCCGACAGCTATTAGCCTTGACATATAAACTGATGCCAAGAATTAGAGTCAATTAGACATAGTTATATCGCGATTATATTATTATATTCAAATTTCCTTTTGTTGAATTCAAAAAGATATAAGAAGTAATTCCTCCAAAGAAACAAGATTTTTTTTTTCTTTTTATAAATATTTACCTACGTCTAAGTAATATTCACAATGTTCCGCTTCTGATATAATTATACGGATTTGGATGATCATGTTCACCTTTCCATAAAACATCGCGTATATAATACAAATACATATATAACAATATTTTCCAATTTCAATTTCAATCATCACAGAGTTAAAGATGACGAGACTAAAAAGACATATGAAATTTTAGGCGTGGGTCGATTATAGTTAATTAATTTGGACGTGATCAGTGAGTTTTGATTTATGTTAGACGCTCGAGAAATGAACGCGAAAAAAACATTCGAAAAAACGAAGAAAAAAAGAAAAACAGATCATCTTGTATCGATGTCACTAAAGAATAATATATAAGGCACTGATTGACAAAAAACAACTATAGAAAAACTAGTTCTTACTAAAGGTGTAAAGGTGTGGATGTTGTTCATTCATCTAAGCCGGGGGATCGAAAAAAGATGTAGATCGGTTTCAAATCCTAGAAAATAAACCATGTCTGTCTCGATTTTCATTCATAATAATAATTTCCATGTTTTGATTTTTTAAATATAATGTTTTGTTTGTTGGTTTTTTTTTTTGTTCCTTTTCCACATAAAAACAAACCTAATACTAGAGGCACACATAGGGTATTCATACCATAGTTTAAGGATACCATGTGGTATACCATATATGTGTCGTCGAATACTAGCTGAATACCATTTCAACTACGTAGCAAAAATCTGGTATTTAAATTCGAAAAAGTACGTGGTATTCCCTTTTTATGCCCTATGGTAGGTACTACCAGAGGGTATATTAGTTTTGTCACTAAGTGTGTAACGCATAGAAATAATCATCGCAGAAAAATTTCAAGGGTATGGTTGTGCAGGGAATCAAAAGTTATATCGATTTGTGCATGTCCGTCCGTCCGTCCGTCCGTCCGTCCGTCCGTCTGTGGACAAGATAACTCAAAAACGCGTTATCCGATTTTGTTGAAATTTAGAATGTAAGTTGGTTATTCCTTAACTGCGTTTGGTATTGCATTTGAGCAAAATCGATCCACGGGGAGCAAAGTTATAAAGGAAAAACCAGGGTGACCAGAAAGTTTTGTCGTTTTTTTCGTTATGGTTTTTCGGATGTAATTGGAAAATTTGTCAATCGATTTTGTTTAAATTAATTACATAGGTTAACTACATAAATATATGATACCATGTTAAATTTCAGTCAAATCCATGCAAGGGTAGTGGAGAAAGAAATAGTTGTAGCCTAAAATAAGCCTGTTCATAAAGTTTTCCCGATGTATTTTAAAAAGTTATATACCGATTTCAATCAAATTTACGAAACGTGTTTATGCTATTAGAGTCCAGCACACCTGTGAATTTGAGCCAATTTGAGAATGTAGAAACGAAGTTATAGAGAAAAAACCTTGAAATTTTGAGTTAAGTAGAAAGTTCGTGGCGTTTTTTTTCCAATAGATGGCTTTAGAGTCGTATAACTTTAGTAGTTATAAGCCCATCAAGTTATGTTATAGCGCGCTTAAAAGGTGATATTTTATAGAATATTTATGAAAATTGTGAAATTCAGGCAGAACTAATTGGGGTAATTGGGTTTTGAAAATGAGCCAAAATTCTTTAAAAAATTCCCTATATTAATGCTCCATGTTAGGTACTACCGTCCGTTCGTGGACAAGATAACTCAAAAACGTGTTATCCAATTTTGATGAAATTTAGAATGCTACTTGGTTATTGCTATAGTGGATTTGGTATTGCATTTCAGCAAAATTGACTAAGGGGCAGCGAAGTTATTAAGGAAAAACAGGGGCGACCATAAAGTTTTGTCGTTTTTTTTCTATAGCTTTTCGGGTTTAATTGGAAAATTGGTAAAGCAATTTTATTTAAATTTATTATATTGGTTGACTACATAAATAGACGATACCATTGTAAATTTCAGTGATATCAGTCTAAGGATAGTGGAAAAATAAATAGTTCTAGGAGGAAATAAGCTTGTTCAGAAAGTTTTTTTGATGTACATTCAGAACTAATACACCGATTTGAATAAAATTTGCAAATTGGACTTATACTACCAGGGTCTGGGTTACTTACAAATTAGAGAAAATTTTGAAAAGGGCAAAAAAAGTTATGAAGAAAAAACCTTGATATATTGTTAGTTTTCACAATTTTTCTCTCCCGTTTCTACCATAGGGCATCAAAAAATCGGCTATGGGCCGATTTTTAATTACTTTATGTTTTACTTCATTTTTTTGGCCACTGTAATCTATTCTTTAGTGATTGTCGTGCCTTTTTATTGAAGCGGAAAATAGCGAATGGAATTTTGTACGTAAGCTGAGCAATTGAGAAAATACGCAAAATTTTATGAGTTAATGAAATCTCAAAATTTATAGATGTTTGTATGAATCATATAGAGGATTTAAGAGGAGCGAAAAGAAATTCCCATATTCTCGCTGAAATGGCAGAATTTCAAATGTCAGACAAATGCTATGTTTGATGTGTGCCAACCCCTTTTTATACCATGGTACAAGGCTATACTGTAGTATCGATACTAAGGTATGAATACCCTATATCTGCCTCTACTATAACTTAGGCTGATTGAGGACATACTAATTAAGTCGAATTTAACCCAATGAGAGCTTCAAACGATATTGAATATCGCAACAGACATTAAAACTTTAACGCGAAACGATCATTTTTATATGAATTTTTTTTTTTTTTATATTCAAGAAATCTTTATTGATTTAATAAAATTTTGTAATGATTTATTTACTTTATAAATGGGAGGCAAATGTAAATATGAAATCAGTTCATTTATGGTTAAAAACACATTTAAATAGTTTGAAAATCTTAATATTTAAGTCATATGTAAACAAACAGCAGTAACGTTTCTTGAAACATGAATTTTGCCAAATTATATTATTATATAGTAAAGAAAAAAATTTATATGATATTATCAAAAGAATTAAGCATTTGCCTATTCTGATTAGGTTTATATGAATTGAGTTGTTCGGAAAAATCGTTCGTTTTTATTAAGTAGCACAAGTACAGGAGTGGAATCATGTAATTCAATTGAGACTTAATCGAATCGAGAACCTATTCCGATTCTAGATGTAGATCTATTATGAAATGTATCATTTCAATCTTTAATTTTAGTTACCTTTTTAAGTTGTCACTATTCTAAAAATTAATGAAATAGGGATATGTATTTTTGTCATTTTGTCATTGGTCTTCTAGGTTTCTTTAGACAATCTGTTTTGTCCATATGTCTTTCCATACGTTTCGGCAACAATTAGAAAATAGAAATGTTTATTGTCATAAAGTGCATGCTATCAGAATGGACATTTTTGACAAAACTTACACGTAAATATATGGCAAAACAGACAGTCTGAAAGGAGCTTAAACGGTGTGTATGTTTAGCAGAAGTAAGAATTTTAGTTTTGTTGATCTCGAAGGCCCTAATTATAGAACAGCATAACAAAGAAATGAACTTTTCCAACAATCTAATACGTCAAGTTAGTTCTGTTTTATTTACCACTTGCTCTGGGGTAGAACAAATTTTTACATTGAAAACAAAAACAACAAAAGAGCAAATCCTACACTAGTTTCAGACCAGGTGTAACTATTACCCCCAAATTAGTTCAGTTTTCTACCATAAAAAGTGTATTAGCTAAAAGTTTCTCATTTCATTATAATATGGTTGCTAAGCAGCGCTACAAACATTTGAATTAAAACTTTCTCCTACTTCTACTCGTTTTATTTGCCACTTACCCTGCTCCAGGGTAGTAGGGTATGGCAAATAAAACAGACTTACTATGTCATTTAAAAGTTTAAAACAACTATTTCTTAAATTTAGAATTTGAAACTTTTAATATTAAACTCACCTTGTGGCTTTGGCATATTTCTTTTCAATTGCATCCATTTATATGTTGGTACATTTTGTTGCTGCTGTTGTTGTTGAAGTTGTGAATTTTGTCCGCTACCACCAATTAAAGAATGTGTACTGCCACCAGGTGATAAATGACCTCTGGTAATAATTCCAGATGATCCTAAATTATTCATTTGTGATCGTCCTTGTAAATTTTGTAATGTATCCAAATTCATTTGATGTGATATTGTTTGATCAACAGAAAAAACTGAATGTTGTATATGTGTGGCGGAATGATGATGATGATGATGATGCCATGCATTATTGCTGCTGGGTCCTAAATTTGTATGTGGATTTTGTCCACTTGCTAATAAATCTTCTGCTATATTATAATGTGAATGTAATGGAATTTTATCATCACCACCAGCATGTAAATATCCTGTACTATTTGTATGATGATTTTGATTATATAAACAATCTAAATTTGTATAACTTAAACCATTCTCAGAACTTATTATATGAGGATCTTGTATAACATTTGTAGATTGTTGTTGAGACTGTTGTTGATGACCGGGTGTATTACTATAATATGAATGGACACTATCGTTATCATAATATGAATCAGCCGGTGAATTGCTAGTTGGATTTTGTGGTGTTGTTGTTGCTGTCGTAATACCATATTCAACCGCCGTCGGACTATATAAGTGCGGATGATATATTGTATTTGTTCCTAGATTCGTACTTGTACTATTATTATGATTATGATTTGTATTATTATTATTAGTATTATTATTATTATTATTAGTATTATTAATATTTGGCGTTGTTGTTGTTGTTGCTGTTGTTGATGATGGAGAACTTAAATGATATAAATTTGTATCGTTCGGATGTTGATTATGATGAATATTATCCTGTAAATGATTATGATGATGATGTAAATGATGATGATGATGTGATGATGCCGCTGGAAAATATGCATATCCACTGGCATTCATATCAGCATTATGATAACTATTTGAATGATTTCCATACATGCCTACGTCCATCATATTGATATAATAACTACGTAATGTCAAAAAACTAAACAGTTTTTCTTTTTTTTTACAATATCAAAAGAAAAATACTATATATAAAAACACTTTTTTGCTCTGCTTAGAAATATTCTATGACATAAATTTCTTTTTTGGTTGTCATATAATTTTTTTTTAAAGAACTTAATAATAAACAATCAAGATAACGCACTCTCATAAAGTATTATGGTAGCACTATTCAAACACGACAAATGTCGTTTACACTTGAAACATTCAACAATTATATATATATGGAACCACCACCACCCGCTTTATATAGACAGCGAAGGGTATTAGCACTTAATTAACCAAATTAAACTTTAATTACAATTTGATGGAATGTCAACAAACGTAATGATATATGTGTGTACCAAAAAGCATAATTGGTTAAATTGGGAACCTTTACTATCTATATATATGGTATATACACTATCAGTAGGAATTAAGGATAAGGGCCCAAATTCTTGTGAATTTTCTTCTTATACACATCACATTATATTGTATTGTATTTATTCAATTTATTCGCGAATAAATATATTTATATATATATAAAGAAAAGTTCACTAAATTAATATTACGAAATATTTTTAAAAACACGTTTTGAATTTTAATAAGAACATTTCATCGCATGTGTGTACACCGTTGACCGCCGTCACTTAATAATAATATAAACTTATTGTTGAATGAGGTGAGATCACATCGAATAATATTCACGATAGTCGTCTTTCTAATACAAAACTCCAACAAATACTAAATATTTTTTGGTCTGATAAATCGTATGTTTGTCTCATTTGCTATATTCGGGGAGTGGTTTATGTTGGATACCTTTCCGATAAGAATACAAAAAAAATATATCAGCTTCTATACCTGAAATTTTATTATATATTTTCAAGCCCAACCCAGAAATTTAATCATACTTTTCTTTCACACGATATAATATATAATGCGGAAACGAGAAGAATATATAGTTTTCAAAACGGCAGACCCTCATATCTATATGGATAATTTGAACAATACTGTTTTTCTGATTGTGAAAAAAATACATATATGAGAATTACATAGTTTTAACATATTTTGAGCCTTTGGAAATGCTTTTTCGTGTTTTTCAAAAATTTTAAGATGGATAAATTTTATACTGTCTGATTGGACGACACCAAGAAATTTAAGAAATTAATTCTAATTAATATTTGTTATGAATAAAAGTGATAAGTGATTATAAAAGTTATTGCCTTAGTGATTTCGGTTTATGTTTTACTAAATACGAATATGAAGTTTTGAGTGTATAAATTTAGAAATTTTTAAAATAATTAATTAAATAATATTAAGAAGTGGTCAAAAAATTATAAAAAAAATTTTTCATTTTAAATTTAAATAAAAGCTAACTAGCCTAATTTTTGTTGGCATGGGTCGTTTTTTTAGCGTAAGGAACTTTAATTTCAAAAAAATGACACACAAAGTTAACTTTTCAACAAAAATCTATCTTTTATTCGAAATACCAATACATTAATAATATTAAATTACTTTGGCCATATGACCATCGTGGCTGTTCTTGACGAAGCACATACAGTCAGTCCAATTTTGGCTTATATTTTCGATCAATGGCAGCCGTATATTACGAATAACATGAACAATGTTGGCCAATTACTAGTAATTTATCAGCCCAAAGCAGTGATTACACGTAGAGATGTCGTTCGAGAGATATCAGATCAGACTACCTCGGAGGCCAATTTACAGGGATATTTCTCAAAATCACATTGGCGCCAAATCGTGATTTCAATAAGTCGATGATTTCTGTCGCTGTATGTTACGTAGCACCTTCCTGTTTAAAACACAGTAAAACTAATGCCATACAAATTGTCGAAAAAATATTCATTGATCATGGTCTGGTAATGTTCTGATTAATTAGCTCCTAGCTCATTTTTAAAGAAATAGGAATCAACACCATTTAAATGTCATTTTTATAGATGTAGATCTCTAGGGTCTTTTCTAGGTTGGTCTCACTCCATAGTAGTGTCAATTCTGCTTATTAATAAACCCATTGATTCAAAAATGAGCCTCGGCACTGAACACAACTTTGTGATAAAATTAAGGGGTCAATTTTTAAGTCAAATTTCGATAATTCTTGATCGTTCCTCAACCGTGTATGTATTCATGGTGAAATGGCATTCCAAACTGAGCATAAATTACCTATCAACCATTAAATTGACTACCACTGGAAAAAGTATTGCCAATTCGAAAAACAAGCCTCTAAAAAAAACACCAGTTATTAATCATAAAAGTAAATATTTCAACGTATTCTAAAGATAAAACAAAATTTAATTCCAAACATTTAAGCACTTGTATACCAATTCTTTAAATAGCAGAAACAAATTTGATTTTACCTATCTAAAAATTCAGTAGACCTATTTATGTCTAAATTACATTGCATAACTCTATCCAGGTAACTCCATTAGACTTTTTTCAAGACTTATTTTCAGTCAGACTGAAAAGAAGTCTTGTGAAGACTCTAAAATTTGGGCTTTTTTGTCAGTCTGACTGAAAATATGTCTTGAAATAAGTCCAATGAAGTCGTGGGGTACGATTTCTTCCAAGAACATTCTTTGAACTTCCTATCGGAATAGTGACCAAATTTTTCAGTAAGAGAGTTAAAAGTAAGTATTTAACACTTTCTGAAGTTGATTTAATCAACAAAATGACTTCATATTTTGGATAAAAAGATTTTTGATTCTCAAACTATTTTATTCTAGTAGTTCAGCATGTGTAGGTAAAACCAAGGAAAATAAAACATAATAGAGTTCCCAACTTGTATTCTTTTTTGGCATAGTTTTCTCTGCAAAGAATATAACCCTTTATTGGTATTTGTATAAAAGACTATAAATACAATAATTTTTATACCCAATGGAGTATTTTTAACAAACTCTATAACAAAAACTTTAAGTCTTTAGAGGAAAAAAAAAACGGCGACAAAAAGAATAAAAAGTTGAGAAATCTTTATATTATATGATAAAAAGTTCGAAACCTTTTATTTTATATTAAATTATCTTTGGTAAAACCCAAAAGCATGCCGTAAATAGATTACTCAACTAGTACTGTCTTTTTTATACCATTAAAGATCGGCAAGAAAAATATCTCTTAATTAGTGTTGGTAAAGAAAGTGCAGGTCACGCAGAGCCATTTTTATAAATACCAATAACGGGATATATTTATTTATAATCTGGTAAAAATATGCCATATATAAAAATATACGCGTAATGGAAAAATAATAAACAGAATTATATTGCAGCTCCACTCAATCATTAGCACGGATTCCAACACGTTAGGAAGACATCCAAGCTTCAATTTCACCAACAGTTCTTGGAACAATTGAAAAATTTTCATTTCCATTTTTTGTTATTAAAACATCATCTTCAATTCGTACACCACCGAAATTCCGGAAACGTTCATAAACATCAAGATTAATGAATTTACTTAATTCCGGATCAGCAATAGCTTTATCCATAAGGCATTCAATAAAATAGCATCCTGGCTCAACGGTTACATACATTCCATCTTTTAGAGTACGTGCAAAGCGTAATCTATTGAGACCCGGTTCAGTTGGACGTTTCGGTTGACCATCTAAATAGCCGCCTACATCATGAACATCTAAACCGATTAAATGTCCTAAACCATGAGGTTGAAATATTGCACCAGGACCAGCTTTAAGCATATCATCAACATTTCCTTTGTATATGCTTTTGGGTAAAACCACAGAGAAAGAAAAGAGAATGTCCAACTTTTATTTATTTCGTTATTAGTGTTCGTAGAAAAGACTCTGTTCCTGTGCCTCTGTGTCTGCCTTTTTAACAAACACTAATGACGAAATAGATTTCTTTGCAGCGCTGCAATGGTGCCAACAATTTATACACTCAGAATCTTTTGTTTCTTTTCTCTGTGGTAAAACGGAGCAAGTTCCAACAACAATTCCTTTGTAAATTAGTTCATTTTGGAGTTGAGGCATTCCTCTATATTGAACCATAGTTTAGCTTTTCTAGTTGCTTAATAGTTATTATTATCTCATACCTAGCGAATAATTACATAAGATAATGGTCTATTTACTGTGGTAATAATAATGCTATCAGAATTAGATGAAAATAATAACTGCGAAATTGTATTAATATTTCAAAACATGACGATTTAACCGGTATTTTTTCTGAGTGTAGGTCAAAGAATTATTTTATATTATTTATATCATTTATTGAAGTTAATAATAAAACAATATTTTTATATTATGCTGTTCCACAGTACTTTATTTTTGTATTAATTATTTATTAAATTGTTCCGAACACAATTTATAAAATCAAAGATTTTAAAAAATACCTATAACGAAAGTACCTACAACCTTTCCAAAAAAAAAAAATCTATAATAATAATTACCATGTTATCATTCAATTTCTTGTAGGTTCTAAAACGTCTACCTTTTTAGTTGACGTAAAACACCTGGGAACTCCTTTTTTTGTGATTTTACAAGAATTCTATAAAAGGCCTATTTTCCAAAAACCTTCAAGAAAGAAAGGGCTCACTGTATATGAATACGAGATTCAAGCGTTACCAAGGGAGAATAACAATAATGTATAGCATATTCTATGAGCAAGACAGAATACCATTATTATATCTTCAGGGGATAAGATAAAAAGGCGAGACTTCTATTAAATCATCTAACCAATGAGAGATCGATATATTCTAGAATCTAAATGGATTGGATTCTTCATAATGGATTCAGTTGCTTTTTTCTTGTTATATTGAGACATCTTCTAAAAAATAATATGTTTTCTTTCTTTTTTCTTATATAAAAACCGGATATGTGTTAAGTATGTAATATTCAATATATGCCTTAGACTGTGCTGCCAAATATCTTGAATATCTTGTTTATCTTCTTGTTTGCTTTACATGAATAGCAATTGTATTACATTCATCTGATAGTATAGCTAAATTTAAATTATTATATCTCTATGTAGGAACACTTGAGTACATCATGTAATCTGGTTTATATAGTATATGACTTTATGGTTAAACATTTTAAAATTGAAATATCTATACCTACATACGCTTTGGGGATTTAAATTTATTTATATTTTATTGAAATCCTTTAGAGAAAAATACGCAGAACAGATTTCGGGGTATATTTTTTTAACTTAATTTGTATTAGCCTTTATCACCTGAATGTTGTATAATATTATATAGTACCAATTTTGATGTAATCTCTACTCAACTCTCCAAAGCATGCCTAGTTTAATTAGGCATGCTTGGCAGAAGGGACTAGGCTTAGTTTTAGTCTTTCTAAAGCTAAGATCACACACTGCAACTTTTGTTGCAATGCAGCATAAAAAGATACGAAACTAGAGTGCTGCATAGTGTGAACAGCATTGCAACACAAAAAGTTCCGATTCGTTTTTGCTGCATGACTAGATTTTTATATTGCGCGCAACCTGGAAAGTTTTAACGTGTGAATAGCAAAAAACAAAGTTGCATATGCAACAAAAAATATTAAAATGGTTGAAACTTTTGCTGCATGCTGCATGCAAGTTTTTTGACAGTTCAGTGTTATTGTTTCTGATAAGTTTTTAAAATATAATGAAATTCACATGAGAATATGCTTTCTTTTATTATGGGTTTCAGTTTTTTCAAAAGATAATCAAAATCAGATGCTGATATTTAGAAAAAAATTTAAAAAAAAAAAAACACGTAATTCGCGTAAAAAATTATGAACAAATCCGTACTGTTCACGTTCTTTTATCCATTTTTTTACCCAGCATTTTCTTTTACTTTTTTGACGCCGTCGTCTTTCTTTTCTCAACAAAATAAGTGCTAAATAGACAACAACTTGTTCTTCTTCATCATAAAACATATTTTATTGCAAATAAATTAAATGCTAAAATCAAAACAAGACGTCAAATTTTTACCACATACATACACGAAAAAACTTCAAGAAAGTTGCAAGCAATAAAAGCTGCATGCTATGTGTGAACACCTCTGCAACTTTTTTTTTATGGTTGCAGCATTTTTTGTTGCAGCCGCATAAAAACTTCAGATTGTGCGCCACTTTTACTTACATGTGTGAACAAGACTCGCAACTTTTGCAGCTGCAACCAAAAAACTCTGATGCAAAAGTTGCTGTGTGTGATCTTAGCTTAATGAAGGCTGTAAATGCACGCATTTTTATATTAAACATATGGCGTTTACATGACGACTTCAAAATTGGCTTGAGATCAACTTGAAACTCAAACTTGTTTTTTAACTTTACCAGATTGAAAGATTGACTTGAAATCTTTTTCAAATCATATTTAGCTTGACAAACTCTTCCAAACAAATTTTTATTCTTTAGGTTAAGTTTTGCCTCTGTTAATACTCCATTTTAAGTTTTCAAGTCGATTTGAATTCGATATGGGTTTACATGGACGATTTTTGTATTGAAGTCGACTTCAAGTAGATCATGTAAACGCCATAACTGCAGAGTGTATCTTAAAAATACTATTCATGAAGTGGTATGATTTGCAGATTGGAGATGAGACGAAATCAGAATCTCTAAGCTAAGAACTCTGTTTATCACATACTCTTTTGATTATATCACAGAGAAAAGAAACAAAGTGCTGAACTTGTATTCTTATGCAGCACAGCCATAGTTCTTTAGCCTGTAAACAATATGTTTTAGTTATTAGTGTTTGTGTTTCAGAATCTATGCGATATAAAAATACATTTATTTAATACATTTTTCTTACAAACACTAATAATGAAATAGATTTATTTGCACCGCTGCAATGGTGCCAAAAGTGTATACACAAATAATGCTCTGTTTCTTTTCTCTGTAATAATATATATACAACACCAGAAAGTGGGATGGGAATGCACTCAATTTCTTCGTTCGGGTACACTATTCACAGTAATCCTGATACTGACATCTCTTTACAGAACGTAGTTTTCTATCAAATTCTTTAAAATTAATTAATAATTAATTCGGTACGATAAAGATTAAATAATTGATGCATCTTAAAATCATAGTATTCAATACCAATACCAGGTTGACTATCCCAAAGTTTTAAGTTTCTTTCCGAAGAAATATATTTCTAAGAAGAATAGGTAGGTACTCCTAATTTAGAAAACATCCAATCTAGCAATTGGGAACACAACTATTTTTGGGGACTAAGATTCAAACCATTTATATAGCTTCTTACCTATCCAAAAAAGAGAGAGAATATTAATTTATTCCAATTCACTTCAAACGTTTTCAAAATACGGAACAAATTCAAATTTAAATCGTTGCATTTTATTTTGTTTTTTGGATATAATACATTAAAATATACTAAAAAAAACACTTTTGTTTTTTAATTTTCAATACATTCGGCTAATTAAATTCCAATCACATTCTTAACCGAAAGTACACATATATTTTGTGTGCAGATTTTCTCAATTGACAGTCAATAAAGCAACCAAAAAATTAGATAACTAGGTCAAAAAATCGTAATACATAAAACAACACTATCAATATCTAATCACATAATATAATTTCAAATGAAATACGAAAGTCGTAATGCAAATTTTTGTATTTTTTTTGGGGAAAACAATTATGTACTACAAAATATCTTAACTTTCGTCGGAATTGCACTTAAATTGAAATATCAAAATTTAAAATTAGAATTTTATAAATGAAAAGGTCCCAAAAACTCGATTCTTTTCTTTACCAGAAATTCTTGTCTGAAAGTTATGTATATAAGATTTTGTTGTACGATATAAAGACACCTCCTGTGAGTGACAGACCTATGTTATATGAACTAAAGTGTCATTCATAAAATGTACATTCAAATGTCAACATTTTGTTTGGTTCGTGTACAAAGTGTCACTTAAAATCATAATTTCTATTTAAAAATATATCTTTTCTTTTTTTTTTCTTCACAGGCCACAATTATCCTATTTTAGTAAGGTTTTGACCAAATGACTTAAAATGGATCTCAATATAGGACAATTTAATTTGTATTTAGTATAAAAAAAAAGGTTAAAATATCGAAAAATCTGTTCTTGTATAATTTCTGAAGAAGATATCATTCCTAGTACATTATTTTTAAAAAAAGACCAACAACTTCTATACATTTTATTTAAATCGAAAATAAATCGTTTTCTTATATATATTTAAGAAAGAAAAAAAAACGTCTTATCAAATTATTATCTTGTCTATGCTTTTTTTTTAGCATGGAATTAAATTGTCAAAATTTATCTAAGAATTTGTTTTCTTTTCTTCATATATCACAAAGTATAGGGATTAGTATATATCTTTAAAAAAATAATTAAAAATCAAAAAATTAATATTAAAAAAATTGAATTTTATACAATCTCAATTTTATATAATAGATAAAAAAAAGTATGGTGTTTTTAGCGACATTTTTATGACGTAAAATTGATTTTTACTTTTGGGGAATTACTTAAACCTTGAGTAAAGTTTTAAAGGTGCAAAATCCTAGGCATAAAAAAAACAGATACATGATTATGATATGAAGAGTCCAGAAGTCGTTTTTTTTATTTTCTAAAAGAAACAAAGAACAGCAGCTTGTCAATCTGAATTGTGGTATATCTTTATTAATTTAGTTTAAATTGGACTCTTTTATAAAACCACATCCTAATTTGCTGCAGCTTATGTTCTCTACTAAAAATGTAATTAAAAGTTATCCTGATACAATATAGGTTCTTCTCTTTCTTTCACATTAAACTTCTTTTTATCCATTCTTCTTTAAGTTGACCTACTACAACAACAATGAACACCACGCTGCTCATTTGGCTTGGAAATCTAGATATTACATATTAGAATATTGAATGGCCTTTTTTTGGCAAATATTGAATTAGTCCTACCTTGCCAGATAGTCACAATCCGCCACTGCTTTGAATTAATAACAAATGTTACAATGGTACAAATGGTAGTGTAATTTCACGTTTTGGTGATCAGAATTGGCCGCCCAACTCATGCGATTTAACGCTTTTGTACTTTTTTCTTTGGGGTTTTTTGAAGTCTAAGGTTTATTTCAACATACCCACGACCACCCAAGACTTGAAAGAGGAAATTGAGCGCTGTATCAACGAAATTCACATTTATGGAAAACGGTCATGGAAATTTTCAACAAAAGAGTCCCAGTAAAGCCGTGGAGACCATTTACCCGATATGCTGTTCCATATATGACCCTATATTGTATACTTTATGAATCAATAAAAGATTTACAATTTTTAATTATAAACCTGTGTCTTCTATCAAAATTACTTCTTGCTCGAATTTTAGGACACCCATTATAAACGAATAATTAGTAACTAAGTACAACAAAATTCGTACAAGCATGGTTACCCATTTTTCAAATATTCGAGCTTAACTCAGCTGGACATTTAAGATAAATTTTTCGTGAAAATAAATTCAAAACTATTACTTATTGTTAAAATAATTAAATCTTTTGAAAATATGTAAATAAACTTTGAAATTAGAAATTGATACTTTGTTCAAATTGTAAAAGAAGGATTAAATTAAAAAAAAGAAACTATACAAATTCGAGAACAACAGAAACGATTTTTCTATACCTGAAGAAGTCATAGACCTTATAGATGTTAAATTATATATGTTTTTACTATTTAAACATAATCACTTCTTATACAATAGAGAAGCAAGAAAATATGAATATCAACGATTCTAGTAAAAGAGAAGTACGACTTCTTATATTATGTTTACCAGAAAATATCTTCTCTAGGGCATTAAAGAATGCCAGTTTAAAGATTTCTTATTAAATGCTTCATAGTTTTGTTTTTTTCTTTTTTTTTTTCTGATCAATTCTTATGGCAGACTTCTTCGAACGGACGTTATCTAGAGAAAAGTAAAAAAAAAAAAAAAATTCTTCAATATATAGAAAAGGTTATGTTTAGGCATAGGCATAGGCATACTACATATAAGAGATATGTGACAAGAATTTGACAGGTGACTTTTAAATCCCTTTACACAGGTTTAAATCCTTCCTATTTTTTCCTATTATTTATTTTGTTTATTTAAAAAAAAAATATATTTTACTCCTTGTCTATAAATTGAATACGTTTTTAAATATAATATATAGGATACAATAAATATTTGCAAAACATTGCTTTTTGTTCAACATGGATATATACCTGATTAATTTTCTTCGTCTTTTTTTTTTTTGGTATATTATGCATGTCCACATATCTGACATATTATATGAAATGATTATTAAAGGAAGTCCCAAAAGATATGATTTTAAAGGTGTGACACTCATTTATTAAATTATTTTTGCATATACCAAAAAAAAATTAGCGTTTCTTTAGATTTCGCTAGAAAAACTTAAAGTTTCATACCTGTCCACAAAATTTTAGATATCGCATTTCAATCTCGTATACTTTTAAAAGGTAGAAAACATATTATATTGATAACATATAAATTTATTTATAAATTGAATGCTAATATTCATGCGATGATGAAGTTGTTATACAAGATTGTTTTTTCTTCTTTTGGTACATGAGTTTTATCCATTTGTATATAAATTCATCTTTCTTGCAAATAAGATTTCTTAATGTCGATTTTTAATATCAAATCATTAAAGTGTAGGTGTCTAGACTTGCAAGATTCATATATATATTCATATATAACTATATGGGGACGTCTATATATCCTTTTTTAAATGTTGATTATTATCGAAGATAGTCAATGTCAGGTTGAATTTGAATAATTTGTACATACATAATATATCAAGTAATTGGAAGCTGTCATGAGGAATTTAAAATATTTGACAAGATAACATTTAGTTTTTTGAGTAGGTATATACAATGTGTCAGTTAAATTATATGGTATTATAATTATTGCTATTATAATAAAGTAATTTCCGTAAAATTCAGAGAAGAACTATATTGAAATTATGAACATGTCTCCATGACATCAAAAAAAAGCCAATATTCAAATTGTGCGCACGCATTACATCACATATCTTGTAAACATCATAAAATCGCATTATCAATTCCAATCGAATTTTACCAAAAATTTTACTTTACTTTCATGTTTATTTTACTTTTTCTATTTCGATTTTAAAGAGATGCTAATTAGATGCATTTCAGTTTTTTTGCATAATTGAAACTTACGTTTGAATTTTGTATAAAAGACGGTTTCTATTCAATATCAAATCAGTTCAAAACTTCCATTTCGTTTTATCACAATCTAAATAACAAATCCTTAAGTTTTTTGAAAATGGCATTCAAGGTAAGATATTGAGAAAAAAGATTTCATAGTCCTTTAGTTAATTACTTTCTCTGGCTTACAGATTATTGTTGTCTTCTCCTTCATTGCTGTTGCAAGCTCTTCGAATTTGGCAGTAGCTCCATTAGCAGCAGCTCCATTCGCAGCAGCTCCACTAGCAGCAGCTCCACTAGCAGCAGTTCCACTAGCAGCACGTCCATTTGCTGCCGCCGCATTTGCAGCAGATCAATATGATCCTCATCCACAATATAATTATGCATACAATGTACAAGATGGAATTACTGGGGATTCAAAAACTCAAGTCGAATCACGAGATGGTGATGTTGTTCGAGGACAATACTCATTGATCGATGCTGATGGTTTCAAGCGAACTGTTGATTATGTTGCTGATCCAATTAATGGTTTCAATGCCGTTGTAAATCGTCAACCACTTGGTGTTGCACTAGCTGCAGCGCCGGCTGTTGTAAGAACTGCAGGATATGCTGCACCATTAGCATATCCTTCAAGTGGAATTGTGAAGACTTCATTTACTTCACCAATCGCAAGTTATGCTTATTAAAAGCATTCCTATAATGCCTTTTTTTCATTATGATAGGACTTCTTTTTATAATTTATAAATAAAATTACTTAATATAAACTAGTATTTGATTTTTTTTTTAAATGCTTTTCTAAATTAATGAATTTTCACGAAAATTTTATATTAAATGTTTATAATATGAAACAAATGCGAATCAGCATCAACACGGCTTCATTTAATTTCGGAAGTTGGTACTACTGATATTATTAAAATTTTGATTTGCTCCATCTACCATCTTGTAGGCAGTCCATAGTAAATGTCCATTATCCATCGTTAATTTAGCGCCCGATATTATTCGGCGCTAAATAAGCGCCTATAAAATGTATGGTAAGCGCGGATCCCATTCTCAAAAGCACAGCTAAGAGCTCTTAACCTCTTAACACACAATAAGTTTTTTTTTTGTTTTTATAGATTTTGTGATTCTAGTTTATCAGTTAAGAGACTTAAAGAAACGGATAATTTCTTAATATTTTTGGAGAGTTCAATTTTAATAGACATTACTATTCAACATAAAAGGCGACGTATATTATAAGTAATAACACATGCAATCATTTATAAATTGATGAGACGTTTGCAGCGTTGCAAAGCGCGGCTCTTTTTTAATAGTATTTGTAAAAAGAACTGCAAATGCATGAAATTTTATATCGCACAGAGTCATTTTAACAAATACTATTAATAATGAGGCGCTTGCAGACGTGCCGAAATTGGAAACTCGCATTATTGTATGCTTTTAGGTAATAAGTACCTGAAACGAACAAATAAACGATTACACCAATCAGAACAAAAAACTAAAAAAGAACAAAAGGGCACGGGCAGTATTTAAAGGGAAAATGTAGCAGGAAAAGGGAGAATGAATTTTTTTTAAAACCTTGAGTACATGGCACGACGTCATTCACTCTAGAAACTTTCAATTACTCTTACCGTATTTCTGGCATGTACTTATTTGTTCATAATTAAATTAATTCGTATTTCTCTGTAGCCGTTTTGTACAATATGTAGCTCTTTCTATGTCAGCATCGGATAGAAAATTTTTTGCAGTCGAAGTCGGAAAAAAGTCATCTTGGCAGAGATAGGAAATTGGGATACTTTATAATTACTCATATTTCGATAAAACCTTAACAGAAGTTTTTCAAACAAACATTAACCTCTGAAATGCGTAATGCTTTTATATTTTAGTTAAAAAATAGAAACCTTGTATTTTTATGCCCTATGGTAGGTACTATCAGAGGATGTATTAGTTTTGTTACTCCATTTGTAACACATCGAAATAATCATCGTAGGAAGCTTTCAAGGGTATGGTTTTGTAGATGTAGAGAATCAAAAGTTATATCGATTTATGCATGTCTGTCCGTCCGTCCGTCCGTATACAAGGTAACTCAAAAAAGTGTGATCCGATTTTGTTGATATTTAAAATGTGAATTGGATATTCCTTAACTGGATTTCATATTGCACTTCCCTAAAATCAACCAAGGGGGAGTGAAGTTGTTAAGCAAAAACCAGGGTGACCAGAAAGTTATGTTGTTTTTTAATATGGTTTTTCGGATTTAATTCGAAATTTTGCAAAGCAATTTTTTTTAAATTAATTAAATTCGTTAACTACATAATTAGATGACACCATGTTAAATTTCAGTAAAATCGGTTTGAGAATCGTGTAGAAAGAAATAATCCGAAGAGAAACTAGAACTTTTCATAAAATATTTTTAACATACTTTAAAAACTAATACATCGATTTGAATAAAATTTGCAGATTAGCCTTATCCTGTCAGGTTCTAGGTTACTTACAAATTAGAGGAAATTTTGAAAAGAGGAAACAAAGTGATGTAGAAAATACTTGGAAATATTGCTAGTTTTGACAGTTTTTCTCTACCATTTCTACCATAGGGCATCAAAAAATCAGCTATAAGCTGATTTTCAGTTACTATATGTTTTAAAAGTGAAAATGATTAATGGATAGCTAATTTTTATTCATATGTTTTTGTAAATAAAAATGTATGGAGAATGGAGATCGACTTGCAAGAATTAGTGTTCCGTTTTATATAATTTACATGAATGAAACGATTTTCGATTTTTCCGGAAAGTTTAGTATTAATTAAAACTAATGTTTCGGAATGTTTATTTCTGACGAAACAAAATTATTCAGGCTTGATGCGATTAGGGTTTCCCAATATATTTTCCAAAACGTTTACTAGAATGTGGATTCTTTCTTCTCTATAGAGGTTTTCCCTTACTGTTGTAAATCGCGGTGTATCGTTGTATAATTTAATTGTTTTTTTTTTTTTTACAGAAAAGTACCAAAATATTTAACAATACAACACAATTTACAACACTAAAAGAATACTGCATATATCTTTGTAGAAAATGTTTTTTCCCGCAGAAATAATAATAAAAATGTAAAATGGAATCGAACTTTGTAGTCAACTAATTGAATAGATAAATTCTTAAATCATAATGATTTTCCAGATTATAAAATTTGTACAATATATAACAAAATAATTGAAAGTTCGCTAATTTTTATGGCAATTTGAGTACTATCAAATTTTTATGAGTGAATAATTATTTTGTCATTTAATTTTTTATGATTTTCAACATTTGAAATGAAAAATAAAATTCTTTATATGGAGCATTTTTCTTTATTATAATAATTATCAGGCTTTTATAATTTAAAAATATTCGTATTATTTAATCAAATCATACATTTTAATAAGCATAATTGGCAAGAGGTGAAGCATATGATGTCTTTACAATAGCACCTGTTGAATAACCGATTGGACCTGATTTGATAAGAGCTGGTCCACTTGCATAACCGATTGGAGCTGATTTGATAAGAGCTGGTCCACCAGCATAAGCCAATGGTGCGGCTCTAAGAATTCCAGGAGCAGCATATGAACCGGTATTTATTAAACCTGCAGCATGACCACCATAAGCTACAGCTGGACCAGCAGCTAAACCGAATGAAGCTGATCTGACTAAAGCAGGAGCAGCAGCAGCATAAGATACAGTTTGAGCAGGAGCAGAATAAGCTATGGCTGGTGCAGCTTTGACAGCAATAGCAGCACCGTTAAGTGGTTGACGGTTTACAACTGCATTAAATCCATTAAGTGGATCAGCAGCATAATCAACGGTTCTTTTGTAACCATCAGAATCAATCAATGAATATTGTCCTTTAACGACATCACCATCACGGGATTCATATTGGCTTTTAGAATCTCCAGTAATTCCATCTTGAACTTCATAACCGTAATTGTATTGTGGATTTGCATCATATTCTTCCAAATTTCTGGTAAGGATTGGTTGAGCTACTGCGACTGGTGCATATGGAAGACCTCCAGCACTCACAACAGCAATGATAGAAAGAACGACAATTGTCTTTAAGAAGAAAAATAATATAAATAGTTTGCTTTTTTTTTTTTTTAATTTTCATTTTCTTACCTTGAACATCATTTTGATAATTTTTCTTTTTTTGTTTCTTACTTAACACGTTATGATAAGACGGAAGGTAAATTTGAACTGATTTTGATTGTAACGAGAACGATCTTTTATACTAAATTTCATGAGTGGGTATTTTGATATTGAAAAATATGTGGAACTTGTTTTTATTATTTTTTTTTTTTAAATAAATTTATATTAAATTTGAGCAAGACTTTAAAAATAAAGACAAAATTAAAACTATAACAAGATCATAAAATTCCGTACTCTTTATTTCTTGCAACAGAAAAGAGTTTTGCTGGCTGATGCAATCATAAGTAATGTTTTCATACTAAATGTAAACAATTTTTAGAATTGGACTTTTACTAGTTGTTTTACAAACGTTTTTTTTTTTTTTTTTTTGAAGATAAAGAAATAGATGCCGATAGTCCTAACCTTTTAAGAACTTAAATATTGAATGGTACTTTAAGGAGTGTCCCAAAGCATTATGCAATGTTGATACAAATTGATACAAGAAAATAGTGAAGCCAATTAGAAAATTTTGTTCGAATTTTGATTGGTAACTTAAAGCTTAAAGTACAAACTAGTAAAATAAATTCTGCTTTTTAATTCTTTGCGAATACATATTCGGATTGTTCTCTCTATAGGTCTGATTATAATTTCTATAATTTTGTGGGTCACTTTTCCGATTTCCTAGGTGACTTTGTTGTCCTTTTTTCCTTTCTTGCGATGCTTTTTAACAAACATTATTAAATGAATAAAACTGTATCAACAAAAGATTTGTCCTATTATAATAGGATATGTTTATGCCCTATGCTAGATAATGCCATATGGTACATTAGTATGGTCACTAAGTGTCTAACACATCGAAATAATTATCGTAGAAAGGTTTCAAGGGTATGGCTGTGTAGGAAATGAAAAGTTATATCGATTTATGAATTTCCCTCCGTCCCCTCGTGTACATGATAACTCATCCGATTTTGTTGAAATTTAGAATGTGAGCTCGTTATTCCTTAACTGGATTTGGCATTGCATTTCAAGAAAATCAACCAAAGGGGAGCGAAGCTATCAAGCAAAATCCAGGGTGACCAGAAAGTTTTGTTGTTTTTTTATAGGGTTTTTCGGATTTAATTGGACAATTTGTGAACCAATTTTCTTCAAATTAATTACATTAATTAACTGTATAAATAGACGAAAACACGTTAAATTTCAATGAAATCAGTCCAAGGATAGTAGAGAAAGAAATAATCCTAGGAAAAATAAGCTTGTTCATAAAGTTTTTTTGATGTACTTTAAAAACTAATACGCCGATTTGAATAAAATTTGCAGATTAAGCATGCTATAAGGATCTGGGTTACTTGCAAATTAGAGGAAAGTTTGAAAAGAGGGAACAAAGCGAAGAAGAAGAAAACCTTGAAATATTGTTAGTTTTGACAATTTTTCTGTCCCATTTCTGCCATAGGGAATAAAAAATTCGTCTATAGGCTTCTATTTATAGTAGGCCTACTTAGATTAAAGTCATGTAACGATAATAGCTATTTTGAATTATTAATTTCATTTGAATATTTCAAACTATATACAATAATAAATAGTTTCTCGCTTTTCAAAGTCAAGGCTCTTACTAGAAGTAACAATTTATTGAATTCCTTTCCCATTTAAGATTGATTTGTTAGTGGTAAAACTAAATGATTTAATTGATTTGATGATATTGGAATAACTAATTCTAATTAGGTAATTACAAGATTTCTTTTTAATAAATCCAAAAAAATGTAGAATCAATAAAAATGTTGATAACTTAATTTCATTGAACTTTCAAAGTTGAATGTTTTTTATTGAAAAAAAGAAAAGAAAATATAATAACTTAACTTCTTTTAAGAGAATATGGAAAACAAGTTCCACAAAATTGTATAAATTTTTGCTCTTATTAATTTCGTATAAAAGATCGTTCTCGTTACAATCAAAATCAGTTCAAATTTACCTTCCGTCTTATCATAACGTGTTAAGTAAGAAACAAAAAAAGAAAAATTATCAAAATGATGTTCAAGGTAAGAAAATGAAAATTTACAAAAGAAAAAGCAAACTATTTATATTATTTTTCTTCTTAAAGACAATTGTCGTTCTCTCTATCATTGCTGTTGTGAGTGCTGGAGGTCTTCCATATGCACCAGTCGCAGTGGCCCAACCAATTCTTACCAGAAATTTGGAAGAATATGATGCAAATCCACAATACAATTACGGTTATGAAGTTCAAGATGGAATTACTGGAGATTCTAAAAGCCAATATGAATCCCGTGATGGTGATGTCGTTAAAGGACAATATTCATTGATTGATTCTGATGGTTACAAAAGAACCGTTGATTATGCTGCTGATCCACTTAATGGATTTAATGCCGTTGTAAACCGTCAACCACTTAATGGTGCTGCCATTGCTGTCAAAGCTGCACCAGCCATAGCTTATTCTGCTCCTGCTCAAACTGTATCTTATGCTGCTCCTGCTCCTGCTTTAGTCAGATCAGCTTCATTCGGTTTAGCTGCTGGTCCAGCTGTAGTTTATGGTGGTCATGGTGCAGGTTTAATAAATACCGGTTCATATGCTGCTCCTGGAGTTCTTAGAGCCGCACCATTGGCTTATGCTGGTGGACCCGCTCTTATCAAATCAGCTCCAATCAGTTATTCAACCGGACCAGCTCTTATCAAATCAGGTCCAATCGGTTATTCAACAGGTGCTATTGTAAAGACATCTTATGCTTCACCTCTTGTCAATTATGCTTATTAAATTTTCCTAATATGTATTTGTAAAAAATGTAATAATATTTTATATAATAAAGAAAAAAATGTTTAAATGAAAATGATTTATTTTAATTTGCCAAGAAAAGTTATTGTATTTTTGGAGTTTCTCTTGCATTGTTGATTTAAGGAGCAATTAAATTTTAATTGGTCGATGCCTCTATGCCATAAGACAACTTAGTTAATTTTGCTATATTGAAAGGATCTCTTTGAACTTTGCTTAAAAAATGTAATTTAAAATTGTTTATAACACTTTCGAATACACGGGAAAAGGTTCAATAATATCTTTATTAACTATTTAAGTTGTAGAAACTTTAATTTAATAACTAAATAAATGTTAATTGGTTATAGTCTACACTCTTACCTTGAGGAAAGAATTTATTATGTCTTCTTTATTAAAAACGACATGAACAATTTTCAACTGTTTTAATATACAAGTATTTCCAAAAATATATCCTCAAGAAGAAGGTTACTAAAAGATCTATTCTCATATTGGAACAATCTCTTTTCAGTTCAGGTTAATTTCACTTAAAAAATATTTATATTTATTTAAGATCAACCTTGATGAAGATTTTGAAAAGAAGAACATATCAGAAATTTTGTCATGGATCTTGTATTTCCTTTCACCTAACCTTAAAACAACAGATTTTACAAATTCAGATCATTTTTAATAGTTCATTAAAATCGTTCAGAAATTGCAAGTATTGTAAAAAAAAAAACTTTAAGGTGACCATCTTCATATTTTTAAAAACAAAAGACTTTCACTTTTATTTGTTCGTATAAAACTCCATTATAAATATTAAAGGTCTTAATGAATTCAAGTCAGTATAAAATTTTTGCTACAAGAATTCTGATCTACAAAATAATTGTGTTTAAAAACAATAAAATGTTCCTAAAAGTAAATTTAAAAAATAACCAAAAGATTATTTATTTAATGATATATATTTTGTATAGATAATCGGAGTTTTCACAATAATCACAATAGTTCAATCCGGTATTCTTCCAGCTTTGGATATTTATCAAGCTGCACTTGAAAGAGGTGTCCTTAAACCAAATCCGCCACCAATAATTTCATCGGAGACTTCTTTTGATTTAGTAAAAAATATTGATGAATATATTCAAAAATCAAGGTAATTAATATTTAGTCAATTAAAATTTGTGAAAAAAAAATTAATGAAATGATTTCAGACAAGTCGATTATACAACAGATCAATTTCATGGATTTAATGCAATTGTTAGACGTCCAACGATATCTTCTATAAGTTCATTAAATATTTCGAAAAAAATTCATAATGTCATACCTAGTTTTCATAATTCTACAACTGATGTAAAGTATTCTCCGGAGGCAACCATTGGAAGGCCACCACAGAATATTTAAAAACTTTTATTGAAAACTATTAAAATTTGTTTTAAAATTTTAAATTTTTTTTAGTATTTTTATTAATTAAAATATAGTATATATGACTTTTGTCATTAAAATCGAAAATTCGGAATGCATTTTATTGATACTTCCAAAATCCAATTGCATTATTACAAAATATCAGAAAAAACTGCATCTTCGGTTAAAAATGTTATATTAAAAAATCTTTTCAAATATTACATCACTTTTTTTCTTGGTCCATACAAAAAGAAATTGATATTTCTCAGTGCGACCAGCAAGGTCGAGTTATCGTAATATGAAAAACTTGTTCCATGGAATAATCCCTTCCATAAGTACCACATAAAATTTACTCAGTTTTATTACTCAGTAAAGCCATTTTTTGAATTTTCTGCTAACTATATAAAAGAAAGCTTGACCGACAAAATTAATTCAGTTTCAAATTACAGCCTACAATCGAAACACAACAGTCAAAATGACATTCCAGGTATATAATTATATAAAAACTCTTAATGATACTAGAAAAATTAATATATTCTTATTTTATATTTAGTACGTAATCGCTTTGTGTTTAGTAGCTGTTGCTAATGCTGGACTACTTTCATCTGCACAAGTTTATCAGCCAGCTCAAACATATTATAATACTGCTCCCATTGCTGTTGCTCAAAAAGTTTTAACAAAATCTGTTGAAGAATACGATTCACATCCACAATATAATTTCGCTTATGATATTGAAGATGGTTTAACTGGAGATTCGAAAAGTCAAAGTGAATCACGTGATGGTGATTTAGTGACCGGACAATATTCACTTACCGATCCAGATGGTAAAAGACGTACCGTTGATTATACTGCCGACTCTATTCATGGTTTCAATGCTGTCGTACGACGAGAACCAATTGCTGTTAAATCCGCTGGTTATGCTGCTAGCCCAACTGTTATCAAATCTTATGCTGCTCCAACTTTAGTTCGATCTGCGCCATTGGGTTATGGTCAATCTTATGCCGCTTCTCCATATGCTTATTCTCATTAAGTTATTAATATTACAATTATATATTTATTTGTTTTAAATAAAAATCATTTAAAAAAAAATACATCATTTTTTTTATTAATACTAGTTCAAAAGCTCATTTAAAATTACTTTAATCTTGAATAAGCTTGCATTTTGCAGATAATTTCATTAAAAATTAAGTGCTGCTAGTATACGTATTATTCAAATTTGAGAAAGTAAGAATTAATGGCGCCAATTTACATATGCTAAACCTTCAATTACTACAGTTTCTTTATATGAAACTCATTAAATCACCAATTAATATAGAAATTTCTTAATTAAAATATTCTTCATGTACTATATCTTAAGGCATAAGTCTAAAAACGCTATTTCGAGTGTAAGAGAGAAAGTTGATAAACGTTCTATATATTCTCCAATAGTATGTTTACAAAATTCGTAGGTTATGGACAATCTGATTAAAGATGGCATTATGCATAACGCTACACGGTTTGCGATAAATATGAATGTAAAATGTCAGTTTATTTTATTTCTATTGACCAATATGGTATATATTTCCGAGTCCAACAACGAAGTACTATATCTACTTTATATATTTGTGACCAGTCAGTATGTATTCTGAAATGGGGCTAGCGAGCGAACCGCAGCGCAGCAAACATGCATGAAGTTTCTAGGCGTCTGATTTATGTTTCTGAATCCGACAACAACTATCAATATTTTTTAATTATAATTATTAAAAAATGTTTTTTTATTTAAATTTTTTTATTCCTATATTGTTGCTCGTAACTTAATGTATGCTCGCTGCGCTATCTGATCTGATCACTAGCCCCACTTAAGAACTTATACTAACTGGTCACAAATATATGGCATATATTTTGTTGTTGGATTCGGAAATGTATACCACATCGGTCACTAGTAATAATATAAAGTGAACTTTTATATTCACATTGCAAGCACAACCACAAATAATGACATTCCGAAATCTCTTTGATACAATCACTTGAGAAATTTGACTTCAACTATCTCGTTTCTGCGATGTTTCCACCTTAGAATTTTCGTCAAATCATACATGGAAACATACTTCTGAATCCGCATTGAAACATATTCCTATCATTTGTGTTTCGTGTTCTTTGAATATTTACTTCATAGTTTCTAGAACCATGAAACCTTCCAATTTATTTCTTTTTAATTAATTACGTATTTTGGTGTTATGTTCTGTGTTTTTAAAGGAAAGCTTCCGATTTTCTTAATTAAAAAAATATCGTGGAATCTTTTCTAGAAATATAGTGCAATATTATAGTCCGTTGATTACATTGTCCGGGCATTATACATAGTACCCGCTTCAATCACATTGTCCATAACAGGCATCTGAAACTACCAAAATTACTTATACCTAAACAATTGAATTTGGGTTTAATTTTTTCCAAAATTCTAAGGAAACACATTTTTAGGAGTCGACTGCAAGTAATTTAATTAAAGGGAATAATGTTATCTTAGAGAATTTGTCACAGTTGACGTTGACAATTTTATTCGTCCATTTGTATGACCATAAAATCCCACTGTTTTTAACTTCAATTTTCCAAAGCTTTGTAGGTCTCTGATTAAAATATAATTACTATTTTGTTTGCTATTGGTTTGCATAAGTTTGTCTTAGGCAATAGTTACAGGGCGATCATTCTAATGAAGACAATAATTTTTCTAAGGAAAATTAATATACGATATTCTTATAATTTTTGTATTTTAGTTACATAAAATTGTATTTGTATAAAAATGAAATAGACATTCTAGTTTCTTTAATGAGAATAGGAAGTTGCTGGTGATGAAAATGATGTTTTTAAAATTGCCGGTCCATTTTCATAGCCCAATGTTGTTCCTGTTCTCAATAATGTTGCACCGTTACCATATGTAAATGGTGTTGCAGTTTTAACAATGAGTGGATCACGTCGTACGACAGCATTGAATCCATTAATATCAGCGGTATAATCAACAGTACGCTTATAACCGTCAGCATCATTTAATGAATATTGTCCAGCAACAATATCACCATCTCGTGTTTCGGATTGACTTTTTACATCACCTGATACAGCATCATGAACATTATATGCAAAATTATATTGTGGATTTGAATCGTAATCTTCATCAGTTTTAGTTAAAATCGGTTGTGCCAAAGTTAATGGAGAAGTTCTTATGATCGTTGTATGAGCCGGTGTTAGATGATAAACATTCGCTGAAGCTGGTTCATAAATTTGTGATGGCTGCAAAAATCCAGCATTTACTACAGCAATTACAATGCAAACTGTTACGAACTGAAATATTTAAAAAAAAAAAGAATTTTCTTATAAATTTATGAAAATAATAAAATAATATAGATATTTACTTTGAAGACCATGTTTTTGGATTTTTAATGTACTTTAGTTTCAATTAACAAACAAAACTGGAATGAATTAATTTCTCATCTAATTCCACCTTTTATACTAAAAAGAATATGTCACCAAAGTTATGCATAATATCTAATAGAAAGGCTTTTGTTGCAAAACTATTTAACTATTTAATTTCTATATGATATAATTTTACGCTCGTATTTAATAACAAGAAAATATGAAGATTGCTGCAATAAATGCGGGAAGCCTTTTAGCAGAGATTTTTTATGAAATTTGAGAAAATTTCATTTGCATTAAAAATAATAAATAGAAATATATCAAAGCATTGTTTTTAGATTAAATTAAAATAAAATTAAGTAATTTATTTCTACCTATAGACAGAAAAAATATATTTTAGGGCCCAATGTTATTTGATTAAAAAAATTCCCAAACTCGAAATTTAAAGAAGTTCAACTAAATACCAAAAAATCAGTGTTTGCGCGCCGGTTAAAAAGTAGTTACGGTATTACGGTTCATTTAGTTCCAGTGAAAACTGATTCTTGTTACGTTTCGGGATACAGGCTCCAACGTTATCCCCAATAAAATTTCCTAATTTTGTCGTTACTATATAGAAAACTTAACTGCGAATTAATTCAATCGAAAACATATAGTAACTGAAAATCGGCCTATTTTTTGATGCCTTATGATAGAAATAGGCCAGAAAAACTGTGAAAACTAACAATATTTCAAGGTTTTCTCATCATAACTTTGTTTCCTTTTTCAAAATTTCCTCTAATTTCCAGGTAACTCAGACCCTGATAGCATACTTCCAATCTGCCAATTTTATTCAAATGAGTGTATTAGTTTTTAAACTATATCAAAAAAACTTCGTGAACAGGCTTATTTTCTCTTGGGATTATTTCTTTCTCCACTATCCTGGAACAAATTTGACCGAAGTTTAACATAGTATCGTCTATATACGTAGTTAACCAATATAATTAATTTAAATAAAATTTTCAATTAAATGCGAAAAACCATATAAAAAAAGACAAAATTTTCTTAATAACTTCGTTCCCCTAGATCGATTCTGCTGAAATGCAATACAAAATCTAGTTAAACAATAACGAACTTACAGTCTAAATTTCAGCAAAATCGGAAAACGTGTTTTTGATTTATGTTGTACACGGTTGGACGGACGAACATGCATAAATCGATATAACTTTTGATTCTGTACACAACTATATCCTTCAAATCTTTCTATGATGATTATTTCTACGCGTTACACACTTACTGACAAAACTAATATACCCTCTGGTAGTACCTACCATAGGACATAAAAAGATTGCTTGTCAAGTGTTGATGATGCTTTACATTGCATCAAGGGCTGAACTCATTATTAAAATAGATTTTTAAATGATTTAATAAAAACTTTTTCTATTAACTCTTCTTGATTATAAAGAGAATGCCTTTAATACCAGAGATGCAAACCAAGACTTTTTTACAGTTGGTTCGGTTTTGGTTTAAGCATAAACCTTCTTTTTGGTTTTTGGTTTGGTTTTGGTTTCTAAATATTTCAAAATTTGGTTTTGGTTTGGTTCTGGTTTAAAGACTGCATAATTTTTGGTTTTGGTTTCGGTTTGGTTTTGGTTTTGGTTCAGAACAAATATGTCTTTTTCTTAGTTGTTGTGACAGAAACGAAGGAAGCCAATGTAGATTTGCTTGGCCAATTTTTTTCAGCTGTTTTATTTGTTCCCTTCGTGTCAATTATGTCGTAGGATTCGGAGTGCTTTTTTTAAAGATGCCGCATTAAATTTTCTGGGTGATTATTTGTCATAACAATACAGCATTCATTGTACTTACTGCTATTTGTTATTAAATCACAAACAAATTTTTTTAAAAACCGGGTATTTTTTATCTTTGTTGCCCGACATTTTCTTTTAGACAATACTAAAAAAATTATTATTAAACTCAAAAATATACAGACTTGCTTACATTTGTCATTTAGATATGATTTTTATATTTTTTAATTTTTAGAATATTCTTCCTTTGTGCTTGTTTCTGTTTTTATTTTAATTATGATTTCACTAAATGAAAAACTATGTCGTGTTTGATTACTCGTTAAAAACAAATTTGAAAACTGGCAAACTGTTGAATGTTGATTAACCATCATTTTTATAAGAAAATGTAGTAGACTTTTTCAGTTTTTTTAAAAGGAAAATGTAAATTATAGAACAATTTTTTCTATTGAACCGAGCCATAAACCAATAGATAAACTTCGGTTTATGGTTCGGTTCAAGTATTAATTTTAAAACTGGTTTGGTTTTGGTTTGGTTCGACTGAATCATTTTAAAAGTGGTTTGGTTTTGGTTTTGATTTTTGTTCGGAAAATTTCGATGGTTCAGTGGTTTTGGTTCGGTTCAAAGTGGTTCAAAGAAACCGGTTTGCATCTCTGTTTAATACAGTTTTCTCAAATCGTTTTAATACCTGACTGTAAAGATATATTACCTGCATAGATTTCGCTTCATTCGTTTCTATACAAAACTATACAGGATAAATTGTCACTTTTCTATTTTCTTACTTGGTTTTCTAAACGATTCAAACTTTCCAAGTTTCGGAGTTAACGGTCTCACCGTTAATCTCATCAGAAGTGATAATTTAGTTGGTTTTCTTTGAATTATGATTTAGAGCTAGGTCTTATATTTTCGTCTGTATCTCCTTGTGAGATAGTAAATTATTATCTCCACTAATGCATCTCTATGTACGAGAAATGGTAACATCTTCTATTTTAAAATCAAAAACTAAAATTGTTTTAAAATATATCGAAATAAGGAAAAACCTATTTTTTGTTTCGTTACAACGTAACTTAAAAACTTAAAATCTCATTATTGATAACGTGTTATGGTGAAAAATTGTGGTATTTCATTATGGCGTTACGTTACAACACCGTTATGCCAACACTGCAAAAAATTGCATAAATTCAGTAATAATAAAAAAAAAACCTAAAATAAGAGCAAGGATGCGACTTTTAACAATGACCTTTAATAACTTGAATTTTAACTTAATGATGAAATTTATACACAAATAATAATTATTAAGATGTTTTTACTTTTTTTTCCAAAAAGTTCAATGTGCTTCATTTATATATAAACAAAAATAATTTCTTAAAACTTGTTTCTTAATGAAAATCTTCACTAAATTATCTTATATGGAGCAAATTCAGTGCATTGAAAATGCCATCAAAATTTCAATTAAACTTATTTAACAAGTTTTTTTCTCTTATATTGTATAAATAACTCGATCGAGTCGATTTTTAATATGAATTACAATATTTTCCAAATATCTTAATCCATGAAATGATCCCAAACTGTTGTAGGGATATATGTATATTCTTTTGTATTGGATACGTTAGATCAGGCATGTCAAACTCATATGATATTACGGGCCACATGATCTATTTTGTATTAAGTTGGGGGCCGCATGTTTTCAATGTTCAAAAAGTTAATAAAATCCATAATGATGATATCTTTTAATTCAGCACATTCATAATTTTTGGTTTCCAAGAAAATTATGATTTCGTCCAGCAATTTGAAGAATCGTTTTAACACTTTATGACTCGAAATCCATCAAACTTCCGTATAATGTGGTAGATCGGTGTATTCACATTCTATATCTTCCAGAAATTAAGTAAATTGACGATGATTAAGTCCACGTGCTCGAATATAATTTACAATTTTCGTGACCATTTTTAAAACATGTCCGATATTTAAAACTTTGGAGCACAGTACTTGCTGGTGAATAACACAATGAAAATGTTCAAAATTATTATTACCATGCCATTTGCATGTTTCTTTTAATTTTCATGGTAGGTCATGGTAGGTACACCATCAGTTGCAAGACAAACCAACTTTTACAATGGTAGTTTATACTTCTTCAAAACTTCCATAAGTGCATCAAAAATATCAGCTCCAGTGGTTGTATTATGAACAGGAATGATTTCCAAAAGTTCTTCACTTATTTGTAAATTAACATCGCATTCGCGAATAAAAATGGCCAGCTGAGCGATATTTCGAATATCTTTGCCTTTACGAAGTTTCACAGCGTATTGGTCAGTGTTTGTTTTATGATTTGTGTCATAGTGCTTTTTAAGAGTATATTCTTTAGCAACTGAAAGGGAGTTTCTCATGTCGGCATTTTCTCTACTTGATTCATGTTTCTTACATCTGATAGCCATCCTACATGAATAAAAACCAAAATCCAATCGCAAATGATTGAGCAAACACTGGACTTTGTCTTGATCATCTTGTGTTTTATCTCCGTTCGGTTTCGGCTGCCGCTTTTCATTTGACGCCTCGCGCCAGCATCAACCAAAAAGTTCTAATTTTCCAGCTTCAAGCGTCAAAGCTTGATGTTTTAAAATTGTTAAGTCTTGGCGGACCGCAATCTATGTATTGACGGGCCGCATGCGGCCCGCCGGCCGCGTGTTTGACATACCTGCGTTAGATCATAACTTTAATCTTTCTGGGAAAATTACATAATATAGCTCAAGAAAGACGAATTTGCAAACAATACTTAAAATTGACGCTTATAGACGCGTACCTATATATCAGTAAATTGAGGACTTACTGACAGTAGGGTATCCCGGTTTTTTCATTTAAAACAAAGAAAAACGTTTCCCTAAATCTTGCGGTTTCCATAATAATTTAAATAGACTAAAAAACTTAGAATTGACTAATACCGAAGTGTTTAGTGTTTACTTTCAAATAAATCACAACCGATAATCGCTTGTCGCTTTGCAGAATCCCATTCCTTCTCCTTTATTCAATAATGCACTATTTATTTCGGAGAGATTGATAGTTGAGTTCATAGTCGATAAATTTCTCTATTTTTTACACTAGATTTACATACCTAACATATATTGTATTAATAACTTCAATCATGCAGAAATTACTACAGAATTTCCTAGTAAATCTGTCTAATTCATCAATTTTTGATCAAGCCTTTACCATAACTTATATTTGATGCTCAAATATTGGGCTGTTGAATTTATACTTTTTATACCGGTTTAAAAGCTCCATACTTCAAATGCCTGCTCATAAAAAACCAATCTTGAATTTATCTTGTACCTTAAATACAATCGCAAAATGGTATTACTTTTTGCCCAATTTATTATCAGTCTTTATTTTTGAAGATATTTTTTTTATTATTATGCGATAATATTTAAAATATATATTGTTCGAATTACAGTGAAACCTCATCTGCATCAGACGAGGTACGGTACATGCACTGCTCTAAATTGATAATTCACTTTAATATCCTTGCTACTGGGTGTTTTATCCTATTGGTTATGTTTAAATGCATACATTTTATCTATTTTTGGCTTGTCCAGCAAGAGTTGGAGATGGTATGCAAAAAATTTATTTAAACTTTAAAAAGGCAAATGTTATTGTTATAAGTATTAAATTATTGTTTTAAAAAATGTACAACGTATCATTGCATTGAAATGATTCCTGAGGTACATTCACTCGTCAAACAATCGTAACCAAAATAACCACTGGAATTTTGTGCGGCGAAGAACAAAATAACTACAGCCTATGTGGAGCGGCGCTTACGCACGACTCTGAATATCTATCGGTAAATGAAAAATTGTAAATCCATAAAAAAGTAACAGTAATTATAGAGTAACTTATCTTCCCATCCCTGGCGTGTCGCCATTTTCATTGATTTCGACTAGAGGGCAGAAAATTTTTAAAACAATTTTGTATCCACTGCTTCCATAAATAGTTACATAATGTACGTCACATGTGAGTGAAAGATAAGCGTAGTGTGATATCATTTTCAATAGATATCCTAATTTTTCGTCATTTTCTCTGTTGGACAAATTTTTTTCAACATTGGAATTAATATATCAATGCACGAATGTTAGAAAGAAAATAAGGGTTATTGGAGTGTTGACGTCATATTCATGCTCAACTGGAACTTTTCAAAAAATCTCATTCCCCATCTTCCTGATACATTTTGCTTTTCAAAACTGTGCATGCTCTTTTGCAATTATTGCAACACGAATTTTGTATTATTTTTTTTCTACTTTGCTCTAATTGTTGTAATTTTTAATTCCCTAGTTTTTGGTACTTTATAATTACATATACCTATTTGAAGAAGAATGCATGACAGAAGCTTTATTGTGAACGAAAGAGAACAATCTAATCAGCTGAATATAAAATCGTTGGAAATCTTTAAGTAGTTCTTTATAGCGGAAAGTATAAAAGAGGTTTCACTGTATTAATAAAAATATACTTTAAACCATAATATAGTGAAAGCAAAAAAAATATTTTTGAACTTGCATTGCACTCGAACAAGTATCTTATTGCACATTTTTTTTTCTTACTTCAGCTCTTGTAATAAATGTGGGTGAGAAAACGGGTGCAGATTACAATAAAGATTCGTACACATACCGCACCTCTTTATATAGGCCTTTTAAATATATTCATATGTGGCCGTTTATTACAGGTCTTAATATATTATTACATCATATTAAAATTATTGTAAAATAATTGACACTAATTTCATTCGATAATTCGGATATCAAATTACGAATGAATTCAGATAAAATAAATTTTAAGACATTGCTTTTTTTTAATATCATCGATCTCTTATCCTTTTCGCTACGTGGTTTTTTGAGGAATCAGTTTGACCTAATTAGAACTGAATTCAAACAGGTGCCATTTTTTTGTATTTGTTCTATATAAATGCAATTTCCCATGCTTTATAAGATAAAATAAATCTCAATTCATAATTAATGGATGTAAAATTTCTTTGGCCACGACAGTACCAGGTTTCATCGATATTCAAGCAAAATTGCATTACAGGAATAACACCAGCTGATATTGATATTATCTTTTGTATTGTGGGAATCATTTATCTTCAAGGTCGTATATGTACTATATATGTTCTCAGGGAAACCATATATAAATAGATACATATTTATTCCCTATGGTAGGTACTACCAGAAGGTTAATTAGTTTTCTCACTAAATTTCTAACGCATCGAAATAATTATCGCAGAAAGGTTTGAAAAGTGTAGAGAAAATCAAAAGTTACTATGCTAGTCAAAAAGTTGACGAGCTCGATAAGAAAAACACAATTTTATGGTCCAAAATATACTTCATTATTCAATATAGTCTCCCTGAACCTCAATGCACTTGTTCCAATGGTTTTCAATCGATTGATCCCATCCATGAAGTAAGAATCTGGAAGGTCTGCAAAATACTCCTCTACGGCAGCTAACAGCTTTTCGTTTGACGAAAAACGTCTTCCACACATGCATTTTTTCAGGTTTGGAAATAGTTGAAAGTCACTAGGAGCGAAAATCTGGCGAATACGGTGGATGTTGTAACAATTCGTACTTTAATTCCGTAATTTTTGCAATAGTTTTTTGACTTTTGTGAGCTGGTGTATTGGCTTGGTGGAAAATGACTTTTTTTTCTTTAAATCGGGCCCCTTTTCAAGAATTTTAATTTCGAGCTGGTCGAATAAGTTTGAGTAATATTCAGAATTAATTGTTTTACTGCCTTGGAGATAATCCACTAACAAAATCCCTTTCGCATCCCAAAAAATTGACCCTAAATTTTTCTTGGCCGATCTTTGAGCCTTAACCCGTTTTGAAGCCGAATTATCGGTTTCACACCACTCTTTGGATTCTACTTTTAACTCAGGATCATAGTGATAGACGCAAGTCTCATAGTGATGAATCGAGGCACAAAATCCACTTTATCCTTTCGAAAACGCTCCAAATGTAGTTGAGAAATTCCAATTCGCGTGGGTTTTTGTTCCATTGTTAGGAAATGCGGCACCCACTTTGTACAAACCTTTTTGAAACCTAAAACTTAATGTAAAATCTGATATGTTAATACATGCGGGATGGCCATAGGCTATCTTATCCACTGTCACTCGCCTATCTTCCGAAACCATATCCTGTATTTTTTGTATATTTTCTGTTGTTGATACACTTTTTGGACGTCCTTGACGTGGATCGCCTTCAAGGCTTGTACGACCAGATTTAAAAAGGGCAGCCCATTTCTCGACGGTGGATTTCGAAAGTGAAGAGTCCTTATACACTTTTAAACATTCCAAAACAAAGAATTTAATCACTGCACGATATTCAATGATTTCTATTTTATAAAATACTCTGACACATTCACACTAACATGCTTATTCTGGCATTGTGACAGTTTTGCGGTCAGAAATATTTATGACAATGATATTCTGACTGAAATTATGACTGGTACGAAAATTCGTATTCTGGCGAACGGTAATATGTCCAAAATATGAATTTATAACACTTTAAAACTGGTATAATTTGAGCGAGCTTACGTGGTTATTTGAGAAATAGTCTCGAAAATGTTTGTATGGGTTTGAAATTTTTCTATCGGTGTAAAATTATTTGTGTGTTGAAAAGAATGGTGGAAATTATCCCATGTTTATCAATTGAATCACTCAGAGAACCCATATAAAATTCCGTTGTGATCTAAAATATTGTCGGTCAGAACTTAAGATATTTTTTTATGACAGTTGTTAGTCATGAGCGCGCCAGAATACCAAATATTATTTAAAAAAAAGTTATGACAATGACGTCATTTTATGCCAGTCAGAACTTGTTATGACTGCGTTCAGAATAAGGGGGTAAATGGGTTTTAAACTAGGAATGAATTGATAGATCGAAATGAAACTTCACACACGTTCTTATTAATACGATTTTGATCACATTTACACTCTGAGTTGTTTCTTCCTTAGCTTGGTTACTGCATGCTGATCGGTTCGTCCGTCCGTCCATCTGTCAGTATACTAGATAACTTAACCATTTTGGTGAAATTTATAATCTGAGTTGCTTCCTTTTTAGCTTGGTTTAGTAGTGGATTTCAGCATAATCAGCTAAGGAGGAGTGAAGTTATAAAGCTAAAAGCACGGGGACCAAAAAGTTATGTTGTTTTTTAATAGTTTTTCTGATTTAATTTGAAAATTTGTAGAACTATTTTGTTTAAATTATTTACATGGATTCGCCATATAAAGAGACGATACTATATTAAAGTTCAGTAAAATGAGTCCAAAGATAATGGAGAAATAAATAATTGTAGGAAAAAATATCTTGTTTTAAAAGTTTTTTCGATGTATTTTAAGAACTAATCTACCATTTATGTAAGGCCCAAGCTTATCTATGAATTAGAAGGAATTTAAAAAATAAAAAACAAAGTCATGGGGAAGAAACCTTCAAATATTACTAGTTTTGACAGTTTTGCCGTCTCATTTCTGCCATAGGGCATCAAAAAACTGGATATAAGCCGATTTTCAGTTACCATAAATTCTTTTTTTTTTTGATTTTATGATCTCCAAAATGTCTTCAATTATTCACATATGCAATTTTCCTTTCTCGTGGAACAAGTTTTTTTTTATTGGGGTACACTGGTTCTTCGAATTCAAAATTCGGGATAGTATAAAAGCATGATGCAAGGCATTGCTTTTTCATTCAGTGTTTTGTTGTGACTTCAATTGTACGCAGTTTCAAAGTTTTTATAGTTTTCTTATAATCCATCCAGAAATAAACTAAGAGAGGAAAATGGTATACAAGGTAATTATTTTCTGAAAATCAAATTAAATTATATTAAATAAAGTTAATTTTGTTTTATTAGTTTGTTGCACTTCTTGCTTTTGTCGCCGTTGTGAATGCCGGCTTATTACCAGCAACACAAGTATATCATTCAGCACCATCTATTTCACAAGAAGTTTTAACTAAAGGCATCGATGAATATGATCCAAATCCACAATATAATTACGGTTATGAAATTTCCGATGCTCTATCTGGTGATTCTAAAAGCCAATCAGAAACACGTGATGGTGATGTCGTTAAAGGACAATATGCGTTGATCGATGCTGATGGTTATAAACGTACTGTCGACTATACCGCCGATTCAGTTCATGGCTTCAATGCTGTTGTTAACCGTGAACCACTTGGTGTTAAATCTGCACCAATTGGTTATGCTAATCATTAAAAATATTGAATCAAGAAATCTGCACGCATTTTTGCTTTTTCGGCTTTTAATTAAAATTTTGTGATATTTATGTATATTCGATAAGAAAAATGAAAAATAAAAAGAATACAATAGAATTTATATAGTTTGTATTTTTTGCATGACTTAAGACCAATTTATTTGTCATTCTTGGTTCTAGAAACGAAGTATGTAATTAGCACATCAAGTCTGATCTGTTGTTATTCATCCTTCAATGAATGAACATTTGGACGTAAATCTCAAAACTCAAGAAAAATAATTGATATTTAAAATTTCTTTACTAAAATAAAATCATAAGACTCTCTGTAGAAGAGAATGAATGATAGGATGCAGGATTTAAAGATATTTAGTAGTATCGCATCCTTATTCTCTTCTTTAAAATGATAAATAAGCAATACTCTTTTACTTGTTGGATTCATCGGTCATATGGTCAATCTTCACGGACGAGAAACTTCATTATTCTTCGTATCTTTTCGTTAACTATGACTACAGCAATTAGACTCTGAACTGACTTACTAGCTACCACCAAGTCTTGCACCTCTTAATCCAGATTTATGATGGATACTGCTAAATACTCTTACATCTTTCGTTGACTATATGCTTTTTATTTATTTTTGGTTCCCTTTCCTTGAAGCACTTTGTGGGTCTAATCCTACTGAATGACTATTACCCATTAACAATAAAATTGTCTATGGGAAAGTCTTTCAAAAAAAAAACTTGGAAATTGAATGATCGTCACTACTCAAGAAATGGTAAATCATTAAAAATTTTTAGATGGCAGCGAAATTAATGTACTAAGAAAAATCTGAATCTTAGTATATATTTAGTCCTAGGAAAAGGCACTAAAAATGTGGATCATGATTACTGATTTATAGATCTATGGAGTGGGTTTGTTTTATTCAAGATTATATTTAATAATAAACATATTCAGTAATAAATGCTCTGGTTTTATCCTATCTTAGTCCACGAACTTACAAACTATTCCTTCAGAAATGTTCGCTAGTATTTTTTCTGTTCAACGATTTTATGATCTTATGAGAATTTGAAACTGTGCAGGTTTTTTTTTTAAATAACACAGTAGTAGATTACATCAATAAAAGTTTTTAATCGTGTACAATTTTAATTTATTTACACGGGCAAAAAAGAATCTGAGAAAGTTCAATAAATTACAAAAGAAAATTCTCGTGATTTGATTTAATAGCAAACATTTCAAAATATTTCACATTTTCTGTGATCGATTAGTATTCGAAGATGATTCGCGATCATCATTCAATCAACACGACTAAGAAGACAAGTCCGTTAATTCCTAATATTTACTTTTTTTTTGTTTTAGGTACTTCTAAAATCATTCGATTCTTTTTTCACACGAAAAATAAAAAAAAATCATACTAATTTTAATGAGAATATTGCACCGCTATTATATATTTTATACTTAAATAGCGCTGCAACATTATTAAGAACAGGAACAGAAATTTTAAAACATCATTTTCATCAACAGATTCTTCCAATATTCCAAACAAAAGCCACAAAGCTGTGACAAATTGTTTCCAACATCAATTCTGACAAAAAAGGATTTTTAATTTCCTTAATCTCAAAAAAGCTGAGTGCAGTACCATCTAATAATTCGCTAAATCTTTCGCTCAAGCAAAAATCACCTCGGCGTTATCATAAGGTGACCTCAGCATTCGGGAAATCGGTTCGTTTCTACCGTACTCAGGCTTATGATGACTAATTATGAACATTTCCACGGACCTCAAGGACCGTGTATTAATGTTAAGATCCATTTTGTCCAAAAAAAGCGAAAAGCAAGGGGAATAGCACCATTCAGTGTTTGACTCACAAAAACCACAAAAACCGTGGCATCACCTTTCTAAGGACTATAACTGACTCAACTATTGGTATAACTAGGGTAATGAAAAGACTTTAGTGAAAAGGTGGTTAGAAATTTTCGAAGAGAGGCAAAATCGTTAACAGTTAGAACAAATAATATTGGTCCCAAATGGCTCCCTTGTGGGACGCCGGATTTGGCTTTGTAAGAGTAAGATTTTGCGGATTGGAATAATACTCGATAACTTCTGCCGTAAAGATAAGATTGAATCCATTCAACAAAGAGATCAGGCAAACCAAGTGCTTAAGTAGGATCACACGATGTGATAATTTGTCAAATGCTTGTCTAAAGTCAGTGGTAACAGTACAATATGCACTTATAAGAACATAGATAAGAGAAATCGTTTTTTGAGAAAGTGAAATAGTGCCTAATCGAATTTCCAAAAAAACACAAGTATATCTCATGAATGAAAGAAAATACAGGTTATGCCATGCGCATGTCGGCCTTTTTAAATATTTATTTTGGTACTTTTTTGACATCACATGTGATTTCTTTCAAATAAATAATCGTAATTTTTCACATAAACAATGTATTTCGAGTCTCCTGTGACGTAGTTGCGCATGAAAAACCAATTAGAAATATGAGAAGGCGTAATCTGTATATTCTTTCATTGATGAGTATATCTTATATATTCCTTAATTAGGAAATATTTGAAACAAATTTTAATATAATGCTATACATATAAGAAAATTGAATGATATCATTATTTAATATATGGAGTAGCGCCATTAACACTTAATTATTAATTTCTCAAATTCGAATAGCAACATTTCGCTTTTAATGAAATCATTTGCGAAATTCAAGTTATTCAAGATTAAAGCCATTTTAAATCAGTTTTTCAACTAGTATTATAATAAAAGAATGTAATTGTTTTTTTTTTAAATGATTTTTATGGTAAACAGATAAATATATAATTGGAATATTAATAACTTAATGAGAATAAGCATACGGAGAAGCACCATAAGATTGACCATAACCCAATGGGGCAGATCGAACTAAAGTTGGAGCAGCATAAGATTTGATAACAGTTGGGCTAGCAGCATAACCAGCGGTTTTAACAGCAATTGGTTCTCGTCGTACGACAGCATTGAAACCATGAATAGAGTCGGCAGTATAATCAACAGTACGTCTATGACCATCAGCATCGGTAAGTGAATATTGTCCGGTCACTAAATCACCATCACGGGACTCACTTTGACTTTTCGAATCTCCAGTTAAACCATCTTCAATATCATAAGCATAATTGTATTGTGGATGTGAATCGTATTCATCAACATTTTGAGCATAAACTGAAGCTGATGGAACGCCTTGATAAACTTGTCCTGCATTGACGATTGCTACTAAACTAATTAATAAAACGATCTAAAAGAAAAATTCAATTAAAAATGATATTACGAAAATTATTAAAAATATACTTTGAATGCCATTTTCTTTTTCTTTTTACTGATTTTAATACAAAAGACTGAACTATTGAACTGATATCGTTTTCTTGGAAACGAAATCTTTTATATACAATTTTTAGTTTTGCCGTAAATTTTTAGTGAATGTTACCCAAAATATATGAGAAGGAGAAAGGATTTAAAAACTTGTCTTTTCTGCCTTTTCAAGGGCTTTACGAATATAAAGCTTTCTTCATCACAAAATTATGAAAATTATGAAATTTGTTATGTAATTTTCAAAGACTATAAAATAATGAAAATTATTTCAAAAATTTAAAGTATGAATTTTAATTTTCTTCTTTTTTTTTGCTTGCTATTTTATTGAATGGAAATGTACGTAGGTGACAGAAAGACGGATGAGTTTAAAACGTGTTGTCCTGTACATTATATGTGGGTCTTAGAACCCGCTTATTCTCATAGGAATATAAAACAGATTGGAGAGGGTTTTCGCAGAATATATGCAAAAAAAAATAACATATAGGGAAAGATATTTTGGATATATGAAAAGGCTTCAAGCATGTCGACAGCTTCTAGAAGCCTATATCCCTTTTTTTTCATCCCTTAAAAATTTATATTGTATTTTAAAAATCACCTTTAAGTCAATTTGACATAAGCGGTGAAAATTTTAGATTGATCACTATATTTTTTTCTTTTAGTAAGAATAGTTTCAATTCTATGTCTTGCACTAAAAAATGCCTTCAGTACTCAAGAATAGTATGCTTTTTTCTAATAGCAAAGTATTATAGACTTAACGCATTTATTGTTGAGAAAACATGATCCCAAGGGAACATATTCATATTTTTATATATATATATTTTTTTTTTTGATAAAATTTACGGTTTACGTGTTTTTTTGGGATATAATTTAATTATGTAATCGATTCGATTCAATGAGTAAGTGAAAAAATTTAATGTTAAGACAAGTTAAATCTTTTAAACAGAAATGAGTATAAAAGTAAAGAAAATATTTATAAAGAATTCAAATCAGTTGAATTTGAAGTTATCTTTAAAATATTTTATTAAAGGGAAATGATTAAGTTACTTTGATACACCGAAATGATCTTACTTGAAGAATCCAGGATCAATTGAGCAAGATTTTTCTTTTAAATAAATTAAAAAAAAAATAAGTTGCACGGAATTCAGCAATTCGATAATATGTGCCCAGAAAACTAACACAACTTTGGAACAACCTAGGAAAATGCCGCTTTTACGACAGAAGCCTTTTAGAAAGTTACATATACCCCCTTATTCTGAACGCAGTCATAACAAGTTCTGGCTGGCATAAAATGACGTCATTGTCATAACTTTTTTTTAAATAATATTTGGTATTCTGGCGCGCTCATGACTAACAACTGTCATAAAAAAATATCTTAAGTTCTGACCGACAATATTTTAGATCACAACGGAATTTTATATGGGTTCTCTGAGTGATTCAATTGATAAACATGGGATAATTTCCACCATTCTTTTCAACACACAAATAATTTTACACCGATAGAAAAATTTCAAACCCATACAAACATTTTCGAGACTATTTCTCAAATAACCACGTAAGCTCGCTCAAATTATACCAGTTTTAAAGTGTTATAAATTCATATTTTGGACATATTACCGTTCGCCAGAATACGAATTTTCGTACCAGTCATAATTTCAGTCAGAATATCATTGTCATAAATATTTCTGACCGCAAAACTGTCACAGTGCCAGAATAAGCATGATAGTAACTGAAAATCGGTCTATATCCGATGCCCTATGACAGAAATAGGTCAGAAAAACTGTCCAAACTAACATTAATTTAAGGTATTTTCTTCATAACTGGGTTCCCCTTTTCAAAATCTCTTACAAGTAACCCACACCCTGATAGCATAAGTCTAATCTACAAATTTGATTTAAATCGGTGTATTAGTTTTTAAAGCACATCAAAAAACTTATTTTCTCCTAGGATTATTTCTTTCTCCACTATCCTTGGCCCAATTTTACTGAAATTTTTCATGCTATCGTCTATTTATGTATTTAATCAATGTAATTAATTTAAAGAAAATTCCTTCACAAATTTTTCAATTAAATCCGAAAAACTAAATTTAAAAAAACGACAAAACTTTCCGGTAACACTGGTTTTTGGTTGATTTTGCTAAAATGTAATACCGAAACCAGTTAAGCAATAACCAACTCACATTCTAAATTTGAAAAAAATTGAATAACACGTTTTTGAGTTATCTTGTATGCGGCGGACGGACGAACGGACGGACAGGCATAAATCGATATAACTTGACCATATCCCTGAAACCTTTATACGATGATTATTTCACTTAGTGACAAAACCAATATACCCTCTGGTAGTACCTACCATAGGGCATAAACATAGGAATGTGCCATGAATAGTCGCAACGCACTATCAGAACAAGATAATGACCATAGTCCGTTTTAAATAATTCCACAGACCTCAAAGAGCATGGATTATTGGTTGGGTGTATCGTCTATATAAGGCAAGGAACGTCAATAGCACCGTGGAAAAAATAGGTAATCAGACTTCCAAAATAATAATACTATTTTAAGGTTAACATTTTCGTAAAAAGTTGAATTTTGCTCAACTCTTTCGTACCGTTTCGTTTGGATCCGGTCTGATAACGTAAGGTAAAACAGTAGACAGTTTTACCTTAGATTTTGACATATTTAACTGTTGCGATACATAACATTGCTTAAACTGAACATAAAATGTATGGTAACCGTCGATATTTTTCCACACACCTAGATGAACGGACAGACGGACATGCAGAAATCGATATAACTTTTTTTTTAAAAACTATTATTCATCTAGTGGCAATTTACGGTTATGCACGCAAGATTGAAAAAGGACTAAGGATTTCCTTGGTCAAAGCAATGCTCTAATTCGCCATTTTACTATATATAAATTTTTTTTGTTTTCACTGTTTCGAGTTTGTAGCTTTTCCCTTCATAGGCCAATTGTAAAATCTGTCTTCAGCTTTTAATGCCCGCCGTACACTTGAGCTAAGCGAGCTAAACTACGTAAGCCAAGTTTCTCGCTGAAAGTAAAAAATTCAGCATTTGCATTGGCCGTCGCACACTTCAGCGAAGCTTTGAAAATACGTCGCCCGGTAATGAGCGACACGAACTAAGCTCTTTCACATAGTTCAGACCTCAAAATCGGTGCTTGTAAAAGTATAGTATGTCTTCTTTATTTTGTAGTAGTATCTTGTTGGCACAAATAGAACTGATGAAATGAATTTACCAAAAAGATCGCCGCGTAGCTTAGTTCAAGTGTGCAACGGGGTTAGCGAGCCCAGCTAAGCTATGTAACTACAGCGAGGCTCACCTGCATAGATTAGTTTAAGTGTGCGGCGAGCCTAAAACTGACTTGAAACTGTTCTCCGATAATTATTTCAATACTGTTCTAAAAATTAGAAAAAATAATGCTTAGAAATTTTCAATTAAACTTAAAATGAATTTTTGTTTTTTATTAAATTATTTACAATATTTTAAATATTGTTAAATTACATCTAATTTTGTTTAATTAATAATATTCTAATTTATGTTTTTAATTAGTTTATTATTATTTTTTTAGTTTTTCTTTTTAAAGTTTTTTTTTTTTATTAAAAATTAAATATAACGAAACCAAAATCATTTTTCATTGATTTTAAAAGCATTTTTTTTTTTTTGATTTTTGTAAATTTTTTTTTTCTTGATAAAAATATGTGAGAAAAATTTTAGAAAATTTTATTTTTATTTTAAGGAAAAAAAAGTGCAATAAATTTACCAGAATTTCTTTTGAAGACGGTTTTTTTCTGGGTGGTTTTATTTTTCTTGTATTTTTTTCTAATTATGGAAAACAAAATATAAAAATTACACAAATATAAAAAGAAAACATAACATATTTAAAAAAATATAACTAATTAAATTCGAATAATTTTGTTTTTCTTTTTCTTTTTGTAATAATTAAAACCTTTAACCGTTTTTTTTCTTGGGTAATTTTTACTTATTTACAATTATTTTAACAGAAAAACGTTTGTGTTTGAAGCGAACTAACAAATATTTGTTTTTTTTTAGTTAATATCACGTATATCCTACTTAATAATTAAAGAATTTGCAAAATATACAATGATAAATTATGTATTTCGAGTTTCACATTTGTTTCTTCCATTTTGATTTAAATGTTTTCTTTTTTTGTAAGTTGTTCTTGTTTTAATTTCAATTAATTAAATTATATATATTATGGAATTATTTTGTTTTTTGATTTAACTAACTTAATTGATAATATTCTGGAGCAAAATCATTTGCTAAATTACTTAAAAAATTAAAATCTGATGAACTATTTGAATTTTCGACCAAACCAGTTATACTTGAATTTATACCATTACCGGGAACACCATTTGGATATGTGGATTGTGTTGTTGAACCATTTATAAAACCAGTATTTGGAACATTTGTAAGATTCGGTTGTGTTGTGTGTCCCGAATGATTGTGTACTTGAATATGTGGATTTTGTCCTTCATAATAAGATGGAAAATATGTTTCACAATTTGTATCAATTGGAATATTATTACCGCTAGATGGCGGTATATAAACATCATTTCCATATTCTGATTGATGATAATTTACATTTTCATAGTAACCGGTTTGTGTCTTCGGATCATAATAGTTATTTGTTGAATTTATATGTGTCGCTGTGTCATATTCATTCGGATAATATTGATTTGGATATTGAATATTATTACAATGTGGTTCTTGTAGATGATGATTATAGTAATTCGGATTTTGTGGATAACCATGATGATTTGTTGGTGGTGATTTCATATGAAAATCATGAGATTTTGGATCCGATTTTAAATGTCCAGCTGCTGTTGTTTGATGTGAAGAAAACTCTGGTTTTTGAGAATGAAATTCTGGATGATGACCAGTTGTTATCAGTTTTTGTTGATGTGGTGAAAATTCAATATCATATTTTCCATAATATTCTTGTTGTTTTTGTTGATAATATGTTGGAAAATTGTAATTTTCTGTTGCTGGATTATTTACAGAATTCTGTTGTTGGAAACGTGCTTTTCCAGTTATTTTTATTGGAATTTGTGATGGAAATTGTGAATGTGAATTTGTTAAATTTACGCTGGATGTTGTAGAGTTCGTTACAACAATCGGATTTTGTGATATCGTTTCTGAGTCACGTCGATAAATTTCATAATTATTAAAAACAGTTTGTTTTGTTGATGTTGAAACTGCTTCCTTTTTAATAACCTTAAAAGTAAAAATCAGAAGAAAATCATTAATTCATCAGAAAACAAAAATCTATCGGGGCCCGGAATTGAAGTGTCCATCTAATTCAAATCGCTGTCAAATGTAAACTGCGCATCTTGCAATACTAAAATTTGACATGAATGTTGTTTGGCATATTGTGTAGCATATTGTCAGTAGTAAACATTATTTGTTGGTGAAAAAACACATTCTTATTTCTTATCCAATGGACCTTAAACGAAATTCAATTGTTGCGCTTCATTTGTGGAAAGTCGGAGAGAGTTAAATCACATGAATTTGAGTGAAAAATTCTGTATCAGACCATTAAACGATTGGACGAGACTTGCAGCATAAAAAAACACTATGGTGGAGGCCGATGATGCACTGCAACTATTCGAGCAAACGTAAGCAAAGTACGTAATCGGTTGTATCATACTCCGGAGCGGAGTTCAGCAACAATAGCAAGTGAATTGAACATAACCGCTAGAAGATTTCGGCGAATCATGAAAAATAAACCAAAGGTAAAGCCTTTGACAAAGCAAAAGTGTCAAGAACTAACTGATGCTCAAAAAAAAGTTCGATGCGAAAAATCAAAAGAATTACTTCGTAAGCTGGCTCGTGGTGATTTACCAAATTTGTTATTTTCGAGTTAGAAAATATTCTGCATTGAACAATTTTTTAACAAACAAAACCATCGTGTTTGGTTAAAGAAACGTTTCAATTATAAGTCTGCACAATTAAGAGTCACAAGAAAAGCAAGTTGCAACACACGACAAAATCAACAATGGTTACAAAACAATGTCCCGAAGGTTGTTTCAACACAATAGTGGCCACCGTGTTCACCAGATAGGGAATTTTACAAGGCAGCTGCTTGCAAAAAAATCACACAACTTTGGCCGGTGTAGAAAAGATTTGACTCGTGAATGGAACCGTTTAAGCCAAGACATCGTCCCAGCATCGTGTGCATCGTTTAAAAAGAGATTGAAGCTGGTGGTTAAGGCAAAAGGCGGTAACATACCATTCGAATTGTTGTAAAATTAACTATGTATTATAAATTACCATGTCCATAAATTTTAATAAAATCGACCAACAAACAAACAAATTACAGCGTTTGTAAATCCACTTCAATTATCTGATCCGGATATATAAAACTTACATGATTTTCATCCTTTTTCTTAACTTTCGTTGAACTTTCTTCGTCATCTTCTAAACTAACACTTGATGCTACACTAGAATCTGCACTAATTACATTCGAACCCGAAATACTATTACTACTATTTCCTGGATTATTTGTTGAGATTCCTGATTCCAATGTTGAATTTGGAGTTGCTATATAAGAGACCATGAAGTTATTTCAATATTCTTTCAAAAATTATTCAATTTCTTACAATTTCCAGTTATATTATTATTATTATTTGTTGCACTTGGTGTATTATTATTATGTCCACGAGAATTCGATGTTGAATCTGGAATATCATCGGATGGTAATTCACAGCCTTGACAAGATTTTTTCGAATTTGAATCTAAAATGTTATAAAAAATGAAATTAAATTCACGAATTTGAAATTGAAATGAAATAAAATTATTCAAAATGATTTGGATTGTTAAATAAATTCTTTGAGCTTAATTCAATTTTGGTGCAGACACAAAAATTTCACATCTAAAAAATGTGCATGTGTGTTTTTAATTTTAATTTTTTACTTTTTTTTTTAACATTATCCAACTTACTACTATCAGATTGATTGTCATCATCACCTTTTAAGCTATCCTTATTATCTTCATCGTCCGTTTTTGATAAAGTTTGCCGTTTGTGCTTCATTCGTCGATTTTGAAACCAAACTTTTACCTAGAAATTATACCAAATTTATAGAAATCGATTAAATCGGTTTTATATATAGGGTGATCCAATTTGAGTTTCCTATGTTGGCAGCATTGTAAATCAAGTAGCTGTTGATAAGCACTTGTTTCGAAGTGCAACAACACATTTCCGAAATGGATTGCTTAATTACTGCTCAACGCGCTTAAATTATTCAATTGTTCTACAGAATTACCAATTGGAAGTTGATGCTGATTTTTTAAAGAAAATCCCCTTCTCTGATTAGGCACATTTCGACCTCTATGGGTGTATTAATAAGCAAATTTGCTGCATATGAGGAGATGAAAATACTCATGAGATTCACGAGATACAATTACATGGCCAAAAGTGACTGTTTGGTACGTATTGTGGTCAGGCGGCGTCATTGGGCCTTATTTTTTCGAAAACGATCAGGGTAAGGCTGTAACAGTCAATGGTGAACGATATAGGGTCATGATAATCGATTATTTCTGACACAAAATCAAAGATATTGGTGTGGAACACATGTGGTTCCAACAAAACGGCGCAGCTTGCCAGAGAGTGGGTGCAACGCTGTATGTTTTGCATGAAAAGTTCCCAGGTCGCATTATTTAACGTTTTGGTGGCGTCAACTGGCTGCCAAGATCATGCGACTTAAGGCCCTTAGATTTATTTTTCTGGGTTCACGTTAAAAGTCGTGTCTACGCCAAAAAACCCGAAAGGTTGGAGCACCTAAAAGAACCATCCGGCAAGTTATTACCGCCCGAAATTTGAAAAAGTCATCGAAAATCACCTCGAAACGATCGACTGCTGCAGAAGAACCAGAGGCGGCCATTCAATTGATATTATTTTTCGTAATTAATAAAATACATAACATTTGTGCTTAACAAAATAAAATAAGTATATTTCATTAAATTTATGAGTTTGATTTTGTTTTAAAGTTCGGAAACTGAAGTTGGATCACTCTTTACAAAAAAAAAAAGAGGAAAACAATTTTTAAAGAACTTTAATGAAAATTCTCTGAAATTCCATTTAAAAAGATTAAAAACCGCGGAAAAAGAATTGAATCATAAGAATGCGGATACAGATAAATTGTTCTGAAGGAATATAGATTGTATTTATTATGGAGGAAGTACCCAAGTCTTTTCTTGAGGATAAATAAATTCGAAATTTATTCTAAATAAAAACTCTACTATTTTACTTCTGTTCTTTTTTTTTTACCTACCTGTCTTTCTGTCAAGTCTAAACTTGCTGCTATTTCAATTCTTCGTGGACGACATAAATATTTATTGAAATGAAATTCTTTCTCCAATTCCAATAGTTGAGTGTTGGTGTAAGCTGTACGTAAACGTCTTGGCAATCCATTTTCTGAAAGATAGAAAAAATTTTTTTTTTAAATAAAAATCATTTTTTCAATGGATTTTAAATGATTTTCTTTCTTTAAAGAAATACAATCTGTGTAAAAAGAAAGTTTCTTCATAGCACTCCATCATACTTTCAATAATATCAAAATTAACCTAGTAGCTGAGATTTGTAACAATTGTTGAAAATACTTATGGAATTGATTCTTAGAAACCGAATTAGATGTTAATCGATTAACAAATGTCCGTGCTTCTGTGTGAAAATATAGAAGGTATATTTGTAGCAATCAATTTCTACAGAAGATACTGTTGTATGTCATTTATCAACCTTTCTTAAAAATTAACTATGAACTTGTATTCTATCGGATTACAATTCAATCGAACATGAAAGTCTACCTACCAGTGGCGGAATGTGATTATAAACGGAGATGGGGCTAATTCAATAGTTATCTAAACATACATAGTGGCTTAATAGCCAATTTTTTGATGTCCTATGGCAGAAATGGAACTAAAAAACAGCCAAAACTAATAATATTGTAATAACTTTATTTCTTCTTTTCCAAATTGGGTAGGTGGCCTACGTCCTCATAGCATACATTTCGTAAGTTTTATTCAAATCGATATATTAGCTTTTAGCTTATTTTCTCCTACGACAATTCCTCTCCCCACTATCCTTTTTCCGATTTTAATGAAATTTAAGATATTATCGCCTACTTATGTAATTGTCGTATGCAACTAACTAAAACAAAATTCGGTGTACAAACTTTCCAAAGAAATCTGAAAAGCCATAACAAAAACCGACAAAACTTTCTCCGTCACTCATGGTTTTTGCTTTATAACTTCACTTCCCGTGGGTCAATTTTGCTGAAATGCAATATCAAATCGAGTTCAAGAATAAGCAACTCACACTCTAAATTTGATCCAGATCAGATAACGGGTTTTTGAGTTTTCTCCTACACGGACAGATACGCATAAATCGATATAAATTTTGATTCTCTACTCAACTATATCCTTGAAATCCTTATGCGATGATTATTTCTATGCGTTTAGCTGATAGTATGACACGCCGTTATTTCAAACCAAGAAGAATTGGAGGATACATTTTTATAGTTTTAAGGTCGAAATTGGGTCCATCAAAATAGACTATTTCGAATTACTACATTTCACATACAAATACAGTTAGGTCCTTAAACTTTCATATGAAAATATATTGCAATCTTTATTTCTAATGGAAAAGTCGTTATCATACTAAAGGAAAATAAAACTCAATGTTTTAGGAAAATTGACTTATAGACTTTTTTGTTTCGGACCCGTCAATGATTGGGGAAAAACATTTAATACATTTAAATTTTCTGAAAATTTACATAGGTAGTAAACTTTCTTCCTGAACTCTAAATTCAAGGAATTGATTTTAAACATTTTTTTGCCCTGTGGTAGGTACTACCAGAGTATATATAAGTTTTGTCACTAAGTGCGTAACACATCGAAATTGTCGTTGTAGAAATGTTTCAAGGGTATGATTGTGTAGAGAAGCAAAAGTTATAACGATTTATGCATGTCCGTCAGTCCATGTACAAGATAACTCAAAAACACGTAATCCGATTTAGCTGAAATTTAGAACGAGAGTTGGCTATTCCCTAACTGGATTTGGTATTGCATTTGAACGAAATTTATTGAGGGGGAGCGAAGTTATTAAGAAAAAACGAAAGTTACCAGAAAGTTTTGTCGTTTTTTTATATGGTTTTTCGGATTTAACAGAAAAATTTGCCAACCAATTTTGTTTTAAATTAATTATATTGATTAAATGCATAAGTATACGATACCAGGCTAAATTTTAGTAAATCAGTAGAATGATAGTGGAGAAAGCTATCAAAAGATTTACTACACCAACTTCCAGCAGAAGAAAAGCGTAAGCAAAAGCTAAATCAGCTTGTACAATATTCAAATTCATATTTTATGGATGTTAAATGTCCAGGATGTTATAAAATGTCAATAGTTTTTAGTCATGCCTAAGGAGTATGCTGTTCAATCATTTTATGTCAACCAACAGGAGGTCGATCTAAACTAAAAGAAGGATGTTTATTTAGAAGGAAGTATCACTAATAAGTAAAGTTAGCCAGCTCATAAAGTTTTGTAATTTAAAAACTAATGCACCGATTTGAATAAAATTTGTAGATTAGATTTATGCTTTTAGGGTCTAGGCCAGCGGTTCCCAGACTTTTTCCAACACGACCCACTTTTTTTTTTAAAGTAAATTTCCCGACCCAAAAAAAATTAACCACAATCCAAAAAATCGTTGGACGATTTGTTTTTTTTTTTTCGAAATTTCAAAACAGGGTGCGTTCAGATACGTGAACATCTGTTTTGCAAAAATTTAAACCTGACTTGCCGTTTGCTCTTTATTTATGCACGATTTATATCAAATCTATGCGTGTGTTGGTGTAACCTGTAGCGTACGATTTTGCACTCAGAATTCCGTGTTAAAATCGTTTTACAATTTCCAAGTTGGAATAATGCATATTGGGAGGTAATTTGAAAATATAATTTGAGATTATTATAAATATTTCAAGTTATAATTTAAGAAAATTTTCGGACCAACAGATGGGAACCGCTGGTCTAGGCTACCTGGAAATTGGAGGAAATTTTGAAAAGGGGAAACAGAGTTATGACGAATATATCTTGAAATATTGTTAGTTTTGAGAGTTTTACTGTGCCATTTCTGCCATAGGGCTTCAAAAAATCTGCTATAGGCCAATTTTAAGTTATTATATGTTTTTTTAAAGATTTTTAATTAAAAAAAGAAACACATTTTTAAATTGAATTTCTTTTAACCACATTATAAATAGTTATTTCTTCTAATTTGATTTCAAAGAACAAATAAAATACAATAAAAATTTCAACAAAAATTTTGCAAAAAGACGAAGCGACGTTTTCAAAATGGTTGAACAATGGTTTTTATTTAATTTTAAAAACTCTTTTATGTTGGTTTAACATAGACAATTCGGAAAAATTTAATTTTTAAAAATGTATTATTATAAAAACTCTATAAATTTGAATGAATTGAAAGAAAATTGTATAACACACAAAAGCCGACGAATAACAAAAAGAAAAAAAAGAATATTACTCAAAATATATATATGGCCGCACTTTTATTCTGAAAAAATAAAGATTCTCCTATTTTATTTCTTTTATCTTCAAAGAAAACAATTGCCATACAGCAGCCTAAATTTTTTCTCTGTTACAAAAAAAAAGCCTTGAAGTAAAAGAAGTAGTCTTTGCAAATGATTCCACCAAGCCTAAAATAATAATAGTTTTCTTTTCGATTCACTCACGATGTCGGATAAGGTCTTTTTCCTTTGAAAGCTTTACTGAAAAATGTTCGTCGTTCATAACTTACTCATCTTTCTTTTCATATAAAAAAAACAAACAAAAAAAGACCAGTTTTTGAATATAATACCTGAAAAAAGCCTATTCTTTTTTATTTGAATTTATTAAGAAAAAATCAACTATCAAGGATAAATTTAATTGTATTATTTTAATGATCTTTGATCTTCCAATAAAATTTCAATATTATGATATTTTCAAAGAAAAATCTTCTCTGTTATAATAAAATGAAAGTCTTCTTGTGTCGTAAGGCTTTTTTTTCATATTTTTATTTTATTTTTGTTCCCAGTAAATCCCATGTCTATCAAAAGAATTTCCTGTTCCCGCCTTTTAGAACGTTTTTTTTATATAACTTTCCCGTTTTTTGCTTTTTTTTCGAAGTGTCTATATACGAATAAGTATCATGATTTCAAGAAAAAAAAAATGACGCGAATGATTGATTTCTTATTTTCCAAATTTAGTGCATTTTTTGAGATCTTCTCAAATTTTAAATAAGAAAAAGAAAACAAACTAAATTCATACCAGTGGCAATGAATTAGAAAAGATTTTTGAAGAATTGAGGAGCCCTTTTGTTAATGTCTAAAACTGGTAACATTCTGGAAAATTTCGAATACGATTATTTTACTCCAAATCTTGTTCAAAGAATTATCTAACAAACGAGTCATGAAGTCCTTGGCTTTTGTTGTCCCTAACGTACCTAGAAGGTTATTCTCAAATGGCCACTTAAAGCTCTTATACAATAGTAATTATGTTCCAAGTATGTAACGTCAGAATTACAATTCACATATCAGTCACGTACGAAACTCGAAACTTACACTTGTTTCATTTTACTAAACATAGTTGTAGCAAGTACTAAGAAAATACCGAAACTTGAACTGTATATTTAAACTGATTTAAAGAGTACTATTAGTTCTTTCCAGGTTAGAGTTCTACTTACTGGAAGATTTCAGAATTTGTGAGTACATATACCAAGTAAAAAAATAACTTCTTAGTTTTCATAGTGACTGCTGCTGATAAATAAATGTTCCTTGTTTCCACTAATATACTTGAACTTGCAAATCACATCAAACGGTGCATTGTTTCGAATGTAATGGGGTCTCTAGATGCTCTTCTGAATTGGTCTTATTCCAGAAGCTACACACAGAAAATTCACAAAGCTTTTGCCTAGTTCTGGCAACTGACTTTTTTCTTGCAATAACTGAATTTAATGTTGTGCGAACTGAAAATTCAATTCTGATAACTAAATTTAAGTTGTGAAGTTTCGACAAGTGGAACTTAGTTGCTACAGCTGAGTTTTCAGTACTCACAACTACAATTCAGTTGTCAGGACTATCCAAAAACTTCGTGACTTTTCTGAGTGTACAATTTTGATTAGTAACAATCACATTAAACTGACCACCGTCACTGAACTCAATCTTACGATAAAAATAAGTCTACAAGTATATGACTCGCCAATTGACAACTGATTTTCAAAAAAAAAAATTGTATAATTCTTGACCGTTCCTCAAGCTTGAGTCCCTTCATGATTATTTGCTAGACTAAACTGAACCTAAACACCGAAAAGAACTGCTAATCCGATAGTCTATCGGAAGTTCTATCTAAGTTACGAATGTAATAGATTATTAAACACCTCCAATCATAAGAGTATTATTGAAAACTACTTAGTATGATCCTTTTCATATAATTCGATGTTCAGATATGTGAAAGCTATACTATACACCTGTCATCAAATTTGACCTCCAATATAGTACTTTATTCTCATATATCTTTTCTTCATACAAAAAAAAATCATATCTATCTTCCCTAAAAAAGGGATATTATTTTGAATTTCTGAAATAAAATACTTACATTTTGTACATATGATATCTTGAATATTAGTTTAAGTTTATATAAATAGAAATGTTTTCAATCGGAAGCTTTTTGAAGAGAAACGAGCTTCAAAACAGGGTTGTTTATCAAGATCAAGAGGATGTCGATATATATGTATGTTTAATATAACAAAATTTACTGCCTAAAACTGTTGGAAATTTATGTCAGGTATGGAAAATTCTCGACATTTTCTGTCGAAATATATATATATAAAGATATAGAAACGTGATGTTTGTTTTCGTTTAAGATAAGTTTTGTCATGTTCCGGAGAGAAGTTCATCTATAAAAGTGATTTTGATAAAACCATATTTTGGTGTTCATAGAAGTCTATGTTTAGTAAACGAAATTTATGTTTCATCGTTTTGTATAACGTTTATATATCAAAGATAATGAAGAAGGTATAGTTTCAAGACCGTATACAAAAAAATACTACATGTTTTTCTTTTTTATTGTCACTGTACTTTTCGTACACACACTATCTTTTCCGTACGCTTGAATGATTATAAAACACTGTAAACTCGTTACATTGACTTATTTTTTCCAAACTTTTCAAAACTCCAGCACCTAGGAAAATCCGGTAATCTTAAAGTACTTTAAATAAAAATATCGCGTAAATATTAAAACGGAAGTATTGAACCGCGTGCGATACATGGTAACCATTTCCTTTATCCCGTTCCCAATGGATTCTTAACATATACTATACATTTTGCTGGGAGTGAATTCGTAAATTTAATTCCCAAAGAAAAACAAAACCGGCATAAAACAACAACATTATTAGATGTCTTCTTTTTTTTATTACCCCATTTTGAGTGACATATACCCAACAGTTTGGTTGATTGATTGGAATTTCGTTAATTACTCTGCTCCTGGATCTTCAACGACAAGAAGAACGATAGAAAATACGTTTAGTCTCTAAAATATAATAATATTATAGTAATTTCTTTAAAACACACAAGGAAAAAAAGCCAAGCGTTGGGATATGATTTCGGTTTCAATATTATAAAATTTGTCGGAACCGATATTATAAAGATAAAAACTTGACGTTGTGATGATTTTACTTTGATGAATTTGTTAGCGGATTTCTCTTTTTTATTCTTAAAAAGTGTCAATTTGTGAGTGATTTTAGTTCACCTGAAAATTTATTTTCATCCAAATTGGAATACAATCTCAGTTATAGTCGTACACACGTGGGACCACCGGCAAAAGTCCTAGTTTTTTGTTTTTAGATGGAAAATCAATTCAAATACTAAAATTGGAGAACATGTGGCATGGAAAACTAAAATCGGGCTATGACCGCTTTATTGAGCAATGCTATTGTATGTGATTTGTTACTCTAAATTTCTGAATATACTTCCGTTGTGTCACCACAGACTATGATTGCATTCAAGAGAGATTTTTGATTCTGAATATGATTTCCAAATTGTATTAAAATTAGTTGACAAGTTTTTGAGTTATTATCAGAATAAAGGAGAAACAACATTAACAACTATTTCGCATTGACATTCCTTTTCTCATTATAGCTCAACTTTCCTAACACAAATTTTTTTAAAATTTTAAACACGTACAAGAATTTATATTACAAATCCGTGTACCAAATTCGAATAGAATTAGGCAAGAAGTTTTTAAGTAATTTCAATAAAACTGAAAAATGATAATTATTAGTTATCATACCATATACCTTCGCTACCCCTAGACCGATTTGGCTAAAATAAAATATCAAATCGAATTTTTATGCATGTTATAAATTTATTTGCCAAATTTCAATCAAATTTACAAAAGAGTTTTTAAGTTATTTAATAGAAGGACTGGCACGGACAATATCTAGAACCGTGTTACAGTTATTAGTTTATACGCATGTACTGTGATCTTTTAGATCTATTGCCCCCCTATTCGTTAGTGCAGCAGTTTGATTAAATACATATTCTAGAACACCACTCCCAAGCCTGGGAATTTCAGTATCCGGAGTGGATTAAGAGAGTGTATCTTATTTGGGGAGAACCAGTATGCATCCCATATATTTCTTCCTCCTACGGAGTAGTGCTTTGCAGTTAAAGAGATAATGCATTGGCTTCTCTTCGCCCGACCCGCAGAATCTACAGTATCTATCTTATGCAAATTCTAGTTTTTTCAAAATGTGTTTGATTCTGCAGTGTCCTGTTAGTATTACTGTCAGTACTCTTATATTCGTTTTTATTTCTATTAATTAAGGTTTCAAATGTTTTTGAGTTATACTTCCCGAGGAAATTCTTGGCCTGCGTTTGGCTTGGTTGTTCTCACCAATGATGGATGTTTTCTCTTCTTTAGTTAAAATTTTACGAATTATATGCGGTCCGATTCCATTAAAGGGGTCTGGTCCAATGAGGAATGTTTCAGCTCCTTGCTTGGCCCCAGAATCTGGTACAAGGTAACTTTGTTAATTTACCTAACTTCTTTAGTTTAATCACACATTATTCTACCATCTTAGAGTTTATTGTATATGAGGTTCTAATGGCTGTCAACCATTATCGCTGATACTCTATAACTTTTATTAAATGAAACAAGTGGAACTAAATTCTGTTAAAATGTTTAGATTTGTTCACATTCAAATTAAAAAGGATATTTTGTTATAGAATGAAACTCCATTAATCAGACTTTTTTCTTTTTTGATATAAATTTTGAAAATTTTTTTCGTTTTTGAAGGGTATTTTCTTTATAATATAAACATGCGTTTCAAAATGAATTCATTTAATTCGACCTTTCACCTCAACAATATTTAATATTAAGGCTTTCCAACCCGTAGCCTTGTAACAGTACGAGTAGCTCTTATTGTTATAATTTCTTTATAATATTTATTTATACATAAGAAGGGTAAATCCGCGTATTTTTCTAAGATTTTTCTTTTTCCATTTTATTCCTTGGTATTTTCCAAAATAATATATAAACTCTTATAATGCACACACAAAAAATATTACGGTCAACAGAAATTCTTTTTCTAAAAGTAAAGAACCGAGAAAAAAAAAACGATCTCCTCAAAACTTTGTGACTTTCTTCAAAATGATTAATGATGTTTAAAAAGAAATGAAAGAAGAAATTTTATGTTGCGCGGATCTACTGTCGTTCAATAGTTGCTTCTGTAGTTATACTCTCCGTATACGAATTCCATATCATTTTTGTTTGTTTTCTAGATTTTCATGTATAAAAATTTGAATTTTATATATTTTAAATCTCTTAGATTTTTTGTTTGTTTTGGATTTTAATATGACAAATGTTTTGAATATGTCGACGACAGATCTTTTTCATATATTGCGACCGATGAATAAATAAAATTATTCATTCTTAAATAAGGGTTCATAGCAAGAAAAACGAAATAGTATTCATCATACATGAAGGGTTTATAATCGATCATATTATGGCCCAATATTTTCTTTATTTAAATATATTATTATGTTAACTCTTTTGGAATTCACTATCAAATTCTTCTAAGCCAGAGAAATCGAGGGTGAGTTATAAAACATCAAAAATTTCTAATAATGTAAGAGTTAAAAATAGGATACAACTGAATTTGGTAAAACAATTGAGAGGTTTGACAAAAACAGTTGTAATGATTTGAATAATATTGGTAGTAGAGGAAAAGGCAAATGAAAACAGGCTGGTAGACATAGTGTAGAATGGTCTAGTTGGTTAAGACCTCAACCTCGCCTCATGAGAGTGATGAGACTCTGGTTCGAATCCAGGTCTTCACTTTTTCTCTACTTTTCTTTGCCTTACAATAACTTAGTATATTTTCTTGGCATTATTTTCTCATATGCATGCTGCATTGTTCTATTCTTATATAGTACTTCCATTTCTCAAGTCACCATTATGTTATATTACCAAAAAGTTATTGCAAATTATTGAATGACAATATTATAATAATCATTTCAACATGCTCCCGTTTCCCTTTTTACTATACGTAAACATTGTAAATACAAAAATTAAATAAAACCACACTTCTTACTATACTACTTAGTAGGTTTATTGAAAATTTTAAGCTGTTACGTTCCACAAATTGTACAACATGACATTTGTATATATAGTATATGCAAAAATTCTAATTACGTTAATTGAAACCATTTAAAAAGTCATTAATCACTAAAGAGAAAATTTCCATTATATAAGACGAGAAATATACAAAATTTCGTAAAGGATATTTTGGTACTCGGAAACCACAAACATTTTTTTTTATAAAACTACAATTTCTTTTGCGGAGATACAAAATTAACCATGAAGTGTCATTTAATCGCTTTCGACATGCGGATTTAAATTTAATACTGTTCTGATTAAAATTTATACACACTAAGGAAGAAAAAAGGAAGAAAATCGCTCCTCTTACATACATACAAATGTAATATAGTAAAATAATTAATGCTAAAATCTCTAGAATATTGTAATATTGTTAAAACCAAAACACAAAACGATGGCGGTTTTCACATACATTATTTTTGTTAACAAATTACAACTGACTATATCTTACCTTAGTTTCGATACGTATAAGTAAATAATAGAAAACGATTTTTACGAGGGACTGATTTAGAAGTTCAGAGAATGTAGCAAGATAACTATAGAAATGTTAGGGCCCAAAACAATGGCAGAGCAGAGAATAACGAAAGGCTGAAAAAAACATATCGAATACTTGCTTATGCATGCCAAATCGGTAGACATGATTACAATGTGCATAAGCCAGAATAAGCATCATTTTACAGTTCGTCGTTAAAGAATTTTGTTTTCTTAATTCTTTTTTTGAAATTTGAAAGTGATTTTAAAAAATTGAGAATCGTTTAGAAAACAAAAACCAAATCCGTACGTCACATTTCATGAGAAAAAATATTTGCAATTTAACTGTCAAAATTTCCGTTCCGAATACTATATACTAATTGATTTGTATTATTTAAACATAATGAAAAAAAAATCAAATTTAACGAAAACTCGTTTATGACATTATGATGGCGGTATACGAGCTCTAAGTAATATTTTCAGAATCCACTACGTGCCAGTTAGTTAACACATTCACATATGGACTAGTAGTGGGAAAAACGCGTCAGTGATCAAAATTACTACCTGCAACTATTCTTGAAGGTCACTACATTACCTTAAATTCTGTTATGCTTGGCCCTTCCCATTGCAATTGCACCTTTAGAGTTCAGAGGCATATCATTCAATGGATCAAGGTGACGAGGATAAGTGATCTAAATGTCTGTTTGGTTTGAAAATGCAATTGATTTTACTGTCCGTTTGTCGATGTATTGTCAAAAGTTGAAATAATGAAAAATTGTTACAAAATATTTCCATTTAATTTTCCAATTGTTATTTCAAATATATAAGGTCTGTTTTATTTGCCATACCCTACACCGGAGCAGGGTAAACTTTAATTCAAATGTTTGTAGCGCTGCTTAGCAACCATATTGTAATTAAATGAGAAATTTTTAGCTAATACACTTTTTATGGTAGAAAACTGAACTAATTTCTGTGTGAGAGCTACCCCTGGTCTGAAAGTAGTGTAGGATTTGCACTTTTGTTGTTTTTGTTTTCAATGTAAAAATTTGCTCTACCCCAGAGCAAGTGGCAAATAAAACAGACCTATTATGTTCTACTACAAAAGAACCCAGATCATAAAACCTAACGTTTACTAAAGTTTTCGAATTTAAAGCAAGTTTTATACATTTTAGCAATAATAACCACATAGAAAATAAAATACTTCCGGTTTTTTCTTCTCTATAATACATGAACTTAAAAAATACCCCTCGCATATAGAATCTCTATGTTTTTGTACAAATTCTATTTTGTATACATTTTGAGTTATATATGCCACCCACAAAAATAAACCCCATTCTATATGTATACATATAAACTCATTTCTTCTCATACTCCTCAATCATCCCTTCTTTCATATAGAAAACTGTTTCTAGATTGGATAACAAGTTACTTCGAAATGGGAGTTTGATTAGGGCATTTGCATATTTTACCATTTACGTTTTTTTTTTTTTTTTTGGAAAATATCCAGTGTTATAAGGATAAATACGCGAGTTCTCAATTAAAGCAGAAAGACACAACATCAGAGGGTAGTACTTTTTTCTTTTATAGTAAGTATATACGTGTATATTTTGATACTTTCATCGAAGCTATATTAGAGTTTTCCGCACTTTTTCTATATATTAAAATGGAGATATAACTTTTCTTTTTTTTTCATTTTTTAAAAGTGAATTTCAATTAATTTAATTAAAAAAACATATTTTCTTTTTTGGTTGAATAAAAATGGGAGATTGATTCTTGAAGAAGAAAAAATATATATAATATGGAAAACCTATTTTTTTTTTTTTCAATTTATTTCGCATAATATAAAAGTTTCGTGCTATACGAGAAGATTATTTTTAGTATACGATCTTCAAGATGATAAATAAATCCTAAAACTTATGGCAATTATTCTCCGAAAAGTATTCATCATGCATAAATATCTAACATTAAACCATGTATGGTAGATATCAATTCTAATAGAGGTAAAGTTAAGAACTTCCAAGAAATATATACGTAGTTTCATCGGAAAAACAAATTTCTCATAGTAAATATAATAATCTATTGATTCTATATATAGCCAGATGTTACAGTTGGACGTTTTCTATATAAGAACTCCGCCTGTTTCAATGCAAAAGGTTTTTATCCACCCATTGAAAAGCATTGACTACTTCTACTAGGTATCTACGTAATATTTATATACGACCTGATTCTATTGCCTCCGGGTAAACGTGTCGCCAATGTTTTATTCACGCGAAATTCTCATCATTTATCCCATAGATTCATATATATTTATCGAATCTTATACACAACAATGTATAAAGTTTTTCTTTACATACGTGCAAGTATATGGAATAATTTTATGTCGTTTTTTTTTCTTTTGGTACTTCTATATAGCATTCATATTTCTTCTATATTTCTTCTTTTTTTTCGTCAAGATTTTATTATATTTCTTCTTGAACTTTTGGTTTCTTTAACAAAACTGCGTTAAATATTGTTGTTGTTTCTGGTCTTTTGAATCCAATATACTATAGTATACTATTTTTTTTTTCTTCCTTTTTTTTGACTTATCTTGTCGTTTTTATTATTCTAGAATTCAGATATTCTAAGAATGGGGAAATTATATACCAAAGTTTAGGTGAATAAAACATGGTGAAACATTTGGTAACGATTTATATAATGTCTGCATGCATGTTTAAGTGATTTACATGATTTATATTAACGATTTGATTTTGCCTATACTTTTATAATAATGTTTTCTTTAAACTCAAACCCGAGTACCTAAAGTCTTGGGATATACTATGTTACATATAGTACCTAGTATGGTAAAGTATTTGTTGTGGCGTAACAAAAAGCTCTTCTTTTGTTATTATATATTGTATCAAAAAAAAAAAAATAAAGAAATGATAAAATTTTGTTTATATAATCTAATATACGTGCAGCATTTAGATACACATGGATATGACTCGCGAAGTCCTTGAATAAAAATACTCATATTATATAGAAAATTTATATCCTGCGGAAGGGAGTTTAGAATTTTCAAGAATCTACAACAACAGACGTTGTACTGCCTTCACCGAAGAATTCAGTTAAAAATTATTTTAAGCCATGGCACCCTAGATTTTCGAAAAAACATATATATATATACATATATATTAATAATAAGGAAACAAGTTTTGATTGACAGTTTACATCCCGAGTGGGTTTTACTTAGAGAATTTTTCTATACACCATTCCCTTCTCAAGTGTACATATTTTGACATTGATTTAAAGATGGCATCCTAAAATTTTCATCTACAAATATGAAGAAGAAACTTTTAATTGAAGGAAATTTATCGATTGGATTTATCCGTTTTCAAAATGACAGATTTTATGACAAGTTCGAGCTGAAATAAGAAAATATTATTTTCTATTGAGAAGTTTTGAAAATTCTATCAAAGAATATTATCCTGAAAAGAAAAAATCCATAGAGAACGAAGATTCATGGACCTTGTTCTAAAGTTCGATATAATTTTGATGTTAAGAGACCAAAATCTTTACAGATTCGGCTACTAAGCGTATCCAACTTCTATATCAAACTTGGTACATCCCGCAATTTCTAGTTTTGTACATTATGGAAATAAGTTCTAGGATTCTGTTTGAAAATAGTTTTGGCAACTAATAAAAAAAAGATCTTTACTTACTTAGTCAATTACTTTAAAAATATGACTTAATCAATTTATTTTTATTTAGAAACTACCCGCTAAAACTTTTACAATTCCCGAGGCTTTGATCCTTGTAAATTTTCTTTTAATAAACGTGTAATCTATATCTTTTAGTTGAGGGTTGATTTTACGTTTTCTTTTTTTTTTGTCTTTGTATACTTAACATTTTATTTAGATTATCTTAAATGGGGTGGTTTTATATTTTCTTTTTTAGACTTTTTAATTCGATGTCGGCGACGTCAGTGTTTATGCCGATGTAACCGCCACAACCGCACATTTTTTTTAGAAAATATATGGACTTAAAAATAAAAAAAAATGTTATCTATAGGTAGAATGGATATGTCTCCGACCTTATAAAATTACATAGTATATATAGTAAGATGAATACACGAGACAAAGATATCGAGTAAAGAAATGCTTTTGTGAAAAAAAGAGGCGCACCCACCCATTGTGATTCTACAGTATAGTGTGTTGTTTGAATAAAAGGGTCGAATCATCCTGAAATGGGAAAAGAAGCATGAAAAGCACAACTTCTGGACGATTACACCCTCTTTTCTTTTCCATAGAAATGGGCAACCACTATATATATATATATATATATATACATATATTTAAATACGTTATATTTGTAGTGAAATGTTATTTATAAAAATATAATAATCGCTTCGTTGGTATCGCGTTTTTCATAACTTCCTTAAGGGATATCCTCGAACGCAGTTTATGAAATAAAAAAAAAAAAATTTGTTTTTGAATTTTTTTTCTTTAAAATAGAGTATGAGGTACAAAGAATTAATTTCCTGAAGTAACGTTTTTTTTTTTTTTTTAAGGTTTTTAAGAATAAAACTTAGGTCAACCTTCAAGGAACTTTTATTCACGCGCATGTACTATCAAAAGATATATAATTTGAACAAACTAAGAAAAATGGAATTATATAAAGTCTAGTTTTTATGGAATATATATATACAACTTCATTGCACTGCTTTTTTTAAATGATATAAAATAAATCATAATTTTGATACAGTAGAGATATATATATAGTCAAGACATGAGAAAATAAATTTCCTTCTTTTATATATTTCTTTTGCGAATTATCCAAGGCAAAATATTTCTTAGGCTATTAAAACATAATTCCTAGACATTATAAATTTTATTACAAGCGCAATTTTCTACAATATTTTAAAAATAAGACAAAAAAACAAGCGTTTATATTTTCTGGTTTTTTTTAAAGAAAAACTAGAAAAACAGTGTAAAATTATAAGCAAAACATTAAATTATATGCATTCAAACATGCAAACATGAATAGCACTATAAAAACATGTAGGCATACATAGAGTAGGATGATGTAAAAATCACCAATCACCACCTGAAGCGCATTTAAAAACAACACTATAAAAACTAGCATGCCTTGAATGCCATATTTGAAAACATTTTGTTAATTAAAGCTTTTAACTTTAAATTATCATGATTTTATGTTATAAAATAGATATTTAAAATAAAAATTTTAATATAGTATTCTTATGATAAAATAAACCTCCTTTATATATATATATATATATATTTTAGAAATTATCCTTTCACAGAGAAATGTTCTTCCAAAAAAAAAAAATTGTTTTTTCTTAAAAACCCATAATTTTATCCTGTTGACCACTTCGGATAACATCCTTTTTTCTTGTTCTATCCAAATATATATATAACATAATTTATTTACCATTAAAGATAAGATATTTTCTAGTGCTAGAATGTTAAAATAATGTGCATTGGAGCAGATATATTTATATACTAAAAAACTAAAGGTCAAACCGTATTTTCCCAGAAAATTTGTTAACAGGACATATTTTAGAAAATACATAAGTGGTTTGATTCTTCACATAAAGGACATGCGGTGTTAAGTGTGGTTTTTTGGATAATGTCAAAATGGTAAACCGCATACTAACATAAAATATTAAAAATGAACATAATCTATCTTCAATAAAATGAATATATATAAAGGGTGTCCCAAAATTCAGGTAAGATTTTGAATTTTGCGCCATTTTGTGGAGTAAAGTGTTGCCAATAAAAAAGAAAGACAGCGTGACAGTTGATAGTTCAGAGTAATTAAAAATGGAGCACAACACGAAAGAATAACACGTTCTTATTGTTGGGCAATATTTTAAAAAAATGCTGATTTTTCGAACAAAATCATCTTCAGCGATGAGGCTCACTTTCATATTTATGGCTTGGTTGATCGACAAAATTGTCGCATTTAGGGTGCAGAAAATCTACGAGTGAATGCTGAGAAACAAATGGATCCACAACATGGCACTGTCTGGTGCATATTTTAGGCTGGATGCATTATCGGACTATTCTTCTTCGGCTGGTCAGGCAATAACAGTTAATGGGCTCGCTATCGGATATGATAATCAGTTTTTTGTGCCTAAATTGCAAGATATGGATGTGAACGACACCACATGTCGTTCACATCCATATCTTGCAATTTCATCAAGACGGTGTCACATGCCATACAGCTCGAGAAACAATTCAATTACTGCATGACCCATTTCCTGGCCGCGTAATTTCCGGTTTTGGTGATCAGAATCGCCGCCGATATCATACGATTTAACGCCGTTGGACTTTTTCTTTGGGGTTTTTACAAGTGTAAGTTTTTATAGTACCAAGCCCACAACCACACACACCTTGAAGGAGACAATTGAGCACTGTATCAATGAAATTCAGCCACATTTATATAAAATGATTATCGAAAATTTCAACAAAAAGTGCGTATGTGCCAACAAAGCTGTGGAGGTCATTTACTCGATATGCTATTCCATACATAACCCTATACTATATGCTTTATGAATCTATAAAAAATGTACAATTTTTAATTATAAACCTGTATTTTCTATCAAAATTACTATTTGCGTAAATTTTGAGACACCCTTTATATACAGAATGACGTATTTAAAAAGATAAATATCCAAAAAATTTTCTAACTAAAAATAGCAAAATGGAATTAAGAGCATTTTTTGGAGAAGTGAGAATATTTTGACTTGTTCTGTTTATATGTTCACCTCTTGTTTTGAAAAGGATAATCTTGTTATATTTATCCTAAATACTTATCTGATAATCTGCTGCTTGAAACTCCTTCATACATAGAAGAGAGTATGTATAATAAGGATACCATGTTAGATGTACAAATGTAAATAATAGGGTGAATAATCTATTCAATTTGTGGGTTTTTTAAGAATATCTTTGTACACTTTAACCCTTTTATTTTCATACTTCCCGAAAAATATACAGTACAAAAAAAGGTATTCGGATTAGGGTTTTTCATTTATCGTATTTGAAAAGTCTATGAACTTTGAGGTTTTCTTAAATGGATATTTTCTGATTGATATTTTTCTATATGCCAGGTATTTTAAGGTGTATATTTAAACTAGTTTTTCAATTTGTATTTTTTTTTTAACTCAATTTATAAAATAATTCATATTTTATAAATAACCTTAAATTTAACAAATTTTAAATTGTAATTATTATTCCATTACACAATTTATTTGATCAAAAAATGATATCGTAATTGTTTTTAAAAAAAAAAAATGATAAAATAACCAAACAAACAAATTTATAATTGTTTATCTCGGACAGCGTTCGCACAGAATTAAGATTTTTAAGATTTAATAAAATATCTAAAAAGAAACTTTTACTATATATATAAAAATTGCACGAGTAACAATGTATAAAAAAATCAGTCTCAGGTAAATTTTAAGACAGAAAAAAACAAACTAAAGAAACTACTTGAAGACAAATCTCGGGCCATCCGAAACAAAAGACAAATTACCCTAATTGAGCGCAAGTATACAAGATATATACATGTAGAACCGAAACGGATGAACCGCAAGACCTGAAGAGATTTTTTTTTTCTTTCATATTTCTGAAATACTAAAGAAATCCTATAGTATATAAGAAAATCCCAAGAAAAAGAGAACTTTTTCAAATTCTACATATATAGCCTGCTTTGATGTATCCGTCCATTTATTATTGATATACAGTAGTGTTTTTTTTTGGTTGTTGTCTTCTTCATTCAAGAAAAGCAGCAAAAAAATAGGTTTTCTTGTATTAACTTTGATTAACTCGTCTTCAAAAAAATATTTTTTCTTAGTGTATCTAGTTTTTTTTTTCTTTCAAAGAAATACAAAAGGTATATATAAAGTTTAAAAATCTTAAATTGAATTTGTTCCAAACAATTTTCAACCGATTTGATATGGCGGCGTCTTATACACAAGAGTTTACTAATTAAAATCACATAATTCGGGATTAACCGAAAAAAAATATATATCTAATATTATATTTCTATTCAACACTTGATGTGTTTCTTGTTTTTTTTTTTTTCTTGGAAGAAAAATAGGTATTCTTGTGTGTAGACATTTTTCTACTTTGAAAGTTCACCATCATAATAATTGGAAGAAAAATCAATAAATTTCCAATTCCAAGGTCAGAAATGCATCAATCAAATATCTGTCTGAATTTTTTTTCTATGTTTATACATAAATTATTATTCTATTCTAGTTTCGGTTGAAACTCTATTCAAGAATCTATTGAAGAAAAAGTTCTTAGGATGAAATTAAATGATTTTTCAAACCTAAAAAAAGAAAATTAATTATTTACTTATTTTATTTGTAGTTAATTAATTTTGTATACAATGCCAAAAGAAGGAGAAAATGTATTTGTCGTTATAAACGTTTGAAAAAAAAAACTACCTAAAAACACATAAAGTCAATTAATAGAAGAAATACTTAAATTACATTATCGATGCAAATTTCTATGTTGAATTAAACAAAAATACTATACCAGTGGTGTCGAACATAATTTTTACACCAAAAGGCATTGTCTACATTTGACATTTATCTACCAAATAAAATTCTCTGAAATCGGACATAAATTTTACTTTCATATGCATAGGCACTAGAAGGAGAAAACACACTTAATTATCAATGCTTAAATTTGTTGAATTAATGTAAACAAGGCAGTAAAGGTAGAAATATCGTTAATAAATTTATGTCCACTAAAATTTAAAACGAATTTCTTTAAAATATTTGCTAAACATGTTTATGTTATGTTATGTAGCTGATAACTAGAGATGTTTTTAGGGTTCGAGGATTGAAATATCAAAAAATTTGGTGGTATTTACGCATATGCAGCATAGGCTGCAACCAATGGGCCCGCACCACAAACGGACTCACAGCTGTTTAAAATTTTAATTTTGAATAGACTAAAATAAAAACAAGCCGTAATACGTGTGAACTTCAGAGTACAAACCAAAAACTTCCTTATTAAAAAAGTTATCCATTCACTTCAAAATGACCGAACGCATCAAATGATTAATATCTGATAATAACAAATACTTGATCTTATAAGATATAGATTAAAGTAACCATTGAAATATGAAAAACATTAAAATACGAGCTTTTAACAATAACACAGAATATGAAAAAAGCGTTAGTTCATTATCGATATACTTTTACCACCAGTACAGGACTAAAAAGAATTATATCTCGTTATTAGTGTTTGCAAAAAAGACTGTAAATACATGTATTTTTATATCATACAAATGTTAATAAGGAGATATATTGTTTGCAGACTGAAAATGTATGCCACATGAGAATATAAATTTATAATTCTAATGCATTGTATGCTTTTTAGTGGTAATAACACTTCAACACTTGAGATATGCTTATTACAAAAACAGCAAGATATCATTCATAATCATATCGAATAAACGATAAATCGAATGTACATGCTATCATCTCATCATCGGGAAGGGTGGAAAGGTAAGAGGAATATTAGTGCGGCAGTGGTTAAATTAATCGGAAGGAGGATAAAAATAGCATCGCCGCTTTCAGCCCATCACCATCAATCCACCACCTATTCACCGACACAGAATAAGATAAATACAAATATATAATGTTAGCCTCAATTAAAATTAAAAATACATATGGTCAACAACCGGTAGAGGATAGAAAAGGTTATCCATAAAGGTTACATGCGCGATGATACAGAGGAGTCCTTAGGCAGCCGACTCTTCAGTTTCTCCTTGCTCAACGAGAAGTCAAAGTGTTCAGAGCTATTATTGACATTAACATTCTAGTAACAGACTCAAACCTTCCATAGTCACTACGATGACAGTCGATCATGAATAAGCTTACACTCCTTAGGGAGTGATCGTTAAATTTTGAATTTTAATAATAAGGTTAACATATAGCGCGCAGAAAAATTGTGAAGTTATTGGCTACTTTTGACAACTGAATAATAGTTGAATCAATTTTCTGTTCCCACAATTAAAAATCAATAACTTCACAATGTTTTTTGTGAATAACTTTTAAACGTTTGCCAGTTCCAAAAAAAACAATTAGTACCCGGTGAACAATTCAACCCTAGTAGCCAATTTCCCAAATTTTAGAATACATATTGTTCACTTAATGAGTAAAGGATAACGAAATACTTAGTGGCTTGGTACCTCGAGATGTTTAGAATTCTTAGGTCTGTTTTATCTGCCACTTGCTCTGGGGTAAAGCAACTTTTTACATTGAAAACAAAAACAACAACAGAGCAAATCCTACACTTTCAGACCAGGTGTAACTATCACACCCGAAATTAGTTCAGTTTTCTCCCATAAAAAGTGTATTAGCTAAACGTTTCTCATTTCATTACATTAAGCAGCGCTACAAACATTTGAATTAAAACTTGCGCCTACTCCTGCTCTTTTTATTTGCCACTTACCCTGCTCCAGGGTAGGATATGGCAAATAAAACAGACCTATTGTAAGTAAGTTATGATTCGCGTGCCTTATGTTGGGCATGACTGACATAGGCGGTAAAAAATCGTACGTGCAATAAAAACTGCATTGCTTGGATTTTCTTTGCAAACACATTAAAAAAATCAATACTTTTAATTTGAAAATAAAGAAAAAAAATTTAGACATTTTCTTACAAAAGTAATGAATTTTTATCATTTATCATTTTTTTTTTCATAAATATTAAATTAAATATTAAATAAATGATAAAATAATAATAATAATAATTATACAAATATATGACATCAATCCGACGGTAGTAGTAATTCCATAAATTTTAAATGAAAATGCTACCCAAAAAAAGAAAAACTGGCAACATTTTTTTGGTTTTTGACATCAATTAATTAATATTTTTACTTGTGAATTATTTTAGCGATTTATTTTTTGGTTTTTATATATACTTTTGATCTAAACTCATTTAACAAAAGAAGATTTAACTTTTGTTAAATTTAAGGCTTTTCAAATTAAAGAAAATCACCCGCAAAACGGTGTCTTTTTTCCGGTTAGTTTTGTTTTTAACTGATGATGGTGGTTTTTTTTAGCATTTTCATTTTTCTTTCATCGTCGCCTCTTCACGTGTTTACATCATTTATCATTTCGAGCACGGGGAGCTCAAAAACCTGACACCTTTTCCTTATGATATTTTATTTTCTTCTACTATATACCTATATAGGTTTTTTTTTTTGTTTGTTGGTGACGAGGGATGTGTTATAGGGTGCGGATGTTAAACTAATTTGTAACATATCTATACAAGACAAGAAGTGAAGAGATTCTATAATGGTATAAATGGTTAATGAAAAACCTAATGTGAAGATAAATAATATCATGTAGAATTTTAATGTATCATATATTAAGATTTCTGATATCGCAAATATAAATTAAGTTTATACGAAGTTAAGATAATTAAAATGAAAAATGAATTAATGGAAATGTTCTTTTTATGTGAAAATATTGTATTATATAATTTCTATTTAAAAATTTTCATTTCTTTAGTTTATATCAGCGGTTCCCATCTGGTGGTCCGCGACCCAAAACAGGGTCGCGAGCTTTTAAAATAGGGTCGCGAAAATCTTCTAAAATTATAACTTGAAATATTTATAATCCTCTTAAATTATTTTTTCAAATTACCTCCCAATATGCATTAATTCCAACTTGGAAATTGTAAAACGATTTTCACGCGGAATTCTGAGTGCAAAATCGTACGCTACAGGCTACACCTAGATAGGTATACACATAGATTTGGTATAAATCGTGCATAAATAAAGAGCAAACGGCAAGTCAGGTTTAAATTTTTGCAAAACAGATGTTATGTAGTTAAGCCTTGTAATTAATTTAAACAAGATTGCTTCACAAATTTTCCAATTAAATCTGATCATAAAAAAACACAAACCTATCTGGTCACCCTGATTTTCGCTTAATAACTTCTTTCTTTCTCTGTAAATTTTTCTGAAATGCAATTCCTAATTCAATTAAGGAATAACCAATTCACTTTCTAAATTTCAATGAAGTTGGATAATGCGTTATTGAGTTATCTTGTACACGGACAAGCGGACAGCCATGCATAAATCGATATAACTTCTGATTCTCTATACAACCAAACCCTAGAAATCTTTCTACGATGATTATTTCGATACATTACACACTTAGTGACAAAACTAATGTATCCTATGATAGTACCTACTGCAGGGCATAAAAATGTCTGGGATGCCAAACCAAATACCATTCTTGTGGATACAATGATTTTCTGGATTTTCTGTCATAAAGACATGGTGCAAGTAAACGGTATTAAAAATAAATCGGTATGTTTTGGACTAGGTATATTCTACTAATGCCTCGAATGTTAATGTCAATCAATGTATGTCCCATTTGTCCCTCAAGATCGTCATCATCCTGATTTACATTTAATTCTGGAAACTAACTGTAATATTAATGATAACATTTTTGTGATATTATATTCTATATTTCAATTTCATGTTTTGAATAGATTACACTGAACGCAATAATTTTCTAAAATTTACTGTTTCTTCCTCCAACTACTGTTTGCTTTGTAGATGAATTAGACATGTATGATCCTTTTAGAATTCGCTATTATCTTACTAATAGTTACACTGTGAACACCAATGGTTTTACTCTGTACTGCAATCATTTTATCATGGGCATAGTCATTTTCTATTTTGAATTGTTAAATGTATTGTTTTCTAATGTTTTGTAATTCGATAGTGACTTTTGTATTGTATTGAATAAACCAAGATGATCATTTAAGTTAAATTTATTTACTTAGATATATGAATCCTTTCCCCTCATAAAACTGTATCCTCTTTTAAAATGATGTTTTTCAGGAACGCTTTATTTTTTAGACCACATAAATTTACTATGCACTTTGTTACTAAAGCATAAAATATTTGACAGCCATTGAATATACTATCAGCTCCTTTGGATTCAACTAATTTCATAGTAAAATCAAAGGTATTAATAAAGAGAAATTGTGGAAAGATCAAAAAAGCTTTTTTTAATATAATTAATTTATATTAGGTCTTATGGAAAGAGGTTAAAGCTCCTAAAACTTCTTTCCACAAGACCTAATGTAGTTTAATTGTAGTTGAATGTAGTTGAATTTTACATGAAAGCCAATAAAATGACAATTTGCGGTATTAGAATATATTTAGTATAAATTAGGGCATGGTTCGAATAATTGAATACTTGAGCAAACAGAACATGTTCTATTTTTTCACTGTTCAAACAGAAATGAAATTATTCTTTCATTTAAGAGAAACATAGTAAAATAAATTTGAAAAAAATAAATTAGACGCGAGGTTCCTTTAATGAAAATGACAGAAACGAAAAATTCCGCATAAAATAAGGAAAGAAAATTACAATTTTTCACTAGAAAGAATGGAATAACTATAAATCAAATATATGCTATTTTACATCGTGCTTCCTTAAGATAACTGTACCAAGCGAGAGCATTAATAGTCTTATGGATTTTGGACTAAAGAAAGAATGAAACAAAGAAAGCAATCGAAATTTGTTTTAACTCAGTATTTGTAAACCAAAACCACGCGTTTCTTTATAAATATTGTATTTTCCCAACACTTTTTCAAGTATTGGTGCATGTACGAATAATAAGTAGAAGAAAATTTTTGTTAATATTTAAAGTGTTAGTTCCTATATGAATAGTGATTCTTATTTTTTACATAAGTATTAGAATTGTTTATTAAAGCTAAATTGACTTCTATCTCTGTAATGTAATCTGAAAAAAATGATAGATACCTAAAGAGAATCATATGTATTTTTAAGAGAATATTTCTTATTTTATTTTTATTTCTATTCCTTCCATATAATAATTTATTTCTCTTCGTACTCAGTCATTTTTCCTTAAAAAAATTTGTTTAACATAGGAAGGAATTGGTTAAAGAATTGTTCAAATAACTCTTGTTTACTTACATCGAAAATGAATTATTTTTACCATGCCCTAGTATAAATAGTGTGGATAAAATTGTTGAGATCACATAGTCAAATCAAAGCCCTATGCATTTACTATGCGTGTTTTTGAAATATTTTTGATATTTATTGAATTTACTATGAAAGCGATTTATTTACTACGCTGAGACCAATTTATTAGTTATTTTATTATTTGATGAAAATCAGTGCCAAAAATAATTGTTTAAAACCAAAAAATGGTGTATTTTTCAATTATTTTGTTTTTAGTGTAAAATAAAAATGTCTCCAAACTCTGCTATATGAAACAAAAGCAATGCTATTACTTCCGAGTTTCAAATTGCATGTCTAAAATAAATTATAATAAGTGAAAATTTTATAAAATCCAATTTTTTTTTAATTTTAATAAAATACCATTATTCTAATTTGATTTTACAAAGAATTTTGATTTAGATAAAAATCACCTCAAAACTTGTTTTAAATAAAACATTAAGAAAAACTTTAAGAAAAACACTCGATAAATGCGTATATATAAAAATATTTTTTGAGATGTTTTTATTTTGATAAGAAAAGAATTATCACGCAAAACAAGAAAAAGGAACAAGGAAACCTAATTTCCAAGTTTTTGTTTGATTCTATGTTTGGGAAGAAAAAAAATATAATGTTTCATATTTTTATCCGCAAGTAAAAATACCAAACAAAATATATAAGAAATAATCAAATAGGTACGTGGAGATGGAGAGAAAAACAAAAGGTGAAAATGTTCGTGTTCGTCGCCATTTCTATACCTGTTCTCCCCCGGCACTACAATATATAATTTAGATTACATATGTATATAAAAATGTATATTTTTTCAAAATGGCATGAGAGGAACTTTATAAAAATAGTCTGACCGGTTCAAATCAACTAATATACTATTCATATATAAAAATGTACAACATATTTCGAAAAAAATAACTAAAATTATAAGAAAAAGACACGAACATGTTTTACTTGTTCTATAGTATATCGCGGCCGAAGTATGTAAACACATATATTTGATAACTTTTTTCTTTTGTTTTCATTTTTTTTTTGGGTCTCAGGAAAATAATTACATGATTGAGGTTCGCTTTTTCCATGCCATTGAGAACGGCGATGTCTGACATTATAACATTTTTTTCGGGATTGTTGTAAGACTTTTTTGACTATGTTCATGTCAGAATAAAAAATGAACAACAACTTGGTGTAAAAAAAACTAGAGAGCTTGAAAAACAATAAGACAAACAAAAAAACCTAATAAGAAAAACAACAAATAATAAATAATTTAAATAATTGAAAATGGCGCTTGTTCCATAATATTGCTGGAGTTATAATTATTAGGGATAGGTCCCTTTTATATTATATATCTAGAAAATCATATGTGTCTGTGTACAGCCTACTTTCGATCGAAACCCATTCATGTCTTTTAGAACAAGAAATTAAAAAAATGGTTTCTTTAACAACCAAAAAAAAAAAAAAACTGGTATATAATTACATGAAAAATAAAAAGAAAACAAAATAAAATATAATATATCCAAAATTATAGATATTTCAGATATATGAAAACACAATGAAAACGAAAAACATATATTCAATATTTAATTGCTGTACATCAGGATTATATTATTAATGTAAAAGATTTTTAAGGGCGATTATCCAGAAAAATAATATAATTTGAAATATTCATACCTATTCCACATACCTACATATGTTATGATGTTATGTTATGTTAAATATGACGTAAAATAATATTTTTCGTTCATTTTGCATTCTAAAGGGTGTCCCAAAATCCACGCAAGATTTAAATTTGGCACCATTTGTACGGTAAAGTGTAACCAACGAACGAGAAAGACAGCGTGAAAGCTGAGAGTTCAGGGTTATTAAAAATGGAGTACAACAGGCCAAATAACATTCATTGTTGAGCAATATTTTTACAAGAATGAGTCATTTCCTGGTCGTGTAATTTCCCGTTTTGGTGATCAGAATTTGCCGCCGAGATCAAGCGATTTAACGCTGTTGGACTTTTTCCTTTAGGGCTTTTTGAAGTCTAAGGTTTATGCCAACAAGCACATGACCACCCGCGCCTTGAAGAAGAAAATTAAGGAAATTGAGCGCTTTATCAACGAAATTCAGCCACATTTAGGCAAATTGGTCACGGAAAATTTCAACAAAAGAGTGCGTATGTGTCAGCAAAGCCGTAGAGGCTATTTACACGATATGCTATTCCATATATAATCTTACACTGTGTACTTTATGAGTCAATAAAAAAAATTTTTTTTTACATAGAGAAAAACTAACATCTTAATAGGTATTACCATTATTTTAGGAATAATTCCAGGACACCCTTCTGAAAAATGATTATTGGAGAATGCCGAGTTTGAAAAAGTTTTAGAAATCATTTTAAGAAATAGAGGAAAGTTACATAATATAAAATATCAGTGTAAATGTCAGAATGCGACCGAGTAACCAAAAATTTGCTAGACAGGATTAAATCGTATGTGAGATTTGGCATTTCAAACTTAACCTAAAGAAAAATTTGTTGCTAAATTTTGCATATGCTAAGACTTTCAGGTACTTCCCTTCTTTGGCATTGATTTAAATGTGTAAACTAAAGTATTTGGTTGGTTATTTATCTGGTTTACTATACCATATATTTTCTTTAGACAATGTCGACTCAACTTTTTATTTGATTATAACCTAACTTTTGGTACTAAAATTGAATAACATTGAGTATGTTGTTCTGGAGTTATGGTTTATTAAAAAAAATTCCATTTAAAGGTTAAAAAATTCACTTCCACTTTGGCATCTCGGCCAAGAATTTAAAGAATTGTTTCTGTCAATTGTTTCTGTGTACTAAATTTCATTATAATCAGCAGCCTGCGGGTTGGGGTATAGACATATTTTCACCCAAAATGAACCACTTCCGGTTTAGTCTTACCGGTGACAATCAGGTCTGTTCTTCTTTTTAGTGCATGATATGTCTGTGCCAAATCGATGTTGTGGTTCACAATTCATCATCTCCGGGTAAAATTTGGTGAGTTCATCTCCTTATTGTAGCGTATTTTGAACCAAATTTGAATAAAATTGAATGGTGCCTTCTCGAATATTTACAGATACTTATGCAGGCACACATTCAAAGATCTGGGATATATAGTTAATTCGAATTCCGCTGCGAATTTTTGCCACGACTGCAACTTTCTCTTATACCTTATTAAGGTCTAAAAAAATCTTTTTTTTTTACAAATATTTACAAATGTGACTAAATTTACTTTACACTAAGTTTCACTTGTTCATGAAATCCCTAAAATTAGCTGTCTTTGACAATTGCTTACGGTGTAATACGCCGCTGAACACTAGATACTATTTTTCGTTATACAATGTTATAAACTCTAATATTCTTCTTAATATTTTGAATACCAAAAATACAATCTCCGGTTAACAGAAGACAAAAAAAAAAGAAAAACAATTTAAATAAAAAAGAAATATAAAAGTTTTCTTTGGAAAATCGCAACTAATTACCCTTCTTTCTTATGTAAGAAAAGGATCTTCTATAGCTTTAAAGAAATGAAGACCAGAAAATATTCCATAATCATAATCAAGGAACGGAACACTATGAAATTATTGCCAAAAAAAATGTTCCTTACTTTAGTATATATGGTAAGCTTTTTTTTATGTTTTTGTCGTCTCATAAATTTTAAATAAATATGTTGCTTAGTGGTCTCGGTAAAAAACGCGGGGAAATAAAACAATATTTAAATTCATTTGCATAGAATTTTTTATAATTTTATTGGATTCCAGAAAATGCTATTTCAAAAGAGTTGGTTAGAAATTTTTCAAGGATTCCAGGAGGATAATTTGAGTATTTCGGATACGCGAATTTTGAGTGACATTATTCAATTAATACAAGTATAATAAGGCAAATGAAAAGAACAAATGTTGTGGCTTCGCATATCCAGTCGATTTAGTCAATATTAGTAACTACTTAGAAAGAGCTTCTCCAAAATGTAGCAAAATGAAGTAGAAGTTGCAAAGTAACTTTCAGAAACGAAACTTTTATGTGACTGAAAAGTTTATTACAGTAATACCCCGCATTTACGTACACTTTGGGACCGGAGCGTGTACGTAAAACAAAAAGTACGTAAAGCGAATCTACTGCTTTTATTAATGAATAATATGTTTGAAACAAACTAAAACAATAAATATATAAATAAAAAGACGTTGTTACAAGTGTACATTCATAATTTGTTATTCTAGTACATAATTTTTTTTTTCTATAAATTGGCAAAACCAGAAAAAATGTAAGTAAAAAAATGTACTTGTACGTAAGTGTGAATCATTGAACGTATAATGGACAAAAAGGGGACAAAAATGAGATGTACGTAAGTGCGAGTGTACGTAAAACGAGTGTACGTAACACGGGGTATTACTGTATTATCTAAAAAAGCATAAAAAACGACAAAACTTTCTGGTTTTTGTTCAATAACTTCGCTTTTCATCGATCCTTTTCACTAAAATGCAATACTAAATCGAGCTAAAACATAACCGGTTCACATTTTATCATATTACATCAAAATTGAGTTAGACGGACGAATGGATATGCCTAAATCGTCATACCTCTTGATTCTCTACACATCTACAACCTTGAAATCCTTCTGCGATGATCATTTCTAAGTGCTACAAATGTAGTGAGAAAACTATTAGTTATATCCTCTGGTTGTATCTACCATAAGGCATAAAAGTGTCCTGAATTAAGCATTTGAAGTTGTATCGTAAAAGGTTTCTATATTATTTCGCAATCCCTAAACTGCAATGTTTCAACATCTACGTCTCTCACGTCCTTTTTTGGTTTGGGTGCAACTTCTTACGTTTGGATAAGTTGCGCAACCAATGTATTAAAACATTATAAATTCCTCATTTCTAAGTGTATTAAATCTTGCAGTGGCGTTTTACGGCAACCAACAAAATTGTTGGTCTGGTGTAGTCAGTTTACATAACGAGCCGTAGCAAGTACAGTTGGTGGTCAGTGTCAGGCATTGCTTCATAACAGATTTTGACCTAATTTGAAACTGCTTAATTTGAAGCAGTTTAAATGCAAACTTTCTTTCAAAACCTTGCTGTAAACGTTTTGACATTCAATTTTTCTACTAGGGTCAGATTCGGCTACTGACTCCGGCTATTTAGAATTTATTCCTTATACGCTAAAATATTCTATCATTATATTTTTATTGAAAATAAATACTTATCATAAAAGAATAATCAAAAATAAGTGAAATCATCTGCGGTTATGAGCCCTGTTTCCTAACCACCCCAAAAGGGAATAGTTGTTTTTGCAGATATCATTCAAAAAAGGTATACTACATTCGAATAAGGTGATTTTTTTTTTGGTTACATCTTCATTTCTACAATAATAAGAATATTGATTTGTTTTGATTGTAGTAAAAAAAATATATATAAATAAATAAACCTGAAAGTCATTTTTGAATCATCAAAATATATTATTTAGTCATGACATGATGGTTTTATTTTGATATCCGGTAATTCTTCTGTGTAATGGCCTTTCAATGTTTCTTGATAACGTCCATAAACAATATATAAGAGATCGAAAAAAAGAACGATTCGCCCTTTTATTCACTTTTTTTCTTAAGATTTCTAAAATAAAAAATTCTTTGAAATTTCATACTTTATCAAAATATCTTCTTTTTAAAAAAAAGTCGAATATTTTGAACACTTTCTCAAAAACAAATTTCTATATCCTTTCAAAGTTTGTATATATAAGAAAGTTTTCCAAAGAATACCATTTTTTTCGTACTAAAAAAGGACACTATTTTCTTGTATATGATAAAAGGGTTAATGAAATCACACTTTAGTTAACAACAAAAGAAAAGTTAACGTAGTTTCTTGTCCAGTATATTTTATGGACATATTACTTATCTTGAAAAAGTTCTCTCATATTTATATGTTGGGTCATTTATGTGACAAAACTAAATATCTTGAAAATAAATATATAGTTTCTTGTATCTAAAATGTATAAGAAAAGACTTCACCATTTCTAAGAAGAAGTTTGTTACCAAAATATGATCGTTTTTATATCCCTTCAAGTTCCTTGTACATATTTATGCATAGAACATTTTTGATACTCATCGAATGACTTGAAACTTTAAATTGATATTCGAAATACCCAAGTATTAGAAAATATATTTGATAAGCAAAATGGAAGTAAGTTGTTAAAGAAGGGCAATATTTTCCTTTCATTTTTTTTATGATTGAATAAAAAAAAAACATACTAGGTATATCGATTTATATTATAAGTTTTTGAAAATTGTTAGTAGAGGGAGGATGAATTAAACAAGTATAAGACAAGAACCTTTCATTCATAGCAAAAACATGTTTATCAGAAAAAAAAGAAAATATAGATATTTTCGTATATATACAATATATTTATACTATATACACTTATACTAAAACAATCTAAGGTTTATACTATGCAGGGAAAATTTTATTTGATTGACAGGAGGTGTGGACATACAATCAAGCACTCTTTTTGGAAGGGATGATCTGATACATTACATTCGGGTGCTTACAAGCGTCATGTGTTCAAATGTGGAAACATCCTCATCTAATGATTCTATATCTAATTCTAGGCCTGCACAATTTTTTCCTACTTATACAATATATGTATATATATTTTTGGATATCGTTCTTTTTTAGGTATAATTACTTTGATATCGGTATACCTATATATATCTAGGTATCTATATATGTCTGTCTAAATTTTTCTATTTATAAGGGATGAAAAATAAAGGTTCGATACTTAAAGCTTTAATGATATAAGTTTTATGGTCTTTAATCATATTCTATTATATAAATATGTCAATTTCAAATTTAAATTTGTGTTAATTTAAGTTTTATTAAATTTTTAATAAACAAATAAAATTAATTTAAAAATAAATTTAAAGCTTAAAAATTTTCTTTAAAACAAAAAAAAAAAAAGTTTTTCAACAATTTCATATATATTTAAATTTCTCATAGGGTAAAGAATGTAAATCCTTCAAGTTTTTACCATAATGATAAAAAAAAAAAGAAAGTAATCTAATTAGTCACAATTTATATATATCTATATATATATATAAGAAAATCTTCTAGCAATAAAAGAAAGTTGTACATAAATTTCTGGTAAGAAAAAAAACCGAGAATACGATCGAAAAAAGTATGTTTTCAATAAGATAAGAAAGTTTTCTTTTTTTTTCGTAACAGCGATTAAATGGTCTTTGGTGGTTTTTTTAACTACACTAAATGCCAATTTTTCCATCTCTCAAGGGAATATATACATATCTATATAATTCTTTCTTTAAAAGAAAAAATCAAATATAGGGAAAGACAAAACTTCTATTATATAAATAAGAAGATGAAATTTAAGTCTCCGAGAAAAAAAAATCTGTTTAAAAATTTTTCATACCTTTTTGGTATATATTTCAATTTAAATATTGTATAAAATGTGTTATAAAATCAACAAACACATGCTTTAATATATGTCATCACGTATATATTTTACATATGTGAAAATGAACAACAATTTTAAGGGTGAAAAGTATCCTATAAAATCATGTATCATTCCTTAAACGGAAACAATATTTGATAGGGTGGAATCTTGTTGGTTGACACGTGATTTTGCGCGACTATAAATTATATTGTTAGGATTTTCTATCAGGATTTTGTAGATTTTACATTTATATAAGATTTATTTAAATATATTTATAGAATACACACAAAAGAAATATATATTAAATAATTTACTTGATGTTGTCTTCTATAAGAAATACTACTAATTAAAAAGATTGCTTGAATCTTTTCTTGCCCAGGAAGTGGTTTCTTTATTATGTTATATAAGAAGAATGTTCGCCAAACCGCACACGGTTAAAATGTTCGCCAGCCTTGAATAGAATACGAATATAAAGTCACATGTATACAATAATAATATGAATGATGATGGAAGATGGTTTCATCGATCAAAAGTTTAAAAAGAGGGAATATGGTATATCTAAGATCATCTTTGACGTAAAGTCGTAAGTTAAAACTTGAGTGTTAGAAAAAGAAAAATATGAAAATATATTCAAACATGCCCCTTAGCTTATAATATGATAGTATCCCATTTCTTTTTTCTGTTTTTTTTTTTAGATTTTTCAAGAGAAAGATTATGCAAAAGTTCATCATCTTTTAAGTTAGAGGTTTTCTTTCGCGAGTATTTTCTAGTTTTTTCGTTTTTTTTTATGAAAACTAATGACATATCATTTGTACCCGTTATAGAGTAAATTTTTGAAAAATATCCTCAATATTAATTTTAATTCTTTAGAAGGAAAAGAAAAAAAAACGGAAGAAAATAGAATTTCTTCTTCCTAGACATGAAGATTTGAAAGCACATAGTAAGTTTTTTTTTTTTTCTTTAATAATTTAAAATTACATTTTATCAAAATTCCAAGTTTATAAAGAAATCTTCAAACTCTTGTCAGCTGTTTTCGATATGCACAATTTTACTATTCCTTTTTTTGTAATGATATTTCTATTAAACGAAAGTCCTTAAATGTTAAATAACATGAAATTTCACCCCAAATGACTCTGGGTGTCATTTCATCCCCCAAGAATCATCTATCATTCTCAACTTGACCTTTTTTTTTGTCTGTCTTCCCTGTATACAGGATATAATAGTTTCAATATATGTGAACGTTATATTCATCCCCAAAAAATAAGAAAAATAGCAACAGAATACACTGTAAAACACTGTTAAAGTATACATCTTGATTCTGAAATGTACTAAGTTTATATATATATATAGATTTTATGTTATTGAGATAAGAGCATCACTTAGTAGCAAAAAAAGGCAACAAAAATTCCTGAAGTTGGTAATTTCTGTTATACATGCACTTAGATTTACAGGTTCTACTACCCTGTATGAAAGTATCTCTACCTATACTGAATTTTCCTTTTTTTTGGCAAACAGATTATTCTTTACTAATACTGATTTGTCAACGAAATCGTTTCGCCTGTCAACTGAATATATATATAGTTATATACGTGCCTTGTCCTGGACAAGGGTATACATGTGGAATGATCTCTTCATCACAATGATTTAAGGATATATATTCACCTTTTTAGTATACTATTCTTTTAGGTATTTTGCATCAGAATTATTTTGATTGTGTGACATGATTGAGCTTTGATTTGTCCAATGGAACAATATAAGACAATATGATCGATCATTTGGGAACCATAAATATTATACGGTTGGGAAGATTTTATATGAAATCGTTTGTTGTGTTTCTTTTCTTTCTTTTTTAGTTACGAGGGAATAATTTAAAAATTAAATAAAAGAAAATCTAGCAAATTTTCAGAACTTGTGCTTCTTTGAATTATACTAAAATATATCTCGCTTGGTATAATAACCCTTTTTTGTTTCCCAAATCAAAATTGAATAATGAATTCATTTGAAAATATAATATAAAAAATAAAATTGAAATAATGATACCGTAAAATAGTTTAATTTAACTTTAATATAAAAAAAAAATCATATACAATTGCCCGAAAATTTTTCATAACGTTCATTTTTATATGTAAATGGAGTCTACTGCACCATTTAACTATTTCACTATTATGTTCAAATAGCATTAAATTTCTCACAATTATAGAAATATAAAACTTCTTTTCAAAAAAACGTTTAATATTGTTTTTCATATTCCTACAAAAAAAAAAATATTTTAATGGTTCACGTCGCACTATTAAAATAGAAGTAAATAATTGAATATTAAAGTGTATACATTTTTTAGGTAAATTTTTGATACTTACATTATCTACCTAGGATAATATTTTCATATCAAGAAACTATAGAGACAAAATTATTTCGATTTTTGCATGTACTTCCATCCGTCCGTCTATCTGAATGATAACTCAAAAACACGTTGATGGATTTTGATGAAATTTAGAATACGATGCTACATTTTAGTACATGTAAGTATAAATGAAAACCGATTACATCTCTATTGGGCTTTATTTTGGTATGGGCGAAACCACACCGAACTGGTTTGGTTCGCACATATACGTGCTGTAATTTTCGGATATATTAGATCAGTGTTTCCCAACGTGGGGCTGTTAGATTTCGGTGCCAAATTTAGTTTCTTAAGTGAACAATTCAATTTTTTAATATTAAAAATTATGTATGTTACATAGAATTTTAGAAAGGCTAAGGTGGGGCATGGCACAAAAAAGGTTGGGAAACACTGTATTGATTTAATATTATATTTAATCAAAATCGATTAAGGTGGCATGAATAACCACAACATTTAGTTATTTCTTTCTTCGTTTTCCAAATTTAATTGGAAAAGTTATGAATCAATTTGTTTTAAACTAAGTTTGCCTATTGATTATATAAATTCACGATTTGAAGTTAAATTTCATTGAAATCGCTCTAAGGGTTGCGCAGAAAAATGTAGGAAAATACCAAAGACAAAATTTGGCCACGCGATTTCAAAATTTTTCCTTTATCAGTTTTTCAGATTTAATTCCAAACCGATCCTACATATTTAAAGGAAACTTTTACAATAGATTTATATTATTGGGTCTCCTGTTATCTCAAAATTACAATAAAATAGAAAAACAGTATTATTAGTAGTAGTCTATTGCAGGTTTCTCATTGGGCTATACAAAAGGTGTCGTAAAAATCACGCTAGAAGTAATTTTGATAGGAAACACAGGCTTATAATAAAAAATTGTCAATTTTCTACTATTTCATAAAGTTTACAGTATAGGGTTATGTATGGAATAACACATCAGGTAAATGGCCTCCACGGCTTTGCTGGCACATATGCATTCTTTTGTTGAAATTTTTCATGACCGTTTTGCATAAAATGTGCCTGAATTTCGTTGAAATGGCGCTAAGGCATAAACTTTAGACTTCAAAAAAACCCCAAAGAAAAAAGTCGAACGACGTTAAGCCCCATGATCTGGGCGGTCAATTCTGATCACCAAAAGGGGAAATTACATGATCACGAAATGACTCATTATTTTTAAGATATTGCTCAATAATGAAAACGAGTTGAGCTTTCGCGTGTAGCGCTTCATTTTTAATAACCCTGAATTGCCAACTGTCGCGCTGTCTTTCTCCCTCGTTGACAACATTTTACAGCACAAATAGCGCGAAATTCAAAACTTGTATTAATTTTAAGACACCCCTTATATGTCAACCATCAAGAAAGTTTCCGTATATATGTTTCATAATAATAACAATCGACATAAAAGGACGAAGTTATGTCAATAAAATGTTAAATATAACTCTTAATTTGCATTAAGAAACAATTTTAAAAATATACAATAATCGAATATTTTAGGTATAAGTATTGGCTGTACTTAATGACTTTTAAATGTAAAACATTTTGAGAATGTCACATTCATAAATAAAGGCACCGAACTTGAGGTTTTTTAGAAAGTCCGTATAAATAGAGCCCAACTTAAAATACTTAAAGTATCGTCGTGAATTCATATAAAATATTAAAAATAATTACTTTAAATAATTAAAATGTTACAAATTACGATGATGTGTATAAGTATGACAAATTAGTGCGTAATAAGAAAACATATAATAATAATAATAATTATTATTATTATTATATATTTGTTTGTACATTATGTGATTACATTAAAATAATTAGAAATGAAATTATAATGAAAAAAAATATTGATTTTAAGATAACAAAAAAAAAAAAAAGAATATAAACAATCGGATTCTATTAGACCGTGGAAAATCCATATAATACATTACTTTCTAATCTGATGAAAATTTTATATCCTATGACATTGATCACAAAATGATCTATATTTTATATACAAGTACAATTTACTTGTATATGGTATTTTCATTTATTTATTGGATGAACGCATATATGATTCCCTTTATTTATATAAAGATTACATCAAATAATTGTCGATACAATAATCATTTCTGCGAAAATAATTGGTCTTAAAATGTTGGTCATTACGTGGAATGAATATGAATAATTGTACATCAAATATACACCAATATATTCGATATTGATTGGATAAATAAATAAATATATCTTTTAGCTACAGCCCAAGGAGTGCATTTATCGTGTATACGACTTACGCTTAAGTTATAGCAAGATCATTAGAATGAAAATAATTATGGAATAAGTGAAAACTGACCGTTTTTTTCGGATTTTCCAAGAAAGGCGGTCGTATTTCAGTGAAATTTAATACTAACTCTTAACTTTGAGGTTAAAAATGAATGGCAAATATTCAGTGAAAGCAGCATCCTTTCTAATGAATGGAAATTGAAACACTGTTAAAAAACAAATGATCAAGGAAAATATTTTTGATCATTAAAATTATAAAAACAATTATTAAAAACAAAATACGTGATATATGTAAGATTATTTATCTGAAATCTATTTACTAAACTATTTCCCATATTTTGGATTTCTTTTTTATAAGAATAAATCTTTGAAATAGTTTAAATTTACTTTATTATAATGATTCACCTATAACTGCTCACTTAACAACCCTTTATATCATAGTATACAGTCCCGATACCAGAATGCGTTCCATATCTTAATGAGTTTTCTGGCACAACCAGGGTTAACCTTCTTTGGTTTCCTGGGCAATGTGAAGTAAGTGGAAGTGAAGCTGTGGACGCTCTACTAAAGCAGGGTTCATATTGGCCGCCTCTTGGTCCCGACATATTTGAGCCATTATCCGTTGCGACTGCTAGGAGGCTCATCGATAATAGAGCACGGTAAAAGTACATCGTAAAGTGTAATCAAGATAATACCTGTCGTCAAGCGAAAATTTTTAGTTGCAAGCAAAAGGAGATCGAAAAAATTGCTAGCTCTCAGTAAAGCAAAAATTCAGTCCGTTTTAAGTGTCCTAACTGGGCATTGCCGACTTAATAATCAGTTAGCGTCCATGACTCTGATAAATAACTCTTCCTGTGATTCCTGCGATGCAGAGGAAGAAAGAGCGGATAACTTTCTCTGTCACTGTCCAGTTTTTCAAAACTGCAGACTCAAAACTTTCGCCGACCGGTTTGTCGAAACAAATGCCATCAACGGAATCCGTGCCAGTCATATATCCAGCTTTATTGTAGGCTCTGGGAGGCTGGTCAATCTCACAATTTAAGAACTAAACCTACAGTGTGCATACCCAATTCATGGTTTAAATGCCGGTAGTGCCAATAGGCATTACTCCCAATATCAAAATCAATCAATCAATACCGGCACGAAGTAGTAGTTAAAATATGTCTGATGCTTGGGAGTTGGGGTTCTACAAGTATTTCAGACAATAGATCTCACTTGTTATAAACAACTTATATGAATAGAATTTGTTCCATATAAAAGAAAAAATTGTCTGTAAGTATCAAATTTTCTTAATTATGCTGAAACTGGTAAAATATTCGCTGAACAGAAGAACTTTTCATCAAGTTTCAACACAATTTATTAAAAAAATATATACAAATAACTTGAACTTATCATTTCTTTATGTAAATCCTTTGGAATAATTATAATATTTTCAAAAAAAAAACGGTTAGACTATCTAGTAATACATTATTTGAATTAATCTATGCCAATTTCAATTAAATTCAGTGTCATGTTTCAAATAAAATTTTAAATTCTATAAAAAAAAAATATTTCTTCTTAGAGAAAACATATTTCATATAATGTATATGTATATTTTTCACAATAATCCCATTCCAAAAATTCCGCATACTTAGTATAAAATGGAAATTCTTAACAGAAAAAAAAAAGAAGAACACAATTCCTGCGGTATAGATAAGTTCTTTACAGGAAAAAGGAGTGAAAAATATTCGGAAGTGCAAAGAAAAAAAAAACTGTCAACCCCGACCTTTACATATATATAAAAGTTTTTATTCCATTTATACCACCCTCAACATTTGAAGATCCGCGACTAACAGGGAACAAAAAAATAAGTAATACTCGTAAGAGTAATAGTATAAAAGAGGTTTCTTCTTCTTCTTCTATAGGTATGTAATATCATAGTGTATGGTTTATATTTACATATCTTTCTTTCTTTTGGAATATTCTTAGAAGATATACTATACTAGGATAATTTGAATCGAACTGAAATTTATGCACAGAAAAAGTACCACGAAATCAACGCGAACACCCTCTAATAAAAAAAAAATTTTTCCACCATAGCTGTAAAATGACTCTTCGACTATTTTATGGTTGTTAAGATATAAACGTCTATAAATAAAATGTTTTATAGGGCTAGAAGTATTTTAAAAGTAGATAAGAAGTGGCTGTTGAAGTAATTTATGAATCTGATATTCTCATACTATTGATATTACCAAAAACACCCAATATTCTTGTTTATTATGTTAACACAATTGAAATGTTTCAAATAAATTTGTTGATTTAAAAAATTTATAACATAATCTCTTCATTCTTTCATTTGACATATATAAAATGATAACCGATATATTTAGTTAAAATTTAAACAATTCAAAAGTTATAGTTTCGAAATCACTATTTTTAAATTAATATCCCAAACTCTCATCAAAAGTATGAAAATGTGTCTAAAAAACTTTCCGAAACTTCTACAGACGCAAAAAAAGGACGAAGAAAAATCCATTTATATCGAAAATAAAGACCATATACCAAGAAAATAAATCCTCCACAAATTGGAGATAACTCCAAAATAATCCACCATTTTGCCTTAAAGTATGGTCGTTTTTTTTTTCTTTTATTTATTTATTTATTTTTTTTTTTAGAAAAATCCATGTCATCCTTATTCTATACCATATAGCACTAAGAAAAAAAAAAAAGGGAATGGATTTTCTCAAAATTTTTTCTTTGTACAATTTCCCATCGAAATGGAATACATCTAAGAAAATTTTAAAACGAAATATTTTGCAAAAGAAAAATATTTTCATGACGGTGACGAGAAATTTCTGCAAAAGTAGGGCCCAAAAATCTTTAAATGTTTAGAAGTGAAGTGAGACGTACAACTGGCAGCAACAGCCGCGCGCTTTTCATTACTTTAAAATTTAATCGAGAAAGAAATTTGAATGACGATAAAAATTGATTTTTTCCATTTTCGTTTTTAAGATGCTCCTTTTGCATTTTATAACCCTCTTAACCATCATCTTTTATAGAAGAAAAAAAGGAAATCAAAAGACTGTACCTTATATAATAAGCTTTAATCCCTTTTGTTTTTTTTTTAAAGAATATCTCGATTCGAGAATCAATAAAAAATTACTGTGAAAATTTGTACACTAACCAAATTAAATGGAATTGAAAATTTTACGTAACAAGCAGACATACTAACAATTGATTGAATATTAATTTTTTTGCATAGACACACAGACATTTTTAGTTATTACTAAAATTAACGAATTTTCTTGAAAAAATTTTATGTTGTAAGGCAAAGAAAAGTAGAGAAAAAGTGAAGAACCGAGACCTAGATTCGCACCAGGGTCTCATCAGTCTCATGAGTCTCATGAGTCTCATAAGGCGAGGTCGAGGTCTTAACCAACTAGACCATTCTACACTGTATCTACCAGTCTGTTCATTTGCCTTTTCCTCTACTAACAACAATATTATTCAAATCATTACAACTGTTTTTGTCAAACCTCTGAATTGTTTTATCAAATTTAGTTGCATCCTATTTTTAACTCTTACAATATGAATTTTATTTACAATTAATTGAAATTAACAGCTGTTTATTACTTCCTTTTTCTTATGTGAGAACACCTGTGCAGTAGTGTTGCACATGCAGAAAAACACTTCCGCTCTTTCTATAATTTTTAAATTAGTTCTGCTTTTTTGCTAATTTTCGTGGCAATCATTAGTGGATATGGAACCCAAGTAGCACTGTTGACGCATAAAGATTTTATTGTAACTACTACTTTGCGACTGTATACTGTGATATAAGGAGTTGTTGTTCGTTAAATATGCTGCCAAGGATAGTTGTGATTATTTCTAGGCATTACTGGTTCAGGTATTATTAAAATACTGTTGAAAGGACCAAATTTCAAACGGAAATCTGACAATACAAAATTCAACATTAAACTAGCTCCTCTATTCTGAGCGCAGTCATAACAAGTTCTGACTGTCATAATATGACGTCATTGTCGTAACTTTTGGTATTCTGACCCCGTCATAACTAATAACTGTCATAAAAAAATATCATAAGTTCTGACCGACAATATTTTACATCATAACGGAGTTTCATATATTTTATTATTGATAAATATGGAATAATTTCCACCATTTTTTAAAACACAAACAAATAATTTTACACCTATAGAAAAATTTACCTATACAAACATTTTCGAGAGTATTTCTCAAAAAACCATGACAACTTGCTCGAATTATAATAGTTTAAACAGTTATAAATTCATATTTTGCACATAATTATGACCCTTTCGCTAGAATATGAATTTTCGCAGCAGTCATAATTTCAGTCAGAATATTATTATCATAAATACTTATGACAACATAACTGTCATAATGCCAGAATAAGCGGGTAGGTCTCACATTGATCAGTCATGACTGTCAGTCTTATTTGATAGAAAACTGGACTGTTAGCACGAAATTTGTTTCACACTTTTGATTCGATCAAATAGTCAGTCGTTTCAACTTTAGCTTGGATTTCGTTGCCATTTTTATGAAAAGTCGAAACGCACGGTCTGAAACAAGTTATGTAAAATGTTCGTGAGCATAATCACTACCACTCATGATTATGCTAATGAAAATTTTGAATAATTATTGAGTTTGACTTATCAGTTTTCTCTAAAGAGCCGTCCAAACGCACAGCCGACAACCTATTCTGACGGGAAAAATCAGAAAACTAGAAAGAGATGGACTTTTGCAATTTTCGCTAGGATTGATCGAATAAAAATATCTGAGTCTCCCCACAAAAGTTAGAAAAATTGTAGTGTGCGACGATATCGTGTGTGATTATTGTGGGAGTATGCAAACGCAAGTGAAGAAACATAAATCAGATAAACAAGTTCTTCTGCTTTTGAGAGGAATTGTCTGGCAAATCAAGAATCAGATAGGGAAATGAGAAATGCAGAAGCCGACAAAATTAGTAGGATGATTGTTTCTCCCTTTCTGTTTAACCAAACTTTGCATAAGTGTATCCCATACTTTCATCAGAATAGGATGTCGGCTGTGTGGAGATTGGCCTTAAGTTGCTTAAAAGCTGATGGAAAACTGATCAATGTGACTCCTATTTAAAAGGCCAAATGTGCAATTGTTCTTTCTTATCTAGAGTCCAAATAATGATGGTTGACCTGGCACAGACACTTCTATATAGTTTTAAGTGAATTGTTTTAGAAAACGTGTAAATTTTCTACAGAAAAATTTAATTTAATGAAAATAAAATTTTCCATAAAAAAAATCATATTAATAAATTATGAAAATGTTTTTAACAAACATAAAAATATGATATATATTTTTTTAGTTTAGGGCTCTAAAGTCATAAATAATGAAAATAATTATGTTTCGAGCCAAATAGAAAAAAAAAACCAATGAAAATTGTATGTTTTAAGTCAACATATTTTTGGTTATGAAAAGTATTTTCTTTTTTCTGTTATTTTTTTTAAATAAATATAGTATTTTTGGTAGGCGGTTTGTTTTAAAGGTGTGGTTGATTAATTTTTGTTTTTCTTTTTAAATTAAAAAAAATGGAGAAAGGTTTACCCGGCTTAACTTATACCAAGGCTATTTATATGAATTATAATCCATAAACCCATATGTTTCGAATAACATATTAGAAAAAAAAACCTCCCCAAAAGAAAAAAAAAGGTTCTCGCTTTCCATTTAAAAATTACCGTGAGAAGTGCAACTTTTTTTCCGCTGAATCATACATTTTAACCGCGTAATTTTTTTTTTATATCGTATAAAACTTTTCATACTGCGATATTGAATGAATTTCTTTTTTATTTTTCTTTCCTAATTTAACTATTCATCACTGATGAAAAAGAAAAACAGTTTTAACAGTATTTTGCTACTGGATTTAAAAAAATTTTTGTTTATTTCATATATAACACTTCCATACCAGTCTCTATCCTGCGGTATGGCATGGCGCTATCAAATCAACACGATGACGTTACAGAAAAAACAACAGAAAATCTTTTATAATTGAATTATGAGGCATATAAAAGCATCATCCCTGCCGTGGCACACACACAGCCCGTGATTGTTTTATATTATTTTGTGTTTGGTCATATTAGCGCGGGTTGCCCTTTTACTCCGTATTTCATTCACAAAGACTTTTTTAAAACGCCTTTCAATATCTAAATATATATATATATAAATGTACATAAAAGATTATAATAGTCTATAAATGTCCTTGTCTTAAGATTTTGTATAGAAAAATTTTATGAATAAAAAAAAGGGAGAAATTTTATGATCTGCTACCATTGTAAACGTTAAATTAATAGTCTACCACAAAAATTTTTGAAGATTTCGACCACAAGATAAACACGTTAAATGCGCGCATCATCTTAAAAGGAAATAAACGATGACATCTATTCGAGGGATATTAGAAGCTTTCGGCATTTTAATGTCCTATGGTAGGTACTACCAGAGGGTATTTAAGTTTTGTCACAACATTTGTAACGCAAAGAAGTAATCATATCAGAAGGGTCTCAAGGCAATAGATGTATAGAAAATCAAAATAACTCAAAACGTATTATCCGATTTTGATGAAATTTACAATGTCAGTTGCTTATTTCACAACTTGATTTGGTAATGCATTTCAACAAAATTGACCAAGAAGGAGCGAAGTTGTAAAGCGAAAACCAGGTTGACCAGAAAGTTTCTTTTTTTTACAACATTTTGGATTTAATTTGAAAATTTGTGAATCAATTTTGTTCAAATTGTTTACATGCATTGACTATATAAATAAGCGATAATGGTTAAATTTCATTAAAATCGGTACAAAGATAGTGGAAATAAAAATGGTTGTATGAGAAAATAAGACTGTTCATAAAGATTTGTTGATCTTAGGGGTTAGAACTTTGTATTTAAATAAAATTTAGAATATATCTATGGTATGTTACATACGAATGCTCAGCTCTCTCTCGAGCTCGTAACAACTTTTTGGGCAACCATTTCTTCGGAAATTTAGGGATGCTTCAGGCGACTGACATGGAAAGTCTAAGGAAATTTTGTAGGAAAATTAAATGCTTTGAAGAGGAATAGGTCTCCCAATAGGGTAACTCTTGGTCTCGTAGGGATGAGAATGGGCCCATAAGGTGCATGGTGTTGTACGTAGTACCCCTACTCTACCTACCTACCTACTACCTACCTACCTACCTATGGTATTAAGGGCCAGACTACCTATGAATTACAGCTACCTTGAAATAGAGGAAACAGAATTATGTATAAAAAGCCTGGAAATATTATTAGTTTTTCCTTTTTTTTATTAACTAGGAGTCCCATTTAAACCACAAGGAATCAAAAAATCGGCTATTAGCCGATTTTCAGTTACTATATGATTATTTGTACTATTTCAATTCGAAATACTTAAGATTTTCATTGTCATAAAGAAAGAAAATTAAGTTAAGAAACAATGTCACTATACGTTCTTTTTTTCTTAACTTAATATATACACGAATTTACTTGGTATAGTAGATGTATTATAAACTTTCGCGATAAGTAAGTTTATAATGAAGTCTATGACATTATTTCAAAAAATAGAAGTAAGGTATCTTTATAATAATAGACTGAAATTTTCTTTTTTCTCCGGCATTTTATAGGTATAATGAAAATAAAAGAGTTGTCTAATTAGTTTTAATACTCTTTCAACTGTGCACATCGAAATTGTTCGCCATTCCCGCGGCAACACAATATGCTAATTTTTTATGGTTTTATATGGAAAAGATGCGGTTAATTGTTCGCTATCCGCGTGAAAAATCCATACGGATATTCATCCTTTTGTTTAGTTAAATGGTTTCCATTTAAAAAAGTAAAAAAGAAAAGGGTTAAAATTAAAGGGTTTCCGGTAATATTTATATTTGATTTTGTAAAAGGGTTTTCCTTATGCCAAAAACAAAATTGTATATTGGTAGAAATTGTATCATAGACATTTGCATCTTAATATAATTACATTTTATTTCCATAAATTGAAATTAAGATTAATAATCATATGTTTTCCTTGAAACTTCCAAAAAAAAAAAACATAAATAGATATATTATTTATTGATTTAGTATATTTATTAGTAATTCATCTCGAAACTAAAAGGACATGTTCAAAATACATATAATAAAGAAAAGGGTTCAAACCATGTACAATATAAATCTTTTTTAACTATGGGAAATGTGCCTGTTGAATATTTTCTATATAATATATAAAGAGGTGAATTCAACATATTCCGGAAAGATTAAGATATATACAACACTTCATAAAGAAATTTCCAAGTCATATAAATAAAAGACCTGCCAAAAACAAATTTTGTAAAACATTTAGGTATACATAGGATGTATGCTTTGAAAGAATAACTTTCCTTATTTCTGATTCTCACACTCTTCATAAATGCCTATTATAAAAGGAATATTTTCTTAATAGGGATACTTAACATGTATCTACTTAAAAATTGAAGTGCGAAACATTTCTACTCAAATATGTACGATATTTTTAAAAGATCATAAACAATATAGCAATTTTCATTATCACGCATTTAACAAATTCAACAATATTTCTTTGTAATTTTTCAGAAGAAATTTTATATGCCTTAAGAAAATGACTGCATTTATTCACGTCATTTGTCTTTATCACAGCATGAGGTCGGTAAAAGAGAAGATATATGAACTTACTTCGACTAGGAAGTTGGTGAACAGTTATAGAATTAATATATGTATATATACCTTTTGTTAAAGTATACCTTAATCATTGTGGTACATATATGATATAAATGTGGCGCTTAAATAGTCTATTAGTAACCGGAGGAAACAAAAAAAGAAAAACTGCAGACAGAATGAACATAGTAGACTATTTTTTGAAGATTATATAATTCACATATATTGTGAGGGAAACTAGACAAGAACTCATATATAGTCGATATATATGGGGCGAAAAATTAGTTGTAGCCATTTATCAAAATGAGTTGGGAATTTCTTCATGATATGAGGTTTTTATCTGCTTTATTATGTTAGCCAAATACAGATATATATATATATATAAGAATTGTATAAAGGTGTCAAGGATTTCTCGTATTATTTTCACTCACCATTGGGGGTCAAAAAGAATATTCGGAAGTGTATATCTCAAAAATCTATCTGTTTTTAAGATCATATTATACTATTTTGACTTGTTTTATGTCTCCTTAAATTAATCATTTAAAAAAAAAATTAATTATAAAAATAAAAATTAGGTGTGTTAATACAAATTTAATTAGGTTGTAAAATATGAATATAGTCTAATAATATTACTTAATATAGTGAAAACCACAGGGTTTTTGCACTTGTAGTGTAAAAATTCATGTTGTGATTTGTTTAATAAATTGATGAAACATAAATATATGTTGTAAAAATATACAAACTTCATCTAGTATAATTATATTAATTAATTTCTATAATTATGACATTATAAATAATAAAACTAAAATTTTCATTTAGACTTTTTGTAAGTTAATAGAGTTTCTAGAGAGCTTAATAGAAGAAATTAATTGCTAATTCTTGTAATTAACTAAGTACACATTTTCTTTTGAAATACATAAAAGCTTTCATCATTATTTTTGATATATATTTGCAAATTTTCACTAATATTATAAAAAATTATTCATTTGAAAAATACTTGATAGACAGGTAATAATAAACATATTTAATAATATATGATATTTATTCCCCTTCCATATGTGAACATGTTATATTCCCTTGCAAAATGTCTATAATTTCATACCTAAAAAAATACAATACAATACCGCAATAGTATACCAGCAGGCAAAATATTGTATATACCGTTTAGTTAAAGGTGTTCACCTTCGGAATATAAGAGGTTATATGGCAAGTACTATGCACGGTAAAAAGATAAGAAATTATGAAGAAAAAAAAAAAACAACCCGAGGAACAGAAAAACAACTTATATGAAGATAACATTTGACAAATGAATCCAAATAACAGGTTGTAGGTCCGACTTTGGTCGGTCTTTTGATATACTGTTCACATATAGATTTGTATCCGTCATTTGTTACATCACTCTTTGCAATATACGATGAATAAAAAATGAGAACGTCCAAATAGACGTCTATCCGTCATCGCCAGGAAAATAATAAGGAAAACAACAAAAAAAAAATAATGAATATCGAAAATTATTACAAATGATCACAAATAACAGATCTCTTTAAATGCAAAGAAAACCGAAATTCCACCTTACAATAATTTTTTTCTTTTTTTTTGACTTTGGTTTTACCTTCTTTTCCTCTTGGTTAGTTTATTTGGACCTCATATATACACATATGTAAGTAATATATTGAAAATTTTTTATGTTCAAATCAAATTTCTTCTTTATATGGCGCCAGGATATTTTGATTAATTATTGGAAATTTTGTATTTCTTTTTAAAGAAATGCCAATTAATTTGATTAAAACCAAACGCAAAATTAAAAATATGTATAATATTACACACAAAAAAAATTATGAAGTTTCAACAACTAAAGTTTACTTGTAACAACTGAATTTTCAGTTCTCGCAATTAAAATTTTCAGTTGTTACAACTATTTGCCAATAATATAATATAAAAATTGCATATTAACCTTTTTTACCTTGACTACTACTTTTCCGTGATGTTTTCTTTTCTTTCATCCATGGATATTCTGGTACAGAATCCATACCGTCTGATGTTGGTACAACATAACCAACAGATGTATTCATTTTTGGACTTTCTGGACTTAAATGATTTAAAAATTCTGCCATCGATGGTTGAGAATTAATAAAACCACTTTCAGTTGCCATCCAATATGATGTATCGGAACGTTGTTTATCACAATTTGGTATCAATTTTGTTGTTGTCGTACTATGTGGTGGTGGTGGCGGCTGTTGTGATGATACTGTTTGTCCAGTTTGTAATTGATTTAATGGTGATTCAGATTTAATTGGAGCACCCATTTGGGGATCTAAACTGCTGCAAACTTCTTGCATTTTTTATTATTAATACACATTCACAATTATATTATATTATATATATATTTTTTTTTAAATCACATAAAAATTAAATAAAATTTTGTTAAAAATACAAAAAAAAAAAACAATAAAATAAATTTTTTTAAAAAGAATTTTCACTTCACACTCATGTTTTCATGTTTTCTTATTTTCCTATAATTTTCACAATATTTTTATTACAAGAAAATGTAATGTTTTTGAAACGGTTCAAAAATTTTTACAGATTCCGAAACAATTCCTGTAAAATAAGAAGAAAAAAAAACGATATACATTCAAAATTTTAACCCAAAACTTTGTTAATATTCAGAATTAAAACAAATTTCGATTTTTGTGATCCTCTAAAGAGTTTTAAGAGTTTTCGTACTCAACTATATTTTTTATTATTATTAAAAACAAACCTTTTACCGTCCTTTTTTTTGTATTTAAAAAATCAATCCGCTATTCCAAATTCTCCCATAAAAACTACCATGCTAGTTTTTCTTAAATTAACTTCATTTAAAACTAATTTTTAACACCAACAGATCTTGTAAAAATAATCTTTTTTGTATTATTTCCAAATTTTTTTAATTTTTTATATTAAATTTTGTTCACTAATTTCTTTTTAACTAAAACGATCACTATTGTTAATTCACATTTTCTTTAAATATTAAAAATATGTAAGATCAACAAAAAAAAAAAAAATAAAACTGTTTTAAACCAAATTCCGACGGTTTTAATATTATTTTAAACGATTTCGATCGACATTTTTGAATTTTTTTAAAATTATATAAAAACGAACAAGAAAATTTCCAGTGGCACTGCGCGGCTAAATGTGTTACTTACAATGATTGTTCGGGTGTATGATGGAGATCTGCTAGAAAGCTTTATTCATTCGCGCGGGGACGTACCAAAATGGTTGAAACCCAAATCAATAATTTTCTTTAAAATTGCTTTTTTTGTTTGTACGACTGGTGGAGCAGCAAAATAACAACTCACATAAAGTAAAAGACGAGAGCCAACAAAAAAAAACAAAATTGTCAACTCTAGTGCACTTTCATATGTGTCCTTTTCTTACGTTTGTAATCAAATTTACTTTTCATTCGGTGACTATAAAGTTTTCCATCGTAGTTTTTCCATGAAATGTTCAAAGTTTTATTGTTTTTCTTCTTTTTTTTAATTTTCTGTATAGTCAAAGCAGTATCCACTTAAATTGCCATCACACGCCTCCAAATGTTTTTTTTAGGTATAAACGTGTGTGAATAATACATGATATATTATGTATTCTACTTCATATACATATATAAATTTGTTGGTCGATCACTTCTTTTAAATGTTTGCTTGACGACCGACAATTGTGGGTTACGAAAACTTTAGTTTTGGTGACCCAAAAGGTGCACATATTGATTAAAAAGTTTTCATTCTACACAAAGAAATACACTACCGAAAAGTAAAACAAATCATCATCAAAAGAACCATAAACAAGTAGTCAAATACGAATTCCAACAACCTGATGTGTGACTTAAAAGTCGGGAAAAAAAATTACAAACGGGTGGTCAAAAATGTTGTTCTCTTCAAAAAAAAAAAAACCCGTAGAACAACTTATTGAACCAATGGTAAAGTGCGCACTAACCGGATTACAGAAATTTTATGTCGACCGTCGACTTCAATCGAACTGGAGGCGTACCAAAATTTAATGTTATAATAAATCTATTGGAAGAGCATGCGCTCTATCAGAAATAGGTGGAGTTTCAGAAATTCTGAGATGTATCTAGAAAACTATGTTGTTTTTGTTGTTACAGTTGATTCTTTTGGTAGAATTTTCATTCGATTCGAGAGTAAAGGAATGTGCGCAACCACTGATAATATACTCGTATTTATTATTATGAAAATATAGAAAGGTGTAAAAAGTCTCCAAATTTTCAGAGATGGGATTGGTTATCATATTAATACTTTTCACTTGTTTTACAGATTATATATACATATATATGTATGTAATATTTTTATTTGGAAACATAAAATAAAATTCATTCATTTTTCGGGAAACTCTAAGAAATTTTCTTTTATTTTTTAACTTCTTTTTTCTTTTTGTCAATCGAAATTTTCAATCAATAAATAAAGAAAGGGTTTTTATTCTCGATGAATTTTATAGAATGCCAAAAATTTGGGAATTTCTCTATGAATTTGTATTGTATATTTCCTTTAAAAGTGTGTCGAATTTTCAAAATAGAAAACTCAGTCTGGTGGTTCGAAAAGAAAATTTTTGTTTCTTTTTTCTTTTTTAGTTCAACACAATACTTTTCAATAACAATCTGTAGTGAAAAACGTAATTCCGTCTGTTGCACACGTCGTCGTCGTCATTACGACGTCATTATCGCTACCATTAGACGTCTGTAAATCGTATACAATAACAAAAATATAATGTTTTAAGTATATATAGAAAATATTATATTTTTACACACATACATTTTCATATTTTTATATGATTTGAAAACTGCCAGACATACATTAAAAAAGAAAAACCCAAAAATATTGCAAAACTAAATTTTAGTACTATATATTAAATATAAGACCGTATATCCGTCCATAATAAGGTGGAGGTGTTTTCAATATGATAATATGATGAGTCAAGGTCATGCCAATATAATATATAAAAGGTGATCGTTTCCGTCAAATGAATATCCGGAAATTTGTCAAAAATACTTAATTGCATCAAATGGAAAATGGGAAATTCAATTAATTGTGATTGTAAGAAGAGCAGTGACGTGCACAAATTTGATGTTGGTATACTAGGTGGAGTGAAAAGTAACCTCCTTGGGAGGCCGTTTTGCAGCGATTTCGGCCTTCAATCGCTCCAATAATGCACAGTAATACTCGCTGTTGATGGTTTTTCCTTTTTCGAGGTAGTCCATTAAGAGTATGCCATGACAATCACAGAAAACCGACGCCATAACCTTTCCGACCCATCGAGCCTCGTGCCGGCTTCAGTCCATTGCCGGGCACTCATTCTGTTCTCTGGTGTGTAATAGTGGATCCAGGTTTCATCAACAGTTACCAATCGACGCATCAGCAAGTCCAAACACTCTTTCGAAGTGCTCTCGCGTTTGTGTTTTTGGTCAGGAGTGAGCATGCGCGGAACCCAGCGGCAGGATAACTTTTTCATATGCAGAATATTGCCCAAAATATGGCGTGTGCGCTCAGTACTAATCTTTGTGGTATCTGCTAGCTCGCGCACCTTCACTTTACGGTCAGCTAACACCATTTGATGTATTTTTTGACATTGTTCTCTGTAACCGCATCGGAGGGCCTGCTGCTGCGAACTTGATCGGTAGTGGAGTTGCGGCCACCACGAAACTCTCGAAACCAATATTTGACGGTGTAATCTGACGGAGCATTAGCCCCATAATATTTATCCAACTTTTCTTTTGTTTTCTTCGCCGTTTTGCCTCTTAAAAAATAATGTTTTATGAGAGAACGAAAATCGTTTTTGTTCATACTCAACATGATGCCAAACACGTCAACAACAATCGGCTGTCAAAACAAAACTAAAGACAGTATCGCACTGAAATTTGGCATGTCAGCTTAAATATGAACGGACTTCAAGGCACCATAACCTTTTCTGCAGTAACAGCGCATTCTGGCGGTCAAGGAGGTTACTTTTCACTCCACCTAGTATAACGCAGAACACAGAAAAATTGTGATGTTATTGCTTGGTTGTAGCAACTGGATTTAGTTGTAACATCTGAATTTTAGTTGTGACAGCAGCAAATTAAGTTGTATCAATTAAAATTCAGTAGTCACATTTATTATACTCAGTTGTCAAAACATCACCATTTTTCTGTGTAAAGTTACCAAAATAACCAGTCACTTTGAGATGTTTAGTCCTATCTAGATGAAATATTTATGATTTTGGCTACCAAATATATGAAACTTTCATCTAGAATTTGGCAACCAGGTCTATCAGGTCATCAATTCCACTTACTTTCAACAAATTTAATATGAAATTGTTTTATTGCGTATAAAAGAGCGGAAACAATAAAGTTATTATCTTATACGAATTATATTATTGGTCACATATTGCCTCGTGGGTATAAATTAAACCCCATTATGACGGTTCTATCTGGAGGCTATAAGCTAATTAAAAAATTGCAGTGCGCTATTTTTAAGCAAAAAGAGAAAAACTAGAATAACGACTTATTTTCTTTTGTAAGTGCGGATAATTTGGAAACAACCACATCCTCTACACATCATACAAAACAAAAAAATATCGTATAAATAAAAAGAAATTTTGTTACTAAAGAAAAATACAATTTATCATTTAATCCGGAAATAGAAAAGAAAACCATTCAAATGTTATTTTTCTCACTTACAATTCGCAGGTATTTTCGAATTAATAAATATGAATAGACAAAATAACAATGAAAACGAATATTTTGGCCATTTTCCCAGTGAAAATGAAAACTGTTTTTTTTTGGAAAATACAAAAAAAAGAAAAACTTTTATATAAAAAGGTGGATTCTTATAATTTTTGTCGATAAAATAAAAATTCGTATAGGTATAATGAAAAAAAAGAAGGAACAAAGTGCGGAACCACCCAAAAATTCGTATTTAGGACCTTGTTCTATTATAGATCAACAAAAGAGCTTGGATTCTTGGAAAAAATTTTGTTGTTACAACTAAAAATTGTTGCGTGATTCAACTCCATTAAAAAAAGTTTTCATGTTGTTTCACTTCTTTTTTACTTGTTTTTGAAAATACATATAAGAAAAACTTTATGAACGATAAGAAAAATGCCGCACGCACCATGAAATTGTATTACTTGTATTAAAAAAAAAAAGAAAAGCGGTAAAAACAAGGTAACCAACCAATTTTTTGCCAAAGGCTTTTTATATTCATATATATACAGTATATAAGTGGTTAATTTGAAAAAAAAAAAAGCCTCGTATAGAAATTGACGTTGAAACTCATGTCATTAAAATATTATAAAAATAATATAAAATTTTCTTATAGTCTATATGAGAATTGCTTGAAGCCAGAACCTACAAAATCGCGATATAGAATATTACAAAAACAGAAAAATCCTTGACAAAAATGTCTGAAGAAATGATTTGATCTTATGTTGTATCAATTGGAACAAATAAAAATTCATTGCTAAAATCCTTAGAAGTTTTCCCAATAAATGAACGATTGAAGTATTCTTTTATATATTGAAATATACGGTTTTACAATAAGAATTTAGTTTTTTAATAAGGTTGTGTTTGCTTACGATGATGGATGTGTCGGTCAGTTTTCTTGACATAAATGCCGAAAAAGGTCTACATTTTATTATAATGAATTCAATTTCACTGGAAAGTAGCATGAAAATAATCTAAATTCGTTATAAAAATACGCACTCTGTGAAAACTATGCATTTCGTTGACATTGTCTGTCGTTATAATTGTCTATCAGAGCCTGCAATAAAGAGTTTACTGAAAAAATTGGAGTCTACTGATTCTACTGTCAATGGAGTGCATTACACACGACTTGTAGTTTCAACAAAATGGCATAGCGTCTGACACAGCTCAAGAAACAATCTATTTATTGGAATTCAGATTTAATGGACGTCGAATTTCGCGTAGAGGTGATGAAAAATGGTCAACAAAATCTTGCGATTTAACATCGTTGGACTGTTTTTTATGGGGTTACGTGAAAAATGAAGTACATAAGAATAAACCAAGAAAAATTGGAGACCTCAAAACCTATATCGAACGTGTAATTTCTGAGATAGAGCCACATTTATATAGAAATATGATCGAAAATTTTTTCAAAAGAATTGATGTCTGCAAATGAGTGGGTAGCATTTACCAGAGATTTTTTTCCTTCATAAATTGCAGTCTCTACAACATATTTCAATAAAAAAAATTTTGAACTTTCTTCCAAAATGTGTGTTTAATTTAAAATTGAAAAAGAAAGTTCTTATTGAAAATACCTGTATCTGTATATATACGTAAGTTCACATGACACCCCATTTCAAAGATCTCATATCTTAAGTCAATTTCTTATAGATCCATATAAAACGTGTCACCTTTTTACTCCCCCACAAAAAGAATCTTCACAATTTCATTTAATATTAGAATAAACATATGTCGTCTCATTTATTTCATTTTTTTCTTTTTATGCACTGACTAAAGTGTTCTTTCCTTTTCATATATGATATCCTTATAAAATGTGTTTTGAATTGTTGAAAAGGATAATGTTTTTTTTTGCTATTCAAAATTTAACTGTCCTGGTGCAAGGAGAGGAATGGAGTTGGTGATTTGTATATGATTCAAAAAAAAAAAAACCTAAAAAATTGCAACTAGTAACGACTATAGAGGATCCAATATTCCAAGACAACAGGAAAAACAAAAAGAGTTTAAAGAAGTTTTTTTTCTTAAAGATTTGTCGGATTGTGTTTTTATAATACGAATGGAAGAATGCGTGATGGTGTTTCACAGAAGCATTGGAAGAAGATTTCTTTGGACATATATACAAAAAGAAAACGAAAAACAGTGAATGGAGAGACCTGCTATTTGACATCATTAATCATTTTTCAGTGGTTTTTTTGAAATAAATCTTAGTTTTTTTTTTTTTTAAATGCATAAATAATATGAAATATGACCAAAAACCTTCCCTTTTTTTTTTTTTTTTTTTTGGTTGCGTACAACTGCAAACCATCTTTGGACATACTGAAAAAACTTATTATATAAATACCATCAACATATGATGTTCTAATATAATTGTTAAGTGATTGCATTTCCTGCTTTATGAAATTAATAGAATCTTGAAATGAACCGCTTGATTTTCGATATCAATAATTTCTTATACTGTTGAACATATACACTCAAAAAAAGAAGTTATTTGAAAATGCATCGTTTTCAATCGATTCAAATCAGAGTTTTCCCAATGATTTTTATTTAATAATGAAATTGTCAATACAAGGGTTTTCAGAATAGTAAATTTTCATGCTGACAAATCTTGCAGGGATGCTTTCTTTTTTGCTGCTTGATTGATTGATATACTATATGAAGCTTCTTGGTGATCATCATTCGAACCACATTCGCTTTCAGAATACTCGCTTTCACTCAATTGCAAATAGTACTAATTCTTCTATTCAGTAACCATAATTGAGCTCTACCACTAAGTATCACAGTTCCGCATAGGTGCTTATTATGCGGGATCTAAGCTAAGAATATGTATGTCTTGAAAGGAGTTAGGTATTTAACTTAGCAAGGACGTTGAGTTAAAGGGTACTATACTCCTTGGAGAAGAAAATGTAATTGGGAGAGTATAAAAGAGCGTTTAAAAAAGTTTTTGATTTTATTGAGAGAGAAATAAGCATTTTAAATTAGACAAATCAATGAGTATGCAAAATATTTTAGCAACGCACATACTATAACCCATTAGGTCTTTTTAATGATTTTACTATGTCATTCCAATTATTTTATGTACACAGTTGTCCAATCAATAGAAACCTACAACAAATTCAATTGGTACTAAATATGTTTTTATATTACTAGTAGGTCTTTTTTATGCTTTTATTATGGCATCCCGAGCAGAAACTGGATTTATTCATAGAAAATGATTACGCCATTTGATAGTAAAAATTGGATAAATATCTTCTGAAAATTTTATTCATTTTGTTAAAGTGTAATACTAAATCGATTTAAGGTCACATTTTAAATTTGATCAAAATCCGTCAATGCGTTTTTGAGTTCATCATGTTCCCGGACGGACGGACAAGTGGAAATCGATATAAATTTCAATTTTGTACACATTTATAGCTCTGAAACCTCTTCTTCGATGATTATTTCTATACGTTACAAATGTAGTGACAAAAAGAATATACCCTCTGGTGGTACACACCATAGGGGCTGACCATAGACGACTTTAACTAACTCATAGTTAATTCTCGAAGGGTTTAACAATGGGTTATAGTAGTTTTTTGAAAATTTTTTTGTTCAGTGTACAACTAAAGTGTATAGTAGATGTTCGATAGCATTCAATTTCTTCATTCGGACATTATTCTGATTAATACTTACATCTATTTGCAGATTATGATTTCCTTTAAGATTCTTTAAGCCTAATTTAATTCTCGAAGTTTTCCTTTGTCATAAATAATTCAGTACGATAAATGTTAATCAAATATTTAATAAAATTCATTTCAAAGAATCTTAAATTCAATATAATTTGATACTAAAAGATATTCTTTTCGTTTATTAAAAGTGATTTTTTAATGTATCGAGATAAAATTCCATCCATAGTCATAAGACCTGGCCAGTATAGAACTACCAAATTCCCCTCGTATTTATAACTTTATCAGAATTGAATGCAATTTATTTTTATGTTTTAGGCATCTAAAAAAAAAAAAACAGTATAGTAATATTTACGCGGTATATTTCAAGTCGATGAGACATTTCTCATCTTTTTCATCGCAAAAAATGTTATCAACTTTAAGATATTCTTCATTATATTGTACTTGGGTATAGACCTATAACAAAGCTTCTATAAGGTGCGTTGCTATACCTATTAACTAACATTTTTTTTCTTGGTTATCATCTATGAACCGGTAATGATACTGTAAATGAGTTAAATATAAAAAAAAAATGACAAAGTATCAACCATTCATACTGATAAACGTTAAGATTTTTTTAAGAGCTTTTCTTTAGCTTTTTTTTTATGGAATTCTATATTTTATTTCATACCGGCAGATGAAGAAGATAGGGTTTTTATAGTATCTATTATATATTTTCATTAAAATCTTTAAAATAATGCATTTTAACTTTCACCAGCCTACCAGCCATATTTTGCTAAAAATCCTATCAATATTTTCAAATTTTTATGTTTTCTGAGATTATTTTTATAATATTGATTAATTACATTTTGTAGAAGATTTCATATTGAATCAAATTACAATTTCTTAAAACGAATTTTTTAAGGATCATTTCATAACTCGCCACTGTATAGAAAAAATTCAAAAAATAATCGTATAAAACGGCTTTCATACTAGAAATTTGATTGAAAAAAAATGCACGGTTAAAAGGTGTGAAGATTTCAAAAGTCAATTAGGTAATTTGAAATTGTATAGAAAAGTTTTTTTTGGTATATAAAAACCAGATAATCCCGATGCCATTCTAATAAGTAAATAAAAGCAACACCATGGGAGGTTATAGACCATCCCCAACACTTGTCTTGAAATATGAAAGGTTGTATAGATATTATTTTAATCTTGATATAAAGTCCAGTTTTTTTTTCTTGGTTTGTTTGTTTTCATCTACTTCATGTACATTGCGGAGATATGCAATTGTTTGCCAGTGAGTGGGTAACATGTATAAGTCCATTACTCAATGTTTCGGTCACTTAACTACTGTACACTTTGAAACTTTGAAAGACTTTTTTTTTCTTCATATACAACATATCCGCACATCATTCATACTTTTACATTTACAGTATATATGTAGGTAAATTCTTCTTATGAAAAAATTCAAGAGATTTTTAGTTTTTTAAATATTAAATTTTTATAACAACGATTACCTCCTATAGGAAGAGAAAAAAAAACGTGTGAATGACGGAACGTCTTTTGCTGACTATAGTACATAAGGCTATAAGGAACGGACATGTTATTTTCTTTAGATTACATATATATGAATGCGGTATTTTTTAGATAAATAAAACGGAAGGTGAATGAATGAGTATATATATGCGGTACAGAGAGTAATTAACAATTAATCATCATAAGTTTATTGTAAATTTCAGTTTCAGTGTGTTTCAATGAAATAATTATTATACTTTTAGCTTAATTTTTTGTTGGGAAATGGTACAAAATTTCACATGATGAGCAGAAATATTTATAATAATCGCATTCTTCTCGCAGAAAACGAGATATGTAATGCCTACTGAATTTCAATACCCTTTTTTACCACACATCATCTCCTTATTTTGGATTGATAGAAGAACTATCAAGAAAACACTAGTTTCATTTCAATTTTGGATTACAGGTTCTATTTTTATAATTAGCACGTTTTGTGTACTGTATATAAGCTTTTGCATAGTTGAGTTAAATAATATTTAATCCCATATCGTTTAGTTTAGAGCAGAGATTTAGTCCTAACAAATCTCTGGTTCAAGTCCCAGCCAAACGTCGAGGATTTCAAATGTTATGTTTATCTACACCTCTTTCTTCAATATTAGTTGAAAACCCAACGGAGTAAGATGTCATATATAAAAGCAGGTATGAAAATAACACACCTTCTACACATATTTTCCAGTCACTAAGGTAATCATCATGTACCCTTTGGAATTAAGAAAGAAAATTCAGCTCCTTTAGCCATATATTTTTCAAGATATTTGACCCAGACAGAAGATCCCTACTGACAAATGTATTGTATTGTTGATTACTACATTTCCCAGTAATTACAGTGCACACTGCATTAATAAACTTTAACCTGAAATGTACTATATTCGAGTAATCTGATAAAAAAGTTATAAAACCTCACACGAAGTATATTTTTTAATGAATTATCTATTTTTTGTCTTCAATCTTTAAGAAGAAAGTAAAAAAAAAGCATATTGTTTTTCTTAAAAGTACATTATTTGTAAATTTTCTAATAAAAAATTTACTATGTACATATAAGAGGAGCCATATCTATATAGAAGTATATTCAAAGATCAATTAAAACTGAAGAATTTATGAATGAAAACGTTCAATGAATAATTAATTAGAAAACATAATACAAACTATCCAAATTAACCAAATTCTTATTTCAAAATTCCCGTATTATTATTCAAAATATCCTTGTTCTTATAATTTGCTAAATAAATACACTTCCTCTTAAACCAAAATCACATTTATTACAATTTTCTCTCAATAATATGTCAATAAAATCCATTAAAATCCATGAAATATATTCTGGTCCAAAGGAAGAACTCCAAGAAAGAAAAAAAGGGACCAACAACATCCTAAATATAACCATATTTGTGGGTATTTATCTAAAAACAAAAGCGTGTCAAAAGAAAAACCGAATACTTGAAAACTGAATTGTATATTCTTACAAGAAAGTATCTGAAAAAAGGAAAAAGTAAATGTCCACCCTCATTTAGATCCCTTGAGGTCGCAATTTGCCATAAGGGTTGAAAACCAGAAGACACATCGGTATAGTGGTTACTTACTCATAAATCAAAATGTTGTTCGGTTGGTATGTTTGAATTTCTTTCCCTTTGGTGTTATAGCAACTTTTTGGTATAACCATCAGGTTGCATATATGGTCATAAGTTTCTTACTCTATGGACAATAGAAATTAAAGACTTTGATCATAAAGAATATACTTTAAAGTTTTCTTATTTTTATTTTTATAAAAAATCATTTGATTAAGTAAAGTAATTTCCCAAAAGCGCATATGCTGAAAATTATATTCTGCTGTGTTGGAAATGGATATTTAAGACATGTAGGAATAGAAAGAACTGCATACCTACATATGTATAGAACAAGAAAAAAATACTAATTTTAAACACATGGTCCGAATATAATTTTCTTTTTGTGGTCAAATTCAGTTTTTTCCTTTTAAAACATATTAAGTTAATGTGTTTAGCATAACACTAGGAATTTTTTGAATATGCATTTCAAAAGAAAAAAAAAACATATATCAACCCTTTTCTTCCTATTTTAAAATTCTCTAAAAAAAAAAAATATAGTCGGCATAGTGTAATGAGTCCTTTTTTAAAATATATATGTTTTCATTTTTTTATTCTATGTGGTCCTTTTTAATATATAACTAAAATTTCTAATTACCAAAGAAAAAAAACTAGACATAGGACAAATCTCAAACTCGTAGTAGAACAGGAGTTGTAGGTCTACAAGGGAAATTTGCTTATGAATTTTGTTTGTAAAGGAATACCCTAGGAATTGTTTTAGAAAAATTAAAAAATATTGAAATTTAAAACTTCAAATTTGTTTATTTAAGTCAAACTCATATACTTATAAGGAATACATCATCAAAATGATGTAATTCGTAATTTAATTTGAAGGTGTTTTATTTTATTCTGGAAGGAAAAAGAGACTATATCACCTCAAGTTTTTAAACAGGGTCCTTTAGCTCCTATAGGAAAGTTATAATTGATTCTTTTCACACATTGATCTCGATCGTATCATTTGATGATGTTAAATATTTCATAAACAAGGGCAATTCTGGTGGATTGTTTCTTAACGTTAGCTGGTAAAGAGGGTAAGTTATCATATTGACGACTTATTTAATTGATTTTTTTCATCAATATCAGAACTTCACGAAACAAATATGAAGGCATTATTTTCTATGGAAAACTTAACCAATTTCATTCATAATAAACAAAATTATAAGAACGAGAAATGGAGGATTCTTTCACTAAACTATTGCTGCAAATTGTTTAAATTCTTTTTATTGTTCTTTAATACTCATTAATATGAACTGTACTCATATTTAGTTGCATGTGTCAGAAAACTATGCCAAAAACAGAAGTGGGATTCTGTTAAACGACAATCGAGTGCCATTTAATAAATTGTTGTTTCAAAGTGATAAATTTTAGTCTATATGTTTAAAATAATATTTAGGTGACATTTTAGGTCAGGCCTGAGCACCACAAACTCTCACGGCAGTCAATTAAAAAATTTTGAATTTAAAAAAAGCCGTAGAATATTTGCTTAAGTAAAACTGCACTCTATAAGTTCATTTAGTATTATAAAAAAAATTCATTAATTTTTTTCAACAAAAACATAATTATTATAAAAATTTATTTCAACTTAATGCATTGAAAGTATTAAATTTTAATCCAAAATTAGTTTGTTAGAGTTTAAGTTTAGCTCACCTAAGTCAACTTAGAGCTCACATCATCTGTGACTACCTACTATTGATTAAAGTGCGATAATTATTTATACATGCATCTATATATTTTAGAAAAGAGTAATTTGCAAAATAAGGTTGTTCCGAATGAACTTAAAATCTGGCAGGCAAATTTATATAAAATTCTATCTCGCACAATCCGAAAAAGCTTCTGTTAATTTGCCATTGGACTGCAATTCAATTATCCCTATTTGAAGATGTGGAGGTGCAGGAATAGGACCAATGTTAAAAGGAAACGTAAACATTTCAAAATGTTTCTTGTACATCAAAGACTTCAGGCAAATCGTGAATATTTGTTGCATATATTTTACACATTATTTTAATTTCAAAACTCTTTGTGAGCCGCAGCAGAAAAAGCAGTAAAAAACAAGTAAGGATCACCAGAAATCAGTTAATTGCTCGGAAGTCGTGGCATTTGTAAATCAATACTTTGTGCCACTTTCATAATTCCAGTACTGAATTGAATTATAAAAGCATTCAAATATTTTGCATCTGATAAGATTGATTTCCCCGAAATTCGTACTCCATAAAATACACGCAACTCTTTTTTTACACGGTAGATATATGTTCCTCAGAAATTCGTGGAAAAGAAAAATGTAAAAAAAGATAAATTTCCTATTGTAAAATTGAGGATGCATTGCATTTTATCCGAAAATCGTGGAAGATGAAATAGAGAAGTATATTTAGTTTGAAAACCGTGTCAAAAATTCTGAAATCTGTAAATTTGAAAATAAAAATACATTCTTTCACTTCTTAAAGTCAGAAATGTTCAAATATAATTGATAGCACTATGGCTGATAAGACGACCAATTGATTAAATATTGTGAGTTAATAAACTTAACAAATTTAATATTGCAATATGTTATTCAAATGTCATACAAAATGGGTAGGTAAGAGTTATCGAATAAGGTGGTGCACTAGGAATTACCATATTTTAGCAGTGCACAGTTCTACCTAATTTTTGAAGTGGGGTAAAAACTTATTGCACTACACATCACTAGAAACTGCTGGAAATATTTTTTATTTCTTTATTTAATAAATTCAAATCAAAAATATTTCCAGGAAGCTCCAAAATTAAATTGTTTACACGATCGAGACAATACAATACACTTCTCAATAATGTGAACAATGGCAATGAATCATGTCATAAAACAAGAAAAAAAGCACATACAAAAGATCTTTTCCAGAAATAAATAATAAATCATTGTCACAAACCTAAACAATGATTAGAGCTTTCGAGAAGCATCTTTTGTGTATTGAATAAGAACTTTCGAGAATTGCCATCTAGTTTTAGAAAGCCAAACGACCAGGCTTTTCGAGAATATTCCGAAACACACCAATTTTGTATAAAAGCAGCCATAGGGTCGAGTCTAGAATCAATCTTAATCAAACAGTTGAAGTCTAAGCTTCGAACGTGATTGAATCATAAGAGATGGAAAACGTGATTAATTTGTGGAAGCGATTACAAGGGCGATTTGTGATCAATTATTAAAGATAGTGATTGTGGTGTATTTTTATAAACTGTGATAAATAATTTGTAATAATTAAATTATTGATAGACAAATATTTTTAAAACTAATTGTTAACGCAGAAATAAGTATAAATAAAGCCTATACACTAAATTCACATAAATAAAAAATGTTATCATTCTAATAACATCGAACCGAAAGGTAGCACGTCACATTATTTTTGGCACCAAAAACTGCAATTTGTATTAGACCGCTCATGGATACGTACATAATTATAAGAAAATGAATTTGAAATCGTGTTAAGATCAAATAAATTTTTCAAAAAGGAAAACTAGTTTGAAGCGTTTAACTTCAAATTTGTGTAAAAAAAGATTTGGGTGTATACGTAATTGTGACTATTCATCAAAATTCTTTACACTATTAAGGATTTAACCGAGTTTCTCCTATTTATTTTTACTAGAACAATTTACTATAATAATAAATGAACACAATTCCAAAACCAGTATAAACCTATCCAAATCTTCCTCCTTCATTAAATTTATTTCAATTATATTTTATTAATTAAAATTTAAATTTCATAAAATTTGGGTACATAAATTCTATGTAGAAGTTTTCATATTTCAAAAGACCAAAGATTTTCTCGTTTTTACCAGGTATATCCAAAAAAGGAAAGAAAAAACTATCATTCTATAATTTCCTTCAGGACCTGAATTCAGCGCGAATGTTGCGGTGACAATTAAAGAAACCAAAACAAAAGTAATTTCAAATTCCTTTAGAATAAACTTAAAATCATTCTTTTTATACAATTTAGGTATATATAAACAAGAATCTTGAATAAATCCTTGAGGGTATGTGGTTTTTTACCATTCAGAATATATTTCTCATTCCTTTGTAGGTTTACCTTATTTCAATTCTTAGCTATGGACGGATATAGTGTAGTATTACAATAAAATGCAAAAGTTTTCCTACAATAACGACAAACGACAAATTGAAAAATAAATTTTCAGTTTTAAATTTCTAGAATGATATTACAAAATTTTTCTTAGCGGTCGTTTCTTAATTAAATTAAATATTCCGAATGAAATTAAAACCGCGTGGAATACTTTATACTATATATATACTCGAAAATCATGGATTAATTAGGTGGCTCTTATGGAGTTCCTTCAACTAGAATAGAATATTTTTGAACGGTTTGAAAAACTCCTACCACCATTTGTTGGACTTTTATTTCACATATATTACACGCGGTTGTGCTTTCCCTTTTAGAAAAAGATCCTTGTTTATATTCATGAATTGCCTTACTATATAGTAGAAAGATACAGGATGGAAAATAAATTCCTTTTATTTTTATTTAAATTGAATAAAATCGCAATGAAATAAAGAATGATATTTCGAAAGGAGGTGAATCTTAGAAGGTAGTTTAGAATTACAATATTTAGTTCTTGGCCATTTAGTTCTAGCAATTATGTGCATCTGTGACGAAATTTTTCAAGGCAATTCAATAGGAATGCATTAAATTTTGATTAACTACTTCCATTTTATAAATTTTAAAGACTTATATTAGGCCTGAGAAAGAGTTTTAAAGATTTTTTTGGTAAAACTACAAGTTTACTTAAAAACTATACGATAGTTTGATTTCAAAGTATGCTTCATCTGAAGCTACAACTTTCACCTATCTTTCAGGCAATTTACGGATTCTACGCTACAAGAATTGTTCGTACTTCGAGGCAATCCAGTCATCGATCTATTTTCGCCCTTCATTAAGATTGAGCATGTGTGTATAAGCAAGGCCACTTTGCTTCGATCGAAACAAATGCTAATCGGAGGAAGCAATGTCTGCTGAATACAGCGTGTGGGGTAGCATTTCTCAGCCAAGCGCTCCCAGCGACTCCTGAAACCGTTTAATAACATGTGACTTGATGTTATAATGCTGCAAAATCACTTTACCGTGTCTTCCAGGTTACTCTGGTCGCTGCGCGCGTGAAACTTCAAAGGTGAAGGAATTCTTAATTTGGAGACTAAACAAATTATTGAAAAATGAATATATTTCTAAAGATATCTCTTTTAAAGATATTTGTAATTGAAAGTATATCTTTATTTTATCAACTAGCTGGTGCTAATATATTCGTAGAATATGAAAGTAGATTTAATTTCTGCCTATTATTGAAAAAATTATTGACCCTTTTCTATTTACACCCCCCGCAATCCCTACCGAGTGGAGACATACTCTATATTTTTAGCTAGTCTCTTCCGAATGTACATTCCGAGTTTTATTAAAATCTGTCTGTTATTGAGCGAATTATTAACGCTTTCTCTTTTGTAAAATGTAATGTAAAACGTAAAAACTCATTCGCAAACCTAATATTATAATTCCAAAGGCGCGTTTCCACCAAAGGCGCAGTCCACAGTTGCGGCACGTTCTAAACGCGCCGCTCATCCCCACCAAAAAGGCAGGCCACATTTTGAACGTAAACAATTGCCAATTAATCCTTTCGAAGAAACGTGTGCGCGTGGAAGCAAAACAATATTCGCGAGCAGAACGCGTATTAGTACGCACACGCAATTTTAGCTTCAGCATGTAGTAAAAACTACACCAGTCCGCATACAAACGTTCATGTGCGTGAGCTAATCGCTAACTGCACGCAATAGATATTTGAGTTCGGTCGACACACATACGTGAAAAATCTGCAACACCGTTTCGTGGAAACGCACCTTAATAGATTTTAAAAAAAAGCATCCATATATAGAAAAACTATAATCAGTGCTAAAGATCAAACTGATAATCATGTAACCTTCTGATGTCCAATGGTCATTTAATTGAACAAAGATTGAATATCCCTTTGGGATAGAAAATATACTTGATAGTCTTTCGAAAGGGCATTTATTTGGACTCTCTTATACTATCCGACCATTAGGTTCATCTTCGTTTTTAGTACATTTTGCACACATATGTTTTTCTGTATATAGTACAATATGATACTATATACATATATTTTAATTCAAAAAAATAAAGAACAATTTAAATTTTCCACATTTAGACCAATTAGAGGCTATCAAATGTAATGATGTCTAATAACAAACCGCATGCAATTTTATATTCGACTCAAAGATAAATAATATATAAGTGTAGATATTATACAAAAAGGGATCAATTGCACAGACATTGAATAATTGATGCAATATAAAAACACATATGAACGTATATAATCTGAAAATATGATTAAAAAATCAACTCAGATGGGTATTTATAACTCGTATGAATATACCTGAAGTTTTACTATAATCTGTAATCATATAGTATTAAAGAAAAAAACACTTTATTGTACTTTTCTGTTGGCTCTAAGGATATAGGGTGACATGGTAAAAAGGAAAATGTTGTACAAGAAAATCAAATATATTTCAAAAGGTCGGAAAATTTTCTTCATTGGAATATTTACGTGTAAAAATAGTTTTTCTTTTTGTTTTTTTTTTTTGTCTTTTAAAGAAGCTTTTTAGAGTTTTATCACGTTTAAACGTTACGACATGTCATTGTTTCCGGTAACACCTGTAATATAAAAACAAAGGCCTGTTATTGTTTTTTTTTTTTTTTTTTTTTTGGTTTTACCATACTCGTCTGTAAAACAAATCATGTTCAGATATAAAAATCCTAAAGAAAAATCCTCTTCTAAATGATTTTAGGATGAAAAAAAAAAGGAAAAACACAAAAGTATGTGACTCTTTAGGAAATCCAGGTGAATTTTAAGTTTATTTCCAGGTTTAATAGAAAAAAAAAAAAACGTGAATAAGTTTACTCAGGTAATATTCGTATATTAAATGTAACAGAATATATTTCTGCAGGTACGTCCACGAAGAGATATTGGGTAAGTTTTGTCGTCCTTCTCATTAAATATATGAATTATTGTTATTATTTGTTAGAAGTCTATTTAATAACGACAATATCAGAAATATGTAAAAATCTTTAATAATATTTTAAGTCCTTATTCCTGACAAAACGAAGCGCATTTTAGTATCATATATAAGGAAAATTGAAATTATGCACATTCATAACTGGAAGAGCTCTTTCAAAAGAAGGAAAAGGCACATACAAATACACTTTTAGATAAAGATATAACATATAGACATATCTATTTCATGAAGGATGAACGAAAAAACAATTTTATATATATAGAAAAAATTGTGTAAGGATATATAGTATATGTGTTTGTACATGAAAAGGGAAAATTTCACATCGATTCGATTATAATATACACAAGGGCCAACAACACAACTATCTAGACACAACCGCACCGAAAACGAAAAAAAAACTTTGAATCAACCCTGAATATAATCCCACCCTACTGGAAATTTTCATGGCGCTCATCAATCTTCTTCTGTTCTTCAACGACTGACAGGTCAGTGGTGTAGTTTTTTTTTCTTTGTATAGGGATTCTGAATATAATATACAAAAGGATTCTCTACTATATCGGATTAAATGAAATTTTATTGGGAAGCAATTTATGTTGTTGTTGTTTTTTTTTTCTTAGTTGTTGTGAATGGATCCAAATATAATTCAATAGCGATATTTTGTGACGACTATGTTTTTTTTTTTTTTTTGCTTGTACGAACAAAAAAGGATCCAAAAACTGTTTCATTTCAGGATATTGGGTTCATAGGATTGTCTTTTCGATTTTCTTATATAGAAATGGTTTGAATCAAAAAGTAACCCACAAAAGCCCGAATATATAAAAACTTTTGGAAAGTTTTTGTGCATTTTCAGTAACTGTTGGTTTTTGGTATATCAAAAAAGGAAAAACTGTATGATTTAAGAGAAAGAGACATAGAAATGGGAAGCAAAAAAATCAGTTGATATAAATAAACAAAAAAGTCGTATTTTGGAAGCGCATCAAAAACTAAATCCCATATATATATACATATAATTATTTTTTTGAATAGAGATATAGGCAAGGGAAAAAACTGTTATCATGAAAACGCTGCCACTGGGTGTGTTTGACACTCAAGTGACAGTACGGAAATGTTGAGTGATGAAAGACATGAAACATGTTTCCTTTAATCTGTTCCACAAAAAAAAATAGCAGAAAATTATAAAATAAAAATTCTATTTCACATAATATGAAAATTTTCTATACACAATTCGTTATAAACGATCTTTCTATTATATACAAGGTGGTACCAAAGTAATCAGGACTTTTTGAATCTAGCGCCCCTAGTGGCGCCATCTATATGTCGACTGGTGCGTTAGAATCTGCTATCCTTTATCGACTTCCTGTGAGAATTTCATGACATTTCATCCATTGCTCAGAATTCAACATTCGAAGGACATCATTAAAGAGGTCAAAAAGGACAAAAACTTCCTTTATAACATTGTGACTGGTGACGAAACGTGGTGTTTTCAATATGATCCCGAAACGAAACGCCAGAATGCTGAATGGAAGGCGCCGGACGAGCCGAAACCCAAAAAATCGCGCCTGGAGAAGTCAAAAGTGAAGACAATGCTGATTTGTTTTTATGATTCCAAGGGTATTGTCCACAAAGAATTTGTTCCACCCGGTCAAAACGTTAATGCGGTATTCTACCTAGGAGTTTTGAAGCGTTTGGTGCGCCGTATTCGACGTGTTCGGCCCGAATATCGCGAAGATGGAAGTTGGCGTTTGTTGCACGATAATGTCTCATCGATCGACGCTTGTGACCGATTATCTCACCAAAAATCACATTTTAACCATCAACCACTCCCCGTATTCACCGGATATGGCACCGTGCGACTTCTACCTTTTCGGAAAAATGCATTTGCCGATGAAAGGAAAGCGTTATGCAGACGTAGAGGCCATTCAAAAGGCTTGCACCGGCATACTGGCGGCCATACAGGCCAACGAGCTAAAACACTCTTTCGACATGCTTTTGGACCGTGCAAAAAGCTGTATTGAAGCAGAAGGAGACTATTTTGAATAAAATCATTTGATTTTGCAGAAAAAACCATTTGTTCTGTTTTTTTTTTAAAGTCCTGATTACTTTGGACTACACCTTGTATATCTGTTAAATGTGGACTTTTTAATAGCTTGATAAAAGTTTATAATTGCAAATCCAGAACAACTATACTATTTGAGGACTTTTAATTTCTTCTAGAATTTACCAAATTAAGAATTTAAGCTTTTATTCTATTCAGTCTATTTCTGAATTCATCGTTTATATTTGACTAGTTTTAACTTCTATACAAAGTATATTTAGTAAGTTACTGGAATCATGCTCGAAAAAACATTCCAAAAGATTCAAAATCACTCTTATCGGCAAAATTGAATCTGTATTTTGGTAGCGATTTGGATGAAAATTGGTATACTATTGTGTCCAAAAACTAGCCGGAATTTTTCGATTTAAATTACGCGGGTAAGTATTTTCGCTCAATATTTTTTTTTAAGTTGGTACAACTGTTGCTGACTTCCATGCCAAATTATATGTCAAAATATTCATTAGTGTTTGAGCTACGCTTGTTTTTGTGCGATACAAAAAGTGAATTTGGCGATTTTTACGATGTCGAGTTTTGTTGAGCTAAGAAACGCCGCCGCTGAAACGTATCGAATGTTACAAAAGGCTTTCGGTGACGAGACTATGTCACAGAGAAATGTTTACAAGTGGTACAAAGACTTCCAAGAAGAGAACGTGTTGATGACTTGGACCGCTCTGGACGACCATCGACGTCAATTGATGAGCAAAGCATCAAGAAAATCAAAGAATTGGTGCTCGAAAATTGTCGATTAACAATTCGAGACCTTGCCGACATGCTTGCAATACCAATTGGATCAGTGCAAGCAATTTTGAAGGATCATTTGTGCCTCAGAAGAGTCAAATCGCGTTTGGTGCCAAAATTTCTCAATCTTTTCGAAAAAGAGCGTGAGGTTTTCGCCAAAAACTCCACAATCACCGTATTCGCCTGATTTAGCACCGTGTGACTTCTGGCTGTTCCCAAAGCTCAACAGACCACTCCGGGGAAATCGTTTTGAGTCGATTGAAGAGATCGAACGTGAATCGCTACGCGCATTGAAGGCTATACCGGAAGAAGACTTTTTGGCATGCTGCGAGGACTGGAAAAAGCGGTGGCATAAGTGTATTATATCGGGAGGGGACTATTTTGAAGGGGACGAAATTGATTTGGAAGAATAAATAAAGAATTTTTGATTTATAAAAAAATTCCGACTAGTTTTTGGACACAATAGTAAAGTAGTTTTTGTTTCACATGAGAACCATTCTAGCAAAAGTTGGGTTCGATCAGTCTGAAACTTCGGGTATATAACGAACAGAAGTTAGTTTTTTTCGCGATTTTAAATTAGGACGCTACTCTAACGTTTTTTGTAAATCGATTTCCATCAAATTTAGTACAATGTATTTTTTCAATAAAAGAACAATTATGACCGAACATCAATCGAAACGGATTACAATATCCGATAGCTGCCGATTAAAATTAAAAAGCTTTTGAATCAAATGAAATGGTTTCCAAACTTTTGTCTCCGTCTTCTAAGATCATAACGTGTATTTACGATAGCTCACGAATTTGGTACTCGATTTGAATGAAATTTAATGAGTTGGCTGTGGTTTCTTACCACGAATTTATGAAAGATACATGTCCGTCAGAAATAAACAAAATACATATTGTTTAATGTAATAATTTGACCAATATGTATAGGAGTTCTCATCGTTGTTTTGCGCTATAGCTTATTTTAATTTTTAACTTCTATACGAAGTATATAGTTACTGATATCTCCACGTTTCATAAGATTCTAAATCGTTTGCAATCATTTTTATCCTATGTCCGTCTGTCGTCTGTCTGTCGGTCGGTCCGTCGTGTACAAGATTGCGGCCGCATTTTCGAAGCAATTTCCATGAAAATTGGTAAGAGCGGTTTCTTCCTCATGAGAACTATTTTATCAGAAGTTGGGTTTGATCGGACTAAAACTTCGGGTAGCCGCCGAATAAAAGTTCGGTTTTTTGTGCTTTTACATGGTATTGTAACGTTAGTTATAGACCGATTTCAATGAAATTTGGCATGAGACACTTGTTCAATGAAAGAACAGTGGTGTTTAAAAATCAATTGAATTCGATTACAACTTCGGGTAGCTGGCAAACAAAATTTAGATTTTTTGTATGAAATGATACGATTTTCAAACTTTGCTTATATATTTTCCTCATAATTTACAGTTAGGATAACTCACAAAGGTATTACCAGATTTTTAGAAGGTAACGTGATTTGAACATACGTATGGAAGTTTCAATAGTGGTTTTGCACTATAGCTTGTTTTTATATATATAAACGTTCGGCCACCGAACAGGGAAATGACTCTTCTCATTAACTTTGATGAGAACGCATTTAAAATCCTGACTAAAAAAAACCACATAACATATTTTTCCTTTAATCTTAAACAAAATTTTAAAAAATACAATTGATAGGAAATTGGACCATTTGCCAGCGTTTTCGTTTTTTTTTCTTTTTTTTTAGGACTATGTCCGTTTTAGTATAAAATAAAAAAAATGGAATGTAGGTTGTTTTTCCAATCTTCCACCATTTTTATGTTCATTTTTAGTATAGACTTTTTAAAACTCCCTAACTTATACAGGACAGCACACCTTCATTCAAATTCATATCTATTTGCGTCTTAAAGAAGCTAGAGTTTTATAACTTCCGTGAAGAAATTCTCTGCTATTTTTTTTTTTTTTTGCTTATCATATTTCCTGTTTAATATGTTTCAAAATTTCATTGGTCATATTTTAAAAGAAAAACGAGGATGATGAAGAAAAAACTTAGTAATACTAAAGAAGCTTTCAACTTAACAAGATTTAAATTCTTTTATCAAAAATATTATAGTCTTGGAATCGTTGAAATTCATAATATTCAAAAACAAATGAAATATTTATCAAAAAACATTCTAATACAAACAATTGCAATATCATGTTTTATTGTCTTAAATCCTTATCATATCCAATAAAATTTTCGTATATCCTAAAATTATCATTATATGAGATTAATCTTGTTTTAAGACAAAAGAAAATGCTTCCAGAATATTTTGATACATGACAAATGAGCTAGCTTTTATGACTTTTCGCCAAGTCAGTATGATAGAAAAAAAAGAACGCCAAATATCTAACCCTTTTTTTTGGATGGTTAAAAAGGATTTTCGATTTTTTGGCTGGATCTATCCATACGCAATTATTACACAAAAACAAAAAAAAAATCAGGAATTATTGTAAAAGATAAATGAGAAATAATAATAAAATGATGATAGTTCGATTTTCCTATAGTTAGGCTAAACAAAACTCTATAAATGAAACAAAAGTTAGATTTTATTAGGAAAAAGACCTTTTTTGGGCGAACGAAAACATTTTAATTATAGAATAAAGAAAAAATTTCCACTAACTTTATGACCACGGACAGTCACAGAAGGATAAAATTTTAAGACCTTTGGCTCCCATATATTTGACGCTTGATTTTTATGATCAAAAATAGTCTATAGTGCCGAAAATTTTGCATTTATTTTAATTTTTCAGTGTAAAATCATAATTCCCAAGTCCTTTTGTCTAGCCATATTGTATATAAGTGAAAAGTCAGAATTTCATATGTAGGCAGACAATTTTCCTAGAATTCTATTTTTATGAAAATATGACTTGCTGACATATTTTATGATTTCAAAATAAATATTATTAATCATAATTTCAAGTTGAACATATTTTAAAAAAAAAACATATGACGTTTTTTAAATATTTAAATAAAACTAATCATATTAAATTTCAAATCAAATATTACGAAATTGATGGAATCAGAAATATTTAACCCTTTTCAATTTTATAATTATAGATTATAGAGTTTCAACTTGATGTATAGGTTGTCCCAATGAAAGTGCAAGATATAATTTGCGTACCTTGAAGTATGAGTATATCTCGGGTATTCTGCATCCTAAAGATACGACCCATAACTCATTCGACAATCAATTTAATAACGAATTAAATGCCATTTGACGTTTTCAAAAATATTCCTTTTTAGAACAGGAAATTCAGAAATTCTCTAGTATGAAGATATGCGTATATCTCAGGTATTCTGGGTTCTACAGATATGATCCATATCTCATTAGACGGGGAATTTATTAATTAATCCAACAAAGAACACTCTGGAAGAAACTCACGATTTGAATTTAGTGGAATTGTCCTTTTGATCCTAGTAGGCGCTCGAAACTTGACAAACTGTCAATAAGAATTTCGTTCCTTCGTGCAGAGTTCTATGGCTATTAATAGCAACAGTGGCAGATGACACAGGTCAAGATTTTAGTACTGTTAACTTAATGAAACGAAAATGGCACGAAATTTAAATCTGGTGCTATTATTGAGACACCCGATATTTGTTATTTATCAATAAAAGCCCTTGAAAACCGATAAAATTCGATATTTATTTCGCATAAAAATATACTATTACTAGAGATTTTCTTATGTTTACTATGTATATTATTTTTTTCAATAAAAATCTTCAACATATGTGAAGTAAAAGTTCATATATACTATTCCACCCCCGCTAAAGAAAAAAAAAATAGAATGTATATATGCATATAAACCGTTTCAATATGTTCAAAATGACTATATGATATGATGGCACCGATTTATCTAATTTGACACAGCATAACGCATCTCCAAAGAGAGCGCGATTTTTTTTTTATTTATTTTCTTTTTTTTTAGGGGGGTTAAGAATTTTTCGCCCCACATAATATATAAAAATGAAAATGGAAAATATTTTCCATTTAAGGTGTACCACAAGGATATAGGAGTAGATTGTTTTTATTCACACAAAAACAGAGTTTAAATAAAGTTAGAAATTTGAAATTTAAATAAGATTGTAAATTTTGTTGGGAAATTTTTATTTTTTTTTTTATTTAAAGTTTATAGCGAAAAATTAAATTTTTGATATTTTGTTAAGAAGGATATTTTTTTTTTGATTTGATATAAAATTGATATAATTGATATAAAATGTTTTATTACATTTTATTGTAGTTCAATATTCATATATTTTTTTAATGCAAACGCCCAAAAAAAAAAGAAATCATTCATATGGCAAACACATTTCAATGTTGTAAAAAAACACCTTTAACATATTACACCCGTCGTCATATACTTGTATATATATATATTTGGATAGACAAGTCTTCAGTTCAAAGGAAGCAAATGTTACCCGAATACGTTCCAAAAAAAAAAAAAAATTGTTTTTATATATTAAATATTGCAAAATCAGATAAATTTGCATAATGAAGCCATCAATCATAGAGCACAGAGTGCGTTTTAAAAAAACGTAAAAAAAAATTTCCATACGATAAAAATTTATATGAAAACTCTTCAGTTTTAGATTTATTAATTGTAATTTTTCGCGTATACACGCTGAAAAATCATAAAACTGTTGGCTAATTGTAACAACTGAATTTTAGTTCTCACAACTGAGATTTCAGTTATCACAACAAAATATTGAGTTGTGTAGTTTCAACAACTGAGATTTGGTTGACACAACTGAGTTTTCAGTTCTCACAACCGGCATTTTAGTTCTCACAACCAAAATATTGCGTCGTGTAGTTTCAACAACTGAAAATTAGTTGTCGAAACTGAGTTTTCAGTACGCACAACAAAAAATTAAAATTATCTCAACAAAAAATTCAGTTGTAAAGTTTCAACAACTGAGATTTGGTTGTCACAAGTGAGTTTTCAATTCTGACAACCAAAATTCAGTTGTCACAACAAAAAATTCAGTTATCTCAACAAAAAATTCAGTTATGAAGTTTCGACAAGTGAGACTTTTACGATTTTTCTGCGTGTAGAAGAAAAATTTCGTTTTTATTGTAATTGAAATAATATCCCATCAGTTATTTTTGTTATTTAATTTTAAGTTTTTAACTATTTTTTAGTTTTATCTTGTTTTATCTAGGACTAACATTTTTCCACTTATTGTATATTTATCTTTCGTATGATAAATCTAAATCCTGGTTGATTTTGCATTAATATTTATGTAGTTAGATCTGGAGATGCCGATTTCAGATTAATATTTTGAATAGTCAGTTTTTCTTAATTAGTGGGTCAATTTCGATCTTCAGTTCGATTTTTTTTTGAAGAAATCGAATCCTTAAAGAATTTTGGTTCTTTTAACTTGTATTACACTTGGTACCGCTATTCTAGTCACTGAAACTTTGTATCCCACCGATTCTTGACAATTCAATCCAATGGTTATCTCAAAACCTAACTATCTACAGAAGTCCTTATAGGAAACTGGGCAGAAAAGGAATTAGTCTAAACTATCTATTCTTTTTTAGTAGAAGCATAAATGGCACTTATTCATGTCCATTTTTAATATTGCAAAAAAATAAATTACTGATTTTTGAACATTTTTAATAAGAACTAAATTTTGGCAATTAAATTCTTACGTTCTCAGATTAACTGCCATATTTCCAACTCGCAAATTAACATCACAGAGAAAATGAGAAGATAATTCTTTGTATATAAAATTTTGGGACTATTACAGCGCTGCAAAGAAATCTGTTTCATCATTAATGTTTTTGGAGAGAAAAGGCAGTAAAATACATGTATTTTTATATCGTAAATAGTCTTTTTACAAACGCTAATAACGAAATATCTTGTTTACAGACAAGTTGGGCAATCTAGTGGATTCTATATTTTTTGGTTTTCATACAGAAAATTATGTAATCAAAGTTACATAGAGGCCTAAATTACTATTCTGGATTTGTATCTGTATCACTCTCGTATTAAAATTCGCCGTCTATTTTGAAATATCCAAAACTCATTTCAAAACTTTAAAAATTTGATTTCATTATTAAATTTTCTTTCATGTTATTACTACTTAATAATTTATATAATAATAATAGATTTTAAGAAGGATAAGTAGAGAAAAACTTACCCGGAACAGTTAGAGAATATATTTACCATAATCACAACGTCGCACCGTCCATAAGTTCCTCTGTAGTTGGTGTTATAATTCCGCGAACAAGTTAGTTTTAAAATTAGGTTTTCTGTATTTTCTTACATCAAAACTATCCTTTTTTCTCTCAAAGAACTTTAAAAACTTCATTATTTTTACGTAATTATTGATTTACTTCCATTTTTAACTGTTTTAAACATATTTAGAGCAATTTTCATTTCAATTTTCCTTTTATTAATACAGAATTCGGAATTTTATTTCATTTCTAAAGGCTCAATCGTAAAGATACAAACGATTTACAGTTTGTGCAGCCTAAATTAGAAATCATAAAAATGTTCTCCTTTTCTGACCAATTTTTTACCACAGTTCTTAAAATATTGTGAAAAGAATCCACATATATTGATCGCTTCGAATCGATGTTTTTATGACGAACTTGAAATTGATCAAACAATTGATAGCCTGATTCAAAACGATCCAATGGAACGATTTTCTTCCTGAAAATTGGCATAGTTAAGACTTGGCAATACTTTGAGTTAGCATTTAGATTTTTGTCATAATTTTAAGTTAAAACTATTGTAAAATAATTTGTAAATTTCACAAGGTCTCATTAAATATAATGAACAAATGTTAAATTCTGATTTGTAACAATTCAAGGAAATAACCATGAAATATGGTATAGTATTAAATGTAACCTTAGAATACACCCAGGTTTCTTGGCGACACTAAATTCTTTAATTTTATTACCACGGTCTCAAAGGGATTATCCTAATCCTTTATGATATAAACTCTTTTAAAATAAACTATTTTTCTAAGTACTATCAAGGTTTACAACTCTGTAATATATATTTGGTTTCTCCCAGTGTAGACCTATAATAAAAAAAAAAGAACACCCACTTTTTTTTAATTTTTCCATGAAATAACTTCAAAGAGACCGTATTCAAACTAAAAATAATTACATTTTATATTTAAAATGAAAATATAAATATTATTATTACTTTTATTTTTAAACTCTTGAAAATTAACGTATTTCTCTTATATCGTTAAGTCTAAAGTTCTTTTTGATTCTTACTAGCGTAATCTATGTATCAAATTTTATAACCGAATTTCAGTGAAGACATAATCCTTTTTAAAAAAATTCGATAAAAGGATAAAAAAATGATAAAATTTCTTCTTATTTTTAAAAATTTGAATTAAAACGTTTTAATTCAAATTTAAAAATAAATTAAAATTTAATACAAAAAATCGACTTTAGTTAAACTTTTTGGAAATTGAAAAATGAATATAATTAAAAATGATATAATTTTCAGTGAATTCCATTCGAATAGTGTTTTTTTAAAAAATTTTTTCTTAAACAGAATGTTAAAAATATGAAATTAAAAATTGTCATAATCAGGTTTATTTTTACACACATGAATTCTTTGTTGTACATTGCCCTAAAGGTTAATTGATAAGAAATGTTTTTGTTTTATTGAACAAAAAAAAAACTATATACCTTGATTGATTTTTTCTTCTTTTCAAATTCCAATGACACTGATTTTCAATTTTGGAGAAATAAATAATTATATTTAGTTGTTATTTTACTCGCTAACAGAACTGATATAAAATATAAAAAGCAAAAAAAATAGCCAAACCGAAAATTCGATGAAAAATTAAATAAGAAATAAAATTTGTTGTGAAAAAGTGAAAAGTAAAAACCAAATTCAAAATGTTTAACTTAAAAATGAAATAATATTTACGTACCTAGAAAAATTTTTAAAAACTTAAAAAAAACCCTTGATTTTATGACATTTCTCGGATATTATAATAGTCGAATATGGAGAAAGTCAATCTGTCGACAAGTTAATCATTTGTGGCACGTGTGCGATTACGGGTACTTTAAGAAGGATTATTAAGATTTGGTTTTACCTTACCTGATTTTTTTTTTTGCTTTTGGAAAACAAAAAATGTTCCCATATGAACGGTTCTTACGTAAAGTCTGGTTACCTCGTAATAATCAGTAAAACTGACTGGTATTCAATTTGATATTGTAAAATATTCTGGAAATTATTATAAGTGCAATGGGTTTTGTTATTGTAAAGTGATTAACTTTTGGGTTACACATATGAAAATTATAAAAAAATTTTTAAATAAGTCATTTCCAGAAGCGAAACAGTTTACTTCAAAAATATTCGCTTGTGGATCTTTTCTATATAAGGGAATAAAAATAGTTCATTAAGGTAAATGCCTAATTATGGTTATGGTTACTATTTCTAGTATTGTATAGTTTGTAATTAACGTCTATATTGAACTTAATATATAAATATTAATTGCATATATGGAACTTTCTTTTGGTTTTGTTATTTCTTGAACAAAAGAAAAACAGTCGACGGTCTAGTTTGGAAAATTATAGTTCGGTATTTAAAAGTATGATTTCCTTCTTTATGGTTAATATTCGACAAAGTTTTCAAGTACTAAATTAGATTAGAAAATTTTGGATAATTTTGGAAACTTTTTAAAATTTGACTTCATTCGTGTTTATCACAAATTTAAAACAATACAAGACTTTTATAATACACTAGACATTCTTAGTCTAAAATGTTTTTTTTTGATCAACAATTTATTTCAGTTAGGGTAATTTCGAATTTCATAACGGAAAATTCAAAAGTCCTTTTAAATCAGATGTTTCCAAAGCGAAGCAATCACTTTCCATGGACGCCGCAAGATAACTTAATGCTTCCTGCAATGACAATATATTGTATATTGACCAAAACACAATGTGGAATCAGAAATAAGGATAGTCAAGCGTACGCCCTTAAACGAGAACCTTCTATTTTCCTTTATTAATTGTAATTAAATTTAAAGTAATTTTCAAATTCTCATCCTTTTTATAATCATTTTGAATTTTTATTACTATTCTTAATATAATGTTAAATTTTTTTTTCGAAATTTTATTTAAAATTTCTAAATAACATTTTCAAAAGAAACGTAAATAATGGTCACAATTGTGCTTCAAGTACAGGTCATAAAAATGAGCAGGTATCTTATTAATTTGCAAATTTTTTTGGTAATAAGGTAGTTTTCAAATATTCCTTCCCCACCAACAGCAGAAAAATTAAGTATTGAAATTTTCTGGACTTATAAATAGTCTGTAACCAACTATTTCGAAATCACATTTAGTTCGAGTCTGCACGTTGTTAGATATTTTTGAAGAAATATTCCCAATTTTTTACAAAAAATGTATTATTCTAACGAATTTGCTCAATCCTCATCGTGTTACTATTTCAATTCGGTAAGAAAATATTTTGTTTTTTAATTCTTTGAAAGATATTAACAAAAAATTATTATTTTTATTTCTTTACAGAATAATAATATGAATTTCAATATGGCGGACTGCAGGCCACATCCGAATCAAATTGAAAACGAAAGTCAAATTGGTAAGAAATGAAAAAATTCCAAAAATTATTTTTACTTAAAAATATTTTTGTTCTTTTTTTTTTCTAGAACCTAAAAGAAAGCAGAAACGGTCGAGAACAGCGTTTACAAGCGTACAATTACTAGAATTAGAACGCGAATTTAGTATTAATAAATACTTGTGCCGACCAAGAAGGATTAAAATTTCGCAACGCTTAATGCTGGAAGAACGACAAGTGAAAATCTGGTTCCAGAATCGGAGAATGAAATATAAAAAGGAAAATAAAATTGAAAGCGTTGTGCGAGATCCAAGTGAAGATTTGAGTAATCAAAATTCGAATTCAAATAAAGAAATTGTCAATAGACTTTTGTCTTACTCAAAATCAGAAACAGTGGAGTGTGAAAAACCGATTCTTGAAAATATCGAACATCAACAAGTGGATTTCAATACAAACTATCAATGGATACCGAATTATTTCAATAATGAGGACAAAATTTGTGAAGATTTGTTAGAGCCGACCTTGGGATGCCTTAATTGGGACTCGTCCCAACAATTTTATGCATTATAAGTTTAAATAAGTTTTAGATTAAGTTTAGTTTTAGATTAAGTTAGGTTCCTGTGTTTTAAAGTATTACTTTTTCCTATAAAAAATGTATTTTTAAAAAAGTGAAAAATGTTATAAATAAATAATTAAGTTAAAAAATGAATTGAATTTTATTTTTAAAACAATGTTACCCTTTAGAAATGTCCGTGCAAAATTTCGTAACTCACAATAATGCTCAGTATTCCATGAAAAAAAACATCAAAGTTGAATGCCCTTAAATCTTCCACTCAATCTTCTGCAAACTTTGGAAAATAAATTTTTAAAGAAATATTATGAACGCAACAAAAAAATTCAAATTTAATTTATTTAACTATTTCCAGCTGACATAACCTCACGACTTAAGACATAATTTCAGTCGGACTGACAAAAAAGTCCAAATTTTCGAGTCTCCGTTAGACTTGAAATAAGTCCAATGGAGTCGTGTGGTAAGAAACTTAAAATGTTTTCTAGAATAGAATTCCAGCCATATTATGTATGTTTTGTAACCTCCACACCTGCAACCTATACTTCCCTTTTCAGGATTACTTTTCAGACATAAAAATAATGGAAATACCGTTTTATATTCTACTATTCTCATATGCGACAGGGATTATAGACCAAGTAAGCCTGATATAATCTCTTCGACTCCACATTATAGGTAAGCTTATTCTAGGGGTTTCAGTTGAAGCGCCGTTTCGATTGTAAAGTACAGCAAATGTGAATATGTATTTTTCAACATTGAAACAGGTAAAATCATAACAATTCGTAATACGTTTGACCATATAATGAAAAGTCACAATTTTATAAAGCAAAGTTAACGCTTTCCCATAAAAGCGGAAAGGAGTCATTTTTGTTGAAATAAGTTTTGGATAAAATAGTAAAAAAAACTAAAGGTTTTATTGCGCAGACTCCTAATAATAAGACTTTTGCTTTCTTTATACCTAATATTCTACTTTTATGCCCTGTGGTAGGTATTACCATTGAGTAAATAGCTGCGTTTTTTTCATCGGTGTTAGCGTCAGGATCTGCTTCATAACATGTAAAAGCAACAACAACATATCCCAAATGTTTATCGGGGTCAGGGCCTGATAGATTTTAGTTACCTAAAATTACAAGAGATGGCGCATTTATCGTTTTCCATATAAATGTGGATATTGTAATATAATCAATTTCATAAATTCGTGAAAAAAATGATTTTTTAATATCATTCAATAAAGATATTTGAGAATTTGCTAGTATTTATTTTATTTATGCATAATTTATTTACAAAATGATCGAAAATGTTGAATTTTTTTCAAAGAAAATTGTTCTCTTCTTCTCGAGACCCACATCGATTTTTCAAAATAGACTTTGACCCCGATAAATAAAACACAGCAAATAGTAATTAGAGTCGAGAAGGAGAAGAAATTTTTTTTCAGATTGTTCTGATTTCTAGGCTGATAGAACTACGCCATCTCTTATCAAAAATATTAGTCAAAACTTTTTGGTGTTTGTATTCGGATAAATTCTTTAAATCTTTTGAATCTTCTTATTCATACTGGCATTTATCAATTCGATACTTTTTCTCTTTTTCTTGCGAAATTGTATTAATTAAATTAAAACTTTATTTTAATTTACAAATTTTTTTAAAACGTTTATTATTTATTTATTTAGTTTTTGACAGGTAAAAGTATGAAAATAAAATTTCAAAATGGCCGACGTGCGCATGGCGTAATGGTAATCTTATATTCTTTCATTCATGGTGTGCATGTGTGTAATATTTTTCAATATTTATTATCACGATGTATGGAATTGCTCTGAAAAATATTTTCACTATAGGAATTGTTGCGGTTTTGATTTTAATAACAGTCTTCTATACTAAAAACAAACGGAGGAAATCGCTCTAAAAACTAAAATTTCCATCACTAAATGTTAATAACCGTTTTTCTTATTCATTTGAAAGTAAAGTAAATTTGATTAAGTATACTGGTCAAAAGACTTACTCTAAAATATATAATGAATCTGCAAAAAATATAAACTTAGAAAATAGCGAATGTTTTAGAAATGAGGATGATCTTAATTTACAAGATATGCCAAGAACTCCTGAAACAATACTAAACTATTTGAACGACAAAATTTATGATAATCCCTTTTCTGAAGTTATTTGCGCTTCATGTATAAAAACTCAAAAATGTGTTGCCTATTGGAGAAAAAAATATTTTGATCTTCGATGGAAAAATTTGGTGGAAAAGAAATTGAAGCGTGAGCATTTGCAGAAAATGAAACAAGTGAAAATTGACGGACATATTGAAAATCTTAATTTGCCAGATGCTCCCAAAACATTTTGTAAAATGCTTCTATTCCCGAAAGGTGAAACTAATCCTTTCCCCGAGAATCAACGTTTGCTGGCACATAGCATATACTATAAATCTGCAACGGCCTTTTTCCTTTATGGGTAATATGAGCTTTAATTTTCCATGTCCTAATAAATTAAATAAATATTTGATGGTAAAAACAATGACGCCAAGTATTTATTACCATGTTTTGCATCAGCTGAAAGAAGTTTTCAAAGATAGTGATCCTAAAGTAAGGCAAGCAGTACTTGTTTTTGACGAAGTCCGCATTCATCGAAGTATGGAATATAATTCCAAACAAGACCTAATTCCAGCAACTGATGCGTGTACGTTTCTAATCAGAAGCTTATTGTCTAATTGGACCTTTATAACAGGGCATGTATTATCGGCAGGTCCAATCCATGAATCGGATTTGAAAACATGGATTCTGGAAATGTTTAAAGAATGCGAAAATTCCAATGTCAGTTCTTGTTTGTGATCACGGATCTAACAACAGAAAATGCTATAAATTGCTAGGAATTTCTTTAGAAAACCCGTTTTCTATTTTCCAAAGAATACGTGTTTTTCCGTTATTTGATATCGTTCATCTAATAAAATCAGTTAGAACCATTCTTTATAATAAAAACTTATCAACTCAATATGTGGAAGTTTCAAAGAATTGTACGATTTTGATAATAATAAAAGCGCGAAATTGTATTGTAAACTTAAGCAAGAGTATACACAGCCAAATAAATTCCAAAAAATGAATGTTAAACTTGCTATGCAAGGCTTAAGTTGGTCTGTGGCTCCAGGAATTCGAACAATAAATTCATTAAAAAAGTTTAGCGAAAATAGTTCTTTTATAGCGGAATCAACAGCTAGTTGTTGTGAAAAAAGAAATAATGTTTTTGATGTTGCTAATGTAAAATTTATTGGCTCAAATAATCCTTATAAAAAACCACTGAACAAAGGTAATGTCCGGTATTTTAATATGCTGGAAGAAAAATTAAAATATTTTCAGGATTTTTCAGTAAAATCAAAAACCGCAGCGATAGTTTATGCCCTCAATGGCTTGGTGCTTCGTTGTGAAAAAAAAATTTCGTTGGGCTAGGAAATTATTCTAAGCTATTTATTTTAACTTCTATACGAAGTGTATAATGAAAATATAGGAAAATTTTTTTTGCGGAACAATACATAATCGAAGAAAGAACCAAAATCATTGAACTTTATTTTGAACATCAACGGTCTATTGTTTTAAGAATTCGATAATGAGCAATGAAGCCAATTTCCAATTAAATAGCTTGGTAAATAAGCAAAACTGCATGACATGGGCTACGGGGAATACGAGAGCAGTTGATCAAGGACAATTACACCCACTTAAGTATACTGTTTGGTGCGATGGTCCATATTCCTTCAAAAATGAAGACAGTGTTGCAGTTTCCATCAATAGTGCTCAATATCGGACGCTGTTGGAAAATTTTTAAGGGTAGTTGTGGAAAACTATTCAACACTTTGATTCAAACAAGATGAAGCCACAGCGCATTCTGCAAGGGACTTAATGGCTCTTAAGCAGTAACATTGCATTTATGTAAAATATTTCTTTTTTGACTTTAATTTGATTGGTCCCTGAAGATTTTTCAGAAATTGGGAGAATATGGCGTCCCATTCTTGATAAGACTTAAGGATATTTGTAAAGCATAGTTATAAAGTATACAAAATTATAACGACAACAATTTTAATTTAAATTACTTTTAATGAAGGTTCCTTAAAACCCATTTTTTTGTGCGAGTTTGTCGGGTTTTTTGTGGTGTTGCCCGGTTTTTTTCATCACATGTAATTTTTTGTGTATAAACTTTTGCGACGATTGCGGCGCGAGAAAGCGCGGCTTCTTTTTAATAACATTTGTACAAAAGACTGTAAATACATGCATTTTTTTATCATACGGAGTCTTTTTAACAAATTCTATGATTGAGGTGTGCAGACGTGCCCAAATCAGAATTCTATTTAGAGACTCTTTTTGTTGTATGCTCTTTGCTTATTGTTGGCGTTGTTTTAATTTTTGCAATGTTAGGAAGGAAAACTGTATATTATTTTTATAATTAAAAATTCCGGTTGAAAAGAAGAATTTGGAAACTTATTGATTTTAGATCTACTTACAACAATATAAAGACAAAACTTTAACTTTCAAGAGAATTTGACATCTTTTACCACATCCGTAATGAATTAAATAACCCTATTCAACTTAAAAGTTGTTTCTGCACAAAACGCACTTCAGAGAGATTTCACCTCATTAATTCCGCAATTAATTTCTGCTTAGACTTTTACCTATTTCAAGCAGCGATATTGCGATCTTTTTAAAAAGAGGTTCAACTTAAGATATTTACTCACTTTGGACCCACTTTGATGGATCGGAAATTGAAAGGCAATATTTAAACTTTAACCGAGGAAATAAACCAGAAAAGGGGATTTTCAAAAATTGGATTAAATCGAATTGGTGTTCGAATGACTGTAAAGCTTACAAAGGTTTATCGATCCTTTGTTGCAAAGGATTTACACTCAGTTATGATTGGTAATTTTTTATAAATTCAATAATTTGATGTTAATGGCCGAAGATCTAAAAATGTTGCTGAATTTTTCTAAATAAAATATACATTAGAGATCTCAGATTTTCATTATTTGATGTATGAATAATTCCACAAATGATATTCCTGATTTATAATTTCTTCAAGAACTGGCCATAAATGAAAAATTCCAGGTAAAGGGAAACAGTTTCTCAGTTTCGTTATGGCACGGGACATTTTTGAACAAATAAGGACATTAATTTTCAGTAATATAAAACAATATAATTAACTTTTGAAATTTTTCGAAATGTACAGTCATAAACGACCCATAAGAATTTCCAGGATCCTTATTTCTGAAGAGCATTTGAAAATATAACTTTTATGATGATCTTAATTTCTTTTTGAGACTATGTAGGGTCATAAAGCCAACAAAGTTTACGCCTTTATGAATTTTGGGTTCGCCCCCGGTGTATCTAGACATGTAGTATGCTTTTTCAGTCTAGCCTACATTCTCTAAATAAAATATTTTAATTTTCTGAAACTACAAATAATTCATCACAAAATGTTTTGAGCTCATATTAAGTTAGGTGCTTGGAGTTTATGCACTTGTATAATTTTGAAAACACTTACATAAATTAGTGAAATTTTCTATCTTAACGTAGGACCAAGCTGTTAATTAAATTCGGTAAGAAATTTTATTTTAAATTCTATAACAAAATTTAATAAAACTTATTATTTTTTTTTATTTACAGAGGAATATGAATGTCAATATTCAACCGTACCTGAATCAAATTGGGAACAGAAACCAAGTTGGTAAGAAATTAAGCTACAAAATTTTAAATTATCGTTATATGACTAATTATTTTTTTCTTTTCTTATTCTAGAACCCAAAAAGAAGCAGAAACGAGAAAGAACAGTGTTTTCCAGTTTCCAATTGCAAGAATTGGAACAAGAATTTAGTGTTGATAACTTTTTATGCCGAACCCGAAGAATAAAAATTTCCCAACGATTAGCATTGAAAGAACGTCAAGTGAGGCTCTGGTTTCAAAACCGCCGGTCGAGGGAGAAAAAGCAGCAGGATTGCAAAAGTGGTATTCTAGAAGAACAACATGAAGTGAATATTTGGTCCAAAAACACTAATGAAAATAATAATGATAATCAAATCGGAAGCATTGTTCCAAAGCAGGAAAAAGAAGATTTTAACAATCAAATTTCCAAATGCAGTATGGGAGTTGCGGATAGGCTTTTGTCTTACTCACAATCGGAGCCTGAAATGGCTGGGATGGAATTTCATTATACACATAATGAAATTAGTTTTGATACGAAATTAGAATGGATTCCAGACTATGGAATAAAGGAAAACGTAGATGAAATGTGGGAAGATATATTTGAGCCAGCATTGGGATGTCTCCATTGGGACCCACTTCAACCATTGCAATAATTTTAAAGGTTAAATTCAATTAGTTTTAAGTTTAAGGTTAAGTTAAAATAATTTTGTTTAATATCGCATTTTGTAAAAACGTAAAAAATATTATAAATAAAAAGTTAACGAAAAATGAAATCTACTTTTCTTGGCATTACGCCGATTTAAAATTTCAAAACTTCGGATTTTCAACGTTCTCGGTTTTGAAATTTCTTTTATACAGAATATTATAACTTCCTCACATTTCGAATTTGCATTGAAATCAGGTCTTCCGGGTATTTATTTCTATACCACGATTTTTGATTACGTCAAGAACATAATAAAATTCGACATTTAAGATATTGAGCTAAATCGGAGCAATAATTTTTTAAATTATTTGTCAGTTTTTCCTCAATAATTGTTGCATCGTGGGTTTATTTCTTAGCAAAAATAGTATGTGTTAGAAATGCGTGAATTTCTTAAGCTTACGTCCTAAAACCACATATTGTATTGGAAAAAGACACACTTTCATGCAACATCAATTTCAATTTAGATGGAGATTTTGGTGATAATGTGGATTTTGAACATGTATAAATCGATGTTACTATTGATTGTTCAGATATCTAGTACCTGGAGCTTGTTTTCCGATGATTATTTATATGCAAAAATCTTGCAGGAAATTGGAAAATAACGTTTTTGGTTTGTCAAAACTTCTGAATACATTTGAAATTTCGAAATTCAAAAATTATTGACTCTGAAGTTGAAATAAGTTGAAGATTTTAATAATCTGGTTTCATCAAAGAATTTTCAAAATTTTAATTTAATTTCAACACAAAAATGCCAGTGTCTAAAGTAATTGTGCTAATCGAGTTCAATTATACAACAGTTTTATCCAAAGAAAGATAAATAATATAAGTACGAGTATAGTATGTGTTGATGATTGATGATTTTAGAATTTAGATGATGTTAAATATATCTCAATTCCATTTGATAATATTATTTTGCTCTCAGCTAATGTTTCAAATTTGATTTGACCACATTTAAGTAAATGGTAAGACATTACTGCAACTAACAACTCGAATTAAGCAAGGAAAATAAACACTAAATAGAAGTTATGCATTGAGAGAATTTTCAGGACATACTACTTTAAAAATAGTTGAATTTTTCATATTAGATTGTGAAATAGAATCCCTAAAATACCTTCAAACACCTTAAACAAATTCAATACACAATAAGCTATTCAGCTTAATAAAGTATAACCCTTTCGGATAGATAAAATTATGTCGGAAACTGCGATAAAATCCGTGAAAATTCATATCTAATGTGTTTGTGTCCTAAAAAAATTAATTCGGGAACTTTGGGGACGATTACTTCGGAAGCATCCAAAACTGGTATAAGACTATATTATTCAAGATTCAATACCAATTCAATTTACCATTTATCTACTTCATTAAATAACGAAGGTTTACTATAAAAAACTCAACTTTTCACATCAGCTCGAAATTTTTCTTAAATGTTTAGAATCAAAAGAATTTAAAATTTTTCTCATCATATGCCCGTGCAAAATTTCCATTTGAAGAAGAGACACCGCACGTGCTTTACGTTAACTAAAATTTATAAATTTGTTGTTCTCGTAAACTCGTAACTTATAGTATCTTAGAATCGACCTATAACTGATATTTTGATGCTATTATAGAAATGGGGCTCGTGGTTTACTAATAAAGGCTTCATAAAAAGACTTATTTTTCCTACAACAGTTTCTTTCTTTACTATCATTGGACCGATTTTACTGATATTTGCTACGGTGTCTAATTATATATTAGATAACTTTTCAGTTTCCCACAATTTTGTGCTCTAGTTTTTCATTTTACAATCACAGAAATAGATGCTAAAATTTAGGATAAAATCCTTAGGTATACGAGCAAACTGAATTTTAGGATTCGAAAATTAAATGAAAATTGTTAACTCAGGAGGAAAGAAACTAAATAATAGTATTAGATTAATAATAAATAGACTAACTTGTTTGGTCTATTATGTAATTATTAATTTGTTCCTAAGCTATCCTTTTAATACATTTCCATACTAAATTCCTACATTTCTTCATAACTTGGACAGAGTGACGTTTCAATACGCAGGCTACTTGCTTTCTTATAACATGGTATTTAGGTTATGTCCTTGGAACAAAATTTACATAAGGTCTTATATAGGTTTTGCTTGGACATAACTCTTCCATTTTTATGATACATATCATATATTTCAGTTGCCTTTTATCTTAATGTGAAAATATGACGATTGAATCAAACTAATTTTTAATTGATCGAAAATATGAATAATCGGATTTAAACTGAAATACAAATCATAAAATATCTTCTATAAATGTCAATTTTACATACCTTTGGAAAGCACTCTAAAACAAAATTTTAATAAATTTAGAATATTGATCATTATGAGATCCTAAAGCTTCTAATAAATTTATTTACAAACTTTTTTAAGAAAAGTTATAGAAATGCTTATGTACTAAAACTAGTTGATTTTGATGGATTTTACTATGACTTTTGTGTGAGTGAATTCCTAAACTCGAGCTTGAAAATATTTTAATTTTGTATGCGAGTAAGACTTTTAATGAAACTTAATTTGATTAGATTTTTTTTATTATATGTTTACTAGAAATATGGAAGAAAGATTTTCAGATTTCAACGATATATCAATAATATAGGTTTCAGTATTTGAAAATCCTACATTTGACGTGGATGCAGCGCTTCGGGATGTACAGCTTAAGCTTTGCCAATTGAAAAATACTACTATTCAAGTCTATCAATCGCACCACTAAATATTTAATTCAATTTTTAAAAAATTAATTATTAAATACATATTTAATTCTAATTCCTTTTTAATAGGTCAATGTTATATTTTAGAAAATCTTAATTATTACAGAATTATTTTTCCTACTTAATTAGTAATTCATAGTTTTTTATAATTTCTGCTTTTTTCTTTACCAATAATTTTTTATCTCGTGAAAGAAATGCCCAATCATGTAATACTTGAAGATTTTTCATACAAGAATCGTTTTCGCACTATATACCAAATGTACTCAAGGAAAATTCCAAATTTGGAAGAAACGAAAATAATAGTCACAATTGTGACTCACAATTGTGTTCGGGTCATAAAAATGAGCAGGTATCTCATTGGTTTGCAAATTTTTGGTAAACAGGTAGTTTTTTAATATTCCCTCCCCTCCAACGGAAGAAAAACCTAATATTGAAATTTTCTGGACCTAAATAGTTTGTCACCAATTATTTCGAAATCATATTCAGTTCGAGTCTACTCGTAGTTAGATATTTTTGAAGAAATATTCGCAATTTTAAATAAAATGTATTTTTCTAACGAATTTGCTCAATCCTCATCGTGTTACAATTTCAATACGGTAAGGAAATATTTTGTTTTTTAATTCTTTGAAAGATATTAACAAAAAATTATTATTTTTATTTCTTTACAGAATAATAATATGAATTTCAATATGGCGGAATACAGACCACATCCAAATCCAATTAAAAGAACAAATAAAATTGGTAAGAAATTTAATAAAATAATTCCAAAATTATTTTTATATTAGAAATTGTATTTTTCTTTTCTTCTTACAGAACCAGAAGAGAAACAGAGACAGCCGAGAACTAAGTTTTCTAGTGACCAATTAGCGGAACTCGAACGTGAGTTTAATATTAATAGTTACTTATGCGAACCACGGAGGCTTGAAATTTCTGAACGCTTAGCGCTGAAAGAAAAGACAGTGAAAGTCTGGTTCCAAAATCGTAGAGTGAAAGATAAAAAGGTAAAACAAATTGAAAGTGTTTCGGAAAAAGATCCAAGTGAAGATTTGAGTAATCAAAACTCAAAATCGAATGACGAAAATGTCAATAGCCATTTGTCTTACCCAAAATCAGAAACAGTGGAGTGTGAAAAACCGATTATTGAAAATATCGAACATCAACAAGTGGATTTCAATACAAACTATCAATGGATACCGAATTATTTCAATAATGAGGACAAAATTTTTGAAGATTTATTAGAGCCGACCTTGGGATGCCTTAATTGGGACTGCTCAAAATCAGAAACTGTGGAGTGTGGAAAGCCGACTATTGAAAATAATAATACTCAACAAATGGAGTTAAATACAAGCTTCCATTGGATTCCAACTTATTCTAATAACGATGATCAATTCAGTGAAGATATGTTGGAGCCGACCTTGGGATGCCTTAATTGGGACTGCTCAAAATCAGAAATTGTGCAGTGTGAAAAGCCGAAAATTGAAAATAATAATCCTCAACAAATGGAGTTAAATACAAGCTTCCATTGGATTCCAACTTATTCTAATAACGAGGATCAATGCAGTGAAGATATGTTGGATCCGACATTAGAATGTATTAAATGGGACCCGTCCCAACAATTTTATGAATTATAAGTATAAATAAGTTTTAGATTAAGTTAAGTTCCTGTGTTTTACAAGTATTGATATATATATATTTTTATAAAAGTAAAGAATTCTATAAATAAATAATTATGTGAAAAAACAAATTGAATTTTATTTTTGAAAAAATGCTGCCCTTAATAATTATCGGTGCAAAATTTCGTAACTCGCAGTCGCCCACAGTGTTCGATGAAAAAGCATCAAAATTAAATGAATAAAACCCCCGGCTATGTGCTCTTAAATCTTTCATTTATATCAATTTTCTGCCAACTTTGGAAAAGAAATCTATCTATTATACAAAAAAGTTTTCTCCGCAAATTTTGCAAGAGACCGAAAAAAGTGAATAAATGACTTATAACTGTGAAAAATAATCAGGCACGGGGCTGGCTTCGACACTTCAACACACTTGATTTTATTGACAAATCAAGATTGTCCTAAATTTCATACATAGTTTATTATTTTAATTGTTTTTTTTTTTTTTTGATTTTTTAAATTTGCTCATATTTCAGAATCAAAATGAAAATTAATTATGAAATTCCTGTAATAGAAAATTTCAATTCTAAATTTAAGCATTTTCACTGAAAATACTGAATAACATTTAGAATTTAAATACAATAATTAATTAAGGCACAAAATATGATATTTAGAAATGTTTTAAAATAATGTTTTAAATTTTCGAAATTATTATATTTTTATATGGTTCAGTTCTCAATTTTGAATTTTGAATTAGTTTGTGATACAACACGACCACCAATTTTCGGAGCAAAGTACAAATTTCATTTGGAAGGTGTTGTTGATTTTCCCGATTTTTTAGTAAATTTTCCTACTTTAATTAAGTTATGCTCAAAATATGGACTTGAATTACATTATAAGGAAACGTTTGCAGATCTCTTTAAAGAATCAATGGAAAATGGAAAGGGAATTTTAAATAGAATGCAAGCTCTGTCAAATTATCCCGCAGCTCGTGGTGCACAACTTGTTGGTGAGAATGAAGATTAGTCATAGGCTGAGGATTATTTAGGAAAGCATTCTAAAGATCAAACAAACCGGTTGAAGAAATGTGTAGGAACACTATCGAAGACTGAATGTAAGGCAACAAATTTGTACTTAGTTTGTGCTTTTCAAAAATGCAATACAACCTGGGATCCAGACGGAAAGCTAGTTTATCAGAGCTTATGATATATTTTAAATTAAGCTTTACAATTTTTTTTAAACCAATATTTTATCTTCCTTTTAAAATAATAATGTTGATTAAAAATCTTAATTATTAATAATAATTTCATGCATAACCGCAACATCACTTTCATATGGTATTGTAGTATCATTTTCATATATTTGAGCGTCACAAGAAACGTAACCTAGACAGTCCCAATTTAAAAAAAAAATTTGATCTTTCCCTTAATTATTCTGCAATTGATTTATATTCAATTGCAATCTCAAAGAAGTTCTTCACTATCAACATTTCACAAATTATTTTCATAAATTGCTGACAATTTTTCTATTAAAGTCCATTTTTATGATAGGGTCCCTTTAATTTCGAAGAAGCACATTCGACGTTTATAAGACTTAACGATGCTTTTATAGGATAGTTATAAAGTATACAAAATTATAACGACAACAATTTTAATTTAAACTACTGTTAATCAAGCTTCCTTAAAACCCATTTTTTTCTTTAACAGATTTTTAGGAGTTTTGAGGGAATTTTTCGGGTTTTTTGCTGTTTTGCCCGGTTTTTTTTCATCACATGTAATTTTTTGTTTATAAACTTTTGCGATGATTGCGACGCGAGAAAGCGCGGCTTCTTTTTAATAACATTTGTAGAAAAGCCTAAATGCATGCATTTTTTTTATCAAACGGAGTCTTTTTAACAAATACTATGAATGAGGTGCCGTGTGCAGACGTACCCAAATCAGAATTCTATTTGGAGACCCTTTTTATTGTATGCTCTTTGCTTATTGTTGACGTTGTTTTTATTTTTGCAATGTTAGGAAAGAAAATTGTATATTGTTTTTATAATTAAAAATTCCGGTTGAAAAGAAGAATTTGGAAACTTATTGATTTTAGGTCTAACTAATATATATACGAAATTCATGTTTTCAAGAGACTTTAACACCCTTTAGAACATCCGTAATAAATTAAAAAACCCGATTAAATTTAGACGTTATTTCTGCCCAAAACTACTTCAGAGCGATTTCACTCCCGCAATTGAGCCCTGATTAAATTTTTTAAATAATATACCTATTAGAGCAGCGACATTACGATCTTTTTAAAAAGAGGTTCAATCTAAGACTTTTAATCACTTTGGACCCACTTTGATTGATCTAAAATTGAAAGACGATATTTAAACCAAAGACAGTAAATTATGATAAGATGTGTAAAATTGGATTTGCCCACAAATTTCGACTTAAAAAACTAAATGAAATATAAGGAAAAAATATACGAGGAGAATTCTTTCTTATTTTTACATTTTGTTTTTGAGCTTTGGTTTTTGTACTGGATTGATAGTATAGACAACTTTTTTCAAATCATTTAAAGAAATTAAGCTTTGAATTCATTCATTTTATAAATCCCGTAGATGAGTATATTTTGTTCTTGGTTTTTTTTTTTTCTAATTTTAGAATTAAAGCGTTTGATGGCAGAGAAACTTGTGTTCTATTCTATTATGGAGAAATATGAATTGATATATTTGGTGTAGGTTTTTTGCTGGCCTGATCTTAGAATTCAAATGTACTTTTAGAAATATTTTGTATGTTCGATTGTGTGTGTAACAAGATAATGTCGATTGTATTATATGTATTTTTTGAACAAATATTTTTCTCAGAATTTCTCGTGTACTTCTAGATAATGCTAAATAATAAAATCTTTCGAACTTGGGCCAAAAATTGAATTGAATTTTGTTTTAAGTAATCGACATATTCATTTCTTTTTTAAAAATTATATAGTAGAATATTGATATTTTATGGTCAACTAAGGATTATTGGATTTCCGTAAGTATTCCGTATATATATAAAGATATGAAGATTATTATATAATATATTTATTTGGAAGAATTTTGTCTAATTCATTTTAAGTACTTTCGGCAGTTAATATGTGATGATATTTGGCAACATACCTTTTTCTACAATTTTAACATCGAATGTTGACATAATTTGTTTCAGGAATGCTTTGAATAACCAAATAACTGATTTCATGATGTCGTGTTAGAAGGTTGGAGAATATATATCAGGATTATTTCTTCATTTAAAATTTTTAAGCGTGGGTGTTTTGTGAAACTATTGGGTAAAATATTTCCATTTTTTTTGACCCAAGAACAGTTCTTTTTTAATAGAACCAGAATCAAAAAATTTAGAACTTCCATTCGATGTTCTAAACATTGGTTCTCAGCAAACCAACTGGGGTAAAATTCATTAGTTCTTTGAATGCATTCCTCGATAATTTTTGCTTTTAAGTTGGTAAAATGCAAATAATTATCAAAAAAAGTTTCATATATTTGAAAATGCAATTTGCAAATTTCGAAAAAAAGATCGGAAGGATTTTGTAGAAAAGTCCTTTCAATAGTTTTGTCGAAATTTTTGTGTTTAATAAGTTTTTCCGACGGTAAAAGAAAATCACATGCGTCTTTATTCATTATCGTGGCACCATTTGGACAGTTTATTTTTTTCAAAATAATTTTTAAAATTCCATAGCCGACAATATATCTTTTTGCTGGGTCTGCGACGTCGGAATTACTCTTGGAGTTTCAGGTTTCATTTATTTTCGCATCTTTTTCTATATCATCCAAAACAATTTCAGAACTTTGTGCCAATAATCTGGATATAATTTCATTAGAATTATCAATATAAGTATATTCTAATGGGTTATCCCAATTAAGTAAAATGTCTTCATCAGTTTCACAATTCTTATTTGCATATGAGAACGTTATAATTCTCATTGACATTAGGCGCGCAACTATTCCATTGAACTCGTTCGATACTAGGATTTTTGTTATTACCGCCCTTTGCCCGAATTTGCGCAAACATATTCTCTAATGGATCCTGATTTAGTCGAGATGTTAATATAAAGTTAATTTCTTATATTTTTTAATAAATGAGGAGGATCATGTAATGCAATTATTTTCTTCTGATTATAATAGAAATATGGCTTCTCTTTATTAATATCTAACAGCCTATAGCATTTTTAATTATTCATAGCTTGATCGCACACTACAGCTCTAACCGTAAGCCCTATTTCGAAGCATATTTTTACATTAGCCTCCAATTTTTGTTTTAAAATGGCACCATCAATGCTGTTCTCAGAAACAAAATAACTAATTATATATTTCCAATTAGAAAACAAGCCCCTGATCATGAAAACGCATATTTGTTTTCCTAGTAATAATTTCCTATCATTTTCATCTAAATGCACTAACCCATCTACGAGATCATGAGATGTATTATAAACTAAATCTCTTCTGATTGATATTTCATCAAATAATAACACTGCCTGCTTACACTGCTTGTCCATTTTATTAACCAATTGTACCAAATTTTTTATTAAAAGATCATCAAAACCTGGTTGAAGTCGTTTCACAGGACTCCACTTATATATAGCTGACTGACTAGGTAAGTGAAGACCTAAATCATCACGCAAGAAATTATAACAAGATGCAGACTTATAATTGATATTTTGAGACAAATATTTTTGGATATCATTATAGCTATTCTTTTCAGCTAAAATCATTTTAAAAAATTCTTTGCTATTTAAGTTTAGGCTAGGTAACTAATCGATATGAGCATCAATGGACTTGTTTTCTTTCAATTGTTTTATTTTTTCTAACAACATTTCCTTTTCTTTCCATAATTGCATGCATTCCTCAGAAAAACTCTTAGCATTCTTTTTATAATATTCCAATGTTTAGAACATCGAAAGGAAGTTCTAAATTTTTTGATTCTGGTTCTATTAAAAAAGAACTGTTCTTGGGTCAAAAAAAATGGAAATATTTTACCCAATAGTTTCACAAAACACCCACGCTTAAAAATTTTAAATGAAGAAATAATCCTGATATATATTCTCCAACCTTCTAACCTTGAAATCAGTTATTTGGTTATTCAAAGCATTCCTGAAACAAATTATGTCAACATTCGATGTTAAAATTGTAGAAAAAGGTATGTTGCCAAATATCATCACATATTAACTGCCGAAAGTACTTAAAATGAGTTAGACAAAATTCTTCCAAATAAATATATTATATAATAATCTTCATATCTTTATATATATACGGAATACTTACGGAAATCCAATAATCCTTAGTTGACCATAAAATATCAATATTCTACTATATAATTTTTAAAAAAGAAATGAATATGTCGATTACTTAAAACAAAATTCAATTCAATTTTTGGCCCAAGTTCGAAAGATTTTATTATTTAGCATTATCTAGAAGTACACGAGAAATTCTGAGAAAAATATTTGTTCAAAAAATACATATAATACAATCGACATTATCTTGTTACACACACAATCGAACATACAAAATATTTCTAAAAGTACGTTTGAATTCTAAAATCAGTGTAGGAAAAAACCGACACCAAATATATCAATCATATTTCTCTATAAGATATATTCAAAGCCACAAATTGTTTGTATGCGCACATTAATAGAATAAAAGTTTCTCTACTATCAAACACTTTAATTCTAAAATGAGAAAGAAAAAAAAAACAAGAACAAAATATACTCATCTACGGGATTTATAAAATGAATGAATTCAAAGCTTAATTTCTTTAAATGATTTGAAAAAAGTTGTCTATACTATCAATCCAGTACAAAAACCAAAGCTCAAAAACGAAATGTAAAAATAAGAAAGAATTCTCCTCGTATATTTTTTCCTTATATTTCATTTAGTTTTTTAAGTCGAAATTTGTGGGCAAACCCAATTTTATCTTATCATAATTTACTGTCTTTGTTTAAACTATGAGCAAAGAATAAAACCAGAAAAAAAAAGATTATTAAAAGTTGGGTTAAATCGAATCGGTGTTCGAATGACTGTAAAACTTGTAAAGGTTTGTCGATCCCTGGCTTTGAACGATATTTATTCAAAATATAAAAAATATAAATATAAATTCAATAATTTGATATTAGCTCCAAAAATGCTGCTGAATTTTTCTAAATAAAATATATATTAGAGATCTCAGATTATCATGATTTGATATGTTAGTAATTCCATATTCATGATTTGTCATTTCTTCAAGAACTGATTATAAATGACAAATTCCAGCAAAGGAAAACATCTTCTAAATTTCGGTAACCTTTTTGAGTAAATAAAGATATTAATTTTCAGTATCATAAAACAATAAAATTTTTCGAATTGCACAGCCATAAAAAATTCATAAGGATTTCCAGGATCTGTATTTCTGATGGTCATATTGAAAATATAAGGAGTATACTTTTATGATGTTACTTTTTTTTGAAGCTATATAAGGTCATAAAGCCAACAAAATTCCCGCCCTTATGAATTTAAAATTCGCCCCCTGTGTATCTAGACAGGTAATCTGGTTTTTCAGTCTCGCCTATATTCTTTAAAACAATTAATTTAATTTTCTAAAACTACAGTACAAGTACTCCACTACGAAATACTTCGAACTCAAATTTATTTATCAGCACTTGGAGTCTGAGACGCTTATAGCTTTGTTATTTTAATATACTTTCCCAGAATCGAGTATTATAGTCGGTGTGTCTGTACGTATATGATTTCCTATGAAAATATAATTTTAAAACTTAGATAATGTTAAATATATTTCAATTCCATTTGATAATATTATTTTGCCCTCGATTAATGTTTTAAATTTGTTTTGACCACATTTATATAAATGGTAAGACAATACTGCAACTAGCAGCTCTAATTAAGCAAGGAAAATAAACGCTAAATGGAAGTTAAGCATTGAGAGAATTTTTCTCGTAAACTCCTAATTTATAGTAAGTTAGAATCAACCTACAACCAATATTTTGATGCTATTATAGAAATGGAGCTCGTGGTTTACTAATAAAGGCTTCATAAAAAGATTTAGTTTTCCTACAACAATTTCTTTCTTTACTATCATTGGACCGATTTTACTCAAAGTTGCTACGGTCTCTATTTACATGTTAGATAACTTTTCAGTTTCGAACAATTTTGTGCATTATTTTATTATTATAAAACCACAATATGGAAATAGGTTCTAAAATTAAGGATAAAATCTTTAGGTGTACGAGCAAACCGGATTTTAGGATTCGACAAGGAAATGAAACTTGTTAACTCAGGAGGAAAAAATTAAATAATAGTATTAGATTAGTAAGCAATAGACTAATACGTTTAGTCTACTATATAGTTATTTCACGTATTAATTTGTTCCTAAGCTATTCTTTTATTACATTTCATTTCATTTCATTACATTTCCATAGTAAATTCGTACATTTCTTCACAATTTGGACAGTGACGTTTCAGTTCTCAGGCTACTTTCTTTCTTATAACATGGTATTTAGTTTATGTCCTTGGAACAAAATTTACATAAGGCCTTATATAGTTTTTGCTTGGACATAACTCTTCCATTTTTTATGATACTTATCATATATTTCATTTGGCTTTTATCTTCAGTGACAATTGCTTAACATATGAAAGAAGTATTCATTGTGAAAATATGAAGATTGAATCAAAATAATTTTTAATTGATCGAAAATATGAATAATCGGATTTAAACTGAAATACAAGTCATGAAATATCTTCTAATAATTTCAATTTTATATCCCTTTGGAAAACACTCACGCCTCTTCATTGAATCCCAAATTTAATAATATTTCTACAACAAAACTTTAATAAATTTAGAATGTTGTTCATTATGAAATCATAACGTTTCTAATAAATTTATATACAAGCCTTCTAAGGAAAATTAAAGAAATGCTTTGTACTAAAATTACAGGTATCCCTCGAATAGCACGGTATTTGGATAGCACGAAGTCGCGTCAAAAATTGAATAACACGGGATTTGATTTACACGAATTTGCGATTGTGTACATACATATTACTGTTAACGATCACACAGTCCATATGTACATAAAAGATTTGCAGTAGACACATAGATATCAAGGTTTTTGAAAAGCGCGGAACTATATCTTCAAAATTGTATGAATTATTATTATCGATAACACGAATTTCAATAACACGGTACCAGTTAGCCGTGTTATTCGCGGGATGCCTGTAGTTGATTTTAATGGATGATGAACTCTTAAACTCGACATATTACACGGTTAGAAACTTGGGTTTAGTTTTTAATTAAAATCGTTTCGTACATATCCAGTAAAAATGATGTTCATCTTTTAACTAAACTAAGCCGACTTTTATGTACGGCATACATAGAAGTTGGCTTTAAGTTTGACAAGCTTTTCATTTCGTTGTATTTGTCATTTAAAATACTTAAGGAAAATCCAAACGTTTTCAAATGTTTAAACTCTTTGAAAATTATGTGAATTTAGATTTAAGGCGTTAGAGCTTGAAAATATTTTAATTTTGTATGCGAGTAAGACTTTTAATGAAACTTAATTTGATTAGATTTTTTTTATTATATGTTTACTAGAAATATGGAAGAAAGATTTTCAGATTTCAACGATATATCAATAATATAGGTTTCAGTATTTGAAAATCCTACATTTGACGTGGATGCAGCGCTTCGGGATGTACAGCTTAAGCTTTGCCAATTGAAAAATACTACTATTCAAGTCTATCAATCGCACCACTAAATATTTAATTCAATTTTAAAAAAATGAATTATTAAATACATATTTAATTCTAATTCCTTTTTAATCGGTCAATGTTGTATTTTAGAAAATCTTAATTATTACAGAATTATTTTTCCTACTTAATTAGTAATTCATAGTTTTTTATAATTTCTGCTTTTTTCTTTACCAATAATTTTTTATCTCGTGAGAGAAATGCCCAATCATGTAATACTTGAAGATTTTTCATACAAGAATCGTTTTCGCACTATATACCAAATGTACTCAAGGAAAATTCCAAATTTGGAAGAAACGAAAATAATAGTCACAATTGTGACTCACAATTGTGTTCGGGTCATAAAAATGAGCAGGTATCTGATTGGTTTGCAAATTTTTGGTAAACAGGTAGTTTTTTAATATTCCCTCCCCTCCAACGGAAGGAAAACCAAATATTGAAATTTTCTGGACCTATATAGTTTGTCACCAAGTATTTCGAAATCATATACAGTTCGAGTCTACTCGTAGTTAGATATTTTTGAAGAAATATTCGCAATTTTAAATAAAATGTATTATTCTAACGAATTTGCTCAATCCTCATCGTATTACTATTTCAATTCGGTAAGAAAATATTCTGTTTTTTAATTCTTTGAAAGATATTAACAAAAAATTTTTATTTTTATTTCTTTACAGAATAATAATATAAATTTCAATATGGAGGAATACAGACCACATCCAAATCCAATTGAAAACACAAATAAAATTGGTAAGAACTTTAATAAAATAATTCCAAAATTATTTTTATATTAAAAATTGGATTTTTCTTTTCTTATTACAGACCCAAAAGAAAAGAAAGAGAGACGTCCGAGAACAAAGTTTTCAAGTGACCAATTAGCGGAACTCGAGCGTGAGTTTAGCATCGATAGTTACTTGAGCCGACCGCGAAAGATGCAAATTTCTCAACGCTTAAAGCTGGAAGAACATACGGTGAAATTCTTTTTCCAGAATCGTAGAATGAAATATAAAAAAAAGAAAAAGATTGAAAGTGTTGTGCGACAATCTCCAAGTGAAGATTTGAGTAATCAAAACTCAAATTCCAATGAAGAAATTGACAGTAGACGTATATCTTACTCTAGATCAGAAACTGTGGAGTGTGGAAAGCCGATTATTGAATATAATAATCCTCAACAAATTGATTTAAATACGAGTTTCCATTGGATTCCAACCTATTCTAATAACGAGGATCAATTCAGTGAAGATATGTTGGAGCCGACCTTGGGATGCCTTAATTGGGAGTGCTCAAAATCAGAAACTGTGCAGTGTGAAAAGCCGAAAATTGAAAATAATAATCCTCAACAAATGGAGTTAAATACGAGCTTCCATTGGATACCAACTTATTTTAATAACGAGGATCTAATTAGTGAAGATATGTTGGTGCCGACTTTGGGATGCCTTAATTGGGACTCGTCCCAACAATTTTATGAATTATAAGTTTAAATAAGTTTTAGATTAAGTTAACTTCCTGTGTTTTAGAAGTATTGATGTATCTATATTTTTATAAAAGTGAAAATTTCTATAAATAAATAATTAGTTGGAAAATATATTGAATTTTATTTTTAAAAATATGTTGCCTTTTAGAACTGTCAGTGCAAAATTTCCATCAAAATAACATAAAAGTTGTTTGAATAAAACCCACGGCTATATGCCCCTAAATCCTTCACTCGTATCAAACTTATGCTAATTTTGTAAAATTGATTTTTAAAGAAACATTATGAACGCAAAAGAAGGATTCAACTTTAATTTTGTTAATCATTTCCAGATGACATAAGAAATTTTAAATGTTTTCTAGAATAGAATTCCAGTCCATATTATGTAAGTTTTGTAACCTCCTCACCTGCAAACTTCTACTTCTCTTTTCACTTTTAAACTTTGGTGGTTATTTACTTAGAATCAATTTATAGATCTTTCGAAATTTATTCAGACAAATATCAATTTTTAAATAATTTTGCACGAGTATAGTGGAATAAAAATTTGCCTTTTCAGAAATAAATATAATGGAAATACCGTTTTATGCTCTACTATTCTCATAAGTGATAAGTAAGCCGGATATAATCTCTTCGACTCCATGTTATAGGTGAGCTTATTCTAGGGATTTTGATCTGACGCCCCGTTTTGCTTGTAAAGTACAAGGATATATTTTTGAACGCAGAAACAGATAAAATATAAATATAAATATATATATATGTTAAATATACGTCTAGGGCATATATTTGAAAGTTGAATTTTATAACATGAAGTTAACGCTTCTATGGCAGGAGTCCTTTTTGTTGCAATAATGTATAGGAGGGCTAAAGTATCCGTTGGATAAAATAGTAGGAAAAAACTAAAGGTTTTATTGGTAATACTCCTAATAAGAAGATTCTTATTTTCTTTATACCGAATATTCTATTAATAAAGTAAATATCAGGCGGACCAGGAAACTTTGTTTTATTTTAAAAAGTTTTTCGTATTTACTTTGAAAATTTGTAGAACAATCTTGTTAGATTTAGATTTAGATTGGCTACATAAATAAACGACACTATGCTAAATTTCATTAAAATCGGTCTAACGATAATGGAGAAAAAAATAGTTGTAAGAAAAAATAGGCTTGCTTTGAAAGTTTTTTCGATATATTTTGAAACTAGTCTACCGGTTTGAACAAAGTTCGCGGATGATATTTATGCTATTAGGTCGAAGATTGTCTATGAATTAGAGCGAATTTTAAAAGGAAGAAACCTCGAAACATTACTAGTTTTGGTTCTTTTTCTCAGAGTTAATTCAAACAGCTTCAGATTGTTGAAGACAAGTCCCATTTCTACCATAGAACATAAAAAAATCGGCTATTGACCAGTTACCATATATTTTTTATTAAATATATAATGGAGAATAGGAGACAGTATAAAATATTGGGATTTAATCGTATTTTACACAAACTCTAGTATAGTAAATAAAACACATCATTCGCACTAAATTCTACAATAAATCCGAGACAAACTCAAGTACAAAAGCTCTCAACCAAATTAAAAAAAAGAAGGAAACAATTAAAGAATTAAACTAATGTCAAATTAAATGTGAATATAAACATATTACCAGAAATTAAATTCATTGCACCATATTAGCAGAAATTCAGACCCAGGTTCTGCATGAATATTCTTTACGCCAATATTCTTCATAAGAAACTTTAATAATTATATAAAAAGTATGTTGATCAGTTAAATCAATGCAAAACTTAAGATCACATTTTCGCGTCTTGGATATGTGCTGTGGAAAGGGTGGTGATCTGTTAAAATGGGAAACTGGCATAACACATTTAGTTTGCACCTATATTGCTGATGGCCGTGTTGAGCAGTGTAAATCTCGATATAATACGATATTATCAAGATTAGATAATAAATTTGGCAAGAAATTTACAGCCGAATTTTTTGCATGCGATTCAAGTTTAGTTCGTTTACGAGAGAAATACAAAGATTTTTTACAATTGAATTTAGTTAGTTGCCAATTTACATTTCATTATTGTTTTGAGTCTCTTAATCAAACTGAAGGCAGAGTTCGTAATGCGGCTGAATGTCTTCCTTCAGGTGGATTTTTTATTGCTACAATTCCGGATGCTAATGGCATTATAAAACGACAACGAAAAGCTGAAACCAAATCATTTGGGGATGATACCATATTTATAATATTAAATTTGTTTGTGATATAGTATGACCAACAATTTTCGGGGCAAAGTACAAATTTCATTTGGAAGGTCTTGTTGTTTCCACCGACTTTTTATACATTTCCCTACTTTAATTAAGTTTGGTACAAAATATAGACTTGAATTACATTATAACAACTTGTTGATGAGAATGAAGATAACTCGTATAGTGAAGATTATTTAGGGAAGAAAGATCAAACAAACCGATTCAACAAGTGCGTAGGACCCCTGTCGAAGTCAGAATGGGAAGCAACAAATTTGTACTTAGTTTGTGCTTTTAAAAAATGCAAGACAACAGGGTATGCAGAGGGAAAGCCAGTTTATCAGAGCTTATGATACATTTTAAATTAAGGTTTACAATTTTTATATAACCAATGTTTTATTGTCTTTTTAAAATAATTATGTTGAATGAAAAAATTAAGCTTTAATGATAATTTCAAGCATAACCCCAACGTTACTCTCATACGAGAGTTTCATTTTTATATAATTGAAGCGTTACAAGAAATGTAATCTAGACGGTCCCAATTTTAAAAAAGGTTTGAGCTTTCGCCTAGTTATTCCTCAGTTGATTAATATTCAATTGCAATCTCAAAGAAGTTCAACATTTCACAAATTATTTTCATAAATTGCTGACTATTTTTCTTTAAAGTCCATTTTTATGACAGGGTATCTATCCTAATTTCCAAGCAGCACATTTGACGTATATAAGACTTAACGATGCTTTTATAGCATAGTTATAAAGAACCCAAAATTATAACCACAACAATTTTAAGTTAAACTACTGTTAATCAAATTTCCTTAAAACGCATTTTTGGTTTAAAACAACTAATTCATATGGGTTTCTCCGTTTTCTGGAGATTTTTTGGGAGATTTTCGGGTTTTTTGTGGTTTAACCCGGTTTTTTTCCTTCATATGTAATTTTTTGTGTATAAACTTTTGGGACGATTGCGGCGCGAGAAAGTGCGGCTTCTTTTTAATAACATTTGTACAAAAGACTGTAAATACATTTGAAATCATACGGAGTCTTTTTAACAATGCCGTGTGCAGACGTGCCCAAATAAGTGTTGGCGTTGGTTTTATTTTTGCAATGTTGCGAAGGAAAATTTTATATTGTTTTTATAATTAAAAATTCCGGTTGAAAAGAAGAATTTGGAAATTTATTGATTTTAGGTCTAACTAATATAAATACAAAAATCAAGTTTTCAAGAGAATTTAATACCCTTTGGAACATCCGTAATAAATTTAAAAACCCGATTAAATTTAGAAGTTGTTTCTGCACAAAACACTTTTCGGAGGGATATAATTACTCCCGCAATTGACCTCTGGTTAAATTTTTTAAGTGATATACCTATTAGAGCAGCGACATTACGATCTTTTTAAAAAGAGATTCAACCTCAGACTTTTAATCACTTTGGACCCATTTTGATGGATCAAAAATCCAGAAATAAACCAGAAAAAAAGGATTTTCAAGATTTAGATTTAGATTTTATTATTTGAGACTTTTTTTGAACATAAGTTTATGTAATACATATGTATATCAATACAATTATTATTAAAAATATAATTTGCTGGCTTATGATATGCCTAGCTTATAGCGTTAAGTAATTTATAGAAAACTAATAAAGTTTAGACAATTAAATTCTTTTTTATAGTATTAAAAACAATTATACTTGTAATTGGTGCTTGCTCCCGGCACTACCTTTTGTAGATAAGCTTAAAATTAATTGAACAACTTAGAACTAGACAGAGAAAACAAAACAAATAAACCAGTTCAATGGCTTATAATTTAACTATGATTTAAAGATAAAGAAAATAACAATAATAATATTAAATACAAATTAATAATTACTCTTTCTCTTTATTTAGTCAGAGATTTAAAATGCAGGTGGGATGCAAAGCGATAACTGAATCCATCACCAGGTTTATTGCTTAGTTAGTTATATTCGGATTTTCCCAGAGAACTAGAGAGGCAAATTAGGGTTAACCCCTATAGACTTCAGGTGTACTCTTGCTATAGAATTTTAAAGTGTGCATATTCTCACCAATGGGGCTCATTAAGTCCGCGCAGCTTACATTGAGAATACTAATTGGAGAGGCGTAATACTCAGACCCCAATGGACTGTCTGAATTCCTATCAGATATACCTCTGATTAGCGGGTTGGGGTGGTCTTTTAGTTTCATAAATCTGCTAAATGCGTGACGTAGCATATATAAAATGATGGGTGTTATTCTAGATTGATCATATAAAGTATTGTTGGGGAACCACTTTCCATCGATCCTTCTGTATTTAGAGATGCAGTGCCTAATTATTTTCCTTTCAAAGATTTGGAGTTCTGAAGCAACATTTGGGGTTATAAAGAGCCAAATTCCAAAAGCATATGTAACGATTGGTCTAATTAGCGACTTATATATTAAAAGCTTAGTTCTGGGTCCCAAATCAGGGGAGTACAGTAAGGATTTGAGGATAGCAAAGGCTTTTCTAGCTTTATTAAGCACGAATCTTGCGTGCGAGTTAAATTTTAGTCTGAGATGGAATTTTGCCCCTAAATATTTAATTTCTGTTTTTAGAGGGATAACTTGTCCTTGAATATTTAGCCTTAGATTCTTGCTTTCTCCTACCGCTAAGTAATGGCCTTTCTTACTTGCATTACGAAAGCAAATTAACTCACATTTTCCGAGATTGATTTTTATTCCCCAATCATTGTAAAATTTCAACACTTTGTTTAGAAAAGATTTAACCAGGCACAGAGCATCATGTGGGCGGGTGGTAGACGCAAAGAGAATAGTATCGTCAGCGTAAAAGATCGCTTTAGCAATACTTCCGGATAGTGGGAAGTCCGATAGGAAGATATTAAAAAGTTTTGGGCCAAGGATGGAGCCTTGAGGGACACCTGATTTGACCTCTACGAAGTCCGATCTTTAATTACTGATTTGTACGAATAGCTTTCTGTTGTCTAGAAAACTTAGAATGATTTTCAACAGTTCTGGTGGACATTTCAATGAGAGTAATTTAAACAACAGCCCCTTGGACAATACGTTATCAAAAGCTTTTTCAAGATCAATAGCACAAGCCACCGTGCATTTCTTTTGGCGAAGGTTGTGTATGATCGAGTCTTGAAAATATAATAACGCATGTTCCGTAGAGTGAGCACGCTCAAATCCAAATTGCGAATTCGGAATTATGTTATTATCTTCGCAGAAAATCTCAAGTTTGTCCAATAAACACTTTTCAAGAATCTTTCCAATGTTTGAAAGCATTGAGATCGGTCTAAAATTATTGATATTGTTTGAAGTTTTGCTTTTCGCAATGGGAATTAGTTTTGCAACTTTCCATATATTAGGAAAGTAGCTATTGTTTAGGCAGTTATTGACGATGATCGTTAAAAAGGGGGAGATTTGTTGAGAAGATTTGACCAAAATAAAGTTCGGAATTCCATCCGGACCAAACGATTTTTTCCTATTTGGATTTTTAATAATAGAACTTATTGAGTTCGATGATACAAAGAATTCAGTGCTTGACGGCTTAGATGCTCTATTATTGTGATTGAAGCATGATAAAGTGCGCGTTGTATTAATTGAGAAAGAGTCTATGTCCCTATGTACTTTCTGATTTAGTGTTAAGTTATTCTGCGGATTTTTTTCATCGAATAACCCAGAATAAAAGCGTTTAAATGCACTAAGTTTATCAGAAATGGAGTAAAGTTCACGACCTTCATCAATCAAACATATATTAGATAAATCTAAGTGTGCAGAGTTTCTCCCAGTTAATTTAAATATTTCTTTAAAGGCCTGTGGAGATGGCTTAATTAACTTGAGCCTATTGCGAAAGTTTTCATTTATTTCAGTCCGAATTCTATCTCTTATGATCTTACTAAGACAGGAAATGCGGGCGGACCATTCCTTGTAGATATTATTAACTCTATTTAGGGAATTGTGGAATATGTTTTTTAGGATGCAGAGCCAGATTTTCCTTGTTTTTATCAATTTAAGAGTTAGATTTGAAATGTGTCTGTAGAATTTATTGCTGCCAACTTCAATTAGATTGGAATGATTTGCAATGCAGCCATTCAAAGTGTTCGTAAAGGTTGTGATATGGTTATCAATTTCACTATTATTTAGATTGCGATTGTCAGGAGGTAACGAAAACGATAATTTAGAGCCAATGTCTCTGAGAAAGTCATTCCATTTAGTATGCTTGTACGATCTGAAAGTACAAGGTTGGGATCTAAATAGATCGAGCCTTCTGAAGTTAATGTTTAGTACAAGTCCAAAGTGATCGGATACAAATGGGATTGTATAGCACTCAAAATTCTCAGAGCTCGGAAAATTCAGAACTGAAGAGGAAACCATGAAAAGATCAATGTGAGATGAAGATCTAGGGAAAGAAGGTCCCGCATTTAAGATCTCCATGTCCAAGAAAGGCATATTCGTAAACCACGAGTGTAGATGAAGTCCATTGGAATTGCGTTTAGAGTCTCCCCAGAGCTCGTGTCTGGCATTAAAATCACCACCGATAATGGCGCCATTGAACTGTCTAGTTAAGTTATATAATTTATCGAGGTCATTTTTAATGTTAACACCTAGGTTACAAGGTATATACATTGCTGCAAGCAACAATTTATTGCAATTGCCTAGGTGACCAACATATGGGAGACTCACTAGAGTGACCGAGATAAATTCAAAGTCCAAACCAATTGCGTCAAATTTAATGCCCTTTTTAATTAAAATTGCAGTACCCCTGCCATAATCATTTCTGAATATTTCATACCCTTCGAAGGAGGGTTTGTGACTATTTTTAAAACAAGTTTCGGTTATGAAGGCCGCTAAAGGATTAATTTCTGAAAGTTCTCGTGAGAGAGACAGTCTTTTTTCGTGTGAAACCAAAGAGTTAACGTTAATATTAAGGATTTTAATGTTGAACATTTTATTTGTTGCTGATAGAGATACAGAAATTTATATAAGACTGCGCTTTTTCTTCTAGGTTTGATAGTTTTAAGTAGCTTGGCCAAAATTCGTTGACTTTTGTTCGTAAGACTACAAAAGGTAGTCCAAAAAGAACATTGGATTCTTCCATAAAGTCTAGAAGAAAATCATTACTTGCTGTGTTATTGAAACCTGAGGACTTAGGACCTAGTACTTTGGCAAATGAAATTTTAGGGTCTACAAAATTATTAACTGCTTTATCTATAAATTTCTTTCTGTTTTCCGTGACTAATTTTGACTGAGCCCAATTGCTTTCCTTCCTTTCTATATATTTCTTAAATTCCGGACACCCTCTAAAGTTAGCTGGATGTCCTTCCTCATTGCAATTGGCGCAGACCGCTTTAGGCGGGTTTTCCCCTACGTTATTCTTTGGGCAACCGTCTTTCTCATGGTCTAAGCTACATTTCACACATCTTCTAACAAGATTACAGTTGTGGCTAACATGACCAAATCTTTGACACTTATAACACTGAGTGGGACCTGATCTGATAATTTTCTCCCACCAAACTTTTTGATGCAGGAGATATTTAACATTAGCTAGCCTTACTGCTTTTGCACCCTGTTCAAGTTGTACCATGAAAATATTCAGCTTGAACCCGTGGGCTCTAGACCTAGCTGTTGAGAATGGTAGCACACTAAATATTCCTACCTCGGGAGCAACTTTTTTTAGTTCGAGTAAAATTTCTTCAGGGGTAAACTCGCACATAATCCCCTTCAGTAAAATAGTTTCCCTCTTTAGTTCTCTCGGCGTGAAAGTGAAGCTTTTGACCTTTAGCTCACCAAGTTTACAGAACAACTCTTTGTGTAAATTCACGTTAGCAACCAGGATTTTAAACTTACCCGGCCCAGCATTGACGACTCTCACCTCATCATTAGGATAAACACGCTTGACAGATTCAATTATCGCCTTAGCATCTCCCCCGTTCACATATATAGGAGGGCACCAATTAATTTTTTGTTTGATTTGATCTGAAATTATATTACTATTAAAATTAACATTATTATTTGAGTTTAAAATATTCGAATTGTTGTCCTCTTTATTCTGATTGGCTCCCTCAAATTCATCATCATCCATATTCGATAAGCTTGAGAAGCGATTCCTATATTCTTCAGTGTTGAATTGCTGGTTATCTGCTGCTGCACCAGACAGTTTTCTTTTTTTTTCCAAATCCGAACGATTTTTTGAAGGCACAAAGCTCCACTTACTTGTGATAGCACCCTCCACCGACAACTTGCTGTGCTCGTTATGTTGTATTCCGACATCCATGGGGGACGTTAAGTCATTGTTGTTATTTTTAGAAACACTTTTAGTTTTAATTTCACCACTAATTTCAGTGTCACTATTATTTTTACTTCTTTTTTTTGGGTTGGCCCCAACCATATTAATAGTTTCCTTTATATGTGGAAAAATATTCTTTGCTACCAGGTTTGGTTCCGTTTCTGTTGAATGCATAGAATGACCCTTGGAGGCTGCAATCGGGTTTGACATTTGGCAAAGGTCAGTCATAATTGCTTCTTTTTCCTTTTGATTGAGCATTTCCGACGGGAACACGAAAGGGGCACGCACCGCAGCTGCAGCGGACCCCTTTTTCTTTTCTTTTTTGGTGTAATTACCAATTCTTCTTTTTTAATATTTTTTGGAGGAAGACGAATTTTCTCCCTTCACAAATTAACTTTTTGTAGTTTTAGAGGAATGAATTCACCTAATTCTTAATAGGAATAGGTTTTTTGGAAAAAAAACTAAAAAAAAACAAAAAAATTTTCCGAATTTCCTTTTATTTGAATAATTTTTTCACGAGCTTTTTTCAAAGCGACTTGTCATCCAGCCAGAATACTAGATCAAAGGATTTTCAAAAAAAAAAAAAAAAAAAATTGGATTCAATCGAATCGGTATTCCAAAGACTGCAAAACTTGTAATGGTTCTTCGATCCATGGCTTCAAACGATTTTTATTCAAAATTGACTGGCAGTTCTTTGTAAATCCAATAATTTGATATTAGTGATCAAAAGTCCAAAAATATTGATGAATTTTTCTAAATAAAATATATATTAGAGATCTGAGATTATCATGATTTGATGTAGTAATAATTCCATAAATGATATTTATGATTCATAATTTCTTCAGCAACCGATCCTAAATGCCAAATTCCAGCCATAAAAAGATTTTGTTAGTTTTGTTATGTCAAGTGGACTTTTTGCATGAACAAGGACATTAATTTTCAATATAATAGAACAATAAAATTTACTTTTGAAATTGTGCGAAATGCAGAGTTATAAAAAATTCATAAGGATTTCCAGGATTTGTATTTCTGATGGTCATATTGATAATATAAGGAGTATGCTTTTATGATGTTACATTCTTTTGAAACTATATAAGGTCATAAAATCAACAAAATTTATGCCCTTATGAATTTTAGATTCGCCCCCTGTGTATCTGCACAGGTAATCTGGTTTCTCCGTCTCGCCTACGTTCTTTAAAACAATTAATTTAATCCTCTAAAACTATAGTACAAGTACTCCATTACGAAATACTTCGAACCCATATTTATTTATCAACAGTTGGAGTCTGAAACGCTTATAGCTTTGTTACTTTAATATACTTTCGAAGAATCGAGTATTATAGTCGGTGTGTCTGCACGTATATGATTTTCTATGAAAATATGATTTTAAAACTTAGATAATGTTAAATATATCTCAATTCCATTTGATAATATTATTTTGCCCTCGGCTAATATTTTAAATAAGTTTTGACCACATTTATATAAATGGTAAGACAATACTGCAACTAGTAACTCTAATTAAGCAAGGAAAATAGACAGCAAAAAGAAACTATGCATTGAGAGAATTTTCAGGACATACTACTTTAAAAATAGTTAAATTTTTCATATTAGATTGTGAAATCGAATCCCTACGATACCTTCAAACACCTATAACAAATTCAATCCCCCCTAATATAAACAGCTTAATAAAATACAATACATTCAGATAGATAAAATAATTTCGTAAACTCCGATAAAGTACGTCAAAATTTTCACTAAATGTACTTGTGTTCTAAACAAATTAATTGGCGAACTTTGGGGACGATTACTTCAGAAGGATGCAAAACTGGACTACTATTCAAGATTCAAGACCAATTCGATTTATATCTAGTGAAATAAAGTTATTACCACAAATTCTCCTCTGTTTCGGTGTAATTTCCTTTAGATATATTTGAAGTGCATTGCAAAATCTATAAATTGCATTTCTTTAAAAATTTGTTGGTTTTGGACATCTATACGAGAATTGAAAAACTTCATTAAATAACGAAGGTTTACTATGAAAAACTCAACTTTTCGCTACACATCAGTTCGAAATTTTTCTTAAATATTTGGAAGTAAAAAAATTTAAAATTTTCCTCATCATATTCCCATACAAAATTTCCATTTGAAGATGAGACACCGCACGTGCTTTACGTTAACTGAAAATTATAAATTTTTGTTCTGGAAATCTCGTATCTTATAATAACTTAGAATCGACCTACAACCTATATTTTGATGATATTATAGAAATAAGGCTCGTGGTTTGCAAATCTATAGAAAGGCTTCATTAAAAAATATTTTTTTCCTACAACTGTTTCTTTCGATTCTAGGACAGTTCACAGAAAAACAATTCACAGAAAAACAAGTCACAGAAAACAATTCACAGAAAAACAATTCACAGAAAACAATTCACAGAAAAACAATTCACAGAAAAACAATTCACAGAAAAACAATTCACAGAAAAACAATTCACAGAAAACAATTCACAGAAAAACAATTCACAGAAAACAATTCACAGAAAAACAATTCACAGAAAAACAATTCACAGAAAAACAATTCACAGAAAAACAATTTACAGAAAAACAATTCACAGAAAAGCAATTCACAGAAAATTAGTTTACGGAAAAAAATGTCTGGAAAATCACGGCGACTTTCAAGACATTTTTTTCCGTAAACTACTTTCCTGTGAATTAATTCCTTTAAATCAACACTTTTTTTACCCCAATATTATGTGCATTAGCAGCATGGTTATGATCACTAGTAGTTTCTATAATTTCTCCAGTTCTTTTATTGGTATGAATTCTAACTTTGCATTTCACCGTCCTATAATAATTATTGTACAACATTTTTCTTTATATTCCTTATCGCGAATAAATTCAAACCCGTCAACACAGTTTATTTTTTTCGGTTTTTCTGTGAATTTTTTCCGGGAATTGTTTTTCTGTGAATTGCTTTTCTGTGAATTGCTTTTCTGTGAATTGTTTTTCTGTGAATTGTTTTCTGTGAATTGTTTTTCTGTGAATTGTTTTCTGTGAACTGTCCTAGAATCGAAAGAAACAGTTGTAGGAAAAAAAGATTTTTTGATGAAGCCTATGATACTTATCATATATTTTAGTTGCCTTTTATTTTCTGCCAAAATTATTTAACATATAAAGAAGTATTGTTTCTGAAAATATGAAGATTGCTTCAAACTAATTTTTAATTGATCGAAAATATGAATAATTGGATTTAAACTAAAGACTGAAACGAAATCACCAGGAAACGGAAACGTTAGAGACCTTTTTAATACCCGCGAATTAAAAAATAAAATTACTCGATTACTTAGTTCGTAAAATAGTCGATTATTCGTATTCGAATCCGCCTTATATTTTCGGATCCAACAACATAGTACCATATATTTGTCAGTACAAATTTTCAAACAAATCTTAAATAGTGTACACATTTCCTCCTCTTCAACAAATTTAAAATATGTAATGTTTGGCATTGTTTGATTTTGATTCCCAAAATCCATCGCATTAAAATAATCCATGAATTTTTTAGCCATACATAAAAACTGAGGATTTACATTTGCAATAATTAAAAGAAAATCTCAAAACTAGATTAGTAATTATAAGAAATGAAGATGACTTAAATATTTAATATTGAAATACAAACCAGTAGTTATTTCTAGCAAGGCCCGTTTTCAAGTACCCATCCTTTTAAAATGGCGTCTTCTCTATAGAATTAGGCCGGAAAAAATCAAAAATATGTTTGACTCATTTCCATATTAACAAAATTCCAATCGCAAAAATAATTTATTATCATATTTGTGGGAATTTTATATAATTTGTAAAACAAAATAGACTAATTGCATTCTTTTGAAATGTTTTTAGTTAGAATATTTCATTTAATTAGAATATACGTCCCTGAATTTCATTTCACAACAATAAACATAACAATTAAGGATCGCAATAAAAATACTAGCTGACTTTTCTGCAAAATACTCCTTCCCCCACCCTATTTTAACAAAATATCCTTAATTACTACCTATCTTTTCGCCATTTTATTTCTTGGCCTCAAGCTTTAAATAGTCCTGAATTTTCAAAGTTAGTAACAGTTTTTAACTGAAATTTGAATAGTTGATATTAAAACCTAGGAATTTGTGTTGGAAAATAATTTACTAAATAAATTTGTGTTAAAAGTGTTTTTCTGCGACATATTAAAAACTATTTTAACTAAAAATCTAATATTATATAAAATAATAAATAATTTCATAAAAGAGTGTATTTATAATATAAAATGGGTTCGTCTATTTGGGAAGTGATTGGACATTATCAAAATAGCATTGAAAACTCTTTAAGGGACGAGCCTCGGGTAAATATTTAATTATATATTTTTTTTGTTTTCGTGCTTCAAATATTCTGAATAATTTATCTAATTTGTTACTTTTTCTTGCAGCTTCTTCATTGTATTAATAAATTAGACAATCTACCAATTAAATTAGAACATCTCCAAAAAACTCGTATTGCTAGAGCAGTTCAATACCTGCAAAAATATGAATCCGATGTTGGTGTAGCCGCAAAATCATTGTTTGCGAAATGGGAAGCTGTTAACAATAATGATAAGAACATTGAAAGATCATCAAGTTCCCAAATTCAGAAATATTCAAAATCCTCGAAAAGTTCATGTGACGATATCAAAGAGTATAGAAGTCGAACACATGAACGTAAAGAAATACGATCTCATCAAAATGGTCAAAAAATAAATTCGATCGATCACAAAACTGATGAAAAAAATGTTCATAAAAGTCATAATAGTACCAGAAAAGAAAACGTTGTATTTAATCATAAAGGTTCAAGAAGTGATAGTAAAGATAAGAAACGAAAGACTTCTAATCATTCAAGTGATTATGTTAAAGATGATTTAACAAATGGAACCGACACCAAAGTTAGAGATAACAAACGAAAAAGGGAATCGTCTAGATCCAGATCACCGGTGAAAAGAAAAATTCCTAAATTAGAACTTGTTCATGAAATCGATAGTTCGATGGGAATAAGTTTTGAAGATGCCTTGGGTTCATTCCCAAAGCCGGGAAAATCAAAAAGTTCTTTTAAAAGAATATCAAAAGTGAATTTAATTAAAGCCAAACCTAAAACAGTATGTATTTTTTTTTAACTTATCGGTTATACCATTTTATTTATTATTTTTCTATTTTCAGGCTTTATTGTTAGCTCCATTGTTGGCATCCAAAGGACAATTAGAGCTACTCGATCCTAGTCTTGTATCAGATTGGTTATCATCGAGTAAATGTCAACCTCAACAAATGACTGATGAAGAAGTTTTTCAAGCAGCCACTACATCGAAAACAATGCGGTAAGTTAATTTACTTTTGAATACAATTCAGTAAAATAATTTTGTTTCTCTTTTTATTATCTTTATAGAACCAAAGTTTATTCTGGAGTAAGAAATGGAGCAGTTTATCCTAGTTCCTTCGATGTACATATTCAAGACTTATACAAGAATTTCGATGGTAAGTTTTATTTTATTAAGTCTTTTTTCTATGAGTTTTTAAATTTTTGATTACTAATGTTTCTTTTTTTTCTCTCAGGTATTGAATATACCGGCGGAGTTCCTTATGAAATTCTGAAACCAGTGCTTGAACGTGTTACGCCATTGCAATTATTAAATTTTGAAGAATATAATTCGTACATTATTGAAGACACTGATATTCTTTGGAAACAACATTGTCGCAGACATTATCCTGACAAACAACGACTAGAAATTGAATCATGGCGAGAAATGTTTGCTAGATGTAAAGAAGAACAGAACCACCGTCTCAGTACAATAACCGAGAATATTAAACAATCTCAAAATCTACCAAAACGAAAAACGCTACTTGTGATTGACAGTGATGTAAAACCACCAAGGAATGTCATACGAAAACAACAACAAAATGGTACGCAAAATATTCCAATCACACCACTTGGTGTAAAACAAGCAATAGCAGAAACATCACAGGCAAATCGGTTTATACACCCTAAAAAGGCTCCAATTATGCAAAAGTCACTAAATCAATTATTAATGAAAGCTAAATATCGGCGGTAAGAAAATTGTTTCTTATTTTTTTTTTTGTAATTATGTAAATTTCTATATGTAAAAATGTAAAATAAATGTATTTTAAAGTTATTTAATTTTTTCACTTATTTGTTAAATGGTATTTTATAGCAACTTTCTTTGACCAAAATTAAAGATTGTTTGTTTCATTTAGAAAGACAATTTCTGTCACTAATTTTCACATCAAATCTATATAAATAAAAATTAAATGCTGTTCGTTGGTAAGCGAATCACTTGAGAACGGTTGAACCGATTTCGCTCATTTTTTTGTTAAAATGGTCGTAGTAGTCCAAATAAGGTTCTTACGGAAAGAAAAACGGGAGGATTTGCACGGAAAATTGGAAAATACGATAAAACTGAAAGTGCTTTTCTTCAATGGGATTTTTGTAGCAAAAATACGTTTTTTTCTCATTTTTACTTTTACAAATCCACAAAACGATCGCAAATTTATTGAAATTTGGACAGGACAACATCTGTCGGGTCAATATAAAGATTTTAATTAAGGTTAATTAATTATTTTGTATGAAATCGTAAAGAAAATGGTAGTCGAGAAGAATTTATTGGATATTCAAATTGAGATCTTTTCTCTCTAAAAATATTAGAATTATTGAAATAATTTATGGATACAAGAATAGAAGAAAAGATTGTGGATGGTTGTGATACTAAAAATTTGGCATCTTTTATTTTTCTCAAATAAAAAAACTGGTTTGAAATCAAAAAATGTGCTATAAAATTTAATTTCCAATTTTGAAGATCGAACTTAGCGAGATATAATTTTAAGATACACTTTTTTATTTTTTTACTTACATATTTGTTTTACAAATACATTAATTCGAGGGACAATTTCCTTAACGTCGACAGTTACTGTTAACTTCCATTAATTGTAATGACTTTTGAATAAGTGGAGCCTTTTTAGGGGGTTTGCTAGCTGTTATTCGTTTTACACCGAGTGATGTGATTGGAACATTTTGCGTACCATTTTGTTGTTGTTTTCGTATGACATTCCTTGGTGGTTTCACATCACTGTCAATTACAAGTAGCGTTTTTCGTATTGGTAGATTTTTGAGGTTGTTTAATATTCTCGGTTGTAGTAATGAGAGAATGGTTCTGCTCTTCTTTACATCTAGCAAACATTTCTCGCCATGATTCAATTTCTTGTCGTTGTTTGTCGTTGTTTGTTTAGGAATATAGAAGAAAGATTTTCAGATTTTTATGATATATTAATAATATATGAATCAGTATTTGAAAATCCTACATTTGACCTTGATGTACAGCTTGAGCTTTGCGTAATTACAGAAAACCAATAATTTGAAAGTGAGTTTCACTGATAAAACATTGATAGACTTTTAGAAAGGACTCTCGAAACAAGATTTTCCAAATCTGAGAATGTTGCCATGAAAAACGCTGTGAGTTTCTGGCAGCTCAAAAATGTGTGAATAAACTTACTCCAAAATAAAAGATATAAAAACGAATAAGAATTTCCACATCAAAACAGGACCTAACATGACGGAATTAGCATCTACTATTCAAGTCTATCCATCGCATCAATTTTTACAAAAATGAATTATCAAATACATATTTAATTCTAATTCCTATTTAGTCGGTCATTGTTATGTATCAGAAAATCCCAATTATTACAGGATTATACTATCTACTTAAACTATAATTCATGATTTTTTATAATTGCTGCTTTTTTCTTTACTATTGCTTTTATATCTCGTGGAAAAGTATCTTTCCACTAAAGATGAAATGTCTGAAGAAAGCTTGGAGCCGAGATTAGGATGTCTTGATTGGGAACCATCGAAACAATTCCATCAAATATAATTTAAGTGAAAATTTGTCTTAGATTAAGTTCGAAAGTTTTATTTTGTTAATATTTGTTTGTTTCGCCAACAAAGAATATTTTAAATTTTTATTAAATAAAAATAAAATTCGTTTTTAAACCAATTTCGTGTTTCTTAAACTTCGCGCCTACCGAAAATATGTATCAGTCCACTGGACTGAGTCCAATGCTTGTTGCTTGACGACTGTTTTTAAAGTTTGCTAATTTTAATTTCGTCTACTAAACACCGTTTTAACAACAATAAATTTTGCTTTTTTTTATATTTCCTTAAATTTGTGTGGGACTAGTTTTGTGATTTAGCCTAAACCGTTTTGTTTTAGCCTTCTCAACTGATTTAGTAAAAGTTTTTACCGTAAAATTTTGTTTTGTTTTAAACAATTCTATTGTATCATTTCTCCTGTTTCTCTGTAGTCAGGATAGTTAGTGTAGTATTTTTGAATTAAATAATTTATTTTTTGTTTTAAAATGTTTTTTTCAACTTTCATATACCATATTTAGATACTTTTTGAAATTTTAATGAAAAGCTACCAACGACCGCGCTAATTTCTTGCTCTGTGCCATGTATTATATATTTTCGCCTGAAAATATTGGATTCAATAAATCCAGTGCTGACAGGGTTAATTCTTCTTCTACTGGCCTTCATTATTATTGCCCTGAATACAACAAATTCTCCCTTTCCTCACTGTCGTACAAAATTTTGAATATTGGGCAAGAATTTTCAGCTGTTTTATCCAAATTCCACGGAATATCTAAAAATTTGGATCCAAATTTGAGCAACCCAAGAAACCCAGAAAAGCACCCCACGTAAAATTCTATAAAAATTCCGTGCAAATAATCTCGCCGTCCACCAGTAAATTAAGTCAAACTCTCCAAACCCAACTTCACTAATCCCCACTTGCTTAACAGACGCAGCTAGTTCATCATGAAAGTGATAAGCCGATCAAAATGAATTCAAAAGATTTCAGATAATGCTACGACTTGGCTCACGTCTACCTATTTCTAGCTTATCTCAGCCCAATCATAAAGTAAACTGTTTCGCATTGTGTAGACGTGTTTTGAATTTTGTGCCTTCTTTTTTTTTTATTGTGTTTTAAGAGTTGTAATAATTTTTTCCTCGGTATTTAAATTGTGTTAACATTATTTATCTTTCATTGTTCTTTTCAACTTAATTTAATGTCTGACAGGTCACTGTTTTCTAACGTACTAATCAGTTATTAATATTTCATGGTTCAACGGGCATTACTGCATCGATCACTTGTGATGGAATGTGTGACCACACATTTCGTCGATCGCAAATAAGAGTGCCTAAGGAGAGTAATTGCTTTACTTGTTCAAAATGCTGTGACATTAAACCTTGTCATATTCTAAAATTGTTGAAGGTCACTTCATCTAATACTTAGTACTGACTTAGTCAAAACAGTCCACGATTCTCTAAGTTTGGATTCGCCTTTCACAGCAAATAAAGTCAAAGCATTTGATGAGGAATTATTCACTACTGATGAAATTATTGATGACTTACGTAGTCATTCTATAAAATTTTCAACTCTCTGGTTCTTTAGAGAAGCAAAACTAATATTAATTTCTGCATGTCGATCGGTTCGTCCGTCCGTATACAAGATAACTTAAAAAATGCATTATCCGATTTTGATCAAATTTACAATCTGAGCTTGGCTTGGTACTTGATTTCAAAATCAGCAAAATCAGCTGAAGCGTAGTGAATTTATAAAGCAAACACCTGGCAGACCGGGAAGCTTTGTGGTGTTTTGAAATAGTTTTTCGGATTTAATTTGAAAATTAGTAAAACTATTTTGTTTACATTTTTTTAGATTGCTAACATATAATTAATTTCAGTAAAATCGGTCTAACGATAACGGAGAAAAAATAGTTGTAGGAAAAATAAGCCTCTTTTGAAAATTTTTTCGATTTATTTTAAAACTAGTCTACCGATTTGAATAAAGTTCGCAGATGATATTTATGCTATCAGGTCGAAGATTGTCTATAAATTAGAGCGAATTTTAAAAGGAAGAAATGTCGAAACATTACTAGTTTTGGTTCTTTTTCTCAGAGTTAATTCAAACAGCTTCAGATTGTTGAAGACAAGTCCCATTTCTACCATAGAACATAAAAAAATCGGCTATTTACAAGTTACCATATATTTTTTATTACATAGATAATGGAGAATAGGAGATAGTATGAAATACTGAGATTTAATCGTATTTTACACAAACTCTAGTATAGTAAATAAAACATATTATTCGCACTAAATTCTACAATAAATCCGAGACAAACTCAACTACAAAAGCTCTCAACCAAATTAAAAAAAAGAAGGAAACAATTAAAGAATTAAACTAATGTCAAATTAAATGTGAATATAAACATATTACCAGAAATTAAATTCATTGCACCATATTAGCAGAAATTCAGACCCAGGTTCTGCATGAATATTCTTTACGCCAATATTCTTCATAAGAAACTTTAATAATTGTATAAAAAGTATGTTGATCAGTTAAATCAATATAAAAATTCGGATCACATTTACACGTCTTGGATATGTGCTGTAGAAAGGGTGGTGATCTGTTAAAATGCACCTATATTGCTGATGGCCGTGTTGAGCAGTGTGAAACGCGATATAATACGATATTTTTCTATTTTCAGGCTTCATTGTTAGCTCCATTGTTGGCATCCAAAGGACAATTAGAGCTACTCGATCCTAGTTTTGTATCAGATTGGTTATCATCGAGTAAATGTCAACCTCAACAAATGACTGATGAAGAAGTTTTTCAAGCAGCTACTACATCGAAAACAATGCGGTAAGTTAATTTACTTTTGAATACAATTCAGTAAAATAATTTTGTTTCTCTTTTTATTATCTTTATAGAACCAAAGTTTATTCTGGAGTAAGAAATGGAGCAGTTTATCCTAGTTCCTTCGATGTACATATTCGAGATTTATACAAGAATTTCGATGGTAAGTTTTATTTTATTAAGTCTTTTTTCTATGAGTTTTTAAATTTTTGATTACTAATGTTTCTTTTTTTCCTCTCAGATATTGAATATACCGGCGGAGTTCCTTATGAAATTCTGAAACCAGTGCTTGAACGTGTTACGCCATTGCAATTATTAAATTTTGAAGAATATAATTCGTACATTATTGAAGACACTGATATTCTTTGGAAACAACATTGTCGCAGACATTATCCTGACAAACAACGACTAGAAATTGAATCATGGCGAGAAATGTTTGCTAGATGTAAAGAAGAACAGAACCACCGTCTCAGTACAATAACCGAGAATATTAAACAATCTCAAAATCTACCAAAACGAAAAACGCTACTTGTGATTGACAGTGATGTAAAACCACCAAGGAATGTCATACGAAAACAACAACAAAATGGTACGCAAAATATTCCAATCACACCACTTGGTGTAAAACAAGCAATAGCAGAAACATCACAGGCAAATCGGTTTATACACCCTAAAAAGGCTCCAATTATGCAAAAGTCACTAAATCAATTATTAATGAAAGCTAAATATCGGCGGTAAGAAAATTGTTTCTTATTTTTTTTTTTGTAATTATGTAAATTTCTATATGTAAAAATGTAAAATAAATGTATTTTAAAGTTATTTAATTTTTTCACTTATTTGTTAAATGGTATTTTATAGCAACTTTCTTTGACCAAAATTAAAGATTGTTTGTTTCATTTAGAAAGACAATTTCTGTCACTAATTTTCACATCAAATCTATATAAATAAAATTTAAATGCTGTTCGTTGGTAAGCGAATCACTTGAGAACGGCTGAACCGATTTCGCTCATTTTTTTGTTAAAATGGTCGTAGTAGTCCAAATAAGGTTCTTACGGAAAGAAAAACGGGAAGATTTGCACGAAAAATTGGAAAATACAAAAAAAATTAAAGTGTTTGTCTTCAATGGGATTTTTGTAGCAAAAATACGTTTTTTTCTCATTTTTACTTTTACAAATCCACAAAACGATCAGAAATTTATTGAAATTTGGACAGGACAAGATCTGTCGGGTCAATATAAAGATTTTAATTAAGATTAGATAATTATTTTGCATGAAATCGTAAAGAAAATGGTAGTCGAGAAGAATTTATTGGATATTCAAATTGAGATCTTTTCTCTCTAAAAATATTAGAATTATTGAAATAATTTATGGATACAAGAATAGAAGAAAAGATTGTGGATGGTTGTGATACTAAAAATTTGGCATCTTTTATTTTTCTCAAATAAAAGAACTGGTTTGAAATCAAAAAATGTGCTATAAAATTTAATTTCCAATTTTGAAGATCGAACTTAGCGAGATATAATTTTAAAATACACTATTTTATTTTTTTACTTACATATTTGTTTTACAAATACATTAAATCCAGGAACAATTTCCTTATCGTCGACAGTTACTCTTAGCTTTCATTAATTGTAATGAGTTTTGCATAAGTGGAGCCTTTTTAGGGGTTTTGCTAGCTGTTATTCGTTTTACACCGAGTGATGTGATTGGAACATTTTGCGTACCATTTTGTTGTTGTTTTCGTATGACATTCTTTGGTGGTTTCACATCACTGTCAATCACAAGTAGCGTTTTAAGTATTGGTAGATTTAATTGTTTAATATTCTTGGTTATGGTACTGAGACGATGGTTCTGCTCTTCTTTACATCTAGCAAACATTTCTCGCCATGATTCAATTTCTTGTCGTTGTTTGTCGTTGTTTGTTTAGGAATATAGAAGAAAGATTTTCAGATTTTTATGATATATTAATAATATACGAATCAGTATTTGAAAATCCTACATTTGACCTTGATGTACAGCTTGAGCTTTGCGTAATTACGGGAAACCAATAATTTGAAAGTGAGTTTCACTGATAAAACATTGATAGACTTTTAGAAAGGACTGTCGAAACAAGATTTTCCAAATCTGAGAATGTTGCCATGAAAAACGCTGTGAGTTTCTGGCAGCTCAAAACTGTGTGAACAAGCTTACTCCAAAATAAAAAATATAAAAACGAATAGCAGAAATAAACGATGAGCTTTTAATTTGGAGGATATTTTAAGAATTGCACTATTCAAAATAGAACGTAACGCAGCAGAATTGGCATCTACTATTCAACTCTATCAATCGCAAAAATGAATAGCTTTTTATAATTGCTGCTTTTTTCTTTACTATTACTTTTATATCTCGTCAAAGAAATGGAAAATCACGTATGGCTTGAAAACGTTTTTACAAGAATCGTTTTCGCACTATATACCAAATTTACTCAAGGAAAATTCCAAATTTGGAAGAAACGAAAATAATAGTCACAATTGTGCTTTAAGTTCGGATCATAAAAATGAACAGGTATCTCATTGGTTTGCAAATTTTTGGTAAACAGGTAGTTTTCTAATATTCCCTCCCCACCAACAGCAGAAAAACCAAATATTGAAATTTTCTGGACCTAAATAGTCTGTCACCAAGTATTTCGAAATCATATTCAGTTCGAGTCTACACGTAGTACATGAGTTTTAGTTTGACAAGCTTTCCATTTTTAATGAAACTTAAAAATATTTTCATTGAAACTTAATTTGATTAGTTTTTTAACCCCATTACTGGCATCCATAGTAAAATTAGACTCACTTGGATTAGAATATCCAGCGATTGCAGCCAATTATAAACCCGATCTGCTTGCACACGATTGGTTCTTATCAACTAAATCTCAACAGATGCCTAGAAATGGAGCAGTTTATTCGAGTGTGTTTGATTTTTTATATCAACATTTAAAAAATAATTTTAAACCATTTTGTTTGTTAAAAGTAGTTCTATAGTATCCTTTTTTGCACAAAATTAAAAGAACAATGATAATTTCTTAAGGAGAAGCAAAACATATTCAGAAAAATGTTAAAATAGATATCTTAATATGAAATTAAAAGTTCCACATTAAAATTTACCTAATGGATTCAATTACCACATAGTAGGGCTTATTTTCAAAACAAACTTCATCAAATATAAATAATGAATTTTATTACGATTAATTAAAATCATTATATTTTATGATTCGTTCGAAAAGTTGTGTTGGTTGCCATTCAAGCCCATATTGACATGAAGTTCTCTCAGTAGCTTCTAGCTTCTTAACTAAAATACGGAATCACCAGGAAACGGAAACGTTAGAGACCTTTTTAATACCCGCGAATTAAAAAATAAAATTACTCGATTACTTAGCTCGTAAAATAGTCGATTATTCGGATTCGAATCCGGCTTATATTTTCGGATCCAACAACATAGTACCATATATTTGTCAGTACAAATTTTCAAACAAATCTTAAATAGTGTACACATTTCCTCCTCTTCAACAAATTTAAAATATGTAATGTTTGGCATTGTTTGATTTTGATTCCCAAAATCCATCGCATTAAAATACTCCATGAATTTTTTAGCCATACATAAAAACTGAGGATTTACATTTGCAATAATTAAAAGAAAATCTCAAAACTAGATTAGTAATTATAAGAAATGAAGATGACTTAAATATTTAACATTGAAATACAAACCAGTAGTTATTTTTAGTAGTATTTCAAGTACCCATCCTTTTAAAATGGCGTCTTCTCTATAGAATTAGGCCGGAAAAAATCAAAAATATGTTTGACTCATTTCCATATTAACAAAATTCCCATTGCAAAAATAATTTATTTTCATAAATATTTCTGGGAATTTTATATAATTTGTAAGACAAAATAAAGACTAATTGCATTCTTTTGAAATGTTTTTAGTTAGAATAGTTCATTTAATTAGTATATACGTCCCTGAACTTCATTTGAAAACAATAAACATAACAATTAAGGATCGCAATAAAAATACTACCTGACTTTTCTGCAAAATACTCCTTCCCCCACCTTATTTTAACAAAATATCCTTAATCCCTACCTATCTTTTCGCCATTTTATTTCTTGGCCTCAAGCTTTAAATAGTCCTGAATTTTCAAAGTTAGTAACAGTTTTTAACTGAAATTTGAATAGTTGATATTAAAACCTAGGAATTTGTGTTGGAAAATAATTTACTAAATAAATTTGTGTTAAAAGTGTTTTTTTGCGACATATTAAAATCTATTTTAACTAAAAATATAAACTAAAAATCTAATATTATATAAAATAATAAATAATTTCATAAAAGAGTGTATTTATAATATAAAATGGGTTCGTCTATTTGGGAAGTGATTGGACATTATCAAAATAGCATTGAAAACTCTTTAAGGGACGAGCGTCGGGTAAATATTTAATTATATTTTGTTTTGTTTTCGTGCTTCAAAGATTCTGAATAATTTATCTAATTTGTTACTTTTTCTTGCAGCTTCTTCATTGTATTAATAAATTAGACAATCTACCAATTAAATTAGAACATCTCCAAAAAACTCGTATTGCTAGAGCAGTTCAATACCTGCAAAAATATGAATCCGATGTTGGTGTAGCCGCAAAATCATTGTTTGCGAAATGGGAAGCTGTTAACAATAATGATAAGAACATTGAAAGATCATCAAGTTCCCAAATTCAGAAATATTCAAAATCCTCGAAAAGTTCATGTGACGATATCAAAGAGCATAGAAGTCGAACACATGAACGTAAAGAAATACGATCTCATCAAAATGCTCAAAAATTAAATTCGATCGATCACAAAACTGATGAAAAAAATGTTCATAAAAGTCATAATAGTACCAGAAAAGAAAACGATGTATTTAATCATAAAGGTTCAAGAAGGGATAGTAAAGATATAAAAAGAAAGACTTCTAATCATTCAAGTGATTATGTTAAAGATGATTTAACAAATGGAACCGACACCAAAGTTAGAGATAACAAACGAAAAAGGGAATCGTCTAGATCCAGATCACCGGTGAAAAGAAAAATTCCTAAATTAGAACTTGTTCATGAAATCGATAGTTCGATGGGAATAAGTTTTGAAGATGCCTTGGGTTCATTCCCAAAGCCGGGAAAATCAAAAAGTTCTTTTAAAAGAATATCAAAAGTGAATTTAATTAAAGCCAAACCTAAAACAGTATGTATTTTTTTTTAAATTATCGGTTATACCATTTTATTTATTATTTTTCTATTTTCAGGCTTTATTGTTAGCTCCATTGTTGGCATCCAAAGGACAATTAGAGCTACTCGATCCTAGTCTTGTATCAGATTGGTTATCATCGAGTAAATGTCAACCTCAACAAATGACTGATGAAGAAGTTTTTCAAGCAGCCACTACATCGAAAACAATGCGGTAAGTTAATTTACTTTTGAATACAATTCAATAAAATAATTTTGTTTCTCTTTTTATTATCTTTATAGAACCAAAGTTTATTCTGGAGTAAGAAATGGAGCAGTTTATCCTAGTTCCTTCGATGTACATATTCAAGACTTATACAAGAATTTCGATGGTAAGTTTTATTTTATTAAGTCTTTTTTCTATGAGTTTTTAAATTTTTGATTACTAATGTTTCTTTTTTTTCTCTCAGGTATTGAATATACCGGCGGAGTTCCTTATGAAATTCTGAAACCAGTGCTTGAACGTGTTACACCCCAGCAATTATTAAAATTTGAAGAATTTAATTCATACATTATTGAAGACACTGATATTCTTTGGAAACAACATTGTTGCAGACATTATCCTGACAAACAACGACTAGAAATTGAATCATGGCGAGAAATGTTTGCTAGATGTAAAGAAGAGCAGAACCATCGTCTCAGTACCATAACCAAAAATATTAAACAATTAAATCTACCAATACGAAAAACGCTACTTGTGATTGACAGTGATGTGAAACCACCAAGGAATGTCATAAGAAAACAACAGCAAAATGGTACACAAAATGTTCCAATCACACCACTTGGTGTAAAACAAGCAATAGCAGAAACATCATAGGCAAATCGGTTTATACACCCTAAAAAGGCTCCACTTATGCAAAAGTCACTAAATCAATTATTAATGAAAGCTAAATATCGGCGGTAAGAAAATTGTTTCTTATTTTTTTTTTTGTAATTATGTAAATTTCTATATGTAAAAATGTAAAATAAATGTATTTTAAAGTTATTTAATTTTTTCACTTATTTGTTAAATGGTATTTTATAGCAACTTTCTTTGACCAAAATTAAAGATTGTTTGTTTCATTTAGAAAGACAATTTCTGTCACTAATTTTCACATCAAATCTATATAAATAAAAATTAAATGCTGTTCGTTGGTAAGCGAATCACTTGAGAACGGTTGAACCGATTTCGCTCATTTTTTTGTTAAAATGGTCGTAGTAGTCCAAATAAGGTTCTTACGGAAAGAAAAACGGAAGGATTTGCACGGAAAATTGGAAAATACGATAAAACTGAAAGTGCTTTTCTTCAATGGGATTTTTGTAGCAAAAATACGTTTTTTTCTCATTTTTACTTTTACAAATCCACAAAACGATCGCAAATTTATTGAAATTTGGGCAGGACAACATCTGTCGGGTCAATATAAAGATTTTAATTAAGGTTAATTAATTATTTTGTATGAAATCGTAAAGAAAATGGTAGTCGAGAAGAATTTATTGGATATTCAAATTGAGATCTTTTCTCTCTAAAAATATTAGAATTATTGAAATAGTTTATGGATACAAGAATAGAAGAAAAGATTGTGGATTGTTGTGATACTAAAAATTTGGCATCTTTTATTTTTCTCAAATAAAAAAACTGGTTTGAAATCAAAAAATGTGCTATAAAATTTAATTTCCAATTTTGAAGATCGAACTTAGCGAGATATAATTTTAAGATACACTTTTTTATTTTTTTACTTACATATTTGTTTTACAAATACATTAATTCGAGGGACAATTTCCTTAACGTCGACAGTTACTGTTAACTTCCATTAATTGTAATGACTTTTGAATAAGTGGAGCCTTTTTAGGGGGTTTGCTAGCTGTTATTCGTTTTACACCGAGTGATGTGATTGGAACATTTTGCGTACCATTTTGTTGTTGTTTTCGTATGACATTCCTTGGTGGTTTCACATCACTGTCAATTACAAGTAGCGTTTTTCGTATTGGTAGATTTTTGAGGTTGTTTAATATTCTCGGTTGTAGTAATGAGAGAATGGTTCTGCTCTTCTTTACATCTAGCAAACATTTCTCGCCATGATTCAATTTCTTGTCGTTGTTTGTCGTTGTTTGTTTAGGAATATAGAAGAAAGATTTTCAGATTTTTATGATATATTAATAATATATGAATCAGTATTTGAAAATCCTACATTTGACCTTGATGTACAGCTTGAGCTTTGCGTAATTACAGAAAACCAATAATTTGAAAGTGAGTTTCACTGATAAAACATTGATAGACTTTTAGAAAGGACTCTCGAAACAAGATTTTCCAAATCTGAGAATGTTGCCATGAAAAACGCTGTGAGTTTCTGGCAGCTCAAAAATGTGTGAATAAACTTACTCCAAAATAAAAGATATAAAAACGAATAAGAATTTCCACATCAAAACAGGACCTAACATGACGGAATTAGCATCTACTATTCAAGTCTATCCATCGCATCAATTTTTACAAAAATGAATTATCAAATACATATTTAATTCTAATTCCTATTTAGTCGGTCATTGTTATGTATCAGAAAATCCCAATTATTACAGGATTATACTATCTACTTAAACTATAATTCATGATTTTTTATAATTGCTGCTTTTTTCTTTACTATTGCTTTTATATCTCGTGGAAAAGTATCTTTCCACTAAAGATGAAATGTCTGAAGAAAGCTTGGAGCCGAGATTAGGATGTCTTGATTGGGAACCATCGAAACAATTCCATCAAATATAATTTAAGTGAAAATTTGTCTTAGATTAAGTTCGAAAGTTTTATTTTGTTAATATTTGTTTGTTTCGCCAACAAAGAATATTTTAAATTTTTATTAAATAAAAATAAAATTCGTTTTTAAACCAATTTCGTGTTTCTTAAACTTCGCGCCTACCGAAAATATGTATCAGTCCACTGGACTGAGTCCAATGCTTGTTGCTTGACGACTGTTTTTAAAGTTTGCTAATTTTAATTTCGTCTACTAAACACCGTTTTAACAACAATAAATTTTGCTTTTTTTTATATTTCCTTAAATTTGTGTGGGACTAGTTTTGTGATTTAGCCTAAACCGTTTTGTTTTAGCCTTCTCAACTGATTTAGTAAAAGTTTTTACCGTAAAATTTTGTTTTGTTTTAAACAATTCTATTGTATCATTTCTCCTGTTTCTCTGTAGTCAGGATAGTTAGTGTAGTATTTTTGAATTAAATAATTTATTTTTTGTTTTAAAATGTTTTTTTCAACTTTCATATACCATATTTAGATACTTTTTGAAATTTTAATGAAAAGCTACCAACGACCGCGCTAATTTCTTGCTCTGTGCCATGTATTATATATTTTCGCCTGAAAATATTGGATTCAATAAATCCAGTGCTGACAGGGTTAATTCTTCTTCTACTGGCCTTCATTATTATTGCCCTGAATACAACAAATTCTCCCTTTCCTCACTGTCGTACAAAATTTTGAATATTGGGCAAGAATTTTCAGCTGTTTTATCCAAATTCCACGGAATATCTAAAAATTTGGATCCAAATTTGAGCAACCCAAGAAACCCAGAAAAGCACCCCACGTAAAATTCTATAAAAATTCCGTGCAAATAATCTCGCCGTCCACCAGTAAATTAAGTCAAACTCTCCAAACCCAACTTCACTAATCCCCACTTGCTTAACAGACGCAGCTAGTTCATCATGAAAGTGATAAGCCGATCAAAATGAATTCAAAAGATTTCAGATAATGCTACGACTTGGCTCACGTCTACCTATTTCTAGCTTATCTCAGCCCAATCATAAAGTAAACTGTTTCGCATTGTGTAGACGTGTTTTGAATTTTGTGCCTTCTTTTTTTTTTATTGTGTTTTAAGAGTTGTAATAATTTTTTCCTCGGTATTTAAATTGTGTTAACATTATTTATCTTTCATTGTTCTTTTCAACTTAATTTAATGTCTGACAGGTCACTGTTTTCTAACGTACTAATCAGTTATTAATATTTCATGGTTCAACGGGCATTACTGCATCGATCACTTGTGATGGAATGTGTGACCACACATTTCGTCGATCGCAAATAAGAGTGCCTAAGGAGAGTAATTGCTTTACTTGTTCAAAATGCTGTGACATTAAACCTTGTCATATTCTAAAATTGTTGAAGGTCACTTCATCTAATACTTAGTACTGACTTAGTCAAAACAGTCCACGATTCTCTAAGTTTGGATTCGCCTTTCACAGCAAATAAAGTCAAAGCATTTGATGAGGAATTATTCACTACTGATGAAATTATTGATGACTTACGTAGTCATTCTATAAAATTTTCAACTCTCTGGTTCTTTAGAGAAGCAAAACTAATATTAATTTCTGCATGTCGATCGGTTCGTCCGTCCGTATACAAGATAACTTAAAAAATGCATTATCCGATTTTGATGAAATTTACAATCTGAGCTTGGCTTGGTACTTGATTTCAAAATCAGCAAAATCAGCTGAAGCGTAGTGAATTTATAAAGCAAACACCTGGCAGACCGGGAAGCTTTGTGGTGTTTTGAAATAGTTTTTCGGATTTAATTTGAAAATTAGTAAAACTATTTTGTTTAAATTTTTTTAGATTGCTAACATATAATTAATTTCAGTAAAATCGGTCTAACGATAACGGAGAAAAAATAGTTGTAGGAAAAATAAGCTTCTTTTGAAAATTTTTTCGATTTATTTTAAAACTAGTCTACCGATTTGAATAAAGTTCGCAGATGATATTTATGCTATCAGGTCGAAGATTGTCTATAAATTAGAGCGAATTTTAAAAGGAAGAAATGTCGAAACATTACTAGTTTTGGTTCTTTTTCTCAGAGTTAATTCAAACAGCTTCAGATTGTTGAAGACAAGTCCCATTTCTACCATAGAACATAAAAAAATCGGCTATTTACAAGTTACCATATATTTTTTATTACATAGATAATGGAGAATAGGAGACAGTATGAAATACTGAGATTTAATCGTATTTTACACAAACTCTAGTATAGTAAATAAAACATATTATTCGCACTAAATTCTACAATAAATCCGAGACAAACTCAACTACAAAAGCTCTCAACCAAATTAAAAAAAAGAAGGAAACAATTAAAGAATTAAACTAATGTCAAATTAAATGTGAATATAAACATATTACCAGAAATTAAATTCATTGCACCATATTAGCAGAAATTCAGACCCAGGTTCTGCATGAATATTCTTTACGCCAATATTCTTCATAAGAAACTTTAATAATTGTATAAAAAGTATGTTGATCAGTTAAATCAATATAAAAATTCGGATCACATTTACACGTCTTGGATATGTGCTGTAGAAAGGGTGGTGATCTGTTAAAATGCACCTATATTGCTGATGGCCGTGTTGAGCAGTGTGAAACGCGATATAATACGATATTTTTCTATTTTCAGGCTTCATTGTTAGCTCCATTGTTGGCATCCAAAGGACAATTAGAGCTACTCGATCCTAGTTTTGTATCAGATTGGTTATCATCGAGTAAATGTCAACCTCAACAAATGACTGATGAAGAAGTTTTTCAAGCAGCTACTACATCGAAAACAATGCGGTAAGTTAATTTACTTTTGAATACAATTCAGTAAAATAATTTTGTTTCTCTTTTTATTATCTTTATAGAACCAAAGTTTATTCTGGAGTAAGAAATGGAGCAGTTTATCCTAGTTCCTTCGATGTACATATTCGAGATTTATACAAGAATTTCGATGGTAAGTTTTATTTTATTAAGTCTTTTTTCTATGAGTTTTTAAATTTTTGATTACTAATGTTTCTTTTTTTCCTCTCAGATATTGAATATACCGGCGGAGTTCCTTATGAAATTCTGAAACCAGTGCTTGAACGTGTTACGCCATTGCAATTATTAAATTTTGAAGAATATAATTCGTACATTATTGAAGACACTGATATTCTTTGGAAACAACATTGTCGCAGACATTATCCTGACAAACAACGACTAGAAATTGAATCATGGCGAGAAATGTTTGCTAGATGTAAAGAAGAACAGAACCACCGTCTCAGTACAATAACCGAGAATATTAAACAATCTCAAAATCTACCAAAACGAAAAACGCTACTTGTGATTGACAGTGATGTAAAACCACCAAGGAATGTCATACGAAAACAACAACAAAATGGTACGCAAAATATTCCAATCACACCACTTGGTGTAAAACAAGCAATAGCAGAAACATCACAGGCAAATCGGTTTATACACCCTAAAAAGGCTCCAATTATGCAAAAGTCACTAAATCAATTATTAATGAAAGCTAAATATCGGCGGTAAGAAAATTGTTTCTTATTTTTTTTTTTGTAATTATGTAAATTTCTATATGTAAAAATGTAAAATAAATGTATTTTAAAGTTATTTAATTTTTTCACTTATTTGTTAAATGGTATTTTATAGCAACTTTCTTTGACCAAAATTAAAGATTGTTTGTTTCATTTAGAAAGACAATTTCTGTCACTAATTTTCACATCAAATCTATATAAATAAAATTTAAATGCTGTTCGTTGGTAAGCGAATCACTTGAGAACGGCTGAACCGATTTCGCTCATTTTTTTGTTAAAATGGTCGTAGTAGTCCAAATAAGGTTCTTACGGAAAGAAAAACGGGAAGATTTGCACGAAAAATTGGAAAATACAAAAAAAATTAAAGTGTTTGTCTTCAATGGGATTTTTGTAGCAAAAATACGTTTTTTTCTCATTTTTACTTTTACAAATCCACAAAACGATCAGAAATTTATTGAAATTTGGACAGGACAAGATCTGTCGGGTCAATATAAAGATTTTAATTAAGATTAGATAATTATTTTGCATGAAATCGTAAAGAAAATGGTAGTCGAGAAGAATTTATTGGATATTCAAATTGAGATCTTTTCTCTCTAAAAATATTAGAATTATTGAAATAATTTATGGATACAAGAATAGAAGAAAAGATTGTGGATGGTTGTGATACTAAAAATTTGGCATCTTTTATTTTTCTCAAATAAAAGAACTGGTTTGAAATCAAAAAATGTGCTATAAAATTTAATTTCCAATTTTGAAGATCGAACTTAGCGAGATATAATTTTAAAATACACTATTTTATTTTTTTACTTACATATTTGTTTTACAAATACATTAAATCCAGGAACAATTTCCTTATCGTCGACAGTTACTCTTAGCTTTCATTAATTGTAATGAGTTTTGCATAAGTGGAGCCTTTTTAGGGGTTTTGCTAGCTGTTATTCGTTTTACACCGAGTGATGTGATTGGAACATTTTGCGTACCATTTTGTTGTTGTTTTCGTATGACATTCTTTGGTGGTTTCACATCACTGTCAATCACAAGTAGCGTTTTAAGTATTGGTAGATTTAATTGTTTAATATTCTTGGTTATGGTACTGAGACGATGGTTCTGCTCTTCTTTACATCTAGCAATTTCTTGTCGTTGTTTGTCGTTGTTTGTTTAGGAATATAGAAGAAAGATTTTCAGATTTTTATGATATATTAATAATATACGAATCAGTATTTGAAAATCCTACATTTGACCTTGATGTACAGCTTGAGCTTTGCGTAATTACAGAAAACCAATAATTTGAAAGTGAGTTTCACTGATAAAACATTGATAGACTTTTAGAAAGGACTGTCGAAACAAGATTTTCCAAATCTGAGAATGTTGCCATGAAAAACGCTGTGAGTTTCTGGCAGCTCAAAACTGTGTGAACAAGCTTACTCCAAAATAAAAAATATAAAAACGAATAGCAGAAATAAACGATGAGCTTTTAATTTGGAGGATATTTTAAGAATTGCACTATTCAAAATAGAACGTAACGCAGCAGAATTGGCATCTACTATTCAACTCTATCAATCGCAAAAATGAATAGCTTTTTATAATTGCTGCTTTTTTCTTTACTATTACTTTTATATCTCGTCAAAGAAATGGAAAATCACGTATGGCTTGAAAACGTTTTTACAAGAATCGTTTTCGCACTATATACCAAATTTACTCAAGGAAAATTCCAAATTTGGAAGAAACGAAAATAATAGTCACAATTGTGCTTGAAGTTCGGATCATAAAAATGAACAGGTATCTCATTGGTTTGCAAATTTTTGGTAAACAGGTAGTTTTCTAATATTCCCTCCCCACCAACAGCAGAAAAACCAAATATTGAAATTTTCTGGACCTAAATAGTCTGTCACCAAGTATTTCGAAATCATATTCAGTTCGAGTCTACACGTAGTTAGATATTTTTGAAGAAATATTCGCAATTTTAAATAAAATGTATTTTTCTAACGAATTTGCTCAATCCTCATCGTATTACTATTTCAATTCGGTAAGAAAATATTCTGTTTTTTAATTCTAAGAAAGATATTAACAAAATATTATTATTTTTATTTCTTTTCAGAATAATAATATGAATTTAAATATGGCGGAATACAGACTACATCCGAATCCAATTGAAAGCACAAATAAAATTTAAATAAAATAATTCCAAAATTATTTTTATATTAAAAACTAGCTGTACCCGGCCACGCGTTGCTGTGGCTCAGTCTGGTTAAATCGAAAAGAAAAGACAAAGCCCAGGTTTCTCGTGTATTTAATTTCACAATGCTTGTGGTTATACATCATTTTTTGTTGTTCCATTTTCTGTGCAGATATAGAGATTTTCTGGTTTGCCGACTGTAGAACACGCAACCTATAATTGTCCGTGTGAGAAGCAATCCGTGTCTAGATCTAAACCGCACAATTTTAAAGATTGGCTCTGAGCCTTGTTGATGGAGACTGCAAACGCCAATCGAATCGGGAATTGCAATCTCTTAAATTAATTAATTTTGTATGTTTAAACAAACTTGATTTTTGGCATAAACCCTATTTTTACGATATCTTTTTTAGCTCGTATTATAATTTTCGGGGGGAAAAAATTTTTCTTTCGCACGTAAGTTTGACATATTTTGTATTAAAATGGGCGAATTTTCATTATTGCTGTACAAAAAAAATGTTTTTATAGGCTTTATTTAATTGCTAGGTGGTAACCCGTCCTATGACGGCTTCATAATAATTTCGGTTTACAAATCGCTGTAAATTAACAAAATGTATTCAAGCGTAGCACCTTAATTCGGAACGTAACAAATCTTTTACCCCGTTCTAGTAGCACCACTGGTGACATATTTCATGTCTTCATCTATTCAGAATGCACATTATTTACCCCGCAGCACACCCAGCGAAGATATTAAATTGATCCCATTTCTCCGGTTGATAAAATAGCTCCCGTCAAACATATATTACGTAAAGGCAAAAACCTCTACAGAGTAGGGGCCTAAACAACCGCAGCGCCAAAGTGGCGAGAGATAGAACTATTTTATCTTCGACAGAAAAAATCCCCAAGAAAACCTCCGAAACTTTGCCGAACGCTGTAATCGTGTGTGACGTCCACATACCAAGTTCCAAAACTGTATTGACTCCAGCGCCAAAGCAGTAAGGGATAGAACTGTTTGGTCTTCGACGGAAATAATTCCCGTGATAACCTGCATAACTTTGCCGAACATTGTACTCGTGTGTGACTAATATATACGAAGTTCAAAAGTTTGTACTGACTGCAGCGCCAAAGCAGTGACAGATAGAACTATATGGTCTTCCAAAGAAATAGTCCCTGTTGCCGACCGGATTCTTATTAGGTCGTGTAGCAATGAGAAGCGAAATTCAAGTTTTAATAGTTTTTTTTATTGACATAAAATTACACTTTAAAATATCTTTAGTTCGCTGCTCAAATCTTTGGACCAATTATTTTATATTTCTCAGGATAATAATTTATATATTTATTTGACTTCCAAATTTTGTCAAAGAATAAAATTTTTCGTGTTTTTCTTTTATTTTCAGATTTTTTCACAGCCACTAGAATACTAGGTTTAAAATTTTTAATTTTCTACTACAGTGTCGTTAACATTCTCCCTCCTGGTAACGTTGTCCAGTGGAAAACAGTTAACAATCCCTTTGTCGACACTGCTTCTAACGTCTAAAACAGCCAACTTGACCACGGGTCTTACATATATAGGTACATTAGTCTGTACTGTAGCCTTCCGTATTTTACCATCTTTCGAAGGTGTAGCTTCAATTACGATGCCCTTCAGCCAAGAATTCCTTGGTAAATTTTCGTCTACAATCAAAACGATATCTCCCCTTTTTATAGGATTCTGAGTTTGGTGGAACCATTTAGTCCTCTTAGTGAGGGTATGAAGATACTCTTTGACCCATCGTCGCCAGAACAGTTTTTACGCAATATTAAATCAGTTTCTTCAAAGTGCCCTGGAGGTTTGTTGCCATTTGATGACCCCAGCAAAAAATGATTTGGTGTAAGTTCTTCATCGGCATCATTTAATTTGGATATAATCCATTGCAATTCATATAATTTTGTAAGGTCTAAAATTTCGCTGATCCTGAACAAGTCAAATTGCACATAGTTTTTTGCGTTAGAATAAAGCCAATATAAAACGGGCTTAGAGTTCGTCCACATTATTCTTCTAGAAACACAAACTCGATGTTCTTTACATTTGCTGTCAGCTAGCCTCGAACCAGGTAGAACTGGTTGTAATTCTAATCTTGGAATTAACATTATTGGACGCTGTGGAGAAACCTTAGATTTTGGTCCAACAAGAACCACTTCAACAATATTGTCGATTTCAACTCTAAAAAATGCAACAGCATTTTCGCTGGCATCGACAAACACATGTAGTTGAATATTAGCTGTCTTGTTTGGAAAAAAGGTTGAGTAGCACCTGTTGATCTTGACTTCTTCTATTATTGGCAAGAGTTCAACCCATTTCAACCATTTCTCTAATAACCAGTTAGGCAAGGTTTCATCACAGTTTCTTATTTTGACTTGATGATATATTTCAGCAATATCTCCGCATAGAGCTATTCGCCCAGCACGGAAACCATACAGCATAATTGGAAGTGATGATAGAAAATTCGTATCTGTTAACAGCATTGAATTTAACGAAGCTCCATTCCGTACTAATTTTACTTTTGACGGTTTGTTTGGCTTCGAATCTATAAATATAGGTAAGTACCACGTTCGAGGATGCACCTGTTGAAGCTCGTCAATTGTCAATTTTCTTGCGTAACCCTTTGATTCTAGCTGCTCTATATATTTTCTAATGTTTTCTTTTGAATCAGGCTGAGATGACATCTTCTTCTCCAGGCAGATTAAACTCTTTTTGCCATTAGGAAACTATCTGGTAGCGATATACCGTCACACTTCCACAACAAACTTGTCTCAAAATGGTGCTCCTTACGAATTGTTGTTGCTTCTAGAATTTGGCATGCACGAGTCTCTTCTGAGGAAACGAGCCGAAGTTCTTGAGTTTTCAGACCAAGATTTTCTACTGAGAAAAATTCACATATATGATAATTCTGATGAGCAACAATAGAAGTAGCATCATTTTTTGAGTTGTTAATATACTGCTGTCCATGAATAGTCCAACCTATACGGGTCTTTATTGCAACTGGTTGTTTCCATTTCCCTTCTTTAACTTCGAGTGGAGATGCAAGCTTCCAGTTATCAACACCTATTAAGATTCGTGGATTTCCGTTTTGATATGAACTGAGAGGTACATTCTTCAGATAAGGATATTCATTGACTAGTTCTTTGGTCGATATTGACTGAATTGGAAGAACTAAATTTCTTACAGTACGAACATCTGAAAGACGATATCTTTGGCTTTTGGCTTCTTGTTGGGATAATACGAGACATACTCTCTTAGAATTATTTTCAACTCGAACGGTATCCGAAGTCCATTTCAGACATAACCTCTCAGGAGTACCATCAAGCTGTAGCTCATTTGCAATGTCTTCATCAATTATTGTTAAGGATGAACCTTCATCAAGAAAAGCGAAAGTCTTGACTGACTTATTGTTGGCACCATATAATGTCACTGGAACGATTCGGAAGAAAACTGATTTGTTCTGATTTTGATGCACGTTAATATTCGGTTGAGACCTTTCAACTTGTTTTGTCTTGCTATTATGAAGTAATGGATGATGTTTTGCAGTACAGCCATCCTTTTGGCATGGTTTGACATCATTACATACTGAAGAATTATGGTTTTTTAAACAAGAACGACATAGTTTGTTTTCATTAATAATCTTCCACTTATCAGAGCGACTCAAGTTTTTAAATATAGTGCAGGCTTCCAATTGATGGTCTTGGGAGCAAGTCCAGCATTTTCCTGTTTCAGCAACATCGGCGACATGAGTGTGTATAAACGCATTTGATTTGGCAGAATGACGTTCTCGTCGAACTTCAGGTAGTTGTTCTTTTATTGGTGTAATAGTAACTCTGATAATTGCTTCTGCCACCGTAAACAACCATTCACTGAACACATATATGTTTGGATTCACTGTATCTCGTGAAAACATTGCCCAATTAAATTTAATTGGCGGTGGTAACTTATCTACCAATTCCTGTAACAAAATAGGATTATTTAAATGAGCTGTAAGTTCTGAAGCCTCCATAGTAGCACACAAATTCCGCACGGAGAGAGCGTAACTAATTATTGTGTCGAATTTATCATCTTTTGGTGGTGGTTCACATTTTATCTTAGTTAACAGCGTATTAATAATTAGTTCAGGACGCCCAAATAAAAGTTTTAAAGTGTCAATTACTTTTGACACAGCGGATGGTAAAAGCAACCAGCATTTTACGGACTCCAATGCTTTTCCTTTTAAACATCTTTGAAGTCTTGCTAAATTCTCAGCGTTTGAATAACCACATATTGTTGTACTATTATTGTAGCAGCTGATGAACAGTGGCCATTCTTCTGGTCTACCACTGAAAATTGGTAAATCTTTTGAAACTACTTGCCTTGCAGCTAACTGATTAGAGTTAAGCGTTAACACTTCCGTCCTTTTCTGACAATTAAGATGATCTGATTGTCGAATATTCTTCATTGCATCACTATTATTGGCAAGCATGCTTGTTAAAACTGGTATTTGTTTCTCATTTGGTTGATAATTTATGGTTAATGGAGCCACATATTGCGGTTGAATCATCTCAGTTGCATTAGCGTTATTATTACATAAATTTCCGTTTCCAAATTTGTTTGGTTGATGACCAGTTGAGTTTATCCAAGCCTGAGCACGTATTTTTTGAGCATATTTTAATTCTTCATCATCTTCATTGTCACTGGGGCTATCATCTTCGCATAGATGAAGAAGTTCATACTTTTTGTTTATATATTGCTGCTGTTTCTTTAGACTTTGATCATGCAATAATTTTTCTTCATTTATATATTGCTGCTGTTTCTCTAGACATTGCTCTTGCAACGACTTTTCTTCTTCAAGCCGTTGTAATTCAATATGAATTCGTTTTTTACGTTGGGAGGAAGCATTAGATCTTAAACTTCTCTCTGAAAAATCTAATTGCTTGTTTTTATTGGAGTCTTGCTCACCTCGGCGTTCAATATCAATTTTAGATTTCTTTACGTCGGGAGCTTCCTTACAGAATGTACAAACCCAGTTTGAGTTCTGAATTTCGTTCGTGACGTTGGCACACACAAAATGAAACCATTTATCACATTTGTCACACTGCACCATGTCACTCAAACTATTGGGTTTCGTACAAAATTGGCAATTAAATTTACTTCCTTCATCTTTATCTTTTATTTCACTCATTTTTAGAATGATAAAATATTTAAAGATATTTTAAAGATTTGTTGAAGGAAGTAAATATAAAGATATTTTAAAGATTTGTTGCCGACCGGATTCTTATTAGGTCGTGTAGCAATGAGAAGCAAAATTCAAGTTTTAATAGTTTTTTTTATTGACATAAAATTACACTTTAAAATATCTTTAGTTCGCTGCTCAAATCTTTGGACCAATTATTTTATATTTCTCAGGATAATAATTTATTTATTTATTTGACTTCCAAATTTTGTCAAAGAATAAAATTTTTCGTGTTTTTCTTTTATTTTCAGTTTTTTTCACAGCCACTAGATTACTAGGTTTAAAATTTTAAATTTTCTACTACAGTGTCGTTAACAGTCCCTATGAAAAGTTCCACAACTTTGGTGAACATTGTAATTGCGTGTGGCCTCTATATAAAAAGATTAAAGTATTTTGTTGACTCCAGTGCCAAAGCGGTGAGAGATAGAACTATATGGTCGTCCACAGAAATAGTCCGCATGAAAACCTCCACAACTTTGCTGAACATTCCAATCGTGTGTGACCTTTAAATACGGACTTCAAAAATTTGTATTGCCTTCAGCGCTACAGCGGTGAGAGCTGGAACTATATGGTCTGCGACAGAAGAAATCCCCATGAAAACCTTCATAACTTTGCCGGACATCGTAATCGCGTGTGACTTCTATATAAAAAGTTCGTAAATTTGTATTGCCTCCAGCGTCAAAGCGGTGGGAAATGGAACTTTGCCGTGTACGTTAGAATGTCCGGCATGCAAATCTTAATAAGATTGCCTCAGGTCAGAATCATGTCCGCTGTATATTTCAGATTATAAATGAGGTTTTCTGAAATAAGCTTTCAAGCCCCCTTTGTAACCCCTCCGACCCCCAATCTCCCCGGAAACAAAATTTCTACACGTTTCAAGTAATTCTCTACAACATATCAAAAAGTTTTTTTTTTTTTGCTCAACGAATTTTCTTTCCGGACAATATACGACGGACAGAAGGAAAGAAAGAAGGATTAGCCTTTTACATATATAATAATTAATCAAACAGAAATGATGTTAATTCATAATTTAGTAAAACATTCGTTTTTTTGAATCAACTTTGAATCCAAATCTAAAAACCTCTCGTTTTTTTTTAATTAAAACTATCAGTGACAGTAATTTTTTGAGAAATCGGGGGCAATTCTTAAAATTCGTTGAAGATTTTGAAAATTCAGCCTTGTCAATTATAAATACCTTTTTTTTGGCTTTAAGCTTTCCAAAAAATGAGAAATGAAATGGCTTTCGGTTATGGGCTTACAAATTTTTACACCATTTAGTAGGGATATAATTTGCTCGTTACATTTCAAAAAACTGGATCTAAAGCGAATAATTTAATTTTGTACGCTTAAGAGAAACTTGTTTTTTGGAATAAATAACGCAAACATTTTTCGCACTTCTGATGTTCCAGAATACATAAGCATTAAGACCATTTAAAGTGTTGCCCCTCCGAATTAATATTTTTAACGCCGCCACTACGCCCATCTGTATTGTTATTATATAAGCTTATTGATGTGTGCGCGTGTGAAGATTTTGATTTTAAAGATGCTTGATGCTATGTGTTAGTGATTGGACTTTTTAAATCAATTATTACCTGGCTCAGGTATAACCTAGGTAAATAAAAAGTACATATAAACATGGTCATAATCACATAGGACATTTCGGAGATTACCGGTTAGGAACAAACGAGCATTTACTATTTTATTTATATAGATTTTTCTATTTTCAGGCTTTATTGTTAGCTCCATTGTTGGCATCTAAAGGACAATTAGAGCTACTCGATCCTAGTTTTGTATCAGATTGGTTATCATCGAGTAAATGTCAACCTCAACAAATGACTGATGAAGAAGTTTTTCAAGCATCCACTACATCGAAAACAATGCGGTAAGTTAATTTACTTTTGAATACAATTCAGTAAAATAATTTTGTTTCTCTTTTTATTATCTTTATAGAACCAAAGTTTATTCTGGAGTAAGAAATGGAGCAGTTTATCCTAGTTCCTTCGATGTACATATTCAAGATTTATACAGGAATTTCGATGGTAAGTTTTATTTTATTAAGTCTTTTTATGCCCTATGGTAGGTACTACCAGAGGGTATATTAGTTGTGTCACTAAGTGTGTAACGCATAGAAATAATCATCGTAGAAAAATTTCAAGGGTATGGTTGTGTAGGGAATCAAAAGTTATATCGATTTATGCATGTCCGTCCGTCCGTCCGTCCGTAGACAAGATAACTCAAAAACGCGTTATCCGATTTTGATGAAATTTATAATTTGAGTTGCTTATTCCTTAACTTGGTTTGGTATTGCATTTGAGCCAAATCGATCCACGGGGGGCAAAGTTATAAAGGAAAAACCAGGGTGACCAGAAAGTTTTGTCGTTTTTTTGGTTATGGTTTTTCGGATGTAATTGGAAAATTTGTGACCCGATTTTGTACAAATTAATTACGTAGGTTAACTGCATAAATAGACGATACCGAATTAATTTTCAGTCAAATCGGTCCAAGGATAGTGGAGAAAGAAATAGTTGTAGCCTAAAATAAGCCTGTTCATAAAGTTTTTCCAATGTATTTTAAAAAGTTATGTACGGATTTGAATCAAATTTACGAAACGTGTTTATACTATTCGACTCCAGCCTACCTGTGAATTTGGGCCAATTTGAGAATGAAGAAACGAAGTTATGGAGAGAAAAACCTTAAAATATTCAGTTAAGCAGAAAGTTCGTGGCGTTTTTTTTCCAATAGTTGGCTTTAGAATCGTATAACTTTAGTAGTTCTAATCCTATCAAGTTATATTATAGCGCACTGAAAAGGTGACATCTTATAGAATACTTAGAAAAAAAAAATTGTGAAATTCTGGCAGAACAAATTGGGGTAATTGGGTTTTGAAAATGAGCCAAAATTCTGAAAAAAATTCCCTATATTAATGCTCCATGTTTGGTACTACCGTCCGTCCGTTGACAAAATAACTTAAAAACGCGTTATCCAATTTTGATGAAATTTAGAATGCTACTTGGTTATTGCTATAGTGGTTTTGGTATTGCATTTCAGCAAAATCGACTGAGGGGCAGCGAAGGTATTAAGGAAAAACAGGGGCGACCATAAAGTTTTGTCGTTTCTTTCTATATAGTTTTTCGGGTTTAATTGGAAAATTGGTATAGCAATTTTGTTTAAATTAATTATATTGGTTGACTACATTAATAGACGATACCGTTGAAAATTTCAGTGATATCGGTCTAAGGATAGTGGAGAAAGAAGTAGTCGTAGGAAGAAATAACCCTGTTCAGAAAGTTTTTTTGATGTATTTTCAGAACTAATGCACCGATTTGAATGAAATTTGCAAATTAGACTTATGCTACCAGGGTCTGAATTACTTACAAATTAGAGAAAATTTTGACAAGGGCAAACAAAGTTATGAAGAAAAACCTTGATATATTGTTAGTTTTCACAATTTTTCTCTCCCATTTCTACCATAGGGCATCAAAAAATCAGCTATAGGCCGATTTTAAATTACTTTATGTTTTCTATGAGCTTTTAAATTTTTGATTACTAATTTTTCTTTTTTTCCTCTCAGCTCTTGAATATACCGGCGGAGTTCCTTATGAAATTCTGAAACCAGTGCTTGAACGTGTTACACCCCAGCAATTATTAAAATTTGAAGAATTTAATTCATACATTATTAAAGACACTGATATTCTTTGGAAACAACATTGTTCCAGACAATATCCTGACAAACAACGACTAGAAATTGAATCATGGCGAGAAATGTTTGCTAGATGTAAAGAAGAGCAAAACCATCGTCTCAGTACCATAACCAAAAATTTTAAACAATTAAATCTACCAATACGAAAAACGCTACTTGTGATTGACAGTGATGTGAAACCACCAAGGAATGTCATAAGAAAACAACAGCAAAATGGTACACAAAATGTTCCAATCACACCACTTGGTGTAAAACAAGCAATAGCAGAAACATCATAGGCAAATCGGTTTATACACCCTAAAAAGGCTCCACTTATGCAAAAGTCACTAAATCAATTATTAATGAAAGCTAAATATCGGCGATAAGAAAATTGTTTCTTATTTCTTTTGTTGTAATTATGCAAATTTCTATATGTAAAAATGTAAAATAAATGTATTTTAAAGTTATTTCATTTTTTCACTTATTTGTTAAATGGTATTTTATAGCAACTTTCTTTGACCAAAATTAAAGATTGTTTGTGTCATTTAGGAAGACAATTTCTGTCACTAATTTTCACATCAAATCTATATAAATAAAAGTTAAATGCTGTTCGTTGGTAAGCGAATCACTTGAGAACGACTGAACCGATTTCGCTCATTTTTTTGTTAAAATGGTCGTAGTAGTCCAAGTAAGGTTCTTACGGAAAGAAAAATGGGAAAAATTGCACGGAAAATTGGAAAATACGAAAAAACTGAAAGTGCTTTTCTTCAATGGGATTTTTGTAGCAAAAATACGTTTTTTTTATCATTTTTACTTTTACAAATCCACAAAACGATCACAAATTTATTGAAATTTGGACAGGACAACATCTGTCGGGTCAATATAAAGATTTTAATTAAGGTTAATTAATTATTTTGCATGAAATCGTAAAGAAAATGGTAGTCGAGAAGAATTTATTGGATATTCAAATTGAGATCTTTTCTCTCTAAAAATATTAGAATTATTGAAATAATTTATGGATACAAGAATAGAAGAAAAGATTGTGGATGGTTGTGATACTAAAAATTTGGCATCTTTTATTTTTCTCAAATAAAAAAACTGGTTTGAAATCAAAAAATGTGCTATAAAATTTAATTTCCAATTTTGAAGATCGAAGTTAGCGAGATATAATTTTAAAATACACTTTTTTATTTTTTTACTTACATATTTGTTTTACAAATACATTAAATCGAGGAACAATTTCCTTATCGTCGACAGTTACTCTTAGCTTTCATTAATTGTAATGAGTTTTGCATAAGTGGAGCCTTTTTAGGGGTTTTGCTAGCTGTTATTCGTTTTACACCGAGTGATGTGATTGGAACATTTTGCGTACCATTTTGTTGTTGTTTTCGTATGACATTCCTTGGTGGTTTCACATCACTGTCAATCACAAGTAGCGTTTTTCGTATTGGTAGATTTTTGAGGTTGTTTAATATTCTCGGTTATAGTAATGAGAGAATGGTTCTGCTCTTCTTTACATCTAGCAAACATTTCTCGCCATGATTCAATTTCTTGTCGTTGTTCGTCGTTGTTTGTTTAGGAATATAGAAGAAAGATTTTCAGATTTTTATGATATATTAATAATATATGAATCAGTATTTGAAAATCCTACATTTGACCTTGATGTACAGCTTGAGCTTTGCGTAATTACAGAAAACCAATAATTTGAAAGTGAGTTTCACTGATAAAACATTGATAGAGTTTTAGAAAGGACTGTCGAAACAAGATTTTCCAAATCTGAGAATGTTGCCATGAAAAACGCTGTGAGTTTCTGGCAGCTCAAAAATGTGTGAACGAGCTTACTCCAAAATAAAAAATATAAAAACGAATAGCAGAAACAAACGATCAGCTTTTAATTTGGAGGGTATTTTAAGAATTGCACCATTGAATTGTAAATATGTTTTGAATTAAGTTCAAAAGTTTTATTTTGTTAATTTTTCTTTTTTTCGCCAAAAGTTTTTTTTATGTGTGAATAAAAACAAAGAATATTTTAAATAATAATTAAATAAAAATAAAATTCGTTTTTAAACCAATTTCGTGTTTCTTAAGCTTCGCGCCTACCAAAAATATGTATCAGTCCAATGGACTGAGTCCAGTGCTTGTTGCTTGACGACTGTTTTTAAAGTTTGCTAATTTTAATTTCGTCTACTAAACACCGTTTTAGCAACAATAAATTTTGCTTTTTTTATATTCCCTTAAATTTGTGTGCGCCTAGTTTTGTGATTTAGCCTAAACCGTTTTGTTTTATTCCTTCTGGGCTGATTTGGTAAAAGTTTTTACCGTAAAATTTTTTTTATTGTTTTAAACAATTCTATTGTATCATTTCTCCTGTTTCTTTATAGTCAGGTTAGTTAGTGTAGTATTTTTTAATTAATTTTTTTTAACTTTGCACATATTTAGATACTTTTTGAAATTTTAATGAAAAGCTACCAACGACCGCGCTAATTTCTTGCTCTGTGCCATGTATTATATATTTTCGCCTGAAAATATTGGATTCAATAAATCCAGTGCTGACAGGGTTAATTCTTCTTCTACCGGCCTTCATTATTATTGCCCTGAATACAACAAATTCTCCCTTTCCTCACTGTCGTACAAAATTTTGAATATTGGGCAAGAATTTTCAGCTGTTTCATCCAAATTCCACGGAATATCTAAAAATTTGGATCCAAATTTGAGCAACCCAAGAAACCCAGAAAAGCACCCCACGTAAAATTCTATAAAAATTCCGTGCAAATAATCTCGCCGTCCACCAGTAAATTAAGTCAAACTCTCCAAACCCAACTTCACTAATCCCCACTTGCTTAAAAGACGCAGCTAGTTCATCATGAAAGTGATAAGCCGATCAAAATGAATTCAAAAGATTTCAGATAATGCTACGACTTGGCTCACGTCTACCTATTTCTAGCTTATCTCAGCCCAATCATAAAGTAAACTGTTTCGCATTGTGTAGACGTGTTTTGAATTTTGTGCCTTCTTTTTTTTTATTGTGTTTTAAGAGTTGTAATAATTTTTTCCTCGGTATTTAAATTGTGTTAACATTATTTATCTTTCATTGTTCTTTTCAATTTAATTTAATGTCTGACAGGTCACTGTTTTCTAACATACTAATCAGTTATTAATATTTCATGGTTCAACGGGCATTACTGCATCGATCACTTGTGATGGAATGTGTGACCACACATTTCATCGATCGCAAATAAGAGTGCCTAAGGAGAGTAATTGCTTTACTTGTTCAGAATGCTGTGACATTAAACCTTCTCACATTCTAAAATTGTTGAAGGTCACTTCATCTAATACTTAGTACTGACTTAGTCAAAACAGTCCACGATTCTCTAAGTTTAAATTCGCCTTTCACAGCAAATAAAGTCAAAGCATTTGATGAGGAATTATTCACTACTGATGAAATTATTGATGACTTACGTAGTCATTCTATAAAATTTTCAAGTGTCTGATTTTTTAGAGAAGCAAAACTAATATCAATTTCTGCATGTCGATCGGTTCGTCCGTCCGTATACAAGATAACTTAAAAAATGCATTATCCGATTTTGATGAAATTTACAATCTGAGCTTGGCTTGGTACTTGATTTCAAAATCAGCTGAAGCGGAGTGAATTTATAAAGCAAACACCTGGCAGACCGGGAAGCTTTGTGGTGTTTTGAAATAGTTTTTCGGATTTAATTTGAAAATTAGTAAAACTATTTTGTTTAAATTTTTTTAGATTGCTAACATATAATTAATTTCAGTAAAATCGGTCTAACGATAACGGAGAAAAAATAGTTTTAGGAAAAATAAGCCTCTTTTGAAAGTTTTTTCAATTTATTTTCAAACTAGTCTACCGATTTGAATAAAGTTCGCAGATGATATTTATGCTATCAGGTCGAAGATTGTCTATAAATTAGAGCGAATTTTAAAAGGAAGAAATGTCGAAACATTACTAGTTTTGGTTCTTTTTCTCAGAGTTAATTCAAACAGCTTCAGATTGTTGAAGACAAGTCCCATTTCTACCATAGAACATAAAAAAATCGGCTATTGACCAGTTACCATATATTTTTTATTAAATATATAATGGAGAATAGGAGACAGTATGAAATACTGAGATTTAATCGTATTTTACACAAACTCTAGTATAGTAAATAAAACATATTATTCGCACTAAATTCTACAATAAATCCGAGACAAACTCAACTACAAAAGCTCTCAACCAAATTAAAAAAAAGAAGGAAACAATTAAAGAATTAAACTAATGTCAAATTAAATGTGAATATAAACATATTACCAGAAATTAAATTCATTGCACCATATTAGCAGAAATTCAGACCCAGGTTCTGCATGAATATTCTTTACGCCAATATTCTTCATAAGAAACTTTAATAATTGTATAAAAAGTATGTTGATCAGTTAAATCAATGCAAAACTTAGGATCACATTTTCGCGTCTTGGATAGGGAAAGGGTGGTGATCTGTTATAATGGGAAACTGGCATAACACATTTAGTTTGCACCTATATTGCTGATGGCCGTGTTGAGCAGTATGAATCGCGATATAATACGATATTATCAAGATTAGATAATAAATTTGGCAAGAAATTTACAGCCGAATTTTTTGCATGCGATTCTACTTTAGTTCGTTTACGAGAGAAATACAAAGATGCAATTTTACAATTGAATTTAGTTAGTTGCCAGTTTGCATTTCATTATTGCTTTGGATCGCTTAATCAAGCTGAATGCGTAATGCGGCTGAATGTCTTCTTCCAGGCGGAAGATGCTAATGAAATTATGAAACGCCAACGAAAATCTGAAACCAAATCATTTGGGGATGATAACATAATTATAATATTAAATTTGTTTGTGATATAGCATGACCAACAATTTTCGGGGCAAAGTACAAATTTCATTTGGTCTTGTTAATTGCCCAGACTTTTTAATACATTTTCCTACTTTAATTAAGTTCGGTACAAAATATAGACTTGAATTACATTATGAGGAAACATTTGCAGATTTGTTTAAAAAATGAGTGGAAAATGGAAAGGGACTTTTAAATAGAATGCAAGCTCTGGAAAATTATCCCGCAACTCGTGGTGCACAACTTGTTGATGAGAATGAAGATAACTCGTATAGTGAAGATTATTTAGGGAGGGAAGATCAAACAAACCAATTCAACAAGTGTGTGTGAGGCAACAAAATTGTACTTAGTTTGTGCTTTTCAAAAATGCAATACAACTTGACGGAAAGCCAGTTTATCAGAGCTTATGATATTTTAAATTAGGCTTTACAATTTTTTTTTAACCAATATTTTATATTCCTTTTAAAATAATAATGTTAATTAAAAATATTAATTATTAATGATAATTTCATGCATAACCGTAACATCACTTTCATATGGTATTGTAGTATCATTTTCATATATTTGAGCGTCACAAGAAACATAAACAGTCCCAGTAAACAGTCCCAATTTAAAAAAGGTTTGAGCTTTCGCCTAGTTATTCTTCAGTTGATTAATATTCAAGTGCAATTGCAAAGAAGTTCTTCACTATCAACATCTCACAAATTATTTTCATAAATTGCTGACTATTTTTCTATTAAAGTCCATTTTTATGATAGGGTCCCTATCCTAATTTCCAAGCAGCACATTTGACGTATATAAGACCAAACGCTGCTTTTATAGCATGGTTATAAAGTATACAAAATTATACCGACAACAATTTTAATTTAAACTACTCTTAATTAAGGTTCCTTAAAACCAATTATTTTGTTTAACAGAACCGATTCGTCTGGGCTTTCTCGGTTTTTTTTTTCTGTGAATTGCTTTTCTGTGAATTGTCTTTCTGTGAATTGTTTTTCTGTGAATTGTTTTTCTGTGAATTGTTTTCTGTGAATTGTTTTTCTGTGAATTGTTTTCTGTGAATTGTTTTTCTGTGAATTGTTTTTCTGTGAATTGTTTTTCTGTGAACTGTCCTAGAATCGAGTTATAAAACAAAATTTTAATAAATTTACAATATTGTTCATTATGAAATCATAACGATTCTAATAAATTTATATACAAGCCCTCTAAGGAAAATTAAAGAAACGCTTTGTACTAAAATTATAGGTATCCCTCGAATAGCACGGTATTTGGATACCACGAAGTCGCGTCAAAAATTGAATAACACGGGATTTGATTTACACGAATTTGCGAATGTGTATACACATATTACTGTTAACGATCACACAGTCCATATGTACATAACAGATTAGCAGCAAACACATAGATACCAAGGTTTTTGAAAAGCACGGAACTATATCTTCAAAATTGTATGAATTATTAGTATCGATAACACGAATTTCAATAACACGGTACCAGTTAGCCGTGTTATTCGCGGGATGCCTATAGTTGATTTCAATGGGTGATGAACTCACGGTTAGAAACTTGGGTTTAGTTTTTAATTAAAATCGTTTCGTACATATCCAGTAAACATGAGGTTCATTTTTTAACTAAACTTTTGGCGAAATAAAATGATTCTCGTAAACATTGAACACTAATTTTTATTTCAAACTAACAAAAAGCCTTAAAAACTTTTTTACAATTTGTGTTTGAAAATTATTTTTATTTAAACTTTTGTCCATTGCTCAGGCGATACTTTTTCCAAAGAAATGAATTAAATTTCTTCGCGAGAGATTTTGAATTTATGAACTTAATTCCTTCGAGAAAGATTTTTGAATGCGAAGAACTTAAATTCCTTCAAGAAATATTTAGAATAATTTTGGTTTACTAGATTCATTAGAAAAAATAAAATATCGTAAGCTACTCAGATCAAACTTTTTATTTCTAAAGGACAACAAGTATTTTATGAAATTAAAAACAAGTAGTTTTTCCAAAATAAACCATAAACAGTAGATATACGCTACAAACTAAGTCAACTTTTATGTACGGCATACATAGAAGTTGGCTTTAAGTTTGATAAGCTTTTCATTTCGTTGTATTTGTCATTTTAAAATACTTAAGAAGAATCCAAACGTTTTAAACTCTTTGAAAATTATGTGAATTTAGATTTAAGGCGTTAGAGCTTGAAAATATTTTAATTTTGTATGCGAGTAAGACTTTTAATGAAACTTAAAAATATTTTGATTGAAAGCGTTCTACCACTTTCAAACTTAATTTGATTAGATTTTTTTATTAAATGTTTACTAGAAATATGGAAGAAAGATTTTCAGATTTCAACGATATATCAATGATATATTTATCATTGTTTGAAAATCCTACATTTGACGTGGATGCAGCGCTTCGGGATGTACAGCTTGATCTTTGCCAATGGAAAAATACCAATAGTTATTTTCAGGATATTTTAAGAATTGCAACATCAAAAATAAAACCAAACATAACGCGATTGGTATCTAATCTTAAAGTCTATCAATCGCACCACTAAATATTTAATTCAATTTTTAAAAAATGAATTATCAAATACATATTTAATTCTTATTCCCTTCTAATCGGTCATTGTCATGTATCAGAAAATCTTAATTTTTATAGAATTATTTTTCCTGCTTAAACTATAATTCGTAGTTTTTTATAATTGCTGCTCTTTTCCTTACTATTAATTTATATCTCGTGGAAGAAATAGATAATCACGTATTACTTGAAGATTTTTTCATACAAGAATCGTTTTCGCACTATACAAGGTGAAGTCCAAAGTAATCAGGACTTTTTGACTCTAGCGCCCCTAGTGGCGCCATCTATATGCCGACTGGTGCGTTAGAATCTGCTATCCTTTATCGACTTCCTGTGAAAATTTCATGACATTTCATCTATTGAAAGTGAAGTTATTGCGTTTTAAGTGCAGTATGTTTGTGTCATCGGTGCGAAAATGAGCTTCGACGACCAAAAATTGCTCAGAATTCAACATTCGAAGGACATCATTAAAGAGGTCAAAAAGGACAAAAACTTCCTTTATAACATTGTGACTGGTGACGAAACGTGGTGTTTTCAATATGATCCCGAAACGAAACGCCAGAGTGCTGAATGGAAGGCGCCGGACGAGCCGAAACCCAAAAAATCGCGCCTGGAGAAGTCAAAAGTGAAGACAATGCTGATTTGTTTTTATGATTCCACAAAGAATTTGTTCCACCCGGTCAAAACGTTAATGCGGTATTCTACCTAGGAGTTTTGAAGCGTTTGGTGCGCCGTATTCGACGTGTTCGGCACGAATATCGCGAAGATGGAAGTTGACGTTTGTTGCACGATAATGCGCCGTCTCATCGATCGACGCTTGTGACCGATTATCTCACCAAAAATCCATCAACCACTCCCCGTATTCACCGGATATGGCACCGTGCGACTTCTACCTTTTCGGAAAAATGCATTTGCCGATGAAAGGAAAGCGTTATGCAGACGTAGAGGCCATTCAAAAGGCTTGCACCGGCATACTGGCGGCCATACAGGCCAACGAGCTAAAACACTCGTTCGACATGCTTTTGGACCGTGCAAAAAGCTGTATTGAAGCAGAAGAAGACTATTTTGAATAAAATCAATTGATTTTGCCGAAAAAACCATTTGTTCTGTTTTTTTTTTTAAAGTCCTGATTACTTTGGACTCCACCTTGTATACCAAATATACTCAAGGAAAATTCCAAATTTGAAGAAACAAAAATAATAGTCACAATTGTGACTCACAATTGTGTTCGGGTCATAAAAATGAGCAGGTCTCTGATTGGTTTGCAAATTTTTGGTAAACAGGTAGTTTTCTAACATTCCCCCCCCCCCCACAAGAGGAAAAACCAAATATTGAAATTTTCTGGACCTAAATAGTTTGTCACCAAGTATTTCGAAATCATATTCAGTTCGAGTCTACACGTAGTTATATATTTTTGAAGAAATATTCGCAATTTTAAATAAAATGTATTTTTCTAACGAATTTGCTCAATCCTCATCGTGTTACTATTTCAATTCGGTAAGAAAATATTCTGTTTTTTAATTCTTTGAAAGATATTAACAAAAATTATTATTTTTATTTCTTTACAGAATAATAATATGAATTTCAATATGGCGGAATACAGACCACATCCAAATCCAATTGAAAGCACAAATAAAATTGGTAAGAAATTAATTAAAATAATTCCAAAATTATTTTTATATTAAAAATTGTATTTTTCTTTTCTTATTACAGAACCAAAAAAAAAGAAACAGCGACAGCCGAGAACAAAGTTTTCGAGCGACCAATTAGCGGAACTCGAACGTGAGTTTAGCATCGATAGTTACTTGAGCCGACCGCGAAAGCTTCAAATTTCACAACGCTTAAAGCTAGAACCAGACACAGTGAAATTCTTTTTCCAGAATCGTAGAATGAAATATAAAAAGAAGAACAAGATTGAAAGTGTTGTGCGACAATCTCCAAGTGAAGATTTGAGTAATCAAAATTCAAATTCGAATGAAGAAATTGACAGTAGACGTATATCTTACTCTAAATCAGAAACTGTGGAGTGTGGAAAGCCGAATATTGAATATAATAATCCTCAACAAATTGATTTAAATACGAGTTTCCATTGGATTCCAACTTATTCTAATAACGAGGATCAATTCAGTGAAGATATGTTGGAGCCGACCTTGGGATGCCTTAATTGGGAGTGCTCAAAATCAGAAACTGTACAGTGTGAAAAGCCGAAAATTGAAAATAATAATCCTCAACAAATAGAGTTAAATACGAGCTTCCATTGGATACCAACTTATTTTAATAACGAGGATCAATTCAGTGAAGATATGTTGGAGCCGACCTTGGGATGCCTTAATTGGGAGTGCTCAAAATCAGAAACTGTACAGTGTGAAAAGCCGAAAATTGAAAATAATAATCCTCAACAAATAGAGTTAAATACGAGCTTCCATTGGATACCAACTTATTTTAATAAAGAGGATCTAATTAGTGAAGATATGTTGGTGCCGACTTTGGGATGCCTTAATTGGGACTCGTCCCAACAATTTTATGAATTATAAGTTTAAATAAGTTTTAGAGTAAGTTAACTTCCTTTGTTTTACAAGTATTGATATATATATATTTTTATAAAAGTGAAGAATTCTGTAAATAAATAATTAGCTGGAAAATGTATTACTGTCGTAACATTAAAGTTGTTTGAATAAAACCCACGGCTATATGCCCCTAAATCCTTCACTCGTATCAAACTTATGCTAATTTTGTAAAATTGATTTTTAAAGAAACATTATGAACGCAACAGAAGGATTCAACTTTAATTTTGTTAATCATTTCCAGATGACATAAGAAATTTTAAATGTTTTCTAGAATAGAATTCCAGGCCATATTATGTAAGTTTTGTAACCTCCTCACTTACAAAGTTCTACTTCTCTTTTCACTTTTAAACTTTGGTGGTTATTTACTTAGAATCAATTTATAGATCTTTCGAAATTTATTCAGACAAATATCAATTTTTAAATAATCTTGCACGAGTATAGTGGAATAAAAATTCGCCTTTTCAGAAATAAATATAATGGAAATACCGTTTTATGTTCTACTATTCTCATAAGTGATAAGTAAGCCTGATATAATCTCTTCGACTCCATATTATAGGTGAGCTTATTCTAGGGATTTTGATCTGACGCCCCGTTTTGCTTGGAAAGTACAAGCATATATTTTTGAACGCAGAAACAGATAAAATATAAATATAAATATATATATATGTTAAATATACGTCTAGGGCATATATTTGAAAGTTGATTTTTATAACATGAAGTTAACGCTTCTATGGCAGGAGTCCTTTTTGTTGCAATAATGTAGAGGAGGGATACTTTAGTTTTGGACAAAATAGTAGGAAAAAATTAAGGGTTTTATTGGTAATACTCCTAATAAGAAGATTCTTATTTTCTTTATACCGAATATTCAATTAATAAAGTAAATATCAGGCGGACCAGGAAACTTTGTGGTATTTTAAAAAGTTTTTCGTATTTACTTTGAAAATTTGTAGAACAATCTTGTTAGATTTAGATTTAGATTGGCTACATAAATAAACGACACTATGCTAAATTTCATTAAAATCGGTCTAACGATAATGGAGAAAGAAATAGTTGTAAGAAAAAATAGGCTTGCTTTGAAAGTTTTTTCGATATATTTTGAAACTAGTCTACCGGTTTGAACAAAGTTCGCGGATGATATTTATGCTATTAGGTCGAAGATTGTCTATGAATTAGAGCGAATTTTAAAAGGAAGAAACCTCGAAACATTACTAGTTTTGGTTCTTTTTCTCAGAGTTAATTCAAACAGCTTCAGATTGTTGAAGACAAGTCCCATTTCTACCATAGAACATAAAAAAATCGGCTATTTACCAGTTACCATATATTTTTTATTACATAGATAATGGAGAATAGGAGACAGTATGAAATATTGAGATTTAATCGTATTTTACACAAACTCTAGTATAGTAAATAAAACATATTATTCGCACTAAATTCTACAATAAATCCGAGACAAACTCAACTACAAAAGCTCTCAACCAAATTAAAAAAAAGAAGGAAACAATTAAAGAATTAAACTAATGTCAAATTAAATGTGAATATAAACATATTACCAGAAATTAAATTCATTGCACCATATTAGCAGAAATTCAGACCCAGGTTCTGCATGAATATTCTTTACGCCAATATTCTTCATAAGAAACTTTAATAATTGTATAAAAAGTATGTTGATCAGTTAAATCAATGCAAAACTTAAGATCACATTTTCGCGTCTTGGATATGTGCTGTGGAAAGGGTGGTGATCTGTTAAAATGGGAAACTGGTATAACACATTTAGTTTGCACCTATATTGCTGATGGCCGTGTTGAGCAGTGTAAATCTCGATATAATACGATATTATCAAGATTAGATAATAAATTTGGCAAGAAATTTACAGCCGAATTTTTTGCATGCGATTCAAGTTTAGTTCGTTTACGAGAAAAATACAAAGATGCAATTTTAAAATTGAATTTAGTTAGTTGCCAATTTACATTTCATTATTGTTTTGAGTCTCTTAATCAAGCTGAAGGCAGAGTTCGTAATGCGGCTGAATGTCTTCCTTCAGGTGGATTTTTTATTGCTACAATTCCGGATGCTAATGGCATTATAAAACGACAACGAAAAGCTGAAACCAAATCATTTGGGGATGATACCATATTTATAATATTAAATTTGTTTGTGATACAGCATGACCAACAATTTTCAGGGCAAAGTACTAATTTCATTTGGAAGGTCTTGTTGATTCCACCGACTTTTTAATACATTTCCCTACTTTAATTAAGTTTGGTACAAAATATAAACTTGAATTACATTATAACAACTTGTTGATGAGGATGAAGATAGCTCGTATAGTGGAGATTATTTAGGGAAGAAAGATCAAACAAACCGATTCAACAAGTGCGTAGGACCCCTGTCGAAGTCAGAATGGGAAGCAACAAATTTGTACTTAGTTTGTGCTTTTAAAAAATGCAAGACAACAGGGTATGCAGAGGGAAAGCCAGTTTATCAGAGCTTATGATACATTTTAAATTAAGGTTTACAATTTTTATATAACCAATGTTTTATTGCCTTTTTAAAATAATTATGTTGAATGAAAAAATTAAGCTTTAATGATAATTTCAAGCATAACCCCAACGTTACTCTCATACGAGAGTTTCATTTTCATATAATTGAAGCGTTACAAGAAATGTAATCTAGACGGTCTCAATTTTAAAAAAGGTTTGAGCTTTCGCCTAGTTATTCCTCAGTTGATTAATATTCAATTGCAATCTCAAAGAAGTTCAACATTTCACAAATTATTTTCATAAATTGCTGACTATTTTTCTTTAAAGTCCATTTTTATGACAGGGTCCTTATCCTAATTTCCAAGCAGCACATTTGATGTATATAAGACTTAACGATGCTTTTATAGCATAGTTATAAAGAACCCAAAATTATAACCACAACAATTTTAAGTTAAACTACTGTTAATCAAATTTCCTTAAAACGCATTTTTGGTTTAAAACAACTAATTCATATGGGTTTCTCCGTTTTCTGGAGATTTTTTGGGAGATTTTCGGGTTTTTTGTGGTTTAACCCGGTTTTTTTCCTTCATATGTAATTTTTTGTGTATAAACTTTTGGGACGATTGCGGCGCGAGAAAGTGCGGCTTCTTTTTAATAACATTTGTACAAAAGACTGTAAATACATTTGAAATCATACGGAGTCTTTTTAACAATGCCGTGTGCAGACGTGCCCAAATAAGAGTTGGCGTTGGTTTTATTTTTGCAATGTTGCGAAGGAAAATTTTATATTGTTTTTATAATTAAAAATTCCGGTTGAAAAGAAGAATTTGGAAATTTATTGATTTTAGGTCTAACTAATATAAATACAAAAATCAAGTTTTCAAGAGAATTTAATACCCTTCAGAACATCCGTAATAAATTTAAAAACCCGATTAAATTTAGAAGTTGTTTCTGCACAAAACACTTTTCGGAGGGATATAATTACTCCCGCAATTGACCTCTGGTTAAATTTTTTAAGTGATATACCTATTAGAGCAGCGACAAAACGATCTTTTTAAAAAGAGATTCAACCTCAGACTTTTAATCACTTTGGACCCATTTTGATGGATCAAAAATCCAGAAATAAACCAGAAAAAAAGGATTTTCAAGATTTAGATTTAGATTTTATTATTTGAGACTTTTTTTGAACATAAGTTTATGTAATACATATGTATATCAATACAATTATTATTAAAAATATAATTTGCTGGCTTATGATATGCCTAGCTTATAGCGTTAAGTAATTTATAGAAAACTAATAAAGTTTAGACAATTAAATTCTTTTTTATAGTATTAAAAACAATTATACTTGTAATTGGTGCTTGCTCCCGGCACTACCTTTTGTAGATAAGCTTAAAATTAATTGAACAACTTAGAACTAGACAGAGAAAACAAAACAAATAAACCAGTTCAATGGCTTATAATTTAACTATGATTTAAAGATAAAGAAAATAACAATAATAATATTAAATACAAATTAATAATTACTCTTTCTCTTTATTTAGTCAGAGATTTAAAATGCAGGTGGGATGCAAAGCGATAACTGAATCCATCACCAGGTTTATTGCTTAGTTAGTTATATTCGGATTTTCCCAGAGAACTAGAGAGGCAAATTAGGGTTAACCCCTATAGACTTCAGGTGTACTCTTGCTATAGAATTTTAAAGTGTGCATATTCTCACCAATGGGGCTCATTAAGTCCGCGCAGCTTACATTGAGAATACTAATTGGAGAGGCGTAATACTCAGACCCCAATGGACTGTCTGAATTCCTATCAGATATACCTCTGATTAGCGGGTTGGGGTGGTCTTTTAGTTTCATAAATCTGCTAAATGCGTGACGTAGCATATATAAAATGATGGGTGTTATTCTAGATTTATCATATAAAGTATTGTTGGGGAACCACTTTCCATCGATCCTTCTGTATTTAGAGATGCAGTGCCTAATTATTTTCCTTTCAAAGATTTGGAGTTCCGAAGCAACATTTGGGGTTATAAAGAGCCAAATTCCAAAAGCATATGTAACGATTGGTCTAATTAGCGACTTATATATTAAAAGCTTAGTTCTGGGTTCCAAATCAGGGGAGTACAGTAAGGATTTGAGGATAGCAAAGGTTTTCTAGCTTTATTAAGCACGAATCTTGCGTGCGAGATAAATTTTAGTCTGTGATGGAATTTTGCCCCTAAATATTTAATTTCTGTTTTTAGAGGGATAACTTGTCCTTGAATATTTAGCCTTAGATTCTTGCTTTCTCCTACCGCTAAGTAATGGCCTTTCCTACTTGCATTACGAAAGCAAATTAACTCACATTTTCCGAGATTGATTTTTATTCCCCAATCATTGTAAAATTCCAACACTTTGTTTAGAAAAGATTTAACCAGGCACAGAGCATCATGTGGGCGGGTGGTAGACGCAAAGAGAATAGTATCGTCAGCGTAAAAGATCGCTTTAGCAATACTTCCGGATAGTGGGAAGTCCGATAGGAAGATATTAAAAAGTTTTGGGCCAAGGATGGAGCCTTGAGGGACACCTGATTTGACCTCTACGAAGTCCGATCTTTAATTACTGATTTGTACGAATAGCTTTCTGTTGTCGAGAAAACTTAGAATGATTTTCAACAGTTCTGGTGGACATTTCAATGAGAGTAATTTAAACAACAGCCCCTTGGACCATACGTTATCAAAAGCTTTTTCAAGATCAATAGCACAAGCCACCGTGCATTTCTTTTGGCGAAGGTTGTGTATGATCGAGTCTTGAAAATATAATAACGCATGTTCCGTAGAGTGAGCACGCTCAAATCCAAATTGCGAATTCGGAATTATGTTATTATCTTCGCAGAAAATCTCAAGTTTGTCCAATAAACACTTTTCAAGAATCTTTCCAATGTTTGAAAGCATTGAGATCGGTCTAAAATTATTGATATTGTTTGAAGTTTTGCTTTTCGCAATGGGAATTAGTTTTGCAACTTTCCATATATTAGGAAAGTAGCTATTGTTTAGGCAGTTATTGACGATGATCGTTAAAAAGGGGGAGATTTGTTGAGAAGATTTGACCAAAATAAAGTTCGGAATTCCATCCGGACCAAACGATTTTTTCCTATTTGGATTTTTAATAATAGAACTTATTGAGTTCGATGATACAAAGAATTCAGTGCTTGACGGCTTAGATGCTCTATTATTGTGATTGAAGCATGATAAAGTGCGCGTTGTATTAATTGAGAAAGAGTCTATGTCCCTATGTACTTTCTGATTTAGTGTTAAGTTATTCTGCGGATTTTTTTCATCGAATAACCCAGAATAAAAGCGTTTAAATGCACTAAGTTTATCAGAAATGGAGTAAAGTTCACGACCTTCATCAATCAAACATATATTAGATAAATCTAAGTGTGCAGAGTTTCTCCCAGTTAATTTAAATATTTCTTTAAAGGCCTGTGGAGATGGCTTAATTAACTTGAGCCTATTGCGAAAGTTTTCATTTATTTCAGTCCGAATTCTATCTCTTATGATCTTACTAAGACAGGAAATGCGGGCGGACCATTCCTTGTAGATATTATTAACTCTATTTAGGGAATTGTGGAATATGTTTTTTAGGATGCAGAGCCAGATTTTCCTTGTTTTTATCAATTTAAGAGTTAGATTTGAAATGTGTCTGTAGAATTTATTGCTGCCAACTTCAATTAGATTGGAATGATTTGCAATGCAGCCATTCAAAGTGTTCGTAAAGGTTGTGATATGGTTATCAATTTCACTATTATTTAGATTGCGATTGTCAGGAGGTAACGAAAACGATAATTTAGAGCCAATGTCTCTGAGAAAGTCATTCCATTTAGTATGCTTGTACGATCTGAAAGTACAAGGTTGGGATCTAAATAGATCGAGCCTTCTGAAGTTAATGTTTAGTACAAGTCCAAAGTGATCGGATACAAATGGGATTGTATAGCACTCAAAATTCTCAGAGCTCGGAAAATTCAGAACTGAAGAGGAAACCATGAAAAGATCAATGTGAGATGAAGATCTAGGGAAAGAAGGTCCCGCATTTAAGATCTCCATGTCCAAGAAAGGCATATTCGTAAACCACGAGTGTAGATGAAGTCCATTGGAATTGCGTTTAGAGTCTCCCCAGAGCTCGTGTCTGGCATTAAAATCACCACCGATAATGGCGCCATTGAACTGTCTAGTTAAGTTATATAATTTATCGAGGTCATTTTTAATGTTAACACCTAGGTTACAAGGTATATATATTGCTGCAAGCAACAATTTATTGCAATTGCCTAGGTGACCAACATATGGGAGACTCACTAGAGTGACCGAGATAAATTCAAAGTCCAAACCAATTGCGTCAAATTTAATGCCCTTTTTAATTAAAATTGCAGTACCCCTGCCATAATCATTTCGGAATATTTCATACCCTTCGAAGGAGGGTTTGTGACTATTTTTAAAACAAGTTTGGGTTATGAAGGCCGCTAAAGGATTAATTTCTGAAAGTTCTCGTGAGAGAGACAGTCTTTTTTCGTGTGAAACCAAAGAGTTAACGTTAATATTAAGGATTTTAATGTTGAACATTTTATTTGTTGCTGATAGAGATACAGAAATTTATATAAGACTGCGCTTTTTCTTCTAGGTTTGATAGTTTTAAGTAGCTTGGCCAAAATTCGTTGACTTTTGTTCGTAAGACTACAAAAGGTAGTCCAAAAAGAACATTGGATTCTTCCATAAAGTCTAGAAGAAAATCATTACTTGCTGTGTTATTGAAACCTGAGGACTTAGGACCTAGTACTTTGGCAAATGAAATTTTAGGGTCTACAAAATTATTAACTGCTTTATCTATAAATTTCTTTCTGTTTTCCGTGACTAATTTTGACTGAGCCCAATTGCTTTCCTTCCTTTCTATATATTTCTTAAATTCCGGACACCCTCTAAAGTTAGCTGGATGTCCTTCCTCATTGCAATTGGCGCAGACCGCTTTAGGCGGGTTTTCCCCTACGTTATTCTTTGGGCAACCGTCTTTCTCATGGTCTAAGCTACATTTCACACATCTTCTAACAAGATTACAGTTGTGGCTAACATGACCAAATCTTTGACACTTATAACACTGAGTGGGACCTGATCTGATAATTTTCTCCCACCAAACTTTTTGATGCAGGAGATATTTAACATTAGCTAGCCTTACTGCTTTTACACCCTGTTCAAGTTGTACCATGAAAATATTCAGCTTGAACCTGTGGGCTCTAGACCTAGCTGTTGAGAATGGTAGCACACTAAATATTCCTACCTCGGGAGCAACTTTTTTTAGTTCGAGTAAAATTTCTTCAGGGGTAAACTCGCACATAATCCCCTTCAGTAAAATAGTTTCCCTCTTTAGTTCTCTCGGCGTGAAAGTGAAGCTTTTGACCTTTAGCTCACCAAGTTTACAGAACAACTCTTTGTGTAAATTCACGTTAGCAACCAGGATTTTAAACTTACCCGGCCCAGCATTGACGACTCTCACCTCATCATTAGGATAAACACGCTTGACAGATTCAATTATCGCCTTAGCATCTCCCCCGTTCACATATATAGGAGGGCACCAATTAATTTTTTGTTTGATTTGATCTGAAATTATATTACTATTAAAATTAACATTATTATTTGAGTTTAAAATATTCGAATTGTTGTCCTCTTTATTCTGATTGGCTCCCTCAAATTCATCATCATCCATATTCGATAAGCTTGAGAAGCGATTCCTATATTCTTCAGTGTTGAATTGCTGGTTATCTGCTGCTGCACCAGAGAGTTTTCTTTTTTTTTCCAAATCCGAACGATTTTTTGAAGGCACAAAACTCCACTTACTTGCACCGACAACTTGCTGTGCTCGTTATGTTGTATTCCGACCTTAATGGGGGACGTTAAGTCATTGTTGTTATTTTTAGAAACACTTTTAGTTTTAATTTCACCACTAATTTCAGTGTCACTATTATTTTTACTTCTTTTTTTTGGGTTGGCCCCAACCATATTAATAGTTTCCTTTATATGTGGAAAAATATTCTTTGCTACCAGGTTTGGTTCCGTTTCTGTTGAATGCATGGAATGACCCTTGGAGGCTGCAATCGGGTTTGACATTTGGCAAAGGTCAGTCATAATTGCTTCTTTTTCCTTTTGATTGAGCATTTCCGACGGGAACACGAAAGGGGCACGCACCGCAGTTGCAGCGGACCCCTTTTTCTTTTCTTTTTTGGTGTAATTACCAATTCTTCTTTTTTAATATTTTTTGGAGGAAGACGAATTTTCTCCCTTCACAAATTAACTTTTTGTAGTTTTAGAGGAATGAATTCACCTAATTCTTAATAGGAATAGGTTTTTTGGAAAAAAAACTAAAAAAAAACAAAAAAATTTTCCGAATTTCCTTTTATTTGAATAATTTTTTCACGAGCTTTTTTCAAAGCGACTTGTCATCCAGCCAGAATACTAGATCAAAGGATTTTCAAAAAAAAAAAAAAAAAAAAAAAAATTGGATTCAATCGAATCGGTATTCCAAAGACTGCAAAACTTGTAATGGTTCTTCGATCCATGGCTTCAAACGATTTTTATTCAACTGGCAGTTCTTTGTAAATCCAATAATTTGATATTAGTGATCAAAAGTCCAAAAATATTGATGAATTTTTCTAAATAAAATATATATTAGAGATTATCATGATTTGATGTAGTAATAATTCCATAAATGATATTTATGATTCATAATTTCTTCAGCAACCGATCCTAAATGCCAAATTCCAGCCATAAAAAGATTTTGTTAGTTTTGTTATGTCAAGTGGACTTTTTGCATGAAGAAGGACATTAATTTTCAATATAATAGAACAATAAAATTTACTTTTGAAATTGTGCGAAATGCAGAGTTATAAAAAATTCATAAGGATTTCCAGGATCTGTATTTCTGATGGTCATATTGATAATATAAGGAGTATGCTTTTATGATGTTACATTCTTTTGAAACTATATAAGGTCATAAAATCAACAAAATTTATGCCCTTATGAATTTTAGATTCGCCCCCTGTGTATCTGCACAGGTAATCTGGTTTCTCCGTCTCGCCTACGTTCTTTAAAACAATTAATTTAATCCTCTAAAACTATAGTACAAGTACTCCATTACGAAATACTTCGAACCCATATTTATTTATCAACAGTTGGAGTCTGAAACGCTTATAGCTTTGTTACTTTAATATACTTTCGAAGAATCGAGTATTATAGTCGGTGTGTCTGCACGTATATGATTTTCTATGAAAATATGATTTTAAAACTTAGATAATGTTAAATATATCTCAATTCCATTTGATAATATTATTTTGCCCTCGGCTAATATTTTAAATAAGTTTTGACCACATTTATATAAATGGTAAGACAATACTGCAACTAGTAACTCTAATTAAGCAAGGAAAATAGACAGCAAAAAGAAACTATGCATTGAGAAAATTTTCAGGACATACTACTTTAAAAATAGTTAAATTTTTCATATTAGATTGTGAAATCGAATCCCTACGATACCTTCAAACACCTATAACAAATTCAATCCCCCCTAATATAAACAGCTTAATAAAATACAATACATTCAGATAGATAAAATAATTTCGTAAACTCCGATAAAGTACGTCAAAATTTTCACTAAATGCACTTGTGTTCTAAACAAATTAATTGGCGAACTTTGGGGACGATTACTTCAGAAGGATGCAAAACTGGACTACTATTCAAGATTCAAGACCAATTCGATTTATATCTAGTGAAATAAAGTTATTACCACAAATTCTCCTCTGTTTCGGTGTAATTTCCTTTAGATATATTTGAAGTGCATTGCAAAATCTATAAATTGCATTTCTTTAAAAATTTGTTGGTTTTGGACATCTATACGAGAATTGAAAAACTTCATTAAATAACGAAGGTTTACTATGAAAAACTCAACTTTTCGCTACACATCAGTTCGAAATTTTTCTTAAATATTTGGAAGTAAAAAAATTTAAAATTTTCCTCATCATATTCCCATACAAAATTTCCATTTGAAGATGAGACACCGCACGTGCTTTACGTTAACTGAAAATTATAAATTTTTGTTCTGGAAATCTCGTATCTTATAATAACTTAGAATCGACCTACAACCTATATTTTGATGATATTATAGAAATAAGGCTCGTGGTTTGCAAATCTATAGAAAGGCTTCATTAAAAAATATTTTTTTCCTACAACTGTTTCTTTCGATTCTAGGACAGTTCACAGAAAAACAATTCACAGAAAAACAAGTCACAGAAAACAATTCACAGAAAAACAATTCACAGAAAACAATTCACAGAAAAACAATTCACAGAAAAACAATTCACAGAAAAACAATTCACAGAAAAACAATTCACAGAAAACAATTCACAGAAAAACAATTCACAGAAAACAATTCACAGAAAAACAATTCACAGAAAAACAATTCACAGAAAAACAATTCACAGAAAAACAATTTACAGAAAAACAATTCACAGAAAAGGAATTCACAGAAAATTAGTTTACGGAAAAAAATGTCTGGAAAATCACGGCGACTTTCAAGACATTTTTTTCCGTAAACTACTTTCCTGTGAATTAATTCCTTTAAATCAACACTTTTTTTACCCCAATATTATGTGCATTAGCAGCATGGTTATGATCACTAGTAGTTTCTATAATTTCTCCAGTTCTTTTATTGGTATGAATTCTAACTTTGCATTTCACCGTCCTATAATAATTATTGTACAACATTTTTCTTTATATTCCTTATCGCGAATAAATTCAAACCCGTCAACACAGTTTATTTTTTTCGGTTTTTCTGTGAATTTTTTCCGGGAATTGTTTTTCTGTGAATTGCTTTTCTGTGAATTGCTTTTCTGTGAATTGTTTTTCTGTGAATTGTTTTCTGTGAATTGTTTTTCTGTGAATTGTTTTCTGTGAACTGTCCTAGAATCGAAAGAAACAGTTGTAGGAAAAAAAGATTTTTTGATGAAGCCTATGATACTTATCATATATTTTAGTTGCCTTTTATTTTCTGCCAAAATTATTTAACATATAAAGAAGTATTGTTTCTGAAAATATGCAGATTGCTTCAAACTAATTTTTAATTGATCGAAAATATGAATAATTGGATTTAAACTAAAGACTGAAACGAAATCACCAGGAAACGGAAACGTTAGAGACCTTTTTAATACCCGCGAATTAAAAAATAAAATTACTCGATTACTTAGTTCGTAAAATAGTCGATTATTCGTATTCGAATCCGCCTTATATTTTCGGATCCAACAACATAGTACCATATATTTGTCAGTACAAATTTTCAAACAAATCTTAAATAGTGTACACATTTCCTCCTCTTCAACAAATTTAAAATATGTAATGTTTGGCATTGTTTGATTTTGATTCCCAAAATCCATCGCATTAAAATAATCCATGAATTTTTTAGCCATACATAAAAACTGAGGATTTACATTTGCAATAATTAAAAGAAAATCTCAAAACTAGATTAGTAATTATAAGAAATGAAGATGACTTAAATATTTAATATTGAAATACAAACCAGTAGTTATTTCTAGCAAGGCCCGTTTTCAAGTACCCATCCTTTTAAAATGGCGTCTTCTCTATAGAATTAGGCCGGAAAAAATCAAAAATATGTTTGACTCATTTCCATATTAACAAAATTCCAATCGCAAAAATAATTTATTATCATATTTCTGGGAATTTTATATAATTTGTAAAACAAAATAAAGACTAATTGCATTCTTTTGAAATGTTTTTAGTTAGAATATTTCATTTAATTAGAATATACGTCCCTGAATTTCATTTCACAACAATAAACATAACAATTAAGGATCGCAATAAAAATACTAGCTGACTTTTCTGCAAAATACTCCTTCCCCCACCCTATTTTAACAAAATATCCTTAATTACTACCTATCTTTTCGCCATTTTATTTCTTGGCCTCAAGCTTTAAATAGTCCTGAATTTTCAAAGTTAGTAACAGTTTTTAACTGAAATTTGAATAGTTGATATTAAAACCTAGGAATTTGTGTTGGAAAATAATTTACTAAATAAATTTGTGTTAAAAGTGTTTTTCTGCGACATATTAAAAACTATTTTAACTAAAAATCTAATATTATATAAAATAATAAATAATTTCATAAAAGAGTGTATTTATAATATAAAATGGGTTTGTCTATTTGGGAAGTGATTGGACATTATCAAAATAGCATTGAAAACTCTTTAAGGGACGAGCCTCGGGTAAATATTTAATTATATATTTATTTTGTTTTCGTGCTTCAAATATTCTGAATAATTTATCTAATTTGTTACTTTTTCTTGCAGCTTCTTCATTGTATTAATAAATTAGACAATCTACCAATTAAATTAGAACATCTCCAAAAAACTCGTATTGCTAGAGCAGTTCAATACCTGCAAAAATATGAATCCGATGTTGGTGTAGCCGCAAAATCATTGTTTGCGAAATGGGAAGCTGTTAACAATAATGATAAGAACATTGAAAGATCATCAAGTTCCCAAATTCAGAAATATTCAAAATCCTCGAAAAGTTCATGTGACGATATCAAAGAGTATAGAAGTCGAACACATGAACGTAAAGAAATACGATCTCATCAAAATGGTCAAAAAATAAATTCGATCGATCACAAAACTGATGAAAAAAATGTTCATAAAAGTCATAATAGTACCAGAAAAGAAAACGTTGTATTTAATCATAAAGGTTCAAGAAGTGATAGTAAAGATAAGAAACGAAAGACTTCTAATCATTCAAGTGATTATGTTAAAGATGATTTAACAAATGGAACCGACACCAAAGTTAGAGATAACAAACGAAAAAGGGAATCGTCTAGATCCAGATCACCGGTGAAAAGAAAAATTCCTAAATTAGAACTTGTTCATGAAATCGATAGTTCGATGGGAATAAGTTTTGAAGATGCCTTGGGTTCATTCCCAAAGCCGGGAAAATCAAAAAGTTCTTTTAAAAGAATATCAAAAGTAAATTTGATTAAAGCCAAACCTAAAACAGTATGTATTTTTTTTTAACTTATCGGTTATACCATTTTATTTATTATTTTTCTATTTTCAGGCTTCATTGTTAGCTCCATTGTTGGCATCCAAAGGACAATTAGAGCTACTCGATCCTAGTCTTGTATCAGATTGGTTATCATCGAGTAAATATCAACCTCAACAAATGACTGATGAAGAAGTTTTTCAAGCAGCCACTACATCGAAAACAATGCGGTAAGTTAATTTACTTTTGAATACAATTCAGTAAAATAATTTTGTTTCTCTTTTTATTATCTTTATAGAACCAAAGTTTATTCTGGAGTAAGAAATGGAGCAGTTTATCCTAGTTCCTTCGAGTGATGTGATTGGAACATTTTGCGTACCATTTTGTTGTTGTTTTCGTATGACATTCTTTGGTGGTTTCACATCACTGTCAATCACAAGTAGCGTTTTTAGTATTGGTATATGTTTTTGAGATTGTTTAATATTCTCGGTTATAGTAGTGAGACAATGGTTCTGCTCCTCTTTACTTCTAGCAAACATTTCTCGCCATGATTCAATTTCTTGTCGTTATTTGTCGTTGTTTGTTTAGGAATATAGAAGAAAGATTTTCAGATTTTTATGATATATTAATAATATATGAATCAGTATTTGAAAATCCTACATTTGACCTTGATATACAGCTTGAGCTTTGCGTAATTACGGGAAACCAATAATTTGAAAGTGAGTTTCACTGATAAAACATTGATAGACCTTTAGAAAGGACTGTCGAAACAAGATTTTCCAAATCTGAGAATGTTGCCATGAAAAACGCTGTGAGTTTCTGGCAGCTCAAAACTGTGTGAACAAGCTTACTCCAAAATAAAAAATATAAAAACGAATAGCAGAAATAAACGATGAGCTTTTAATTTGGAGGATATTTTAAGAATTGCACTATTCAAAATAGAACGTAACGCAGCAGAATTGGCATCTACTATTCAACTCTATCAATCGCAAAAATGAATAGCTTTTTATAATTGCTGCTTTTTTCTTTACTATTACTTTTATATCTCGTCAAAGAAATGGAAAATCACGTATGGCTTGAAAACGTTTTTACAAGAATCGTTTTCGCACTATATACCAAATTTACTCAAGGAAAATTCCAAATTTGGAAGAAACGAAAATAATAGTCACAATTGTGCTTGAAGTTCGGATCATAAAAATGAACAGGTATCTCATTGGTTTGCAAATTTTTGGTAAACAGGTAGTTTTCTAATATTCCCTCCCCACCAACAGCAGAAAAACCAAATATTGAAATTTTCTGGACCTAAATAGTCTGTCACCAAGTATTTCGAAATCATATTCAGTTCGAGTCTACACGTAGTTAGATATTTTTGAAGAAATATTCGCAATTTTAAATAAAATGTATTTTTCTAACGAATTTGCTCAATCCTCATCGTGTTACTATTTCAATTCGGTAAGGAAATATTCTGTTTTTTAATTCTTTGAAAGATATTAACAAAAATTATTATTTTTATTTCTTTACAGAATAATAATATGAATTTAAATATGGCGGAATACTGACCCCATCCGAATCCAATTGAAAACACAAATAAAATTTAAATAAAATAATTCCAAAATTATTTTTATATTAAAAACTAGCTGTACCCGGCCACGCGTTGCTGTGGCTCAGTCTGGTTAAATCGAAAAGAAAAGACAAAGCGCAGGTTTCTCGTGTATTTAATTTCACAATGCTTGTGGTTATACAACATTTTTTGTTGTTCCATTTTCTGTGCAGATATAGAGATTTTCTGGTTTGCCGACTGTAGAACACGCAACCTATAATTGTCCGTGTGAGAAGCAATCCGTGTCTAGATCTAAACCGCACAATTTTAAAGATTGGCTCTGAGCCTTGTTGATGGAGACTGAAAACGCCAATCGAATCGGGAATTGCAATCTCTTAAATTGAAATGGCATATCCGTTGGAATCATAGGAATGCGAGGAATGAGGACATCTTCACCTTTAAAAGGTCCTGTCAAGATTGTTGCTTCTACGATGTTGCTCTTTAAATTTTTTACTGCAAGCCGCGTGCCGTTGCAAAGCTTTGGCTGGTTGATCTTTCGCAACATGATTATTGGCACACCGACTTTCAATTGCAGTCCGTGCGGTGGCATCCCTGGCAGATCGAGTGAATTCAAAAATTCTGTTGGATAATTAACCGGTTCATCTGCTTCCACAACAGTGTCGACGTACTTCTATATGACCACCTCGCTTTGAATGTTAGACTGAATAATATTGTTAAGTTCGTAGACGTCTTTGTTCTTGGCCACAAGAATGGTTCGTTCACTTAGCCAATCGTGATTCTTGTAATTGGTTTGAATATAGGAAAATACTTTTTCAACCAATTCTTCTTTACGCGCCATTGTGCATTCATCCCAAACAATAAGTTTGCATTTCTGCAATACTTTTCCCATGCCGGATGCTTTGGAAATGGTGCATGTGGGACTTTCAATGAATTGAATGTTTAATGGCAATTTCAAAGTGGAATGAGCCGTTCTTTCAACACATGGGAATCCCTTCTTTTGCTATTCCACTGGGTACATCCAGCAGCGCACAGACCCAAACACTTCATGTTTTACCATGAATTCCATCAGCGATTTCAGCTTCTGTTTGAAAACACGTGCTGTAATGTCATGCCTATCCACCGGCGATTGGCCAGGAAGTAAGAGCTTTTGTATTGTAAATCGTCCCAAGCTGGAAATTTCATCTAAGATTTTGTTAAATTCAGCATTTTCATTTTAAAACGCCTTTTTTGGTTTTAGGGTTTCCAAAAAATTAGACTCTATGTATTAAATGTCTTTCGGCTTTGGGTTTTCAAAATGTTACGCCAATTAGTAGAGTAGATTATAATTTTAAAATTTAATTTTGTATGTTTAAACAAACTTGATTTTTGGCATAAACCCTATTTATACGATATCTTTTTTAGCTCGTATTATAATTTTCGGGGGGAAAAAATTTTTCTTTCACACGTAAGTTTGACATATTTTGTATTAAAATGGGCGAATTTTCATTATTGCTGTACAAAAAAAATGTTTTTATAGGCTTTATTTAATTGCTAGGTTGTAACCCGTCCTATGACGGCTTCATAATAATTTCGGTTTACAAATCGCTGTAAATTAACAAAATGTATTCAAGCGTAGCACCTTAATTCGGAACGTAACAAATCTTTTACCCCGTTCTAGTAGCACCACTGGTGACATATTTCATGTCTTCAGTCGATCTATTCAGAATGCACATTATTTACCCCGCAGCACACCCAGCGAAGATATTAAATTGATCCCATTTCTCCGGTTGATAAAATAGCTCCCGTCAAACATATATTACGTAAAGGCAAAAACCTCTACAGAGTAGGGGCCTAAACAACCGCAGCGCCAAAGTGGCGAGAGATAGAACTATTTTATCTTCGACAGAAAAAATCCCCAAGAAAACCTCCGAAACTTTGCCGAACGCTGTAATCGTGTGTGACGTCTACATACCAAGTTCCAAAACTGTATTGACTCCAGCGCCAAAACAGTAAGGGATAGAACTGTTTGGTCTTCGACGGAAATAATTCCCGTGATAACCTGCATAACTTTGCCGAACATTGTACTCGTGTGTGACTAATATATACGAAGTTCAAAAGTTTGTACTGACTGCAGCGCCAAAGCAGTGACAGATAGAACTATATGGTCTTCCAAAGAAATAGTCCCTGTTGCCGACCGGATTCTTATTAGGTCGTGTAGCAATGAGAAGCGAAATTCAAGTTTTAATAGTTTTTTTTATTGACATAAAATTACACTTTAAAATATCTTTAGTTCGCTGCTCAAATCTTTGGACCAATTATTTTATATTTCTCAGGATAATAATTTATATATTTATTTGACTTCCAAATTTTGTCAAAGAATACAATTTTTCGTGTTTTTCTTTTATTTTCAGATTTTTTCACAGCCACTAGATTACTAGGTTTAAAATTTTAAATTTTCTACTACAGTGTCGTTAACATTCTCCCTCCTGGTAACGTTGTCCAGTGGAAAACAGTTAACAATCCCTTTGTCGACACTGCTTCTAACGTCTAAAACAGCCAACTTGACCACGGGTCTTACATATATAGGTCCATTAGTCTGTACTGTAGCCTTCCGTATTTTACCATCTTTCGAAGGTGTAGCTTCAATTACGATGCCCTTCAGCCAAGAATTCCTTGGTAAATTTTCGTCTACAATCAAAACGATATCTCCCCTTTTTATAGGATTCTGAGTTTGGTGGAACCATTTAGTCCCCTTAGTGGGGGTAGGAAGATACTCTTTGACCCATCGTCGCCAGAACAGATTAGCCATTTGTTGTGATTTTCTCCAGTTTTTACGCAATATTAAATCAGTTTCTTCAAAGTGCCCTGGAGGTTTGTTGCCATTTGATGACCCCAGCAAAAAATGATTTGGTTTAAGTTCTTCATCGGCATCATTTAATTTGGATATAATCCATTGCCATTCATATAATTTTGTAAGGTTTAAAATTTCGCTGATCCTGAACAAGTCAAATTGCACATAGTTTTTTGCGTTAGAATAAAGCCAATATAAGACGAGCTTAGAGTTCGTCCACATTATTCTTCTAGAAACACAAACTCGATGTTCTTTACATTTGCTGTCAGCTAGCCTCGAACCAGGTAGAGCTGGTTGTAATTCTAATCTTGGAATTAACATTATTGGACGCTGTGGAGAAACCTTAGATTTTGGTCCAACAAGAACCACTTCAACAATATTGTCGATTTCAACTCTAAAAAATGTAACAGCATTTTCGCTGGCGTCGACAAACACATGTAGTTGAATATTAGCTGTCTTGTTTGGAAAAAAGGTTGAGTAGCACCTGTTGATCTTGACTTCTTCTATTATTGGCAAGAGTTCAACCCATTTCAACCATTTCTCTAATAACCAGTTAGGCAAGGTTTCATCACAGTTTCTTATTTTGACTTGATGATATATTTCAGCAATATCTCCGCATAGAGCTATTCGCCCAGCACGGAAACCATACAGCATAATTGGAAGTGATGATAGAAAGTTCGTATCTGTTAACAGCATTGAATTTAACGAAGCTCCATTCCGTACTAATTTTACTTTTGACGGTTTGTTTGGCTTCGAAACTATAAATATAGGTAAGTACCACGTTCGAGGATGCACCTGTTGAAGCTCGTCAATTGTCAATTTTCTTGCGTAACCCTTTGATTCTAGCTGCTCTATATATTTTCTAATGTTTTCTTTTGAATCAGGCTGTGATGACATCTTCTTCTCCAGGCAGATTAAACGTCTTTTTGCCATTAGGAAACTATCTGGTAGCGATATATCGTCACACTTCCACAACAAACTTGTCTCAAAATGGTGCTCCTTACGAATTGTTGTTGCTTCTAGAATTTGGCATGCACGAGTCTCTTCTGAGGAAACGAGCCGAAGTTCTTGAGTTTTCAGACCAAGGTTTTCTACTGAGAAAAATTCACATATATGATAATTCTGATGAGCAACAATAGAAGTAGCATCATTTTTTGAGTTGTTAATATACTGCTGTCCATGAATAGTCCAACCTATACGGGTCTTTATTGCAACTGGTTGTTTCCATTTCCCTTCTTTAACTTCGAGTGGAGATGCAAGCTTCCAGTTATCAACACCTATTAAGATTCGTGGATTTCCGTTTTGATATGAACTGAGAGGTACATTCTTCAGATAAGGATATTCATTGACTAGTTCTTTGGTCGATATTGACTGAATTGGAAGAACTAAATTTCTTACAGTACGAACATCTGAAAGACGATATCTTTGGCTTTTGGCTTCTTGTTGGGATAATTCGAGACATACTCTCTTAGAATTATTTTCAACTCGAACGGTATCCGAAGTCCATTTCAGACATAACCTCTCAGGAGTACCATCAAGCTGTAGCTCATTTGCAATGTCTTCATCAATTATTGTTAAGGATGAACCTTCATCAAGAAAATCGAAAGTCTTGACTGACTTATTGTTGGCACCATATAATGTCACTGGAACGATTCGGAAGAAAACTGATTTGTTCTGATTTTGATGCACGTTAATATTCGGTTGAGACCTTTCAACTTGTTTTGTCTTGCTATTATGAAGTAATGGATGATGTTTTGCAGTACAGCCATTCTTTTGGCATGGTTTGACATCATTACATACTGAAGAATTATGGTTTTTTAAACAAGAACGACATAGTTTGTTTTCATTAATAATCTTCCACTTATCAGAGCGACTCAAGTTTTTAAATATAGTGCAGGCTTCCAATTGATGGTCTTGGGAGCAAGTCCAGCATTTTCCTGTTTCAGCAACATCGGCGACATGAGTGTGTATAAACGCATTTGATTTGGCAGAATGACGTTCTCGTCGAACTTCAGGTAGTTGTTCTTTTATTGGTGCAATAGTAACTCCGATAATTGCTTCTGCCACCGTAAACAACCATTCACTGAACACATATATGTTTGGATTCACTGTATCTCGTGAAAACATTGCCCAATTAAATTTAATTTGCGGTGGTAACTTATCTACCAATTCCTGTAACAAAATAGGATTATTTAAATGAGCTGTAAGTTCTGAAGCCTCCATAGTAGCACACAAATTCCGCACGGAGAGAGCGTAACTAATTATTGTGTCGAATTTATCATCTTTTGGTGGTGGTTCACATTTTATCTTAGTTAACAGCGTATTAATAATTAGTTCAGGACGCCCAAATAAAAGTTTTAAAGTGTCAATTACTTTTGACACAGCGGATGGTAAAACCAACCAGCATTTTACGGACTCCAATGCTTTTCCTTTTAAACATCTTTGAAGTCTTGCTAAATTCTCAGCGTTTGAATAACCACATATTGTTGTACTATTATTGTAGCAGCTGATGAACAGTGGCCATTCTTCTGGTCTACCACTGAAAATTGGTAAATCTTTTGAAACTACTTGCCTTGCAGCTAACTGATTAGAGTTAAGCGTTAACACTTCCGTCCTTTTCTGACAATTAAGATGATCTGATTGTCGAATATTCTTCATTGCATCACTATTATTGGCAAGCATGCTTGTCAAAACTGGTATTTGTTTCTCATTTGGTTGATAATTTATGGTTAATGGAGCCACATATTGCGGTTGAATCATCTCAGTTGCATTAGCGTTATTATTACATAAATTTCCGTTTCCATATTTGTTTGGTTGATGACCAGTTGAGTTTATCCAAGCCTGAGCACGTATTTTTTGAGCATATTTTAATTCTTCATCATCTTCATTGTCACTGGGGCTATCATCTTCGCATAGATGAAGAAGTTCATACTTTTTGTTTATATATTGCTGCTGTTTCTTTAGACTTTGATCATGCAATAATTTTTCTTCATTTATATATTGCTGCTGTTTCTCTAGACATTGCTCTTGCAACGACTTTTCTTCTTCAAGCCGTTGTAATTCAATATGAATTCGTTTTTTACGTTGGGAGGAAGCATTAGATCTTAAACTTCTCTCTGAAAAATCTAATTGCTTGTTTTTATTGGAGTCTTGCTCACCTCGGCGTTCAATATCAATTTTAGATTTCTTTACGTCGGGAGCTTCCTTACAGAATGTACAAACCCAGTTTGAGTTCTGAATTTCGTTCGTGATGTTGGCACACACAAAATGAAACCATTTATCACATTTGTCACACTGCACCATGTCACTCAAACTATCGGGTTTCGTACAAAGTTGGCAATTAAATTTACTTCCTTCATCTTTATCTTTTATTTCACTCATTTTTAGAATGATAAAATATTTAAAGATATTTTAAAGATTTGTTGAAGGAAGTAAATATAAAGATATTTTAAAGATTTGTTGCCGACCGGATTCTTATTAGGTCGTGCAGCAATGAGAAGCAAAATTCAAGTTTTAATAGTTTTTTTTATTGACATAAAATTGCACTTTAAAATATCTTTAGTTCGCTGCTCAAATCTTTGGACCAATTATTTTATATTTCTCAGGATAATAATTTATTTATTTATTTGACTTCCAAATTTTGTCAAAGAATAAAATTTTTCGTGTTTTTCTTTTATTTTCAGATTTTTTCACAGCCACTAGATTACTAGGTTTAAAATTTTAAATTTTCTACTACAGTGTCGTTAACAGTCCCTATGAAAAGTTCCACAACTTTGGTGAACATTGTAATTGCGTGTGGCCTCTATATAAAAAGATTAAAGTATTTTGTTGACTCCAGTGCCAAAGCGGTGAGAGATAGAACTATATGGTCGTCCACAGAAATAGTCCGCATGAAAACCTCCACAACTTTGCTGAACATTCCAATCGTGTGTGACCTTTAAATACGGACTTCAAAAATTTGTATTGCCTTCAGCGCTACAGCGGTGAGAGCTGGAACTATATGGTCTGCGACAGAAGAAATCCCCATGAAAACCTTCATAACTTTACCGGACATCGTAATCGCGTGTGACATCTATATAAAAAGTTCTTAAATTTGTATTGCCTCAAGCGTCAAAGCGGTGGGAAATGGAACTTTGCCGTGTACGTTAGAATGTCCGGCATGCAAATCTTAATAAGATTGCCTCAGGTCAGAATCATGTCCGATGTATATTTCAGATTATAAATGAGGTTTTCTGAAATAAGCTTTCAAGCTTTCTTTGTAACCCCTCCGACCCCCAATCTCCCCGGAAACAAAATTTTTCCACGTTTCAAGTAATTCTCTACAACATATCAAAAAGTGTTTTTTTTTTTTGCTCAACGAATTTTCTTTCCGGACAATATACGACGGACAGAAGGAAAGAAAGAAGGATTAGCCCTTTACATATATAATAATTAATCAAACAGAAATGATGTTAATTCATAATTTAGTAAAACATTCGTTTTTTTGAATCAACTTTGAATCCAAATCTAAAAACCTCTCGTTTTTTTTTTAATTAAAACTATCAGTGACAGTAATTTTTTTGAGAAATTGGGGGCAATTCTTAAAATTCGTTGAAGATTTTGAAAATTCAGCCTTGTCAATTATAAATACCTTTTTTTTTGGCTTTAAGCTTTCCAAAAAATGAGAAATGAAATGGCTTTCGGTTATGGGCTTACAAATTTTTACGCCATTTAGTAGGGATATAATTTGCTCGTTACATTTCAATAAACTGGATCTAAAGCGAATAATTTAATTTTGTACGCTTAAGAGAAACTTGTTTTTTGGAATAAATAACGCAAATATTTCTCGCACTTCTGATGTTCCAGAATACATAAGCATTAAGCCCATTTAAAGTGTTGCCCCTCCGAATTAATATTTTTAACGCCGCCACTACGCCCATCTGTATTGTTATTATATAAGCTTATTGATGTGTGCGCGTGCGAAGATTTTGATTTTAAAGATGCTTGATGCTATGTGTTAGTGATTGGATTTTTTAAATCAATTATTACCTGGCTCAGGTATAACCTAGGTAAATAAAGAGTACATATAAACATGGTCATAATCACATAGGACATTCTGTGAAAGCTTCAAAGCAATTGGTCAAGAAGTTTCGGAGATTACCGGTTAGGAACAAACGAACATTTACGATTTTATTTATATAGATTTTTCTATTTTCAGGCTTTACTATTAGCTCCATTGTTGGCATCCAAAGGACAATTAGAGCTACTCGATCCTAGTCTTGTATCAGATTGGTTATCATCGAGTAAATGTCAACCTCAACAAATGACTGATGAAGAAGTTTTCCAAGCAGCCACTACATCGAAAACAATGCGGTAAGTTAATTTACTTTTGAATACAATTCAGTAAAATAATTTTGTTTCTCTTTTTATTATCTTTATAGAACCAAAGTTTATTCTGGAGTAAGAAACGGAGCGGTTTATCCTAGTTCCTTCGATGTACATATTCAAGATTTATACAGGAATTTCGATGGTAAGTTTTATTTTATTAAACCTTTTTTCTATGAGTTTTTAAATTTTTGATTACTAATTTTTCTTTTTTTCCTCTCAGCTCTTGAATATACCGGCGGAGTTCCTTATGAGATTCTGAAACCAGTGCCTGAACGTATTAAACCCCAGCAATTATTAAAATTTGAAGAATTTAATTCATACATTATTAAAGACACTGATATTCTTTGGAAACAACATTGTTCCAGACAATATCATGACAAACAACGACTAGAAATTGAATCATGGCGAGAAATGTTTGCTAGATGTAAAGAAGAGCAGAACCATCGTCTCAGTACCATAACCAAAAATATTAAACAATTAACTCTACCAATACGAAAAACGCTACTTGTGATTGACAGTGATGTCAAACCACCAAGGAATGTCATAAGAAAACAACAGCAAAATGGTAGACAAAATGTTCCAATCACACCACTTGGTGTAAAACAAGCAATAGCAGAAACATCACAGGCAAATCGGTTTATACACCCTAAAAAGGCTCCACTTATGCAAAAGTCACTAAATCAATTATTAATGAAAGCTAAATATCGGCGATAAGAAAATTGTTTCTTATTTTTTTTGTTGTAATTATGTAAATTTCTATATGTAAAAATGTAAAATAAATGTATTTTATATAATTATTTCATTTTTTCACTTATTTGTTAAATGGTATTTTATAGCAACTTTCAATTTCTGTCAGATAATATGAAGTTCTAAATTAAAACTTCAATTACCACTAATTTTCAAAACATACTTCATCAAATCTATATATATAAAAATTAAATGCTGTTCGTTGGTAAGCGAATCACTTGAGAACGGCTGAACCGATTTCGCTCATTATTTTGTTAAAATGGTCGTAGTAGTCCAAATAAGGTTCCTACGGAAAGAAAAACGGGAAGATTTGCACGGAAAATTGGAAAATACGAAAAAAACCAAAAGTGCTTTTCTTCAATGGGATTTTTGTAGCAAAAATACGTTTTTTCTCATTTTTACTTTTACAAATCCACAAAACGATCACAAATTTATTGAAATTTGGACAGGACAACATCTGTCGGGTCAATATAAAGATTTTAATTAAGGTTAATTAATTATTTTGCATGAAATCGTGAAGAAAATGGTAGTCGAGAAGAATTTATTGGATATTCAAATTGAGATCTTTTCTCTCTAAAAATATTAGAATTATTGAAATAATTTAGGGATACAAGAATAGAAAAGATTGTGGATTGTTGTGATACTAAAAATTTGGCATCTTTTATTTTTCTCAAATAAAAAAACTGGTTTGAAATCAAAAAATGTGCTATCAAATTTAATTTCCAATTTTGAAGATCAAACTTAGCGAGATATAATTTTAACATACACTATTTTATTTTTTTACTTACATATTTGTTTTACAAATACATGAAATCGAAGAACAATTTCCTTATCGTCGACAGTTACTCTTAGCTTCCATTAATTGTAATGACTTTTGCAAAAAGTGGAGCCTTTTTAGGGGGTTTGCTAGCTGTTATTCGTTTTACACCGAGTGATGTGATTGGAAAATTTTGCGTACCATTTTGTTGTTGTTTTCGTATGACATTCTTTGGTGGTTTCACATCACTGTCAATCACAAGTAGCGTTTTTCGTATTGGTAAATGTTTTTGAGGTTGTTTAATATTCTCGGTTGTAGTAATGAGAGAATGGTTCTGCTCTTCTTTACATCTAGCAAACATTTCTCGCCATGATTCAATTTCTTGTCGTTGTTTGTCGTTGTTTGTTTAGGAATATAGAAGAAAGATTTTCAAATTTTAATGATATATTAATAATATATGAATCAGTATTTGGAAATCCTACCTTTGACCTTGATATACAGCTTGAGCTTTGCGTAATTACAGAAAACCAATAATTTGAAAGTGAGTTTCACTGATAGCCGAGATTAGGATGTGTCGATTGGGAACCATCGAAACAATTCCATAAAATAAAATTTAAGTATAAATATGTTTTGGATTAAGTTCAAAAGTTTTTTTTTTAATATTTGTTTGTTTCGCCAAAATGTTTGTTTTATGTGTGAATAAAAATATTGCAAATAATAATTAAAAAAAAATAAAATTCGTTTTAAAACAAATTTCATGCCTCCTAAGCTTTGCGCCTACCGAAAATATGTATCAGTCCACTGGACTGAGTCCAATGCTTGTTGCTTGACGACTGTTTTTAAAGTTTGCTAATTTTAATTTCGTCTACTAAACACCGTTTTAACAACAATAAATTTTGCTTTTTTCATATTCCCTTAAATTTGTATGGGACTAGTTTTGTGATTTAGCCTAAACCGTTTTGTTTTAGCCTTCTGAACTTATTTAGTAAAAGTTTTTACCGTAAAAAATTTTTTATTGTTTTAAACAATTCTATTGTATCATTTCTCCTGTTTCTTTATAGTCAGGTTAGTTAGTGTAGTATTTTTTAATTAATTTTTTTTAACTTTGCATATATTTAGATACTTTTTGAAATTTTAATGAAAAGCTACCAACGACCGCGATAATTTCTTGCTCTGCGCCATGTGTTAAATATTTTCGCCTGAAAAGTATTGGATGCAATAACTCCATTGCTGATAGAGTTTACTCCTCTTCTACTGGCCCTCATTATTATTGCCCTGAATGCCACAAATTCACCCTTTCCTTACTATCGTACAAAATTTTGTATATTGGGCAAGAATTTTCAGCTCTTTCATCCACGTTCAACAAAATGTCTACAAATTTGAATGCAAATTGGAGCATCCCAAGAAAGCCAGAAAAGCACCCCACGTAAAATTCTATAAAAATTCCGTGCAAATAATCTCGTCGTCCACCAGTAAATAAAGTTAAACTTTCCAAACCCAACCTCACCAATCCCCACTTGCTTAAAAGACGCATGAAAGTGGTAAATCGATCAAAGTGGATTCAAAAGATTTCGGATAATGCTACGACTTGACCCACGTCTACCTATTTCTAGCTTATCTCAGCCCAATCATAAAGTAAACTGTTTCGCATTGCGTAGACGTGTTTTGAATTTTGTGCCTTCCTTTTTTTTTTTATTGTGTTTTAAGAATTGTAATAATTTTGTCCGCGGTATTTAAATTGTATTAATATTATTTATCTTTCATTGTTTTTTCAATTTAATTTAATGTTTGTCATGTAACTGTTTTCTAACAAACTAATCAGTTATTAATATTTCATGGTCCAACGGGCGTTACTGCATCGATCACTTGTGGTGCAGTGTGTGACCGCTCATTTCATCGATTGCGCATAAGAGTGCTTAAGGAGAGTAATTGCTTTACTTGTTCAGAATGCTGTGACATTTAATCTTGTCACATTCTAAAATTGTTGAAGGTCACTTCATCTAATACTTAATACTGACTTGGTCAAAACAGTCCACGATTCTCTAAGTTTGGATTCGCCTTTCACAGCAAATAAAGTCAAAGCATTTGAAGAGGAATTATTCACTACTGACGAAATTATTGATGACTTACGTAGTCATTCTATAAAATTTTCAACTCTCTGGTTTTTTAGAGAATCAAAACTAATATCAATTTCTGCATGTCGATCGGTTCGTCCATCCGTATACAAGATAACTTAAAAAATGCATTATCCGATTTTGATGAAATTTACAATCTGAGCTTGGCTTGGTACTTGATTTCAAAATCAGCAAAATCAGCTGAGGGCGAGCTGTTAAAATGGGAAACTGGCATAACACATTTAGTTTGCACCTATATTGCTGATGGCCGTGTTGAGCAGTGTGAAACGCGATATAATACGATATTATCAAGATTAGATAATAAATTTGGCAAGAAATTTACAGCCGAATTTTTTGCATGCGATTCAAGTTTAGTTCGTTTTCGAGAAAAATACAAGGATGCAATTTTAAAATTGTATTTAGTTAGTTGCTAATTTACATTTCATTATTGTTTTGAGTCTCTTAATCAATCTGAACGCATAGTTCCTAATGCGGCTGAATGTCTTCTTCCAGGCGGAAGATGCTAATGAAATTATGAAACGCCAACGAAAAGCTGAAACCAAATCATTTGGGGATGATACCATATTTATAATATTAAATTTGTTTGTCATATAGCATAACCAACAATTTTCGGGGCAAAGTGCAAATTTCATTTGGAAGGTCTTGTTGATTCCACCGACTCTTTAATACATTTCTACTTTAATTAAGTTTGGTACAAAATATAGACTTGAATTACATTATAACAACTTGTTGATGAGAATGAAGATAACTCGTATAGTGAAGATTATTTAGGGAAGAAGGATCAAACAAACCGATTCAACAAGTGTGTAGGAACCCTGTCGAAGTCAGAATAGGGGGCAACAAATTTGTACTTAGTTTGCGCTTTTAAAAAATGCAAGACAACAGGGTATGCAGAGGGAAAGCCAGTTTATCAGAGCTTATGATACATTTTAAATTAAGTATTACAATTTCTATATAACCAATGTTTTATTGTCTTTTTAAAATAATTATGTTGATTGAAAAAATTAAGCTTTAATGATAATTTCAAGCATAACTGCAACGTTACTCTCATACGAGAGTTTCATTTTCATATAATTGAAGCGTTACAAGAAATGTAATCTAGACAGTCCCAATTTAAAAAAGGTTTGGGCTTTCGCCTAGTTATTTTTCAGTTGATTAATATTCAGTTGCAATCTCAAAGAAGTTCAACATTTCACAAATTATTTTCATAAATTGCTGAATATTTTTCTTTAAAGTCCATTTTTATGATAGTGTCCTTATCCTAATTTGACGTATATAAGACTTAACGATGCTTTTATAGCATAGTTATGAAGTATACAAAATTATAACGACAACAATATTGAATTAAACTACTGTTAATCAAGCTTCCTCAAAACGTATTTTTTGTTTAAAAAAACCAATTCATATGGATTTCTCCGTTTTCTGGACTTTTTTTGGGAGATTTTCGGGTTTTTTGCGGTTTAACCCGGTTTTTTTCCTTCATATGTAATTTTTTGTGTATAAACTTTTGGGACGATTGCGGCGCGAGAAAGTGCGGCTTCTTTTTAATAACATTTGTACAAAAGACTGTAAATACATTTGAAATCATACGGAGTCTTTTTAACAATGCCGTGTGCAGACGTGCCCAAATAAGAGTTGGCGTTGGTTTTATTTTTGCAATGTTGCGAAGGAAAATTTTATATTGTTTTTATAATTAAAAATTCCGGTTGAAAAGAAGAATTCGGAAACTTATTGATTTTAGGTCTAACTAATATAAATACAAAAATCAAGTTTTCAAGAGAATTTAATACCCTTCAGAACATCCGTAATAAATTTAAAAACCCGATTAAATTTAGAAGTTGTTTCTGCACAAAACACTTTTCGGAGGGATATAATTACTCCCGCAATTGACGTCAGGTTAAATTTTTTAAGTGATATACCTATTAGAGCAGCGACATTACGATCTTTTTAAAAAGAGGTTCAACCTCAGACTTTTAATCACTTTGGACCCATTTTGATGGATCAAAAATCCAGAAATAAACCAGAAAAAAAGGATTTTCAAAAATTGGATTCAATCGAATTGGTATTCCAAAGACTGCAAAACTTGTAATGGTTCTTCGATCCATGGCTTCAAACGATTTTTATTCAACTGACAGTTCTTTGTAAATCCAATAATTTGATATTAGTGATCAAAAGTCCAAAAATATTGATGAATTTTTCTAAATAAAATATATATTAGAGATCTCAGATTATCATAATAATTCCATAAATGATATTTATGATTCATAATTTCTTCAGCAACCGATCCTAAATGCCAAATTCCAGCCATAAAAAGATTTCGTTAGTTTTGTTATGTCAAGTGGACTTTTTGCATGAACAAGGACATTAATTTTCAATATAATAGAACAAAAAAATTTACTTTTGAAATTGTGCGAAATGCAGAGTCATAAAAAACCCATAGGGATTTCCAGGATCTGTATTTCTGATGAGCATATTGAAAATATAAGGAGTATACTTTTATGACGTTACTTTCTTTTTGAAACTATATAAGGTCATAAAGCCAACAAAATTCCCGCCCTTATGAATTTTAGATTCGCCCCCTGTGTGTCTACAAAGGTAATCTGGTTTTTCTGGTTTTTCTCGCCTACATTCTTTAAAACAATTAATTTAATTTTCTAAAACTATAGTACAAGTACTCCATTACGAAATACTTCGAACCCATATTTATTTATCAACAGTTGGAGTCTGAGACGCTTATAGCTTTGTTATTTTAATATACTTTCGAAGAATCGAGTATTATAGTCGGTGTGTCTGCACGTATATGATTTTCTATGAAAATATGATTTTAAAACTTAGATAATGTTAAATATATCTCAATTCCATTTGATAATATTATTTTGCCCTCGATTAATGTTTTAAATAAGTTTTGACCACATTTATATAAATGGTAAGACAATACTGCAACTAGTAACTCTAATTAAACAAGGAAAATAGACAGCAAATAGAAATTATGCATTGAGAGAATTTTAAGGACATATTTCCTTAAAAAGTAGCAAAATTTATTCAATTAGATTCTGAAATAGCATCCCTAAAATTCCTTCAAACACCTTAAACAAATTCAATCCACCCTAATATATACAGCTTAATAAAATACAGTACCTTAGGATAGATAAAATAATTTCGTAAACTGCGAGAAAGTCCGTGAAAATTTACACTAAATGTGCTTGTGTTCTAAAAAAATTAATTCGCGAACTTTGGGGACGATTACTTCGGTAGGATCCAAAACTGGACTACTATTCAAGATTCAAGACCAATTCGATTTATATCCACCGAAATAAAGTTATTACCACAAATTCTCCTGTGTTTCGGTGTAATTTCCTTTAGATATATTTGAAGTGCATTGCAAAATCTATTTAAACGATTTGCATCCCTGGCGGTATAAATTGCATTTCTTTAAAAATTTGTTGGTTTTGGACATCCATACGAGAATTGAAAAACTTCATTCATTAAATAAGGAAAGTTTACTATGGAAAACTCAACTTTTCACGACACATCAGTTCGAAATTTTTCTTAAATATTTGGAAGCAAAAGAATTTAAAATTTTTCTCATCATATTCCCGTCCAAAATTTCCATTTGAAAAAGAGACACTGCACGTGCTTTACGTTAACTGAAAATTTATAAATTTTTTGTTCCCGAAATCTCGTATCTTATAATAACTTAGAATCGACGTACAACCAATATTTTGATGATATTATAGAAATAAGGCTCGTGGTTTGCAAATCTATAGAAAGGCTTCATAAAAAGATTTTTTTTTCTACAACTGTTCCTTTCTTTACTATCATTGGACGGATTTTACTGAAATTTGCTACGGTGTCTATTTGTATGTTAGCTAGCTTTTCAGTTTCCAACAATTTCGTGCAATATTTGTTTATTTCAAAATCACAATATGGAAATAGATTCTAAAATTAAGGATAAAATCCTTAGGTATAAGGGCAAACTGAATTTTGGATTCGAAAATTTAATGAAAATTGTTAACTCTGGAGGAGTATTAGATTAATAATCGATAGACTAACTCGTTTTGTCTATTATGTAATTATTTCACGTATTAATTTGTTCCTAAGCTATCCTTTTAATACATTTCCATAGTAAATTCGCACATTTCTTCATAACTAGGACAGTTAAGGTTCAATACAAAACCTACTTGCTTTCTTATACCATAGTATTTAGGTTGTGTCCTTGGAACAAAATTTACATAAGGCCTTATAAAGTTTTTGCTTGGACATAACTCTTCCATTTTTCTGATACTTATCATATATTTCAGTTGCCTTTTATCTTCAGTAACAATTGTTTAACATATAAAAGAAGTATAGTTAGTGAAAATATGAAGATTGAATCAAACTAATTTTTAATTGATCGAAAATATGAATAATCGGAGTTAAACTGAAATACAAATCATGAAATATCTTCTATAAATTTCAATTTTACATCCCTTTGCAAAACACTCACGCCACGTCTTTGAATCCCAAATTTAAATACATTTCTAAAACAAAATTTTAATAAATTTAGAATGTTGTTCATTATGAAATCATAATGTTTCTAATAAATTTATTTACAAAAGTTTTTAAGAAAAGGTATAGAAATGCTTATGTACGAAAACTAGTTGATTTTGATGGATTTGCTATGATGCTTTTCTGATTGAGCTCCTAAACTCGACATATTACACGGTTAGAAATTTGAGTTTACTTTTGAATCAAAATCTTATTGAACATATATGGATCCAGTAAAAATGAGGTTCATCTTTTAACTAAATTTACGCCGTACATGAGTTTTAGTTTGACAAGCTTTCCATTTTTAATGAAACTTAAAAATATTTTCATTGAAACTTAATTTGATTAGTTTTTTAACCTCATTACTTGCATCCATAGTAAAATTAGACTCACTTAGATTAGAATATCCAGTGATTGCAGACACTTATAAACCCGATCTGCATGCACACGATTGGTTCTTATCAACTAAATCTCAACAGATGCTTAGAAATGGAGCAGTTTATTCGAGTGTATTTAATCTTTAATTACGATTAATTAAAATCATTATATTTTATGATTCCTTCGAAAAGTTGTATTGGTTGCCATTCAAGCCCATATTGACATCTAGTTCTCTCAGTAGCTTCTAGCTTCTTAACTAAAATACGAAATCACCAGGAAACGGAAACGTTAGAGACCTTTTTAATACCCGCAAATTAAAAAATAAAATTACTCGATTACTTAGTTCGTAAAATAGTCGATTATTCGTATTCGAATCCGGCTTATATTTTCGGGTCCAACAACATAGTACCATATATTTGTCAGCACAAATTTTCAAGCAAATCTTAAATACTTGTAGTGTACACATTTTCTCCTCTTCAACAAATTTAAAATATGTAATGTTTGGCATTGTTTGATTTTGATTCCCATAATCCATCGCATTAAAATAATCCATGAATTTTTTAGCCATACATAAAAACTGAGGATTTACATTTGCAATAATTAAAAGAAAATCTCAAAACTAGATTAGTAATTATAAGAAATGAAGATGACTTAAATATTTAATATTGAAATACAAACCAGTAGTTATTTCTAGCAAGGCCCGTTTTCAAGTACCAATCCTTTTAAAATGGCGTCTTCTCTATAGAATTAGGCCGGAAAAAATCAAAAATATGTTTGACTCATTTCCATATTAACAAAATTCCAATCGCAAAAATAATTTATTATCATATTTCTGGGAATTTTATATAATTTGTAAAACAAAATAAAGACTAATTGCATTCTTTTGAAATGTTTTTAGTTAGAATATTTCATTTAATTAGAATATACGTCCCTGAATTTCATTTCACAACAATAAACATAACAATTAAGGATCGCAATAAAAATACTAGCTGACTTTTCTGCAAAATACTCCTTCCCCCACCCTATTTTAACAAAATATCCTTAATTCCTACCTATCTTTTCGCTATTTTATTTCTTGGCCTCAAGCTTTAAATAGTCCTGAATTTTCAAAGTTAGTAACAGTTTTTAACTGAAATTTGAATAGTTGATATTAAAACCTAGGAATTTGTGTTAGAAAATAATTTACTAAATAAATTTGTGTTAAAAGTGTTTTTCTGCGACATATTAAAATATATTTTAACTAAAAATCTAATATTATATAAAATAATAAATAATTTCATAAAAGAGTGTATTTATAATATAAAATGAGTTCGTCTATTTGGGAAGTGATTGGACATTATCAAAATAGCATTGAAAACTCTTTAAGGGACGAGCCTCGGGTAAATATTTAATTATATATTTTTTTTGTTTTCGTGCTTCAAATATTCTGAATAATTTATCTAATTTGTTACTTTTTCTTGCAGCTTCTTCATTGTATTAATAAATTAGACAATCTACCAATTAAATTAGAACATCTCCAAAAAACTCGTATTGCTAGAGCAGTTCAATACCTACAAAAATATGAATCCGATGTTGGTGTAGCCGCAAAATCATTGTTTGCGAAATGGGAAGCTGTTAACAATAATGATAAGAACATTGAAAAATCATCAAGTTCACAAATTCAGAAATATTCAAAATCCTCGAAAAGTTCATGGGACGATATCAAAGAGCATAGAAGTCGAACACATGAACGTAAAGAAATACGATCTCATCAAAATGCTCAAAAATTAAATTCGATCGATCACAAAACTGATGAAAAAAATGTTCATAAAAGTCATAATAGTACCAGAAAAGAAAACGATGTATTTAATCATAAAGGTTCAAGAAGGGATAGTAAAGATATAAAAAGAAAGACTTCTAATCATTCAAGTGATTATGTTAAAGATGATTTAACAAATGGAACCGACACCAAAGTTAGAGATAACAAACGAAAAAGGGAATCGTCTAGATCCAGATCACCGGTGAAAAGAAAAATTCCTAAATTAGAACTTGTTCATGAAATCGATAGTTCGATGGGAATAAGTTTTGAAGATGCCTTGGGTTCATTCCCAAAGCCGGGAAAATCAAAAAGTTCTTTTAAAAGAATATCAAAAGTAAATTTGATTAAAGCCAAACCTAAAACAGTATGTATTTTTTTTTAACTTATCGGTTATACCATTTTATTTATTATTTTTCTATTTTCAGGCTTCATTGTTAGCTCCATTGTTGGCATCCAAAGGACAATTAGAGCTACTCGATCCTAGTCTTGTATCAGATTGGTTATCATCGAGTAAATATCAACCTCAACAAATGACTGATGAAGAAGTTTTTCAAGCAGCCACTACATCGAAAACAATGCGGTAAGTTAATTTACTTTTGAATACAATTCAGTAAAATAATTTTGTTTCTCTTTTTATTATCTTTATAGAACCAAAGTTTATTCTGGAGTAAGAAATGGAGCAGTTTATCCTAGTTCCTTCGATGTACATATTCAAGATTTATACAAGAATTTCGATGGTAAGTTTTATTTTATTAAGTCTTTTTTCTATGAGTTTTTAAATTTTTGATTACTAATGTTTCTTTTTTTCCTCTCAGATATTGAATATACCGGCGGAGTTCCTTATGAAATTCTGAAACCAGTGCTTGAACGTGTTACGCCATTGCAATTATTAAATTTTGAAGAATACAATTCGTACATTATTGAAGACACTGATATTCTTTGGAAACAACATTGTTGCAGACATTATCCTGGCAAACAACGACAACAAATCGAATCATGGCGAGAAATGTTCGCTAGATGTAAGGAGGAGCAGAACCATCGTCTCAATACTATAACCGAGAATATTAAACAATCTCAAAATCTACCAACACGAAAAACGCTACTTGTAATTGACAGTGATGTGAAACCACCAAGGAATGTCATAAAAAAACAGCAGCAAAATGATACGCAAAATGTTCCAATCACACCACTTGGTGTAAAACAAGCAATAGCAGAAACATCACAGGCAAATCGGTTTATACACCCTAAAAAGGCTCCACTTATGCAAAAGTCACTAAATCAATTATTAATGAAAGCTAAATATCGGCGATAAGAAAATTGTTTCTTATTTCTTTTGTTGTAATTATGCAAATTTCTATATGTAAAAATGTAAAATGAATGTATTTTAAAGTTATTTAATTTTTTCACTTATTTGATAAATGGTATTTTATAGCAACTTTCTTTGACCAAAATTAAAGATTGTTTGTTTCATTTAGAAAGACAATTTCTGTCAGATAATATGAAGTTCGTTGGTAATCGAATCACTTGAGAACGGCTGAACCGATTTCGCTCATTTTTTTGTTAAAATGGTCGTAGTAGTCCAACTAAGGTTCTTACGGAAAGAAAAACGGGAAGATTTGCACGGAAAATTGGAAAATACGAAAAAAACTGAAAGTGTTTGTCTTCAATGGGATTTTTGTAGCAAAAATACGTTTTTCTCTCATTTTTACTTTTACAAATCCACAAAACGATCACAAATTTATTGAAATTTGGACAGGACAACATCTGTCGGGTCAATATAAAGAGTTTAATTAAGGTTAATTAATTATTTTGCATGAAATCGTACAGAAAATGGTAGTGGAGAAGAATTTATTGGATATTCAAATTGAGATCTTTTCTCTCTAAAAATCTTAGAATTATTGAAATAATTTAGGGATGCAAGAATAGAAAAGATTGTGGATTGTTGTGATACTAAAAATTTGGCATCTTTTATTTTCCTCAAATTTGAAGATCGAACTTAGCGAGATATAATTTTAAAATACACTATTTTATTTTCTTACTTACAGATTTGTTTTACAAATACATTAATTCGAGGAACAATTTCCTTATCGTCGACAGTTACTCTTAGCTTCCATTAATTGTAATGACTTTTGCAAAAAGTGGAGCCTTTTTAGGGGGTTTGCTAGCTGTTATTCGTTTTACACCGAGTGATGTGATTGGAACATTTTGCGTACCATTTTGCTGTTGTTTTCTTATAACATTCCTTGGTGGTTTTACATCACTGTCAATCACAAGTAGCGTTTTTCGTATTGGTTGATTTAATTGTTTAATATTCTTGGTTATGGTACTGAGATGATGGTTCTGCTCTTCTTTATATCTAGCAAACATTTCTCGCCATGATTCAATTTCTTGTCGTTGTTTATCGTTGTTTGTTTAGGAATATGGAAGAAAGATTTTCAGATTTTTATGATATATTAATAATATATGAAAAAGTATTTGAAAATCCTACATTTGACCTTGATATACAGCTTGAGCTTTGCGTAATTACAGAAAACCAATAATTTGAAAGTGAGTTTCACTGATAAAACATTGATAGACTTTTAGAAAGGACTGTCGAAACAAGATTTTCCAAATCTGAGAATGTTGCCATGAAAAACGCTGTGAGTTTCTGGCAGCTCAAAAATGTGTTAACAAGCTTACTCCAAAATAAAAAATATAAAAACGAATAAGAATTACAACATCCAAAACAGGACCTAACATGACAGAATTAGCATCTACTATTCAAGTCTATCCATCGCATCAATTTTTACAAAAATGAATTATCAAATACATATTTAACTCTAATTCCTTTTTAGTAGGTTATTGTCATGTATCAGAAAATCCCAATTATTACAGAATTATTCTTTTCACTTAAATTATAATTCACGATTTTTTATAATTGCTGCTTTTTTCTTTACTATTGCTTTTATATCTCGTGGAAAAGTATCTTTCGACTAAAGATGAAATCTCTGAAGAAAGCTTGGAGCCGAGATTAGGATGTCTTGATTGGAAACCATCGGAACAATTCCATCAAATATAATTTAAGTGAAAATTTGTCTTAGATTAAGTTCGAAAGTTTTATTTTGTTAATATTTGTTTGTTTCGCCAACAAAGAATATTTTAAATAATAATTAAATAAAAATAAAATTCGTTTTTAAACCAATTTCGTGTTTCTTAAGCTTCGCGCCTACCAAAAATATGTATCAGTCCAATGGACTGAGTCCAGTGCTTGTTGCTTGACGACTGTTTTTAAAGTTTGCTAATTTTAATTTCGTCTACTAAACACCGTTTTAACAGCAATAAATTTTGCTTTTTTTATATTCCCTTAAATTTGTGTGCGCCTAGTTTTGTGATTTAGCCTAAACCGTTTTGTTTTATTCCTTCTGGGCTGATTTGGTAAAAGTTTTTACCGTAAAATTTTTTTTATTGTTTTAAACAATTCTATTGTATCATTTCTCCTGTTTCTTTATAGTCAGGTTAGTTAGTGTAGTATTTTTTAATTAATTTTTTTTAACTTTGCATATATTTAGATACTTTTTGAAATTTTAATGAAAAGCTACCAACGACCGCGCTAATTTCTTGCTCTGTGCCATGTATTATATATTTTCGCCTGAAAATATTGGATTCAATAAATCCAGTGCTGACAGGGTTAATTCTTCTTCTACTGGCCTTCATTATTATTGCCCTGAATACAACAAATTCTCCCTTTCCTCACTGTCGTACAAAATTTTGAATATTGGGCAAGAATTTTCAGCTGTTTTATCCAAATTCCACGGAATATCTAAAAATTTGGATCCAAATTTGAGCAACCCAAGAAACCCAGAAAAGCACCCCACGTAAAATTCTATAAAAATTCCGTGCAAATAATCTCGCCGTCCACCAGTAAATTAAGTCAAACTCTCCAAACCCAACTTCACTAATCCCCACTTGCTTAACAGACGCAGCTAGTTCATCATGAAAGTGATAAGCCGATCAAAATGAATTCAAAAGATTTCAGATAATGCTACGACTTGGCCCACGTCTACCTACTTGTATTTCTAGCTTATCTCAGCCCAATCATAAAGTAAACTGTTTCGCATTGTGTAGACGTGTTTTGAATTTTGTGTGTAGGAGTATTAGTTTCATAATAGTTGTTTAATACAAAATAATTGGCATAGCAATTGAAAGGTTATGGAATAGTTGTTATATTTCGAATAACAGTTGTATTGTTTGAATAATGTTTAGAATTTAGAAAAGGCAAATGAACAGATCGATAAACACAGTGTTGAATGGTCAAGTCGGTAAAGACCTCGTTTCTAGAAGCTGATGAGTCCCGGGTTCAATACCGGGCTCGGTTCTTCACGTATTTATTTTTCTTTGCCTACATGTGCCTTCTTTTTTTTTTATTGTGTTTTAAGAATTGTAATAATTTTTTCCTCGGTATTTAAATTGTGTTAACATTATTTATCTTTCATTGTTCTTTTCAATTTAATTTAATGTCTGACAGGTCACTGTTTTCTAACATACTAATCAGTTATTAATATTTCATGGTTCAACGGGCATTACTGCATCGATCACTTGTGATGCAGTGTGTGACCATACATTTCATCGATCGCAAATAAGAGTGCCTAAGGAGAGTAATTGCTTTACTTGTTCAGAATGCTGTGACATTTAACCTTCTCACAATCTAAAATTGTTGAAGGTCACTTCATCTAAAACTTAGTACTGACTTAGTCAAAACAGTCCACGATTCTCTAAGTTTGGATTCGCCTTTCACAGCAAATAAAGTCAAAGCATTTGATGAGGAATTATTCACTACTGATGAAATTATTGATGACTTACGTAGTCATTCTATAAAATTTTCAAGTGTCTGATTTTTTAGAGAAGCAAAACTAATATCAATTTCTGCATGTCGATCGGTTCGTCCGTCCGTATACAAGATAACTTAAAAAATGCATTATCCGATTTTGATGAAATTTAAAATCTGAGCTTGGCTTGGTACTTGATTTCAAAATCAGCAAAATCAGCTGAAGCGGAGTGAATTTATAAAGCAAACACCTGGCAGACCGGGAAGCTTTGTGGTGTTTTGAAATAGTTTTTCGGATTTAATTTGAAAATTAGTAAAACTATTTTGTTTAAATTTTTTTAGATTGCTAACATATAATTAATTTCAGTAAAATCGGTCTAACGATAACGGAGAAAAAATAGTTTTAGGAAAAATAAGCCTCTTTTGAAAGTTTTTTCGATTTATTTTAAAACTAGTCTACCGATTTGAATAAAGTTCGCAGATGATATTTATGCTATCAGGTCGAAGATTGTCTATAAATTAGAGCGAATTTTAAAAGGAAGAAATGTCGAAACATTACTAGTTTTGGTTCTTTTTCTCAGAGTTAATTCAAACAGCTTCAGATTGTTGAAGACATGTCCCATTTCTACCATAGAACATAAAAAAATCGGCTATTGACCAGTTAACGTATATTTTTATTAAATAGATAATGGAGAATAGGAGACAGTATAAAATATTGGGATTTAATCGTATTTTACACAATCTCTAGTATAGTAAATAAAACATATTATTTGCACTAAATTCTGCAATAAATCCGAGACAAACTCAACTACAAAAGCTCTCAACCAAATTAAAAAAAAGAAGGAAACAATTAAAGAATTAAACTAATGTCAAATTAAATGTGAATATAAACATATTACCAGAAATTAAATTCATTGCCCATATCAGCAGAAATTCAGACCCAGGTTCTGCATGAATATTCTTTACGCCAATATTCTTCATAATAAACTTTAATAATTGTATAAAAAGTATGTTGATCAGTTAAATCAATACAAAAATTCGGATCACATTTACGCGTCTTGGATATGTGCTGTAGAAAGGGTGGTGATCTGTTAAAATGGGAAACTGGTATAACACATTTAGTTTGCACCTATATTGCTTATGGCCGTGTTGAGCAGTGTAAATCTTGATATAATACGATATTATCAAGATTAGATAATAAATTTGGCAAGAAATTTACAGCCGAATTTTTTGCATGCGATTCTACTTTAGTTCGTTTACGAGAGAAATACAAAGATGCAATTTTACAATTGAATTTAGTTAGTTGCCAGTTTGCATTTCATTATTGCTTTGAATCGCTTAATCAAGCTGAATGCGTAATGCGGCTGAATGTCTTCTTCCAGGCGGAAGATGCTAATGAAATTATGAAACGCCAACGAAAATCTGAAACCAAAACATTTGGGGATGATACCATAATTATAATATTAAATTTGTTTGTGATATAGCATGACCAACAATTTTCGGGGCAAAGTACAAATTTCATTTGGTCTTGTTGATTGCCCAGACTTTTTAATACATTTTCCTACTTTAATTAAGTTCGGTACAAAATATAGACTTGAATTACATTATGAGGAAACATTTGCAGATTTGTTTAAAAAATGAGTGGAAAATGGAAAGGGACTTTTAAATAGAATGCAAGCTCTGGAAAATTATCCCGCAACTCGTGGTGCACAACTTGTTGATGAGAATGAAGATAACTCGTATAGTGAAGATTATTTAGGGAGGGAAGATCAAACAAACCAATTCAACAAGTGTGTGTGAGGCAACAAAATTGTACTTAGTTTGTGCTTTTCAAAAATGCAATACAACCTGACGGAAAGCCAGTTTATCAGAGCTTATGATATTTTAAATTAAGCTTTACAATTTTTTTTTAACCAATATTTTATCTTCCTTTTAAAATAATAATGTTAATTCAAAATATTAATTATTAATGATAATTTCATGCATAACCGTAACATCACTTTCATATGGTATTGTAGTATCATATTCATATATTTGAGCGTCACAAGAAACGTAACCAGTAAACAGTCCCAATTTAAAAAAGGTTTGAGCTTTCGCCTAGTTATTCTTCAGTTGATTAATATTCAAGTGCAATTGCAAAGAAGTTCTTCACTATCAACATCTCACAAATTATTTTCATAAATTGCTGACTATTTTTCCTAATTTCCAAGCAGCACATTTGACGTATATAAGACCTAACGCTGCTTTTATAGCATAGTTATAAAGTATACAAAATTATACCGACAACAATTTTAATTTAAACTACTCTTAATTAAGGTTCCTTAAAACCAATTTCTCGGTTTTTTGGAGTTTTGTGGGAATTTTTCGGGTTTTTTGCTGTTTTGCCCGGTTTTTTTCCACCACATGTAATTTTTTGTTTATAAACTTTTCGGACGATTGCGGCACGAGAAAGTGCGGCTTCTTTTTAATAACATTTGTACAAAAGACTGTAAATACATGCATTTACTATATTATTATTTCACGTCTTAATTTGTTCCCAAATCTATCCTTTTAATACATTTCCATAGTAAATTCGTACATTTCTTCACAATTTGGACAGTGACGTTTCAGTTCTCAGGCTCTTTTCTTTCTTATAACATGGTATTTAGTTTATGTCTTTGGAACAAAATTTACATAAGGCCTTATATAGGTTTTGCTTGGACATAACTTTTCCATTTTTTATGATACATATCATATATTTTATTTGCCTTTTATCTTCAGTAACAATTGCTTAACATATAAAAGAAGAATTGTTTGTTAAAATATGAAGATTGAATCAAAATAATTTTTAATTGAACGAAAATATGAATAATTGGATTTAAACTGAAATACAAATCATAAAATATCTTCTATAAATTTCAAATTTATATTGGAAAACACTCACGCCACGTCTTTGAATCCCATATTTAATTAGAGTTCTAAGGTAACCGGTCAATTTACAGAAAAACAATTCACAGAAAAACAATTCACAGAAAACAATTCACAGAAACACAATTCACAGAAAACAATTCACAGAAAAACAATTCACAGAAAAACAATTCACAGAAAAGCAATTCACAGAAAAGCAATTCACAGAAAAACAATTCCCGGAAAAACAATTCACAGAAAAAACCGAAAAAAATAAACTGTGTTGAAGGGTTTGAATTTATTCGCGATAAGGAATATAAAGAAAAATGTTATTGGTTGTGCAATAATTATTATAAGACGGAGAAATGCAAAGTTAAAATTCATACCAATAAAAGAACTGGAGAAATTATAGAAACTACTAGTGATCATAACCATGCTGCTAATGCAAATAATGTTGGGGTAAAAAGAAGTGTTGCAGATTTAAAGGAATTAATTTATAGAAAAGTAATTTACTTTTCTGTGAATTGCTTTTCTGTGAATTGTCTTTCTGTGAATTGTTTTTCTGTGAATTGTTTTTCTGTGAATTGTTTTCTGTGAATTGTTTTTCTGTTGAATTGTTTTCTGTGAACTGTTTTTCTGTGAATTGTTTTTCTGTGAATTGTTTTTCTGTGAACTGTCCTAGAATCGAGTTCTAAAACAAAATTTTAATAAATTTACAATATTGTTCATTATTAAATCATAACGTTTCTAATAAATTTATATACAAGCCCTCTAAGGAAAATTAAAGAAACGCTTTGTACTAAAATTACAGGTATCCCTCGAATAGCACGGTATTTGGATATCACGAAGTCGCGTCAAAAATTGAATAACACAGGATTTGATTTACACGAATTTGCGAATGTGTATACACATATTACTGTTAACGATCACACAGTCCATATGTACATAACAGATTAGCAGCAAACACATAGATACCAAGGTTTTTGAAAAGCACGGAACTATATCTTCAAAATTGTATGAATTATTAGTATCGATAACACGAATTTCAATAACACGGTACCAGTTAGCCGTGTTATTCGCGGGATGCCTATAGTTGATTTTAATGGATGATGAACTCACGGTTAGAAACTTGAGTTTAGTTTTTAATTAAAATCGTTTCGTACATATCCAGTAAACATGAGGTTCATTTTTTAACTAAACTTTTGGCGAAATAAAATGATTCTCGTAAACATTGAACACTAATTTTTATTTCAAACTAACAAAAAGCCTTAAAAACTTTTTTACAATTTGTGTTTGAAAATTATTTTTATTTAAACTTTTGTCCGTTGCTCAGGCGATACTTTTTCCAAAGAAATGAATTAAATTTCTTCGCGAGAGATTTTGAATTTATGAACTTAATTCCTTCGAGAAAGATTTTTGAATGCGAAGAACTTAAATTCCTTCAAGAAATATTTAGAATAATTTTGGTTTACTAGATTCATTAGAAAAAATAAAATATCGTAAGCTACTCAGATCAAACTTTTTATTTCTAAAGGACAACAAGTATTTTATGAAATTAAAAACAAGTAGTTTTTCCAAAATAAACCATAAACAGTAGATATACGCTACAAACTAAGTCAACTGTTATGTACGGCATACATAGAAGTTGGCTTTAAGTTTGATAAGCTTTTCATTTCGTTGTATTTGTCATTTTAAAATACTTAAGAAGAATCCAAACGTTTTAAACTCTTTGAAAATTATGTGAATTTAGATTTAAGGCGTTAGAGCTTGAAAATATTTTAATTTTGTATGCGAGTAAGACTTTTAATGAAACTTAAAAATATTTTGATTGAAAGCGTTCTACCACTTTCAAAATTAATTTGATTAGATTTTTTTATTAAATGTTTACTAGAAATATGGAAGAAAGATTTTCAGATTTCAACGATATATCAATGATATATTTATCATTGTTTGAAAATCCTACATTTGACGTGGATGCAGCGCTTCGGGATGTACAGCTTGATCTTTGCCAATGGAAAAATACCAATAGTTATTTTCAGGATATATTAAGAATTGCAACATCAAAAATAGAACCAAACATAACGCAATTGGTATCTAATCTTAAAGTCTATCAATCGCACCACTAAATATTTAATTCAATTTTTAAAAAATGAATTATCAAATACATATTTAATTCTTATTCCCTTTTAATCGGTCATTGTCATGTATCAGAAAATCTTAATTTTTATAGAATTATTTTTCCTACTTAAACTATAATTCATAGTTTTTTATAATTGCCGCTCTTTTCTTTACTATTAATTTATATCTCGTGGAAGAAATAGATAATCACGTATTACTTGAAGATTTTTTCACACAAGAATCGTTTTCGCACTATATACCAAATGTACTCAAGGAAAATTCCAAATTTGAAGAAACAAAAATAATAGTCACAATTGTGACTCACAATTGTGTTCGGGTCATAAAAATGAGCAGGTCTCTGATTGGTTTGCAAATTTTTGGTAAACAGGTAGTTTTCTAACATTCCCCCCCCCCACAAGAGGAAAAACCAAATATTGAAATTTTCTGGACCTAAATAGTTTGTCACCAAGTATTTCGAAATCATATTCAGTTCGAGTCTACACGTAGTTAGATATTTTTGAAGAAATATTCGCAATTTTAAATAAAATGTATTCTTCTAACGAATTTGCTCAATCCTCATCGTGTTACTATTTCAATTCGGTAAGGAAATATTTTGTTTTTTAATTCTTTGAAAGATATTAACAAAAAATTATTATTTTTATTTCTTTACAGAATAATAATATGAATTTCAATATGGCGGAATACAGACCACATCCAAATCCAATTGAAAGCACAAATAAAATTGGTAAGAAATTAATTAAAATAATTCCAAAATTATTTTTATATTAAAAATTGTATTTTTCTTTTCTTATTACAGAACCAAAAAAAAAGAAACAGAGACAGCCGAGAACAAAGTTTTCGAACGACCAATTAGCGGAACTCGAACGTGAGTTTAGCATCGATAGTTACTTGAGCCGACCGCGAAAGCTTCAAATTTCACAACGCTTAAAGCTAGAACCAGACACAGTGAAATTCTTTTTCCAGAATCGTAGAATGAAATATAAAAAGAAGAACAAGATTGAAAGTGTTGTGCGACAATCTCCAAGTGAAGATTTGAGTAATCAAAACTCAAATTCGAATGAAGAAATTGACAGTAGACGTATATCTTACTCTAAATCAGAAACTGTGGAGTGTGGAAAGCCGAATATTGAATATAATAATCCTCAACAAATTGATTTAAATACGAGTTTCCATTGGATTCCAACTTATTCTAATAACGAGGATCAATTCAGTGAAGATATGTTGGAGCCGACCTTGGGATGCCTTAATTGGGAGTGCTCAAAATCAGAAACTGTACAGTGTGAAAAGCCGAAAATTGAAAATAATAATCCTCAACAAATAGAGTTAAATACGAGCTTCCATTGGATACCAACTTATTTTAATAACGAGGATCTAATTAGTGAAGATATGTTGGTGCCGACTTTGGGATGCCTTAATTGGGACTCGTCCCAACAATTTTATGAATTATAAGTTTAAATAAGTTTTAGATTAAGTTAACTTCCTGTGTTTTAGAAGTATTGATGTATCTATATTTTTATAAAAGTGAAAAATTCTATAAATAAATAATTAGTTGGAAAATATATTGAATTTTATTTTTAAAAATATGTTGCCTTTTAGAACTGTCAGTGCAAAATTTCCATCAAAATAACATAAAAGTTGTTTGAATAAAACCCACGGCTATATGCCCCTAAATCCTTCACTCGTATCAAACTTATGCTAATTTTGTAAAATTGATTTTTAAAGAAACATTATGAACGCAACAGAAGGATTCAACTTTAATTTTGTTAATCATTTCCAGATGACATAAGAAATTTTAAATGTTTTCTAGAATAGAATTCCAGGCCATATTATGTAAGTTTTGTAACCTCCTCACTTACAAAGTTCTACTTCTCTTTTCACTTTTAAACTTTGGTGGTTATTTACTTAGAATCAATTTATAGATCTTTCGAAATTTATTCAGACAAATATCAATTTTTAAATAATCTTGCACGAGTATAGTGGAATAAAAATTCGCCTTTTCAGAAATAAATATAATGGAAATACCGTTTTATGCTCTACTATTCTCATAAGTGATAAGTAAGCCGGATATAATCTCTTCGACTCCATATTATAGGTGAGCTTATTCTAGGGATTTTGATCTGACGCCCCGTTTTGCTTGTAAAGTACAAGGATATATTTTTGAACGCAGAAACAGATAAAATATAAATATAAATATATATATATGTTAAATATACGTCTAGGGCATATATATTTGAAAGTTGATTTTTATAACATGAAGTTAACGCTTCTATGGCAGGAATCCTTTTTGTTGCAATAATGTATAGGAGGGCTAAAGTATCCCTTGGATAAAATAGTAGGAAAAAACTAAAGGCTTTATTGGTAATACTCCTAATAAGAAGATTCTTAGTTTCTTTATACCGAATATTCTATTAATAAAGTAAATATCAGGCGGACCAGGAAACTTTGTGGTATTTTAAAAAGTTCTTCGTATTTACTTTGAAAATTTGTAGAACAATCTTGTTAGATTTAGATTTAGATTGGCTACATAAATAAACGACACTATGCTAAATTTCATTAAAATCGGTCTAACGATAATGGAGAAAAAAATAGTTGTAAGAAAAAATAGGCTTGCTTTGAAAGTTTTTCGATATATTTTGAAACTAGTCTACCGGTTTGAACAAAGTTCGCAGATGATATTTATGCTATTAGGTCCAAGATTGTCTATGAATTAGAGCGAATTTTAAAAGGAAGAAACCTCGAAACATTACTAGTTTTGGTTCTTTTTCTCAGAGTTAATTCAAACAGCTTCAGATTGTTGAAGACATGTCCCATTTCTATCATAGAACATAAAAAAATCGGCTATTGACCAGTTACCATATATTTTTTATTAAATATATAATGGAGAATAGGAGACAGTATAAAATATTGGGATTTAATCGTATTTTACACAATCTCTAGTATAGTAAATAAAACATATTATTTGCACTAAATTCTGCAATAAATCCGAGACAAACTCAACTACAAAAGCTCTCAACCAAATTAAAAAAAAGAAGGAAACAATTAAAGAATTAAACTAATGTCAAATTAAATGTGAATATAAACATATTACCAGAAATTAAATTCATTGCCCATATCAGCAGAAATTCAGACCCAGGTTCTGCATGAATATTCTTTACGCCAATATTCTTCATAATAAACTTTAATAATTGTATAAAAAGTATGTTGATCAGTTAAATCAATACAAAAATTGAGATCACATTTACGCGTCTTGGATATGTGCTGTGGAAAGGGTGGTGATCTGTTAAAATGGGAAACTGGTATAACACATTTAGTTTGCACCTATATTGCTTATGGCCGTGTTGAGCAGTGTAAATCTCGATATAATACGATATTATCAAGATTAGATAATAAATTTGCCAAGAAATTTACAGCCGAATTTTCTGCATGCGATTCAAGTTTAGTTCGTTTACGAGAAAAATACAAAGATGCAATTTTAAAATTGAATTTAGTTAGTTGCCAATTTACATTTCATTATTGTTTTGAGTCTCTTAATCAAGCTGAAGGCAGAGTTCGTAATGCGGCTGAATGTCTTCCTTCAGGTGGATTTTTTATTGCTGCAATTCCGGATTCTAATGACATTATAAAACGACAACGAAAAGCTGAAACCAAATCATTTGGGGATGATACCATAATTATAATATTAAATTTGTTTGTGATATAGTATGACCAACAATTTTCGGTGCAAAGTACAAATTTCATTTGGAAGGTCTTATTGTTTCCACCGACTTTTTAATACATTTCCCTACTTTAATTAAGTTTGGTACAAAATATAGACTTGAATTACATTATAACAACTTGTTGATGAGAATGAAGATAACTCGTATAGTGAAGATTATTTAGGGAAGAAGGATCAAACAAACCGATTCAACAAGTGTGTAGGAACCCTGTCGAAGTCAGAATAGGAGGCAACAAATTTGTACTTAGTTTGTGCTTTTAAAAAATGCAAGACAACAGGGTATGCAGAGGGAAAGTCAGTTTATCAGAGCTTATGATACATTTTAAATTAAGTATTACAATTTCTATATAACCAATATTTTAATGCCTTTTTAAAATAATTATGTTGATTGAAAAAATTAAGCTTTAATGATAATTTCAAGCATAACCGCAACGTTACTCTCATACGAGAGTTTCATTTTCATATAATTGAAGCGTTACAAGAAATGTAATCTAGACATTCCCATTTTAAAGAGGTTTGACATTTCGCCTAGTTATGCTTCAGTTGATTAATATTCAATTGCAATCTCTGGGCTTTCTCGGTTTTTTGGAGTTTTGTGGGAATTTTTCGGGTTTTTTGCTGTTTTGTCCGGTTCTTTTCCATCACATGTAATTTTTTGCTTATAAACTTTTGGGACGATTGCGGCACGAGAAATTGCGGCTTCTTTTTAATAACATTTGTACAAAAGACTGTAAATACACGCATTTTAAATCATACGGAGTCTTTTTAATAATGCCGTGTGCAGACGTGACCAAATAAGAGTTGGCGTTGTTTTTATTTTTGCAATGTTGCGAAGGAAAATTGTATATTGTTTTTTTAATTATAAATTCCGGTTGTAAAGGAGAATTTGGAAATTTATTGATTTTACGTCTAGCTAATGTAAATACAAAAATCAAGTTTTCAAGAGAATTTAACACCCTTTAGAACATCCGTAAAAAATTAAAAACCCCGATTAAATTTAGAAGTTGTTTCGGCACAAAACAGACTCTCGCAATTGACCTCTAGTTAAATTTTTAAATGATTTACCTATTAGAGCAGCGACATTACGATCTTTTCAAAAAGAGGTTCAACTTCAGACTTTTAATCACTTTGGACCTATTTTGATGGATCAAAAATGCAGAAATAAACCAGAAAAAAAGGATTTTCAAAAATTGGATTAAATCGAATCGGTATTCCAAAGACTGCAAAACTTGTAATGGTTCTTCGATCCATGGCTTCAAACGATTTTTTTTCAACTGGCAGTTCTTTGTAAATCCAATAATTTGATATTAGTGATCAAAAGTCCAAAAATATTGATGAATTTTTCTAAATAAAATATATATTAGAGATCTGAGATTATCATGATTTGATGTAGTAATAATTCCATAAATGATATTTATGATTCATAATTTCTACAGCAACCGATCCTAAATGCCAAATTCCAGCCATAAAAAGATTTTGTTAGTTTTGTTATGTCAAGTGGACTTTTTGCATGAACAAGGACATTAATTTTCAGTATTGTAAAACAATAATATTTGCTTTTGAAATTTTTCGAATTGCACAGCCATAAAAAAATCCATAAGGATTTCCAGGATCTGTATTTCTGATGGTCATATTGAAAATATAAGGAGTATACTTTTATGATGTTACTTTCTTTTGAAACTATATAAGGTCATAAAGTCAACAAAATTCCCGCCCTTATGAATTTTAGATTCGCCCCCTGTGTATCTAGACAGGTAATCTGGTTTCTCCGTCTCGCCTACATTCTTTAAAACAATTAACTTAATTTTCTAAAATTATAATAGAAATAGTCCATTATGAAATACTTGGAACTCATATTTATTTATCAGCACTTGGAGTCTGAGACGCTTATAGCTTTGTTATTTTAATATACTTTCCTAGAATCGAGTATTATAGTCGGTGTGTCTGTACGTATATGATTTTCTATGAAAATATGATTTTAAAACTTAGATAATATTAAATATATCTCAATTCCATTTGATAATATTATTTTGCCCTCGATTAATGTTATAAATATGTTTTGACCACATTTATATAAATGGTAAGACAATACTGCAACTTGTAACTCTAATTAAGGAAGGAAAATTGACATTAAAAAGAAACTATGCATTGAGAGAATTGTCAGGACATACTACTTTAAAAATAGTTACATTTTTCGTATTAGATTGTGAAATCGAATCCCTAAGATACCTTCAAACACCTTAAACAAATTCAATCCAAGATAACCTATTCAGCTTAATAAAATACAATACATTCGGATAGATAAAATAATTTCGTAAACTCCGATAAAGTCCGTGAAAATTTAGACTGAATGTGTTCTAAAAAAATTAATTCGTGAACTTTGGGGACGATTACTTCGGAAGGATCCAAAACTGGACTACTATTCAAAATTCAAGATCAATTCGATTTATATCTAGCGAAATAAAGTTATTACCACAAATTCTCCTGAGTTTCGGTGTAATTTCCTTTAGATATATTTGAAGTGCATTGCAAAATCTATAAATTGCATTACTTTAAAAATTTGTTGGTTTTGGACATGATTCTAGGACAGTTCACAGAAAAACAATTCACAGAAAAACAATTCACAGAAAACAATCCACAGAAAAACAATTCACAGAAAACAATTCACAGAAAAACAATTCACAGAAAAACAATTCCCAGAAAAACAATTCACAGAAAAACAATTTACAGAAAAACAATTCACAGAAAAGCAATTCACAGAAAATTAGTTTACGGAAAAAAATGTCTTGAAAATCACGGCGACTTTCAAGACATTTTTTTCCGTAAACTACTTTCCTGTGAATTAATTCCTTTAAATCTGCAACACTTTTTTTACCCCAATATTATGTGCATTAGCAGCATGGTTATGATCACTAGTAGTTTCTATAATTTCTCCAGTTCTTTTATTGGTATGAATTCTAACTTTGCATTTCTCCGTCCTATAATAATTATTGTACAACATTTTTCTTTATAGTCCTTATCGCGAATAAATTCAAACCCGTCAACACAGTTTATTTTTTTCGGTTGTTTCTGTGAATTTTTTCCGGGAATTGTTTTTCTGTGAATTGCTTTTCTGTGAATTGACCGGTTACCGTTTATTTCTTTACTATCATTGGACGGATTTTACTGAAATTTGCTACGGTGTCCATTTGTATGTTAGATAACTTTTCAGTTTCCAACAATCTCGTGCAATATTTTTTTATTTCAAAATCACAATATTGAAATACATTCTAAAATTAAGGATAAAATCCTTAGGTGTACGAGCAAACTGAATTTTAGAATTCGAAATTTAAATTAAAATTGTTAACTCTGGAGGAGTATTAGATTAATAATCAACAGACTAATTCGTTTTGTCTACTATGTAATTATTTCACATATTAATTTGTTCCTAAGCTATCCTTTTAATACATTTCCATACTAAATTCCTACATTTCTTCATAACTTGGACAGAGTGACGTTTCAGTTCTCAGGCTACTTTCTTTCTTATAACATGGTATTTAGTTTGTGTCCTTGGATCAAAATTTACGTAACGCGTTATATAGTTTATACCTGGACATAACTCCTCCATTTTTTATGATACTTATCTTATATTCTAGTTGCCTTTTATCTTCTGCCAAAATTGTTTAACATATAAAAGAAGTATTGTTTCTGAAAATATGAAGATTGCTTCAAACTAATTTTTAATTGATCGAAAATATGAATAATTGGATTTAAACTGAAGACTGAAACGAAATCACCAGGAAACGGAAACGTTAGAGACCTTTTTAATACCCGCGAGTTAAAAAATAAAATTACTCGATTACTTAGTTCGTAAAATAGTCGATTATTCGCATTCGAATCCGGCTTATATTTTCGGATCCAACAACATAGTACCATATATTTGTCAGCACAAATTTTCAAGCAAATCTTAAATAGTGTACACATTTTCTCCTCTTCAACAAATTTAAAATATGTAATGTTTGGCATTGTTTGATTTTGATTCCCAAAATCCATCGCAATGAAATAATCCATGAATTTTTTAGCCATTCATAAAAACTGAGAATTTACATTTGCAATAATTAAAAGAAAATCTCAAAACTAGATTAGTAATTATAAGAAATGAAGATGACTTAAATATTTAATATTGAAATACAAACCCGTAGTTATTTTTAGTAGTATATCAAGTACCCATCCTTTTAAAATGGCGTCTTCTCTATAGAATTAGGCCGGAAAAAATCAAAAATATGTTTGACTCATTTCCATATTAACAAAATTCCAATCGCAAAAATAATTTATTTTCATATTTCTGGGAATTTTATATAATTTGTAAGACAAAATAAAGACTAATTGCATTCTTTTGAAATGTTTTTAGTTAGAATAGTTCATTTAATTAGTATATACGTCCCTGAATTTCATTTCAAAACAATAAACATAACAATTAAGGATCGCAATAAAAATACTATCTGACTTTTCTGCAAAATACTCCTTCCCCACCTTATTTTAACAAGTAACAGTTTTTAACTGAAATTTGAATAGTTGATATTAAAAACTAGCAATTTGTGTTAAAAAATAATTTGCTAAATAAATTTGTGTTAAAAGTGTTTTTCTGCGACATATTAAAATCTATTTTAACTAAAAATCTAATATTATATAAAATAATAAATAATTTCATAAAAGAGTGTATTTATAATATAAAATGGGTTCGTCTATTTGGGAAGTGATTGGACATTATCAAAATAGCATTGAAAACTCTTTAAGCGACGAGCCTCGGGTAAATACTTAATTATATATTTTTTTTGTTTTCGTGCTTCAAATATTCTGAATAATTTATCTAATTTGTTACTTTTTCTTGCAGCTTCTTCATTGTATTAATAAATTAGACAATCTACCAATTAAATTAGAACATCTCCAAAAAACTCGTATTGCTAGAGCAGTTCAATACCTGCAAAAATATGAATCCGATGTTGGTGTAGCCGCAAAATCATTGTTTGCGAAATGGGAAGCTGTTAACAATAATGATAAGAACATTGAAAGATCATCAAGTTCCCAAATTCAGAAATATTCAAAATCCTCGAAAAGTTCATGTGACGATATCAAAGAGTATAGAAGTCGAACACATGAACGTAAAGAAATACGATCTCATCAAAATGGTCAAAAAATAAATTCGATCGATCACAAAACTGATGAAAAAAATGTTCATAAAAGTCATAATAGTACCAGAAAAGAAAACGTTGTATTTAATCATAAAGGTTCAAGAAGTGATAGTAAAGATAAGAAACGAAAGACTTCTAATCATTCAAGTGATTATGTTAAAGATGATTTAACAAATGGAACCGACACCAAAGTTAGAGATAACAAACGAAAAAGGGAATCGTCTAGATCCAGATCACCGGTGAAAAGAAAAATTCCTAAATTAGAACTTGTTCATGAAATCGATAGTTCGATGGGAATAAGTTTTGAAGATGCCTTGGGTTCATTCCCAAAGCCGGGAAAATCAAAAAGTTCTTTTAAAAGAATATCAAAAGTGAATTTAATTAAAGCCAAACCTAAAACAGTATGTATTTTTTTTTAACTTATCGGTTATACCATTTTATTTATTATTTTTCTATTTTCAGGCTTTATTGTTAGCTCCATTGTTGGCATCCAAAGGACAATTAGAGCTACTCGATCCTAGTCTTGTATCAGATTGGTTATCATCGAGTAAATGTCAACCTCAACAAATGACTGATGAAGAAGTTTTTCAAGCAGCCACTACATCGAAAACAATGCGGTAAGTTAATTTACTTTTGAATACAATTCAATAAAATAATTTTGTTTCTCCTTTTATTATCTTTATAGAACCAAAGTTTATTCTGGAGTAAGAAATGGAGCAGTTTATCCTAGTTCCTTCGATGTACATATTCAAGATTTATACAGGAATTTCGATGGTAAGTTTTATTTTATTAAGTCTTTTTTCTATGAGTTTTTAAATTTTTGATTACTAATGTTTCTTTTTTTCCTCTCAGATATTGAATATACCGGCGGAGTTCCTTATGAAATTTTGAAACCAGTGCTTGAACGTGTTACGCCATTGCAATTATTAAATTTTGAAGAATATAATTCGTACATTATTGAAGACACTGATATTCTTTGGAAACAACATTGTTGCAGACATTATCCTGGCAAACAACGACAAGAAATTGAATCATGGCGAGAAATGTTTGCTAGATGTAAAGAAGAACAGAACCACCGTCTCAGTACCATAACCGAGAATATTAAACAATCTCAAAATCTACCAAAACGAAAAACGCTACTTGTGATTGACAGTGATGTAAAACCACCAAGGAATGTCATACGAAAACAACAACAAAATGGTACGCAAAATGTTCCAATCACACCACTTGGTGTAAAACAAGCAATAGCAGAAATATCACAGGCAAATCGGTTTATACACCCTAAAAAGGCTCCACTTATGCAAAAGTCACTAAATCAATTATTAATGAAAGCTAAATATCGGCGATAAGAAAATTGTTTCTTATTTCTTTTGTTGTAATTATGCAAATTTCTATATGTAAAAATGTAAAATAAATGTATTTTAAAGTTATTTCATTTTTTCACTTATTTGTTAAATGGTATTTTATAGCAACTTTCTTTGACCAAAATTAAAGATTGTTTGTTTCATTTAGAAAGACAATTTCTGTCACTAATTTTCACATCAAATCTATATAAATAAAATTTAAATGCTGTTCGTTGGTAAGCGAATCACTTGAGAACGGCTGAACCGATTTCGCTCATTTTTTTGTTAAAATGGTCGTAGTAGTCCAAATAAGGTTCTTACGGAAAGAAAAACGGGAAGATTTGCACGAAAAATTGGAAAATACAAAAAAAACTGAAAGTGTTTGTCTTCAATGGGATTTTTGTAGCAAAAATACGTTTTTTTCGCATTTTTACTTTTACAAATCCACAAAACGATCACAAATTTATTGAAATTTGGACAGGACAACATCTGTCGGGTCAATATAAAGATTTTAATTAAGGTTAATTAATTATTTTGCATGAAATCGTAAAGAAAATGGTAGTCGAGAAAAATTTATTGGATATTCAAATTGAGATCTTTTCTCTCTAAAAATATTAGAATTATTGAAATAATTTAGGGATGCAAGAATAGAAGAAAAGATTGTGGATTGTTGTGATACTAAAAATTTGGCATCTTTTATTTTTCTCAAATAAAAAAACTGGTTTGAAATCAAAAAATGTGCTATAAAATTTAATTTCCAATTTTGAAGATCGAACTTAGCGAGATATAATTTTAAAATACACTTTTTTATTTTCTTACTTACAGATTTGTTTTACAAATACATTAATTCGAGGAACAATTTCCTTATCGTCGACAGTTGCTCTTAGCTTCCATTAATTGTAGTGACTTTTGCAAAAAGTGGAGCCTTTTTAGGGGGTTTGCTAGCTGTTATTCGTTTTACACCGAGTGATGTGATTGGAACATTTTGCGTACCATTTTGTTGTTGTCACAAGTAGCGTTTTTCGTATTGGTAGATTTTTGAGGTTGTTTAATATTCTCGGTTATAGTAATGAGGGAATGGTTCTGCTCTTCTTTACATCTAGCAAAAATTTCTCGCCATGATTCAATTTCTTGTCGTTGTTTGTCGTTGTTTGTTTAGGAATATAGAAGAAAGATTTTCAGATTTTTATGATATATTAATAATATATGAATCAGTAATTGAAAATCCTACATTTGACCTTGATGTACAGCTTGAGCTTTGCGTAATTACAGAAAACCAATAATTTGAAAGTGAGTTTCACTGATAAAACATTGATAGACTTTTGGAAAGGACTGTCGAAACAAGATTTTCCAAATCTGAGAATGTTGCCATGAAAAACGCTGTGAGTTTCTGGCAGCTCAAAAATGTGTAAACTAGCTTTCTCCAAAATAAAAAATATAAAAACGAATAGCAGAAATAAACCATCAGCTTTTAATTTGGAGGATATTTTTAGAATTGCACCATTCAAAATAGAACTTAACGCAGCAGAATTGGCATCTACTATTCAACTCTATCAATCGCAAAAATGAATAGCTTTTTATAATTGCTGCTTTTTTCTTTACTATTACTTTTATATCTCGTCAAAGAAATGGAAAATCACGTATGCCTTGAAAACGTTTTTACAAGAATCGTTTTCGCACTATATACCAAATTTACTCAAGGAAAATTCCAAATTTGGAAGAAACGAAAATAATAGTCACAATTGTGCTTTAAGTTCGGATCATAAAAATGAACAGGTATCTCATTGGTTTGCAAATTTTTGGTAAACAGGTAGTTTTCTAATATTCCCTCCCCACCAACAGCAGAAAAACCAAATATTGAAATTTTCTGGACCTAAATAGTTTGTCACCAAGTATTTCGAAATCATATTCAGTTCGAGTCTACACGTAGTTAGATATTTTTGAAGAAATATTCGCAATTTTAAATAAAATGTATTTTTCTAACGAATTTGCTCAATCCTCATCGTGTTTCTATTTCAAGAAAATATTTTGTTTTCTAATACTAAGAAAGATATTAACAAAAAATTATTATTTTTATTTCTTTACAGAATAATAATATGAATTTAAATATGGCGGAATACTGACCACATCCGAATCCAATTGAAAGCACAAATAAAATTGGTAAGAAATTAAATAAAATTATTCCAAAATTATTTTTACATTAAAAACTAGCTGTACCCGGCCACGCGTTGCTGTGGCTCAGTCTGGTTAAATCGAAAATTTAATTTCACAATGCTTGTGGTTATACAACATTTTTTGTTGTTCCATTTTCTGTGCAGATATAGAGATTTTCTGGTTTGCCGACTGTAGAACACGCAACATATAATTGTCCGTGTGAGAAGCAATCCGTGTCTAGATCTAAACCGCACAATTTTAAAGATTGGCTCTAAACCTTGTTGATGGAGATTGCAAACGCCAATCGAATCGGGAATTGCAATCTCTTAAATTGAAATGGCATATCCGTTGGAATCATAGGAATGCGAGGAATGAGGACATCTTCACTTTTAAAAGGTCCTGTCAAGATTGTTGCTTCTACGATGTTGCTCTTTAATTTTTTTACTGCAAGCCGCGTGCCGTTGCAAAGCTTTGGCTGGTTGATCTTTCGCAACATGATAATTGGCACACCGACTTTCAATTGCAGTCCGTGCGGTGGCATCCCTGGCAGATCGAGTGAATTCAAAAATTCTGTTGGATAATTAACCGGTTCATCTCCTTCCACAACAGTGTCGACGGACTTCTATATGACCACCTTGCTTTGAATGTTAGACTGAATAATATTGTTAAGTTCGTAGACGTCTTTGTTCTTGGCCACAAGAATGGTTCGTTCACTTAGCCAATCGTGATTCTTGTAATTGGTTTGAATATTGGGAAATACTTTTTCAACCAATTCTTCTTTAGACGTCACTAAATTGCAGAAGTTATGAGGCAATGAAATTCGTCCTGACGTCAGATCAACCGGCTCCTTTCCATTCCTGATTTCCAGCAATTGATGTGAGAATATCTCTGCTGACCGATCGTTTTTCAGCTGTAGTCGCATATTTGTAGTTAATTTTAACGTCTTTACGCGTTGCCGCAAAGTAGAGTATTTCAGAGAGGCATTTATTTCATCCGCTGGTGTCGATCGAGGAATTACAGGTCATGTTTGCCTGAAATCTCCTGCAAGCAATATTAATGCGTTCCCAAATGGTCTGATATTTGCACGTAAGTCTTACAATGATCGATCAATGGCCTCGAGCGATTTTTTGTGCGCCATTGTGCATTCATCCCAAACAATAAGTTTGCATTTCTGTAATACTTTTCCCATGCCGGATGCTTTGGATATATTGCATGTGGGACTTTCAATGAATTGAATGTTTAATGGCAATTTCAAACCGGAATGAGCCGTTCTTCCAACACTTGGGAATCATCTCTTTTGCTATTCCACTGGGTACATCCAGCAGCGCACAGACCCAAACACTTCATGTTTTACCATGAATTCCATCAGCGATTTCAGCTTCTGTTTGAAAACACGTGCTGTAATGTCATGCCTATCCACCGGCGATTGGCCAGGAAGTAAGAGCTTTTGTATTGTAAATCGTCCCAAGCTGGAAATTTCATCTAAGATTTTGTTAAATTCAGCATTTTCATTTTAAAACGCCTTTTTTGGTTTTAGGGTTTCCAAAAAATGAGACTCTATGTATTAAATGTCTTTCGGCTTTGGGTTTTCAAAATGTTACGCCAATTAGTAGAGTAGATTATAATTTTAAAATTTAATTTTGTATGTTTAAACAAACTTGATTTTTGGCATAAACCCTATTTTTACGATATCTTTTTTAGCTCGTATTATAATTTTCGGGGGGAAAAAATTTTTCTTTCACACGTAAGTTTGATATATTTTTTATTAAAATGGGCGAATTTCCATTATTGCTGTACAAAAAAATGTTTTTATAGGCTTTATTTAATTGATAGGTTGTAACCCGTCCTATGACGGCTTCCTAATAATTTCGGCTTACAAATCGCTGTAAATTAACAAAATGTATTCAAGCGTAGCACCTTAATTCGGAACATAATAAATCTTTTACCCCGTTCTAGTAGCACCACTGGTGACATATTTCATGTCTTCAGTCGATCTATTCAGAATGCACATTATTTACCCCGCAACACCTCCAGCGAAGATATTAAATTGATCCCATTTCTCCGGTTGATAAAATAGCTCCCGTCAAACATATATTACGTAAAGGCAAAAACCTCTATAGAGTAGGGGCCTAAACAACCTTCATAACTTTGCCGGACATCGTAATCGCGTGTGACTTCTATATAAAAAGTTCGTAAATTTGTATTGCCTCCAGCGCCAAAGCGGTGGGAAATGGAACTTTGCCGTGTACGTTAGAATGTCCGGCATGCAAATCTTAATAAGATTGCCTCAGGTCAGAATCATGTCCGCTGTATATTTCAGATTATAAATGAGGTTTTCTGAAATAAGCTTTCAAGCCCCCTTTGTAACCCCTCCGACCCCCAATCTCCGCGGAAACAAAATTTCTACACGTTTCAAGTAATTCTCTACAACATATTAAAAAGTGTTTTTTTTTTCGCTCAACGAATTTTCTTTCCGGACAATATAGGACGGACAGAAGGAAAGAAAGAAGGATTAGCCTTTTACATATATAGTAATTAATCAAACAGAAATGATGTTAATTCATAATTTAGTAAAACATTCGTTTTTTTGAATCAGCTTTGAATCCAAATCTAGAAACCTCTCTTTTTTTTTTAATTAAAACTATCAGTGACAGTAATTTTTTTGAGAAATTGGGGGCAATTCTTAAAATTCGTCGTAGATTTTGAAAATTCAGCCTTGTCAATTATAAATAGCTTTTTTTTGGCTTTAAGCTTTCCAAAAAATGAGAAATGAAATGGCTTTCGGTTATGGGCTTACAAATTTTTACGCCATTTAATAGGGATATAATTTGCTCGTTACATTTCAAAAAACAGGATCTAAAGCGAATAATTTAATTTTGTACGCTTAAGAGAAACTTGTTTTTTGGAATAAATAACGCAAACATTTTTCGCACTTCTGATGTTCCAGAATACATAAGCATTAAGCCCATTTAAAGTGTTGCCTCTCCGAATTAATATTTTTAACGCCGCCACTACGCCCATCTGTATTGTTATTATATAAGCGTATTGATGTGTGCGCGTGTGAAGATTTTGATTTTAAAGATGCTTGATGCTATGTTTTAGTGATTGGATTTTTTAAATCAATTATTACCTGGCTCAGGTATAACCTAGGTAAATAAAAAGTACATATAAACATGGTCATAATCACATAGGACATTCTGTGAAAGCTCCAAAGCAATTGGTCAAGAAGTTTCGGAGATTACCGGTTAGGAACAAACGAACATTTACGATTTTATTTATATAGATTTTTCTATTTTCAGGCTTTACTGTTAGCTCCATTGTTGGCATCCAAAGGACAATTAGAGCTACTCGATCCTAGTCTTGTATCAGATTGGTTATCATCGAGTAAATATCAACCTCAACAAATGACTGATGAAGAAGTTTTTCAAGCAGCCACTACATCGAAAACAATGCGGTAAGTTAATTTACTTTTGAATACAATTCAATAAAATAATTTTGTTTCTCTTTTTATTATCTTTATAGACCCAAAGTTTATTCTGGAGTAAGAAATGGAGCAGTTTATCCTAGTTCCTTCGATGTACATATTCAAGATTTATACAGGAATTTCGATGGTAAGTTTTATTTTATTAAGTCTTTTTTCTATGAGTTTTTAAATTTTTGATTACTAATTTTTCTTTTTTTCCTCTCAGCTCTTGAATATACCGGCGGAGTTCCTTATGAAATTCTGAAACCAGTGCTTGAACGTGTTACACCTCAGCAATTATTAAAATTTGAAGAATTTAATTCATACATTATTAAAGACACTGATATTCTTTGGAAACAACATTGTTGCAGACATTATCCTGACAAACAACGACTAGAAATTGAATCATGGCGAGAAATGTTTGCTAGATGTAAAGAAGAGCAGAACCATCGTCTCAGTACCATAACCGAGAATATTAAACAATCTCAAAATCTACCAAAACGAAAAACGCTACTTGTGATTGACAGTGATGTAAAACCACCAAGGAATGTCATACGAAAACAACAACAAAATTGTACGCAAAATGTTCCAATCACACCACTTGGTGTAAAACAAGCAATAGCAGAAACATCACAGGCAAATCGGTTTATACACCCTAAAAAGGCTCCACTTATGCAAAAGTCACTAAATCAATTATTAATGAAAGCTAAATATCGGCGATAAGAAAATTGTTTCTTATTTCTTTTGTTGTAATTATGCAAATTTCTATATGTAAAAATGTAAAATAAATGTATTTTAAAGTTATTTCATTTTTTCACTTATTTGTTAAATGGTATTTTATAGCAACTTTCTTTGACCAAAATTAAAGATTGTTTGTTTCATTTAGAAAGACAATTTCTGTCACTAATTTTCACATCAAATCTATATAAATAAAATTTAAATGCTGTTCGTTGGTAAGCGAATCACTTGAGAACGGCTGAACCGATTTCGCTCATTTTTTTGTTAAAATGGTCGTAGTAGTCCAAATAAGGTTCTTACGGAAAGAAAAACGGGAAGATTTGCACGAAAAATTGGAAAATACAAAAAAAATTAAAGTGTTTGTCTTCAATGGGATTTTTGTAGCAAAAATACGTTTTTTTCTCATTTTTACTTTTACAAATCCACAAAACGATCAGAAATTTATTGAAATTTGGACAGGACAAGATCTGTCGGGTCAATATAAAGATTTTAATTAAGATTAATTAATTATTTTGCATGAAATCGTAAAGAAAATGGTAGTCGAGAAGAATTTATTGGATATTCAAATTGAGATCTTTTCCCTCTAAAAATATTAGAATTATTGAAATAATTTATGGATACAAGAATAGAAGAAAAGATTGTGGATTGTTGTGATACTAAAAATTTGGCATCTTTTATTTTTCTCAAATAAAAGAACTGGTTTGAAATAAAAAAATGTGCTATAAAATTTAATTTCCAATTTTGAAGATCGAACTTAGCGAGATATAATTTTAAAATACACTTTTTTATTTTCTTACTTACATATTTGTTTTACAAATACATTAAATCGAGGAACAATTTCCTTATCGTCGACAGTTACTCTTAGCTTCCATTAATTGTAATGACTTTTGCAAAAAGTGGAGCCTTTTTAGGGGGTTTGCTAGCTGTTATTCGTTTTACACCGAGTGATGTGATTGGAACATTTTGCGTACCATTTTGTTGTTGTTTTCGTATGACATTCCTTGGTGGTTTCACATCACTGTCAATCACAAGTAGCGTTTTTCGTATTGGTAGATTTTTGAGGTTGTTTAATATTCTCGGTTATAGTAATGAGGGAATGGTTCTGCTCTTCTTTATATCTAGCAAACATTTCTCGCCATGATTCAATTTCTTGTCGTTGTTTGTCGTTGTTTGTTTAGGAATATAGAAGAAAGATTTTCAGATTTTTATGATATATTAATAATATATGAATCAGTAATTGAAAATCCTACATTTGACCTTGATGTACAGCTTGAGCTTTGCGTAATTACAGAAAACCAATAATTTGAAAGTGAGTTTCACTGATAAAACATTGATAGACTTTTGGAAAGGACTGTCGAAACAAGATTTTCCAAATCTGAGAATGTTGCCATGAAAAACGCTGTGAGTTTCTGGCAGCTCAAAAATGTGTAAACTAGCTTTCTCCAAAATAAAAAATATAAAAACGAATAGCAGAAATAAACCATCAGCTTTTAATTTGGAGGATATTTTTAGAATTGCACCATTCAAAATAGAACTTAACGCAGCAGAATTGGCATCTACTATTCAACTCTATCAATCGCAAAAATGAATAGCTTTTTATAATTGCTGCTTTTTTCTTTACTATTACTTTTATATCTCGTCAAAGAAATGGAAAATCACGTATGCCTTGAAAACGTTTTTACAAGAATCGTTTTCGCACTATATACCAAATTTACTCAAGGAAAATTCCAAATTTGGAAGAAACGAAAATAATAGTCACAATTGTGCTTTAAGTTCGGATCATAAAAATGAACAGGTATCTCATTGGTTTGCAAATTTTTGGTAAACAGGTAGTTTTCTAATATTCCCTCCCCACCAACAGCAGAAAAACCAAATATTGAAATTTTCTGGACCTAAATAGTTTGTCACCAAGTATTTCGAAATCATATTCAGTTCGAGTCTACTCGTAGTTAGATATTTTTGAAGAAATATTCGCAATTTTAAATAAAATGTATTTTTCTAACGAATTTGCTCAATCCTCATCGTGTTTCTATTTCAAGAAAATATTTTGTTTTCTAATACTAAGAAAGATATTAACAAAAAATTATTATTTTTATTTCTTTACAGAATAATAATATGAATTTAAATATGGCGGAATACTGACCACATCCGAATCCAATTGAAAGCACAAATAAAATTGGTAAGAAATTAAATAAAATTATTCCAAAATTATTTTTACATTAAAAACTAGCTGTACCCGGCCACGCGTTGCTGTGGCTCAGTCTGGTTAAATCGAAAATTTAATTTCACAATGCTTGTGGTTATACAACATTTTTTGTTGTTCCATTTTCTGTGCAGATATAGAGATTTTCTGGTTTGCCGACTGTAGAACACGCAACATATAATTGTCCGTGTGAGAAGCAATCCGTGTCTAGATCTAAACCGCACAATTTTAAAGATTGGCTCTAAACCTTGTTGATGGAGATTGCAAACGCCAATCGAATCGGGAATTGCAATCTCTTAAATTGAAATGGCATATCCGTTGGAATCATAGGAATGCGAGGAATGAGGACATCTTCACTTTTAAAAGGTCCTGTCAAGATTGTTGCTTCTACGATGTTGCTCTTTAATTTTTTTACTGCAAGCCGCGTGCCGTTGCAAAGCTTTGGCTGGTTGATCTTTCGCAACATGATAATTGGCACACCGACTTTCAATTGCAGTCCGTGCGGTGGCATCCCTGGCAGATCGAGTAAATTCAAAAATTCTGTTGGATAATTAACCGGTTCATCTCCTTCCACAACAGTGTCGACGGACTTCTATATGACCACCTTGCTTTGAATGTTAGACTGAATAATATTGTTAAGTTCGTAGACGTCTTTGTTCTTGGCCACAAGAATGGTTCGTTCACTTAGCCAATCGTGATTCTTGTAATTGGTTTGAATATTGGGAAATACTTTTTCAACCAATTCTTCTTTAGACGTCACTAAATTGCAGAAGTTATGAGGCAATGAAATTCGTCCTGACGTCAGATCAACCGGCTCCTTTCCATTCCTGATTTCCAGCAATTGATGTGAGAATATCTCTGCTGACCGATCGTTTTTCAGCTGTAGTCGCATATTTGTAGTTAATTTTAACGTCTTTACGCGTTGCCGCAAAGTAGAGTATTTCAGAGAGGCATTTATTTCATCCGCTGGTGTCGATCGAGGAATTACAGGTCATGTTTGCCTGAAATCTCCTGCAAGCAATATTAATGCGTTCCCAAATGGTCTGATATTTGCACGTAAGTCTTACAATGATCGATCAAGGGCCTCGAGCGATTTTTTGTGCGCCATTGTGCATTCATCCCAAACAATAAGTTTGCATTTCTGTAATACTTTTCCCATGCCGGATGCTTTGGATATATTGCATGTGGGACTTTCAATGAATTGAATGTTTAATGGCAATTTCAAACCGGAATGAGCCGTTCTTCCAACACTTGGGAATCATCTCTTTTGCTATTCCACTGGGTACATCCAGCAGCGCACAGACCCAAACACTTCATGTTTTACCATGAATTCCATCAGCGATTTCAGCTTCTGTTTGAAAACACGTGCTGTAATGTCATGCCTATCCACCGGCGATTGGCCAGGAAGTAAGAGCTTTTGTATTGTAAATCGTCCCAAGCTGGAAATTTCATCTAAGATTTTGTTAAATTCAGCATTTTCATTTTAAAACGCCTTTTTTGGTTTTAGGGTTTCCAAAAAATGAGACTCTACGTATTAAATGTCTTTCGGCTTTGGGTTTTCAAAATGTTACGCCAATTAGTAGAGTAGATTATAATTTTAAAATTTAATTTTGTATGTTTAAACAAACTTGATTTTTGGCATAAACCCTATTTTTACGATATCTTTTTTAGCTCGTATTATAATTTTCGGGGGGAAAAAATTTTTCTTTCACACGTAAGTTTGATATATTTTTTATTAAAATGGGCGAATTTCCATTATTGCTGTACAAAAAAATGTTTTTATAGGCTTTATTTAATTGATAGGTTGTAACCCGTCCTATGACGGCTTCCTAATAATTTCGGCTTACAAATCGCTGTAAATTAACAAAATGTATTCAAGCGTAGCACCTTAATTCGGAACATAATAAATCTTTTACCCCGTTCTAGTAGCACCACTGGTGACATATTTCATGTCTTCAGTCGATCTATTCAGAATGCACATTATTTACCCCGCAACACCTCCAGCGAAGATATTAAATTGATCCCATTTCTCCGGTTGATAAAATAGCTCCCGTCAAACATATATTACGTAAAGGCAAAAACCTCTATAGAGTAGGGGCCTAAACAACCTTCATAACTTTGCCGGACATCGTAATCGCGTGTGACTTCTATATAAAAAGTTCGTAAATTTGTATTGCCTCCAGCGCCAAAGCGGTGGGAAATGGAACTTTGCCGTGTACGTTAGAATGTCCGGCATGCAAATCTTAATAAGATTGCCTCAGGTCAGAATCATGTCCGCTGTATATTTCAGATTATAAATGAGGTTTTCTGAAATAAGCTTTCAAGCCCCCTTTGTAACCCCTCCGACCCCCAATCTCCGCGGAAACAAAATTTCTACACGTTTCAAGTAATTCTCTACAACATATTAAAAAGTGTTTTTTTTTTCGCTCAACGAATTTTCTTTCCGGACAATATAGGACGGACAGAAGGAAAGAAAGAAGGATTAGCCTTTTACATATATAGTAATTAATCAAACAGAAATGATGTTAATTCATAATTTAGTAAAACATTCGTTTTTTTTGAATCAGCTTTGAATCCAAATCTAGAAACCTCTCTTTTTTTTTTAATTAAAACTATCAGTGACAGTAATTTTTTTGAGAAATTGGGGGCAATTCTTAAAATTCGTCGAAGATTTTGAAAATTCAGCCTTGTCAATTATAAATAGCTTTTTTTTGGCTTTAAGCTTTCCAAAAAATGAGAAATGAAATGGCTTTCGGTTATGGGCTTACAAATTTTTACGCCATTTAATAGGGATATAATTTGCTCGTTACATTTCAAAAAACAGGATCTAAAGCGAATAATTTAATTTTGTACGCTTAAGAGAAACTTGTTTTTTGGAATAAATAACGCAAACATTTTTCGCACTTCTGATGTTCCAGAATACATAAGCATTAAGCCCATTTAAAGTGTTGCCTCTCCGAATTAATATTTTTAACGCCGCCACTACGCCCATCTGTATTGTTATTATATAAGCGTATTGATGTGTGCGCGTGTGAAGATTTTGATTTTAAAGATGCTTGATGCTATGTTTTAGTGATTGGATTTTTTAAATCAATTATTACCTGGCTCAGGTATAACCTAGGTAAATAAAAAGTACATATAAACATGGTCATAATCACATAGGACATTCTGTGAAAGCTCCAAAGCAATTGGTCAAGAAGTTTCGGAGATTACCGGTTAGGAACAAACGAACATTTACGATTTTATTTATATAGATTTTTCTATTTTCAGGCTTTACTGTTAGCTCCATTGTTGGCATCCAAAGGACAATTAGAGCTACTCGATCCTAGTCTTGTATCAGATTGGTTATCATCGAGTAAATATCAACCTCAACAAATGACTGATGAAGAAGTTTTTCAAGCAGCCACTACATCGAAAACAATGCGGTAAGTTAATTTACTTTTGAATACAATTCAATAAAATAATTTTGTTTCTCTTTTTATTATCTTTATAGAACCAAAGTTTATTCTGGAGTAAGAAATGGAGCAGTTTATCCTAGTTCCTTCGATGTACATATTCAAGACTTATACAAGAATTTCGATGGTAAGTTTTATTTTATTAAGTCTTTTTTCTATGAGTGTTTAAATTTTTGATTACTAATGTTTCTTTTTTTTCTCTCAGGTATTGAATATACCGGCGGAGTTCCTTATGAAATTCTGAAACCAGTGCTTGAACGTGTTACACCCCAGCAATTATTAAAATTTGAAGAATTTAATTCATACATTATTGAAGACACTGATATTCTTTGGAAACAACATTGTTGCAGACATTATCCTGACAAACAACGACTAGAAATTGAATCATGGCGAGAAATGTTTGCTAGATGTAAAGAAGAGCAGAACCATCGTCTCAGTACCATAACCAAAAATATTAAACAATTAAATCTACCAATACGAAAAACGCTACTTGTGATTGACAGTGATGTGAAACCACCAAGGAATGTCATAAGAAAACAACAGCAAAATGGTACACAAAATGTTCCAATCATACCACTTGGTGTAAAACAAGCAATAGCAGAAACATCACAGGCAAATCGGTTTATACACCCTAAAAAGGCTCCACTTATGCAAAAGTCACTAAATCAATTATTAATGAAAGCTAAATATCGGCGATAAGAAAATTGTTTCTTATTTCTTTTGTTGTAATTATGCAAATTTCTATATGTAAAAATGTAAAATAAATGTATTTTAAAGTTATTTCATTTTTTCACTTATTTGTTAAATGGTATTTTATAGCAACTTTCTTTGACCAAAATTAAAGATTGTTTGTTTCATTTAGAAAGACAATTTCTGTCACTAATTTTCACATCAAATCTATATAAATAAAATTTAAATGCTGTTCGTTGGTAAGCGAATCACTTGAGAACGGCTGAACCGATTTCGCTCATTTTTTTGTTAAAATGGTCGTAGTAGTCCAAATAAGGTTCTTACGGAAAGAAAAACGGGAAGATTTGCACGAAAAATTGGAAAATACAAAAAAAATTAAAGTGTTTGTCTTCAATGGGATTTTTGTAGCAAAAATACGTTTTTTTCTCATTTTTACTTTTACAAATCCACAAAACGATCAGAAATTTGTTGAAATTTGGACAGGACAAGATCTGTCGGGTCAATATAAAGATTTTAATTAAGATTAATTAATTATTTTGCATGAAATCGTAAAGAAAATGGTAGTCGAGAAGAATTTATTGGATATTCAAATTGAGATCTTTTCCCTCTAAAAATATTAGAATTATTGAAATAATTTATGGATACAAGAATAGAAGAAAAGATTGTGGATTGTTGTGATACTAAAAATTTGGCATCTTTTATTTTTCTCAAATAAAAGAACTGGTTTGAAATAAAAAAATGTGCTATAAAATTTAATTTCCAATTTTGAAGATCGAACTTAGCGAGATATAATTTTAAAATACACTATTTTATTTTCTTACTTACATATTTGTTTTACAAATACATTAAATCGAGGAACAATTTCCTTATCGTCGACAGTTACTCTTAGCTTCCATTAATTGTAATGACTTTTGCAAAAAGTGGAGCCTTTTTAGGGGGTTTGCTAGCTGTTATTCGTTTTACACCGAGTGATGTGATTGGAACATTTTGCGTACCATTTTGTTGTTGTTTTCGTATGACATTCCTTGGTGGTTTCACATCACTGTCAATCACAAGTAGCGTTTTTCGTATTGGTAGATTTTTGAGGTTGTTTAATATTCTCGGTTATAGTAATGAGGGAATGGTTCTGCTCTTCTTTATATCTAGCAAACATTTCTCGCCATGATTCAATTTCTTGTCGTTGTTTGTCGTTGTTTGTTTAGGAATATAGAAGAAAGATTTTCAGATTTTTATGATATATTAATAATATACGAATCAGTATTTGAAAATCCTACATTTGACCTTGATGTACAGCTTGAGCTTTGCGTAATTACAGAAAATCAATAATTTGAAAGTGAGTTTCACTGATAAAACATTGATAGACTTTTAGAAAGTACTCTCGAAACAAGATTTTCCAAATCTGAGAATGTTGCCATGAAAAACGCTGTGAGTTTCTGGCAGCTCAAAAATGTGTAAACTAGCTTTCTCCAAAATAAAAAATATAAAAACGAATAGCAGAAACAAACGATCAGCTTTTAATTTGGAGGGTATTTTAAGAATTGCACCATTGAATTGTAAATATGTTTTGAATTAAGTTCAAAAGTTTTATTTTGTTAATTTTTCTTTTTTTCGCCAAAAGTTTTTTTTATGTGTGAATAAAAACAAAGAATATTTTAAATTTTAATTAAATAAAAATAAAATTCGTTTTTAAACCAATTTCGTGTTTCTTAAACTACGCGCCTACCGAAAATATGTATCAGTCCACTGGACTGAGTCCAGTGCTTGTTGCATGACGACTGTTTTTAAAGTTTGTTAATTTTAATTTCGTCTACTAAACACCGTTTTAACAACAATAAATTTTGCTTTTTTTTATATTCCCTTAAATTTGTGTGGGACTAGTTTTGTGATTTAGCCTAAACCGTTTTGTTTTAGCCTTCTGAACTGATTTGGTAAAAGTTTTTACCGTAAAATTTTGTTTTGTTTTAAACAATTCTATTGTATCATTTTTCCTGTTTCTTTATAGTCAGGTTAGTTAGTGTAGTATTTTTTAATTAATTTTTTTTTAACTTTGCATATATTTAGATACTTTTTGAAATTTTAATGAAAAGCTACCTACGACCGCGATAATTTCTTGCTCTGCGCCATGTGTTAAATATTTTCGCCTGAAAAGTATTGGATGCAATAACTCCATTGCTGATAGAGTTTACTCTTCTTCTACTGGCCCTCATTATTATTGCCCTGAATGCCACAAATTCTCCCTTTCCTTACTATCGTACAAAATTTTGTATATTGGGCAAGAATTTTCAGCTCTTTCATCCACGTTCAACAAAATGTCTACAAATTTGAATGCAAATTGGAGCATCCCAAGAAAGCCAGAAAAGCACCCCACGTAAAATTCTATAAAAATTCCGTGCAAATAATCTCGTCGCCCACCAGTAAATTAAGTCAAACTCTCCAAGCCCAACTTCACTAATCCCCACTTGCTTAAAAGACGCAGCTAGTTCATCATGAAAGAGGTAAATCGATCAAAGTGGATTCAAAAGATTTCGGATAATGCTACTACTTGGCCTAAGTGTACCTATTTCTAGCTCATCTTAGCCCAATCATGAAGTAAACTGTTTCGCATTGCGTAGACGTGTTTTGAGTTTTGTGCCTTGATTTTTTTTTTCATTTGACTGTGTTTTAAGAATTATCATAATTTTGCTCAGTGTTTAACTATCATGGAAAACGCCGTATTTGAGATTCCCTTCACTCATTCGATTCACGTGAACTTTAAACTGGTATCATTGAATACGGCGTTTAACGAATCGTTCGTTAAGTACTTTTTGTGTCTTTGCTGAACTTTGACGAATAAAATGATTGGTCAAACTTCCATTTTCGTATATATTTTTATTGTGGTTTTGAAGTGAAAAGTTTTCAAAAAGTAAAAAGCTTACATTTTGCCTTCTGTTTTTCTTACTCAAATACGCGACAATTTCATCGCGTATTTGAAACATCAACTTTTGTTCTATGATTCACAATTGCACGATTCCCTTCGAATTCGAACGTATTCAATGATCAGAAAACGAGCGATACGCACTCACTTGTCTAACGGCGTTTTCCATGATAGACCTAATTATTTCATGGTCCAACGAGCGTTACTGCATCGATCACTTGTGATGCAGTGTGTGACCGCTCATTTTATCGATCGTACGTAAGATTGCCAAAAGAGGGCAATTGCATTACTTGTTCAGAATGCTGTGACATTGAACCTTGTCACATTCTACAATTTTTGAAGCTCACTCCACCTAATACTGACTTAGTCAAAACAGTCCACGATTCTCTAAGTGTGGATTTGCCTTTCACAGCAAATAAAGTCAAAGCAATTGATGAGGAATTATTCAATATTGGTGAAATTATTGATGACTTACGTAGTGGGGTTGACGATATCGATAAACTCTCTTCGACTCACGGCTGTGTGGCCTTAAATCTTTCAATCATATCATATTCATATTCATCTAATTTTGAAAAGGAAAATAAATTTAAAGAATGAACGCAACAAAATTGTTGTAATTGTGTATAATTTTGAAAAACTTTTCATAAATCAGTGAAATTTACTAATTCAACCAAGCTGTTATTTAAATTCGGTAAGAAATTTTATTTTACATTCTATAAAAAAAGTATTAATAAAACTTATTACTTTTATTTATTTGCAAAGTAATGTGAATGTCAATATTCAAACGTATCCAAATCAAATTCGGAACCCAAATCAAGTTGGTATGAAATTAAACTACAAAATTTTACATCTTCTTTGTATGACAAATTACTTTCTTCTTTTCTTATTACAGAGCCCAAAAAGAAGCAGAAAAGAGAAAGGGCAGTGTTTTCCAGTGTCCAATTGCAGGAATTAGAACAAGAATTTAGTCATGATAACTTTTTGTGCCGCACCCGAAAAATAAAAATTTCTCAACGATTAACGTTGAAAGAGGCTCTGGTTTCAAAACCGTGAGTCAAGGGGGAAAAAGCAAAATAATTGCAAAAGTGTTGTTTCAGAGGAACGACATGAAGTGAATATTTGGTTCCAAAACACTATTGAAAATAATATTGAAAATCAAATCGGAAGTATTGTTCCGAAGGATGAAAATAAGGAATTGAGCAATAAAATGTCGAAATTTAGTATGGGTGTTTTACACAAAATCGGCGCCTGAAGGGTCTGGAATGGAATTTCGTTGTACTCATAATGAAATTCATTTTGATATGAAATTGGAATGGGTTCCAAACTATACACTAAAGGAAAATAGAGATGAAATGTGGTAAGATGTGCTGGAGCCGGCATTGGGAGATCTCCATTGGGAACCACTTCGACCATTGCATTAATTTTTAAGGTTAAATAAAATAAGTTTTCAGTTTGATGTTAAGTTAAAATAATTGTTTTTTAAATATTGTATTTTGTAAAAATATAAAGAATATTATAAATAAAGAGTTAACGAAAAATGAAATCTGCTTTTCTTGGCATTACGCCGGATTTTCAACAATCTCGGTTTTGAAATTTTTTTTATACAGAATTTTATAACTTCCTCTCACATGCATAATCAAACAAATTTTGAAGATTCATTTTAACAACCTATTTGCAACGCTTCCTGTTCTTCACTAGATTTCTTGCACGCTTTTTTAAAATCTTGAATTTCATTAAAATGTTTACTTTGGTCTAGGAAATATTTCGCTTGAAAATGGAATTATTCCGCACTCATAAATGTGTGTTCTAGTTCCGTATTTACCTCTGAAGATTAAAGGAGGGCTTTTCTTTTGTGGAGGACATCTCGTCTATTCTACAATAGTTTTATGCCAAATATAGTAGCAGGTCTCGGCTGGGTTTAGATTCATGTGCTTGCAAATTTCGTAAATTCTCACATTTCGAATTCACATTGAAATCAGGTCTTCCGAGTACTTATTTCTATACAATGACTTCTGATTACGTCTTGAACATAACGAAATTCGATATTTAATATATTGAGCTAAATCTGCGCAGTATATTTATATTATTTGTCAGTTTTTGCTCAATAACTGTTGCATTGGGGTTTATTTTTTGGCAAAAATAGTATGTGTTAGATATGCGTGAATTTCTTAAGCTTACGGCCTAAAACCCGATATTGTATTGGAAAAAGACACACTTTCGTGTAACATTAATTTGAATTTAGATGGAGATTTTGGTGATAATGTGAATTTTGAACACTTGGACTTGCATAAATCGATGTTACTATTGATTGTTCAAACATCTAGTACCTTGACATTGTTCTCCGATAATTATTTATATGCATTTCCTTTCGAAAATATTGCAGGAAATTTGAAAACAACGTTTTTGGTTTGTCAAAACTTCTCGATACATTTGAAATTTCGAAAATCAAATATTACTGACTCTGAAGTTCAAATAAGTTCAACATCTTTTAATAATCTGGTTTAATCAAAGAATTTTCAAAAATTTTAATTTTATCTTATTTTCAACACAAAAATGCCGGTGTCTAAAGTAATTGTGTTAATCCAGCTCAATTATAACAATTTTATCCAAAGAGAGATAATATAAGTAAAATATGATTTTAGAATTTAGATTATGTTAAATGAAATTTTGAGTATTCCAACATATTACCAAATTTCATCACTAACGCCTTCAAGAAATCTGATTTCAAAGTTTCCTTCAGAACTAGTAATAATTTACCGAAACGGCTAAAGAAAAACCAAAGAAAGCCCATAGAAACACAATATGGTATATATGAAGTTCCTTGCGAATCTGCGTTGTAACATGTTAAATTATCGCGAGATTTGGTTTTGCCGCCACTGCATTTTTTTTTTCATTTTTTTGATTTTAGCAAAAATAACAGTTGGCGGCAGAATTCAAAGTTTCAACAGGATTTTCTTTTGGGAAAAAAAAAACAAAAAATCCGAAAAAGCGAGAGAAGTTTTGACAAAAAGGTCAAACTGGGCTTACTTTTAGAATTGTGGGTGGGGAAAAAGATTTGCAAAAATAAAAGGGACCATGTTACATATTTTGGGCAAAAACATGGTCATGGGGAGTCATTTTTTGTTGGACTCCATGGGTGGGATAAATAATCCCAGGGGCACAGTATAATAAACAGTAAGAAAACTGGCGAACAAAATGTGAAAAATTACGAGTGACCTTGCCAATTTTGCGTTTATTTTTAGAATTTTGCGCCCGCTTTTGCCACCCATTCTTGTTATTTTCCATGCATGTGTGCTTTTTCTCAATAAAAAATGAATATAAAAAAAAACCGCTATCTTTTTATGTTCTATCATTTTTTTTAGATTACGCTATGTTGGTGGAACAGAGATGAATATGCATTTAGCTTTCATAAACAGTTCTAACATTTATGTAAATAATAATTCATACAGGCACTCACACCAAAAATATTTGAAAAATACATAACAAAAAATTTCTTCTACTTAAAAAAACCCACGTGCTAGTCAAAACTGCTGTTACATAGGCACTAACCCTTGAATAAAACTTTAGTACAATTTATTCTTACAGGTACCAATACTTGAAAAAAGTGTCAGTACGTGGATTAGGCGCTTAAGAAGCACGCGGGGTTTTTTGCTTTCTTCGTTTCATCCATTCTTTTGTCGAAAACGCATAAGACTATTTTAAGACTATTATTGGTCTCCCTTGCTACAATTATCTTATAGGGAGCACGTGGTAAAATTTAATATATTTGATTTATAGGTTACTTCTTTCTTTCCAATGAAAAATTTTAATTTTCTTTCCTTATTTTGTGCGGAATTTTTACTTTCTGTCATTCTCATGGGAAGTATTGGGAAGATCGCGTCTAATTTCTCTTCATTTCCCAGTCAAATTACTGTCTGTTTATTATACTGAGCCAAGGGTGAACAATATCATCGGTTCACCCCCTCCGATGACAGCACCGGCGTCACGCGCAATTTTGACGCCATAAATCAGTTCGTCTGTTGTCCGTTGAGGGTTTTGTAATAATATAAATGATTCCCCTCCTTCCTTTATCTGGTAACCCTTGTTTGAACTTTTAGTTCACCTAAATCCACAAGTTTTCATAAAATCAGTTTTTTTTATATTTTATATACCCGCCGATGACATGAAAAGGTGTGGACGTAATAAATCCACTTCTCCAGCCTTTTCGTCGGCCCAAATCATGGTACACATGAAACTTTGTGTAACACCGTGATTAGTGGTACAAGGTAACCGCCCACTTCCTTCCGACGAGCTAGTTAGAGCAAAGAAGCTAGGTGTACCTTTTCTTGCTTACTTTCGGCTCTAGTACCACTACTTATAACTGATACCAGTCAGTTATATGCCTTTTAGCAAAGGATCACAATGTTACGATATTTGTTTGATCAACCAAACAAATTCTTAACATACAACCAACACCGGTTGTTAAATTGCGACAAATATTATATAGGACAAACTGGCAGTACTTTCCACGATAGATATAAAGAGCATTTACCCAACGCTAATTTAAATCTTATCAAATCAAATTACGCGGTATATCTAATTAACTGCAACCACAACTACACAAGTTTCGAGAAAATCTTAACACCCTTCTATATATGCAGCAAAAGCAAATACATGGATGCGTTGGAAGAATTTGAAATTTATAAAGCGCATAAATCAACTATTAAATGATTAAATCGATTTCAAGTCCAACTGTATTTATGAAACGGTTTTAAAAAAACTTTAAAAAGCGTCAAGTTCCCGAAACGCGTCTTAGTGATTTTAAACACTAATGCGAATTAAGTTGTATGATAAATATTAATTAATAAATTTTAGCAAATTATTAAACTATTTAACTAATTAATAAAATTGAATTCATTCTCAGTAAATTTTGTTTTGTGTGGAAAGTTAGTTCGGAAAAAGAACTTTAAAACAGTATTTATCGATATATAGAACTTTCAAATTTATATGATTCAACAGAAAATTTAAAAACGTGGTATATAAAAATTCTTTTTTATCCTGTTTTGTTTTAACTAAATTGTTGTTTGTGATTTTCCTATTTCGTTTGTATTTCTCATTTTAAAATACTTAAGAAGAATCCAAACGTTTTAAAATGTTTAAACTCTTTGAAAATTATAGACGAGTACAATGTTCGGCAATATTGTGGAGATTATAACGAGGATTATTTCCGTCGAAGATCAAATAGTTGTATCTGCCACCGTATTGGCGCTGTCGACTACAGCAAATTTTTGAACTTTTTATATAGAGGTCATACATGATTGAAATGTTCGGCAAAGTTGTTGAGGTTTTCATGAGGATTATTTCTTTCGAAGACGCAACAGTTCTCTCAACCACTATAGCGCTGTATTAAAAAAAAAACTACTATTTCACTTCTACAGTGTGGTCAAAAGCACACTTCCGTTTTTTTTTTACTAAATGTTTACTAAATGAAAGAAAGATTTTCAGATTTCGACGATATATCAATAATATATGTAGGAATTCATTAATTCCTGTGAAGTACTGTTTGGGTCATTAACCGACCTTCATAGTGCAATATTGCATATTGTGTATTTTTAAATACTGTTTAGGTCATTAACCAACCTTAAAAATGAAATAAGAACTACCGATATTAGTTACAGCTGTTTGGGTCAATAACCTTGAAATTAAAAGAATATAAAAAGGAACTTTTTGGAATAAAAAGTGAGTCGAAAAGTAGAAAACGAAAAGACGTAATCTTAAAAGAAAAGTCAGTAAAGTCAGAAACGGGAAAGTAAAAATTGTAAGAGAAGTTAAAAAAACCAGAAAAGTTTATATAGTGTAAAAGACATTTTTTTTAATAAACAATAAACAATAAAATAACCATTAGACAATAAAAATTACTAAAAACAAAATAAACCATTCAATTTTTTTATTATTTAATATTTTTCCAAATAAATTCCCTACATATATATATCAGTACTAGAAAACCCATTTGACATTTGACGTGGATGTAGCGTTTTCGGCTGTACAGCTTCAGCTTTGCCAATTGCAGAATGCCTGTGGAGTTCCCTCAACATTTTTTTTAAAGAAATGAACTAAAAGAAAACAATAAAAAAATGATGAAATAAATGAATTTAAAAGCAAAAACATTCTTTACCTTTAGTCCATTGACATAGGAATGGTGACCTATTTCATCAAGGTATAGCATCCAAGTGGCATGAGTTTGTGGCACTCATATTATTATCTAGGAATAATGGTTTGTCTAAGCACCCAAGAAAATTCTTTTTATGCACAATAATTATTTTTGTTTGAATTATTATAATGAATTAAAGGTAAATTTGGAATTTATAGTATAATTGATCCGATTAAGCATATAATAAACAAATTAAATACGTTGCGAAATCAAGACACAACGTAAAACTAATTTAAAGCGATGTCAAACTAAATAAAAGTGCTGTATTTTTTTTCAAATTCAAATCACGGACGTCGTTTTCCCTGATTTTCTCAAACCAAAATCGCCAAAAGTGTTTGCCTGATTTTTTCCAAATAAATCACGAACATCGTTTTGCCTGGTATTATAGTTTTGATTAAAAGTACGAATAGCGGTTACTTCTTAGCAAGATATAATTTTCTGGTAATAGGAGAAAATACACCATAAAGAAAGAGGATTTGCGGCTGATTAAATAAGTTAGACATAAGATTAATTTAGATATCAGTACATGAAATAGAGATAAGAAACTGAATTTACCATTAATGTATCCATTATAAATTTCTTCAGAGTGATTAGGTTCTGATTGGTTGGTTAGCAGTACAAGGCTCATAATCAATTACAACTGCGTCACACATTGAGCAGTAGACTCAACAATGCTAAAAGTTTGAAAGTGAGTTTCACTGAAATAACATTGGTAGAGTTTTATAAAGGACTATCGAAACAAGATTTTCCAAACGTGAGAATGTTGTCATGAAAAATGCTGTGAGTTTCTGGCAGCTCATAAATGTATGAACAAGCTTACTCCAGAATGAAAAATATAAAATCGAATAACAGAAATAAACTATCAACTTGTTATTTGCAGTATATTTTAAAAATTGCAACATCGAAAACAGGACCTAACATAACAGAATTAGCATCTACTATTCAAGTCTATCCATCACACCACTAAATATTTAATTCAATTTTTACAAAAATGAATTATCAAATACATATTTAATTCTAATTCCTTTCTAGTCGGTCATTGTTATGTATCAGAAAATCCCAATTATTACAGAATTATTCTTTTCACTTAAATTATAATCCATGGTTTTTTATAATTGCTGCTTTTTTCTTTACTATTGCTTTTATATCTCGTGGAAAAATGGACAATCACGTATTGCTTGAAGATTTCTTTATACAATAATCGTTTTCGGACTATATACCAAATGTACTCAAGGAAAATTCCAAATTTAAAAGAATCCTAAATAATCGCGTAAAGATTCTATACTAAGCACGATTTTTGATTGGGTGTACGAAATGACTCCGGTCCAAGTTTTATTTTAAATATAGAAAAAAGCTTCCGGTAAAGCTCTCTTCACTACTGACTATCATCGCACGCGGTTTAGTGCCTTACAAAATAAAGGCTTATCAAAAGTTAGTCAAATAAATAGTTTTTTAAAAAGAAAAGACTACAATAGTGACAATTGTGCCTCAAGTTCGAGTCATAAAAATAACCAGGTATCTTATTGGTTTGCAAATTGTTTCGTAAACAGGTAGTTTTCTATTATTCTTTCCCAACCAACAGCAGAAAAACCAAATATTGAAATTTTCTGGACGTATAAAAAATCAGTCTCCAAATATTTCGAAATCATATTAAGTTTAGTCCTTCGAGAAAGAAGAAATTAAATTAAATAATTCGAAAATTATTTTTATATTACAAATTGTTTTTTTCTTTTCTTATTCCAGAACCAAAAGAGAAACAGAGACAGCCGAGAACAAAGTTTTCAAATGACCAATTAGTAGAACTAGAACGTGAGTTTAATATTAATAGTTACTTATGCGAACCACGGAGGATTGAAATTTCTGAACGCTTAGCGCTGAAAGAAAAAACAGTGAAAATCTGGTTCCAGAATGCTAGAATGAAATCTTAAAAGCAGAAACAATTTGAAAGTGTTGTGAGACAAGATCAAAGTGAAGATTTGAGTAATCAAAACTCTAAATCAGAAACTAGAAAAGCTGATTATTGAAAATAACAATCATCAGCAAATTGATTTCAATATGAGCTTCCAATGGATTCCAACTTATTTTAATAGCGAATATAAAATCTGTGAAGAAATGCCGGAGCCGGCTTTGGGTTGAATTAATTCGGACTTGTGCCAACAATTGCATCAATTCTAAGTTTTAAATTAAATCAGGTTTCTGGGTTTTAGACGTAAGGTTTCTCCCATATAAAAATATTTTTTATAAAAATGATGAATATTGTAAATAAATAATTAAGTAACATCAAAACTGAATTGCCTTTTATAAAACATTTTACCCTTTTGCCATCTTCTTTCACAAAAAATGGAAGCAGAGGAATGAACAGTGAAAATTTCCCAACGTTTAAGCCTGAATAAAGAGCAGTTAAAATATCGGTTCCGGAATCGCAGATCGAGATCCAAAAAGGAGTAGAAAGTGAAAAACTGCATTCAACAGGATGAGCATGAAAATTCCAATGGTCAAAATTCAAATTTCAGTTACCCCTTCGGTATAGGTTTTAAGGATTTTAAGTATCTTTCCACTAAAGATAAAATCTGTGAAGAAAGCTTGGGGCCGAGATTAGGATGTGTCGATTGGCAACCATCGAAACAATTCCATCAAATATAATTTAAGTGTAAATATGTTTTGGATTAAGTTCAAAATAATTAAACAAATTTCATACTTGTTAAGCTTTGCGCCTACCGAAAATATGTGTCAGTCCAGTGCTTGTTGCATGATGTCTGTTTTTAAAGTTTGTTAATTTTAATTTCGTCTACTAAACACCGTTTTAACAGGAATAAATTCGGCTTTTTTTATATTACCTTAAATTTGTATGGGACTAGTTTTCTGATTTAGCCTAAACCGTTTTGTTTTACCCTTCTGGGCTGATTTGGTAAAAGTTTTTACCGTAAAAAAATTTTTATTGTTTTAAACAATTCTATTGTATCATTTTTCCTGTTTCTTTATAATCAGGACAGTAAGTATAGTATTATTGAATTAAATAATTTATTATTTTTATAACCTTTTAATATATTTAGGTACTTTTTGAAGTTGTAATGAAAAATTACCAACGACCGCGCTAATTTCTTGCTCTGTGCCATGTATTATATATTTTCGCCTGAAAATATTGAATTCAATAAATCCAGTGCTGACAGGGTTAATTCTTCTTCTACTGGCCTTCATTATTATTGCCCTGAATGCCGCAAGTTCTCCCTTTTCACACTGTCGTACACTATTTGGGATATTAGGCAAAAATTTTCGGCGCTTTCATCCAAATTCAAGGAAATATCTAAAAATTTGGATCCAAATTTGAGCAACCCAAAAAACCCAGAAAAAACCTCACGTAAACGTGCAGGTACTTCTAAAAAAATTCCGTGCAAATAGGCTCGTCATGCCCCAATAACTTAAGTCAAACTCTCTAAACTCAACCTCACTATTCTCCACCGGCTTAAAGGACGCAGCTAGTTCACCATGAAAGTGATAAATCGATCAAAGTGGATTCAACACATGAATCAAAGAATATGCAGATATGCCTTCCCGTATTTTGGCTTTTTCTGCGTACCTACGTCACAGGAGTGTTTTTTTGTATGAAACATTTTTTATATGAAAAATCACAATTATTTACCCATAAATCACTAAAGTATGAAAAAAAATATTTAAAATGGCTGACATGCGCATGGCGCAGTCCGTATATTCTTTGATTCATGGATTCAACAGATTTCAGATAGTGCTACTGCTTGGCCTACGTGTACCTGTTTCCAGTCTATTCGTTGACCTTTCTCTGCTGGTGCTCGAAGAAAAAAATCAAATATAGTAATTACAGGCACATAGCTAACATATCTTCCACGCCTAAGCTTTTGGAAGCTACTGTTTCTAACTCCTTTTATTTTCATTGCAAAGTGTTTATATCTTTGAAACAACATGGATTCCTTAAAGCCAAGTCAACCACTACTAATCTGACTGAGTTTGTCTCTACCGCTATCAACTCGTTGGAGCAAAGCAAACAAACGGAGGTAATTGCTACAGATTTCAGTCAAGCTTTCGACAACTTGTATCACAGTATCATTTTACTAAAATTACGCCTTCTTGGTTTTCCTCCATTTTTTATAAAGTGGATAAATTCATACCTTTCTGGTAGACACTATCGCTTTCTTTTCCATGCTATCGAGTCTGATCCTTTTATTGCTCATTCTGGAGTACCTCAAGGTAGTCATTTAGAACCTATTTTATTCATCATTTCTATTAATGATTATCGTAAACTCTGAAAATAGAATTTACGCTGACCACTGTCACTTTCTGAAGGCTGATTTTAATAAATTTACTCTTTGGTGTACTAGAGATTTCGGTGTCATCTGTTATAGCGAGCTTAATTGCGTCGTATTGGCGCAATTATCAACAAAATTTTGTCAATGACGGGGTAATAAAACAATGATTCTCTGACCCATATATTACTAAATATCTGTATGTTGCCTTTGTTAGACCGGTGCTTGAATAAGCTAGTCAAGTTTGGTCTCCGTACTATGAAGTACACTTTGAGAGAATGGAAGCTATTCAGCCTAGATTTGTTCCCTTTGCTCTTAGATGCCTTGGAGTAGTGGCATCAATCTCCCTCCCTACCGTAATCGTTTAGAGCTTAATTTTCAGGCTTTGTAGAATGGCACGAGGTAGCTAACACAGTCTTCATTCTTCAAATTCTAATTGGTGCCATTGAGCCTTCGAGCCTTTTCAAACGAATAAAATTTAAAATTAACCCGCACTCCCTAACAGGTTTCAACTTATTCATGATAGACTGTCATCGTACTGACTATGGAAGATTTAAACCAGTTGCTAGAATATTACAGATTGTAAAGAGCAAGTCTGCATACTTTGACTTCTGTCTAAGTAAGGAGAAACTGAAGAGTATGTTGGTCACTGACTCTGCTGTATCAACGGATATGTAACCTTCTTGTGTTTTATTGGTTGTTGCCTATATGCATTTTTGTTATTAAGTAGGATGAAACGCAATAGTTATATGTACATATTAATTTATTTTGTGTGCCTGAATGGGTGGTGGGTTGAAGGTGCCGGTTCGGTGATGGTATTTCTTTTCTCTCCCTATTAATTTTATTTACGGCCGCACTAATATTCCCCATATGACTACTCCCTTTCAGACATTAATGATGAAATTATGGCTTGTAATAAGCATTCTGAAGTGTTAAAAAAATTAAAACAATAAAAAAAGAAAATCAATCTATTTTGGTTTCAAAATAAGCCTATTTGAATAAAAATATTATCTAGAGCTAACACTAAAGCTGTCGAACTCTTAAAAAATGTACTAAAGATGTACTTTTCAGTTTCAATAGACGGTTTTATATTGTATACAATAGTAATATAAACACTGCAGAATTGTCCTTTTCAAATTTTCTGCGTAAAAAGAAAGTCGTCAATATTAGGTTACGGTACTTTTCCCAATAAATCATCAGACATTCAACCATTGATAGAACATTATTAGATAAGGCTTCAGTATTAATTTGAAGGACTTTTTCCAAGAAATATCAATCTACACTTAATCTTAAATGAAGAAGTTATTCTCAGCCAATAATACCAGCAGTAAAGCCATAAGTTAATCAATAAATCTTTTTGTAATTGAATTTTAACTAAACATTTTAACTTTTATTTAATCATTAGCAAATAATTGATTTGAATTGCAAATCTTGCGTTCAAAATTTATCAATCACATATCGATTTTCCTTTTTAATTACGTAAGTTCCTTTCGGCTCAATATCAAATCTTAGCTTGTAAATATTTGATTACCTTTTACTTAAAACTTTTCAAATTATTCAAAAATATTCTAGAATAATCACAATTAACGTTTTTCATGACGTGTCATTACTAACTTTACTTTTGGACATGTGAAATTCTTGAAATCAAATGTTATTGACTCCGAAGGTGAAATAAGTTCATGAGTCTTGTTTTTAATAATCTCTTCTTATCGAATTCTAAGGAATTTTTTTCAGTTCAACGACTCGTTTTTTACTGCATTTTTAAATTCTATTATCTTATAATAATAAAATATAATTATTAGGCTATTGTCGTCGTCTTTTCGGTAAATAAATGAAATCAATAAATAATTATTGAAGTATTATTTCCTTTCTTTGCGAGATTATTAATTTCTTGATGCTTTAAATGAGGTATTAAAGCATACAAATTAAAATATTGTACAATATCATTCTATTAGAGCAAACATTGTTTTTACGTAATGTATAAAATTAAAATGATTTAAAACCAATTTGAATTTTATAATTTTGGATATGCCTTCAATACAGAATAGAATTCGCCACCATCCGAATGCCGCTCCATCTGATAGTGAAATTTCGACCAATTTCTTTAGTTAACCAAATATTTTAAGTTTCGTTTAGTCAAGACACAATAATATTTTCAAATAGAAAAGTTGTTATTACAATATTTAAATTTATTTTTAAATTTTTAAACACTTTTTTTGATAGTTTATGCAATAAAATTTGTTTTTTCTAATAATAATAACAATCGTAAAAATAATAAATATGATTGTAAAAGGGTTTCAAAGTTTTAGGCATGTCCGTCCGTCTTGAACATGGACGACAAAATAACTATCCGATATTGATGTCATTTACAATGTGAGTGCAAAAAACTAATATAATTTCAATTATGATATTGAAATATTGATTAGAAATTAAATCATGTTTTTTTCCCAAATTTTTCCAACATTCAACAAATAAAAAATAACAATCTTGCCAACATTAAAATTTTAATCGTCCAAAAAATTGGTAACTAACACACTCTACACGGAACAAAATTAAACTCATTTCCCGAGCAGAAGTTACACTTGATTAAGATTTACTCCGTTATTGTTTTTGTTTTCAATGTAAAAATTTGCTCTGCTCCAGAACAAGTGGCAAATAAAACGCAACAATTGTGTCAAACACGATAGATACAAATTGCTCAAAGGTTATCCGACAAATGAAGGCCTGGTTCTAGGGTAGCAGATCGAAAGAAAAAAAAGGGAAAGGAAACCCAAAGTGTTGTTCCACAAGAACGACATCAGGGCATACAAAATGAAAATCGTAATATTATCGATAGAATTTACTCAAAATCCTCAGCTATAATATCACCGATTATTGAAAATAATCATCCTAATAAATTGACTCAATTCCATTGAAGTATGTGGTTAAAGCCACGTTTCTCATATGCCACAACATCCAGATAAACGTCTCTCAATGTATTAGCCGCTTCGCCAAGTTTTTTGAGGCGGCTGGGAGCGTTAAGGCTTTGAGCATCAAAATGACCAATATTAAGATTATTCAATCTGGAAACCAAGTTGCGTTTCAGAATAGTGCTGCTACAGGGCAATTTCTCAATGTATAGTTTTTTTTAACGAATTCTGACATCCTTTTGTATCTACCATTTCTAACAAAGGTAGAAAAAGTTTCTTTAAATTTTGAATAAAAAAAATTATGACTGAAAAGTGACCAATTTTATAAAATAATAGCATAAGTTTTCTTTTATGTCGACTGGAAATGAGTTTTGTGGAGTTGCGCTGCCATTTCACTTCAATATGGCTGCTAGACAGTGTTACCAATATTTGAAATGAAACTTGCTGCTGAACGTTTTATTGACCACTATCATGCTCTGCTCTTGGGCAGAGTATAACAAATAAAACGCTAATATTGATAATGAACTTCTCAAATTTTGTAATTTTCTTTTCCAATAATTTTGAATACTTTTCGCTTTTCCAAACTTAAATATTTTCAAAAAAAAAGAATAAAACGGTTAACTAATAAATTTTGAATGTGGTTTTATTATTTTTAATTGTGCTGTTTGCCTTTCATAAATAAATGCAGTTTAGTTTTTGTCTTTTTTTTAAAATTTTATTAATTATTTTAATAATAATATTTAAATTTGTTTTACTGTTTAATTTCATTTGTTCCAAATTTGTTCTCTAAGTACCGGCAGTGCCTATAAGACTAACTCTCTTCAGAATTTCATTCATTTATTTTTGATGTTTGGTGATTTCTTTTGCAACAATGTACTGTGTACTAGATACTAACGCAGGGTACATTAGTTTCCTCAATATATTTGGAATACGCACAAAAATCGGAAAACCGATTGGCGGCTATTGATATAGTATGTAGAGAATCAAAAATTGTGTCGATTTATTCATTTCCAAACGTCTAACCGACCATCTACAGGATAACTCAAAAGCATCTTTTCTAATTTGTATGAAATTTCGAATATAGGTTGATACTCGATTTGATATTGTATTTCAGCAAAATTGGCAGAAGGAGAAGAAAAAGTATAAAGAAAAAATCAAGTTTTGTCAAGCGTTTAGATTAATTACGTAGTATTGATTACATAAATATACAATTTTATGTCAGTAATTTGGATAAAAGTGATCCAAAGATAGTGCGGAAAGAAATAGTTGTAGAGAAAAATTGGCTTGGCTGTAGGAGTTTTATTTATTTTTGAGATCCACTTAGAAAACGGATATCCCAATTTGAATAAAATTAACACAACATATTCATGCTATCAAGTTTGTAGTCATCAGTAAATTAGAGCAAACTTGAAGAAAAAGGAACAAAGTTAAGCAGAATAAACACTGAAATTTGGTTATATATTCTAAAATAGGCCCTCAAAAAATCGGATCTACAAGTACATATATAGTTTTGTTCAAAAATATTAATTCTTTTTATTTAATTTGATTTCTTCAAATGTAATTGATACCCATGACAGAAATGGGATTCGTAGCTAACAAATCTATAGTTCAAGGAATTATCTCTGAGAAAAACGAAGATTTTGTTGAATTGCAATACCAAATCGAGTTAAGGAATAACGAACATATTGTGAACTTCATCAAAATCGGATAACGCGTTTTTGAGTTATCTTGTACAAGGACGGATGAGCGCACATAAGTCGATCTAACTTTTGATTCTCTAGCCTTGATACCTTTTTCTGATGATTATTAAAAGAGCCATTGAGTCCCTTTCAGTATGCGCTGTGGTTCCATCTTGTGGGATAGGTTTCTGCAGCTGGCCGTAAAAAACTTTCCAATTTCGTCTGATATTGAACACTATTGATGGAAACTACAACATCGTCTTCATTTTTAAAGAAATATGAGCGAATAATCTTCCCAGGTGACACACGGCACCAAATAGTACACTTAAGTGGATGTAATTGTAGTTGATGAATTGGGCTTGAATTCTCCCCGTAGCCCGTATCCTGAAGTTCTGCTTGCTTAGAAAAGGGTTTAACTGGAAATGGACTTCATCGCTTATTATCAAATTATGAATGAAATCTGGAGTTTCTTCTGCTTTTTGACGGAAATAAAGTTCAATGATTTTGGTTCGTTGTTCGATTGTGTATTGTTCCATTTCAAATTCCGCAAGCCTGCTTCACAAAATCCGAAAATAAAATTAAAAAAAAAAATTATATGAATTAATATACCATCTGATACGATAGGCCATAAACAAATAATAAGAAATTTTCAAATTCCTTTTTTTATACAACAGAAAGTGTCCAATAAATCGGAATCTCTGGTATTTAACGTTTTGAAAAAGTAGAAAGAGCTCTTATACTATAATATCGCACCCTTAAACGGGAATCGGGTAATAAATTACAAAATTTGACATTTTTCAGTTGTTTCCTTTTACAGAAAACAATTTTTTTTTTTTTTTTTTGGTCAAATGCAGATGTATATGCCTAAAGGTTAGTGTACCTAATTTTTGAAAGATCATTTTTGGAATTTTTAAAATCAAAAGTTTCTAATGAATCTCTAAAGACTATATACAAAAAAAATTGCGTCAAGTCTAGAGATACAAAGGCTTTGCGAGTTCACAAATATTTCAACAAAAAATTGATTTTTGGAGTAATACACGAATACCAAACTCATCAATCATTGTTTTGAGTTGCTGGCTAAGAAATCAGACCTATACACTTTTATGGATATACTTGTATACAATATTTCGGAGGTCAGTAACAGTAATTGAATATTTTGGACCAGTTTTCTGAAATATTGCAATCGGTGCATATAAAATATACGAGTAGTAAAATCTGGAAAAACTTTAAGAAGAACTAATTTCTTCGACCTATAAAAAAAAATTATAATTTGTAATTAATGTAAAGAATTCTTTTCGGAAATAGGTCGAATATTCTTCTTCTTTTCTTTCAATATATTAGAAATCAAAATTTGACCCATTATTTTTAAATTTATATCGATTTCGTCGATGTCGTCGTCTTCCCTTTCCTGCATTTCTAAAAGTATATTGCACTCGTATAAATGAAAATACAGTGAAAAATCCATGTAAATTTTTTGCAATTCTAAAATGGCTGACATTGCAATTTTCCAACAGAATTTTTCTTGAAAAACTTTCTTATAATTTTATATATAGTCGCAGTGCAAAACCAATTTCAAATCAATGCATAAGAGTCGTATATGCATTTCTTTCGTTTTGGTTTTGGTTTTCATGGGAAACGTTCTTGTAAGAATGTTTCTGTTTAAAGTTTAAATATTATATCATAATTTCTTATAAGCAAATTTAAAACGAACACATTTATAGAAAATCCAGCTATTATAATATTTTGTTGTTATTATATTTTTGCATCCGCGCTATATGGTCATGTCTTTCATCTGAATATACAGCATCACATATATTTCTATAAAGGATGCGTGCGCAAGAATACGTATAAGGGATTTCCGTTTTGACTTTTCCCTGTATAGAATATATTTTCTTCATTCTATATGGTTGAGAAAGATTAAGGTCCATCCAATCTATTAGATTCATTCATCCATAAGTCAACATTCGAGATGAGAACACGAGACATGTACGACTTGGATTTGCTATTTTTCTTTTGATTTTCAATATTAAAATATTTTTGTTTTTTGGTTGTTCGGTGTAAAAAATAGTAATAGTAAGATTTGATGTGGAAAAATTAAAGTTAATTTTCATTTCTAATATTGTTGCAACTCGCGTTTTGTGAGATAATTTTGTGTCTTCGAAATAAATGAAAATGTGAAAATTGTGTTGTTGTTTTGTTTTTCTTATAAAACTTATTAACTTTTATTTTAATATATTTATTGTGATTTATAAAAAGTTTAAAAATATATTTCCTTTTTTTTTCTAAAACAAATATAAATTATTATTTTATTAAATTTATTAATTTTTAAGTATTAGAAAGAATTTCTTATCTCTAAGTTCTTTTTATTGTAAAATTGTAAATGTTTGACATCTATTTCTCAGAGATTAATTCAAATTTTCGAACATTTTTCCATTAAATTTGAAAAGACAATATTTTCTTTCACTTTACTATACCTTTGAATACAAAGTTTCAGGTCAGTGAAGGAAAAAAACATCTGATCAAATGTACTTGACAGTTTTCTTAATTCGCAATTGAAAATGAGCAAAGGGAAAATCCGGTACACGCGGAAAAATGGTGAAGTTATTGGGAAGTTGACAAGTTGACAACTGCATTTTAGTTGTTATAAATGAATTTTAGTTGTGACAATTGAAAATTCAGTTGTGTCAACTGAACTTTAGTTGCAGAAACCTCACACTTTTTCTGTGTGTAATTTTATCATATTCTTGGCATAAGATTGCTAGAAATTCTTAAAATTTTTAACAAGGTAATGAAAAGGTTTTACTTTAATTAGAGTCATTTAAAATTAAGAAAATAAAATTTTATTAACTAGAAAATTTGAGCACACATTTGAAAACTTCGAATAAAATCAATTTAAACGAAATTTAAAATATTCGTATTTTTACAACTTTTAATTAAAAATCCTTAAATTTCATATACATAGCAACACCTTCCAATTTACATTTATACCCAAAAATATCGTTCTTTCTTTTTCACGTAGAACCATTGTATATAGTGTTTTTCATTTTCGGAAAATTTGCATTAAATTTGCATTATTTTCGGTCTGTTTTCGCATTTGCATTTATATGCAGATATATGCATACAAATACAAATGCATTTTAGTATTTCGAAATTAAAAATATTCATCTCTACCTTTTTATATGAATCTTTGAATGTGTATCCATTTTACAGATGCGCTTTTCTACAGAAAGTTTTTTAGTCTATAATGAAAATTTATTCATCCTTTTATATAATATCTCATTTATAATGCCAAAAAATTTAAAGTTTAATATTAAAGTACTTGAATTGGCACTCCTTTTAAATTCCCAGCAATTTTCTTATAGTATTTTGTTCAGGTGGAGAAATGAAATTTTCAAAATTGAAAAGTACATATTAATATGGAAGGAAACGAATCGAATAAAACTTTTCCCAGACAAGTTGAGTGAGTTTTAAGATCGGTTCCCAAAACCGGAAATTCGAAAATAAACGGAAATTTTTCGTGAGATGCATATATGAAAATGATTATGAAAAAAGGGTATAATTCAAAACTCTTCTATACTTGATTTGAGGAAGGATATTTAAGAAGATATAGAAAAGACGAATTGTCCATTTAAAAGTAGATTCTTTAGTACCCTTGAAAATTGTGTATGAGAAACATAACCATGGTTTTCCAAGGGAATTTCCAAAGAAATATCTTTCAATTGTAGGCAATTCTTTAGTTAAATATATTTAATCATTTTATTAACTACAAATCTTTTAAAAAACTATGATATACATCATTATATTCATTTGAATATCCTCTTTAGACGTAAAATGTAATCCTTGTCTATATTTTTATTATATACGCAATGTAACGCAATATAAATTGTCTGTAATTCCTAATTAGTATTATAAATTATATACAAACACGCAAAAGACTAATAAATAAGAGTCCTTTTTTGTCTCTAAATATATATTCTAAACATATAAACCCATCTAAAATAGAATCTCTATAAACTAAGAATATATGAAAAATGTTAATTAGATTTAAATTTAAACTAAATAGAATAGGAAATTGTATCTAATCATCGATTCTATTCGCTTCGCCAATTCAGTGGTCTGTGCTTTTTATTACTGCCGCATTAATATACTATAATAGTTTCCCTTACTATATTTTTCATCTTAGACAGAGAGAGGTTTTCTTTAAAAGTATCTAAGTATTGTAAAAGGACTTTCTCAAATGTGTTGCCTAGACAAAATATTCGAAAGAAAAAAATACTGCGTAACTTGAAATTATAACAAATTAACCTTTAAAAAAAAAAGGATATAATCTATAACAATTCATTTTCATACAAGGCAACCCCAAAATTTTTGAACCAATTGAAAAATAAAATTGATGTCCTTTTATTTCAATTGAATTAATTTCAAAAAAAAAAAAAAAAGATTTCAAAACCAATACATTGGAAAAAAACCGAAATACATGTTTCGAATTTCAGAATATTATAGATGATATATAAACAAGGATTCTTCTAGGATCTAAGAAAAAAAAAGAAGAGGGATGAGATTTTAAACAAAACCAATTTTTTATCCGCTTTCATTTCATTTTTACACAAAACTTTTGATTTAAGATTCAAACGAAAAAAAAAGGATAAAACTTTTCTAACCCACAATCAGCCCAATATCTCATACATATGTAATTCTATAAAAATCATATTATTTAAAAAAAAGAAAGAAAATGTGATAAAAATAACAACATTTGAAAAATGTTTTCACTTCAATCTGAACATAATTCGTTCACCAGATTCAAATACATTTATAAAAAATAAAATTTCCTTCTATATACTTCTTCAGTAGCTTGTTATTTTTTTGCTGCTTCCTCTGAAATGTCCTTAAATACGTACACATACAAACAAAATAACAGAATTTTCAACCTCTTTTCTCTTCTTCAATATGTCAGCAGCTTCATTTTTATACCATCGCCCATATATGTACAAGAATATAGAAATATATATATATATAACAAGAACCATTTTTCGCGCTTTTCTTCTCTTTCTTTAAATCTCTTTTAAATACGTTAAGGGTTGATGATAACGGATGTCAATGGTAAACGACTACATACATTCACACTTGTATACAACAACAAGAAAAAAGGATATAGTATTAATATTAACAGCAGCAAGTGTACACAGCATCATCAGCCACAATAAAAGTAACACTCTGTCAAATAAAATAGAATAGTAAATGGATGAAATTACGACAGTAGTAGTAGTATGATTCCTTTTTTTTGTTTGTTCTTCATCCCTTATAATGTATTCTTTTTATTCCCCTCTTTTAAACGGGCAAACTCATAAAAGATATTCTTTCTTCGGGACTGAACAAAAAAAAAATACACTACCAGCCAAAGAAAGAGGGTAGTAAAATGATGACGATGATAATTTTTTCCTATTTAGATACATTTGAAGAGATGCGATGAGATGAACCGCACCCCAAAAAAATGGAAAAAAATATGAATTCGAATAACACATACACAGGCGAATTATATAGATTTGAGTTTTACATCATAAAAGTAATAATAAACAAAAAAAAAAGAAAACGAGATTTTTCCCACAAGAAAATATGAAGCTAGTGAAAAGTTTTACGACTTTTTACAAACTCAACAACCCTCAACCCTCTCACACATGGGTTAATGGAAGATCAAGAAAAATCACAATCACAATCAAAAAAAAAGGGTTGTTTTTTGCATTTTCTTTTTTTTTCTTATGGAAAAGTTTTGATCGTTCATCAATTTTCTTATTGGAAAAACTTTCCGTTCAAAAAAGAAATCAATCGAAGATTCAAACCATTTAAAGTGTTTATCTTTTAAGTTCTTGTTAGCAAAAAAAAAAACCAGTTGAAAAATGTCCTTTAAAAGTGATTTTTCTTTTTCTTTTATTATCTATAAATGTGTTCGTAATAATTTTACAATCTCAGAAATTTTCTTTTTCCAATATGCATATATATATATATTTTATAAAATGAAATTAGTGCGCAGTAGAAATCAAAGGCAACCTCAAAATGAAAGCACAAAAAAGGCAACATGAAGGACTAAATTCATTTTCTTTTTTGTTATTCCTTTTCATGAAAATTGTAACGAATATATGAAATGTGGAAAATCTATTCATTTGTGTGTGTGTGTGTGTATTTTATAAGTTAAGCATAGAAAATTTTTCTGTAATGATTTAGGTGGAGTTGATACTTGGAGCTTGAGGCTGGATGTTGTAAATAATCCCCAAAATAAGAGAAAAAATTTTAAATAAAAAAAGAAATATAAAATACGCAAATTTCGTTTAGAAAATTAAGACAAAAAAAAATGTATTCTTAATCTGTTAAAATCGTCTTTAATCGTGAAAGTTTTCTTTAAGAAAAAAAATTTTATAGTTAAAAGAACGAGGAAAAACTCGCGTGGAAATTTGTTTATTTCTCCATCATCTCTCCATGAGAGTGTTTTTTTTCTTAGTTTTTATTTATTATCGTGCTTATTACTCTTGTTTTTGGTGAAAAAGCATGTTTAAGAATTTTTAAAAATATAGTGAAAAACTTTTGAGAAAATCAAAATAATGAAAACAGTTTTGAAAAGTTTATAAAGCGCTCCCGTGACCTACCCTGTAGTTCCGGGCTTTTGTTTATTTTTTCCTAAAACTGAAATAAATGTTTTTGTGTATCAGAAGCTCGTCTCTACAGGTATCTCACAGGGTAGAAGTAATCAACACAAAAAAAAAATTTATTAATTTAAATAAATATAAAAACATTTTTTTCATGATTTTTTCATGATTTTTTTCGTTGGTGTAGTATTTTTTTAATAAAAACAATACATAAATTTTAAGCAAAATATATTTTTGTCATTCCTTAGGATATGAGAATCATCAAAAGCATCCACTGAAAGAAGCCTTATCTTCTTATAGAAATTACAAGATGCGCCAATTCACCTCATTAACTTTTTCTTGTCACTGACTTCCCAATTAAAGAAGATTTAAAGAAGAAGTTTAAGAAAAAAGAAGAAACAAATTGTGAACACACTAAAAGGAAAACTAAAAACTATTAATGCAACACAAGATCGTATGCCGGGAACTCAAAACTGATTTATAATTTTTCTTTCATGGAAAGACAGACTTTTGTGTAAGCCATTTTGAAAATTACCAATTCTTTGGAGCGAAAAAAAGAACTAATTAAAGGACATTCTTTAAGGAACTAGAATTTATGAAATTGTATTCAAATAAATTTAATTATAATAAAATTCGTTTAAGAAAAAATAAAAACTGTTTCTATAACTTTTATTAATTTATATACCACCACAGAGAATATAAAGAGAGAATCCTTTGTATCGACATTTTTTGCACTATTGCAGGCCTGCAAAGTAACATAACATATCTCGTAATTAGTGTTTTGTAAAAAAAATACTATATGTACATGCATTTTTATATCACATAGAATAGTTTTTACAAATACTAATAACGAGATATCTTGTTTACATACTGCAAATTTATGCCACCTGAGAATAGAAATTCGGCACTCTATTCATTGCATACTTATTGGTATCACAATATTTACCGCATCCTTATTCAAATTTGTTCTCCTAAATGCAAATATATCGAATTTTATGACAATTTTTTAATTCCACGATATTTTGGAGCGATTTTTTTAATCCTTATAGATTGCTTGTATTATCAAGATTTAAATTTTTAATTATTTAATAAAATAAATAAGAAAAATTATTGAAAACATTTTTAAAAATTATATTTTATTATAAAAATAACAAAATGGTATAAATTATTCAATACACAAACCAAAACTTAGCAAATGCCCATTTGAAATGAATTCTCCGAAAGCAAATTAATTTTAATCGAAACTACCGCCCTGAAGAGGACACAGTTATAGATAAAGTGAAAATTACATGGTAGCAAAAAATTTTTGAAAATTGTATTAAAATTAATCAAATTAAAATTGAATATAGAGTAACTTAAATTCAGCTTGTAGCTAATTTTTTGATACCCAATGGTGGAAATTGGACTCGTAGTTAACAAATCCACAAGAGAAAACAAGCAAAACTATTAATATTTTAAAGTTTTGTTTCCATAACTTTGTTTCCTCTTATTGAAATTTGGTCTAATTAACAGATAGCCTGAAGCCTGATAGCTTATATTTATTCTCCAAATATTATCCAAATCGGTATGTTGGTTTTTAAAATATATTGTAAAACTTAATGAATAGGCTTTTCTTGTCTTAAAAATATTTCTTTTTCCACTATCCTTAGACTGATTTTAATGAAATTTAATGCAATACCATCCTATTTATGCAATCAACATATGTAAATAATTTAAACAAAGTTGTTCCTCAAGTTTCTGAATGGAATAGGGAAAACCCTGAAAAAAACGACAAAATGTTGTGGCCATCCTACTTTTTGCTTTATAACTTCGCTTTTCCTACGCTATTTTTGCTGAAATTCAACGCCAAATTAAGTTAAGGAATAGCCAACTCTCATTATAAATTCCATCAAATCAAAAAATATGCGTTTTAGATTTATCTTATAATGAGCAGTAACATTGGGCACAAACATTCAATAAAATTAAAACAATAATGGAGTAAGTAAAATTCAATTTTGAACATTAAAGTTACAAATTTAGATACAAGTATTTCAAAAAATCTGCGACAAAACTAGAAAATCCATCCAGTAGCAAAAATGCAATCCTTTTAATTTTCTGAGAATCCCGCAATTGTTTTAAAATATTTTATTATTCTTTTAATACAATCCTTTTAAGATTTTTCAAAAATAAAAGAATAGAAAATTTGCATGCGACAACTCAGTAGGGAATCCAGCTGAAAACAGAAAAAAAAGTAGCTAAATTAGTGACGTTGTAGGTCAAGAAAAGAATTCTAATTGAAAGGAAAAAATCTAAAACTACCAAAAACCCGTTCCTTTCTATACAAAAATGTTGAACTAAAAGGAAAGAAAAAAAAAAAATTAAAATAAAATGAAATAAAATAGAAATGTCCTAAAAAAAAAGGACTCACGAATACCAAAAACGAAAGGATTTGATTAATGATTTACGAAAAAGAATTTTTTTTCTTTTTTTTTGGTATAAATAAAATAATATAATATCAAAAAAAAAAAAAGAATTTAAGGAAATGGGTTCACCATTTTACTCTACGTGAGACCACGCTTCTTCATTGAAATTTTTCCTATATACTTTTCCATTTTCAAATATCCTTCATTGTTGTGTTTTCCGTTTTTTTTTTCTTTTACAAAAAAAAAGAATTTCTTTTTCCATTTTCCATATCAAAACAATACCATTTCATATAAAAATAGGCTACCCAATCATTGTGGCAAGATTTTTCAAGAAGACGAAAAGAAATAAGTCGACGAAAAAGTTGTGTTTTATATAAAAAAAAAACTTTATTTGAAAATTTTATTGAAAAGAAAATTCTCTATTCTCCTGTAAATCCCACAAAATCAACTCCACAAACTCCATCTTCCTAATATTTCTTTTTCTTTTCAAAAAAACAAGAACCCAAAACAATAACAAAACATCATGGGATGGATGAAAAAAAATATTCTGAACATGACCGTTCCCATTGCGCAGAGAGTATCAAGAAAGAAAAGAAGACCTGCCACCCGCAAAAGAAGAAAAAAAAATTTGCATTTAAATTGAATCCACCACGCAATCACCACTGCGAATTTAATTTCCTGTTGTCTATCAAAAAAAAAAGAAAAAAGGCTCTATATATACTGATTGACTTTAAAGCACAAGATTGCGGAACCCAAGGCGAAGCACCGTCGTCACACCAAGCAAATATTAACTCTCGATATTCGAAACACGATTATGGAATTCTGTATGGATGCATATCAAATGCAAAAATCTGAACATTTATATACGTGGTTTGGTCTAAAAGTATTTGATCGGAATGACATTTTTTAATAAAACTCTAGCAAGGATATGATGAACATTGTAAATGTCATTTTTTCTTGCAGGAAAGTGGAATCGCGAAGCATTACGTGTGTAAGGCAAAAAGAAAAGTAGAGAAAAAGCGAAGAACCGAGACCAAGTTTCGAACCAGGGTCTCATCAGTCTCATGAGGCGAGGTCGAGGTCTTAACCAACTAGACCATTCTACACTATATCTACCAGCCTGTTCATTTGCCTTTTCCTCTACTACCAATATTATTCAAATCATTACAACTGTTTTTGTCAAACCTCTCAATTGTTTTTACCAAATTCAGTTGTATCCTATTTTTTAACTCTTACACGTGGGATGTATAGGAAATGGTTCGCATGTGGTCGATTAACACCATTTGCTTAAACTCAGGTAGATACATATGCTTCTATTAGATATATTAAAACAGATCTTCTAAGATTCCTTAATTTCCTTGATTTTGTTAGTCTGTAACGAAATGAAATTTTTACTTTAATTTTCAATGATAAACTTTCGAATAAATTTTAGTTACATTGCTGTGAAGTTGGACACCATTTTCAAGCGCATTTGTTGTTCTAACTGCTTACAGCAATAGTTTTATTCAACAATAATTGTTGACGATTTTTCAAATAGCTAAAGAGAACATGGAAAAGAACCAAATTCTTCCGATTACTTTATTAGATATGAATGAGTTTAAGATGAGTCGCAAAGCCGCGGATACTGCTCACCAGACCTTCCGAGAATTGCTTACTTTCTCACTTCGATGACGTTACAGACCATGGTGGTCTAGAGGTGTGTGTCCTGGGCCTGATGTAGTATTTTCTTTCAACCCGTCCGATCCCGGGCAGATCCTCTCCAGTTGGGGATCCGTACTTTTTTGTCTTTGCTAGGTTCTCGTCTCTCTAACGGAGGATTGGTCTCTCTCAACGACGTGTTTTTTCAAGTCTGGATTCAGAGATCATTTTAAATAAAGCATTGTTGTTTATTTGCTCCACGTGGCCAAGGTAGACTTATTCCTTAACTACCTCGAACTTGTATGGGCAGTTATGATGTTTTGATCGATACCATGGTTTGCAGTCTTTTTATTTGTTGACACCATATACTTGGTTCTGTTCTCGTTTATTAGTAAGCCCATTGACTACCCCTATTCAAGCACCTGGAACACTTTCTGCACTAAAAACCCTTCAATAACCCAGAAGCCGTCAGAAATAACTTCCAAGAATTTGTTACCCAAAGTATGTTACGTGCCGGATTTCTAGACTACTAAACTATGTCCGAACTATGTATATATCATTTCATCTTCCATTTTTCATTTTTGTATGCAACTTAATTAAAAATTGTATTCACACTACTATATTGTTTGTATGGAATTTTATTTCTGCATCTATTTGCGCATATTGCGCTAAGAAGAAGGTGAAAATTTTAAAAAAATCGCGCCATCATTTTAGTGATCGCGTTGTTTTCTATTTTTTTTTTTTTTTGATGAATCATTGCATATTGATTGTAAAGAGAAACACATAATGAATTTATTGCGTTGAAGAGAAACGTAAGAGAGGTAAAAGGGTGATCATTATCTGGATTTACTTCACGATCTAATTATGAAAAGTGAGATGAGTTTTCGAGAAAAAAAAAACAACAACGATCTATACTATGGCTGACCTTGAATTATGATCGGTCATTTTTACAATTAAACACAAAATACCGCGAGTCTAGAATGATTTAAGCAAAAAAAACGAAAAAAGAGAACGGTATGTTCGCGAAAAATATACATAAAATCCTTGCGGTTAAAACAACAGACATGATGTGAGAGATTTCATAGTCTAATTAATTTTTACTAAACAAGATTTCCAAGTGTTAATTGAAATAAAGTTTTAATTAAAAATCAAAATATGGCATATCACTGATGAGCTAAACTTAAATATCATTAATACAATTTTTTTTATTTTAGGAGAGACTCGGATAGTCCTTGTGATATTAGGTCTGTTTTATTTGCCACTTGTTCTGGGGTTGGGCAAATTTTTATATTGAAAACAAAAAGAACAAAAGAGAAAATCCTATACTACTTTTAGACCAAGTGTAACTATCACACCCGAAATTAGTTCAGTTTTCTACCATAAAAAGTGTATTAGCTAAAAGTTTATCATTTAATTACAATATGGTTGCTAAGCAGTGCTACGAACTTTTGAATTAAAACTCTCTCCTACTCCTGCTCGTTTTATTTGCCACTTACCCTGCTCCATGGTAGGGTATGGCAAATGAAACAGACCTATTATAAATTTATTTATTTAGAATATAGGATATTATATTATCACGAAATTATCTAGGAGATCACCATGGAATAGTGGCGTTTAGTGATAGTGCCTGAAAATGTTCGATAGATACAAATAATGCATTCAATAGCGTAACATGGAGATGTCTACCTACGTCTTTGCCAGTGGAATTCTGAAAGACGTGCGTTATTACCAAATATTAATAGGCGCTAGCTTGAAAGAGAGGGCTTCTACTTAGAATATCGCTTAAGCGTGACCGGGAGCTTACAACGTAATCGGTTTTGGACTCAAATTTGTCATTTCCATGCTACAAATTGCTTTATTTTAAAAAACGCTTCATATATATGCTTAAAGCAAGCATCACATATTAATCAACGATTAAACGAAGCATCGATTGGAGTAGAAAATGATTCGATCATAATTAGTGTTGGGGAAGGAGGGAAAGAGAAGATATTATCATACAAAAAGTTAGTAAATCAACACAATTAAAAGTAAAATATAATTGACCACGACATTGGCGGTCAGTCAGATAAAAGTTAGTTCAAAAAGGAAGCTAATAATTATATAAGAGCCTTTTCAGCTTGTACTTGCAAAAGGAAAAGTCAGAAACTTGTACATTTAAATTTACCTCGCGTAACTTTCTGGAAATTCGTTGATTGCTCCCGTAGGCAGTTCGGTGAAAATTGATTTTAAACAACTCCACCGATTTTAAGGAAGAAATGTTTGAATTAGGGTGCATTTCGTCTAAAATAGAGGAAGCATCGATGTCACCGTTAAAATTTGGTAAACAGCGACTTCACGCTTTTTTGGAATGTAAGCCTAATAATTTTAGCCTGTCATTATAAGGAGGCAAGAAACAAGGGTTAGTAAAAGTTGCGCAACGCAAAACGTAAAAATCTACGTTGAACGGATTCTAGCCTGTTAACTTGAACTTGTTTTACGCAATGTATGAAATCGACAATCAATTGTAGACTGTCATCGTATATAATTTCACCAGCGTTTTTTAAAGTTTTTCAACACTAGCGGCCCGTCCCGGCTTCGCACGGGTGGACATTTATTTTTTAAACATTAGAAGGGTCTTTGTGCATGAAGTTAGACTACAGAGAATATTAGACGCGACAGACATGAATGTGAGGATCTTTGGATACAGATGTATGCGGAACAATACTTTCCTCTTTATAATATTTCTATAGATTACATTATTTAAGTTTTAGTAGGGATCCCTAATTTGTTGTAGTAATAAATATAGCCTATGTTACTCAGGGATAATGTAGCATTCTAATGGTGAAAGAATTTTTGACATCGGTCCAGTAGTTTTTGAGTTTATTCGTTACAAACATCCATATAATATTAGTTTAGAAGACAAATCTCAATAATATTAAATAGTCTACTCCCGTGTGAATCGTAAAATATAATTATTCACAACAATACAACATTTTACAAGTCTCTCCTATTTTAAAAGATTGAATTATTTTCAAAGTGAAAACCAAGTAAAATAGTTTAATTTTTCTTAAATTATTATTTTTTAATTGAATTTTTTTCCACTAAAAATGGAAATTTTTAATTGAAATGTTAATAATTTTCTTACTCTTTATTTCGCAGGAAATTAAAAAATATATATATAAAAGAATTAATTTACAAAAAAAGAAAAACAAATTAATAATTTATTTCATTCACATAACAAAAACTAAACAAATAAAAATCTTACATATTAAGTCCATTTGATTTTGTATTTAATTACAATTACAAGAACTTTGAAAGAAACTCCATATAAAACTCATCAACAACATTCACAGCATTCATCCTTGATGTATTAAGCTTTGTACTTACACTTCATCAGTATATATCTATAGAATTTCAACCCTAACTGATTTTATGTGATGATGTTTTGAGTAATTAAAACGGATCCCCAAGCTAATCTCTACTATATAGATATATGGGAGCTTGACCATACAATACAGTTTGTATATAGTTCGAGAATTTCTCAAATAAATCCCTTTAAGTAGAAAGATACACATTTTGATATATGACAAACGGATACTATATAGGATGATATCGAAACAGGCATTGTCCATCTAGGTGACTATTATATATGTTCATATGATAAAGTTTGATTAAATCAAAAAAGGATACAGTATATGCGGCTCTTCTATAAAGTTTTTAATAATAATTATTGCGGGTACAGGTTTTTGATATATCTTTAAGGCTCCTTTTTTTAAAAGGCGGTTTTTTAAAGTTTTTACGTCCATTTTTAAATTGGTTTTTTTTTTTCTTTTTCTTTTTTGTAGGAATCGAATTTTCGAGTTCAAAAAGGAAAATCCGACGCCCATTTGAAGAATATTTTAAAAAATACGAATTTTTATATATATATTTTTTTTTAGAAGACCACAAAAAGAAGACCGTTTTCAAAAAAAATTTTGACAGGTTTTCAAGATGTTCTCACTGCTGAAGAAAAAATGGTTTTTCGTGAAATTTTTGACCTGGGTTTATGATCATTACAAAAATATGTATATATATAAAAAAAACTTTAAAAAAATGGCTACTCCCAGCTCACGTTTAAATGCATTTTAAATACACACAGGGTTATCCAACTCATGGTAGGAATTTGTGTTTTAAATACCGTTTTATAAATCTATTTATTCCAGTCGATAATTTGGTCCTTGCAAATTAATCGTAAAACGCAATACCATTCAAATAACATACGCAGGCCATCCTGCTGGCGCCAATTTTCTCAGACTTTTTCGCATATCTTGAGCATAACATTAGAGATGCTGTTCTGAAGTCCGTCAAGATTTTGCAGCTTGCTGGAGTATTGTTTAACTGAAATGTCTTCCGATTCTACAAATTCCAAATCTGGTCATAAAAAGTTAGTTTCTTATAGCGAACGCCATTGAGTGTAGTGGTCAAATATCATTTTCAAATAACTAGGGCCAAATAAGTGTGAGAGGCCAAGTTGCCACAATATTCTTGGAATTGACACACTATCGCATACAGCAACAATGTTTTCACGTAAACGGGCTATGCCAACATGCACAAGTATCAGGGGAGATCCAAAACACTACCAGCTTGCGAATACAGCTTTCAATTGAGCAATGATTTCGACTGAATTCTGTCCTTAATTTATAAATTCGACCGTCGGAAATTTACCATTTTCATAGTATGATGATTTGTATGCATTGCGTATGTTAAATAGTAGACATTCAACTGACAATTTCAAGAAAAATACGAATGAAATATTCGGCAGTGATGAAACGACAGTACTGTAAAATTCGTACCACGAATTGAATAACCAGTACATTCTTCTACCATTTTCGAAATTTACGAAATTTCATCGAAATCAAACAACTTAAAGAGATTGTTTTTCTGCGAATATATCTTATAAACCATATTTTTTGATACTAATACTATATTTTCTATAAAATAAAACTTATTAAATCGAAAAATATATAAAATACAAGTATAGAAACTAAAACAGTTCTTACATAACAAAATTTCGAGTATTTTGTGAATAAATAAAATTTTCGAAGCACATTCATAGAGCTTTAAAGCGAAAAACATTTCTCATCCGCAAATATGTCATTTTATACTTCAGTCACAAATCCGCTGAGAAAAATAGCTCTTTGGGTGATATTTATTCTTATATATATAAAAGTTATATAGGAAAGAAAAAAAAACTTCAGTAAAAAGAAAGATGAAACAATTTTATATGGCAAAAAAACATGGAGAAAGTATATATATATATAGTATATTCATATAGAAAAATAAAGAGGGTGGTATAGTTCTAAGGGAAAGATAAAATTGTAACGAATCCGTTGTAACAAGGGTAAACATTTCTTTTCTTCCTTTTTACTATATTATAATAAATATACATGTATGTGTGTTATTCCGCAGACGTCCTCTACTTTTGATTACTGCTAAGTATAAAAGAAGAAAAATAATGTAGAAAAAAAAAAACAGCAAACACAAGGCTTGGTCTATGCTTAGCGAACTGTATATACATTGAGTATACTTTTATACTAAATAAGAAACACCGAACAGCCTGCACTCTGCAATTTGATTAATGATCCTTCGTCAATTCTCAGATATACACTCAGAAACTTAGGATATATATATATGTATATATAGTACAGTATAATACAATAAACAATTTTCTATATGAGGATATATATATATATACATTTAAATGTACTGAATTATATTCATCCATTTAAAAAAAGGAAAAATATCAATTTCGGAAATTTCTTCGTTTTTTTTGCATCCTTTTTGCGTATTTACTGACCCCCAACGATGCAACTATATATAAACTAAACGATGCCAATTTGCTGTATGAATAATTAAAATTTCCTATTATTACATCCTTTGTCTTTGTTGATCCTTTAAAATAATTAAAAATTATTTAAATTTCATACAAACAGTCTATAATTTCCATTAACTCCATATTTTCTTAATATTTTTTACCCTCATATGAATTCTGTAGCAGTAGTTCAATTTGAAACACTTTCGAAAAAAGCAATTACAAAAATATAATGAAATAGGATAGAGACATCCCTTAACTAATCCATATCGAATCAGAAAAAGGGGATTTTTAGGATCAATCCAAAAAAAAAAAAATGAAAATAAAATCTATCCCTTCATATTTTATATTATATGAGAATGACAAGAAGGACATATGCATGAGTTCGGTATACTTACATTTAGTTCTCTTAAAAAAATACCCCCCTTAAAATAGAGATTATTATCCAATCGTCTATATAGAAGCCTTAGATTACCCACCCAAGGATTTGATATAAAAATCAACAGTGAAGAAATTCAAGATTTTAGGAAATCCTGGATTTCTGTAGTTATGTTACGCTAAATCTTGCTATAAAGTTCTTTAAGTATTGCCTTATTATATTAAAAGTTATGTTGGGTGTCCCAACTAGCAGTGGACATTTAAAACTAACAACGCTTTTTCTTCTGTCAAGGTATTACAGACGTTATATGACATATGTCATCGTCAGTCTTTATCATTTGCAGTTATAAAACGCAATATCATAGAGAAACGAATTTTAGTTACCAAAATTAGTCTCTTAGATCGTGCGATTTGACACTGTTGGATTTCTCTTTTTGAGGATATATGAAAGAAAACGTGTATGCCAACACTCCTCCAACATTAATGGTTGAGATTTACCATATTATTGCTAAAAACTTAGCCGCAATAATGTAATGCAAAATGTTATCAACAAAAAAAGGAAACCTGTAAAGGTAACCCTGGTGCCCAATATATCACGATTAATGGCAACATGTTCAAAATAAAAAATGCAATTAAAATATAAGTAATTCCTCAATAGCTTATATCTTTTATTTGAAATTTAAATTTCCACGTCTAGTTACCACACCCCTTGGTAGTACATGGTCTCATAGAGAATAGGTTGACCCAGTGATCACTATAATCGCTCATATATATACAAGAAAATTCTCGAATCACGTATGTATTTAGAAACAAGTAATTGACGGAACAGTTCAACTATAGATCATTCGGATTGATTCTGTACTAATATTCAGAGTTCCACAATAGGCTGAGAATGTGCTTCCCTCTGGTATCTGCCCTATAGAAGCTGTGATATATATTAATATTTGACGTCAAATTTCAAATAACAAAATTGTTTTTTTCTTTTTTTTTGTATAAGAAATTCCCTTAAATGAATAATATTCTTTGAAAATAATTAACCACTCTAAAAAAAAAAAAAATGGCCCTACATACTGTTCTTGGTCAATTCATATAAGTAAATTGATGGCCACACAACAAAAATTGATATTTAATCAATCAAATTACCTTGAATGTCAGTATTTCACTTTTTTTTTTCTTCAAACTTTCAACTCTTAGATTCACTCATCTTAATGACAATCGAATATATCATTTCTATATACCACCTACTTAGGTATATACGTCCAATCAAGGCAAGTATTTAAAATCGATCATAATATAAAAGGTATGCGCGTCCATTATTCAGAAGAAAAAAAAACACTGAGGAATAACAATAATAACAACAACAAATAAATATCAATTTTTACAGGTTTTTCTAATATTAACATTCGATTTAAGGTTTTAAGATAGGTTTATTCTATATATGGGGTTTTCTTTGATAAAATCTCATTTGAAAGCCCGTTAACGTCGTGTAATATTGATGTGAGGCAATTTATTAAATCATCAAAAAACTTGCACTCAATTTGTAATCATTTACAAATGAATGGTGTCGATTTTTTTTTTTTTTTATTTACCTATAATAAAGTTAAACTATTTCACACTTATGTAGGATTTGCATTTGTCATCATTTTTCTTATTAATTTAATTAAATGAAAAATAAGAAAAAAAAAGTATATACAAAATCTTCATTAAGATGAGTTAAGTATACTTAAATTTGTATGTATACAAAAATCTTTATACTATTATTTAACTTTTGGACTTTATAAATGCCGATAGAGGTCCCAAAGGAATTTACTGAAATTCGCAGGTATTTTAAAAATTGCATACCGAAAAAATTCCTTTGAAATCAGCTTGTTCTTTTTCGCAAATCAAACAAAAACAAGAAATATAGGAGTTTTTCTTAAAAACAATTAATTTCAAATATTTGTACCCTTTCAAAATTTTAAAAATATATGCAAATTTTTATTACTTTCTCTATACCTAATAGAGTTGTAGAGTTGTTGTGTTTAACTGTTTAATTCTGTACAATTTAAAATAAATGTTTTTTTTAAAATTCGAAATCTGTGTGTCAGATTTTATGTGAATATGGATTTGTAGTGTTGTATAGTTTAAAACCGTAATAAATATTCTACCGGATTCGGGTACTGAACTGTCCGTGGTTGAATTTATTAGAGTTTATGAAATTGTTGGTTTATAATACATAGTTAATTTCACGATTATTCGAATGGTTGAAACGGTTCCAAAGTCAAATCTTTTACACCTTGTTTTCTTGAGACTCTCAAATGCTCAGAATTATCATCGGAACATCTCTTTAAACAAACACGATCATTTTGTTTGTTGAGAAATTCTTCAATGCAGAATGTTTTCTCATCCGAAAATACTAAATTTGGTAAATCACCACACGTACGGACTAATTTTTTTAATTGTACAAAAAATAACAATGTGCCTTTTCACCAACAAATAATTTTTACTATTGACAGACAATATGTCAGGCAACATTCATGTCAAATTTTAGTATTGCAAGATGTGTGTTTTACATTTGACAGCGATTTGAATTAGACGGATACTTCAAGAGACGGTATATAGTAGGAGTTTAAATAAAGTTGGTGTTAATAGGAAATGATAGCATATGTTATGTTTTTGTAGCTAATGTTGTTTAGAGCTCATTACCACAAACTTATAATATAGATAGCGAATATCTCGTCACATTTTTTTGGCATTTTTAATTACAGAGATATAATTCGCTCTCGGCTATCGATAAAGTAGAACGAAGTCTAGAAAACATCCAACAAACAGGGCTCATTTGATGTCACCTTCCTCAATCACTTTTACGCATTTCGATTGGACTATGCTGAATGATATCTCTGGTTTACACCTTAACCAGAATTTGACAATTTAAATTTTTCGTTCATTAACAATACCTAGGTATTGATAAAGTTCATATGGTCACTTTACCTTGCAAATTTTTCTTTTTTCTAAACAAAAGATTAAAGACTGAAGCTGATTCTTTGCTAATTTCCGAAAATCTCTAAGAAATTTTTCAACCCTTTCAATTTATTATAATCCATTTAGTTAGAATACGCCTTGAAAAATCGGTACTTTACTAAAAAAAAAAAAAGGGATTCCTATATACAATATTAAGTTATTGGTTAAATGTTAAACGGTTGACTTCTACTTCAATGAACCGTAATATTTGAAAATCCTTTTTTTTTATTGTCATATTCATAAAAATATTTAAAAAGGATTTTATTTGTTTGACAATATTCCCAAAAGATAAACATTATCCCGTTTACAAATAGCCGCCAAATTGCTACTGGTATATCCTATTTGTTTGAACAATAACTTAAATGCTTGTAAATTTGCTGTTAAAACTTTTGACTTCTGTTAAATCCCATTTTTGAAGAAAATATTTTGATTTATTACAGATAATATTTCATATTTCATAATTATGTGTGGTTTTGTCTTTCAGGATTAGTTCGGTCAGGGTTTTTTTTCAGTAAAATTTATGAATCTTGGAAAATCTACATAAGAAACTCTGTATTCGGTTGGCATAATTTTAAGAATGTAAAATGTACTATTGAAAAAAAGTAAAGCAAATTTAAGAATTTGAATAATTTTAACTAAAACAAGTTCTAGAAATTAAAATTTTGTATATTTTTTCATCAATTTTTAATAATCGAATTCAATGTTTATTTTTTTAAATAATGATCGATTAAGGTCTCAAATATTTCTCATTAGCTTCTGAAAATCTGTTTGACATATCGTTTTGACGTGCTAAATTCGTTTCGGAGACCCACACCACTCCTCAGAAAATTCGAGAAAAGAAAAAAAAACAGAAAACAAAATTTCAGATATAATATTTTGGAATCTTGTTGAAATGTTACTGATCTGTTTATTCTAAGAAATTTCATTCAAAATTCGAATTTAATATTTGGTTATGTTTTTCATCATCTTCAAGAAAAAAAAAACAACATCTTCACGATGTCATATTTCCGATGCAATATAATCGCTATTTCATTAGCGTAGCAGAATGTCTTGAAAGTCATCAAATTTTATTTTTGGGATATAAGAAAAAAATGTCATATATAAGTAAATGTGTGTGTAGTTTTTTCTTACAAGTTTTTATATAATTTCTACTATCAATCTGTATCTATATATACCAAATGAGTTAAAGAAAAGCTGAATATGCCAAAAGACAAGAAAAAACACTTTAAATGTAATTTATCATTTCAAAACCGAAGAGAGCCCAAGGATGGGTACACAAGATGAGATGTTTTTTGAACAGTAAACAGATATGCATAAATAAATATTATATATAAAATAATAATGCTAATGCACTCCGAATGCAGTTTCTTCTATGGGCATTCTTCTTTGTTGCGAATTTAAATGACACCAAATATAATAACGAAGTTGCCGACAAAGATAACTATTAGATTGATGTCTTCTGTTCAATAATAATAAAATAGAAATGATATGCTAAAATATGATATCTCGATAATCGAAAATCATCGGTTATATTGTTGATATAAGAAGACATTGAAGATGAAATTAAGAAATTAAATAAAACAAGCATTTTTAATCAATCTTTGGCATACATAGTAAGATCCTTCAATTGCTTAACCCAGCTCTTAGGTCATGAATTTTTAAACTAATTTGCAAGTTCAATAACTTCATTTTCTTTTAAAATTATACTAATTTAATGTATGTCAAATTATATATTATATAATACAATACAATGCAATGAATTCGTATGGAATTCGAGTCGGATTGGCCCTTCAAATTCCTTTGCAAACTGTGCTGTTCGTGGAGCCAGTTGATGCTACTCAAAAATGTTGGAATGGGGAGAAACGGAAGAAGAGATACATTAAATAAATTACAAGAAAACTCTCTCGAAAGAATAGTGTCTGCCGGTGTGGCAGGACTATATTTACAAATAGGCGCGGAAATCGATAGTGCACACTATGTTGATGCAGAAATAAGAACATTCTCATTTTTCGATTTTAAAAGCTCTTTCTTCAAGACACATCAATTCAAATTCAAAAATTCGAGCGAAAGCAGAGCACGACCTACGCGTAGCGATCTGACAAAATTAGTCTTACACTCAATTTTATCAGTTTTTAGAAATCCACTAGCTAGTAGATTTAGATGCCTCCTATAATCGGTTGCCCCAGCCAATTGCCTAATTTTTCGCTGCTTCATTTGCGACCAAAATCTGCGAAATCGTAAATTTTCAAGGAAATGGAAGAATCTTTCTTTTCATCGGCAAGAAAAAATGAAATAAATGTTTTAAATTTTATACTAATTAACAATTTGTATGCATTTAAGATACTCCTTGTCTATTGTTAGTAAAGAAAACCAACCAAAAAATCCCCTTTTAGAAAGAAGCTCCTATAAGAAAAGAAAGGATCTTTATTATTACAAAAGAATTTTTTTGAATTGAGATGAATTTCTTTACCTCTTCATGATGGTTTCTACTTCCTTCTTCCAATGGTGCTAAATACAGGACTAAGTATTCTCATACTAGAAAACAGAGAACGAACCATATCAATCATACCAAAATAACCAAAACAAAACCAAACTCGCGAAAAACAACGAAAAGCGTGACATGTCGAAAAAAATTAAAACAAAAAAATTAACTTGGACTGAATATGAAAAGCATCCGCTGGCTCGAACAGCCACAACTATACTGTCCAATTGACAGTTTCTTTTTATAATTTGTTTGTGCGACACGTCATATTTTTGTAAATTTTTTTTTAGAATCAGACCTACGCAAAACCCGTTTTTCATGGTTCGATTCTAAATTGAACCGGAACCAAACCGGAACGAACCGAAACCGAACCGAACCGAAATGAACCGAAACCGAAACGGAACGGAACCGAATCGGAGTCGAAACCGAACCTAGACGGACCGGATCAAACAAAATCGGAACCGAATCGATTTATTTTCTTCTAGTTCTTTCTATTTTGTTTTCTGTGAAATATGGTATTGTTCCTAGAAATCTCAATAGTTATAATAATTTTGTAGATTTGATGCCCCTATTATTAGGTTCCCTAGGCGATTTCCGCATTTATCTACGGCCAGGACTCAAGCTTTATGGCGGGCGCTCTATGTCCTGTAGAGTTTTGGCACTAATCATATATGGAAATACAGTTCCAGTTCTTTTCGTCCCTTTATATAATCTTGTTCAATTTTGTATATGGTACGATATTTTCAGAAAATTGCTGCAAAACGAAATTTTTGTCTTCAAATTCTGTTTTATCCTTTTAGTTCTTTTTGATACTGTTGGGTATTCATTTGAATCCGAATGTAAGATTTCATAAGAATTGCTTGAAAATGCAACTCAACCAAAAAGGATTTCGTTCTACAAGACCCGTATGCTTCCTTAGATCCTGGCAAGAGACAACAGAGATATCTAAACCAACATACATCCAACGTACTAGCCAAACTTCACTAAAATTGGGTAATACCCTTGTCAATTATCCTAACAATAATTTATGAAAATAATATGGAAGGAAACGTCGAAAATCGTTTCATTTCATACAAAAAATCAGAATTTTATTCCGTTTACCTTCTACAGACGGAAAAACAGACAAACATTGAATAAAAATAAATACAATCGACTTAGAATCTTATAAAGCGTGGAGATTTTTTCGATCTTGATTCCAGTAAGTTATATACTTTACTTTTTATACTTAACAAGAAATTTATAAATTTAAACTTTGAAAAGTCTTCATCGAATTCCATTTTATTTGTAACTTTTCTAAAAAAGTCCTTCTGTATCTTTTAAAAACAAACTTATTGAAGGAAGTCAAAAATATCCCGAGCCTTGCCTAAAAATTGTGACAGGTTATAACACAAAAGGTTTTAAAACACACATATTTTTACAATGAAAATATTCAAATGTTTCTCTTCTTTTATTATTAGTTATAATTATTGACAATCTCCTGAATTCATATATTTTATCATCTTAAAATTATTCACTAATAAAATGTATTTTAATGTTATGCACAAAATTATTTAATTTTTTGTTTTTCATCAAAATTTTCAATCACTTTTCATATACAATTCTTATTTACTAAGATTTTCTTTATTAAATTACATATTTTCTTTTGTTTTTTGTTTTTTTTTTTACAAATCCTAATACATATATTGTCTATCAGGTCGGAATTTATTATTTATACTTTTTATACAATTTCTTTTAATTTATATACAACTTTTAAAAAAAATGGTAAAATCTAGAAAATTTTGTTTTTGTTTATTTAACATCAAAGAAAATTTAGCTTGTACTAATTTTATACAATTATAAATTAAATATCTCATTAACCTGAATTTGTATTTCTTTGAAAAACTACATAATGTATATGAATAACTTTGAGGAGAACCTTTTCCTTGGATTTAGCTGCAGGCGTCTGAACGAAACGAGCAGTACGAAAGATGTACATAAAGATACGTATCCACTTCCATAACTCCACGACTCCATTGGACTTATTTCAAGACATATTTTCAATCGAACTGACAAAAAAGTCCAAATTTTAGAGTCTCCATTAGACTTTTTTTCAGTCCGACTAAAAATATGTCTTGAAATAAGTCTAATGGAGTCGTGTGGTAAACGCACAAAATGTTTTTGCTCGCCTGGGTAAAAGAGAAAGAATATGAATAATAAAAATAATAATTTGCATGAAATATATATTTCTCTCATTTCAATATTCTGATTTAATAATTATTTCTCTTTTACCCCACGCGTGCAGAAAACATTTTGTATGCTTCGTGGATACGAACCTTTAGATCTATGTTCGAAAAAGAAAATGGTTTTACTCTATTTCATTCAATATATGTATTGGAAAATTATTCAATTATGTACAAAATTGGTTTAATTTCATTTTCCAAGAAATTTTACTACAAATTTTATAGGTAAGAGTTGTACATACTTAAAAACTAGTTCACTGCATATCCGAATTGACTTGGGGACCAAAAATTGTTTTGTATCAAAGTTAGAGAAATTATAAAAAATAATACTGGAAATTGTTTTTGAGTTCTGATATTTTTAAAAGAAAAACAGTGAAGGAAGTTCAGGATTTTTCGAGACTATATGTTGCGAATTTCATTACTTTATGGACTCGATCAATATTGACTCATCGAATGATATTCATTGATTTTTATCCAATTCATAGCAGACATGGGAACAAACAATTTCAAATCCTTTAATAAAGTTCCTTTTTTTTTTAACTGTTTCACGAATTATAAAGAGGTGGAGACATATTATTGGATTGAGACTTAATCGTTTCGAAAAAGGATTTCCATTTTCATGGTTTTTCGATACGATTCCACTCCTACGGAAACCTTTTTGAAGAAATTTTAATATAAAAAAAAATTAAAAAAGAGAATTTTTTGCGAAAATAACGCGGATTTTAGGCGAAATTTTTTTTTTGTTCGCCAACCATTAAAAAGTCGAAATCTACTAAAACACAAGAACAAAATAATATACAAATTGAATGGATTTACGCATAAAGGACGAGGGATGGTCAAAAAATGTCTCTATTGAAAGAAAATGTCCATATAAAAAGCTTCTTTGAAAGGCATTTAAAAAAATTAGTTGAAGTTCATTAAAATTGTCGTACTTTTACACAAACTAAACTCTATTTCTCTTTATAGGAATCCAAGTTTTTTAATTCTTGCTTATTTTGAAACTACAGATAAAAAGTAATCTTAAAGGCATTAGGAAAAATTAGGAAAAATAGAACAAAACAAAAAAAAAACAAAATTAAAAATATTAATTTTTAACAAAATTTTATTACAAAAAAAAAAATAGATTGATTTTCTTGTCTTTTGGTATGGCACCTTAAACTAGATAACTTACAAAAAAAAAAAACACTAAATTTAAAAAAATTTAAAAATTATTAATAATTATTCTTAAAAAATACAACATTTAAAAAGAAACACTATTTTTAACATCGATACAAACATTTGGCCCACTTTGTTTTTTTTTTGTTTATAAATAATTTAGACAAAAAATAAATCCATTAAAAAAAAGGATATAATTTCTAAGGAAATTTTATTACAATAAAAATAAAAATTTAACTTTTTATACATATTCAAAATTGTACGAATTTGAGTTGTGATTCAATTCGAAATCTATTTAAAAATAAAAATTCAATTTTATTTGGTTCCACAAAATATAAAAAACAATTTTCTTCCTCTCAAGAATTTTCATTTTAAAGAAAATTTGTTTTAATTTTCATTGTTCTCAACTTCATAGAAGGTAAAAACGCATATACATAAATAATGTTTTCTTTTTTTTTATGAAATCACATAAGAAATGCTTCTACAATGCCGTCAGACCATAATCCTGTTTAATATGATGAATATTTATAGATTGATGATGCATCGACTGCATTTGAACTGTTCCATTATTATTATTATTATTATTATTGTTATTATTACTATTACTATTATTATTATTATTATTATTATTTCCAGTTCCAGTCGTTGTTTGTTGGGCACCTTGGTAAGACTGTGCCAATAGTCCTGTAACATCACCGGCTGCTGGTATATAAGGTGGATTTCCTAACGATGAATTAACATCTCCCATACTCTCTAAACTATCTGATCGAATACACTGTAAATAAAATAAATGAATTAAAGTTATACACGGTTATATTAATCTGAAATATTAAATATACAGTATGGTCACGATAAAAAAACCATATTTTCCACATACGTAAGGCAATAACAAAATGCAAACGTATATCAAACCGAAATTGAGTTGACTGATTTCATTATGTTTTGGTGACTGTGTTACACTTTTCATTTGTTTGGTAATGTGTGTTCATGTTCTCGATTTAGATGAGAAAACCCTCCGTATTAAGCAAATGCCCATTATTTCAATTTCAGGTCGGGTTGAATATTGTTCTCATACAATTTTTTATATCCCACTAGCAATATCTAAGTACAAATACAACGTATTCAGTTGGATCTGTTCCAATATTACGTCATAGAACTTGCACCTACTGGAATAACAAACACACCATAGAACATATGCCACAAAATATTCAATTATTGTATTGGCTAACGATGATAATCGATTATTCGTAGGGACTGCTCATTTGTTTAGTTAAGATCAAACTAGGTAACTCATGATTCAAAGGATTAGTGCTTTATCATAACGATATTGATATCGTTCTTAGACAGTTCGACATAAAAGTTGAATAATGATATTCAAGTAATCAAAAATTCAAACTAAAGGAATAGATAATTGATATAATATTAATTAAAAGTGGGTAATTTTTTTGTATTTGAAGACTTTTAGTAGATATCTTGATATCTGGAATATTTTTTTTTTTTAATTTAGAACATTTCATTATTCTGGGAGATTTTTTTCAACCAAAAGGTTCTCCAAAATTTGTAGATTATTAAGATACAAAAGTATTTAAATTACCATGACCCTACCGTACGTTAATCTAACTACAGTAAAATCTACGTAAATTGGTCACTTCCAATGCAAATGTGGATTTGTCAAAAACAGGTATATTTTTGTAATTTTTGCAAATTCTCGGTTCTCTTTCCCGTGTTTTTGATATATAAAGTTCAGGATGTGTTTGTTTGTTTACCAATTTCAAATTGCTTCCAAAAATGGGATTAACTCCCGGAACAAAAGAAATGATGAAACAGTAAGATTACCAAAAAATTATATGATATCATATTTCGCTTTCACCCATAAGTGGATAGAAAATTTTTGGAAAATTTATAGTCGAAATTGGTAAAGACGTCGTCACCAGAGATATGGGACGCTTATGACTGCTATTACTTCGATAAAGCAGAACAAAAATTCGTAGAAAACAGAAATCACAGAAATGGAAAAACTGCTATTTTCTGTTTTTGATATTGAGAAAAAGTCAGCTGTTCTTTGGTTTCGGTCAACCGGTGGGACAAACACTACATGTGGCCAATTTATGTGACATTTCAAACATTTGACATTCAAAATCGTAAGGTAAAAAGTCGTTTAATTTTGAAGATGGCCATCTTCAGCGATTGGCTACATTCATATGTCGTCTGAATTATCACAGAGAAAAGAAACAGAGAATACTTTGTGTATACATTTTTGGCACCATTGTAGCGCTGCAAAGCATGCTTCTTTGTTAATAGTATTTGTAAAAAATACTGTAAATATATGCATTTTTGCATAACACTGAGTTGTTTTTTAACAAATACTATTAATAACCTGGCATGTTTCGCAGACTACAAATGTGACCAAATCAGAATCCAAGTTGAGAACTCTATTTATTGTATCCTTTTTGGTATTATGTATAATTTTATTTACCTCATTTTGCACAGCCTGCTTTTTATTATTGCTACTCCTTTTCGTTTTCTTATTATTATTTGTTGATTGACTGTTTGGATCATTTCCATTACCATTTTTCTTTCTAACATTTTTAGTATTTGGTAATTTATTATCCTTTTTCCATTTCATTCGGCGATTTTGAAACCATATTTTAATTTGTCGCTCGGATAAAACTAATGTATGTGCAATTTCGATACGTCTTCTTCGTGTTAAATAACGATTATAATGGAATTCCTTTTCTAATTCTAAAATTTGATGGCGGGTATAAGCAGTTCGTTGTCTTTTCGGTTCCATTCCAGGTTGATAAGATCCATTTGCTAATGTGAGAGAAAAAAAAAGGAAATAGGAAACTAAATTAAATCAAACACAAAAAAGGACTTATATAAAATAGAAAGACATTTTCATTAATTTTATTTCGATATTATTGTAAATACGTGTGATAAAATGTATCAGAAGAGTTTGGGACCCAGATAACGGCCAAGATTTCATACAAAATGATAAGAAAGAACGAAATACTTTAAGGAAGTTATATATATATGTATACGTTTGTATGTGAGGAGAAAAAAAAATGTGGAAAATTGAAGAAAATATAGAAAGACTTTTTTCTTTTGACATAAATCGATGGAAAAATCACTCAAGCTGAATGGACTGTCAACAATCTAAGAAGTCCATTAATTTTTCTCTATTTTCTTTTTTTATTGTTCATTTATCCTATGTGAGTTTTCAAGCTAGGGCTTAAGTTGTTTTTTACATTTTCGATTTGCAAAAAAATGTGATTTCCTTTTAAATGGAAAACTTATTGTGAAAAGCTCTAAACAATAAAAATACGCATTAAAGTTCAGTACATCTAAACAATTTTTTACAGGGTTTTCACCTGGAGAATCCAGATTTTAAGTACTTCTTCAGTCCATAGGTTCTGTAAATAGTTCTCCTGCTTCCAAACAAGTTAATAAATGTTGAAGAAAATATAAAAAACCCACATATTTGTTTAACTAATCCTAGCAACCCGAATTATGGTATATCTATAATTAGTTCACATTTTTTCTTAACATTATGTAACAAACAATATTATTTTACAAAAGAAATAACTTACTAGCACAGAAGTTCATGAAGTAATGCTGATCATGAGAGCCCAATTGATACAGGAAATATATGACAAACTGGTTAGAGCTAAGGTTACCAATGGTATATAAGAAATTTGAATATAAAATTTTGGAAGATACTGAAATTGTATATACCCGTACAATTGACTATCTAAATTCATGGCGCGATTACGAAAATTCTCCTATATTACATCTAGCACTTTTAAATATTATAAAAGAAAAAAGGTATATTGAATTGCAAACACAGAAACACAAATAATAAACACAAAAGAAATAAATTAGAACATGAAATGGAAAACAATAAAATATCCTGGAATCCACACCAAGACATTTTGAAATTCATAACATTTCTCAAAAGATCTAGATTCTAGAAGGATTGTATGATGTTTCAATACCGAAGTTGAAACGGTCCACAGAACAGTTCAATGCGAACTTCAGAAGTAATTAGATCGAGAAGATTTTAAAAGTAATTGAGTGTGTTTACTGAGTAATACCAAAGCGATTAAAGTCCTGTTAAAATTCTGAATTCGGACTGAAAGCATCAATTAAAAAAATGTGCGTCAACATAACCTTAAAAAGAATTTATTTAAATTAACTCTCATTAATATTCAAAACGGAAAATTAAAATTTTTATTTTCGTTCTGTTAGGAGTAAATGTTGGAACTGCAATAAAACATATTCAAGACGTTTATTTGCATCGTGCTCCCGCTCTTAGGACAGTTAAAAAGTGGTTTGGTCGATTTCGAAATGGTGACTTCAATCTAAACGTCAACTTCGCTCTGAGTGACCTTCCCGAATTGATAAGGACTTTATCCGTGATTTAGAGAATAATAATCCACGGATTACCACTGAAAGAGACTACTGAGAGACTAAATATTGGCAATTGTCTGCATTTCGACATTTAAAGTAACTGGAATGCACTTCGAAACTTGATATATGGATTCCGCACCTTTTGACAGAACGGTACAAACTGAACCGTGTTTCCACAGCAATTTTTCTTCTCACCCGTCAACAAAACGAACCTTTCTTGGATCAAGTCATATTCCCCTGACTTTGCGCCTTCAGATTTTACTCTCCTTCGGTCTCAGCAAAATAATTTCAATGGCAAAACATTTGATTCTGTGGAAGAAGTCAAAAACTACCTTAAGACGTTCTTTGACGTTCTACAAAGAAAGAATTCAAAAACTTGTAAAACTTTAGGAGACAGTTATAGAAAATAGTAAAAAGCAATAAATACTATTTTACATGAAAATGTGTTTTATTTAATTTGGTTTCAAATCGGCCACGAACTTTTCTGCCTGCCAATACTTACGAGACATAATTGAAAAAAAAATGGTCAGGGTACGTTTAAAGTTATAATGCGATTGGATGATTGTCTTAAGTCCTTCTTTTAACGATTTAAATATATTATTAAAGACTTTTTAAACCAGATAAAATGTCAACATAACCTTAAAATCTATATATAAAAAAAAAAAAATTCATATAATCAATTAATCATTTCGATTTTTTTAAGCGACGAGAAAAAGCCCGGAAGTTCTTTCGATAAATCTGTTTGTCAGTTACAGTTCACAAGAGTATAGTGTATGGGGATATACTAAAACAATAGAGTGAGAGACGATCAAAAACTATAAAAGGTGAATGAGTCCCAAATGATATCTAACTTGAAATCATAATCTTTATGATAAATCATTTTCCATAAAACCAAAAGTTGGTTCACTTTTCATATATATTTTATTCAGAGTGTTTATATCCAATTTATATTATTCCACCCATTTATTAAAAATAAATTTTTTTTATTTACAAATTACACATATGTGTATCTTAATATGTTTGTTAATTTTTGAGTAGGTGTTGTGTTTGGTCGATTATTAAGTATATTGAACTTTCAGGAAAATTATTCTTACAAAATGAAAATTAAATTCTATAATATTTTACCTTGGCACATATTTATATCAAGTTTTTCTTTCTGGCATATTATTTGTATACCCTATGAACTTTTTCTTACTTATATTTACTATACCTAGTAATGTCGAGGATACAAAAAAGAAGGAAAAATATATACATATATGTGTATATTGTAAGCTCGTTATAAACATCAGCCATAAATATGACTTGCAGTTTGCAGAAAAACAGCCGCACCGAGAATTTTCATATATGAAAAAAAAAGGCTGTTGCCTCTTTAATATTAAATACAATGTTATAACAATTACAAAAGAAAAAAACTAAATACATATATAAGAGAAGGAAAGTAAACCCTAATACAATTTTTTTTCTATATATATGTATATAAAGTCCGGTACTCAAGATCAATAATAATGACTAGCAGAAAATTAAAATATAGTTGATGAGACTATACAAGTAGAGATATGTATGTTACTAGACTATATATACATTTGTGAATGCGCATAATGCATTTCTGATGCAGTTATTGGCTAGAAGGCATAACATTGGAATAAACACGAGCTTAAAATCACTTAAAAACAACGCTAATTACTATTTTTAAGATTAATTAATGTCAATAAACAACATGTTTTTTTCCATAAAATCTTGAAAACAATCGTATATATGTACACTCAAAGAAAAACCCTGAAAATTAATTAGTTGTCCCTACTAAAATTAGGTTCTAGTACCTATAAAATTAAGAATTGCAAATCAAATTCATTAAACTTTTGGATCGGATTATTAACCAATTATATCTTATCTTAACTTATTCCTAGCACTTAAATTACTCACAAAACTAGAACAAATGTTTTTGAATTAGGCTCAAACTTTTGGTGGTCATCTAACGTCGTCAAATTCTGTTGTACATTAAAATAAACACATTCATAAATGTAGAAATTTACTTTATTATACATGAACAGAGGTCCCGAAAAGTTAAAATGCGCTATAATCTTTTAGGAACATCTTTCTCTCTCCATAGACAGCTAATTATTATTATTATTTATATAATGAAGTAAAAGATAGACCTACTATAATTCACCTAAATAAAATTTACGGTTTCTAAATAGCGGTTCGATAATAGTGGAAATAAACAAAAACCATGAATTTATATAGAATTACTTCGAAAGGTCAATCTGATTCAGAAATGACCTCGCAGTATAAATACTGGATGGGCCAAAAAGCTGGTTCGTTTTTTTCAGTATAAATGTAAAACAAATTTTTTATATGAAACCAACACTTTATTGAACTAACTACAGGCTGTCACAATAAAAGCACCGATATTAATTTTCCTAACTTGAAAGATGTGTATTCCCTAGTATGAAGGTATACGTATATCTCAGGTATTCTGGGTCTTATAGATATGACTCATACTTTAATCGACGGACAATATATTTACGAATTAAAAAAAGAGTGCTCCACTAGAAACGCACGATTATCTCAATTATCTCTTTGTCTACAGTAACCGCTTAGAACTTGGTAATTGTCAATAATAATATCGTTCTTTCGTACAGAGTTCCATGACTATTAATCGCATCAATTTCAGATAGCAGAAGTCAAGATTTTAGTATTGCAATTTAATGAAACGAAAATAGCGCCAAATTGAGGTCCGCCACTTGTATTGGGACACTCGGTATTATCCATTTATGATGATTACCTTATACCATTATCTCATTTCTGTACAAATTCTAAGTCAGAGCGAAAAACAGAGACAGCCCATTTTCGCAGGCTTCTTAGGAACTGTAATTAAAAATATTAAAGGGATCGTGTTAGGAACCGAACAATTGGCAATCTAATGATGCAATGTAATGTGTATACGGTGGATGCATTGGAGGCTCTCATTTTTTAATGAGTGAGCAAAGACTTTTGCGACTCACCAATTTTGAACATTTATGTTTAATAGTTTTATGATTTTCAAAGCTCGACTTAGAACTGGTAAGGTTCTAAAGAAAGTGTCTGTCTCTTATAATGCCCACAACGCAATGACTATTTGACTTATCCAATATATTATACATTTGGCGTCTTTTTTTGGTAACAAAAAGAATGGTTACCATGCATTTTATGCGTTCCATCACTTAATTTCAGTGATGCCAACACCCGGAATTAAAAATTATAAGAACATAGATTAAGAAAATCGTTTCTTTGAGAAAGTGGAATAGTGGCCGATAGAATTCCCAAAATAACACAACTCGGTAACCGTGCTTGTTTTTCCACAAAACAACACGGCATTTATATCCTATCATAAATTTAGCTGTAAAATCATGAAACACCCTATAATTCTTTTTGTGGGGGGTATTTAAATGTTATTAAAGTACGTAAAGAAAATTTCCAAGTCATTGCAAATTTATGATGATTCTTTTTTTTTTTCTCAAATAAGAAATATAATATTTTCTACAAATTCATGCTTTTTCACATCGAAATTCAATTTTACCGGAATAAAATATAGAAGAAAAAAAATATATTTTAAATGTTAATTTTGTTTATAAAAATACAGAAATTATTAACATCAAAAAGAAAAAAGTTCATGAACTTTTCATGTGGTTCATTCAAGGACTACGAATTTATATGAATTTGAAGGTATAACAGTTGAATCCGAAACATAATATTATGTTGCTAAAAACATTGAAATTAAGGTCATTTTCAGTAATTTTTGTACGTTCTATTTTTTTGTGTAATCGGATATAACATTCAAAAAAATTACAAGAACCTAAAAATTTGCATAGTACACCATCATTTCTTATTCTTACTTTTATAATAAATGGAAAGTTATTTATTTTATCAAATTGTCTACCTCATACTTTCGAAAATCGCCGAAAAATTATATGACCAAGAAAAAGAAAAAACAAAAAGAAATTAAATTAACCCTTTTTAAGATGAAACAGTTGCTAGCTACACCATCACCACCGCACATCTCCAAAGAAGGATGTCATGTAATATCACATTCAAATCAGATCGAAAATAAAACTTTTAAATTATGAGACATCCATCCAAAATGTCCAAACTTTTAGTAATTTCAAAAGCGTACATTTCTAGAAATTTAACCCTTTTATAGAATATAATTAATAGTCTGTTTTGGTATACATTTTTTCCGTTATTATTAAAAGGACGAAAAAAAAATCGAATTTCATTTTAATATCGCGAAGAAATTTTCCTAATCAAAACAAAATAATTTTTTTTTCTTGGATTTTGTGCAGATGTTTTAACTATAGAAGAAGAAAATATTAAAATCAGTGATAAAGGGAAATAATATAAAGGATTTTAAGGAATCGTGAAAAAGATATAAGGATGGGTTGTTATTTTGTAGAAAGAAAAAGGGCTTAAAGGGACTGAAAATAGAAAAAAAAATTAGAGAAGATTTCATGTCTTTTCTGGATTGATAATTAATCAAAAGCATTTTTCTTAGGGAATGCGGTTTAAGACACTTGCTATTTTATTCTATAGGAAGTAGAAAATAAAAAGAAACAAAAACCCGTCACAACTGATAGTATATTCAAGAATATGAAGGTGAGAAAACTTTTAACCCTTTTTAAAGTTATTTCAATAGCAAAGGCATTAAAAGGCATCATGAAAAAATTTTTTTAAGCAAACATTTTCTCCTTATTATGAATTTTCTTTCTATATAATGAAAATATTAATGTGACTGTCGAAATATAGACAAATTTCACAGTCCAAAATTCACCGCCGGATCAGTTAATTTCTAGAAATTTGAAAACTTGCTGTAATTATTGACAATTTGATGAAAAATTTTCATATGTTACATAGGAAGAACGTCCATAAGCAGAATTATAATTTGAACACAATTTCGGATAACCAAATTCTAGCAATGAAAACCAGTCAATTTCCAAGTTCTTTATGTACTTTCAACATTAGATGTATTTTTTTGTTAAAAATAAGTACGATTACCATACATCTTATACGCGGTTATAAAACATAGTTTTTTATCACGGTTTATTTTTAACAGAGTTATTTACCTAATGCCACAATATATTAAAAACATAGATGGCGCAAATCGAAACATTTATTGCAGAATTTCAAATTAATAGAAAATTTGTTACGTTTTTGAATTTTCAAATTTTTTGCCATTATTTTTGTTTTTTTTGTACCAAATTTTGTTTTGAAAATTTTATTTATCTAAATCAATACTTCAAATGGCCGTCTTGCAAACTATTATTGGTTTTAATTTCACTTAGTTAAATAAAAATTTAAATCTCAATTCTTTTTCAACCGTCATAACTAAAGTTGGCTGCATTTTCCAGCAAATATACCCATATACAATAGATTAAAAAAATAAAATCGTTAAATAATAGTCGATAAAAATTCCCAAGAAAATGCATCTAATTAATATACTTTGAATGACTTTAGAATACCCAGTTAACAATTGTATTGTTTAATTAAAATAAATGAAGTAAGCAGTGGCGTAACTATAATTTCAGTAGAGCTTATAATACGAGGGAGGCACACAGAAAGCTACAAGACCCATCCGGAGCCCTTGCTCCTATCAGTCAGACATGGGTCACTTGCCTGGTAATTTAAAATTTACTACACCTTTTTGAATAATTTTGTTAATGACTTTTGAATCTCAAGTCAATTTTTTTACATCTTTTGTATTGCATTTACTGTAGGCGTTGAACTACAATATAAGCACCAGATCATCCAGTTTAAAACCAAACTTAAAGTTAAAATCTTTGTAATATGAAAAAGTTTTATTTAGGATATACTATAATATGACAGAATATTGTTTAAGTGATTTTGGATTATTAAGGCATATAGAGCAGGGTAATTAGATCTAAGTGCAACTGCAGACAATTTTGTAAATATAAAATCTAGCACACGAAAAGTAATTGCGTCACTGGAAGTAATAATTACACATCTGTACTTCCCGATAGGAATACTTCGACCATTTCCAATTTTTTATACAAAACTGCATGAAATTTCTACAAAACTCAAAAACGACAATTGATTGTCACTTTCATACATTTCATAAGGCAATTTATCACTTGAAAATTATCAAAGTGAGGTGACAACTATTGAAACTATCTCTATTAAATGATACAGACAATATTCTAAGTAACATTCCTATTTAGAAGATAGTGCTTTTGACAATGACCAAAGTCATAAATACTTTCGCCCTACAGAATTCCATTACGGTTTTTATATCGAAATCATCGCATTTCTACTTACATTTTATATTAATTGATTCTCATTAAGAAGAAATCTACGAAAAAAAGCCGATAATTACAATAATTACTTATTTAAAAATAACAAAAATTACGTTATCTTTTCTATGAATATAATGTGTTGTAATATACTATATAATATGCCCTTGAATTAGTCAAGAGCAATTGATTTAATAACACACTTCAACGCGCAATAATTCAAATAGTCATGTTTTCATGTTAATTGCGATTTTACAGAAAAACGCTTATATACGAAAAGTTTTTCATTAAAATATACTTATATAGTATACCATAACTAAATACTTATACTATATATAAACATTTATCGTACTAACAAAAACCCATAAAGTAAAGTAATTAAACTTTTCACAACTACATCATTCAATCATTAATTCATTCTCATCAATTTGACTTTGTCAATTTTAACTGTTTTAGGTGCTATAAAGTTAAAAACTTGTTATGTGGTTCTATCTATACTAATAAGCAGTTAAGTTGTCATCAACAAAAACATAAATTTCCTTCTCTCTAGACTAAAGAGACATAGACTATGACTAATCTTATACTCCTATATAACAAAACAACACACAGGCCTTTAAAAATCCAATCCATCTCACTTATTTATCAATGACGACGGTTGATAAATGGCATACCATCATTTTCTATAAAACCTTATATAAATACGATATAAGATACTACAAATTTTATCGTGTGTTTGAAGATATTTTGATGAATATCATCCTAAATTATCCAAATAATCGATCTTTTTCCGGTTAACACTAATTTGGTGATATTTTATAAATTCTCTAAACTAATTTTAATATTTTTTTTTAGTATTTTATTTTATCGATAATGTAAGGTTTTTCTTAAAGAAAGAAAAAGAAATAAAAGTCCCGATAAAACCTGTCAAATGGACTAACAAACGAATTTTTGGTAATAATAAAATTCAAATCTGTCAGTTTTTTTTTACTTGACTTTTATTCTTGTATCAAACTTCTGTTCTTTCTAACAAAAAAAAATCTTGTTAAAGTTCGGTACCTTAGAACATAATTTAAATCATTAGAAATCAATTTTTAAAATTTGATATTCTACTATAAATACCTATATATAGGGGAGACTTAGTTAAAGCAGTAATTTTTTAGATATATCTAGATATCGAAGGACAGCCTATGGCTGACATTAGAAATAGACTCAACTCCAGAAGGAACCTCACTTCACAATTGAGCAGGAAAGAGGAATGGAGGATACCAACTAGCAGATAGGAAGCAACACCATCAAATGTACTGACAGGAATACTAACGGAACACTACATACTCAAAGTATACCCTAAAAACTAAGACTTGAACTAGATAGCACCTGCAGATTCAGCGAGTGGGATGAAGAGACTTCAATGCATATTGGCTGCATCCAGCACTACTAAGCGCTTAGTCAAAATTCTTAATCTAAGCAGTTAGAATTTTTTGAACTCCTGGATGCGTTTTTTTTGCTTGAATTAAGCGAAACATAATTTTATTGTCTGTGCTAAACGTCAAATTAGTTTTATTTGAATAAATTTAAAATATATGTTTTTTTAAAGAAATAAGTGTCGAACGTAAATTAAAATTGAGAATAAAGTGAAATAAAAATTGTATAGGAAAGTGGAAAAGTTTTAACAAACTCATTGCAATTAAAATTCAATAATCCAGAAACAATTTTCGAAAATTCCTTTGCACATATCATTTCTTAGTGTGAACAACAACCTCAAATGCGCTGTTCGAGTTAGCAAAAAATTTTTATGCTAGAATTTCACTAAGCGCTTAAAGTTAGAATTGCATCCAGTCCTCTTGTTAGATTTAAGCGCTGTAAAGCGCTTTAAGCGCTTAGAACTGCTGAATGCGCCCATTCTCTCCGATTGCTAAGCACTACTCCGCAGGAGGAGGAAACACTTGGGGGCTTATTTCTACCCTCCAATTGGGATACAATCTCTTGACCCACTCTGGACACCAAAATTCCTAAGAGAACTAAGCCTGAGAGAGGTGCTCTAGAATGGAAAGTTAACTTAACTACTGCACTAAAGAAAAGGAGCTACAATAGGCCTTAAAGATTTCAGTACAAAAACACCCCAAAACACAAGATATTTCCAATAATTAATATGACCAACTTTTTCCTGTGTTCTAGTCCTCAAACTCTATAAATATCTGTCCGAAATTTCTACACAGCAGTGATCCGAGTCTCCTCAACGTATTTTATGTTATTATAGAATAGGAATTAATAAGAAATGTTAAACTGAAGATGATATCTTTCAAGTTCTTACCAAAAATGGAACAAGTAAATAAGTACCTATATTAGTAATATTTTTTTTTAATATAGTCTCCATATACATTACCAAAAAAAAAACAAACATTATATACACATTTTCAGATCAGTAGATCGAATCGTGATTTCAAAATAATTTGATCGTTTGCTTCTGAATTCGTACTGCGTGGTGACTTATCAGATTTGATTCGATGTCCATTTGAATCATGAAATAAATTATGATTTCATGATATAGAAACAATATTCACGATTTTTGTTAGATTTTTTTTTTTAAAAGATCGTATAGGAATTTTTCTATGCATGAAAACAATCTCAAAAACTATTCGGTCGACTTCACATTTTCTTCAATTAAACATAAAATACAGTCGACACGACGATCTATAAATCTATTTTCATTTTCATCATGAAATGTATGTGAGAAGAAACATATTTGGAATTTTTGCAAGAAAAAAAGGTGTGACACTGGGTTGTCGTTTTATGTATAGTTTGAAACCTGAAATGAATTGCCGTGTATCCTACTTTTATATCTTATGCATAGTGTCCAAATGCTTGTTTATAACATAAAACATTTCAAATGTGATTAATTTAAATCAAGAATTAACTAACTGAAGAAGTAAAAACAGAGGGTTTGGTTGTTCTTCTAATCCAATCCCCAAAGGGTCAATACTATTTTCAATTTAAAAATAAACTCTTTAAATTCTTATTTTCACTTTCTAAAAATATGATTATATTTTTGTTAATTTAGTTAATTGAAAACATAGTAAATTTAATATAGTAAATTAGTTTATAACACATTAATAACTTTCAACAAAAATCACGATTAATGGATTAAAATACAGAACAAGAGTTAAATAGAAAAATGTCGAATGTGTGTAAAAAAAAAAAAAAACAAAAGAGCCTATAAGTATCCTATATATATACATATATATGGGCTCGTATTTTTCTACAAGAGATAAAAAAAACTGTACCTAATATTCTATGTAGCCTCCTAACTTTACGTTGATTTTCCATTAAAACCAAAAAAAAAAAGGAAAACAAAAAAAACTAGAAACAATCTTCCTTATCTGACGTTTTCTGTGCCCCCCGCATTAATTTCAAGTTGTCACTTTTCATAGTTCTCTTATGTTACCATACTTTGTTTCACTTATGAAATTCACCTTTTCTACGAGAAACATATTTCTACTAACTTGAAGATATAAGCCTTAAGGCAAAGTAGGAAAAAAAAAATTTTTTTTCATCCACCTTTTGTATAAAATAGAACAGGTATATATGGTATGGGCAGCAAGCACATACGTAACTTAAAGATATTATCATAAATATGTATACCAAGCCAAGAAAGTACAACGAATAATTTTCAAGATATACAAGAAACATGACGATAGTTTGGGATGGAATGACGGCGGCTGAAGCGAAGATATGATGTTTGTTGTGTCCTACACAGAATTGAATGGAATGAAAATTAATGAAATTTTTTATTTTCTTTTTTTTTGGTTAGACTCACTACATATACATACTAAATAGTCAGAAGCAAAAATTTATAAAAATATATAATAAGTACACATATTGAATTCCGGTTGGGGCCTCCGACACTTTTTTTTACCCATTTTAAAAAATTGGTAGTCGATGGCGTATCTCTTGATCAGATATTTTCTGATCGTTTCAAATTTATAATATCGAAAAAACTATATACTTTAACATTTTTATACAATATTTCGTCTTACTCTATCTCTTTCGAAAAAAAACCACAAAAAGTCCGATCATCAGAAATATATATGTTTCAAATATGTGTGGTCTAAAATGTTTAAAGTCCATCCAAAGTGATCGTTTTTCGATCATTTTCTTACCGGTTGCAGTTGTCATGTTTTTATATTTTTTTTTAAAAAACTTTTTCATTACTTGTAATAATATAAGTTATATTTATTAAATCTTTTCTTTTTATTTCTGATGTGAGCTTTTTTCTTCTTCTTTTACTTCTTCTGTTGATCGCGTTCATAATAATAATTCGATCGTGATGAGGTGGAGATGATCACTTCTTTGATTGTTAAAATATACGTTTGCCTTCAATATATGATGGCAATTATTGAAATTCCTGTGACTTTGGCAGAGTTCTTTTTATATATTATTTTGTGTTGTTTATAAATTTACAAAATAACATTATTTTAACTGACACTTGATGTTCTTGTTGATCTTCTTTCGGAGGGAAGAGAATCTCTTGCGATTCATATATAAGATTGGAACAAGAAGTTAAGAACAAGTTTTATATTATTATTATTATTATTATTATTATATACGAAAAATTAGTAATGTCGATTTTTGTATAGAATATTTCTTCGAAAATATTTTTTGTTTTGTGTTTGTTCTATAAATTCGGTAGACAACAAAAAATTTAACAATATGATGAGTAAAGTTATTGAAATTTAATAAAACTTTTCGATTTAGAGATATAGGTGTGCTTTTTTTAAAACAAGAGGTGTGGTTCTTTCATTATTCATGTGAGAACAAAAAAAGCCAGAATTTCTAAAAGCTACTAAACTTTTAGAATATATAAGAATTTTAATTAAAATTTTAAGATCATTGAAGTTGGATACTAGATCATTAGAAATTATGAAGTCTGTATATCTGAAATACAGTCAACTACCAATTATCAATGAATAATGTATTAAACTTTCCGCAAGAAGTTTGAAGAATTTAGCAAATATTTAAATAGAAATAAAAGATTAGCATATATGGTATACATAAAGACGATCACCACTCAAAAACGTGTCGTACGAATACTATGTTCCAACTTAGCAATTCCTTCAGAAAAGCATATTGTAAATGAAAATCGGCCTATAACCGATTTTTTGATGCCCTATGGTAGAAATAGGGCAGAAAAATCGATATAACTTTTGATTCTCTGCACAAGCATACCATTGAAATCTTTCTACTATCATTATTTCGTTGTGTTACTTAGTGACAAAACTAATATACCCTCTTGTAGTACCTACGAAATTTTACAACTAAAAAAATTTAAGGAAACATTCTGAATTGAGTTACTCTAAGGAAAATATGTAATTTGAGGATCACTTAAGGAGTGGAACTCGTTTATCTCGATTTGACCCAAATATCATAGAAAAAGCATAACAATCGAAATGCACTTCTGATTTGATTTGGTCTTACGCGAATTAAACGATTTGACTCCTGATGTCTTTATCTATAGAATCACAAACTCTAAAAACCTTAACATTAGAATACGATTAGGAAGATAAGAAAGACGTGGTAACTATGAGTTTTAGATCTTTTTGAGACCACTTCGAGTACTATATATTGATTTTGGTAATTGAAATTTAGTATTGTTCTTGGTGTCGATCTAAAAAAATAGGTCAGGTGATATAGGATGATTTATCGAAACTCTAAATTTCATTTTATCTCGGAAGTTCTTAGCCGATTGGAACCAAATTTAAAACTTGGATTCCTTGGATACATTCTTTATAGCGGATTTAATTCTGTGCATTCGTTTATGAATGAATAAAAAATTGTTAAAATGTTATACACCCAACTCTCTTTTTACACGGTAGATACGTTTCTCACAAATTCGTTGAAAAGCATGGAAAAAAGATTAGTTTCCTATAGTAAAATTGGGGACAATTTCCATGTTAGCTGAAAACCGTGTAAGATGAAATAAAGAACTATATTTAGTTTAAAAACCATACAAAAGAATGTTGAAAACTGTCAATACAAAATTATCTTTTAGCACTTCTTAAGGTCAGAAATCTTCAAACATAATTGATAGCATAATGTATGGCTGATAAGTCGAACAATTGATTAAATATTATGAGCTAGTAAACTTAAAAAATTTAATGAGGCAATATGTTATGTAAATGTCATACGAAATGGATAGGTAAAAGCTATTGAATATGGAATTCCCCAGTAATTACTAAATTATAGCAGTGCGTAGATGCTATCTAATTTTTGAACTGTGGTAAAACTTGAATTTTTTCATACATTGGTAACGAAGACTGCAATTTATATTAGACCACCCATGGTCACGTACATAATTATAAAGCAACGACTTTTTCGTGTTAGATCAAATACATTTTTTAAAAATGGAAGACTTTTCTGAACCCTGTAACTTCAAATTCGTGTAAAAAAGCGTGTATAAAAAGAATTGGGTGTATATTGGTTTAATCTACAATATATATATGATATACTAAATATTAAATGGAAACCTGTAACAATTTTTATACCATATTGTACAAGTGAGACTCGTAGTTAACAAAATCAAGAAATTCAATGAATTAACTCTAAGAAAGAAACAACCAAAACCAATAATAATTCAATTTTTTCCTGCATAACTTCCTTTTCTCCTCTTCAGAGCCTGGGTCATAATAACACAAATCCTTTATTTTTTTCTCCACTATCCTTAAATCGATTTGAAGAAAATTTAACGTTGTATCGACTATTTAAATAAGTAACGTACATAGTTCTTCCAAATGAAACTTTTTAAACCAAATTCGAAAAATTCGCGGAAAAACGAACAGACTGAAAATGGATAATCCAATATAACTTCAGATTCCCTACACACATCTTTAGAAACCTTTCTCCGATGGTTATCTCTATGCAATACAAATGTAATGACAAAACTAATACGCTTTCTGGTAGTACCAATGTGGTTCGAATTATTTATAATTTTTTGTTTCAATTTTATTTCAGGATTTGGTAAAGCAGGCTCGGGGAATTTGAAATGGAACAATACACAATCGAACAACGAACGAAAATCATTGAACTTTATTTTCGGCGAAAAGCGGAAGAAAATTCGGATTTTATTCACAATTTAATAATGAGCGATGAAGCCCATTTCAATTAAATGGCTTCGTAAACAAGCAGAACTCAGGATATGGGCAACGGATAATCCAACAGCAGTTCATCAACGACAATTACGCCCACTTAAGTGTAGTGTTTGGTACGGTGCATTATTCGGGCATACAATATTTCTTTATAAATGAATTTGGTCTTGCAATATCGATCAATAGTGCTCAATATCGGACGATGTTGGAAAATTTTTTAAAGCCAGCTATGGGAAACCATCCAACTTTTGGTTTCAACAAGATACCGCATACTGCAAGGGACGCAATGGCTGTTTTAAAGAATACCACAATGTTCATTTTGCACTATGTATTTATTTTCCTTAAGTCATTCAACGAACGACTGTAAAACCCAGAGAAAACGCTACTGAGTCAGAACTTATTCAAACCTGATTAACAGGTAACTTCTTGCATCTAATTAGTTATTTTGTGAGACTTGTTTTCTGTTTTTCAATTAACTAATTAACTAAAGACTGTGAATTTAAAAGAAATTTTTGATCATATTTTGGTCATATTCAATTCTTCAACTTTCACCAAAACAATATAAAATGAAATTATTAAAAATCGCCTTAAGGCATGTTATTTAATTTCTTAATAAACTCAATAGAGTAATATTATATTTATTAATAACCTTTTTCATTTTTAATGATTGAAAAAAGAAATATATAGTATTTTTATTCGTAAAAAAAAAAACAAACAAATCATAAAAATTATGCGAAACATGAAAAACATGTTTTAAAAACTCTTTTTTTGCGCGATATAATGATTGATTTGATTTTTTAATCAAATTACATTAAAATTTCGTTTTTCCTTTTTTCTAATTTTCAAAGAAAATTATTTTATTAATAATAAAAAAAATATAATTATTTCATAATAAGAAATGTTTTCCAAGAATCTTATACCTTTAAGGGTTATTTTTTTCTTATTTTTTGAGTAAAGTACAATATTAAATAGATCTAATAGAGATAAACAAATATCGATACTAGATATTGTACCTACCGCACGATATACTATTTTGTATGTCAACAAGGTTTGAAACAGTTTCGTATATATTCAACGACCATATAATAACATTCAAAATATGTCGAATTCCTTCAACATAAAACCCACGAAAAAGAAACAATATATATATATATATATATATTCGCTATAATTATTTCATAAAAAATATATTACGCGTGACTACTTTCTTGTTACTTTTTCGATGTGATAATAATCGACAAGTTACCAGAATAAAAATTTTGAAAAAATTTTTTATCCCTTCAGGCTAAAAACAATTACACGGGAGCGGAATTTAATAAATTACATATTTGGCTACTGTACCAAAAATCATATTTTTGTGTATAATATTTTCATCATTAAATTATGTTTCACTTTTTTCATGTTTCAAATATATTATCAACTAAGTATAAAAATAGTTATACCAAGAAAAAAATGGAAAAGATTAAGTAACTATTTTCAAAGAGTTTTTTAATTGAATCAAGTCCCATAATTATTTTCGGTTTAGGATAGAAGTATTTGATTAAGAATGTATGTGTTTCAACGCGCTATAAAACTAATTTGTTGGATGTGTGAAAGAGTTTCTTTTTTTTTTTTTGGTATTTATTATTTCCAAAGATGATTAATTAATAAAATATATAGAAAAGAATTTTTATAGATTGTACTTAAAGAAAATGAAGAAAAAAAAAACTGTGATTAATAAAATGGTAATTAATAAATTATTATATGATTTTTTTTTTTTTCAGAAGCAATTTTCAAAATTGATGATCAAAATTTAATAAATATTGTTTATTTAAAAAATTTTTTTTGAAAATTTCATTTATTAAAATGAAATGAAATCGAAATTTAATATTAGAGAACAAGAAAAGGTATTATTTTGAAATGCGAAAAAGTTTGATATGCCAATTCTGGACTTGTGATTCATTAAAGGTGAAGTATGAGTCATTATAAGGTATCCCAACTTCCTATCCCTGACGTGTCCACATTCATGAGAGACTGGAAATTTACTAGAGTAACAGAGCAACATTTTCCCACAATTTTCTATCTACTACTATAACATATACTTCGTTTACATGATTGGATTCAAGCCGACTACAATTCGAATATCGTGCATGTATACCCAGATCGACTTCAAATCGACTTGAGTCAATCGGATCACAAAAATTTTTCTGATCGTCTTGCAATTTGTATGTAAACCCAGATCGACTTCAAATCGATTGGAAAATTTAAAATGAAGTATGAAAAGAGGTGAAACATAATCTGAAAAACAAAAATTTGTTTGGCAGTGTCTATGAAATTGACGTTGATTTGAAGTCGATTTCAAATCAATCTTTCAATCCGGTAAAGCTAAAAAACGCGGGTTGAATTTCAAGTCGATCTGAAGTCAATTCTGAAGTCGTCATGTAAACCTAGTAATAGATAGAGCTACGTATTGTACGTATGGTTGACAGAGAAATTTGTCTGCCAATGCACAAATACTAGAAACTTCAAAAACAGATCATCCCTCTAAGACGTCTCTAGACTTTAAATATGTTGCGAATGTCCTAACCAAATATCTTAATCAAAATTTCGGAATTTCAAATTTATTCAATAAACAACTAGAAAATATGCGTAAATTTCACATGATTTTTTCTTCACTAATACATGTACTAATTTGAAAGGATGAAATTCACAGAAAAGAAAAACCAGACCTCAAAAATCACAAAAGACTAAAAACTATTCCGTGTATACAGTCCAAAGACCTATTTTGAAGAGAAGGACACTTTGTCTCTGCGGAGACCCAATCAAAAAGTCTCTTGTCGTGCAATTCGCTGAGAAAATTCGTATTCTACCAGTCAAGTCATAATCATGTCACAAAATATGAATTTGTTACATTTTAAAAATATATTTTTCTACATTAAAATGAATTAAAATATATTTATTTCACAGCTTTATTATATTTACTAATTAAATATTTAATATTAAAATTTCGCCGTGATACAAAATGGATACCAAGTTTCATAGTTCTGGGAACTAAATGTAAACTTTAATCTAAAATTTGATAGCAGTAGGCAAGTTTAAATTTGATAACTTCTGGAACTAAATTTTAGTAGCGACAACTTTTCTATTTTCATGACTATTCTATCAATATAGATTTTCTTATGTACTTGAGTACAAATTTTTGCGGTTCGTTTGAATTCGAAAATGTAAAATTGACTCCCAAGCCTGGTTTATAATAGTTTTACAATAGAAAAAAAGATAAAATGGGTTTATTGAAATTTCTTACCACACGACTCCAGAAGACTTATTTCAAAACTTATTTTCGGTCGGACTGAAAAAAGTCTTATGGAGATTCTGAAAATTTAACATATTTTCAGTTGGACTGAAAAAAAGCTTTGTGGAGACTCTAAAAATTGGACTTTTTTTTCATTCCGACTGAAAATAAGTCTTGAAATAGGTCTAATGGAGTCTTGGGATTAGTGGCATATCTCCTTAAAGAGAGTCGATAACCAGTCCTATAGAATGCAAAATGAAAACCAAACTTAATACATGTATACTCTTTTCTTCTGAACGAATAAATATATTTTCATTACTCTCCTTTTACGCTGTTTGTGTTATTCTTAATCGTACCATAAATCTTATATCAATAAAGTATTTTCTATAGAAAATCGTTAAAAATGTTTTAAAGAAAGTGTGTAGGCAAAGAAAAATAAATACATGAAGAACCGAGCCTGGATTTGGTCCAGGGTCTCATCAGCTTCTAGAAACGAGGTCTTTACCGACTTGACCATTCAACACTGTATTTGTCGATCTGCTCATTTGCCTTTTCTAACTAAACATTATTCAAACAATACAACTGTTATTCGAAATATAACAACTATTCTATAACCTTTCAATTGTTATGCCAATCATTTGTATTAACAACTATTATGAAACTAATATAATACTCCTACAAGTGAAAAATTGTCTCTAGAGTATTTTTAATGACACTAGTATATTTCTTAATATATAGTAAACTGACAGTAATGTCAAAAAACTTAACTAGCCTATATGCGAAAACTCCAATTTTTTAGGAGATCCTATATCCAAAGCCTGCGCGATCTCTCTACAATGATGGATTTTGGTCAACAGAAACAAACTTCTATTTTGGAAACATAGCAGTTAAGTATCCTCTACCAAATATAAATCATTTTATCCAGAAAAAATAATGGGATTATTATAAAATTTGATTTCCAGTATTACTACACTCCTTGCTTCCTAATTAAAGAAAAATATTTGAAAGCTTTCTACAACATTTTGATTCAATTTACTTTAATTTGAATTACTTTTAATTTTCCTTTAAGCAATTTATAACATATATAATAATACTTAATTAATCATTTTCCTATAGTACAACGGAATAGTATAGAATCGATCAAAACTTGAATGCATTTCTCACGGTATTTTAACCGAAAAAAAATGCATGTCCTTTTTTATTTGAACAAACCTAAGTTGAACCTTCAAACAAATTATATGTTTGTACATTTCTTGTCAACCGACGGATCAAAACCTTGTCTATACTTCAAGAACTAACAAGAAACAAATTATTGGCAATTAATCAATTCGTATACCTACATTTCCTATATATCACAGAAGATTGATCACAACATAAATTTAACCACAAGATCACTTTAAAAAATATATATATAATATTATAAAACGACCACAAATAATTGAATACAAAGTGATTATACATAAGGGAATAATCGTTCTTATCATATATATACCGTACCGTTTCGGATGCTACTCTAGAGATATATATATCGAATGTCTATAAGGTTTCTTCGATTATCTTGAAAAATGAAAAATCGGCAGGCGATCTCATATCTCACATATATATGTGTATATATGAAAATGAGCCGAACAAGTGTCAAAGAATAATATACCTTAAAAATATATAAAAAGTATATTTATATCTGTTTGAAGTCTTGAGAAGGGCTATTTATAACCCTACAGAAGTCAAGAGATAGACAAAAATAAGAAAATAAAATAAATTAGGGTTCGTTAAGTATAACAAAAGTTTTGTTTATACATCCTTCAAGGTTTTCGTCTTTTATTCTTTGTTAATGCGTTCTTATTATTAGAAAATTACAAGATAAGTACTAGAACGTTTCTTTAAGGTACTTGCGCGTCTCCTATTCCATCAAATTTGGCTGACATTGAATAGCCCGAAAGGCACTAAGTTTATTCAATTTATGGTATTTGATGGATGTCTTGCAATTTGTATCCTTTCTGTTGGTACTACATATACACTTAAAATTTCATTATTATACAATATTAATGTTCTGTTTTTCGTAAGTTTTGTAACAATACTCCAAAAATTGCAATATTTATGTACAAACAGCATCTTTAACAAGGGTATACGTTTTAAGGATGCTTTAGATTTTGAAAAAAAAAATTAATTTTTGATGAATATAGTGTAATTATCCTTTAAAAATCGATGTCCGAAACAAAATATATTTTGATAAAATGAAAAATTCTTTCATATAACATAAAATAAAAGAGGAGGCTACAAATTCCTACCACTTTTTTACTTGAAAAACACAGGCCTATATCAAATGACCAAATCACTGAAAAATAACAACAAGTGGAATTTCACTATATATGCAAAAATTCGGGCCAAATTCCAAAGTTTCTGAGATTTTGTGATGAGTTTTTTTGCTTTCGTTGACCAACAAATATTGTGTAGAATAAAGAATTTCAAAAATTCGTTTTTAAAGATAAAAATAATTTTTAACATACCAACTCCAGCTACATGAATTTTTTTCATCCAAGGATAAATTATTCTTTCACCATCTGTTGTTTCACCCATCGTTTCACCATCACCATGTTCTGAATCCGAATCACCCATATCATCCATATCATTACCATGTGAACCCATTTCATCCGGAGATCTATCCAACATTAGACGATCTTCATCCAGCATGTCGTCCTGATGTGTATTTTTAAAATGGAAACGAATTAAATTGATTATACTATATAGTTCGGATGTATAAAATAAATTGAAATATAACAGAATCGTTTTTTTAAAATGAAAAGACTTATTTTGATATAAAAAGAAAAAAGAAAATTTTAATTAAATTTTCTCTGCTGGATTTCAAGATTTTGCAAAATTATTAAAAAAAAATATGAAAAAAGGCTAATGCGTATGATTTAATAATTTATGAATTAAAATTGAATTTTATATAATTAGAAATAACGTACATGTTCGGAACTCGTGTCGTCACATCGCAGTCGCATTCCCAATTCTTGTAGTTGTTGACCAGCGGGAACTGCTTCTTCTATTCGCCGTTCTAATTTCAAACCTAAAATTATACATTTTTTTTTTAGTTTTTAATTAAGTCTATTCGTTACGAACATATACAATAAACAAGCATATGAATAATAATTAAATTCAACTAGGTTTTCTTTAGGTAATCAATTGTAAACTTAGAGCTAAACTATATGATCCTTCAAGATATATTCATCAAACAAACATAAAAACTAAGATATTTACTAATAAGTTGCGTATTTCTTTAAGAAAATTGTATATAATTGCGTAAAAAATTTTAAAAATCACAAGCGTAACGAATTATTTATTGAAAATAAATTAATTAAAAAAAAGAATAAGACTCTTTGAGTCGCCATAAGAAAAATGACCTTCACGCTATTCACGTTTGACTTGCATGCTTGTAGCTGTGTGCTTTTTAAAGAAGCATAAAACAATTAACTTACAATTAACAATTAACCATTAATATTATTACATTTTTAGGTGAATGAACCACCGAGATTGGAATAAATCTAATGAGTTTACACTATTAATAAACGAACGTCGGGGCTACTTGGAATCAGAATCATAGCGAAAAGAAACAGAGAATTCTCTGTGTATAAATTTTTAGCACCATTGCAGCACATTGCATCCTCCTAAAGACTCTAAATACATGCATTTTTATATCATACAGAGTTTGTTTATAAACAAATACTATTAATGAGATAGCATGTTTTGCAGATTACATGTGTGACCAAATCAGAATTTGTAAGAAGTTAAAAATAGGATACAACTGAATTTGATAAAACAATTGAGAGGTTTGACAAAAACAGTTGTAATGATTTGAATAATATTGTTGTTAGTAGAGGAAAAGGCAAATGAACAGACTGGTAGAGACAGTGTAGAATGGTCTAGTTGGTTAAGACCTCGACCTCGAGACTGATGAGACCCTGGTTCGAATCCAGGTCTCGGTTCTTTACTTTTTCTCTACTTTTCTTTGCCTTACAAATTCAAGTTAAGAACTCTATTCATTGTATTCTTTTTACTAGAATATAACAACTACGAATATAAGTTATATATGATAAATATTCAATTGATCAACAAAAAGTAGTGACAGATTGAAAATTGAGTAGATCCACCTTACATGCGAAATAAATAAGTTTTAAATAAAAATGGGTTGGACATACTATTTATGGAGTTTGACTCTGAACAGGATAATTTCTAATTCAAGATTTCCGTATGCCACTTGCAATTATTTCTATTTTCCAAAAACTATTTTATTTAGAATTAATTTTGTTACTTGAAACTATGACTTTTTATAAAGTATTTAAAACACAAAATAAGAAGAACGGCACTATATATTCCCAATAGACTTTTAGCAGTTAATTTTGGAAAATAATAGTGCTATCCAAAACAATATTTAGACTCTAATATTTAACAAACTGTTTAAATTCTTTCCTAATAAGTAACTGATTTTTAATAGGACACAAAGCCTGTACAATTTCACGTCCAAATAATAATCCTGTTGGTGGGTCGGAACGGTTACTAATTATTCGATTGGAATGGATTTTACTGTACTTTTTCAGTTATAAACAAAAAACTTAATTATAAATAAATAAACTGTCGAACAAAGATGGTCGTATCATTTCAAGTTCAAAGGACGTCTACTCACTACCACGATCATTAAATCCTAGATGTTTGTCATATAATAAAAAGAGAAATACAATTAATCGTAGCTCTAGTCGTTTAGAGCTCGCGATACTATAGTGCCTTATAAAAAGTAGCATTTCTTCCCTTTTCAAAAATGTCACAAATTTATCAGGAAAATATTCAATGGTTTCAAACTTGTGTGGATTTTTAAGTTACTATAATAAAAAATAGCTAAGATTTCAAAAAATTAGGCAAATATTGTGATATTGTGCCTGCACTACTGAGTAGATTCTGATTCGATCATTGATTATAGGAATTTGATATTTATTTTTCTGATATCAAAAGAGTGTCTATCGGTAATCGTCATAAATCTGGCTAAAAAACGGTATAGGAAAGAAATGTCTAAGTTAATAAACATACACATCCCAAGTAACATTTTCAGTATCCACTACGTGACAGCTACTTATTCACATATCGCAAACGTGCCAGCAACCAAAATGCTAGCTAGGAGGCTTGTGTTAAGCTTTACAAGGGACCGGAAAATATTAAAATGACATTATTTTTGATAAGTAAAATATGAAGAGTAAAAAAATATATTCTAAATTTTTGAATTAACAATAAACTATATAAAATTTGACAAGAATGTTATTAAGTGACTATTGTCTGTCCAAGGACGTCATATCACTCTACTCGCGGACTCTTAATTTTGATAATCAGTGATATTTGTGATATATTTTTTTTTGTAATTGACATGAATCCTGAACATGCTGTCAATTATATCACAGTATGTGGCAATAAGCCGATCATATTTTGTAGAATATATTTTATTTTTATATAGGTTCATTGTATCTATAAGATTTCTAGTCAATAAACAAAACATGTACTCTATATATATATATGTCAAACTTTGATATAAGAAAGGTGATCTTGAGTTGGTTTTTTTGTTTGTTTCTTATGGAAACTTGTATATTGTATTTGTATCTTACCTAATTCTTGTAATCCTAAAACAGTATTTGTTGGTTCTGAATTTGGACATTGAATTGGTAAATCCATAACTTGATGATGTCCATTATTACCATAATAACTACCGTAGTATCCATTATTTGTATATGCATTATTTTGCATAGAATGCATTTGTGTACCATAGCTATGATGATGATGATAATAATGGCTACCAATTCCCTGATGAGAATAATTAAAATTATTTGTATTTTGATGTATTCCACTATTATAATGGGAGGAGGCATATTCAGTTCCGGTTTGTGGTATACCCGTTGCCATCGCATAACCATTATAATGATGATAATCTTCAGTTACTGGTGGGAATTTCGGTTCAATATTAGGTCCAACAGAATTTTGAACATGCGATGTATGCGGGTAGCCCATTAAAAATGAACTCATCGTATTTTAAGTTCTACACGCTTAAAAGAAAACATATATACACTACACCACAAAAAAATATATTATGTATATTTTCTTTTAATTTTCTTTTTTACATATTATATTTATATGAAACATATTAAAGTTCACTGTATTTTTTTCTATAAAACATTAATATCGAATAACTTAACATAATAATACTTGTATTTAGTATATAAAACATTACAGTAAAGCACACTATATATTCACAATGATAAAAATACACTTGACTACTAAGTAAAATACTTAAATAATATAGAAAAATAAGTGACAATATCAAAAAAAAAAAAAAACGAAACGAAACGTGCTAAATTAATTCGGTTTTTCTTAACACAACTTTAATATTCCTCTAATTTTATATTTTCTTTTATTATTGTTCATAAATAACGCAATGATCAATAATAAGACGAGAAAAAAAAATATAAGTAATTCACTGATTTAAAGGCGAAAGAAATCGTCAAGTCATTCACTTCTTAAAAAAATCAATTCAGTGCCACCCAAATATAAAAACCGGGAACACACCACGCGCTTAAAATACTAAACATTTGCGAGAAAAAAAAAATGTATTATAACCGCGCATATGAAGCAACAACAATAATATAAATATTGAAATTATATCATCTAGATATGTATCCACCATATATGTACGCCACTGGAAAAACTCAAGTAACCCGCGCAATTCAAAATGAAATTACTATTTTTTTTTTCTTCTCTTATTCAATGTACACGTTCCATATATATTCTCGTACCGATAAAAATGGAAGAAACAAACACGTCCGATCGTGACGAGCCGTTCTTTTGTTATGCGGAAATTTTTGTTGTTGCCACTTTACCAAAGGCTGACTGGTAGAACAGACAATACACACAAAACAGCAAAAAAAAATTATTCTATCAATGGTTGACTATATATATATACTTAGTTGTTGCCACAGACATTACTTGCCCTGCCTTTCTATATGTTTTCCTCTTATCGATATTTTTCACAGCTGATAAATTCACTACTGTATATCACATCCCGTCCGCCCGCTTCAAATATTGAATATTATTCGTTCAATGAAAGGTGTGGGCTCTTCTTTATAACTCTCTAAATATATTTCGTATTGGAAAATGCCTAAATATTTATTACTAATCCATACGCAAAAGGTGAAACTTGATATTGTATTATGGGGAAACCACTTTTGCTTCTTATATGAAAATACGAAACAGCTCCGCCTTCATATATGTTACTTGTTTGCTCAAACCCCGAAAAATTTGAAGTCTGTACAGCGCAGGTTTTGCGGATCTCAAATTATGGAAGATTATAGATTTACCCAGAATACGCAAAGAAAGAGATGGTTATATGAACGAAAATTTAATATGAGAATAAATACAAAGTTGGATTTTAATATTGGATAGAAATCGAGTTTAAGGAAGCAAGATTTTTATAAAGACGTCAAAAGATATAAAAGTTGGCTGACATAAAATTATAATCCAAAATTAGAAGAAAGTATTTATCCAGCGCTTATTAATGTCCGAAATAAAATTAGCAAAAATTGGATGCCGTCGAAATTCCCAACTTGTTCATATCCATATACATATATGTTCAACATGTTTAACTGAAGATTCTGATAAGATGTCACATACAATCAACAAAGCGTACAAATATGTAAAACTTAAACCTAACGCCTCCAAAAATTCAAAACATTTTAATCATTTTCAAACAAATTGATATATAGACGATCCAACTTCTATAGTAGTCTAAAAAATATGGAAAACTTGAGTATCTATGGCTAGTCTAATCCTTAATTATGCCTTAAACCTTACAAATTAGCTAACTAGATTTAAATTACGTTTCCATACAGTATATAGGACTTAAGAACGTTATTTTTCATAGTACCGAGTCGTAAAGGAGTAGTTAAGATTTTTATTTATGAATTTTGCTGCTTCAGTTAATTACATAGATAAATAATACTTTATTAAATTTGAGTCAAATCGGTCCAACGATAGTGGAGAAACTAACATGATATAGTACTTTGAATAAAATTTCCAGAATAGCTCTACGCTATTAGAGCCAAGGCTGCATGTGAATTAAAGCAAATCTGGAAAGTTTAAAAATGTGTTTAAACTTTTCAAATTGCAGAAAATCTTTGAAATACCATATTATTAGTTTTATTTGTTTTTTTTTTCTGAGTTAATTCATTGATCTTGTTAACCTAGTTAAGCACGAATCCCGTTTCTCCAATAGTGCTATAATTGGGCGATTTTAATATTTATTATGTGTTTTTAAAGGATTTTGTTATTGAGAGTACATGGAAACTAATATATCCAGTCTTCTTGCAACGAGAATGTAGCCCTCGGAAATGCATCACGAATATTATCCAAAATTTCCTTACCAAACCAAAAAACATTGAACTATACCAGAATCCCGCAACTTTTCTTCCATATTTAAAAATTCTGTTCACATGACTCTTTCTCACTTCCAACAATATAAATATCTTCTGCAATAAATTTCGGGGGAATCGCTCACTCCTATAGAAAGTTAAGCTAGAAAATAAGCCACGCCTTTATATTATTTTGGTTGCACATTGAGACAACTGGTTGAATTCCATGGTGAAGAGAATATGGAGTTTTCTTTTCCCACGGATTTCGATATATATTCCATACGAATGTGTATGTTGGATATGTGATTATAGAACCAGAAATTTGCCATTTTATAAAACTATACAATGGCTTCATTCTATTGTTTTGTACATTCGTCATGTTTCGCAAAAATACAAGTAATTTTTATCCAGTTTTTCGCGTGTTCGTCGTCTTATCGACTATTTTTCCAATGATATTCATATATATTCAGGATAATCAAAAGATCAAAGATATTGTCCTTGAAACGTTTCATAAGATAAATATAATATATTTAAATCAATTTAACTCATCTTGAAATCTCTTCAAAATACTCAAAAGTGAGAAAATATTTTCGGGCGAATAAAAATTAATTGTAGTAGCTATGTATATATATTTTAACGATGTAATGGCTGCCTAATTACTGTAATTAAATTGAAATTTAATCATAAAATATTGATAATTAATTGACTACTAGATTTTTACCCATTCCATATACAATCGTGAAAATCTTGTTAGGCATATTGGGAAGTACTCTTATTCGTCAAGTTTTTAAGTTGATTGATTTTTAATTGAATTATCTTCATTATGGAAAGTGTAGAAAGCTCCTTTTATTAATATACTAATTCTGGCATGTATTTAAAAATATATTATAATTGTTATTTTGTTCATTAAGTATGCTTTGCTGTTTTAGTGCTGTTTAGATTGATTTTCCTTTATGTATAAAGTATACTAATTAATTTTATTGCCTATAATTTTAATTAAATAATCATTTCTAGTATATAAAATAAATATCTGACAGCAAAGCATTACCTCGCCATCTATCCCACAGAATTGAACTAGCATTTTTATATTGAATTTAATAGAAGCTTCTGGGCCAGCGCAACATTTAAAAACGGCATTCTATTTTTAAAAAAATTAAAAGTTAAAAATTGAAAAAATGGTTCGTTCATAGTTGGACTTGAACTTGAAATGCTCTTCTAGTCAACAGTCTTAACTAATAGAACTAAAGCTATGGTCAGGAAAATATTAGTTTTATTCAGTCTTTTAATGGGTGTCCCAAAATTCACACAAGGTTTGAATATTGCGCCATTTATGTGGTAAAATGTTACCAACGAAAAAAATGGCAGCATGATAGGTGACCGTTCAGTGTTATTAAAAATGGAGCGCCAAAGAACAACGCGTTCTCATTGTCGAGCAATATTTAAAAAGGATTGAGTCATTTCATGGTCCTGCAATTTCCCGTTTTGGTGATCATAATTGGCCACCCAGAGCATGAGATTTAACGCCGTTGGACGTTTTTCTTTGGGGCTTTCTAAAGTCTAAGGTTTATATCAACAAGCCCACATCTTGTAGAAGGAAATTGAGCGCTGTATCAACAAAATTCATCGACATTTATCCAATTATGCAAAACGGTCATGGAGAATATCAACAAAATAGTCCGTATGTGCCAGCAAATCCGAAGAGGCTATTTACCCGATATGCTATTCTATACATAACCTTATAATGTAAACTTTACGAATTAATAAAAAATTTAATAAAACTCTCTTTTCTACCAAAATTACTTCTTGCGTGAATTTTGGGACACTCTTTATAAACAATTAGGTTGCCTAATATCATATCCATACATGTAAAAGGGGAATCAATTATATATCGATTCAATTAGAATTTAATAATTTTTACAATGGTTTCATGATTCATAAAAAAGAGTGGTAGAAAAATATATAAGGCTGATTTAAATGGCCTTCAAAAAAATTCAATTCAATACATTTTTCTCATATATCATTCATTTTGCACTAAAAACAGCATCAATCGACGTCTTCCTCAATCATATTGTAATTAATAAAATTCTCACTAGACTTTAATACCCTGTCTTTTCTTCATACAAAAAAAAAAAATTAGTATAAAACTTGGGAACCCTCACAAAATATATATACAAGAGGCCTTTCAACAGCCCCACATATTGTACGTATTAAACGTATAAGTATACAATAACTGATGGAGAAAAAAAAAAAAAAATTATGAAGGCAAAATGTCTCAATGCCTTTTCCATAACATTACTTGGCAATATTTTCAACTTATTTTGAAAAACACGCTTAAAATTTCCAACTATACATCTTTTAATGTACATAAATATAATCGTATATTTATTATTCTGTTCAAAAGTTTTGGGACAAACAAACCACATATGTCTAAAAGCCTTCTTCTGTGGGACTTTTTGTTTTGAAAATATAGTTCAATTTTGACGATTGTTCATTCATCGAATTTCAGTTTTAACATTGCATATATATATATATATACGCGGATTCTAGAGAAAGATTTCTGCAAATCATTCGACACCCACATTGAAAATGTATATATGCCATCATTTTATATATGAACCATGATGATATGGTATATTCTTTTAAGATGAAGGTGAGAACATTTCCTTTTCAATTCAATTTTGATATGGTCCAACGTTATTTGATTATATAGTCGATAAAATGCATTTAGTTTCAATAAATATTGTTATTTCTGAAAATGATTACAATCAATATTTATATCGAAGGGGTTTTAATAATTCAAGATATGCATATACGCAGTTACTCGAGAATCTGACACACTATATATACAATAAATAGCTAAGCCGAGACTTACAAATTCAGATACATTTTAGGCGAATTTTCCATTAAAAATTAGTCTGCTATATGCAGATTCCATTGTGGATATTGTTGCACCTAAAATTTGTCACCTATATAAAATCTTAGAAATTAGAATGTTAATAATTTTAAACACAAGGAAAATCCAACTAGTTGCACCCATTTTTCTGGACATTCACCAATTTCAAAAACTTCCAAGTAAAACAAAATGTTCTTCTTAAAATAAAATTCAATTAATATTAACAAGAAATCACTGCAGTGAAGTGAGCTACTGAATTACTAAAAAAAAGCTGAGATCATATATAAAAGAAATGAAAAATTGAAAAATCTGAATTTCTCTCAACACAATCGTAACACAATTTTAAAGAAATACAAAAAAAAAGGTCGAGGAACCTCATGTCATATCTAAAATATATGATATGTAAGTCGGATAAGTTCCATATTTGTTCATGACTATATATACCTTCTATAGGCACGTCTCTGTTTACTATAAAATTTTGATATTATAATGCCCCTGATGACTTGCAAATGTACCCACAATCGTCAGCTTGTTAGATATTTTTATACATAATAATGTTTTTAACTGTTGAACAACCGATGAATCTAAAAACGCCTAAAATATTTCTATATTTGTATACGAGCGGAGGTTTTATAATACAGTACAAAAAGTGGCAAATGTTTAACACTGCACGACAAAAAATGAATGTTAAATATAATATTTAACAAAATTTTAAACAAAACAAAGATGTCTTAGATATTTTCTAGAGAATTTCTAATGATTCAAATAACAAGATTTTATATATAAAAATATATATATATGAGATTGGTTTAATAGGAAAGTTCTTCGCCGTCGGGCAATTCTTCCAGACCGTTTATTAATTATCAATTAATAAACAATCAATTCCTTGCGGGAACGTGAGATTTTCTGTTGACAGTTTTTTTGCTTTATCATTTCAATCAATTTGTACTAAAAATTTTATCTGAAGTGAGATTTTTTCTTACGCGGCTGCTGCTTTAACAATAAAATAATGATACAGCTTTTTATTTCTATGATGTTATATATTTCACTTTCTCTATAAATATATAGTGAGAAAATTGTATTTATATTGCACTACACTACACTAGAAATTGCTGGAAGCATTCTATTTTCTTTATTTATGAAAAAAAAATTCGAATGCTTCCAGAAAAACACAACACTCTATTTTTCTCAAAAGAATAACAATAACAAAACAATGTCATTATAGACCATTCGAGAAGTATTGCCATCTAGTATATAAAAGCCAGCGAAAATCTAGACTTTTCGAGCACTCTCCAGATACACACATCAATTTGCTATAAAACCAGCCGAGGGTCGAGTCTGAGATCAGTTTTAATCAAACAGTTGAAGTCTAAGCTTTGTCCGAGATTGTATAAAAACAGAGATTTGAAACGTGATTATTTGTGGGAAGCGATTAGGAGAGTGGCTTTGAATACAAAAGTGAAATTGTGATCAATTATTGAAATAGTGATTGTGTATTTTTATAAACTGTGATAAATAATTTGTAATAATTAAGTTATTGATAGACAAATATTTTTAAGACTAATTGTTAACGCAGAAATAATTATAAATAAAGCTTATACACTAAATTCAAATAAATAAAAAGTGTTATCATTTTCATAACATCGAACCGAACGGGTAGCACGTCACAATATATTATTTAATTTTCGTCAGAAATTAACCGGAATCTTTGTACTCAACAATCCACTATCAAATGATATGCCTATACTATTTTTGTGTTCTAAAGTTCTTCATTACTATAAAAACATAGGTTTATTTTTCCATTTTCCAGGCACCAATTCAAAACTATTTCACCCGTTCACTATTGTGGGATTAGCAGTGTAGTGTGGATCTTATTATATTCCTTTTAAATCCCTCTTTAATTTTGATAAAGAATAAATCGACATATGCCAAATTTCGATTCCGCTAGAAATATCTAAATTAAACGTACACATCAAAGCTGAAACGTTTTGGGAAGACAAAAAACTACAAAAAATTACAGTCAAGACAATGTTCGTTATGTTCTTAGATAGCAAAGAGTTCATTCCATAACTGGTCTTACAATTATTGATGATTTCTATTTGGAAATTTAATGGTTAGAATTCGTTGAGTTCGACCAGAAAATTGTGAATTAGACAACCGGTGTTTGTTATACAATAATGCACCAATTGTCAATTTCTCAATATTTGGTACGAAATCAAATCTGTGTATTGAATCATTCATCGTATTCACATGAATAATGGTGAAATGATGTGTTTTTTGACGATATTGAGACTTCTAAAAAGGCTTCTACACGTGCTTTAGAGGCAATACCACAAAATGAACTTGAACATGCATTAAAATCATTAAAAAATCTTTCCAAAAGGTGCATCGCTTCAGAATGAGATTACATTGACTATCAGATAATATTATTTCAACGTTTTTTATGTCATTTATGTCGATCACAAAAAGATCCAAATACCAAACTGATGTTTTGCAAAAAGTATTTTGTTTTAAAACTTCTATTTATTGATAAGCCCTCTAGCTTCTTCCCCAGAAAGTTATGCGGTTCTGATCACACTATGATTCTCCTTTATCTGTTAATTGAATTATTGCTTTCATTCTTCTCTCGTTGCAATTTCTTTACACTAGATTGATTTAAGGACTTAAGTACCATCTCTTAATTATATATCAAAAATTCTTTTCGTGGCTACGTATAGAGAAAGTTCTTCTATAATAATTAAATTTCACATAGCTTAAATAATTTCTGACATTCGAAGTGTAGTTTAGCGATTTCAGGACAGTTATATTTAAGGGATTTAAAATGCGACCACCTGTTCCATAGGGAATACTGCGTAGCGCATATACTCCCTAAACCTGGTACTCTAATATCGAGTTTGTTTTAAATTTAACTGCAGAGAAAGTTAGTATTTGCTTCATTTCAAAGATCCTTCAAATTATCAAGAATTCAATGAGGAAAACTGTTCTCAAAAGGACATACCAGTGAAGAAGTAATTCTAAACTTCAACTTTAAATTACTATTGAAACTTTATAACAAGGGTGTCCAACCTTCTTGTTTCCCTGGGCCGCAATGGAAGAAGACATGGTGTGTTGGGCCGCAAGTATATAACTATAGTATGCACAAATCCATATCATAAAATGAATGTGATGCTTGGCATTGAAGTTGAGAAACTAAACCGTCAATATCTGGTTCGATTGACGTGGTTGCAATTGTCAAGCAATTGTCAAGGTGTTCATCCAACATGTTGGTTCTAATTTTACACTAAGTATGTTTCATTCTTCACTTAAGCCACTAGGTGACAAACAACAAAACAGTGTAGCTGAGCGGGCAGCGCAAACAGAAAGAGAATTTACTACAAAGAGCTTTCTGTTCTGGTCCTGTTTCTGTTGTTTGTGACTTGGCAGCTTTAGTACGAGAGCGCAAACACAAAAATCATTCCTCAGAAAAATGGACATGCTTCAGTATCTTTGAATATTTTCGGGCCGCATTGATACTTGTTTTGGACCACATGCGGCCCGCGAGCCACGGGTTGGATAGCCTTGCTTTATAATGAAATTTAATAACGTAATTTTCTTATGATTTTAATTTGAATAAATTTTAATGATTTTCATTAAAATTCTTCGTCTAAATTCTTAAAAAACAACCACTTTTCAGAAAATCTCCAAGAATATTTCAACGGGACGAAAAATATATTATATACCTTTGGAATTTTGCCTTTATTATTTTGCATTGATTTTATATATATATATATATCTTTATATATATTCTTTATAATTTTTTTCTTGCTGTTTTTTAACAATCTTTGTCTCGGTTGTTTTTATTCTTCTGTCTTTTATTATTATTATTATTTTTTTTTGGCCTCGAAACAATTTTTGAAGTCCGTAGGCCTTTTCTTTTCTTTTTTTTGGTATTTATGTCCCACGGAAAACATCATTAATCAAGTGAGGCTCAGTATAATATACCCGAGGAACAGCATCTCAGCAGCCCAACATAACAGCAACAGAAAAAAAAAACCATTTGGTATATACAGCTTATGGTTATATGCGGCCCCCTCTCTATTATTGCAACTCTGCGGAGCCGAAAAGAAAATTTTTCTCAATCTAATACATCTGTCAATCAAAATGTTATACTCATCTCCTTTTAGTGGATATTTTTTCTTATATACCATTTTTTTCTTCTTTTATAAGATATTCTGGAAATTTTGCTGTTTTGTTGCCCAATATTTGAAGACGATGTAAAACGAGTCCTTATAGTCTTCCTTTTTTTATGATGAAATATAAAATAAACTGAAGATTTCGAAAATGAATTTCTACAATTCAATTTTATACGTTTTCTATTGGTTTTTATCTATTTTATTATATATCGATAAAAAGATATTTTGAAAATGTAGTTTGAGCATTCTTTCTAATCAATAGAAAATAGAATTTTATATGCTTAATAGATCCGCATATTAATGTCATCAGATAATCCAAACTAAATTTTATTTCTCCTCAATTTGATATAATTTAGTTAATCAAGTATTTTTTTTGTTCCTATTCAATACTTAAGAACTACTTTTTTAAGTGATTTCTTCAAATTATTCCGTTTAACACTTAGAAAGATTTTAAAACAAGATCAACACATAATATTTGAAGCATGATGCATAAAAATTTTACATTAAATTGATCCACATATGCCTTTCTTAAGAAACAATTTAAAAAAGAAAAACGTTCCAAAAAAAAGCACTAGTTTAGGTACACTCTCTCGTATATCTAAGACTTCATTCCGCCCAATGATAAATTGACCGTTGGTGTCAAATTAGTGTCAGATTTTGTATAACTTTGCTGTTCACCAAACTACTAGCTCGCATATATCTAGTTATGGTGTTTTCATTCTTTTTACATTAACAAAAACAAAAACCAAAAAAAAAAAAAAACTCTTATTTCATTATTATTATGATTATTATTTCTAAGACAACACAAAAATCTTACTAGTTGGTCTATTTTTTTTTTTCTCCATTTTTCAATTTTCAAGCGGCTAATTGGCATGAAAGTACTCTTCTTCGTATAAGATTTATGGTTTATGTGCCGGTGTCGAATTTGCCGATGCCAATCATTAAAATTTTAGTTATAGGAGAATATAGGGTACATGAAATCTTCAGTTAGGAGAAATGATTCATACTAAATTTATAGAAAAACTGATATTATAAAGTAGCCAAATTCTTAATAATAATACCGCTATAGTGCTAGCTTTTGTGGTTAATGACATACACTTAGCACGATCCATGCTTTTATAGTAAGTATTGGATATATTAAATATAGTATTTCTTAAAATTCCTTTAGAGTGCTTATTCCAAATGCCACAGTTCTATCTTAGTGCTTATCTAGGGCTAATAGCACTGGCGAATTGTTAGTTAGTATCGCAGAGAAAATTAACAGATAATTCTTTGTGCACAAGTTTTTGCCACCATAGCAGGTCTGCAAAGAAATTTATCTCCCCATTAGTGATTGTGAAAAGGATTGTAAATAAATGCATTTTTGCATTACACAGAGTCTTTTTTTACAAACATTAATAACGTGATATCGTATTTGGGGACTGAAAATCTGTGCCACATGAGAATACAAGTTGACAAGTTTAGTGTATTACAAACCTTTCATTAGTAGTCACACTCTAGTAAATTCATTCGTGTTTTATTAGCGTAAATTTTATGTTTTTAAATGTGAAAGAAAATGGTATCAAAAAACGTTATTAGATATTTCTAATTTAAGCATAAATTAAACTAGTTGAAATCCATTAATTTTGCTGTTGAGCATAAAAATACTTCCCTTATGGATTGCATAAGTTTTTATTTCATTTTGATCTATTTTTACAGTTCTATATTTCTCATGAGAATAGAGAAAACTCAGAATGTAATTGTTCTTTGTAAAGAACAGTGAGTTTTATCTGTTCTTTCTCGACATTCTGCGATTTTTCGTAATACCTGAATTTATGGTATATTCGCTCTATGAAAATAAAACACTATATGCTTTTCGTCTCTTTATGATGGTTTAAAATACAAATATCTGCAGAAAAAAAGGATGAAACCATTCATCTCTCTCATTCTTATATAAGATTTCAAGAAACCATCAACGGTTAGTCAAGATTGAAACAAATTTGTTTACAGCTTTCTATTCAAATGGAATTTTCAAAACTAAAACAAAATGAGAACTATACTACTATCCTCTCTTTGCGATTTATCCACAAATTCAATTTTTGAAACTGCTCCTTTAATCAGCTGTCTCTTCTTCTTATATAATTTTGACACCATCTCTACATTGGCATTAGTCGAAGTATGAATAACGATAAAGTACCCAAAACCTGCGAAGCAACCAGAATAAGTACAAAAACAAAAACCAGGTTGCAATAAATTCAAAAGCACGTGAACGACTCTTAAAACTCCTATTTTTTTCTAGTATTTGTGCTTTGCCATATAAATTTCAACACGTTCTTCTTTGCTTATCGTATTCCTCTTTCCCGCATACGTACAATACGTAGCTATCTATGCCAGCAGTGGAAGTCTGAAAAATGTTGTCGCGAAAGAGATATAAATTTGGGAGTACTTTACAATTACTTAATGTCTGCATTAGTCCAGTTTTTACCAACGATGATCTTACTAACTCGGCTAGATCACTTCGGTTTCACGAAAATATTAAGTAACTTATCCGAAATATTTTAGAAACCATTTCAAGTTAATTTAAGATGCCTCTTTTTACCTCATATTCCTCTATACGAATATTATAAAATAGAAGAATCTATTCAATATGGAATGAAGATGGAAGATCAAATTATTTCAAGCCAATTTGTTACTAATAGAATTTTAAAATAAGTGAAAAAAAATATATTCATGGTATTATAAAACAAGACTTTTGTTAAACTAAAACTTTTCTTATAATATTTACGAGTACTCTGAGAGTGTTGGAGATATATACAAGTATGATGTCTGGACCCAAACAGAAATTTTTATATTTTAACTTAAAAGAAGTACGAAGAACAATTGTGTTGTTGGAAAGTAAATTTGTAAACTATATATACTAAAAAAAACGTAACTAAATTATCTAACTTTCAATATATCAGGTGATTAATTATTTGTTGTGATATTGACAGGCAAATTTTTTTTTGTTTTTATGTTTTTACTATATATCTATCGAAAAGATTATCTCACGGCAATGAGATATGACAATCTCAAGCACTTTTGATATGACTAATTAGTTAATTAGAATGTATACAAAATAGTTATAATGATTTATGAAAAAAACAAAAAAATCTTCAATATTTTACCCCCTTTCCGTGTGATGTGTAATTTATGGATTTTTTCACAATTTCAAATTGATCTATGAAGTTTTTAATGAATTTGAAGATGCTACAAAATCGTCATTTTGAAAGTACACATATAACTTCAATATATAATTGATTCTATACTATTATATATTAATAAGAAAATATTTTCGGAAAAAATCACATTATTTCTTTTTTTTTTTTATATAACTTTATTTTCTAGTCTTAAAAATCCATTTTTACGTAACAACTCCATTAGTTACAATAGCTGTCACATCTCTTTCTTTTTCTTCTTCTTCTGTATAGATTTTTTTTTTCTGGAAAGAAACTTTTCAAAAGCAATTTCATTATGTCCATTTCAATTGGTCTGAATCCTGTTAACATGTACCCATCAGACCCATCCATATAGAAGAAAGGAATATAATATATAATATATATATATATATATTTATACTTTTAAGAAATAAGGTAATATGACCCGGGTCCGAGACATCCTATAAATATAATATATGTATACTTGTATATATAGATTTCTTTTTATATATTGTACAATATATTTATAAGGATGAGCTTTATAGAAACCCATCTTATACTTTACTAAAATACAATTTAATATCATAGACCTTTCATATAAGTATAAAAAAAAGGGATTTTATATTATATAGGCGCAAAAAAAGCTATATCTGTATTATAGGAACTCAATTGTTGTTGCTTTGATTTCATTTTGGAGTTTTCACGCAGCAAATCTAATTATTGTTAAAGGTGTTTGAGTGACGTACCTCGGAAAAATCAGTGAAAATCATCAATCATTCGTCACGAAATGCGGTGAATTCTTTTCTATATATATACCTAGTAAATTTTTTTATATAAGTATGTATATTTTCTATCTCTCAGGTTCATTACGTGATTGTGTCCAGGGGTCTTGTTATATTATAATATTCTTCATTAAAGGAAAAATATGAAGAAAAAAAATAGAAGAAAAATTAAATAAAATGAGATATGATTTGATAGGTATAAGAAATTATTACTTTTCTTTCTCTAATATTCAGATACGCATAAATATAGATCAAATAAATAATTTCTTACATGTTTTCCAAATTCATGATATAACTGGAAATGTGGTAGGTGTAATACAATATGTTGTGAAGCATTTCTGAATCCTATTTAGGGATAGATAAGACCTGAATTTGAGTTGTAACACTATTGAAGGAATATATATGAAATTTGGACAAAAGACGAAAATAATGATTATCAATAAATATAAGTGAAGTAAAAGAAATGATATAATTCCGAGTACTATGAGAAATTTCAATATTTATGTTATAAACTCCAAAATATTAATTAAAATATGAAATTTTTGAATTAAATTTCAAGTATAACGAATTGTAAAAATATGAAATTAAATATGGTACAACTTTCTTTATACCTACATATGATAATTTCTCCATTTGAGAAATTATATTACATTTATGTAGACCTTGGATCTTCTTTTAAGTATTTTGATTTGATGATTTCCTGTTTTCGTATGCTTTAGGCCAAGGCTGTTCAACCCGCGGCCCAAAGCAAGAATCAATGCGGCCCGAAAATATTCAAAGTTACTAAAGCATGTCCATTTTTCTGAGGAATGATTTGTGTGTTTGCGCTCTCGTGCTAAAGCTCCTAAGTGACAAGCAACAAAAACAGGACCAGAACAGAAAGCTCTTTCGTTATGTAGTAAATTCTCTTTCTGTTTGCGTTGCTCGCTCAGCTACACTGTTCTGTTGTTTGTCACCTGGTGGCTTACGTGAAGAATGAAACATACTAAGTGTAAAATTAGAACCAACATGTTGGATAAACACCTTGAGAACTGTCTGAGAATTGCAACCACGCCAATTGAACCAGATATTGACGCATTAGTTTCTCAACTTCAATGCGAAGTATCACATTCATTTTATGACACGGATTTATGCATGTCTTCTTCCAATGCCGCCCAGGGAAACAAAAAGGTTGGACACCCTTGCTTTGGGCCATCAAGATCGACTGTGTTTAATGCTTTCTAATTTACTTTGTATTCTAATATTTAAACCTAGTTTGTTTATTATTTTTAATATCTATAATAAAAGTATATATAATCAATAATTGTTGATCACTCGATTTTTCCCACCTGAATTAGATAATTAAATATTTGTTTCAACAAAATTGTAACGCATTTTTTATTTTTATTGCAGTATAGATAACAAGCTCCTCAATGGTTTCTACAATGCTGTTGTGTGCTACCTCTGATTCGATGTTATAAATAATAGCACCTTTTATTTATGTAAATTCGGTGTATAAGCTTTATTTACAATAATTAACAATTAGTCTTATAAATATTTGTCTATCAATAATTTCCACAAAACTTATTTTTATTAATACTCTTTAACATTCCTCGGTGTAAACCCACCACAAACAATCGCTTTTCAAGATCCCTTTAATACAATCACTTGCGAAATTTGACTGCTTCTGTTCCAGCGGCGATTCCATCTTATATACTCGTCGTGGAAACTCTAGAATCTTCGTTCAAGCATACATGGAAACGTACTTCTAGAATTTGGATGAGAACAAATTCCTCGAGTTGTCAAAAAAAATATCAATGGTCATTTGTGTTTTGCGTTCCTTGAAAATTTCGAGGTTTCCAGAATCACGAAATATTCTAATTTAATCCTTTTGAAATAATTAAAATAATGTGTGTTTTTTGTCGTATTTTAGAAGTACAGTTTTTGATTTTCTCTCAATAGAAATCGTGAAATCTTTCCTGCAAAATATAGTGCAATACTTTTTGAAGCACATCTTCATCTAATCTTCCTAATATGCTTTATCAAATCCACGTCCAATATTTTTGCATATACTTAGTGGGTAATGGGTAATGTACCATGCTCCTCCTAGTATTTCTATACGAAACTTTTTGTGGTCGATACATCAGTCTTTATATGGACTTCCTTCCATCTTATAGAGTACGTAAAAGGAACATCAATAAAATGGCATAAATTCGTGATAAATTTTAAATGATTTCTTTTATTTTGATCATCATCATTAATATCATAACAAAAACACCATTTATATATATCATTGGAAATATTTTTTATATAATATTTAATGTGATTCCTGTGAAACAGGACAGGAAATATTTCATTAAAATACCAATCAAAAGAAATATTATTATAGGCCTTCTTCTTTTATAGTGAAGAATTGCAGCTGATCGACAATATTGCAAGAATTTATTAAAAAAAAAAAAATTTTGATAAATAAAGCTTCATGGTGGGAATTTTGAAAATTATAACATCATTAATTATAAATTAGATCATTTCAATATTTTTGGGCCTGGAACAAATCCACAATCCCAGTTCGATATCATTGTTATAATGATGTCAGAAGGAATATATTTGTAGTCCTTTTAAGTAGTGTTGTCCTGACATAATATTATATTAGTAAAATTTTAAATAAAAATTAATATGGAAATCGATGGTTTTTTGACTTCATATCGAAAAGAGATCATCAAAAATTTCCATTTCATTACCACCTGTTTTCCTCGGTTTATTCTTTATACCTACATGAATCTATATTTCCTTATTATTGTATTTTCTTTTATTTAATCAAACTACATTTATTGTTAAAAATTATTTTAAGATATATTTTGTCTCAAAGAACACACAAATAATTTTTCATTTCTTGTTAAAAAGATATAATTTCTGAAACCACCAAAGTAGTAAAAGATAAATAATAATAAAGTAAAATTTTTGGTTTGCCGCCCAAGAAAATATATATATATATATATTGTAGAATAGTACAGTGGCGTCGACAATATACAGGGTGGCAACTGTAAGTCATGACTTGTTCATTTTCAATCTATTTTTTGTTACAAGTTGTAGATCATCGCTTGGAGATTGAAATGGCCACGTATGAAATCCAGCAACGAGTAAAAGTCATTGAATTTTTCTATTCCAGTAAAAAAATCAATTATTCGAACTCAGAGAAAGTACCGGTAACATTTTAATATGATAGCATGTCCTAGGCATAGATAACAGCAACTTTTTGAAGAAATTCAGAGAACGGGTTTATGTAAATAAACAATTCAGGAACTTGAGAAGAACATTCGAGCCGAAATCCGACGTTCAGGACCTGAAACATTGCACATGATTATGAAAAATGGTGTGAAATGAGCTTGTATTTGGAAAATGGTGGTTAGTTGAGGCCTGTTGTTTTTATACATAATACTGAAAAGAATCCATTAATTCTATTTCCAAAACAATAGTAATAGTAATAGTAATAGTAATAAAATAGTAAAAGTTATTTTTTTTATACCATTCAGTATTTCAGTGGGCAGCCACACTGTAGTCTCCAATAGGTACTATATATGAGTCAACCATAAATTCCTGATATAATTACTTATTTCCAAGATTTTAATTCTATACCTTTCTGACAATATCAGAAATTTTAAATTCTACGCTACTGAAATTTCTATAGGACCGTTGACAGTTACAAATGATAATGTCATACTCTCTATCACGTTTACAGTCGAATGTACTCATTTTTGACATGGTGTCGTGTGTTGTGGTATTATAAAAGGTAGATAGATTTTGTTTCTTCCATTGGAAATTATGTATAATAATAAGATTTGAATAAAACCGTATATGTATACATGAAGGGACAAGAGATTTACGAGAAATATTCTCCATCGTTATAACCCTTATCTTCCTTTTTTACGGATCCATGTATATAGTATAACAAAAGACGTATAATTTAGAAATTGTTTAAGTATACAAAAAGATATGCTTCTTTCATATATATATGAACATATAAATATTCATATGTGAATGAAAAGGTGAACCAACTATGTAAGGTGAATTTCATATATAGTACAAAAAAAAAAACACAAGAAAACATAATATATTCATATTATGTATATGAAAGGTGAAACCACCTACATTTATGTATATTCTAAATGCGGAAGATTTGGTGAATTGAAGAAAAACCCAGTAGCAATTGCAGAGATAAGAAATCATCTCGTCCCGAAAAAAAAACATTGGTATTCTTTATCCCCCCAAAAAAAAAGAAAATAATTTATATATGCAAAGAAGATAGGAAATTTTGTACGTCCGCGCATATAACGTCATTAATATGAAAGAAATGTACTTCTTCAAGAAATCTCATAGTACATATAAGAAAATCCGACATCAATTATTAATTTTAATTCATTTGATGGCGACGATGGAATGACAACGTTGAGTACAAATATTATGTTTTTCATTCGTCTTTTATAATTAATGACAATATTCTTGTTTGCTCCTCCGAAATTATGAACACACTCTTATTTAACATTAAGAAATCAAGTCTATTTTGTTCACAAGGTAACCTTGAGGAGTACTTATAGGACCATCATTGGAATGAAGAAAATTCTGGAATAAATGAAAACTGACCGTGTTTTCTAATTTTCTTATGAAAATCTGTTATACGAATGTTAGTGAAATATAATACTATGTTAATTCTCAATTTTGAAGTTAAAAATGAACGAAAAATGTTTAAAGAAATCAACACATAGATATCTCTTCATTGGAATGAATGGAAATTGAAATATTGTTAGAGAAACAGCGGATCTAGTAGAATATTTATCATCATTGAAATTATAAAAAGAATTATGAAAAACAAAATACGTGATATAACTTAGATTTTTTATCTCAAATCTATTTATTTAACTATTTCCCATATTTTGCATTTTTTTTTAAAAAGAAATAAATCTTTGAAATAGGTTAATTTTCCTTTTTAAAATTATTTCCTTCTTTCTACTGATCATCGTGAAGAGTGTTCCAAAATTCACACAAAATTTGAATTTTGCGCCATTTGAATTGGTCGACAGACCATGCGATTTATCCTCATTGGAGTTTTTTCTTTGAGCGTTTTTGAAGTCTACGGGTTATGCCATCAAGCGAACGACCACCCATGCCTTGGAGGAGGAAATTAAGGAAATTGAGCATAGTATCAACGAAATTCTGGCACATTTAAGCAAGCAGGCATGGAAAATTTCAGCAAAAGAGTCCAGGCATTTACCCGATATGCTATTCCATACTTAACCCTATACTGTATACTTTCTGGATCAATAAAAAATGTACAATTTTTAATTATAAACCTTCGTTTTCTATCAAAATTACTTCTTGTGTGAATTTTGGGACACCCTTTATAACTACTCCTTACCTAATATTTTCTCTTGTGAATTAGAACAAATCTTAATATTTCCATCAAAAATACGTGTAGAATTTGTTAAACTGTTAGTTTCTTGAATAAAGCTTTACGCTTGCAACTTATATGAGAATTTGAATGACCATATAAAAAAGTTCGCACACGATTATATGTGGGAAAACTTTAAATTGCAATATAGCACAGATATCTAGTTTTTTTTTTTGAATACATCCAATTCGATTAATTGTATAAAAATAAATATTGACAGAAATTAATTGAACTCTAATTCAATATGAGTGCTGGTTAAAAGAAGCTACACAAAAAAAAAACAAACAAACAACTAAAATTTAGATATGTGATTGGATACGGATTCATTCCAATATCATAGTCAAACGGTTTGTAGGCTTTTTTTTATATGTAAAAATGCAGATATATATATCTTTAAAGTGTTGTGAGATCTTTTCTAGTTTCCATCTAAGAAATTCATCTGAACATCAACTAGTACAATAGAATTTTTATAATTTGTATTTAGACGACATCTAGGCCATGGAGTGAAAATAAAGTTTCGTGATTGTTGCTACAAAAATGAAACGAAGCAATATTTTTCAGGTTTTCATTTAACTTCTGTTTCAATGCACTTTTTACAATTATTTAATATTGATTGAAATCCGTGTTTAAGTACGTGTAGAAGCATTTTGAATTGTCTCAATATCTTCATTTCAATTTTTAGAAATAGTGAGAAGTAACATGATGCTAAATCTAGTGAATACCGTGAATGATTTAATACACAGACTTGATTTCGTGCCAAAAGTTGATGAGCAATCAGTGACTTGATGCATTATCGTGCAGCCAACAAACACCAGCTCTCTAATTTGCTATATTCTGGCCGAACTCGACCAATTCTAGCCGTCAAACGTTGTAAATCTTTCAATTTCAAGTGAAACTTACCACTAACTGTCTGACCAGTTGGGACAAATTCTTTGTGGGTAATAATTTGACTATCCAAGAAAATAATGAACATTGTCTTAATTCTTGATGGAACTTTTCGTATTTTTTGGCTTATTGTGATACCGCTTTTTGGCCTTCCAAACATTATTTCTTCGCTTCTGATAAACAATTTTCAGCATAAACCTTTTTCATCAATTTGTAAGTTTCTTGGTGAGTTATGGGAACTTTTGCATGAAATTGAATATCATAGCTGGCTAATAAACATTTGTTCTGAAATATCAAAGGTTTATAATTCCATCTTTCACTAAGGCACGAACGTCTTGCCGAGAGATTTTGAAGAAATCTCGTAACTATATTTATGGGTAATGTATTTGGAACTAAACTACACAGAATGCGAATGAATGATAAAGCATTTAAAATTCAGGAAATCTTTCCAAATTTACAATATATTATATGAGATCTGTTATTTTAAAACCGTTTCCTTGATGTTTAACCTGCCACTGTCTACCGCACAAAATCAATATGATTTTGTCAAAAATCTATTCATCCTAATTTTACATATTTTTGTCTGATCTTTCCGATATAAACTCCTTTTATAGTAGCTGAACTCCCTTTCTTTAATAACAAAAAACCATATTTATTTTGAATTCGAAATATTTTCAAAACTAAATAATTTTCTTTTTTGACACAATCCTCCAGAGATTGGTGCTACTGTACATCAGGATTATTTTATAGTAAATAAACTTTTGAAAATTTCAACTAAAGGACATTTAAATAAAGTTAAAATTCGATAAAAAGAATTAAGAAAACCATTTCTTGTTTTTTTTTTGTGTCTACATAATTTTCTTCAGTTAGTAGATATTTTATATTGAAAAACATTAAACCTATTCAAATCGATCGATCAATGTGACAAACTGTTTGCAAACATTCTGTCAATTTTATATCTTGGATAAAATAAGGAACGAAAAAAAAACAAGATAAAAAAAAAACCAAAAATAGGACTCATTTCATAGATGTGGGGGTTCGGGCTCCTTCTACTTGTCAGCATGTCACTTGTCAGATTTACGTGGTAAGATACTGTCGTATATTTTTCGTGTTCTGTTTTTTGCTTTTTCTACGTTAAGGGTAGATTTATGCTCCAATTTCCCTCGGGGTGTTAAAAAGTATAAACATTTCAAAAGTTTTTTTTCTTTTTCTTTTTTTTCGAAATGAAAAAGTTTATTTAAAAATAAACCCACCGAAAATTTCATGACAATTTTTATGTCCTTTTCTTTTCATGATGACATAAATAATGTCGCAATTTTTTCTTTTGTTTTGTTTTACCAACAAGAATAGGGTGGAGTCCTATACTCCTGAAAAGTGGTATATTTATCGATTGTACTATATTCTAGCATTAGATATAATTGCCTTATGGCAATTTTTCGTGAATTGGTCTGTTTAACAAATAACTGTTAAAGTACTTGACTGATTTTATTAGAATTCTGAATAGGGGTTAATAGGTCTGTTTTATTTGCCATACCCTACACCGGAGCAGGGTAAGTGGCAAATAAAACGAACAGGAGTAGGAAAAAGCTTTAATTCAAATGTTTGTAGCGCTGCTTAACAACCATATTGTAATTAAATGAGAAACTTTTAGCTAATACACTTTTTATGGTAGAAAACTGAACTAATTTCGGGTGTGAGAGCTGCCCCTGGTCTGAAAGTAGTGTAGGATTTGCACTTTTGTTTTTTTTTGTTTTCAATGTAAAAATTTGCTCTACCCCAGAGCAATTGGCAAATAAAACAGACCTAATATAATTATAAATTTACGATTTAGTATTAAATTTGAATAAAATCGGTACTAGACAAGCTATGATAAGGCAACATATATATATGTAATATGTAATACCCTTTCGTGGCATTAAGAATCAAATCTATTCACTTTCTTTGCATAAGGGAATCATATTCGTGATTTAAAAACAGGAAAGTAGGATTAAAATCAAAGGACAACAATATTATTTGTAAATATATAGAATTTTATAACAAAAACGCGATTGAATCGTGGGGAAAATATGGGAAAATGTTGTAGACGACATAAAAAGGAAAGTTTGTCTTTCATGTCAAAAACATTTTTATGAGATGACGGGAAAATCATTAATTTCATTTCGACTCGTACTTTTTTCCGTGAGTTTCTTATTTTCCTCCTTTCATTTAATTTGAGAGAAAAGCAGTAAAAAAAAAAAGAATACCATATTGTGGTCTTCTAGATTTTTTTTTTTCGTATATCTTTTTTTTCCTTCAAGATAATTGTTCCTTTTTACATTTGTTTCGTCCTTTTTTCTTCGGTTATTTTTATAAAAACAGCCATCCTTTTTCAGTTTTATATTGGATTATATGAACTTTCCCTTGACAGAATCTTTAAAAAAGGAAAAAAAAAAACAGTCGCATACTCGAGAATAATGCATCCATGGATCATCATGCTTCAAATAATTTGAAAGGAAATCTCTTTTTCGAGGGGATTAAGAACATAGCATTCACTGATTGGGATACGTTTTTTTTTTACCAAAAGTTACCATATTTTTCTTACCCTTGTTATATAATTTTGTGTATGGATTATATTACATAGCAGCATCCATATCGTACACATATGAGTTAGATGTTCCAACCCTCTTTAGAAATTTTTTTAGAGTTTCGCCATTATTTTTCTTCTTATATGGTGAAATGAAAAAAAATTAACGAAGATTTTCTTGTTCTTGTATTTCTTTAAAGAAAATGGCTAAATAATTTGTATATTTATTTTCTAAAGTGGATAAATAATAAGTATTTTAAAACAAAGTTAAATTTAAATCAGTATTCATAGGTCTACATTTAAATAGTCTGCAAGTTTCTTTAGGATTTCATCATGTTGGGCACGTGGAAACTATTATTAACTATTGCCGTAGCCAAGTTATTCTCTAAATTTCTAGGTGAAGTCGCCACATCCTATCGTCCAATTTTCTTGGAATTAGCTCAAGATTTAGCAACATTGTTTAGGTCGGTGTTTTTTCATCTGCTATTCATTTTTTATTTATTTTATGCAGACATGTCATAAGGGACACCTTTTTAATTACGCACCTGAATGTCGGGTTGTTTTTGTTATCCTTATTTTGTAGTATCCAACTGTGATCTTAAACAAATTGCAATGACTTGCAATATTTATGAATAAGGAAAATATTAAAAGAAAAGGGACAATGTTAAGAATAAGAGACGTAGTCGAAGTGTATTGGATTTTAAATAATACTTATTTATATAAAATAATGTTTTATTATTCTGTATTATTAATAAACTAAAAACAATTAATTTAAATTAAAGATTTTGAATATTTCTTTTATATTCATTTAGGCGCCATCAAGAGTTAAATAGGAATGAATTTTGGCTCATTCATTTTATTTATTTTCGGATTTATTTTATGTGTGAACCATATCTTAGTACATGCACAAACCATAGATGAAAAAAACAAATGGTATAAACATTCTTTTTACAAAATTTTCTCAAAAATATCAAAAATTATTATTATTAAAAAAGGAAAATCAATTTATTTTGAGTTTTCTTTGGGAATTAGAGTATAAATTTCTCTAAATGAAAATTGCAGTACAGTAAGGCCAATGTAAAAGAAAATTGCAGAAAAATATGAGGTAAATTTCTTATTGCTTTTTTTATTAGCAAAATTAATCTGGATGCAAACATCCTTAAATGTATTTTGCGGGTGTTTTATGTATCTTTTTATAGATATATATATTTAATCAGTAACAGAGTACGCAAAAGAAAGTCTACGGACAAAGGAATTGGCTACAGAAAGTATTATTAGAGCCCTAAGTGAAAAGGGTTGTATTGTGCACGTGTATGACTTGATAAAGGCTTAGGATATTATGTAACTGGATCGAGTATATTTCTTTCTATAGAATACAGTAATATTAAGGAGTTAGCTTTGTTGTTTATGGATTGGTTTTCCATAGCTCGCGAAATTGAAGATCTGCATAATTTCCAAATATACCTTCTATATCAGTAATTTTTGACTTTTAATAACGTATCAGCTGGTACTCTGTTTTGTATAATTGCGCTTCTGCAGCACTTCTAGCAAAGAGGGAGACAGATGTTGTCTATAAAGAAATCAGAATAAAATTTCCAACTTTCATGAAAGATTGGGTTAGATTATATTTGTGCGCACAGGGGACCATCCCAGTCACTGGAAACAAAGCATTTTCCCTGGCCCGGTTTATCTAGGATATACATACATTCCAAGTTTCATGAAAATCGGTTCAGTATTTTTGGAGGTCTCATGGAACGTACAAACAAGCCTAAGCATACAATTAACATTAATATTTGAATAGCACAGTGTTGTTTTAAAATATGCATTAAAACCTTAAAAAGTCCTCAAATTTAAACAAAACTTCCAGAAGATTTTAAGTGTTTTATTTACATTCCATAACAGTCTTAATATTCCGCTCATATTAAAAGTTAAATAAAAACGAAAAACTTTCAGGAAACGAGGTTTAAAAAGGGTTTCTTTGTGGAAAGTGACCAAGAATTTGAATAAAACAACAAATAATAATTAGAAAAACATTTTTTATTTCAATAATAACTATTAAAAACATTTCATCTTAGTCTTTCATTAGTTCCAGTATAATTAGCTCCTCTTAACATTTGCATTCGTCCCCGGCAAATATTTCCACTCAAATAGTTGTAATAATAATACCAATAATAATTAAAGGAATGTGCATATATCCTTTTGAAAATGTCCATTCGATTAATATACAGTAGCGCGTTGTGATAGCATACGCAATTTATGCACTTGGGGCTTGTATTTTTTTCCATGAAGCAAAATTTTAAATTAAAAAATTTTCAGGGCGGAACTCTGTACTATTTGTTTTACCCATGTGTTTCGTCTCCGGTTTTTGTGCCTAATAAGGACAAGCCTACAATTAGAAATCATTTTATAGCAAATTTAAAAATGGCAAAAAAGTAGGAAACGATTTGTAATAAACTAAGCTCTATTATTTGCTAGAAATCCACTGAGTGATAAATCTTATTTTGAAGATTTGATGTCTCCTAAAATTGACTCCGCTAGACAATTGCCTTATTTTCCTCCAATGTAATATGCATTATACTCCAATATACCAATTCTTCATAAAGGTTGAGTACTTACATCCACCACCTTATACCTTATAGGCCTATTGAAATCTATACGATGCCAAAGTTTCTTGTTAAGATTTTAATATCCTATATTCTTTTTTGAAGCATTCAAACATCTCAGAAAAGTTTATTAAACTGTCCATATTGATTTCCCAAAATGTTATGATGGTTCTATAAAATGAGTGAACATTTACAATAGGTTTTCAGCCACACCTAAATTTCCACAATAATGCTAAAGATCGTTCCGCATCAAATATAATCTTTTAGTATGTCTCCAAGAAAAAGGTGATCAGATAGCATTCCAATTAGTGATTAACTTGTTCCGGTCCCATAATTCTTTACAAAATGGTACACAATTTTTTTTGTCTTAAGTAGTTAAGTAGTTAAAGTTAAGGAATAAGGAAGAAAAGATTTTCAAATTAAAATATAGATTTTGTTTTCTTAATAAATAGTTGAATGAAAAACCAATTTGATTTTTTTTTATTTTCTAATTTATTTTAAAACATTTCATAATTAAAAATAAAAAGTTATTTATTACTTTTAAAAAAATATATATGAATATTTCAAATCCATTTAATAAATCTGCTAAAAAAAACTAAAATAATATTCAAAACTATTTAGCATTTTTAGGTAATAAAAATTTATTCATTTCATTTCGAAAAACTTTTCAAAAGTTTTTATTACCATCCTCCGGAAGTCAAAAATATTCAAACAACCGGACATTAAAATGTCAAAACGTTGTATTGTTTTCCTTCACGAAAACTCCTTGTGAATTTCCTTTTAGCAATAAATATATATATTTTTTTGTTCATTTAAAAAACGCTTTTAAATATAGAAAATAATGCAGTTTCTGTAAATCATGTTGTTGCAACGCAAACAATTAAGTTTAATATTTTACATAAATATGGAAATTTTGCTAAGACGATGTCCTTCCATCGTTGAAATGACCCAAATCTCAAAAAAAAAAACATTAAAATTTATTCCAACTGCAGAATAGAAATTGTCGCAAATTTCTTGAATATTAAGTTTGATATAAATATTTCAATTTGTACAATCCTTTTTCATATATACTTTAACTATAATATATCCTTCATAGTTTTGCTATAAATCAGTTATGTCTAAAAATACAATAAATAAATGTCATTCAAGTAGATATTAATTTATTTAACTGAAGTTCTTAGAACCGGATGCCAACGAACCCATATTTAGATACTATAAATTGTAAAATAGAGAGGTTTAAAAAAAAATGTCATTATAATTAACACCATTTGTACCTTAATTATAAATATCTTTATTTTGTTGTATATTTAAAAGGAATTTACCTTTTTTTTTCTCTCCTCATATCTAAAAATTTTCCAAACCAAATAATAAGTATTCTGATGAAAATCTTGTATATTATTACTAATGAAGATCACTATTCTGGACGTGTAGAGAGAGAGATAAATACTTCGATTAACCTTATTTTCTGAACAATTTATCTTAAATGTTTATCTTAATTATACTTCTCGAACATATACCAACACACAGATTTTACATATATAAGTTAAAATGTCCTTCTATATAAGAAGTTCTTCCTTCTTGTAGATTTTGTCGATTTGAAATGTTGACTGTTGATATATGCACCACACAAACCTCTCTAGAACCGAATTTGTCGTTTATTTTCAAACAAATTCGGATCTACAGGGTAGATGTAAAACATAAATCGACGAAAATCTACGATATTATTATTATTTGAGGTTTTTTTTTTACTGAAATAAATAATAATTGATTGATTATTTTGATTTCTTAAGGTGTTTTAAGCAGTCTTAAATACCTGAAAATTAAAACACTTTTTGAGAATTTTTAACGACTAAACTATTTAATAAACTTTTTACAATATTGTTACCTTGCATCCATAAAAGCTGCGTGTCTGCCAAACGCGCAAAACGTTTTTGCACGCGTGGGATAAAAGAGAAATAATCATTAAACCAAGATATTAAAAGGAGAGAAACATGTATTTCATACAAATTACGTGAAAACGGGTTTCTCTCCTTTTATTATTAATGTTTTAACGTTTCTTTCTCTTTTACCCACGTGAGCAAGAACATTCTGCGCGTTTCGTGGAGCTTAGAGATGTATAAAAAATGACCAATTTGATTGCAAACAATTCAAATTTATAAAAGTTATCGCGTTTTTTCGTGAAGGCATTTTTAGCTGAGGAATGTGAATGGCAAGCATCCATACAATTTGCGACATCTCTCCGGAAATATGAATGCAGAATTTGAAATCAATCATCAAAAACTATTCGAACTAGAATCTATGTCGATTTTGCAAGAAAACAGTTTAAAGAAAAACGCTTTCAAAGTATCGCCTTATCACATAAAATCCTGTGAAATCGAGCAAATGTTTGCATCTACTTTGGCTTCCAACACTCATAAAAGATTAATGCATAAAATAAAATGTTGACCAAGTTATAAAAGCTGAAAGTAAAAATTTCAAAAATTCTATTTAAAAATTCGATTCTTTTTGGTTTTATAGCGTAGAAAAATAAAATTTTATGGCAAAAAATCAGAAATTATCTACCAACAATTTCTATCAAAAAAGAAACTCACCAATTTTCCTGATATATACCACCTCATCTTATCAAAGCATATATTTACAAAAAAAACTACATTATATCATAGGTATAGTGTTGTTGTACAACATAAAACTTTGGGTCAATGCTGAGATCATAAATTTTATGATCAAAGATATGTGGTCCTTTTCTTAAATTGTTCTTATCCTTGGAATAGGTTCATATATATATATATATATCCATAGCGTATTGAAAAAATATATCTCATATTGTATAGTAAAGTCCTTGCTGAGTCATTATGATACTCTTGTATATATGTATATAACTAAAAATCAGCTGCTGTTTTTACTAGTATACATGATGAAGATGGTATGTCGGAATATATCCTCCAAAGGAAGTTGTCGAGAAGAGAAAAAAAAACGGTTTCAATCAGCAGGAGATGGTGAACAAATTTCAGGCAAGAATTTTTGACTTTTTTTCTTGTATAAAAATCTTCCTTTTTTTCTATTCCTTTTCGGTGTTACTAGTAACTAAGAATATGATGTTTAGTGTTTTAGTATCTATACATAGAAGTCCATATATATAAATGTAAAGAAACTCATAAAACTGTCCTTTTTGATCCTAGAAAATGAAAAGACAAGAAAGAAAAAATGTATTTTTGTTGGTATATTTTCGTACAATTTTCTTTGAATCTAATAAAAAGAAAGAACAAAAAAAAAATTTTTTATTACATAAAAGGCAAATCGCCAGAGGAAAATCGAAAATGCCCAACCGAAAAAAAGGACGGAATTCATATATATTGAAAAAATTTATAAAATTTAACTGAAACACAAAAAAAGAAAAACTAGAAAGGATAATCTCTTTAATTTGTTAATTTACACTTTTTTTTTACAGGATTTAAGATTTTGTATATTTCTAGTATAAAGAACACCTACTGAGGTCCACCACCCTTTTTTTTCCCGTGCATATTAATACATTATTTTGTATACAAATGTGTCGATTAAATGGCTTTATTCAACAGAGATAACTTATATCTGGGATTATCCTTTAAAATATACTTACTTAAATCCTTAATACTTGAAAATATTTCATATATATACCTCTTAAATGAAAATTCGTCTTTCAAAAACCATTTTAAAAGGATATATAGTATAAACTCTGTCAAAGCGCCTCAAACTGAAATCTGATCATTATATATTTCCCTTTTTCACTTTTTTTTCTTTTTCTTTTTTTTTGGTGTGTGTGCGTGTATATTTTGTTTGTATTATTTCTATTATCCTGGAAAAATATATTTTGAAATGCTAATCCTTGTTAAAGAGCATTAAAATGGGAACGTTGAAAAAAATATACATATATTTCGGAGTTGATGAAAAACATTGAAAATTATTTATATATATGTTCCCCATTTATCCTGATATATACTTGAGAATCCTTTTTCTCAAACATACAAACATACAAATCAAAATTTCATATCTTCACACGCACACAAATATTATAGAACCTTTTTTTTTTACTATACCTCGATATATGTTATAAACGTAATCAGAAATTTTCGATCGATAAAACAGAAAAGGATAACAAATATTCGAATATTAAAATGTTGAGAAAACGTTTAAATATCGAATTGAAACGAGACTAGGATCATTTCTTCTAGATTTTGTTAAATAGAAATAGTTTTTCCAGACATAAGGTTATGAAAATCATCAAAGGATTGCATTTCAAAAAGGATATCATTGCTTTTTCCATTGTTTTTTTAATTACATTAAAATCCGATTGAAATTTGCTGGGAAATTCTCAGATATTCTTGGGATTTGATCCTAAAAATAGGACATTTCCTATCGTAAATGAAAATTTTAAAGTTTCAAATAACTATTTTCAAAGGATTCGAATTAAAATCTTTGTCAATTTTCATTTTCTCTCCTGGGTTTTTAGTTAGTTCAGAAAAGTATCCAAATCTTTCCAAAAAAAAGATTTTGTCTATGAATTTCACGCATTTTTCTCAATTTGTAATTGTATTAGTTTTTTGAGAATTTCGACATTTCAGGATTCAGCTACCAGGATACCATTCATGTATATGTGTTTTACTTTTTTTCCTTTTATTTTTGTATACCCACATTTTTAGTGCCAATTATTACACGTCGTCATCATCCCTTCCTTAACTATAGTATATACAAAATTTTTGCGCGTGTTTTATTCCAACCTACAGGATAACAAAAACAACAAAAAACATGATGATAGCATTTGTATTTTGTGTGTTTTTTTTCTTTCCTTTTTTTTGGGTGGGTTAGAAAATAGGGATGGAAAAATAGAAAGTATTGTTGTGATGAACAACAAGAATATATATTAAATCCGAGGGAAAGTTTTATATCAGAAATTCGGGGAATGACACAAGCAGAACCCATTTTTCTCGACCAAACAAGAACAACAAAAAGAAAGTATTTCATTTAGTTTCCTTCATTCATTTCTTTTTTTTTTTTGGTGTGTACGAAAAAAAGAAAATCAGGAACATACTTGAGATTGTGTTTGTTTTCTTTTTTTTGCTTTTATTATTTGTGATTCCCTTAAGGATAATGCTATGGAATAAAGTTCTATCATCAAAATCCCTCATAAATACTTATACATACATATAAATGAGTCCTCTTTTAATGTTCTGGATAAATTGAATGGCGGTAAAATTTCTTTAACACAGTAAAAAGGAAAAAAAAATAAGGATACCATTTTTTTTCTCCCCGTTCATGATTTAAATGAAAATAGAATAGTATATAGAAATGATTTGATTTTTAATAGCATTACGCGGCCACCGAGATTTAATTGGGTTTTTTTTGGTTTGGTTTTGAAGAGGAAGAAATGGTCATACCAAGAAGAAAAATGGCAGAACGAAATAAATTTTTAGATTTTCTAATGGAATTAGTTATGTTTGTTTGTGTGGAAGAGTATAATTTTACACTTTCTAAATATAGAGAAAGTATTTTATTAATTATTTTTGGGGAAATAAGAAATTCTATTATTATTTGTATTTGTTTGCTTGAAAGCTATTTACAAGGATATTGTCGGAGATGTAAATATTTTACTATTGACAAGAAAACTTATTGATTAGACTTATTGACTAAGAACTGAAGAAGCTATTAAAGTTGAAGCAAATCTGGATTTTGCCATAAGATAAATTTAAAATTGCCTATTGTGCAACTAGTGATTCTTACATCGAGTACCGAGTATCCGTGTACTCGGAAATTTCATTGATTTTTAGGCCATTCGATTACCCGGGAATTTTTTCGTAACATAAGAATTTGTATTCTTTATTTTTTGCCTATTTCTAATATATTTTTCAATTTATATTATATTAAATATTTTTCTCAACCTTCTTCATGAATGTTTATTATAGGATTTACTGAATCTATACAGCTTGCAGTCAATGAGTTAAGCAAAAACGCCAGTAACTTACTTAAAGCCAAGATAATTTTAATTTTTCTATTAAACAGATTGGAACAGGCCAATACAGACTTCGCGAATGAAATGATGGGTGCCTTGAAAAAAGAATAAATGAAAGGTCAAATAAAGACTTTATATCATTTTTGTTATTTTCGAAAGTAGAGATATTTTACTTTTAAAAAGCTTAGTTCGGTCTTTACCAAGACAGACTTTTAAAAAGTTATTTTATGAAGCTACAAAATCTTGATGATAATATAGAATAAGAATAAAATTTAGAACATGAAGTATTATTTACTTTGAATGTACAGCAGGAAGACTTCAAACTATTAGACTCTCACATAATTGGACAGACTAACAGCATTAGATAAGGGACTAAAACTGATCAAAGTAAATCGCGAATGAAGGCAATTTTATACAGAAAAATTGTTCAAGCTTTGATTACCATTCAATCTGCCTCTATAACTAGTGAAAAAGTCCCCCCAATATCTTCTAGTTGCTTAAATATGATACCAAATCAGATGAAAATATAAAACAAAACATTACAGCGGTGCACTTTCTCTGTCACTGTCCAGCTTTTCAAAACCACAGACTTAAAACTTTCGACGACTGGTTTGTCGAAACAAATGCCATCCATGGGATCCACGTGAGTTGGATATACAGCTTCATTGTAGGCTCTGGGAGGCTAGCCAATTCCACAATCTAAGGACTCAATCTAAAATATGCCCAATGGACTCAGTTCGTGGTCTAACTGCCAGGAGTGCCAATAGGCTTTAGTCCGAATATCAAAGTAAAACATCGCAAATGCAATAAATCACGTACTTGTGTCTTTATATTATAATTGTTTGCTTCTGATGATATAATCAGTGATCAGTGTTTTTTTTTTAAACACATTTCAATTACAAATCATTCGTCTGAAGAGCTGTCAGTTTGTTTACGTCTTGGAAAAAATTCCGAAACATTTTTCTAAACTGAAATTTGGTAGAACCGAAATGATTCAATTGTTTCATTACTTTCTTGACGTGCCTGAAGATGCTGTATAAGAAGGTTATCAAAGGAAACAACAAAAATGTGTTGAAAGAAATATTTTTAAATTACTTGACTCTATTTTTCGTTCTTTTTTAATATATGTACTAGCAATAAAACATATTCACTGCTATATTTATTAAACAAAACATTATGATACCTGAAAGCCATATAGGTATAGAAGAAGTCATAAGAAATATTTTATTGTTCAATTCTTTAAACGTACAACGTCAGTGATTATAGTTTATAAACGGTAAAGTTTAAAGCTATTAATTCTGTTCAAAGACCGATAACCTAGCCGATGTAAGAGTGTATTAAAAGTTGCTACAAAATCTCTACAGAGGTAATGCGAAGGCATTCGAAAATAGAAAATACCTCAAATTAAGAAATATCAATAAAACTACAATAAAATGAGTTTTACCTTTGAATTTCTACAATTATACTTTTCAGCACCAAAATTACAGGTTTTTATGGTTTTTAATAAAGCAACAAAATGAACGCGTATAAAACATGAATAAAATGATGACCAATTCATTGGCGTTTCGCACTGAACCAAAGAAAAAAACAATCAAACTAAATAAAATGCAATATTTTTAAAAGGAACTGGTTTTTTGGAAGAAAACAAAGGCTGGAAGACACGACAATGGTGCGAGTATGTCTTTTTCGAGTCGATCTTTGACTTTGAAACAAACAAAAACAACATACAGTAACTGAAAATCGGCATGTAGCCGAATTTTTGATACCCTATGGTAGAAATTGGACTAGTAGTTAACAAATCTATAGTTCAATGAATTAACTCTGAGAAAGAAGCATCAAAACTGATAATATTTTAAGGTTTTTTCTCCATAACTTTGTTTGTTCTTTCTTAAATTCGATCTAATTCACAGGCATGCCGGACCCTGATAGCATACATATCTTCTGAAAATTTTATTCAAATCGGTGTATTCGTTTTTCAAATATATCGAAAAACTTAATGAAAAGGCTTATTTTTTTCTCCACTATCTTTGCACCGATTTCATTGAAATTTGACATGCTATTGTCTGTTTATATACAATAGTTAACTCAGGTAAATAATTTCAACAAACTTGTTCCACAAATTTTCAAATTAAATCCGAAAAACCGTAAACAAAACATGACAAATCTTTCTGGTCACTTCGGATTCTTCTTTACAGCTTTACTTCCTCTGGAGCGATTTTTCTGAAATGCAATACCAAATGAAGCCAAGGAAGAACCAACTCATTATGTAAATTTCATCGAAATCGGATGACGCGTTTTGAGTTATTTTGTATATGGGCGGACATACAGAAATCGATATAACTTTTGATTCTCTGCACAACCATGTACCCTTGAAACCTATGATGATTATTTTGACGTGTTACAAATGTAGTGACAAAACTAATATACCCTACTATAGGCCATAAACAGCCAAGGTTAATAATATTTCAAGGTTTTTTCCGTATAACTTTCTTACTTCTTTTTCAAATTTTCTCAAATTCACACATAACTTAGGCCTTAGTAGCATAAAGCAATTCGGGCAAATTTTCTTCAAACCGGCATTTGTTAACATTTGTTAAAATACATCTAAAAAAAACTTTATGAACAGGCTTACTTTCTTTTTTCTTACGAATATTTCCTTCTACATTATCCTTCAACCGATTTTATTGAAATTTAACAAACATATTATCGACTACTTATGTAGTTGTAAAAAGGACTATAAAGTGCATGCATTCTTATGTTACAGAGAGCCTTTTTAACAAATACTATTAGGTCTGTTTTATTTGCCAATTGTTCTGGGGTACATTGAAAACAAAAACAACAAAAGTGCAAATCCTACACAACTTTCAGACCAGAGGCAGCTCTCACACTGAAATTAGTTCAGTTTTCTACCATCAAAAGTGTATTAGCTAAAAGTTTCTCATTTAATTACAATATGGTTGCTAAGTAGCGCTACAAACATTTGAATTAAAGCTTTTTCCTACTCCTGCTCGTTTTATTTGCCACTTACCCTGCTCCGGTGTAGGGTATGCCAAATAAAACAGACCTATTAATGAGATAGCTTGCGCAGACGTGTCAAAATCAGAATCCAAGTTGGAAACTCCATTTATTGTAGGCTTTTTGGTAGTATCTACCATAGGGTAACAAGCACAACAAACATATTTAGAGAACGTACAAAATAAGATTCGCGATATTTTTATGAAATTTTGTCATAACATGAAATTTTTCCAATATTGATCTACTTTTATTATTATTCTTTTTATTTAACAGGAACTTCTTAATTGTTATTTAAGAAAAAAATAAATAAGAAAACTGTGAATTTCTCGAGTTATATACCTTTTTTATGATACCAAATAACATAAAAAGAAAAAAAAAGATTTTTCTTGTTAATTTTCTTTGAACGAAATGTGTTGTGCTCCCAAACCTAGAAACAAGTAACAACTTTCAAAGAAATATCTTATTTTTTTGATTATTCATTAAATTAGCATCTTTTTTTTGAAATTCAGTTTAGTCTTTTAGAGCGAGCTCTTAAAGCCAATATTATTGACAAATTTAATTAGATCGATTCGAGGTTTATTTTGAAACAAATTATAATAGATCTAATTTTATTAAATCTTTTTGTTATTTTGATGTAAATTTCCATAATTTTCATATATATAGGAAAATATTATATAAAATAAACACAGTAGAAACACGATAATTGTATTTAATTAAAATCGAATCGGTTACAACTATTGCAATCAGAATTTAATAAGTAAATACCTGAAGACTATAATATTAAACGAGTTTTTAGTTATGTTTATTAAAAAGTTTGTTTGTCCAACGTGATTTTACTGAACAATTATTAACATTTTTAGTTTTAGTTTTAGAGGTCGCTTTTATGTTTCTTTAACGATTTCTTCAGAGATTTACTAGCTCCATTTTTTTAGCATACATAGTTCATATCGACTAAGATTCGAGTCTGAAAGTTACTTCATATAAACAATGTAACAATTGTGGTAATTGCTAATTTTCTAATGAATAGAAACTTAGGCAAAAAAAAAACTTAATTAACATTAATATTTCTGTGAAAGTGGAAATACCAGATTTTGTCTATCTTTCGCGTTGTTACCAAACAATAAATTGCAACAAGAGACTAATGAGTATCTCAACAACTTAACCGGTTGTAATTATGTGGGAAATATTTTACCGACTCTTACAATTATCTAAAGTGGAATCTTGAGTAATCGAATACTACTATTATGATTATTGCTAAGATCTTATAATAATATGTATGCGACTTTTGATTATGGTCTTCCATTTCCCAAGTACTTGTAAATACTTGAATACTTAAATCCAAAATTGTAAGACAACACAAATTTTCAAATAAAGCTTTTGAAAAGTTCAGAGAACTGAATTTTTGGTTATCATAATTGAATTCTAGTTGCGACAACTGAAAACTCAGTTGTGATAACTGACTTTTAATTGGGAACATCTGTGAACTCAGTTGTGATAACTGCCTTTTAATTGAGAAGATCTGAGAACTCAGTTGTGATAATTGAATTTTAGTTGCGAGTACCTGAAAACTTTGTTATGAGACCTAGAATTCAGTTGTCACAACTAGTCAAAAATTTTATAATGTTGCTGCATATAAGAGAATCTACAAATTCGCGTAATTATCATTAAATACTTGAATTAGTTGCGAACAAATATTGTATAAACTTGTTTTTATGTTTGAACTTGCAAAAGTCATCGATTTGATTCAAATGGAGTTATTCGATTCCATAGAAGGAAGGAATCCGATGTTAAAATCATCTAAAATATATTTCAAGACTTCGTAAAAAACAAAGCCTTTTAATTTTCGACACATTTGCGAATCAAACTAATATCATAATAACAAATGGTTCCAAACTGTGGTCAACTATTTTCGAGTTTTAAGGTTTTGTATCGAAAAAAACGCGTATTATTAAAAGAAGGCATGGTTCGATTTCTATAAATTTTTTTTGATACCTTCTTTATTTTTCATATTTTATATTTTTTCTTGTATTTGTGTATTTCTTTTTTTTTTGTTGTATGTATTGTACACGCCTTATCCTTTTTTTTTTGTTGCTTTTATAGAAATTATGGCCGTCTACCTTTCGAAAATCTTCTAACAATTTCATATAAAATCGGAAATTTATTGGATAAAAAAAAAAAAAAATAATTTTATATTGCTCGAAGGTTTTCTAGTTTAATATAAGAAAGACCCATCATCAACCCAAAAAAAACATATATCTATATGTACAGATGGATATACATACATAAAAGGATGAAAAACAATACCCAAGAAAAAAAAACCTAGGCAGCTGACTCTTATAATATGTTTGAGGGTATAATGATGGTTCTTTTTTAACGTCCATGGACACGGTATGGTAAAGAATCAAATATAGTTTTTCTATAACATATATTGAGCAAATAAATTGGAATTTAAAAATTTTACTTGACAAATCAAAATCAATATTAATTAATAATTTTTCAGAAGAATTAAGAGATATTCACCCTTGTTCTGTTTTACGGCGTTAAGTGAGTAAACGTATTCGATTCGATTCCTAACGCGATCAGTGTTCTGAAAAACTACGTTTCCCATGTCAAAAATCAGCTGGTTGTGTTTTTTGTAAGTCATTTCATCAATAAATGTTTTACAAAATAAAGTTCTTGTCATTATTAAAATAAATTTCATATATTTTTCAGCAATGTTTATTTCAAAATATAAATTATATATTTTTGTAACATTTTTTCAATTCACTAATCATTAAAAAATTTAAAAATGGAAAAGAAAAACATTTTTTTTTATGAATATATCCTTCATAAAAGCCATTTCAGGCCCAAAATGAGATTAAAATTGATTAAAATTGATATTATGGTGCATAGTGTGGGTGGGTTTAGAAATAAAGGAAATTCATACAAAAATATTCATTCGAACGCGCGAAAACTGAAGTGAGTAATTTAACCTGAAAATCGAGTTCCCGGCGAATATCAGAACATCAAAAATCGAATCCGTTGCTACGCGTTGAACTGAAATGAAACGTTGCGTATTCCAGAACACCAAAAATGTAATATCGAGCAGCAAGTGAGTAATATCGAGCAGCAAGTGAGTAATATCGAATAAAACTAACGTAACGTCGGATATCAGAACAGGCACCATTATTCTTTTTGATCTGGTAACATTGCTCACGAAATTTTAAAATACTTATATATTTTTGAAGAACTAAAAACTCCCTAACCATATTCATATTCCATATGTTGTATTTATACTTAAAAAACTGTGGCAGGCATATCTTTTTCTTATACGAAACTCTGGGACGACTTTTTTTATGTTATTCATTTTCTTTTAATGGCCTAAAAATTAAATTATGCATGAGATAACTTTATATCTATTGTATACACTTATTGTATATATGTGAAACTTTACGAGTGTATTATCATGTATGACAAAAATTCCCATTAAATACGAGGGTGTCATAAGAAAGTACATAAGTGTATATTCATTCATATAAAATTTACACATTCAAAAAAACAAACAAAAAATCATCATACTTCTCTTTTTCTAAATTAATAAATATATATATATATATATTTCTACAACTACATTTTTAACTATATTAAAAAATATATCCAAAAAAGAAGAAAAGTAATGAACATAAAATGTTGAAAATTTTTTATTCGAATTTAATGCAAATTGGCCTAAATCGATTGTTGAACTGGAAAGAAACAGCTTTCCCTATAATATAGAAAGGTGGTATTCTATATCTGTTATTTTTAGATAGGAAAAAAATGTTTTAATATCTTCTAAAAAGTACTACAAGAAGTACAATTTCTACCCTTCAAAGGCCAACTTTTAAGATTAATTATATATTCTAATTTTGAGCCAACCTATGTAAGAGCCGATATCACTAAATAATACAGTCATAGATTAGTATACCTAGATGCCAAAGCCAAATGAGCAGGTGAACTTAAAGAACAATAGGTGAACAGAGGTTTAATGTAAAAGTAAGAGAAGAATCTATATTGTGTCAGGATATCACTGTACAAAAAGAATCAGTTGAATGCACAGTTGTTGGAAATCTTTATTATTAGTCTATGGTACAGCACACATCATTTATTGGCAATTATTTGAATTATTAAATAAATGCAATAAAAATCCTACAACTCGACCATCCTGACAACACAATCTGCCACGACTGACATCACTAACATTCACAGGGTATTTCACGAGTTTAATTAGGCACACCAAGTGGCAACGCACAAATTGAAATACAAACAATTGACTAAACTCGAATTTGGAAGATCTTTGTAAGCAAGGCAAAAGATTTGAGCCAGTGCCTCATCAATTATTAATAACTACTACGCTCATTAAAACACGGTAAATAACTTTGTAGAGTTTACAAATAAAATTAACATTGCATGGTTTAGTAAAAATCAATGAAGTAAAGGTAAAAGACGACTTTACTGTTTTCTCATTTGTTTTTGTTTTTTTGCCTACAATAAAATAATATTTAATATAACTTGATAGCCTTAACTTTGATCTCAGATTTACTTTGGAAAATAGAAATCAAAAGAGATCGCAATGGAAATTATAGTATAGAAATATAGTAATTGATTCCCTTGTCAGAAGTCAGTATAGAGAAACTTCTATGATCAAAGAGCAATGTCTTTCATTTGCTGCCTTTTTAGACTTATTTTTCTTCTTAATAACTTTTTTTTTAGAATCAACTTTAGCACTGAATGTATCCAATTGAAGTTCAACATAATTTTAATGTGCTATTATTAAAGGCTTGACATTTTAATGATTCAAAGGGCAAAGTATGGAAGTCAAAATTATATGAGTTCAGTAAAATATTAAACTTTCTGTATTATTAAACCAAATAGTGAAGACAATTTTGATATCTATAGAAGATTTTTCTTCGGAAAAACCAATACGTTTTGTCTCAAATGAGGAAATAAACCATAACCGGTAATAGTAATACTGGTCACAGCAACACCCGGTATTTACTTTTCCACTTATTCATGTGAAAATACGGAAAAATTATTATCAAACTACAATAAATAGAAGCTTGCACATAATTTTCATGTTCGGTACGTGATCAAAAAGAAAATTTCTATAACAACATAACTATATTTTCATGATAACGTGAAAAACATGCCGTGAAATGGTGACATTTTACGTTTGGAGGGGCTTTTTTTCTTTTTGGTTTTCTTAGTTTTTCTCTCCTATGGTTGGTTTTATTGTTGCCCTATATTAATTCGTATATACACCTGGAATTAATCTAAAAGCTATATAATAAGAAAACTATTTCGGAGGCTTTTCTTTCTCTACTCTATTAAAAATGGTAATAGTATTTTTCCCTAAAATTGGGTTGAATTTTAAATATCAAATTATTAGATTGTTAACTCGATAATATTCATATTTATTATTAATATTTATTTTTAGAGAAAATAATTAAGAAAAAATGGGAAATTGGAGAAGAAGCAAATAAATTTCTTAAATAAAAGATTAGACATAACATATTAAGTGGTGTTTTATTTATGCCACTTAATAGGTAAATTTACACAAAAAGAAAAATGTTTGAAATCCACTACTTGTCGCTACCAGAAATTGGCTCAAGTTATTACCGAATTAGAAATTTGAAAGTGTTACCAAAATTTTATATACAATAGAAATCTCATAAACCATGAAACTTATATATTTAGATTTAAAATGCCTTCAAACTTTGGAAGAGCGTTCAAGAATCTAAATTTTAAGTAAAGCACCATTATTTAAGAAGAGATCTTCGTATGCAATTCAAATTTCTTTAAGCCAATACATAATAGTACGTGTTATCATCTAAATATTTTTAAGTTTCAGTTTGTATTTGGAGTATATTTTCTCGAATTTGTGTCCTGCATCTTGCATCATGTATGCTGCAACATTACGTTTGTATATATATCATGTGCATGCCTTATGCGAAATATATCTGCATTTCACAATTATTAGTAAATGTTAATATGGGTATCGCCTTACCGCTGTAGAACATGGTGTATCGTTGTATCGTTATTTGATTCGGTATTTTTCTATACAAAAATACAACCGATACAACAATGCGCCACGATTTACAACAGTAAACATATTTAGTAATAAGAGCAGACTTTATTTATTTACTTAATCTTTTTATTATAGGTGATTTTTAAGAATGAAAGTTAGCCTCTTAAAGGGATTTTTCTTTAGAAACTAATCAATTTTTTCAGTTTCTTTTAGAACTGTAGTAAAAAACCATCCCAAAAAGCACATATCAAGTACATAAGTCTCAACGACTCCTGTAATAATAGAATGACATACAGAACCACACTTATCCCCAGGCGACCTAGGCAGCTTCCCAGGCCCCCAGTTAAAAGTTTTCAAAAAATGTTTTTTTTTTCTTCAATTATGAAAGATTTTTTCTATCGGTACGCTGCTCTGCGAATGTGCTTTTCGACGCCCGAATTAATACCTTAATTTATCAAAAATAATAATCTCAATTCAACATTTGTAAACTTAATTATATTATTACGAATTTATTTGGCATTGCCATTAAGTGAAGCTAATGGCGAACGTTCATTTTCTGCTCTCAAACGGGTTTAAAGTGATCTAAGAAGTACCATGGAGTAGCAAAAATTGAACAATTTGTCAATTTTAAACATTTGGAGAGACTTGTTGAAACCGATTAATTATGAAAGCATAATTGATAAATTTCTAGGCATAAAAGTACGGAAACGACAAGTCTAAAAATTGGATTGGATTTTAAACCCGTCTTTGGTTTTTTTTTTAAGATTAGATGGGTCCATAATTTCGAATTTGTCTAGCGTTCATATTTACATAAATGAGTCTCTGGTCGGATATTAGTAGAGCTCTCTAAGTCAAATGTGCTGCTTGGTATAAAGAACCCCAAAGCTGGTTAAACACAATAACCAATTATTTACTATTGTTTATAGGAATTTTAACAGTTATTGGATTTTTAGAAAAAAGGTTCAGCATATAATTTTTCTTCTTTTAAAAATTCGTTTACAAAAATACGTGCTTTTTAAGCAATGAAAACGGGAATCTAAAAGAAGGGGCACGTAACTTAAAACTTGTGCTTCTTTTTATACAATTCCTTTTTTGAATATTAAGCAAGAAAATAAATATATGCTTTGAATATTAACAAATATAGAATAAATCGAATGTTAATAATTTAATCAAACTTTGATATGGACATTAATCAATTACTACACGAAACGGGTTTTCTATATACGCGAGCAATATTTACCTCCTCAATTCTTTCTGTTGGGGTGGAGATTTAATCAAAAATGAAGAAAAAAAAAAGTTACACAATTTTTAAATGAGTTCCCAAAACTTAATAAAACTTTTTTTTTTTCTTTATGGTTTCAAAATTATAAAATCAGGCAACACGAAAAATTTATAGGTTTCCATACAAAATACAATTCGCATAAATCCCGGGCTAAAAACCATTATTTTTTTCCTTTTTTTTTTTGAGCTATAGACACAAATTTTGTTCGAGTGTGTGTTAAATTTTTTGTTACAGGGATGAAGGAATGAAAAAAAAAATAATAAAAGCCGAATTTAAAAAAATAAGGGATGAAATACAAATACTAACATAATTCTATATATTATAGAAGAAGGACCAATAAACAACTCTATACAAAGTTTTAAACTAATACATATGTACATCGAAAGGATCAAATAATACCAGATGAGGGTGTTTTTATTTTCGAAAAGGACACAAATATTATTTGAATGGAAGTTTTTCGAAATTAATATAAAAATGGTGTATGTTTGGTTAGAAGGATTATTATGCGCAGCCCAGAAAAGGAGAATCAAAAGCCGGAACATTTCTTTTGATAAATTTTCCCAGGTTTTCGACCATATTTAATTTGTTTTTTTTTTGTGAATGTATTTGTGGTACCTTTTTTTTTGCTCAAGAAATTTAAAACGTTACAAATGCGCATGAAATAATTTTATACGCGGCAGAAGTGTCATAAAAACCTTTTTCGTTTTTCTTAAGATAATTGTTTTTTTTTTTATTATATCCTTTTTTTCGAAATAATGTTTAATGGTTTGAATGTCAAATTTTTCTGTGCGTGTATTACTTTTTCTTCCGGGTAAAGGACGAAGAAATTATTAATAATTTTAAAAGAAATAAGCTTAAAATTTTTTTTAGAGAAAAAAATACAAACAAACCTTTTTAATAAAATGCGTTGTCTACAATTTAAGTAAAAATTTTAGCACTTTAAATGTTTTCTTTTGGTTATGAAAAAAACCACTTGCAATTTTTTTAAATTTAAAATTCGTTCACATTTTTTATATGAAAACAAAAGCACTCCACTACTAAAACTTTCTTATCTTTGCCGGGTTAATTAAAAAAAAAAAAGAGCCAACATAAGTAATTAATGAAAGTCGCTATTTTTCTTAATTTTATATAAAAGAAAACCCTTTTTGCCATATTCTGATGGAAATTAATTTGAAGAAGAACAACCACCAACGGATTAGGTTTCTTTTTGATAACAGAAGAAAGAAAAAAACTACTAGGTTTGTGCCTTCTTTAAGAGATGTTGTTAACTTGATGTTTGGAATACAACTGAAAATGTTCGCTGCACGTTGGCACAGCACATATCCAGAGAAGAAGCCATATGAATGTACCACCAAATTTTTAGTACCGCACAACGCCCTTGTATTGTATTTTCTGTGTTGGAAAATAATGAAAATACTTGATTTTATTTATTTTTATTGCTTTTTTTGCTGGCTTTTTTTTGTGAAATGAGAAAGTATTTTGTAAAAAAAATTTCTTATTGGTAACTTTCGTTAGATATTTGAGAGAAATGTAAATTTTCATGAATTTCGAAATTAGATACAAAAGAAACTTACAAAAAAAAAAATTAATATTAAATCGTCAGAATATTTATTTATCAAATTTAGACTCTTTTTCTTTTGTATTTGCTAAGGAAAATTTTTTAAATATTTACCAAAATTAATATAAAACTGAAAATTTCCCTTTTTTTTCTTTGTTTGTATTTTAATAAAAAAAACATGTTAAAATTGATGTTAATTAAAGAATCATGAATTTTGAACTATAGTTATTTATTAAAGAAGAAATTTAGGCTCGAATTCATTTCTAGAAATGGAAATTAATACAGAAAATCATGCAAGAACTTTTTAAACTTTTAAAAGTTTGTCAAATTTATTTGTCTTGTGCGAATAAATTTATTTTCAAAATATATTTTAATATTTGATATTTTTATTATTAAAATAAAACGAATTATTTCTTTAAAAACATAGTTTTTTATTAATTAATTTAGTAATAAAAAATTTCAAAAACAAATCTCAAAAATTCCCATCCACTGAACCAAAAAAAAAAAAATTTCCCATTGCTACGCCTCTTTTCAAGATGGCCAAAATTCATTTTTGGGTAGCGGATTAAATTGTTTATCAAATCAAATTTAATTCAACAAATGCTTGACAGCATCATAATAGAATAATGAATTTAATTTAGAGAGGCCCTTTTAATGGCGTCATTTTAATGAAAGTTAAATTTTGAATGGCTGTTTTTGATAAGATTTCCAAAAGGCATTTTTCAATTATTATGTCGATTTTGGATAATTCGAGTTACTGGATTAATGAGTAACTCTCCACTTTTTAGAAGATTCTAAATTGTTTCGAAACACTCTAATCGATGGCAAAATTAGAACCATATTTTTAAAGCGATTTGAAATAAAATTGGTAGAAATTACTTTTCCATTTGGAAATATTATGGTGTAGCTGCCGAACAAAAGTTAGATTTTCTGCGTTTTTAAATTACAGGATATTGTAACGTCATTTAAGTACCCAATTTCAATGAAATTTGGTACAACAGGTTCTCATTGAAGTTTGAAATTTTGTGTATTCAAAATACGAATATTGTTCACTTTTTGTTGAATTTCTTTATTTTATGTTTTAAATTTTTGTTAGAGCTTATTTTTCGCAAATAACTGGCATTAAAATACAAATATTATTTTAATAATTTTCGTGAATGAAGAACAAATCTTGAAAGTTTTAAAAAGCGTATTTAAAAAGTTTTCAAAAGTTGCGTTCCGAGTTTCTTTTTTCAAATACAGATATTCTTTGGCGGCGATGCATTCGATTTCTACTTTCCACAAGAGCGTTAGCACCATCTAGCACTCAAAGCATATACATATTGGGACATATTTATATAATTACACAGGCTTTTGAAGAGTGGTTGTTATCACGGCTTAAAAATGGTGAATAACAGAATATATTTGAAAATTTTTTAACTGTTGTTTTTTTTCGTTCAAATTTTCTGTGTTCTTTTCTCAATAAAGAAAATTTCGAATTTTTCCACTTTTTTTTTGTAGTGAAATTTTTTAGATCAAAACAAAATCAATCTCAATCAGAAGCAACTGGGCATCTTGATTTCAAAAATTTGCAAATTTTCATAATAATTGAAAAATTATTTGATCTTTTGAAATAGTGTAAGTTCGCTTTATGTCATCCCTTTTAAGGCTGAATTATAATAGTAATAATAACAGCTCAAATCGAGCCTAAATGTGAAAATTAATACATAATAGCCTTTTATATTATTAGGAATTATATAAATGTATTCTCAGTTCATATTTACTAAGGCAAAAGTTAAAAACTTGTGCATTTGCATTTACCACACACAGATACCGGGAGACTGATTTATTTTTTTCATTGTCCATCCGATAGAAACTGATTTTGAAAAGGTCGACAGATCTCAACGAATAAATGTTAGAATTTAGGTGTATTTTGCATAAAATATTGGGGCCCTCAATGGCGCCATTAAAAATGTAATGAACGAAAATTACATCTGCCACTTCTCGCCGCTTTTCCAGAGAATGCAAACTTAACAATTTCAGCCTATCATTGTAAGGTGGGAACAATGAAAGATCATTCCATTGTAACTTACGCAAAGTAAAACATAAAAATCCACTACTTAATATAGACCAGAGTCAAACTGGCTTTATGAACCAAGGAGTCAAAGTGAAACCCAAAGTTAAGCTCATTGTCGCAAGTTAGTCGCAAGTTATTAATACAACAAACTTTTTTTTTTATTTTTCAATATATACCCTAATCGATTGTTATTTTTACTTAAGCGGAATAACTCTGGAACTGTGGGTGGCACCAATACCGGGTCTACCGTGCTTAACTGGGTTATATGATAATGAAAATTCACCCAAATAATGTCCAATCATTTCTGGCTTAATTTCAACCTGATTTACCATTTTAAATACCAATTATTGAACCAACCATTTCTGGTACAACAATTATATTTCTTAAATGTGATTTAACAGTTGCTGGTTTCTCATTTGGTGGGGCTTATTTGTTGGCTTTTCTTAATTTCTTAATAAGCACCATTGGTTAAAGTTTTAAGCCTCTGGAGAAACGACCCCGGGCACAGCTATGCATAAGCTCATTTGGCTTATCAAGAAGTTGGTCCAAATCAACGCCGCGATAGGTGAATTTCCTAAACGCAAGTTTCTTTTTTAAAGTTTCATCAACCTCAGCCTTCTTTATTATTCCAGTTTACAAAACGAAAAAAAAAACTTTATGGAGAAGAGCGGTGGCAATATAATGATTGCAGTAAGAGTTATCACGTTTACGCGGATACGTTCAATAAAAACCCAAGGGCATATAGCTTTAGATAATCTAATCTTATGAGATAACTTATTAAAAGCCTTTCTTACTCTTTTATATAGCACAACTTGAATATGACACCAATTCAACTAAACTAGACACTGTAGATCTAGCATTCAGGAATCCATGTTGAAATGCAGATATAAAATTTGTACTTAAAGTAGAGGAATTTATGAAAGATGCTTTCGAAAAGTTCGGGAATACAGGAAAGATTTGTAATTGGCCTGTAATTTGGCAATTACAGGCCAATTACAAATCTTTCCGCCTCTGTTACTCCTTTTATGAATCGGAATAATATATAAATTTTTGAAAAAATTTGGAATTATTGTCGATTTGAAAGATTTCTGAAAAAGGACAGAAAGAAAAACCGCAAGTAACTGGGAATTTTTTTTACGATTACCGCAGGCATATAGTTTAGACCGCCAGAATAATCATCTCTTAAGTTATTAGTATGTTCAAGGGCTGAGTTGTCATCTATGTCATCTTTGGATTATCACGTAAATATTCGAAGTATTCTATATCGGGCTCAAAATCATCGTCAACAAATACTTCGGCAAAGAAAAATGTAAATAGGTTGGAAATGATGCTAGGTTATTCGACAACTCACTCAAGTATTTCGGAAATAATGGATATCCATCAGTCTTTTTCTTACTATTCACAAATTTCCAGAAACGAAATGGATTCAATGCCAGATTAGTTCACATTTTGCATAAGTAAGAATCAAAAAGATCTGTACACATTGAAACTATAAACATGTTCCGTTTATGTCACTTTTCTGAAAAGAAATCAAGCACAAAGGGAGTGATAGGCGATAATTTTGCACACACTATCAGGGCTGAGCTGAACAACACAATTAGCTGAATCAGAAGAAAAGACCAATCTAGTTGCCTATTCTGAAAGTCATCGCCAATTTGCTGCAGGCTACTAAATTTCCAGCTCTTAATTAAAAGAGACTCATGTTCAGAGTTCACATTGGATGCAGGAAGAAATACTTTATCATCCATCCGGGATCACTTCACTCCTGGAAGTTTAAAATTCATAAGGAGAATAATATTATCGTTCGAATACATAAGATTGGTAATAAAAGCATCCACCAAAAGTTGGTAAGTGGCTACATAATAAGAGGAGGAGCAAAGCATAGACGTACTTACGGAAATGTACAAATCTTCATAAATCGCATGCTGCAATTATAATTTGCACAAGCGTGCTTTTGTTAAATTTGATTACCCTTTTGTTATGTTTAGCGATACAAATCAACAGAGGTGGCTCAAAAATTTTTTTTAAAACCCCGTGCCCTAGGCAAACTTTTGTGTTGCGCCATCCCTATCCAAGGAATAATTTTTTTTACAAAAAAATGTAGTTATAGTTTATTAAGTATGAGCAAAATTATATAAATATGTATAATTATTTGTAAATAAAAAACGTATATAATCTACCCATCTATTATATAAAAAAGTTTTCTCCGCAAATCTTTTATAAATTTTGTAGGAGATAGAAAAAACTGAATAAATAATAAGTTATAAGTGACAAAATAATCGCACACCGGACTGAGTTCGAACTTTAACACAGCCTCTTTCGCGCTATGCCATTGACATCAATTTTCCAAGCAGTTCAGATTGGTTAATATCAAATCAAAACTGAATAAATAATTCTACTTGAAAAAAACATAATCGCCATCGCGTGGGTTCGATGCATAGTTGATTTTACTAAATAACTTGCCTCCTCACCTAGCCACTGACTTGACTGCTTAAAGCAATTTAGATTCGATAACGTCTAAATAAAGTTTGTATACTTTAATTAGATATTTCTTTAAAAAGAAAAATAGAATCTTCTTATTCATACAAAAATGAGGTGTTCATCCAAAAATGAGGTGTTCATACAAAAAAGAGGTGTTCATACAAAAGAGAGGTGTTCATACAAAAATAAGGTGTTCATACAAAAGAGAGGTGTTCATATAAAAAAGAGGTGTTAGTGAGAAAGTCAATTTAGTTTTAAACCAAGGGTGCTGAGTTCGAACCCATGCGTTGGCGATTTCACTTTTTCTAGATTTTCCTCTACTTTTCTTTATGACATGTAAGGAGATTGAAAAGGAAGAAAAAAAAGAAAAAGAAGTAAGAGAAGAAAAAGAAGAAAAAGAAGAAAAAGAAGAAAAAGAAGAAAAAGAAGAAAAAGAAGAAAAAGAATAAAAAGAATAAAAAGAAGAAAAAGAAGAAAAAGAAGAAAAAGAAGAAAAAGAAGAAAAAGAAGAAAAAGAAGAAAAAGAAGAAAAAGGAGAAAAGAAAGCAAAAGAAGCAAAAGAAGCAAAAGAAGCAAAAGAAGCAAAAGAAGCAAAAGAATTAAAAGAAGCAAAAGAATTAAAGCGTGTTCTTTTTAAACCAAGCTTTTAAAAGTAGATTGGAAAGTTTGTTTCCCTGTAATTCATATAATTCTAGTTTTGCTTAGAAATTCCTAGCCCAGCTCGGAGGGTTCTGACATTTAAAGTGATAAAAATATATGTATCTGACAGCTTCTTTTCACAAATAAAACATAGGGCATCTTTCGGCGACAAACTCTGTTCAATGCGTATTGAAATAGATTAAAGCTCATTACAGTGCTTCGATGTATTTCGAGCCGACATGACTTAATGCTGACTCAAACTTAGTACACGATGCATGCAGATGCTATGTTGTTACATTTTGTAGACTGACTATCAAGTAAAAATTCACTTCAAATCTTTGCTGGGGGTTCTGAATGAAATTATCTTCATATCAAAAATGCTTTTTTTTAATCCAATGCGAATTGGTTCGAGTTCAAATTCCGTTGGAATGTTTTACGGTAAATCTGTGATCAATCAATTGATTTTAGATTTTATATGAAAATGAACAAAAAATTGTAAATGCCGTATTTTTTGGCACCCTCTACAGTTTAGCGTCCTAAGCGGCCGCAAATCAATTTGGTCTTATATGAAAATTAATTTTCTAAAAGATTCTTAAATTTTAAAATCACAAATTGACAAAAGCAATCTAAAACATATAGTAATGCCTATAGTAGAAATGGGACTCGTAGTTAACAAATCTATAGTTCATTCAATTAACTCTGACAAAGAAACGTCAAAACTACTAATATTTCCAGGCTTTCTCTCCATACCTTAATTTCGTCTCTTTCAAATTCGCTCAAATTCACGAGTAGACTGGGGCCTAATAAGATAAACACCTTTTGCAAATTTTATTGAAATCGATATATAAGTTTTTAAAATACATTGGAAAAACTTTATGAACAGGCTTATTTTCGCCTAGGACTATTTCTTTCTGCACTATCCTTGGATCGATTTCACTGAAATTTTACATGGTATCGTCTATTTATGTAGCTAACCCATTTAAATAATTTAAACAAAATTGCTATACAAATTTTCAAATTACTGGCTCGTCCTGGATTACGGTCCAGCAACAGATTTATTAGGTATAAACTATCTATCTTCATCCCTTCGCCATATTCAAGATACATCTCTTTTGCTGAGTTTAATGAAAGTAGAAATATTTGAAATTTTAACCACCAATGCGAAGAAAAATATAAAGTCGCACATTCGTTATTTTCCATTGATTAACAAAAAAAATGAAATAATTGTTAAAATAATTGAATATCTAGAACAATTCCATTTCAGGTTTGTCAACAAGCGAATTATGAAATTAAAATATTAATAAAATATCTTTCTAGGGAGTTGAAATGGGTGACGTACTTAGCGATTATTGGATGCCATCTTCTTGCAATCTTGACTTGAATACGGTATACGTAGTTTCAACGATTGATGATGGTGACACAGGCAAGGAAATAGATTTAAAACAAAGTTTGCTACTTTTTTTGTTTCTGGTTCGTAAAAACCTTGCAAATGAGAGACAAGCTAGTGATGCAAAATTTTTTTCGATCGCTCTGGTGTGAATTCCTATGTCAACTGTATTGTTTCTATCCTGCGAAAAAACACATTTAAAATAATAATATCTCAAGGTTTTTTCTGGATAACTTTGTTTTGTTACCCTATTTCCAATTTATTCTAATTCATAGATAGCATGGGTCCGTATATCATAAATAAAGAGGGTCAGAAAATTCACGCAAGATTTCAATTTTGCACAATTTGTGGTTTAAAGTGCTGTCAAGCGAAATATAACAGACAACGTGACAGCTGACAGTTCAAGGTTATTAAAAATGGAGCGCTACACGAAACTAAACCTCGTTTTCACTGTTGGGCAACATTTCAAAAATAATGCTGATTTTCAAACAATATCATTTTCAGCGATGAGGCTCATTTTCATCTTGATGGCTTGGCTCAGCGACAAAATTATCGTATTTGGGATTCAGAAAATCCACGAATGATTGTTGAAAAACAAATGCATTCACAACGGCAACATCGGCATATTCTTCTTTGAAAATGCGGCTGCTCAACCAATAATAGTTAATGGACATGAAAATCCAGTTTTTGGGCCTAAATTGCATGATATTGATGCAGACGACATGTGGTTTCAACAAATCAGGTGCCACATGCCACAGCCCGAGAAACAATTCAATTACTACATGAATGTAATTTCCCATTTTGGTGATCAGAAATAGCTCCCAGATAATGCGATTTAACGCCGTTGGACTTTTTTCTTTGGTGTTTTTTGAAATCTTGTGTTTAACCCAACAAGCCTACAGCCAGTCATGCCTTGAACGAGGAAATTGGGCGCTGTATCCACAAAATTCAGCCACATTTATTCAAACGGTCAAAATGTGAGCAAGAGAGTGCGTATATGCCAGCAAAGCCTTGGAGGCAATTTACCCAACATGCTATTCCATACATAACCCTATACTGCATATATATATTATAAACCTGTGTTTTATATCAAAGTTATACTATACTACTTCTTCTTAGGTGAATTTCGGGACACCCTTTATATTCTGATTATTTTTTTCAAATCAGCATATTAGTATTTATTTATTTTCTATGTTCAGTAGATATCTACGCCTGTACCAAATTAAATAAAAATCGGTTTAGCCGTTTTTGAGTTACGGTACAAAAAACACTCATGAATATAAGGGCGGAAATTTCTTCCCATAAACAATAAATGTAGGGCGATTGGAGGCATAGAAAATTACAAAATAAAGTTCTAAGCGGTTTGGGCGATTTCCATGTCAAGTATCTCATTTTCTAAATTGAGAAGATTTCTACACATGTACAAAATTTTAATAAAATAGGTTTAGCCGTTTTTGAATTAGCGTGTCATAAATACATTCGAATTTTGTCTCCTCTTTGCCATAAAAGGAATTAACGGCGTTTGTGGAATTAATCCAATCGTACAAACGCCGTTAATTTTCCTGATCGACGCGCGTTAAACTAAATCATTAGTTTATCGCGCACGTCGTCAAGGATGGATGGGAAAATGTTTTCTTAACTTTTTTTTTTGCCAAGGAAAGTTTTAAAGTGTTATTGTTTTCTTTTCAAATTCTTTTAACGTAATTAAGTGATTTTCTGATTGAATTTGAATGTAAGTAATTCCATTTTTATTTGTGCCACCAAAAAAAGGAATTATAATTCTGAGTGAAAAAAAAATCGAATTCAAATTGAATCCCGTTCAAAAAAATTTCTAATTATTTATTAATTCAATTTTTTTTATTCAAATTTTTGATTAATTATTTCTTATTTTGTTGTGAAAATGTGATAAAATATTAGTTTATAGAAAATCATGTCTCGGCTTCCATATTTTTTTGTAAACAATTTTCGCTTTTGCGAAATCAAAAACTCGTAAACTGTCGTAAGTGTATAAAAAGCCGTGAAGCAATTTTGTGTTGTTGTTTTCATCAATTGTATATGATTTTTTTTTTCATTTCAATTGAAATTTTTAAAACTATTTAATTTAAACAACAATTAATTCTTAATTTTTTTAAATATTTTATTCAATTGTGAATACATAAAATTCAAAAAATTAAAATTATTCAAGTTGCAAATAATTTTAATAATTGATTTAAAATTTCTTCACATCAAATTTTCATACAAAATTCTCAAAATCTAAAAATCTTAAATTTGTATGAAAATTTTGTACAAAGAATTTTCAGGGAATTTTTTAAATTATTTATAATTTGAATAATTAAAAATTTTTTATTTTTATATGTTCACAATAGAATAAAGTATTAAAAAAAATTACAAATTAGTAATTTTTTTTAATTACAAGGCTTGAAAAATTTAATTAAAATGAAAGACATGAAAAAAAAAAATTTTAAATCTCATACAAAATTTAAGTAAACATTCAAGGTGTTTTAACTATACAAGGTGATCTTCTCCAATCCACTGTAATGAAATAACGCGTTGAAGACGTCATTTTAACTCAGCTTTTTAGATCCCTTTTAAATGATTTTTTTATAAAATGAATTGCTGGGTCAATAATCTTTCGAAATCTTACAAAATTTCAACCAATTTTTTATTGGTGTTTCGTCTTTGGGAAATGTGGTGTTATTGTCCAATTCTTTCAGTTTCTTTCTCACATTCGAGCAATTCGAACCATTACAATTTCTATTAACCATTTTTTTTTGTTTAATTGAATCACAAAACTCGCAATTTTCGTTTAAAAAGAAGTGCAAATCAAGCAAAACAATTTTAGTTTATTTGACATCTAGAATCCAGTGCGCTAATGACGTCAACATAACACACATATCTAAATAATGTGTACAAATATAAAGCGGAATATATCATCTGGTGTAGTTAAAACGCTTTGGTAAACATCGCCTTCCATATTTAAAGTAGCATTTGAAAATGGAATTTCTTCACGGCTTTGAAATATTGGCGGTTTTTTTAAAGTTCGTATTTTTTTATTTTGCCAACCATTTTTAATGTACAAATTAGGACCTGTTCAAAATTTGTGGAGTTTAGATTTTTGGTGTTCGTCATATACAATATTTGAGACATTTTTTTTTTTCGATTTTGAGTTTTATTAAGAAATAAAAAAGAAATAAGGAAAAATCTTCTTAAATCGTTTTAAACCAAGGGTGTCCAACCTTTTTGTTTCCCTGGGCCGCATTGGAAGAAGACATGGTGTTTTGGGCCGCAAGTATATTACTATGTATAAATCCATATCATAAAGTGAATGTGATGCTTGGCATTGAAGTTGAGAAACTAAACGGTCAATATCTGGTTCGATTGACGTGGTTGCAATTGTCAGGCAGTTTTCAAGGTGTTCATCCAACATGTTGGTTCTAATTTTACACTTAGTATGTTTCATTCTTCATTTAACCCACTAGGTGACAACAGAACAGTGTAGCTGAGTGACCAATGCAAACAGAAAGAGAATTTACTACATAACGAAAGAGCTTTCTGTTCTGGTCCTGTTTCTGTTGTTTGTCACTTGGCAGCTTTAACACGAGAACGTAAACACACAAATCATTCCTCAGAAAAATGGACATACTTCAGTAATTTTGAATATTTTCGGGCCGCATTGATACTTGCTTTGGGCCGCATGCGGCCCGCGGGCCGTGGGTTGGACAGCCTTGTTTTAAACCAAAATCGTGGAATTTGAGTGCCATGCAAATCTAGGTTGTATTTCGTTTTTTTTTTCCTGATTTTTAAATCGTTTAATAAATTATTTTAAAAGAAATTATTATATTTTACGGTTTTAGGTAATTATTAATTGTCCATCTGTGATTAAATATAATTTTTTTAAAAGAATTGTGATAACTGATAATTTCAAAAATGTTCTACAAACCCAGACGACACATAAATTTATTTCATGCAATTTTTTGTATTCATTGAAATTGTGAATGGGAGATATCTCAAATTGCGTGAAATATTGTAACAAAGATAGCATGCGATTATTACATGCTATTTATTATTGTTTTTTTTTTTGCCATAATTGGGGATGGAATAAATTTGATATTTAAAATGGCGAAAATTAAGTAAACAAGTGAACAAGTGTTAAAATTTGATAAATATTTTTATTAGTGAAAAATTTTGTTTTGTGGAACACAATTAGTGAAATATTTCAATAACTGGGTTCCTCTTTCTTCGTTTGTTTTTTATTTTATGGTTTTATGGAAAATTAAAAGTTATATCGATTTCTGCATGTCCGTTTGATAACTCAAAAACGAGGTATCCGATTTTGTTTTTTTTTGAATGTGAGTCGATTACTCTTTAACTGGATTTGGTTTTGCATTTCTATAAAATTGATCGAGGGGGAGCAAAGTTATAAAGAAAAAACCAGGGTGACCAGAAAGTGTTGTCGTTTTTTTTGTTTATGGTTTTTCGGATTTAATTTGAAAATTTGTGAATCAATTTTGTTGAAATTAATTATATTTGTTAACTACATAAATAGACGATAGCATGGTAAATTTCAGTTAAATCGGTCTAAGGATAGTGGAGAAAGAAATAGTTGTCAGGAAAAATAAGCTTCTTCATAAAGTTTTTCCAATGTATTTTAAAAACGTATATACCGATTTCAATAAAATTTGCAAAAGGTTTACCTTATTAGGCCCCAGTCTACCTATGAATTTGAGCCAATTTGAAAAAGCCACAACGAAGTTATGGACAAAAAACTTTGAAATATTAATAGTTTTGGTGTTTCTTTCTCAAAGTTAATTCATTGAATTATAAATTTTTTAACTACGAGTCCCACTTCTACCATAGAGTATCAAAAAATCGGCTATAGGTCGATTTTACGGTTTAAATTCTATAAATGTATGAAAATTAGGGTTTGTACGAGTCTGCCAAAATTAATCTGATTAAAAGTTGGTTTTAATTGAATGGGCGCGCATCCAGCAGAAGTATTAGGTGCTCACTGAAGATTATTAACCTAAGCAGTTAGAATTTTTTAAACTCCTGCCTGGATCGATTTTCTTCAATTAAATGAATGGCATTTGTATGTGCTAAACGTTAAATTAGTTTTTATTTGAATAACTTTTAAAAATATAGTTTTTATGTTCTATGGTAGGTACTACAAGAGTTTTGTCGTTTTTTTGTTTATGGTTTTTCCGATTTAATTGGAAAATTTGTGTATCAATTTTGTTGAAATTAATTATATAACTACATAACTAGACGATACCATGTTAAATTTCAGTCAAATCGCTCTAAGGATAGTGGAGAAAGATATAATACTAGGAGAAAATAACCATCTTTATAAAGTTTTTTTTGATTTACTTTAAAAACTAATACACCGATTCGAATAAAATTTGCAGATTAGACTTATGTTATCGGGAGCTGGGTTACTCGAAAATTAAAAGGAATTTTGAAAAGAAGAAATAGAGTTATGAAGAAAAAACCTTGAAATAATGTTAGTTTTGACTCAGTTACATTAGGTCTGTTTTATTTGCCATACCCTACATCGGAGCAGGGTAAGTGGCAAATAAAACGAGCAGGAGTAGGAAAAAGCTTTAATTCAAATGTTTGTAGCGCTGCTTAGCAACCATATTGTAATTAAATAATAAACTTTTAGCTAATACACTTTTTATGGTATAAAACTTAACTAATTTCGGTGTGAGAGCTACCCCTGGTCTGAAAGTAGTGTAGGATTTGCACTTTTGTTGTTTTTGTTTTCAATGTAAAAATTTGCTCTACCCCAGTGCAAGTGGGAAATAAAACAGACCTTATATATGGTATTTGTTAAACGATTTAAGTATCGGTAGTAAATAAGAATTGAAAATTAAATGAAGTAAACATTTTGTAGGGAAATGGAAAAGTTTTATTAAACTTATTTTTTAAAAACTGCAAAAAAAAAAAATGTTACCATATGTACTTTTCGCACACACTCGAATGTGTCGAATATAAAACAATATCACTTAGGTTAACCATAAAAATTAGTGGAACTCGTCTGTACGAGGTATATCGTGTACTATTTCTGCCGCATATAAATTAAAATTAAACTATCCCACTCACATCGTTAGTAAATTTTGCATGCTTCAGTGATATAGATTGGGCGCTTAAAGTTAGCGCTTAGTCAGAATTGCATCCAGCCGCATATACTAGATTCAAGCGCTGTAATGCGCTTTGGACTCGTGGATGCAGATATTTATGTGTCCAGATAATATTAGAGACACACATATGGTATTGATACCATGATTTAAGAATAACATGTAGTATACCACGTATGTGTTGCTTTATACCATTTCAAAGTATAAATATGATAATGAAATGGTATCAGCTATACTACAGTATTGATACCATAGTATGTATATTATATGTGTGTCTCTCATATCAGACAGAAGTGGCGGGTTTAATGTACAAAAAGATAAGTTTAAAAAAAAAAAATAAACGTTTGTACAATTCTTCAAAATAATCATTTATTTAAGTAACGCATTTTTTTGTTGTGAAATTATCCATTCATATTTTTTTTTTTAAATACTTTTTCCTTAAAAATTTTTATTTTTAATTTTTTTAATTAATTTAATTTTTTCTTTCTTTACATGGAATGCTTTTTAAAATGTTTCTTTTTTTTTTAATTACATTTGTTTTTGTTGAAATTGGACAAACAAAGTTTGTTTTTAATTAAATTATTTTTTAATTCTTATCTTAAAAAATTTGTTTCTGGGTTTTTAAAATTTATATTTTTTAGATTATTTTTTTTTTTAATACTCTTTTATTTTTTCTTTTTTCTTTCTATTAAATAAATAATTAATATTTAATTTTTTTGCCTTTTAATTTATTATTAAATTAGTTCATCTACAATATTTTTTTTTTTTGCTTGTTTTTAAACCATTTTTTTTATGTTTTTTTGAATAATATTTAATGTTTTTTTTTTTTAAATTACATTTTTTATAGTTTTTATTTTCCTTTTTCTTAAATTTTAAGTCATTTTGTGTTGAATTTTTTTTTATACAAACATTTATTTTATAAATTTAAATTTTGTTTTTATTTTTTATTTTTGAAAATTTGTCCTCTTGAGTGATACGTTGTTGTTGTTTTCTTTTAAAACTAAATTATTATTTTATTTATTTACTTATTTCTTTTTTTTTGAATTCTTATATATTAAAATACATTTAATATTATGTATGTTTTTTTTTTTTTTTCTTTAATTAAATAAAATTTAACTATTATAATTTTAATGCACTAACCTTATACAATAAAAATTTTGTGTTCATAATTTATTTGCTTATATTTTATTTAAGTATTTTTGCTTTTTATTTTTTTTGATCCGGGTTTAATAATAATAATTAAAACAATTAATAATTAAAAAAAGGTTTTTTTTTTTTAATACGGATAGAGAATATGAATGAAAGAATATAGATTACGCTTTCCCGTATTTTAAATTGGTTTTTTCTGCGCATCTACGTCACGCGAGATATGAAATACATTGTTAGTATGATGCCATAAAAGTATGAAACAAAAAAATTCAAAATGGCCGACATGCGCAATGTGCAATCTTTATCTTCTTTCATTCATGGATAGAGAATATGAATCGCTATAGTTTTTTTTTATTTTTAGATTGTTTAATTTAGACATATTAAAAACCAAAAATAATTGAAGAGTTTAAAATAAAAGCTGTTAAGTGTGCCTAAAGAGTGTACAGAGTGTATAACTCCTGATTTAAATCGAATCGTATCAGAAAACTGCAAGGATAACAATAGCAATGCTGTTTTGTTTCAAATCGATGAAGACTACCTTTAAGGTTATGCTATTTTGTAAATAGGTTTATTTAATTATGTATTTAATCTTCATTAGCTTGATTTTGTAGTGTAGATCTTAAATTGTTTAACTATTTGTCTTACACAAAATATGTTCTTCTCTAAAAACATATTTATTAGTTTTAACACTTGTGTTCTTTCGGTGAATTATTATTTCCGCAATTTTAAATACTAAATATATAGTAACTGATTTTTTGATGCCCTATGGTAGAAATGGGACTCGTAGTTAGCAAATTTATAGTTCAATTAATAAAGCGTAAGAAAAAAGAACCAAAAGTACTTTGTTTCATCTTCTTCAAATTCGAGCTAATTCATAGGGGCCTAACAGCATAATTGTTTCTGTAAATTTTAATCAAATCGTTAGTTTTTAAAATAAATCAAAAAACCTTTCAGGACAGGCTTATTATTTCCTACAACTATTTCTTTCTCCACTATCCTTGGACCTAATTTACTGAAATTTAATATAGTATCGTCTATTTATGTATTGAATTCATATAAATAATTTAAACAAAATAGCTCTACAAGTTTTCAAATTAAATCTGAAAAACGATAAAAAAACGACATAACTTTCTGGTTACCCTTGTTTTTGCTTTATAACTTCTCTCTCACTCAGCTGATTTTACTCAAATGCAATACCAAACTGAGTTAAGAAAAAAGAAGGTAACATTGTAAGTTTCATCAAAATCAGATAACGCGTTTTTCAGTTATCTTGTATACTGACGGACGGACGGACATGCAGAAATCGATAGAACTTTTGATTATCTACACAACCATACGCTTGAAACTTTTCTACGATGATTATTTCAATGTGTTATAAATGTAGTGACAAAACTAATATACCCTCTAGTAGTACCTACCATAGGGCATGAATTATTACAAAATAAGATAGTCTGTAATAATTGTATTCCAGCAGAAATTGCTGAAATTTGTGGATCTGTCTCTATTTAGCAATGTCGATGCAATACAATTATTTGTACAAGAAAAAATTCCTAATGGAGACCATAGGATACTTTTGGAACTATTTCATATAAATTTATCTATCAGCAGTATGATTGCGGATTGTATCTTTATTGGACTTAATTTTGGTACTGACTAAAACTGACCGAACTGTTTTGTTTCTTACATAAACGTGCTGTATGGATATTCTCGACTAAAGTTTCTAAATAAGCGTCTTTAGGAGAAAGAGCAAGTGTTTCCTGCCACAATTTCGTTTTTTTTTTATTTTTCAACTCTCCAATTATATAAAAACATTTAAACCAGTTTATTATTTAAGTTATTAACGCGACAAATGTTTTATCCTTTTTTTTAAATTCATTTATTATGAAATCAAAAAAAAAAAAACTGCTGTTTATATTAATTTATTTTTCCTTTTCTTGTTTAATTTCTAAATAGTCTGGCGTTTTTAGATTTTTAAATTAAGCAAGGAACAAAAGCCCTGTGTATTCCGAATTTGTTCGTAAGTTTTCCAGTTTTATGAAAAAGAAAAAAAAGAAAGTAAACTAAATTTTTTAAATAAAGAACAAGAAAAAAACTTGTGCTTTTCTTTTTCTAGTATAATAAATTATTAATTAAAAAATAATTTTACATATTTCAATTTTACTATTATTTTATAAATTGCAATAATTTTAAAATTAAACAAAAATTATTTTCACATTTTCTTTTTTTTTTTATCTTTCAATGCATACTCATTTTTTTTTTGTTTTTGTATATCACTATTTTTAAAACATAATTTTCACAATATTTTCAATTTTTATAATACTTTTTTCTTTTTATATATTTTTACCAAATTGTGATACTAAATTTTATTATTTACAAAATTCTATTTTTTTTATGCTTTTTTAGTACTAATTATAAAACAATTATTTCTTAAATATTTAACAGAAAAAAATAATAATTAAACAAAACAGACATTTATATATATTTATATAAAAAAAAAAGAGGAAAATGTATAGAAACACAAATGTTAATAATATTTAATATTTTTACAAAAAATTTCCCAAAAAAAAGGATGGATAGTGCGAAATTAATTATAGGAAAAAGAAAAATATGTTGAAAATTTTTCCAAGTTTTGCAATTACACGTCCGAGTAAAAAGTCTCGAGAATGACTGTTGTGTGTCCATTTCAATTCACAATAGACAGTAGGACATGGTTGATTAATTGGTTTCCGAGTTAAGTTATTAATTAATTAATTGTTGGTATTAAACTGATTAATTGATTTCTATTATATAGCCGAGCGTTAATTTTTGCTTTGGAAATACCAAATTTAGAAAGAGAAATCTTAATAAAAATAAAAGAGGAAATATTCACATAAAAATATACCATGGCTACAGCCACATATCGGCCAAGTTTCATTCCATATGCATACACCTGGTATATGTATTGTACATATTAATATTTCACATTTAATTTGAAAGTTATTCAAAGTGTATTCATACTCTCATATTATTTCCCTCCATAATTATTTTGTTTTGTTTCTCTTAAATGAAGCAATTAATCAGTTTTCGGTTGAATAATCAAAATATTGAACAAATTTTGATTACTCAATTAATCAATTAATCAAACAATGGCCTACTAGACGCCATCGAGCGTTAGATATGCGAGTAAGCTTGTACTTTTTAATCTATTATAAGGAAGAAAGGTTTATCAGTATGGAACCGATTACACCGGATAGAATGGGGCACAGTATCTAAGTACAGGGCTGTTAGCATGTAGGTTGTTTCATACTTTCGATTCGACTAAACAGTAAGTCGTTTCAACTTAGCTGGGAGTTTCATATAACTGAAACAAGTTACTTGCTGCCAATTTTATGAAAAGTCGAAACACACAGGGTTTCAGTTGCCCACTTCCTTTAAAAAACCAAAAAAAAAAAAAATTAAACCGATTCATTACTTTGAATTAATAACAAAGTTCTGAAAGTGTATTAATTTTTGGTGATATTTCCAGGCTGCAAAATATCATTGATCGTATGCCTAAAAAAATTCCAGTCCTTTTTAGAAATACTATTGAGGTGACATGATTTGCAGACTGCAATTTAAGTCCAACTTGAGAATCATTTTTATTGAATCGTTTTTGTTTGGGTATAGTAGTAGTTCGACGTGTTTGAGTGTTATACGGCTTATCGCTTTACCGACAACTTTTGCGGAACGTATCTAGTCCGTAAAGCGAGGTATGGGTGTATTGCATAATTGTTACATTGAATTTGTTTGTCGATTTTTAAATATGACCACAAAGTAAAGAAACAGAGAATTCTTTGTATATAAATTTTTGGCACTATTAGACCGCTGCAAAGAAATCCATTAAATCCATTTCCTCATTTTAGTGTTTGTAAAAAATGACTTTATATAACACAGAGTCATTTTTACAAACACTAATGACGAAATATCTTGTTTACAGACTAAAAACCTGTGCCATATGTGAATACAAGTTGGACATTCTATTAATGAATCCTTTTTGATATGAATATCCATAACTATTCACTACTTTCTCTATTTCTAAATGTGCATCACTGTAAATGACAATTATCGAATTTTTGTGACAGTAAAAGCAAAGATATAAATAAGGAGAAGATATGGAAAGTTTAAAAAAGCTTTTATTTAGTATAAGTAAATTACATTGGTTCTTATGGAGAGAGCTTTAAGCTCAAACCATAAGGACTAATGTAATTTACTCATGTTAAATAAAAACTTTTTAAATTCTACATATCTTTATTTATTAATATCTTTGGTTCAAGGAAATTCTCTTTGATCAAGAGATATATTTCTGATTCCACTTATCCTATTTTTAGAGTAATAAACTGTTTTATATATCTAATTATCTAATTAAGTTGAATCCAGAAATCATTTCATTCAGTACAATTGTCGTAGAATGTAGTTCTTTCCGTTCCACAGTAGACTCCCACAACTATGTGTACACTAAACAATTCTTCTCGAAACAGTTCTTCTACCTTTATGTGTAATTGCGTTTTATTACTTTTAATTACAAAATGTTTGTACTTTATATTTTTTGATTACAAATTTCTTTCATAAAAATATTTGTATTTCTAAAAAAATTCTTATTGATTAAGAAAAACAAAAAGACAGACGAAAATAATTATACATATAGAAGAAGAAGAAGAACACACTATAATTAATATAAAATTAGATTAATACTTAAACCTAGTGGCTTTTCGAATACTGCTTAGAGATTTTCGGTTTATTATACTGGACAGATTTTAATAATATTTGAAAAACATAATTAAAAATTCATATTTTTATTTACATGAAAAAGTATAAAAATTTGTATGTTTTGTGTATTTCTCAAAAAAAGAAAGAAAAAAAATTAAATTTTGTTCAAAATTAGACGTGATTTGGAATTCTACAAGGATGAAAAAAAGGAACGAACCTGTTATACTGTAAGGTAATGAAAAACAGAAGTGGGATTGAGATAAAAATTCTATCGAAGTATTAAGTTCAATTCAAAGTTTCTGTTATTTAGAGCGTATGCTCCCAAGGAGGAGTGATATGTAACCTATTAAATGGGAGAAATACACAAAACATCAAAAATTCTTATCCTTTCCAGTATGATAAACCAATAAATCATCACATAATAATTATATATTATTCTTATTTTTTTTTCTGTTTGAATCTCACATCAGTTGTATGATCAATTTTAAAAATGATTTTATTATTATATATTTTTTTTTTAATCATTTTTTTGTATAGGAGATCAGAACTCTTGAGGATACTTAGAACAATCAGAATTACTAAATAATGAATTACTGCTATCCTGATTATTCTGATATCCTTGATATGGTTCTTGATACAACTGATTGAGTCTCTAACCAGTACCCGAAAAGTGCCACGCGTCCTATGCGCTCAAATGTGCAAATTGTGACGGATGAATATCAAATTGATGATATGGATGTCCATATGGTGCCATATGATAAGGTACTATATTCATAGATGCCATTTTATGTTCTTTTTTCCATTTCATTCGACGATTTTGAAACCAAATTTTTATTTGCCTTTCAGTTAAACATAATGCATGGGCAATTTCAATACGTCTTCTACGTGTCAGGTAACGATTAAAATGAAATTCCTTTTCTAATTCTAATGTTTGATATCTTGTATATGATGTCCTTTGACGTTTTGTTTCACCATTTGCATTTACAGTACCTAAAAATTGAAGAAAGAAAAAGTGTTATTTAGATTTTTAAATTTTTTGACAATATTTGTTTTAATATATTATAATAAAGGGTATCCCAGAATTCACGCAAAATTTGAATTTTGCGCCATTTGTGCGATAAAGTGTTGACCACGGAAAAAAAAGCAGGGTGACAGCTGACAGTTCAGGGTTATTAAAAATGAAGCGCTACACGAAAGAATAACGCGTTTTCATTGTTGAGGAATATTTTTAAAATAATGAGTCATTTCCTGGTCGTGTAATTTTCTTTTTTGGTGATCACAATTGGCCGCCCATTTTTCTTTGGGGTTTTTGAAGTCTAAGGTTTATGCCAACAATCCCAGGACAATCCACGCCTTGTAGGACGAAATTGAGCGCAGTATTAACGAAATTCAGCCACATCTATGAAAACGGTCGTGGAAAATTTCAACAAAAGAGTGCGTATGTGCCAGCAAAACCGTGGAGGCCATTTACCCGATATGCTATTCCATACTTAAGTACTGTATACAATTTTTAATTATAAACTTTTGTTTTCTATCAAAATTACTTCTTGTGTGAATTTTGGGACACCCTTTATATGCTTATATATATGCTTATGGTCAGATTTTATTTAATGTTGTCAACGTGATTTTATTAAAAAAAAACAAATTTCTGTTTATTCAGCGCGACAAATTGTCTTCCGATATAAAGGAAATATATATAAAACAAATTATTTTTTTTGTTCTCTCGTACTCTAGATCATAGATCATAGTGTGATCTTGTATTTTCTTACTAGACTTTGGGATTATCATAAATTCTCATTCAGGTGACAGATCTATTTGCTCCCGGACGTAAATGTTTGAATTATATTTTTGTTTAGCACAAATCACAAGATTTTTGTTGATGTTTTTAATGTATTCTATATTCTTAATGCAATGTGAGATTAATGTGATTGACATTATTAATGGACCCGGTGCTCTCGCTTTTTCTTAACTTCTCTTGTGGTTAAATAAAATTAATGATTTTTATATAGAATTCCTGTTATTTATTAGTGGGTGTAATATTACCTTCATTTTAAAGCGAATCAAAAATATATAGGTATAGAAATAAATTTCGATTTTCGTATTCACGTAGTGTTTTGTAGTTACTGATTTTGAGAGGAAACTTATCTAATATCTAGTTTTAGGTTTGAAGGTCATCATGACTTGAAAGAACTCTTATTTTACTATATGCATTTTAGAATAAAACCCAAAAAGGGGTATACTTGTTTAATTTACAACAAATTTTAGGCTAGGAAAAGGTCAAATTAAAACAGAAATGTTTAGTTATTATTTTTTAATTTTTGCTTTCCTGAGGGATACCATTAAAATTAACATATCTATGGTAGTCCATTCCTTTGGCTGGGTTGATTAGTATTTCTATTACTATTAACTGTGTATAATAAACTATCATTTCCATAATTTTTAATACAACCGACCAATAAACACAAAAATTACAGCGTTTTTAAAATGCGGATACTTCATGTGCCAGACCCAGTATATTTTATACTTAGTGGTCGTGTCGATCAGTTGCTATTTCATACAAAAACTAAACACACACTAGTTATATCAAAAAGTTCTGTAAAAAAAATTACACGTATAGTTATATTTGAAATGTACTTCCCAATAATACGATTTGTCTAACGCCTCTAAATAGGCATGTATATCGTCGAATTCGACTCGAATCTTCAACCTCGAAGCGATTTCTTCAAGATTGGAAACAGGACATTAATCTGGTGGTTTAAAAACTCCTAGTGTAATTCACACAATTTTATCATTGTCATCTTCTGCTAGCTCTTGAATGTAACATGTTTAAAATACAATGGCCACAAATGTCAGTTCTCTAACAGAGCAACCTCACGTTACTCATTTTAAGCTTTTTTTTTTTCAGTTTCCGAGCGCCATATTAAATCTATTATATTTTTTGCTTCGGATTTCATGTCCAGATTTTTCATTTATAAAAATGCCATTGATGGAGGACTAACAAAATTTTCGCCACTTAAATTTTTTATAAAATACGACTAAAAAAGTCCAACTGAAAATATGGAATGTGTGTGTGCTCACTTTTTGATCTCTTAACACAATATCATGGATTTTTTTAAAGCCTTTTTAGGGTCGTTTTCTCTTCCGAATTCTCTTCGATTCGTAATTAAATTCCCCATAGAATGATGTATATTTCGTCGGGATTTGAGAGATATTTTTTTAGGGCCTAAAAAAACAGAGGCTAACCATCAGTGATTTTTTAAAATTCCGACTTAGTCGTTCTTCATCATAAACACTTTTACGATAAAGTTTGAATTTATCAAATCAATATCTGATGGTTGCCTTCGAAGGTAGCAGGATCTTCATGATTTGATTTCGTCTCAGCTTTCTTCACACTGATCACCATTCGATTTTTTTTCAATTTTGAATATCAAGCAAAAGTTGTTGAATTTACATGGCTGTTAAAACTAATCTAATTGAAAGATCGACGTGTAACTTTATACGTATCTATATGATAGTAGTATCATATTCAAAAATATAAAGCGACATATCAGCGACATCTATTATCAGATCGAGAATTTTTTAATACCCCTAATATGTACTTGTTTTGTACTTATTTTATATAATTTTTGTGTTGAACAGTATTACTACATATTCAGTTCCAATATTTTTTAAATGATTTGTCTGACAGCATTTTCAGTCGTGTTAATCGATCGTGTGAAAATTCAAAATAACTGAAATTGTACTTGTTGAATATGAAAATCTTCAACTTGTCTTAATTTTAAAAATAATATTCGTTTGTGATCTTTTTCACAAAAAAAAAAAAATATGTTAGACTTGTACATGTTCTTCTGCCAGCCATGTTGACACAAATTTCTTATATTTTCATATTACTAAATAGTAAAAGAGATAAATATTGTAAAAATGAATTCTATAAGATTATATGTACATGTAAAGACTGCATGATGTTTTCTCAATAAAATAAAAAAAACGAAGATATTTTTCTTTAAAGACAAACGCCAACATATTAGCATCAAAATATCAGCTGTTTAAAAGTTTCTTTTAGTTTCATATTAAAGCTGTCAACGGCGGGGAAGGAATATATAAGGTTTGAGCAAAATTCTATTTTCTTTCATTTAAACATTTCACTTGCTATGTTATGGATGATGAAAGGTGAAATATCGTTTTTGCACTATTTTTAAAACTAATTTTTCTAACAAAACAATATGCGATATATTCTTCTATTCAGGAACAATAGTTTTAGAGGCTTTTTTGCACAAAATACGGGCGCAAATGTTGTATTTCCTTTAGGATTTGGTTTAAACTTTAGTTTATCATTACTCTTTTTAAAATACAGTATAGTCGCGATAACTTTAATACTCGGTGTTTTGAACTTGCGATTATTTTAATTCGTAATTTTTTAAACCTGTTACACATGATCAAACCCATACGTACAATTTAAAATGTCAAATTAACGCTTTAGCAAAGCATGTTTCTAAATTTTGCCTAACGATCAAACTTTTCTTCTATCTTTTGTTTAATCTTTTCTATGGCGGTCGAAGATTTAGTAATAAGCTGAATTAGTGATTTTTAGGTGGCAAATGCAATTCTAATCAATACACATTAATTAAAAAAGGGAATCGAATGACATAATTTGCTAAAAAATTCTAACAAAGGTGATCGGTATACTTAAGCGTTAGATCAACAAATGTATTCTATTGGAGTAGTCCTCACAGTTGCTCCTCCTAAAATTGGTTGAGACGCTACATCTCTTCCTCGAATCGGCTAGTCCTTCTAATGTAGGTCAGGACGGCAGTTAGGTCCAAATTAGCTAATTTCTTCTTAGTTAGATTACACGCATCCTGTGCAGGAAGTCTAGTTCTAGAAAAGTCTAGAAAAGGCCGGGCACTCACACAAAAATTGTTCTGTTGATTCATTTTCCTTCATACAGGCTTCACATGAATTCGTTCAAGGAGCTATGTTCTGTCACATTGCTCACAATATTCCTAAGATTTTTGTTCTCAAGTCCCAGCAGCATTTCAGTTCTTCGGCAATCAGGCCCAGTCTGTATTATTTTTTACTTGTCTACATTGATCCAGCTCCTGCGACCTTTGTTGATGGCGATGGCTGAGTTGCCTGCTCAAGTCTTGGACTAGTCTGCCGAAGGTTGCGGAGCATAAAACGGCGTAATTGAGACTTTGAGACTTAGAAAATGTTAAAATAACTTTCTTTTAAGATTTTTACGAGTTTCGTTTTAATTGGTTGGTATTCTTAGGGGGATTGAATTGTACGATAGGATTTTGAAATCGTATAACATCTTCAGGTATCATACGCCATTTGTTGTGAATTTTCCTGTTTAAATAAAATTTTGTCAGCTCTTATAGTATATGTCCACTTAGAATGATTCATTCAAAATATGTTATTCATATGTTTTAATTGTATAATCTGATATTCTAATGAATTTGGAAAATTTGTCAAATATAGTTAACAATACATTCATCATTTACAAAATTTTTTGTTTAAAGAGAAAAAAAAAAGAATTTCCTAAATAACATCATCGCTATTTTGAATTTGATGTGATATTTTAATTTGGGTGGGCATAGACGCAAATCGAAAACAAAAAAAAATTTTACGCGCATGCAAATGTCAAGCAAGTCACCAGAAAAAAAAACGAAAACTATTTGATGACACCAAAAATGACAAAGCCTATACCAATGCTTATGTACATAACAGTTGTAACCCACATTTAAGAATATTATTAAGTTCTTGTATCATGTCTAAAAATTGTGCTGTGTTTCGTTGACTGTCGTATTACACTGTCATTCAACTTGACAACATCTTCTTTCATATTATTCAATGTTTCTCAGAAATATAAACACTAAGCGCACAAAATGTTTGTACATAACATATATTTTGTATGCGAATATGTTAAAAAGAATTTTCTTTTTTTTGAAAGGCAAAGATCACACCGAAAAATATAAAAACCCACCTGACTTTTTATATCATTCCGAAAATATTCATGTTGACAGCGTCAATGTCCATTTCAAGTAATGTACAATCTTTTAATTTTTTTTGGCTAGTTTTTTTTTATTTTTTATTAAAAGCTTATATTAGTTTTCCATTAAAACAAGCTTAGGGGCACTCTGTCCTAATCAATCTAATATTAATTTTCTTTATTTATAATAAATTGTAAAAAATTCTGTAAGGCTTGAATTTGAACCAGGGTCTCATCAGTCTCATGAGGCGAGGTCGAGGTCTTAACTAACTAGACGATTCTACACTATCTCTACTAGTCAGTTCATTTGCCTTTTCTTCTACTACTAATATTATCAAATCATTACAACTGTTTTTGTGTTAAACCTCTCAATTGTTTACCAAATTCAGTTGTATCCTATTTTTAACTCTTACAATTCCAATTTTTCTCAATGGTTAATTGATATTCTAATTTCAGCTGTTTACTGATTGGATACATTACCCACATTGGATTATTTGGATTACATACATTTGTCAACAGGTAATTCGAGAAATATTCGCGAGAAAGTTAGTTTTCATTTGGAAACATAAGAGGTAGTCACGTTATATAGTATGTGGTCTTGTATCGTAGCGAAAGTGTATCTTTTGTATCTTCGGTAATAAGAATTTTTCAGACCTTAGAACTTTTACTATGATACAAGACTACATACAACGAAGCATGAAGACCTATATTATTACTACCTTCATCTTCAGCTGTACAATCGCAATATACTCAGTTCTTATTTAGAAACATTACCGCTATAAAGGATGTCTCAAAAATTCAGGCAAGATGTAATTTTGATAGAAAACACAGGTTTATAATTAAAATTTTAAATTTTTTATCGATTGATAAAGTATATGCTATATGGTTATGTATGGAATAGCATATCTGGTAAATGGCCTCTACGCCTTTACTGTTAATATTTTCCATGATCATTTTGCATAAATGTGGGTGAATTTCGTTGAAACAGTTCTCAATTTCTTCCTTCAAGGCGTGGGCTGTCGTCCGCTTATGGCATAAATCTTAGACTTCAAAAAATCCCAAACAAAAAAGTCCAAAGGCCTTAAATCGCATAATCTGGTCGGTCAATTCTGATCACCAAAACGGGCAATTGCACGACCAGGAAATGATTCCTTTAAGGGGCAATGTCCTGTCACAATACCTACAATGGTTCTGAGGGTTTTACGCTCGAGTCCCATCAACATTCTCGTCCCTCGGCAGTTCGGCCTAATCAGTATCATTTTAGCTTGCTTACACTGATTAGCCGTTGCCAGCTCTCTTGGTGGCTGTGGTTTAGTTTACGTAGTTGATGCATTTGTTTCTCACAAATCACTCGTATATTTTCTGATCCACAAATGCGACAATTTTGTCCATTTACCCAGCCATTGAGATGAAAATGAGCTTCATCGCTCAAGATGGTTTTGTTTGAAGAATCAGCATCCACTTGCCCAACAATGAGAACACGTTATTCTTTCGTGTAGCGCTCCATATTTAATAACCCTGTACTGTCAGCTGTCACACTGTCTTGTTTTTTTTTATTTGGCAACACTTTACCGTACAAATGGCGCAAAATCTTGAGTGAATTTTGGGACACCCTTTGCAATCTTCGTCGTTATGAGGCTTATATTTGGATTATTTGTAAACATCGGTTACATTGGATTAATTGGATACATTGGATTATTTGGATACAGTGGAATATTTGGATTATGTTGTCAATAGGCAATTCGTTCGTCGCGCGCGCATTATTTGCGGGTTAGTCAGTTTTCTTTCGAATCATTAAGCTATCGGCGTCGTCGCGAGCTGTATATTTGCGATGTATTTAGTATCTATCTCGGTACATTACCACTAAGGTATTATCGCTGCCGTGAGCTGTACATTCGCGAGGCTGTTACTTTTCATTTGGAGACATTACCATAGATTCCATTTGGAAACATTACCGCTAAGTTATCGCGTCATCGCGTGAATAATATATTTTCGATTTACTTGTACTCAATTTTTATTTAGATGCATTGAATTATTTAGGTAGTAGATTAAATTTTTTTTTATCAAATTGGGCTTTTAACGGAATAGAAATTTTCTCGATTCTTAGTTTGTATAGTAATGCAAAATTAAATTTTCCTTTTATATGCTTCTATGATTTGCTTCTCGAAAAACAGTAGTATCAGACCAGTAGAACATTTGAAGAAAATACTTAGTGTAATTAATAATTATTATTAAAATATGAAATAATAAAGCTATGCTTTTTTTTAGTAATTTGGTTACGAGTTATTAATATACTAACTCGTAGTAGTAATAATAGCAGTAGTTGTGGTAGCAATAGCATTAGTACTGGTTATTGTATATTTCACAGGTTAATGCTACTATGAAAACAATTTCTGTGGAATTTCTAGAAGTTTGGAAATGCATTGATACTTTGCATTAATAAAAATGAAGGTATTTAAATAAATATCTATTTGTCATTTTTTAAAATTACTTATCTAATCCTGTAATTAATCATATCTAGTTTTATAGTGGCAGACCAAGTATATGAATATCTTAAATATACATCTTGGTATTCTGGATTTCTGCAACCATTTTCAATAAACTTTTCCAAGAATAATGGAAAATTTCAAAGTTAACGGTTATTTACCATATATTTCGGTATACTATATATATTCCTATTAAACAGCATTTGGAACATTTGATTGTGTTTTATTTTCTAGGAACTAATCCTCACTAGGTCATCATCATTGCAGGATACTGAACAGATTGTTTCTTCACGAAGAAAGGATTTTTGTTTTCTATTTACCAATATATTAATTGGATACTAGATTGGATTATTTGGATACGTTGTCACCAGGCAACTCGTGACCTGGAGAGTTTGTGTATGGTTTGTGGTTCCATATTCATGAGGTAGTTACTTTTCAGTTTTGTAGACATTACATGACGTGAAGGATATAATTTTTATTTTTTCGGTTTTTATTTGAATGCTTGGAATCATCTAAATTTACTATGTTACATTTTATTTTGTTGTTATGTTCAATTATCTTATTGGGCTTTCAACCAAATAGCATTTTTTATTCCATTCATAGTTTATCAAAAATTTCTTGTAAAGTATGTTGTAAGATTTCTCTTTGGAAATAAGAATTCTATCAGTCCAGAAGAAAATAAAATCTTTAAACATACTTTTTTTTATGTTTTCACCAGATTTATATAAAATATTGTTTGTGGCAATTAAAAGTCGTCATTTTTCATATTGGAAAATCACTTTTTTCATATTTGTAGTTTGCCCGTTTTTCTTTCAATGCTTACCTCAAATTGACTAATTGTCGACAGCAATCAGCGTTAACTGTTTCAGGGCATTTCACCAGATCATACTAAAAGTTTGACCTTTTCAATTTAATAAAAAAACTGCTTTATTTTTTACACTTCAAACAAATGTCATATTCTAAACACTAAAGGTGTTTTTCCGATTTAACGCACATGCAAGAAGTACTACTTACAACATTTACTAGAAAAAAAATGACTTTTAATTCCCATACCCAATAAATATTATACTTTTAAAATGTAGTAGAAAAGTAATTAGTATTAGCTCTTTTTGATATTTAGACCTTGAGAATAGTTACAATTTTTCCAATATCATGGTTAAATCAAAGGGACTTGGACCGAGTATCAAATAGAGCTAACATTAGATTTCAAAAGGCTAGACCAAATTCAAATGATATTGATTCCATTGACACTGAATTTATGATCCTTTTTTTAATAATTTGACATACCTCCTAAAATCGAGCTATAAAATAGAAAATTTAGGTTTCGGTTAGTGCGGGAATCGAGTTTTCGTGCGTTTATTTGATATAATTTAACTCAATTTAATAGAATCGGCTTTTTTAGCGAGTTTAATATTTGTGATTTATTTTAGTGCTTAAAAGAAGTGAGGTGAAAGTAGTGTATAGTGGTAAAGTCCAACGTTTGAGTGCAATTAAGATAGTTTTAGGTTAGTGGGTGGATCGAACTTTTCGTGTTTTTATTTAAAAAGCGTAATTTAATTCGATTTAACAGATACGGTTTTTTTTGGCGAGTTTAATAATTGTGTGTAGTGGTATAGTCCGACGTTTGAGTGCAATTAGGATAGATTTAGGTTAGTGCGTGGATCGAACTTTTCGTGTTTTTATTTAAATAGTGTAATTTAATTCGGCTTAATAGATACGGTTGTTTTCGCGAGTTCAATAATTGTGTGTAGTGGTATAGTCGGACGTTTGACCGTACCATAATTCAATCCGATTTAATAGATACGGTTTTTTTGCCGACTTTAATATTTGTGGTCTATTTTAATGTTTAAACGAAAGTGATTTGTAAATATGAAGTGTTCCAGTGGAAAGTGAAATTTTTTTTTTTAATTTTATTCTTTATTATTTTTTTCTATTTCTTAGCTTTAGAGTTTTGGAGGTTTTGACTTTGAACACATTTTAATATATTACTAGTAGAAGTATCAGTAGTAAAAGTAGTTGTAGTATATTTCACAGGACTAAAATGGCTTCAACAATTCCTGCTGATTTCTTGAGTGGAATTTTAAATTGGAAATGCATTGATACTTGGGGCTAACAAAAATGAAGGTATGTAAATACATGTATATTTGTCATTATTCAAAAATCCTTACATAATACTGTAATTAACCATATCTAGTTTTATGGTGCCAGAACTGTGTACGAATATCCGGAAGTATAAATCTTTGTATTCTGGATTTCTGCAACCAAGGGTAATGGAACATTTCAAAAGTAGCGTTTTTTAGCAGACATATTTCGGTATATATACTCGAAAGAAGAAGGATTTATAACATTTGTGTCTTACAGTTCTATTATTTTCTAGAAAGTAGTGTAGGATTTTCAATTTAAAGAGATCATTGCTTCACGGAAAGAAAGTCTAATCGAAATTTTAATATTACAAAAAGGAAACGTGGACAAATGAAGAAACACGTGTTTCATCAATTTCCGATAGTTCAGTTACAGGGAGCTAATTGGAAAAATGGTGTAAGTATCCAGTCGGTTAGATGTTGCATCGGAAAAAATATGAATGTCTTCCTAATTCGGCCCATATTGAGCTTTGTATGTTGAAATAGAGTTTAGGGCATATAATAGAAAGGTAACGAATTATTTTTGTAAAAGAATTTTCAAATAATTTAAGATGTTGTAACATAGGTTGAGGACTTTCAACTGTACCAGACTTCTATATTTGAAGCTTTGAATCAGTTTGTAATGCAACTTAATAGGATTTCAATGAAAAGCATTGTGAAAAATGGATATGACATTATGTATGTAGCGCCTAGTGGGAAGAAAATCAATTGGGTAAACACATTCCAGATAATTAAAAAAAGAACGACTAAATTTTTATTAAAACAACTTTTTGTTTATTACAGCGTTTTGATTTGCATATGAAAATCCTTAAATTTTATCAAAAGTTCCATATCGACACAGTAATTGTATTTTATTAAAATTACAATGGAAACCATCATAAAGCATGGCAAGTTCTAAAATAAGAATAATTGAACCACTTAGTAGTTAATTTATAAATAATTTTATTCATTTTGCCTTAGTTTAGAGTTGATCAACATCGAAGGAGGTGACTCGACAATATCTTATTATAGATGTGTGTCTGAAAGACTTCTAAAATAAGGTAAGTGCAGAGGTTGTTAAGCTTTTGTGTATAGTGCAAATTTTCTTACCTAATTTGAAATGGAAGAATTCACAATTGAACAGCGATGCAAAATCATTGAACTTTATTTTGAACATTAACGGTCCATAGTTTTGACTCATCGTACATATCGTCGATATTTTAATGTGCGAATACAATAAACCGTCTGGTTGCAAATTTTCAGCAACAAGGGACAGTAAAGAACCTTTCTGGTGCTGGAAGATGACGTACAGCACACACGGGTGAAAATATTGAAAGTGTACAGGATAGTGTATAGGAAAGCCCAGAAACATAAAAAAGGGGGCGTTCGACTCAACTCGGGCTATTTTAGGTACATTACTAATGTTCACATACAAAATTCAGCTTGCGCGAGAATTGAAACCAACGGATTATCAACAACGGCTTGATTATGCCATTTATTTCCTGCAAAAACCAGAAGAAAATCCAGTTTTTATTCACAACTTGATAATGACTGATAAACCCCATGTCCAATGAAATGGCTTCGTAAACAAGCCGAACTGCAGGATATTGGCTACGGAGAATCCAGGAGTAGTTCATCAACGACAATTACACCCACTTAAGTGTTATATTTGGTGCGGTGTGGTCTGCGAGGATCATTCGCCCATTTTCGAAAATGAAGACGTTGTTGCAGTTTCTACCAATAGTGTCCAATATCAGACGATGCTATACAATTTTTTAAGGCCAGCTTTGGAAAACCATTCAACTCTTTGGTTCCAACAAGATGGAGCAACAGCGCATACCGTGAGTGACTCAATGGCTCTTTTAAGGAATATTTTTGGCGAACGTGTTATTTCGCGCAGAAACCAGAAGCCAGCGACCTCAACTAAAAAACAACATTCGCAATGAAATCGAGGCCATAACACCTGCAATTTTACGAAAGATTATGGAAAATGTTCTGAAAAGAGTGTGAAACTGTGAAGCAGAACATGGAGACAACTTAAAAAACATCATTTTTCATAATTGAACCAAAACATTACCCAATTATATACTATTTTGCATCAACAATAGAGCCAAGAATGGAGGTAAAAGCATTTAGCTCACATAACTAAAAATTACAACTAAATTTTTATGTAATTATTTCAGTTTTTTATGGACTTGTTACGATCTAGTTGAGAACCATCGTATTAATGTATAAACCAAAAGGAAATTATTAAAAAACACAATAGTAAGTACTCAAATACGAATTATTGAAATACTTCCTATTTAATTTACGAAAAAATTTCCTTTAGTTTTTACTTCATGGCAATATTAATTACGAGTAAACTTTGAAGATCATCGAGTGTGGTTTCGATCAACATCAAAAGGAGAGGTAAATTACAAGTTTTTATATCAAAAATGTAACAGAATATTTTGTATTATTTAAAATCAATATTCTGATGAATTTTTCAATTTCTTATTACAGGTATTTTTTCGAAAAAAGAGGTATCTCTCCCGAAAGGTAGGTGGGGAACTTTTATATGCTTTTATATTTTGCAAATTTTTGTTCTTTTCCATTGTCGTGAATACATTTTTATTATATAACATGGTTACTTGATTTCTATTAAAATTTCTTTAATTTCAATTCAATTTTCAAGTGAATAATATTAGACCAGTGTTTCTCAACCTTTTTCGTTGGCGGTGCACTAAAACAAATTTTTTGTTTGCGAAATTTATTCAATGGGAGGGCTGAGCCTGTTTTCTCGAACAAATTAAATCAAAACGAGGTTGCAAAGTCGCCAGACAAGTTCGCGTTTCATCGCCAAGTTTTCAAAGTCTTTCTCACTTTTTGGACTTGATTTCGGCCAATGTTGAAAATTAATAGAACCATGAATTTGCAAAAGGCAGAAGAATTTTAATGGCTTTCAAGCAGATTTGCAGGGTAAAAATTTTTGACGAAAACCAAAACTCATCCTAATTTTTCTCGCAGAATGTTGAATGGTAAAACTTATTGTTTCTCAAATCAATGAGCTGTTCTATTTCTGTTGTTGTCAAATTTGGTGTCTTGCAAATTACAACTGGGTTGATTAACTATTCATATTCGTTAACTGAAAGCGAAGGAAACTAACTTTTAAGAGTGAGGTTTGAATTTGTTAAATGGTGCTTATAATTTCGTCTGTAATTTTCTTTTCGACAGATTCATTGACACCTCGGAAAGCAAATATCAAAATTTCCTTTTGATATTTCAGGTTTCCACAGTGTTAATTTTTTTTTAAGTGAAATCATTTTTGACGCTGATGTGATGACATTTTTGGAAGAACCTTGAAGACTTAAATTCAGAGAGTTCAGCTTTTCCAACAAGTCCGAGAAAAATTGAACTTTAAGTCACCAAATCTCGTTATGAGGAGAAAATCCAAAATATCTTTTTTCGAGGTCTATGAGTCATCTCAAAACCTTTCCTTTCGAAAGTCAGCGCACTTCGGTGTGATATAGAAGAGTTTTGTAGTCGGAATCTATTGCGTCGCATAGCCGAGAGAAATTTCGGGATTTAAGAAGTCGGTTCTTGATGAAATTGACCACTTGGATGACTTGGCCCATAACAATAAACACATCTGGAGTTTTGAAACAAAACATTCTCTGTGAATCATGGAGTGGACGCTTATATTACTTGGATTTTCTTGGCGAACAATTGTGATAAATTCTTTTTTTTTACCAATATTGATGGGTATCCGGCTGTTCAAACACCAGCGCAGTTTTTCCACAGAAAACTAAATCTTGAAATATTTTCTATTACTATATAAGCTCAAATATATCTTTCCCTGTCGTCGTGCTCTTCAAATCTATGCAGGACCCTTTTCCCTCTTTCCAAACACTAATGATGATAATATAACTTTATACTACATTCGATGCTTCGTTTAATCGTTGCCTTATGAATGATAATATGTGATGCTTGCATTAAGCATTAATCTCTCCTTGCACACTGTTGATCCGAGGCACACAGGTTGAGAAACACTGGTTTAGATACACTAGTTTTAATATTATTATTTAAAAAATCATAACATTGCATTAACATTTGGCAATTTTCTCATAATATCTACAGAACAAATCATATAAAAAGGACATTCAATAAAAAATTACTTTTTATCATGTCAGAAATGTTCCAAATGTTTCAAAGTTGGATAACTTATGTTAACTTTTATGTTAAACAAAATATAAGTAAAATAAAATAAACAAACTTATAAAGGACTCAGTTAGTATCTGATACTAAAGTCAAAAATCAATGAAATTGATTGAAGCGCACTAACCTATCTCAAATAGTCCATTAATAATTTTCCTGTTATATTTTCGATATTCTCTTTTTTTTTTTTTTGGTAGTATGAAAATACCTCATCCCTTTACCTCACATTCTTAAAATATCCAAAATAAATATAAACAGCTGAAAATGTTCAGGTTTTCCTTGTGAAACGAATTATGTACCTATACCTTATGTCTTATATCTACTTCCAGAAATTTAATAGAAAACATAACCACAATAGAATTGAGTCCTTCAAAAGTTTGAAACTTTTATTGTTAAGGTACGTACTAGAAACAGCGAGTTTATTCTTTGCTTGTTTTTCTTTTGCTCTTCATCGATTAAGAAAAGTAGATTCTATATATACCAATAATAATTGTAATACTCATTCAGACTGTTGCCAAAATTGCTATCTTTCATGGATGTGTTTTTTTTTTTGTAAAGAAATTCCAGAAGCTTTTCTTTGCTTTACTTAAAGCACATATTTTTATACTAGTACGTACCTCCAGAACAAAAATTGAATTGCTCTTTTATTATGTATATGTCTGTCACGAAAATAGGTATAGTTTGATTGATGAATGTCTCTTGAGTTATTTTATTTATACTTCGGTGGCTATATAGAGTATCTAACGGAGGTTCTCATATATTGAACCTTTCAATTATATTTGAATATTTGTTTATGTTTACATTTACTCTCTTAAACCAAATTTAGCTGGATTCTTATTACACTGAGTCACTAAGAAATCTAGCTAGAGATTATGGACTTAAAATTGGATAATCTACAAATGATTTTGAAAAATTCCTATCAGTTTACCCTCTACACAAATAATCATTAGCGAAATTAATGAATTTTATATTGACCGAAGCCCGAGATTATGTTTTTAATATTTAATTCTTTGAAAGATCAAATAAAATGTAAGAAGCTTTATAACAACGATTTATGGCACGAAGAAACAAGAATTTAATATCCCTAATCCAATTCTTGCAAAATCGGAAACACTTCAATATAAATTCTAGTAATATTATTTTTGAGAAAGCTAGTAAAACTTCTATTTTACAATTTGCATTTTGTGCATTTTGTGCTCTAAAGTAATTCCAGTTTTTTATTGAGAAAATCCCCGGGCCCCGCGAAACAGCCAAAAAGTATCCCGTTTCCCGGGAATGTGGCCGGATTTGAGGTTGATGATGGATTGAAGCTTCCATTTCAATCCATCATCAACCTCAAATGCGTCGTTTGAAAAAAAATTTATGATAGAATTTCACTAAGCGCTTAAAAACAACACTTAGTCATAATTGTATCCAATCGTATTTTTAGATTTAAGGACTTCTGGATGCGCACCCATTATTACTAACTAGAATTAATCTTCAGAATCTAGTTAATTTTGGTTTAGATTTCGAGAAAACATGTAGAATTGCCAAAATATTAACTTACTTTCTTTGGGGATTCTAAAATCTGAAAATTTATTGTATAGTTTCTCTATAAGCGTATCTGCTTGTAATGAGCAAAACAAAAGACTAAAGTTATATCTTCAAAAAATATAATGGAAAAGAAACAAAAGTCCTTTCTAAATGGTTTTTTTTTTACTTCAACATATTCGTGTTTGCATATTTTCTCGTTTTTAAAACTCATTAAAATTTCCACTTCTTTCGTTAAATTTCATGTCAATTTTATAATAACTTATCGACGTTTATTATTTCACAGGATCACGAGTCCTCCTTTAACTTACAATAAATTTAAATTACTTTTGCTTTTGTTTTTTTTTTTCTCTTAAATGAAAATTATAATCTATAAAATAATAACTTTATTAAAATGAAAAAAATTCGAGTGAAAAATAGTCTTTAACTTTACTCTATACCATAATTTCTCACGCAACTCTCGACAACCTCAAGTGGCATTCAATCCGTCAACGAAGAAAGAAAGAAAAAAAAAATCGAGCCGCATGTAACTAAAACAAATACTAATTAATCTATGGGCATTAAAATTGCAGTTTTTTGTTATTTTTGGAAAACTTTTTTATTTATATTTGATCAAGGAAAAAAGAAAAAAAACGTCCGTTTTATTTTCAACCATCACACATGGAGGAACATTGAAACTTATAAATGTTCATATTGGCCGTGGAAAATATAGAAAAGTTCACATCCAATGGTTTCACGTCTAATCCTGCTTAATTACTACTAATTAATTACATGTCATTGGAACTTCGCCCTCCCGTTGATTTTTTTTTTCTTCAGTTATATACCAGACAAAAAACTGAACCAAAAAAAAAAAAAAAACCAAACTTTAGCTATAAACACGCATATATCCAGGAGTATATAGTGTTCAAGCCAAAAAGCATTTGCATTCCATTCACGTTAACTGATCTTTAAAAGTGTTGTCCAGCTGGCTTTTTTTTTACTTAATTCTAAATGTCGGCTTTAATACTAATGATATTACTTGAGTTATCTTTTAAAAAGAATTATTTCTTATCTTTTTAGTTTCTTATTTAAAAATAACCAATTTTATATTTTCCTAGTTAAAGATCTCTCTCACATAGAGTTTCCAATTTTCTATTTCTGAAATGTCCTTTCTCTCTAGCTACTAGACTATATTTACACACCTTTTCTATAGAAGAAACGAAACTTTACAGACATATTAATTTGAAATGTGAAATGTAATTCATATATAGAGGAAGAAAAGATTTTTCCCAGCTAGTTTTTCATTTGATTTGACAGTTACATTTATGAAACAAGAACCAATAGTATATATTATGATGTTCATCTCATATGTTTATATAGTTTTGGTGTTGTATGTACGATGGACAGGTTTATATCAGAATAGACAAAAATTCATATATAACATATAAGTATAATGGTTTTATAAATGATTATATATGAATCTAATAGAATTTAAACGATATAAAGATAATATATAGTGTGTATGATCTTTCCCAAAAAGGAACACACAATATTAACTATATATATAAAGGAAGTGCGGTCGTATGGTATGACGTATTGAGAGAATGATGAATGTCTTATCTAGACCAGAAGGGACATGTAACTGACACATATATGCCAGGAAAATAGAAAATGTTGAAACAACCAAAATAATATTATATATACATATGTTTTTTTCTTGTTGTTTTTAAAAGTGGGTAACAATGGTATTTTCAATAAATGCCATCAATGTTTGAGACATCATTTGTTTCCACCAAAACTTGACAGTATTTTTTGTGGGTATCCCCGTCGTACCATCGGGGATAATAACCAAAAACATATATATAAATATGTGTGTTATAGTCTTTGAAAGTCTGCCTTCACTGTCTGGATTTTTTTTATTTTTTTTTTTCATATACCCTCCCAAGTTAAGGGTGACCTACTCTTCAGAGGAAAAGTTTTACTATAATATATAGGTTCACACTTAAATACACTTTAATTAAATGACTAGTAATTAATTAAAAGTTTAATCGGAAATTCCATTATGTGAAAATTTTTGCTTGTTGAGAAACAATTATTTTTATGTTATTCAAGTAAAGTTAAAGTCAATTTTCAATTGAAAATTTTATAAGGTGTATACTCTTTAAGCGAAGTTTAAGAAAATTCAATTTAAAGTTATACACATTTATTTGTTTGTAATCTTAATATTTAAATGCGATCTTAAGACCACGATCGTATATCTACCAACAAATCAATTCAATCATTTTAATTTCAACATAATTCTAATTAATCTTGTAATCCATTTTGTACCATTTTATAATTAACATATCGATTTACAACAAAAAATGTAGAATTAGAAATATGCAACAAGTCTTAAGTAAGTAAAATTAATTAAATTCAAATAAAACTAAAAAAATATTATCTTTAAATTAATATCTTGAAAAAAAGTTTGATTTAACAGGTATTATTAATAGCAAATAATTAATCTATTATTATTATTAATTTTTCGCTGTATTTTACGGATATCATGTGAAACCATGATTTATAAAGTGTCTTACTTTTTTATGCGTTTTTATTTCGATTGGTGTATGATTTTTTGAGATATCTAAGTGTTCACAGGTAGACATATTGGTACATACATATACCATCATTTCTTTAAACTCACGACTACACTAGAAGAACATTTTTTTTTACCTCAGTTAATTCCAAATGCTTTAAATAGCAATTCAAAGATACAAGAGGAAAGATACATTAGGTATTATACAAACCGGTTCATGGAAATTGAACAATTATTCAAAAGTAACAAAAACGATCTCCTAAACAATATGAGCTTATTTTAGTGTTGCACTTTTTTTTTTCTTTTCTTTACAATTTTACTTTTATTAATTTCCTTTTAAGACAGATTTTTAAAGTAATATTAAAGAAAGAGATCACCTTAGGTCAATATATATGTATTTGAAAAATCGTGCTTCACTTTAATGAAATTGTAATTCCAGTATAAGAGAATATGGTTTAATGATTTGATTTGTAAAGTTTCCATTTTTCTCTCTGAACTAAAATAATAATATAATAACTTAATTTTATATAGGGTGATCCAATTTAAGTTTCCTATGTTCTTTTCAAAGTATCAAATGTCAGTTTGCAACAACACATTTACGAAATGGATCGCTTAACCACCGCTCAATGCGTTAAAATTGTTCAATTCTCAAGCTGATTTTTCAAAGAAAATCCTCTTCTTTGATGAGGCACGTTTCCACTTCTCTGGATAAGTTAATAAGCAAAATTGCCGCATATCAAGAGAGAAAAATCCTCATGAGACTCACCAGACACTATTAGATGAACAAAAACTGACTGTTTGGTGCGCATTGTAGCCAGGTGGCGTCATTGGGCCTTACTTTTTTGAAAACGATAAGGGTCATACAGTAACAATCAATGGTGAGTGATATAGTCTCATGATAACCGATTATTTCTGGCACAAAATCGATGATATTGATGTGGAAGACATGTGGTTCCAGCAAGACGGCGCAATTTGCCACACAACGGGTGTAACGTTGAATGTTTTGCATAAAAAGTTCCCAGGTCGCATTATTTCACTTTTTGGCGCCATACTAACCGCCAAGATCATGCGAGTTAACGCCGTTGGATTTATTTTTGTGGGGTTACGTTAAAATTGGCGTCTATGCCAATAAACCCGAAACTTTGGAGCACTAGACAAACAATATCCATCAAGTTATTGCCGAGATACTGCCCGAAATTTACGAAGAAATCATCGAAAATTACTTCGAAAGGATCGGCTACTGTAGAAGCTCTAGAGGCGACCCTTTAATTGATATTTGTAGGCAAAGATAAATAAATATGTGAAGAACCGAGCCTGGATTTGAGCCAGGGTCTCATCAGCTTCTAGAAACGAGGTCTTTACCGACTTGACCATTCAAAACTGTGTTGTTTATCGATCTGTTCATTTGCCTTTTCTAACTATACATTATTCAAACAATACAACTGTTATTCGAAATATAACAACTATTATATAACCTTACAATTGCTATGCTAATCATTTGTATTAACAACTATTATGAAACTAATATAATACTCCTACATATTATTTTTATAATTAATGAAACACATATGGTAACATTTGTGATTCACAAAATAAAATAATTATATTTCGTTAAATTTGTGTGTTTTATTTTCTTTTAAAGTTCGAAAACTGAAGTTGGATCACCCTTTATTATTAATGCTTGTATAAAAACGAACTGTAACTAAAATATACTATTATCACACCTGTTAAGAATAAAATCCAAATAAAATCTTGTCTTAATATACCTACTTACGAGTTAAAGAATTGTTAACAACTTCTGGAATCATTTTCTAATATACCTCTACCCTTAAAACCGAGATGAACGTAATTTTCGATTATTTTAACCTCCCCCAAAAAATGCAACAACAAAATCAACCAGTTTCATTTCTTATCTAGAAATTGAGGGTTAGAATATCACATAATACCTATTCTAAATATATATTTCATCGCGCGTATATCTTATATAATTAGAGAAGGGTTTCTTAGATAATTAATGAGTTTTTAATTTTTTTTTTTTTGTTATACTATATATTTTACTTGTCCCATTCACTAAATAATTAAGCTAAAAACTTAAAAGAAAAGATCATTAATATTGTTTTATATTACTCGTATAATTTATATATATATATATATGAAGAGATCGCAATATAGCCCACCCAGTTACACATTTTTACACATAATATGTGTATTTTTCCTTTTTTTTTTTTAAATTTTCTATATAAAAAATTATGTGCTAAAGTGTATTTATTGAACGAGAGAGAAAAAAAGGAGAAAAAACTATCATAAATACATCTCAAAGTGATCAATCACATCAGCAAGATCAATTTAAATATGAATCGATTTATCATTGATTCACATTCGTGTACTTTTGATATGCTTTTACTTGCTTTATTAAAAATGTAAACATTTTGATCGTTTTGTTTTCTTAACAATTTTATTGTTTTTGTTTATATTGATCATAAACCTTTTACTCCTCTTGTATATTGGCTGTAATATCGTTGACGTGATATCACAGTAGAAAAACGATCACGATGATGATCAATATAATGATGAACGCGCGTATTCCAGAGACTATAAATGTTATATTGATCTACAATATTAATGATGTTTTTATCGTTTATCCATTTATTTATACATATTTATATGATAATATTAATTTTTCTCCTTTTTTGTTTTTATTAATAGTTTACACTTGCATTTTTTTGTATTATCATTTTTATGATTGATATTTTTATGGAAATCAATTGGAATTAATTTCTATCTAATTTTAATTAATTAAAATAAAGAAACATATGTATAAGGTGCGTTTTTTTCACAAAAATTTTATATTGAATAAAACAATAATTTCCAACAGACGGAAGAGGCGGCAGAAGGGACCAAACACTTGGAAATACAACCAGGACGAAGGGAGGCCAAAAAACTCCTCGGGGAGTACGACTCCAAGAGACTCAAAACCTTTATTAGCACTAATAAGAAGAATATAAGAGTACTGACAGGAATATTAACTAAGACCTTAAAAAACTAGGACTGGAACTAGATAGCACCTGCAGATTCTGCGAGAGTTTTTACAGTTTTTTTTCTCCTAGGATTATTTCTTTCTCCACTATCCTTGGACTGATTTTACTGAAATTTAACGTACTATCGTCTATTTATGTATAGTTAACCCATATAAATAATTTAAACAAAATTGTTTCACGTATTTTCCAATTAAATCCGGAAAAGCATATAAAAAAATAACAAAACTTTCTGTTCACCCTGGTTTCGTCAAAATTGGATAACACGTTTTTGAGTTATTTTGTACACTGACGGACGGACGGACATATATAAATCGGTATAATTTTTAGTTCTCTACACATCCATAGTCTGGAAACAGTTTATTTCCATGCGTTATAATTGTAATGGCAAAACTAATATACCCTCTGATATAGTACCCTGCCCTAGGTAGATAATCTTGCAACAGTGCTAAAATTTTTTATGCAATTTTTGTACATTCTTTTTTCTTATAAAAGTATTGCCTTTTGACCAATAACACTAATACAATATTATGGAAATATGTTGGCGGTTTTACCAAATAAAAACCAAATTAATATTGCACTCTTCTGAATTCGATTCGTTCTATACTTTGCAAATATTCTTGTTTTGGAATCATGGCTTTTTCTTTTTTTTTATCGTATTTCTTTTATACCAAAAAAAAAACAAGAACAGGTAAATAAACGAAAATCTAAGAAAAATATATATATATAGAAATCTGCGCGATAATGAACTATCCCGCGAAGATTGTAAACACTACACAACAAATCGTATGTGTAGGTTTCGCCATATTCAAAAGTTTTTCATTTCGCATATGTGAATTGAATTTCGATATGGATATCAACAAATGTGATTCTTGTTTCTGTTACCGCCTTTAATGAACCCCAACCAACAACAAGTATGAGCACTAAATTTTTCTTATTTTTTTCTTTTATTTATATTTTATTTAAGTAAAGCGTATAACGAATAATAAATGCTCATATGCCTTATAAAGGTGCCAACATATATATTTTGTATTTAATTCTTTTCATCTTTTTTTTTCTATATAAATTGCAATATGGGCGGGAGTAGGGTATATATGCGTGTAAACAAATTGCAATTGTTGAATTTCATTGTTCGATGTCTTAAAGTAATTTGTTTTTTTGATGTCAATTTATTAGCCCCCAAAGATATGGTACTATAGAATTTGACTTTTTTTAAAAATATTTTTCTTCTTGGTTCTGTCATATATGTAAAATCTTAAAGATTATAATATTTTTCTGGTACGCATTTTATGAGTCTCTGTTTAACAAAAGTAGCAATGAAATAATCGTAAGTGTGCAGATTCTTTCAAAATTTCGTATCCAAATAGTGTACTCTCATATAAATAATTTAGTATATCAAATTGACTGATTTAAAGTAATAAGTAGAGAAATTACAAAACAGTTGTGTATTTTATTTGATATGGTATTCGATATATACCTACTCCTTTTTTTTACAGGACTTACATATAAAATAGGAAATCAACTAGAATACCTTTTTCAATATATACATATATGTTTTTTTTTTTCTTTCGGACAAATGTGATAAACACACTTGAGCTGATATTTTGACTTTAACTAAAATTTATTTCTTTATTTCATGTGTGCCATGGCTGGGCATGCGAGTATGTTTCAATTCTTAAATAAGACTTTTTTTTTTTTTACTTGCCTTCAAATAAGGCAACCCCTGCTGTATATGTGGTGAATTTTATAAATCCTTCGATTTTGAGTTCTAGTTCTTTTTTTTTGCTGAAGATACTTTTTTTCAGATAACCTTTTAGCTTAAATTTAAGAATGTAAAACTTAGACATATAGAAAAGGTATATGTCTAGTAAAATATATCAGAAAAAATTTTATCGTGCTTGATGTGCAGAGAACAGTGTCTCTGAGTAGGTCTAGGTCTATATATAAAAACTGCAATTCTTAAATTCAAATTTTAAAACAGGCCTGGGGTCAACCTGCGGCTTATCTGATGTTTTCTTGCGCCTCTTAAACATTTTCTATTTACTCTTCTGTGGTGACAAAGAGTTTTCAAATTAAAAACTGTAAAGATAATATTCGAGATTTGTCTGTGAAGCCTTTGAAACTACGTTTGAAGAACTAATAACTATAAAGTATGATAAACATTTTGAAATATTTAGGTCTTCTTCCAATATTGGCCCTATTATTGTAACTCTTCATCTTCAAATGATGATAATTGAATTACAGTCCAATGTTGTCTTACCACATGACTCCACACAACTTATTTCAAGACTTATTTTAGTTGGACTGACTTAGTTGGAGACTCTAAAAATTGGAGTTTTTTTTTTCAGTACGACTGAAAATAGGTCTTGAAATAAGTCCAATGAAGTCGTGGGGTTAAAAGTAGATTTTACTGATGTGTACCATATTCAATATAGAATTTTATAAAAATTCGCCGATCGACTTTTAAGTTCGGAACAACTATACTTTGCGAATCTTTACTAAAATTGTAAATGTAGTACAACAATTAGATAACCGATGAAAATGCCCAAAATTAATAGCGGGTAGCTACAGGCGAGCTTGAAGTTGATTTTAGTGAGCCTAAACGTAAACCCCGAAATCCAAATTTAACAATAAAATTTAATAAATTGAATTTATTAAGTACAAATCGAAAAACGCATTTTAAGGAAATTTTTTAAATAATGCTAAATGGACTACATGAATTTTGCGGTTCTCTTTAAATTTAAAAATTTTAAATTGTCTTCCATTAAAGTATTTGTTGTTCAGGCCTGCCTTAATAGAACTTCATTAAAATAAACAATTGTTTTATAAATAACACATTTGGCATTCTCCATTTTAAAGTGAAATCCAAAAAAGAAAAACAAATATATAATAAAACAAACATATAATATAATAAAGAGATTCATTTTAAACATTTGATTATTTTTAATGTAATAATTGCGAGTGCAAGCAATAAATGTGTCTAAATGTTGGCCGCGTAACAAAATTTACGCGATTTTAATAGACTACCTTATTTATGGACTTCCCTCGAGATTGTTCTTCAATTAAGATCATTTTGAAAATTGCCATGCGGTGTAGAAATTATCCAGACGAATGAATAAAGAATAAAGAGAAACAATTACATCAAAAAAAGAAAAATAAAGGGTTCATAAGATCGTCTAAAGAAAATAACATTTTCAAAGTGAATTCTTTTAGTATAAAGCATATCTGTAGAGAAGACATTCGATAATCCAAAGATATATTGTAGACAATGAGTATAAAAGGATTATCCAAAATAAAATGAAAATCCTTATATATCAAAATCTAATTCGACATTTTTAAGTTAACCACCAATGATTTACGCACCTGTAGGATTCATATTATATTATATCAAGGAGAGAGTTCCCCAAGGTAAACATCTTTTAGTCTACCAATTTGGTCACCTATATACACATGGGGTAAACATTTTTCTTGTATGTATATCTTAACAGGGGAGGATGAAAATATATCAAACTTCAATTTAAGATATCTTGTTCATATATGGACAAAGGGAATAAGATCAATTTTGAAAAAGTCAAAAAAGTAAATAGATAAACTTGAAATGAACTATATTTTGATAACGTAAAACACCGCTTTTCTTTTCGGGGGATAATGATATTTGCAGTGTCTTTTCAAGAAAAGATATTACAAAAGGATAAAACCTTCTCAGACATAAGTACTTCATGTATATATATATATAGACATGTTTTTAATGTCTGAAAATAAATCTCAGTTAGAAAAATTTGTTTTAGTTTTATCCCACCCCCGTGAAAATATACTGAATACAAAATTTCTATAGAAAATTGCGTGATACTTTTAGTTATATACTTTTTTGGTTTTGTATTAAGTACAAGTGTATGTTGCAATATAAGGTGAGAAGGTCGGATTATATTTTAGGTTAGTTGCTTTATTAACTATTTATAGGCCTGTTTTTTGTTTTTCCTTTAAATTTACGTGAATGCAGTTCAGATAAAAAACTTTGAGAATAAGATTTATGATGTTTTCTTTTTTTATATTTGATCTACTTAAAAATGGAAGTTTAAAGATTTATTATATATAACGAGTGTATTGAAAAATCTTGCACTGTTTTGAAATTGTAATAAAATCTTTTTTTTTTGATTTTTATTGTTAACTCTAAAGCTTAAAGTAAAAGCTTGTTACGTTAATTTGCCATTGAGTATTTTGGTGTCACCCGACACCCCTAATCGTCAAAAAATGTGGTACTTGCCTATCATTACTTCCTAAAGTATAGTATGCACTTTGCGCGTGTTTTCAGCCTTTATCATAAGGCTTAAATTCCTATCACATCTAAAAACAAGCTTTAGTGCAAAACGACGAAACTTCTATACGTATGTTCAAATCAAGTTACCTTCCGAAAGCCATTCTAAAAGAAAGCTATATGAATATGGGAATTCAGGGTGTACGTAGTCCTTAGTTAATCACAACATTTGTTGTGATATACAGACAGACAGACATTGGATAAAAATGATTGCAAACCATTTAGAATCTTATAAAACGTGGATATTTGCAAAACAAATTTTTTTATTTTTGATATAGTTCGTATAGAAGTTAAAAATTTAACTTGCGTAGACCATAAAAATCAATTCGTCATACAAAAACTTCCTATAAGAAAATCTGGTAGTGTGCGACGATATCGTGTATTATTATTGTGAGAGTATGCAAATGCAGATGAAAACCCATAAATCAGATGAACAAGTTCTTCTACATTTGAGAGAAATCATCTGGCAGATGAAGAATCAAATGGGGAAATTTGATCTGCAGAAGACGACAAAATTCGTAGGATGATTGTTTCTCCCTTTCTGTTTAACTAAATTTTGCATAAGTGCATCCCATACTTTTATCAGAATAGGATGTCGGCTGTGTGGAGATTGGCCTTAAATATTCTAAATATTACAAAGGTTTTCGCTCGGAATGAAATTATCAAAACAATCATTTGAAACGAAAAACTTGGGATGTATAGAAATGGTGAACTGCCAATAACCGAAGTTTTTCGTTTGAATTTCGCAAACGTCAAATTTGTATGGGAAATTTCATTGCGCTTGAAGTTCATACTAAGTGCATACTAACCTTTAGGATTTTTTTTTTTTTTACTAAGGCCTAGTATTTTAGAATGCACTGAAGTTATGGAACATTAGGTGGATTCATATTTTAATTTATGATTTGAATGAATAAGAAATCGTTATTTTCATAACTCTTTATCGTGGCTCCCGCATTGCACGCAGTGAGTAAACTCTGTCAAAATATATTATTTTTCTTGTGTGTTCCTATGAAGGGCACTCTTTCATATCAAAATTGTTCTCAATTGACAACTTTTTAAATGATGAATAAATTATACGAGTTTTTATTATTTTGCATATAAAAATGCAAGAATGTTTTTGGCACTCCATTATTTATATACTTATATAATACTGACGGTCATAATTATGAAAATGTTTATACACTCGTAGCATAGATACGAGTCAGTACCAGCTTTGCTAAATTTTAATTCCTAGTCAGCTTTTAGGTGGTAGAAAGAAATCAGCAAGAAGAGTGCAAAACTTTTCAATGCATTTCTAATATTTTTTTCCTTTCGTAAGACTGTGTCTGGAATATCTATTTTTGTAGAATAATTTCCAGTTTAGGGTAATTAAAAAAGCGTTTTTTTCGAAAGGATTTTTTCTCCCGTCTTTCCTGTTCATACTATAAATTGTTTTTAAACTAATTTAAATTTTTTTAATTAAGTAATTTTTATATACATATTAAAATTTTGTGCTAAATATAAAATTATACATTCGCGTTTGTTTTCTTTGATAAAATACTAAATATATGAAATAGAATTTACATAATAATTATGTAATTTTATGCTTTAGATTTTAATATAATAAGAAATATATAACAAATCGAAAGGTTCTACTTGATTTGCATGTAATTTAAATTATCTATTCATATCAAAATATGTTATTAAACAATTATTTATGAAAACAAAAAAAGAAAATAAGCTTGATAAGAGTAAAATATATATTAGTACTTCATTTAAAAAAAAATGAATAATTACCTAAATAATAAGGTATACTCTTCTTCCTTGTATAATATCACAATACTCTTTTTATATATATGTATAAATACAATATTATTCTAAATGATCTTGTAAAACAAGTCACACAAATTTTCAACTGTTTGGGTCTGTCAATCAATATTTAATCCACAAAGATCGATGAATAAATTTGAATACAAACAGTAACCAAGTATGTTATTATTGAAATTATAAAGAAGAAGAAAACATTAAAAATCATATATGATCTTGAAATCTGGTACCTACGAGTATGAAATCATGGTTAAGTAACATGATTCAATGAATATTTAATTAAATCTTAATTTTATATGCCGAGTTATAAAAAAAACAAAATTCTCATTTAACTGCTTTATAAGAAAGATGTGTACTTTTTTTTCATAGTTAATAATATGTATGAAATTATTATCGATATTACAAAAATGATATTGTGTTTAATTTTTCTTCTTTCACAAGAAAATTAATTGATTGATTTGAAAAAATTGACAGGTCTATTTTGTGTCACAAATAATTAACGATATTAATCATACTTGGTGGTCTAATATTTTCGGATTTTGTTTAGTTAGTAATATCTGCGAAAAAAAGCATATAATATCTTGTTAAATTGATCAGAAAAACAAATGGAGTTAGAAGGTAGTGTTTTTTTGTTTAGTTGATTTCAATTTTAGGAATGTATGTTTGTATATTTTGATCAAAATCATTTTTGATTGGCATGAGAAAATTAATTTTCTTTTTTTCCCCTAAATAACTTTCGATTTTTATTATTATGTAGTTTTAATAAAAAAACATGGAAATCAAACACCAATTTTTTAATTACAAACATTTATTATTTATTTAAAAAAAATTAATAAGTTCCCATGTAAAAATTAACACTTTCATAAATGATTCATTATGAGAAGGTCTTTTTTAACATATATATTTTGTTTTTGATGTTCAAACTATGGACACGATTTTTTTTTGTTTTATCAAATTAAGTAGGTATGAAATTGCCATATTTAGATTTTAGCACCAATTTATTTAAGAAAGTTTGAGAATTTTCGTGTCAAAAATATTTTAACTAATCCTGTCGTGGATAATGTTTCTATTACATTCTTTAATTCAAGAAGATAGTATCCACTTGGATTTGGATACTTACATATCCAAGAAAGGATTTGTTGAAACTTGCTTATGTAGGCCTGCAAAAGACTCGTATAAAAAGAAACTGCTGGTATTCGGTAAGGAATTCTAATCAAATCAAATTTAGTTATAAATTATTTGAAATGTTTTGAATCTTGATCGTTATGAGTTCTTAACGAAGAAGAAGCGGCAGAAAGTACCAAGCACTGGGAAGTACGACCAGGACTAAGGCAGGCCAAACATCTCTTCCGGCAATACAACTCCAAAAGATTCAAAGTTTTTATTATCACTAACAAGAAGAATATGCGAGTATTGACAGGAACACTAAAGGGACACTGCAGACTCGAAGCACACCTTAAAAAATTAGGACTTGAAATAGATAGCACCTGCAGATTCTGCGAGTCAGACGAAGAGACACCAATGCGTATTCTCTCCGATTTTGAAGCAGCAGAAGGAAGCATCTGGGGTCTTACTTCTCCTCAAGTGGGATACAATCTCTTAACCCATCTCTTATTTTATTTTATTTTATTTTTTTTTTTAAGGAGGTGGGTGCAAAGGCACCCCGTACTTAGGCCTTGTGGCCCATTGTACCCTCGGGAAAATCTGCACATATGTCCTGGGATCGCCCAAGTTTTCCAAGAAAACCTATGGGAAAAAAAAGACTAATTACCCGTATCCTGTTTACAGAGTGGCAGCTTGTCCCAACTCTGGAAACAGTTCTGTTTTCTTCAGGTAATCGATTAAGAATTCCACCTTCAGATTCCGGGAATCCGACAAAGTCAAGAATGGTTTTCCGAAGATCTTCTTTCGTAGACCCACTAAGGCATCACATAAACAAATAACGTGTAGTGATGTTTCCTCAACGGTTCTGCACTTACGGCAGGTGGGATCAGATAGGATACCTATGGTATGTAGATGCTTGCTAAGGCAGTGTCCCGTGAGGGCGCCCACTAGCACTCTGGTGTTATTACGATCCAACTTCAGTAACGAGTCCCTGACCAGGCCTGGTTCCATCTCTTAACTCTGGATACTAAAATTCCTAAGAGAAATAGGCCTGGAGGAGGTACTTTAGAATGAGAAGTTGACCTAACTACTGCATTGAGGAAGAGGGGGTACAATAGATCTGAAAGATCCCAGTACAAGAACACCCTAGAACTTAATCTAATCTAATCTAAGTCCTTGAGAAAAACCAAAATGCAATATATACAAAGTACACCAACCGAAAAAGTCATGGAAATTGGATTTTAGTTCCAATGCCTATAGAATTATAAATTCCAAACAATTACAATAATTTTTAAATACGAATTCTATGCATTTAGAAATCAAAAACTATGAAACTTGATATTTAAAATCGATCAAACTATAAGGAATAGCGTCCATATAAAAAAAAATACAATTTTTGATTTGTAAACTTGTAGAATTCTTTCTTATTTACGAGGTACTAGCAAAATATTCGATAAAAATAGCCGATATAACATAATATTCACATACTTAAGATATATATTTGAATTTTTCGTTGATATCAACAAGATTCAAGAGAATTTAGCATAAAATTTTAACTTAAAAGAAATTCTTGCGTACATATATTTAAATATGATGAATAGTAAATTATAATTCAGTAGCGCATTGTATTTAAAAACTGTTCGCTCTTTATATGCATTCACATATTCAGATTAAGAAGAAAACAAATGTAGATGAGTTCATGATGGACAAGTTTGTGCACTCATGAGAATTGCATTTAAAACAAATCAGTTTGTATATCTATTGAAAGAATTTCTTGTAAAGAAATCGTCAATTTCTTTTGGAATTTCATGCCCAGAAACAGCTGTCGTGTTCGTTTAACATATAGTAGTACTATCGATCCCTGAAAGCGTATGCAAATTTCTAGTGTCAAAATCAAAAATGGACTTAAATCAAAATATACAATTGAAGTTCATCTTCTCCAACAACATGAATGTCGATAGGTCTGGATTATTTTGTATACAATTACATATGTTAAAAAGTATAAGAAAAACTATACTATACGTGTATACCTTATAGAGAATGTGATGACTTATTGTCAGAATAGTTTAAATATTCACCCACATCATGTAGTATATTCCCAAAAAAAACAAAAAATGATACAGCTGATATTTCGATAAATAACCTTTAGGTACATGGAATGTTTGGCCCACAATATTTATATATCGAATAAAAATAGTTTCATCAGTTTTTAATCTAAATTTAGATGTACATATTCTTAAACATAACACTTGTTTATCTGAACTATTAAGAGCAATCCGTCAGCATTCACAGCATCCTCACATAGTGTTATAGATTACCTACTTTCTTTCGTTTTCATTTCTTTTGGTTGTTCGCTTATCGATGATCCACTAAGATGCGTTACGTTTTCATTTCGGGGATTTGAAATACTAAATAATTTTTCAAGTTGTTCATGTTTATATGTTTTGACAACGACGGTACCGTTTTTTTTTTGCTTTCAAATTCTTGAATCTTGATGAAAAATTGGTTCTCGCCACAAGACTATAAGTTTGTATTTTCGGTATATATTTTTTTTCTTCGGGAAATACAGTTTTATCGAAAGAAAAATTCCAATACGATTATAATTCAACTTATTTATAGATTTGATCAATGACTTTTATTTGAAAAATTACACTAAATTAATAATCCTAAGACTTTTATTTTTTTTTTCTTAAAAGAAGAGAAATTTTTAAATATTTTGTATATTAATTGAAATTCTACTTACTTTGTCCTAAATGAACTCTTTTCATCCATGGATAAATTTGTGGTGGACCATTTCCTTTTTTTCCGGAACTATTTTGACTACTACCAGCCTCATTTCCGCTTTCACTAGATGTATCCGAATCACCACCATTTGGACTATGCATTGGGACGTTTGTTGTATGATTATTATTATTATTTAGAACACCCGGACCACCGACAACACCTCCTGCACCCGTTGTATGATTATTACTTGTATTTGTTGATGATACCGATGTTGATGAAGTTTTATTCAATGATCTTGTAACACTTTCAACAACCGAATTCGGTGATAATTTTGGTGATATATCACGTGTCGATAAATCTTGAGGACTTGATATCGATTGTGTATTATTACCAGATGGTGTTGTATCAGTTGCATATTTACAACTTGATTGTGGTTGAGTTTGTTGCTGCTGCTGTTGTTGTTGTGATTGTTGTTGATTTGGTATAAGTAAACGTTGCGGTTGCAATTGTGTATAATCTACCATATCAGAAGGATTTGGTTGACCACCACCTAAATTATATGCTTGATTTGCATAATGTGCTTGCGGTGTATTTGGATATAAATTTGGTGTATATGCTGTTGTTGGAAAATATTCACTATTTGTTGCAGTTTGTGCTGGATTTGTACCACCTGTATTACCTCCACCACCGCCGCCACCACCTCCTCCACCAACGGTACTTGTCGTATTTGTTGTACTACTTGCATTATTCGATTGATGACTTTGCTGTTGATTAATTTGTGATTGTGGATAGCATGAAGCTAATGAGTTCACAAATTGATACGACGACATTGTAAAACAGTCTGGATCCATTTTGTATATTTTCAGGTATTTATTGTGATTTATGCTTATTTGTTTGATGTTTTTTTTTTTTTTAGTTTATCATTTAATAAATGTCCTTGCCTTGTTGGTGAATTTATTTGCGGCCTATTTGAATACACAATTTATTATTTAAATGCATTTTCCTATAGGCAAGATATAAATTTAAATCGGTATATCTGGAAATGGAAAGAAAAAAAAAACAATTTTAAGATAATTAGATAAAATAAAATTAATTTAAAAACTCAAATTTTTTCATCATATTTTTGTAAAGAAATTATAGTTTAATAGATTTACTTAATTTAACATAAATTTTATCTTTTTCAAAATGTTCCTTAAGGCTTATTAAATTCTTCTTTTTATTTTTTTTAAATGAAATTTATTAAAGATTTGTTTTATGTTTTAAATACGAGGAAAAGATATTGCAGTCTTTTAAATCTGATAAATTTATTCTGTGTTTTTTTTTTCTGCAACAAGACTTTTCCAAAAACAAAAGATCCCTTTGTATAAAAGGCGGTTTAATTTCTATATATTTTTTATATTAAGACAAAGTAGTAACAAAATGCGATTATCAAAATTAAAATCGTTGACTTAGAACAGATCTTTTATAGAATTTTATAAAAAAAAAAAAACTGAAAAAGAACTTAGCTTAATACCATACGAAACTCTTAATTAATTATTATTATTTGTGTTCATTTAGTCTGCAACCCCATTGAATTCTGTATATGACTCAAAAACACCATATTGTTAATAAAATGTACTAAAAAAAACGTATTTATTCAATTTATTCCATTTTAATCGGAAGTAATTATCGAATTTAATCTTTCCAAAAAAAGAAATACAAATTAAACAATCTTTCATTAAATTTAAATTTAAAAATGATTTTTAATTTCCACTAAAAAAAGAAACTGTTTTTTTTTTTTTTTTGACTCAAAGCCGCTTTCATATTGTTGGCGACCATTAAAAAAGGCATGATGTGAAACCAATGCCAATGGACTACCAATATTATAAAACCACAAAATATATTATGCGGTCGATGAAGTTTCGCGAAAATGAGAAGAAAAACAATTTTAAGTAAGCGTTTTTTAACGAAACCAAAAAAAAAAAGAAGAAGTTTATCATGGATTCTTCTTCGCTGCCGGCCTACAAAAACGTACCACAAAACCAAAAAAAAAAATCATAAAACCAATCTTTATATATATATAGTTTAGTTTCATGGCTTTTATTAATTTCTTGGCAAACCATGCTAAAGGGCTAAATTGCCCATTGGTTCAAAATTATGGGTTTCGTGGTGAACGGTGTGCACTTTTCTTCATTTTTTTTTCTTTCGCTTATTATAATATAATAAAACTTGCTTGATTTTCTTATAACTTTGCAGTTTAGTAAAAGTTTTTTTTATGATTTTTTATATGTTGATCGAAAATTCACGTGGAAAGAGAGTTCATAAAACCTGCTACATACCAAAAAAAAAAAGCGCAATGAGATTGCGCATATTTTTGCACTAAATTTTCTATAGATATATGCTTTTCAAGTAAGAATTCTTTTCTTCAAGGGACAGATAAAGATTGGTGGTTTTTTGTGTTTTAATTTTTACCTTTTATTTTAATAAGTTTTTTTTTTCTTTCGAACTTATAACTTGTTAGAGTTCAGGTTTTATTGACCTATTGCATAAATAAAAAACAATGTTTTCTTCTTCATTTTGGTAAGAATTCATTAAACGTACATTTTCCAATTTATTTACCTTCCTTCTTGTCTTTTAAATAAAATGGTATTTCCATCTTTCATAAAAGAATATCACAGCAAAACAGTATCACAATCTTCTTGTTGGGCTTCTTTTGTAAATGTTAATAAACAAGCAATCTTGTATTTTAATCAAGTGCGATTCATTATAAATTTTCGATATAATATTTATTGGTAATATTGGTAATACAGTGCATTCCCTGTTTTTTTTTTTTCTTTTTGAGGTTGGAATTCGCTGATTAAAAAAGCCTATGGCCTTCTTTTTCTTTTATATAAATTTTTCTCTTCATATTTTCATTTTTTATACGTAGACTTTTCTTTTTTGTTGTTTTATAAGTTTTTCGTAAATTTCATTTCGTCTCCTTATTTAATAACTTAATCGATTTTGTTTCTTTTTTTAAATATAATTTCCAATCGATACGTTTTAAGTTTAAGTTTTTTTTTATCTTTTTTTTTTTTTTTAAATACATCATAAAACATTAAAAATGTATTTTGTTGGTGTTTTAGTGAAAAAGTAATTCGTTCTATGCTGTTTACATACTTTAATGATTATGGTTATTACAGAGTTTTTTTTCTTCGTTCGTTAGGAAATTATACTGGAGAGATTTTCTTTTTAAAACCAGATATTTAATATTTTTAATACACTGAAGATTATGTTTTTTTTTTCGTACTAATAACAATAATTTTTAAATTATAATAATACTTATAATGTAGTTCTTCAAAGGTTCAATGATTTTCCTGCAAACTTTATGTTAAAATTATAAAATGGGCATAGAATATTTGTATCAAAAGTTATGATGTTTTATGCAGATGTTAATAGAAGTATTGAAGAGTAGAATCGATCGTTTATGTAGAATTTTATTAAAGATATTGATTTTTTTGGGGCTCAAAACGAAGAGTTTTGATCAACGGGTAGAATCTTCTTTACAAATCATGTATTATTTTTCGTATTATTTTGGAATGCGTACCTTTTTAATTACTTATCATTGACCGTTAATCCATAACCACTAACTGCTAACTACTAACTGCTAACTGCTAACTGCTAACTTCTAACTTCTAACTGATAACTACTAACTGCTACTAACTGCTACTAACTGCTACTAACTACTACTAACTACTACTAACTACTACTAACTACTACTAACTACTACTAACTACTACTAACTACTTTTAACTACTACTAACTACGAACTACAAACTTCTAGCTACTAACTACTAACTACTAACTACTACTACTTTCCTTTCCTTCGTTTCGTGGCACAAAATGAGGATTTTACAAATCGTTCGCAATCTTATTGCTTGGTTTATTTAAACACATCTGATAGTATGACAAAAAAAAAACTAATTTGAGCGGGGTACTAACAGAATTTTGCCTAGTATTAAATATTATCTTGTGTCAATTTATGTAATGGAATTTCGTACTATTCGTACTGGTATTATTATCGACCTGTCTGTACTTTATTCATGTCTCAGTTAGATATTAAGTTAGACAATAACTTTATAATCGTTTAGATATAATTAAAAATATGACATCTATAGCACCTTTTGCTGGTGGATATGTTGAGCTCATGCCCAGCAGCAGGAAACTTTTTTTGTTAAATAAAATTCCTTTTTCATATTTTGCCAATTATACTGGCACAGACGCTTCAAGTTCATATCAATTTTCTAGTGTCGAATCATCGAAATCATGGCAAATACAATAGTATATTTAGATTTTCGATCCATAAACTTTCTCCTTCCTTTAACTTTCTTATAAATAATCAAATAAAATTGAGGGTGCTAATAATACTTTTATCAAAATTATACCTATTGAGAGTTTATCGTCTAATTTTTAAAGTTTTTTTTTTTTTTAAGAATATCATTTAAATAATTTCAATAAAATTACAGAAAATGATTCCTTCCTGTCCGTGATATTTGTACTATTAAATGAAAAACCTGTCGATTTAATAGTTAACAACTAAATAATAAGTGCATCTCTATAATATAACTTTTCAAAACCACGCCTTAAGCACTTTATTCATACATGATTTCTTTTTCATATATATAACTATAGAAAATTATGTATATAAAAAAAACCTATTAACTCTCTACAGTAGTATAAAGATAAGTTTCTGAACATAAAACACTCGACTTTTTTATGAGGTGCTTACAAATTTTTATGAGCATTTAATAGGTCTATATTATATTACGCAAACAGGAAAAACCCCCCGCTTTCCATAAGTTTATAGCCATAAATCTTTATAACATGAAGAAAAAAACCCCCATTGGTGACCGACGGGAATAATACAAGGGTAAACAATAAATGTTCTTAAAAAGAAAATATGATAATAAGTTTAACCTATCCTTTTTTTTTTATTATAAAATAATTATGATTATTCTTATTAAAATCGCATTAAATTTAGTTATGCATTTTTCTTTTTCAATGTTCTCATAAGGTAAAAAAGATCATCGGTGAAAATAATAAGGGTGAAAGTATTTTTATTTCCATTATTTATTCTCACCACTAAAAAAGAAACAGAAGCGCAACAGCATCTCAGGTCAAAGGAACGTTTAGATACAATAAGACATTTTGAACATCCGAAGATGTTCTCTTTTTTTTTCAAGAACCAAATGATTTATGTGACAAAATTTTCTTCAAAATTCATTCTTGAATTTTTTGTCAGTATTTGTAAATCGATTTTTCTTTTCTTCAAAATTCAATTGATAACAAAAATAATATTTTCATTGGAATATATTGATATCGGGCATAGTCGTCTACCTTTCGATACAAAAAAAAAAAATTAGAAATTATAAACCTTTTGGCCCTTCTCATCTAATAATATTTAAACACTTTCAAAAAGGGAAATTTAATGCGGATCTAATTTTTTTTATTTCGTTGTTTAAAAAAGAAAAAAGATGGATAAATTTCGGTTAATTTTCTAAATAAGTACATACACAAATTACCGAAAAATCTTATGTGTTAGAGGACCATCCATATAGTATAGTATTATAATCTACAGAACATAATTTATGACCCATTTTTTTTATATGCCTTATTTTGGATTTAATTAACATCAATTGAACTGTGACTTTGAATGAATAATTCTTGCATATAGAGTCAAAAATATTATACTATAATAATAGAAGTGACTACATGTAGGCATATTTTATTATTATAGTATCAATCGGCATAATATACGAGTAACATAACTTTTGTAGAAAGTTTCTGTGGTGAAGAATATTTAAGTATAAAATAGTTTTAATAATAATAAGTTTTAGGAAGAAAATTTACTTGGAAAAAGTACATGAAATCAAAAATCACTAAGAAAAGTTGGCGGTAAGCTTCAGTGTGTCTCCAAGGGATTATGAGATTGAATTTTAGTACACTCAGTTTTTCAGTAGTTAGGAAAGATTGGAAAATCTGGATTTTTGTTATTTTAATCGTAGAATTACAAATTATATATCTTCTGACGCTCAAGATATAGTGTTTCTTCAACAATTGATTTCGGGAAATATCGTTCCTCTACCACTTTTCCAATATTTCTCATATCGGACTAAATTCAAAAATTTTAGGTCTAAATATATTCTCGCCATATCTTATCAATTAAGTAATGCAAGAGCATCTATGGTACGCATGGGAAGAGATCTTAATTTGTATATGACCATGTCTTTGATTTTCACGTGGGGAAAAAGAGATTTGAAGAAAAATTTCAAATAACTGTAAAACTTTTAATAATGTACTAATAGAAATCATATACATACTATTGTATAGGATCTTTGGTACTAATCTCAATATTTTACTAATACTTTTAATACGTACTAAACTTTAGAGCACATTAATACACACATTTTTCTATTTTGCGCGCACTTAAACCTACTTTAACCAGCCTTCCCTTTTCTTCGCCACAGACTGGTGGATGATGATGCCAAATTGCCTTATTGTTTGGCTCAGGCTTCTGATGTGTGATGCTACATAAAGCTGCATGAAATTAAGCGAGATCTGAAGCCTTTTTATAATAATAATATTTTGTCAAATCGCAATCGCATCAAATGTATTACAATTAGTTGGAGCGAGTCTAAGACATAGAGCTCTTATATTATTTTACATAAAATTATGTAAAACCACAAAAGTTATGTTAATATTATTATAAAAGTCTGTGAAATTTAAAAACGTGAATTTCGAATTATTCCGTGGTATATATTCATAAATCATTTTCAATTTATATTTCTCGTGATTCAATTAAATCACAAAATAAAGTAGAAAATAAGCATAAGCTATAGAAATATATGATTTTTAAAATTCCTATTTCCCTTCGAGATTTTTTTTGTTTTTTCACCTTATTAGAATAAATAAGAAAATAATTAAAGCACTTATATATGTGGTCATAAACGCCATTACCAAAAGAAAATATAAAAAAAAAAACAAATTATAATAATAAGATTGCACGAAAGTAAACATATTTTTTTTAAGGTATTTATTTGATTCATTAAACTCTTGTATATTTTAGTTTTTTTTTTCGGTCTATAGGACTTATTAACACATATGTAAGTTAAGTTAAAAATATTTATTTTACTAAAGAAACAAAAAGAAAAATACCCTTAAAATAAATTTGTGAAAAAAAAAAAACTAGAGTAATTTTCATAAAACAAATCTATTAAGGGTGAATTTTGCGTGTACGATTTGTTGCGGATATAGCCCAGGACTATATACTTGTATAATACCTACTCGGGTCATTCAGATGTGAAATTTCTCATTTTTTATATTTATATATATTGAAGAAACTGTTTGACAGGGAACGATTTCATTTAAATTTTTATACTTTCTTTTTCAACTATTAGACCAAAATAAAATTTGCCAATATCCTCCTTTTGTGTCAGCATATGGTTCATATATGTATGGTATGTCCAAAAAAATCGAAAAGAAAAATCGGTTTTCTATTATAATACAAGTTTTGAAAAAAAAAGGGAAAATAAATTCAAAAACAAAACTGTGTTTGCATAATCTTAAACATAAAGAATGTTCCTTTTGTTTTAAAACTAAACTCAACTTGATACAAGAAATCATGCTGTGAAATATATATCTTCTGAAAATTGTTTTTCATATATTCAAAATATATATATTCTCCATAATTTTACAATATTCTATTTAAATTTAAATTCCAACCGAAAATTTACAAATTTAATTAATTAATTTTCTTTTAAAAAGGCATTGTTTGTTGTTAAATCACGAAAATTCTATTTTTTTGGTTTTTCCTTGGTTTTTTTTTTTTTGACAAGAAACGAAAAAGAAATAGTATTGTGTTTTGTGTAAAGTTGTATAAATTTTTTTTTACAACTTTTAAAATGTCGTTTGTTAAAGTTGCGTAATTAATTGCAATAAAAAGAAGTTATTACTGAAACAATATTATTGTATATAGGGGAATTCGGTGTACATTGGATGGTTTTTTAGTATCTTAAAAAGTTTTAGATTTTCTAGTTTTTCAACTTAATATTTGATAAAGGAAAATTAGATTATTATATTTAATTTTAATGCGAAAATTAAGTTTTATGGATACTCTTTCTAAGTTGTACATTAATTCTAGTTGATTATTAAATCTCTGACACTTTTGCCAAAAATTATACATATACCACTTGAGGTAATCTAACTACTATAGGATCATTGCTTTTACTATAAAATTGAAAATCTTTTCTAATTTCTGTAAACTAAAATTCTTGTGACATTCACTTATGACTGTGGTAAGTTTCTAAATTTTTCCTTTGAGTGTGTATTACTTCTATATAAGAAAAATGTTTGATATTTTTCTGGTGTCATCTTCTTAGACCTTGAATTAGAAGACAAATTTCCCAAAAAAAAATCCATTCATTTTTTTTCTTTATAGTTAAAAAAATCAATTCAAAATACACGCTTCACCTTCCTCTATATATATATATTTTTTTTATAATTTTATATTAAAATAAAGATTATATAAAAAGAAAAAGCGAAACACAATCAATGTGAGAAATTTGAATGTCAGCAATCACCCATATTTGATATTTTCGAAACAAATGCGTTAAGACAAACCATCTGACTTTGTCAATTTATCAAAAAATTCTTTTTAATTGAAATTTTTTTTTTGAAAACATAAAGAAAACTAAAAAAAAAATTAAGAATAAATATAAAAATACAAAAGGCACGTCATTTTCGTTTAACATATTTGACATTTTTTTTTTCGTTGCTCTAAAATTTTTGTTTAGTAAAAATATTGAAAGAAATATTTTATAATACTTAAAAATGTCAATTTTAAAATTTGTTAATTTTTTAAATAATTGTGGGCGAAATTTTCACAGTAACAAAAATTAGACGAAATTTTGTAATTTGTTTGGAATTTATTTTGCCGGCAAATAAAAAATTTTTTCTTTTTTTTTTTTTTTTACAAAGTGAGGAGGAATGTTGTAAATTAATTTTTGTAAACCCAAATAGGACTTTTTCTAAGTTGTTTTTGGTATTAAATTTAGCATATACTAAAAAGCTACGAAGAGAAAAATTGATAGAAATCTTACCTTTCATAATTCCACACTATCCTTTTTGTTCCAGGAAAATTTCACAATATGTTTGCTTTTCTTTTCCGGTTTTGGATTCAAAATTCTTCAAGAATTAATCTCTTTAGATAGTTCTTATTAAAAATATATATTAGTAAACACGAATCACCCTTAAAGTCCTTTAAAACAGTCCATTTATTAAAAAAAGAATATTATTTTTTGATAAAATCTTTTGAACTTTTAATAATTGACAAAAATAAAATCTAAAAATGTTAAATATAAAATTAAAATAAAAAAAAAATATCCACTTTTTTTTTTATATCACATTAAAAATTAATTAAAATTAAAAATCCTTTTTTCTTCGAACCAAAAATTATGAACAAATTTAAAAACAATTTTTTAATGGTAAAATAATAAACACTTGTAAGTTACAAGAAAAAAAAGAAAATATTACAATAAATCAAAGCAAATAAATGTAACTCTGTAACCAACTAAAAACTAATTGTAACTGCAACCAAAAAAACAAGAAAAAAAAAAACACAGTAAATTAAAAAGTAATGACAGTAAAACAGTTTAAGAACATTTTGTTTTTAGTGTATTTTTAAAGGGAAAGAAAATTTATGACAGTTTCACCTCTCATAAATTTCACTAGGTTTATTTTGGTGTTGTGGTTGTGAATGTTTTGTCTAAATGCGGTACCACAGTAGTTTCGAGAAAACCTAAGTGTGCCACGGGGACAATTATTATTATCACGACCGCAAAATAATAACTATTATTATTTATTATTTACTATTATTTGGTCATAGCAGGTTCCGTTTTTTTTCCTTTTTCTCCTTATTTTTTGTTTACCTAAAGAAGTTGTTTTAAAAACCCAACAAAATATGACCACAATTATTACACAATTTACACTTTTATTTTGTATTATTATTAATAAATATTTTATTTTATTTATTATTTAAAAAAGCACACAAATATAAAATCAAATCCAAAGTTTTTACAAATTAAGACATTTTTCTTTCCAAAAAAATGAAAAAAAGTCTTATTGCACGAAAAGTTTTTTTTTTTTTTTTGTTTTTACTGGAAATTATTCAAAATAAAAACAAAAATTCATATTAATTCAAATTTATTTCACTTTATTAATTATTTATTTATTTATTTATTTTTTTTTCTGTAATAAATTTCTAGTGATTAAAAAAAGGAATAATCACAATTAATTAAAACACATATCAGAGAAAAAAAAAGGCAAAAGAAAAAAAAAAAAAACTGAGAAACAAAAAGAAATAATTTCACACAATTATTTATTTCCATTCGCGAATTTATACGTGCTTAAAGCGCCAATGTTTCAGTTTGACTAGTTTCTTGGATATAAATTCAAATCGGAAAAATATCTGAACATCAAACCAACGAACGTCGTTCAATAAAATATCAACAAAAAAAAAATAATATATATATAAAATAATAAATATGAAAAAAAAAAACCAAAACAAGATACACGATATATGTATATACGGATAGATTTTTCTATACCCAGAGAACTGGTTGCCTTTTTAATATATATATATATATATTTTTTCTGAACGTCTTTCAACGGCACAACCAGTACCCAAAATGTGCCTGGGCGCTTCTTCTTCGAATAAATATTCCTCAATGCTGTTTCAAAATTCGTATAAACTTTGAGTTGGGAAATTTTTGTCTTGTTTGGTTTATGTATTTTTCTTCAAGTACAGGAAAACAGAGACCCCGTGTACACATATTTGTGTATGCGCGCGCGAACAAGAAAACTTTTATAGTTGTGTGTAGTGGCTGTTTTTTGCTTTTTCGATATAAAAACAGTACGTTTTGTTTAATACAAAAAAAAAAAAAAATGGAATCATATCACATCAGTGACGTTTTGTTCTAAAAAACACTTTTGTGTATATAAAACACACTCTGAGAAAAAGAAAAAGGAGTTTTTAGCAAAGAAAATAATATTTCCGAAGGATAATAAAACATTTTTATATAGAAAATCATCTTTAAGACAAAATACACATAAAATTCAAAACCAGAAAAAAAAAACAAATACCTATAAGCTGGGCTCTCCAAATTTTGTTATATGTACGTTTTATTCGCGTATTTTGAGTACGCCATCGGAAAATTTAGTTTAGTTTTATAATTGGTCTCCAAATCTTGAGAAACCTGTATATATAAACGAATCCACAATTACTATTAAAAATTCCTTACCCTTAAAAAAAATAGATATTAACCCGAATCAAAAGGAATGGTTTTTCTTAAAGAAAAATGCATATATGAAAAGAAAATTGTACATATATATAAATCCCCCCCACCACCACCCTTCAAATACTAATATACCGATTATTTATATTTTTTCAAAAAGAGCGACTCATCAATGCAGTTGTAAATCATTCTATTCAAAAACTGAAATCAACTCCAATATTAAAACTGAAATAGTATGATATTGTTGTCCATTTCTTTAGATGACTCCACCCATTTGCTAGACAGTGTTAGCTAGATGGGAACTCTTATTGATAGAACAAGAATAGATAGTTTATATTTTAGCAGGTAGTTTGTAAAATAAGGTGTGTTTCTTATATATATATAAAAAAAAAATGAAGTAACCTAAAATAATGTAGCGGATATCAGGGTTTCTTTTCTTCTTCTTATTATTATTATTATCCTCCTTATACCTACTAACTATTGAAAACCCGTATTTTATAGATGTGTTCAACCACATCGTCTGCAGCACTATTTGACTTCTAATCGTAACACCAAAAAAAGAAAAAGAAACAAAAAGTATTGTTCTTATAAAAAAGAATACTATTTTAAATAGTGTTCTTTTTTTTTTACAATATAAGGAATCAAAGCAATATCATAAAAGGCCTAATAAAATTGTTTGTATAGTGTACTTTGGTTTTTTTTCGTTTTGTTTATATTTCTATATATTATGTGTGAATGAGAGTGGATTTTGTGGGTGTTTGATGTGAAACATATAATGATGTGGTAATTTAATATTTAATTTTTGTTTAATTACTCATCATTTGATTAAAATTTATATGATTAAATAGTTAGGTATTTGGTCTTTTGATTTTTGTTTATATTCAAATAGTAATACACACAGAAAAAGTGTGGAATTTCAACAACTGAAATATAGTTGTTGTCATAATTAAAAATTCAGTTATTGCAACTAAAATTCAGTTACTACAACTAAAATTCAGTTCTTACAATTAAAATTCAGTTATAGCTAAAGGTCAGTTGTTACAATTAAAATTCAGTTATTTCAGCTAATGTTCAGTTGTTACAATCAAAATTCAATTGTTACAACTAAAATTCAGTTATTACAACTAAAATTAAGTTGTTACAACTAAAATTCAGTTATTATAGCTAAAGGTCAGTTTTTACTATTAAAATTCAGTTATTACAGCTAATAAAATTCAGTTATTGCAACTAAAATTCAGTTGTTACAATTAAAATTCAGTTATTGCAACTAAAATTCAGTTGTTACAACTAAAATTCAGTTATTACAACTAGCCATATATTATTATATTTATTTTTAACACAGATAGACAATATTCCAAAGTTCTCATAAACTATAAAAGACAGAGCAAAATTTTATTCACTAAAAATACTCGTATATAGAATTGAATTCCATGCCCGAAGTTAGTTATGAGTTATTTTTTCAATTAAATTTTAGAAAAAAGATATCAATGAAAAGCAGAAAAACATACGATTGTACCCCAAAAATTATTTACTTCCGGTTTAACATTCTTCTTCAGAAATGAATGTAATCATTGGTTCATTTTATAACACATTTGTGTATCCATTTTTATCAAAATCGGTCTAAGCATTCATGACTTGTACATTTTTATTTTATTTAATTTTTAATATGTTTTATTCATTAATTTAGTCCGCAGTAATCAAATTTAACTAATTTTAACATTTTTTTTATCTTCCATTTTTAATTATTAAATCAAAAGTGCAATTAAATAAAACATATATCTATTTTTAAGGTTCATTCACACACACACATTTTGAATGTTGTTTTTGTATATTACTAGTTTGCTTTTTTCTCTTTTTTTAGTAAAATCAGTGTCTCGGAACTCTCCATTTTTATGGAGTAATTAAAAACAATAAAACTTAACATCTTCATTATAAAGTTTTTAATTTAAAACATTTTGATTGTTCTATAAAACTACGACTTAATTAATTAATTATTAAATTTTCCAGAATTTCTAGTTTAAAAGAATTTATAAAATAAAAAACCAAATTTCAAATTGTTATCATTTAAATATTTGAAATTAAAAAGTAGAGGAGACTAGGAAGAGAGAGAAAATACTAGATTAGACTAATTTTCATGATATTTCAAAAGAAAAAGAAGCTATGTCCGAAAACTCACACAAGAAGTAATTTTGATAGAAAACACAGGTTTCTAATTAAAAATTATAAACTTTTTATTGATACCTAAAGCATACAGTATAGGGATATGCATGGAATAGCATATCGGGGTAAATGGCCTCCACGGCTTTGGTGGCGCACCCTTTTGTTGAAATTGCCCACAATCGTTTTGCATAAATCTGGCTGAATTTCGTTGATATAGCGATCAATTTCCTCCTTCAAGTCGTGCGGTTGTTGGCATAAACCCTAGACTTCAAAAAATCCCAAAGAAAAAAGTCCAACGGCCGTAAAGCACATGATCACATGATGGGCGGCCAATTGGGAACACCAAAACGGGAAATTACATGCCCAGGAAGTAACTCATTATTTTAAAATATCGTTCAGGAATGAAAACTCGTTGTTCTTTCGTGTAACGCTCCATTTTTAATAACCCCGAACTGTCAGCTGTCACGCTGTCTTTTTTTATCGTTGGCAACACTTTACCACACAAATAGCGTAATTTTATGAGGAAGTCTTAAGATGTTTTATGTCATTAATTAAATACGTAGAATAAATATTTAGGATGCGCCGTAGGAATTTCAGCTGATACAAAATAAACTATATTCTCATGGAATTACTCGAAAAGTGGCTGTAGCAGAACGTACATTGTATAGGGGCAGCTTTAAACTCCTAGGTATACGCTTTGCTTAAGCCACTTTAAACTTGCGCATGTTATATATTTAGCACTAATTCAATATTATTTTAATTTGATATATTAAAATCCTTTTTTTTTACCTTGTTTTGTGAATTTTAATGCGTTTAGTTTTCGTATCACTTATTATTATTATTTTTTTTTTTAGTTTTTCCGTTCCTAAACAGTGGTTTGTTGTATGAAGTGAGATTGTATATGTTGGTACTTTCTGATCGCTAATCACTATCCATTTTGCATTCTTGACACTAAAACTAAACGATGTTTTGTTCTAAGAATTTCTGTTAGTGTCACAAAGCTCATTTTTATTGAATTGAAGTTTCTACTAAAATATTGGGCATAAATCCAGTCTCTCCTATTAAATTTTAAAATAGAAGTAATTAAAAACTATTTTCAAATATTTTAGTATAAAACTTTTTTTTTTTCTTATTTTTATATCAAATTAAATCCATTTTAAGATAATCTTATTTTTATATAAATCACTTTTAGAAAAGCAAAAAAAAAAAAAAATAAAATAAAAGAAATGCAAACACATCGAATTTCAACAAAATAAATAAATACACGTTTTAAGAAGTAGAAAAAAAAAAAAATAACAGAAATCTTAAAACTGGTAGTCAAGTTAAGTAAATTGATTTAAATTGTATTTTAATGTTAATGAATTTTTCATTTTGTGATATTCTGTTTTTTTTTTTTTTTTATTCAACGTCTTCTTCTTATACGATTTTGTTTGTTTTTCTTAATCTTTTTCTTACTGGTCACTGGTCTTTTTCCACATATATGAAATCTATCCATTTTTTTTTTTTAAACAGAAACCTTCTAAAATCTACCTTTTATATGTTTTCTTTGTAATTTGCATTCGGCTGCTAAGAATCCAAACTTATGGCGTTCAAAGCTTTACATTTTCTTATATGTATATAGAATTTATTTCTTCAACTAAATACCAATCATGTCTCAATTCATCTTCTTGTCGTTATATGACCTCGTATCTTTATAAATGTAAAATTTATATATATTCAATATTTTTTTGCTTTTTTAACAAATCCACATATTTCGAAGTACCACTTGGATTTCATATGTTCTTTTTAAAACATCAGCACCCAAAGAAGTTTTTAATATATCGTTCTAAAAAAGGTCTTCAACGAGACAAACAACAACAAAAAAAAGGTAGTACTATATTTTAGTTCTTTCTTAATTTACTGCCAAGACATTTTAAATGACTTTTGATTCGCGTTTAAGATAAAACAAAAAACGCGTATTTCGAAATGCATGTGTGTGATTAATTTTTTCTCTTTAAAAGACTTTTTTAAATATGTTAATGAAAAAAAAAATATACAAAAAAACACAGTTTTTCTTTGAATTTTTGATCAATAAAATACAAAATCTAGGTTTTTTTTTTTCTTTAAATTTCATTTTAAACATGTTGGAATGAATTAATTTTTTCTTTAATTTGCATTAAATTTAATATTTTGATGAAGAAATTTTATTTAACCAACAAAAAAAAAAACGAAGAAAAAAAAACGTTTTCCAATGTTCCAGAAATCATCCAATAAACATTACAAAAGGCTAAACATAGTAGAATAAAATTTATCGAATAGATTTGTCTCAGTTACACTCTTTGAAGACATTTTCTTTGGATACCGGTGGAGAGTAACTATGCGCAACATCAAAACGTTTCTATGTCATAAAAAAGTCATAAATTATTTACGCGAGTATAAAAAGGTGGAGCTTAATTCAATGTGGGTCCAACCTTCAACATGTGCTTTTTTGTTTAAGATTTTTCTTGTTTATTTTTATTTCATTTGCATTTAAAGCACAGAAAACAAAAAAAAAAAAAAACAAAAATTTATCCTACTTGATTAGAATATACGAACGTGTTTCAGTTGACTTAACTTGAGTTGAATAAAAACTTGAACTTCTAGTGAAAAAAGGCTCCAAAAGCAGTAGCAGAAGAAAAAAAACAAGGCAAACATTTTCCCAAATGGAAATTTTATTGGATTTTCACGTCACGTTACGTATATTTTCTTTTTTTTTTTTGTGGATACTTTTTCTTTGAATATTTTATATTCTAAATTTCCTTCGTCCTTGTTTGTTTTTTTTTCTTTTGCCTTATAATTTCGATTTTCAATATATGTATATATTTTTTTTTTTGCAAGTGAGTGACACCACAATGGTTGTTTGCTATGAAAAACCTTTTTCGCATATTATATTTTCCGAGAAATTCGCTCTAAAATATCATGCAGTGTAAAGAAAAATTTTTTTTTTTTTAAGTACATATGGAAAACTAAAGGTAATTTTCAAATGGACGACGAATATTTTCAACAAACAAGTGCAAAAAAATCAAGAACAATTATTTCAACTCGTTTGTTGTTATATTTTCGGCCTCAAAATTAAATCCTTTTTACCTTGAATCACCTGCAGTGAGAAAATTTGTTCTGGAAAAACCTTTCAAATTAAACAAATTATCGGTTTTAATTGGTTTTTAAGGAATTTAGTTCAAATTTTTTCGTTTTGTTCAATAATTATTGAAGAGATTATAGTTTTGTTAAGAAATCGTTTAGTTAAATGCGTACATATTTTTCGTCCTTGAGAGAACATATTAGATGTTTTTTTTTTTCTGTTTTTTGGTCGTCAAGATGTGATTTTGATGTGTGATAAATTGATTTATATATTAAAATTCAAATTAAACTAAAGAAAAAAACAAAAAAGAAAAATGTCAGTGCAAAAATTGATTCATTTTGGTTGGTTTTTGTTTTCTTTTTGCATAATATAAACATTTGAAAAGGAATTTGTGTAAATGTGGTCTCGCCTCTCTTCTTAATGTCGTGCAACTTTTTGATAAATTTCTATGCTTTTTTTTCTTTCTGTTTATAGAAAATATAAACAAATCTTATACTAAAAAATTGTAATGTGATATCTTAATGCTTTTGAATTTAATTTATATAAGATTATTTATCAAATAGAATTAGTTAAGCTTTTTTCATATAAAAAAAAGAAGAAAAAAAAACGTATATTTCTTTATTAAACTCCAAAGACTAGATTAATAACAATTTTTTTCTTGTTACAAATATACATATATGAAGATGTCTTTAACGTTTTAAGATTTGTGAGAAAAGTGAAATTTGAAATTTATCAAAAATGTATTTTATTGTGACATCAATTTTCTTGTCTTTTTTTTCTTCTCAAATCAAATATTCGATATTTATTTATAAAAATAACATATTGGTCTTTTTCATTAAATATATGTAAACATATGTGATTTTCGAACTAAACATAATTAATTATAAAATCAAAAAATCCACCTCCAAATATAGTTGAGTGGAGTTAACTTAAAAATTTAAGAAAAATCATAATTTCAAAATGCATTTTTTTCAATAAAAATAATTAACTTTTTAATAAATTCCACAATATAAATTCTTAACGAACAAATTTTTCGTCAATTTTCTGTAATATCGACATGTAAATTCGTTAAAAAAAAATGCATCCCTAGCAAAATTGTATGCAATTTATGCAACATAATTCGACAAGATAACATTTAAATCTCAGTTCTAATTGGGAGGGTCTTAGTTATGTATATCCTGTTTTTGTTTCCCAACTAAATTCACAAATAGATGTCACTACTTACATATGTAATCTATAAAGATCTAAATTACCAAAAATTTATCATTCCTTGATTGGTGTTCGACATTTTAGGGCCTTCTGTTCATTAGCACAAATCGTCCTTATTATATTAAATTTTCAGTAAAATCAATATGTGTCTCGTCTTTTATACTTATTTAATGATATCCGTTTTCTCAGGTTTTTATTTTTCTTTTTTTTTGTGTTTGTTCACAGATGAAATGAAGTTAAAGAATTTTTTAATTTGTTTTGAAAATTAGTTCAAGGTTCGAAATAAGTGTATATATATATATATGTAATATTTTCGCATATTGTTATAAGCCCCCCCAAAAAAAGGAAAAGCACAAAAACCTTTTAGGCCTTTAAAATATCGAAACACGCAGATTCAAGTCAATTTTCTATGAACACAATGAATTTTTATAATACTATTCTAGGTCTATTCTTTTACCAGGGGGTGGTCTTTTTTCTTTTAAATGTTATTTCCAGTATTTTGACATCATTTGTCATTCTGTCTTCAGCGTATATATAGTATATGTACATATCCAAAATAGGAGCACAAATTTACAGCTGAGTGGCAGAAATACTATTGATATTGTCAATTTTGACGAGAAAATAGAATTTTAAAGAATCTCTTTTTAAAGTCATATACATAAAATAAAAATAAGGGAAAAATTCAATCAAATATGTTTTCTCCTAGACAAGTTCCAAACATTTTCGTTCGTGCGAACTCATTGGAAATTTTCATTCGTTCTGTGCAACTTTTTGTTTCGCTAGTTTTTCCAGTCAAAAAAAAAAAAAAAAACCTGGAAATGATGGACTACTGGTCGTGACTAAAATTAACTTTCAGTACCTACTAAATTAAAAACTATTTATAACCAAATTTTAGATGGAAGTTACACATGTCGTCGGGGACCGTGCCTCATTGGGTAACGCCATTGAACTACGAAATCTGTGATCGCAAGTTTGAATCTTGTCGAGTTTGTTCACCTATTGTTCAGTTTGCATTCGTAGTTTTAGTCCGTCGATCGTGTTTCGGAGGGCACGTTAAGAACTCCGTCAAGCTGGGTTAATACGTGTGACAAAACTTTGGCAGTTTTAAGGGTTTAGCCATTGGTTGAAAGATGTGTTAAAAGATATTTTATGGATTTCAGGTGTGAATGGAACTGGTTTATTAATTAAAAATTAAATGTATTTGTACATGGAAATCATAACAAAATCTATAAATTATATGCTAAACAAAAATATTAAAGTACTGTGGCGTCATTGCCAAAAAACTATCCAAAGAGCAAAAGACCAACAATGGCCCGTAAGATCAAAGTACAGGGTCTTATCGACCGCCCAACTTAAAATACATATATTTAGTAGACAAACTTAAACTTAGAAAGATAATTTATTCATTAAGTTTTTTCTTTGAATGAGAGGTTGCTGGTTCGATTCTTCCCAGGTCTGTTAAATGTTTAGACTTTGTTTTTTTTTTGAACAAGAAAATGAGCAGTGTTAACAAATCAAAACAAAGTTGTGTTAGCCTTTTCGTATTACAGTTGAACATTTTTTTTTTGGAAAATGTTACATGGTTCCTAATTCATGCCAAATTGAAGGAACAGGTGATATAAGAAAATATTAGTATCGACCAGAAACTGAATAAATATGAATTTACTGTGGTACGTTTTTTAGGGACACCTCCACTTTCTCGCGGGACATGTTTTCTATATTTTTTTTTGCTTTCCTATGAAAAAGTTTTACTGTAGTTAAGTATTTTCTTTTAAAAAAACACACACATACAATTAAGACGATTTTATCTCCTACAAAAAAGGAAAACCAAAACCTCATTTATTTATTTCCCTTCTGGAATATGGGTTTCCTTTTTATCGCTATGTTAAAAGTTGATTGTTCAATTCCAGGCAACGGCTGATACCGCACCATCAAAACTCCATCAAAAGTCGCACATGCAAAACACAAAGGCAAATCGTAAAAAAAAAATAAAACAATAATAATAATAACTGTGCTCATTTTACAAAGTGAAAAACTAATTAAAACTCAAATAATTAGTTCTCTTGTTTTTTTAGTATTAAAGCGCGCTGAAATTAATTTAAAAATATGGAAAAATTTTTGAAAATGAAATAAACTTTTTAATATTCCATAATAATTGCAGTTTTTATTTTCGCCCTTATTTTATTTTAATTAAAAATTTATTACAAAAGTTTTATTAATATATTTTCAACGAAATATGTTATATTTGATCAAAAAGAAAGATTTAAATATATTCTTTCTTTTCGGTTTCTTTAAAGATACTCTATTTTTGGTATTAATACCCAAAAAAGAAACCAATTTTCAAATTAATCTAAATTCTAAATAATATGCAAATTCTAAATTTTCAAAACACATTTTGTAAGTCACTGTTTTTTTTTCTTTTTCTTTGAAAAGTTTTACTGATTGAATCAAAATTCTTAATAAAAAATTTCGAATAAACTTTTATTTACGAGGTCAAAATAACATAATAGCCTCTTAAAATCAAATAAAATTAAAATTTCTTAAGGTATATATATAGTCGATAACATTGTAGAAAAAAACAAGATGCGACTGTGTCTTAGATCGGTGGATCTTCATAAATATAAAATTATCCGATTTCCCATATAAATTAGTCAAACACAAGAAAAAAACACAACATAAAGCATTTTGAAAGCAATAAATCGAAAACTTACGTCCGCGTATTATTATCATACAAATTTGGGGTTTGGTTTATAATCTGAACCAAAAAAAAAAAAAAAAACAACAGTTCTTCTATAATTTTATATATTTATATGACGTAAGAATTAATTAGCTAACCAATTCCATAAATTTCATTAAAAACACGAAATTTTTTTTTTTTTATAGAAATCAAAGGGAAAAAACGTCTTTTAAACATCGCGACAACAACAGAAAAAAAAAATCATTTTAAATATTCTTTTGGTAGAGAAGATGTGGGATCACCATCGTCATCATCATCACCAAGAATGAAAGGCCGATGTAATCACATTTCATGACTTGCTCTACACCTGTTTCCATAGAAATGATTTTATTTGAATTACCGAAAAACAAGTGGCTAGGCTGGACGAAAAACATAAATATTTGTGAAGAGCTTAGCTTAGGATTCGAACCTGACTTTTATCATTTATGTACTTGCAACGAAATCTTACCACTTGGCCACTCAAGCGCTGTCATTGAGCTGATTCCTTTGTTTCTACATATGTTGAAATTCAGTATTTGTTCAACCAATACAACTGCTCCTTGTATAGAATACCGATTATTTTGTATTATGCCTAAAACACATGCCCAATCATGCTGGAGTAAAAGAAAAATTGTTGTCAAGACACTGGGTTATATTATATGTATATCGTGAAGCTAGGGATACGTCCCCTTACAGTTTTGTGGAACTCGAAAACTCAGGCCTTCAAGTTAAAAGTATTTAACATTTTTTACAATCAGTTCGTGAAATTTGTTCCGGGCCTTTAGCCTAGCTTTTATAGCAACCTAACCAGTTTCACAAACTTATTGTAGTATCTATGAAATATTTGATAGTATCGAAAAGTATTCAATAAATAGAGTTCTCAACTTGGATTCTGATTTGGCAACATTTGCAGTCCGCAAAACATCGCATCTCATTTATAGTATTTGTTAAAAAAAATTCTGTGTGATATAAAAATGTATTTATACAGTCTTTTTTACAAATACTGTTAACGGAGGAGGCACGATTTGGATCGCTACAATGTTGCCAAAAATGTGAACACACAAAGAATTCTCTGGTTCTTTTCTCTGGGACAACTTAATACGCCTAAGTCATAATTAAAAGAAGATAGAGATTACACGTTCTATATTATTTTCATACTTTTATGACATCACATGTTGATTTCTTTTCAAATAAAAAATTTTTATTTTTCACATAAGCAATGTATTTCATGTCTCGTGTGACGTAGATGCGCAGAAAAACGAATATGAAATATGGGAAAGCGTAATCCGTATATTCTTCATTCATGCGTCTAAGTGATTTTTTTTCCAACTACGTGTGATCGATTTGATATCTCGGCTCGAAGTCTGCTTAAAATTATTAAAGCATTCAATTTTTTAGCGGAATTGATCGGTGTTTCATAGTTTATGAGGAAATTCAATTTGAAATATTATTCATAACCTAGTCATCCAGACATCATTTTCATTGATTAACAGGAAGTATATAAATTAAATATATTCCATACTATTTAGTTATAGAGAAAGTAAAAATTCTCTATACTAAAATTCTTTGGATAGGAATTTTATTTGGGAAGCTCCCTGATATTTTATCAGTCGCTAAAAGGTAACTAAACACTGCTACCTTTACACCACATAAACCATATTTAAATACAAATTTTTTTTTTCGTATTATTGGACTCGGCGTGTTGTCATCGTTGTCATAGCCTAGAATATCATTTAGATAACCTATAGAGTCAGAGTAGAGTCTTTTATATATAGCAGACGACTTCAAAAACTTATCCTTATCATATAAATAAGTCGACTTAGGTTGCGTTTTCTATTATTGTTGTTGTTTTTTTTTTCATTTAACCTGATGAAAGAACCGAACAGTTCATAATTCTTAATGTTGATGGCAATAAATATTAGAAGTGGCATCAGATCTACAGTTAAAATTCTTCTTTTTTTTATGTTTCTTTGATAAATGTCGTGTAAGTCACATAAAAACGGAAAAAAAAAACACGAACTAAAATAGGTATATAAATGTTATCCTTATGATTTCTACTGGATTTTAATTTTTTGTTTTATGATAGATGATAGTTCGTCACACATTTATAGGAACAAGTTCCTCGTCTTTGTTTCTTTTCTTTTTTTCTTGAGAATTGGTTTTCATTTAGCACATGTATATTGAAGCGGGGGTGGTATAAAAAGAGGCGGAATTATTAAAATACATTGCATGCAAAAGCTTTTAGATATTGCTTAAAAGAAGAAAAAAAATTTCCCAGACATTTCCTGTAGATATAAATTTATGTCATGGCATTTTTTTTTTGAAATTTAAACAAAACACTTTCTATTATAATCAAATTTTTGCGAAATTTCACAATAAATTATTAATTCCATAAAACCATTCATATTTACCTACCTTTTTCTCTATCATGTCCAATTTTTTTTTTGTATTCTTCGATCTTAAAAGGTTTTCCTTAAAGAAACACGGCTCAAAATATAACTATTTCAAAATTACATATATTTCTCTCGAATGACAAATTTGAATTAGTTTACTTTAAGATTTATAACTTATTTTCGGTTCGATGAATTTATGAACTGTGAGAGATAGTTACGAAAAGATTATCTGTTTTAACTAATGTTTATATATATGGTGGACCTGTTTCTTGCTACTTCACCCCAAAAAAACAAAAAAAAAAAACAAGATACAACAAACAATTTTTTCTTCTTCTTCTTCGGTTCTGGTCCGCTGTTTGTTGTGTTTTGGAGAATCAAAGAAGTTTTCGAAGTTATTTTCTGATTCTTATCATTTTTTCTTGTTGTTGTATTCTAGATCTTTAAGAAGGTATATCTTCTAGTTTAGTTAATTTACATATTTATAAAAAAAAACCCCAAGCAAGTTTTGTATTCATTTGAAATGTATCATCATAAAAATATATGATATGACATTTTGCTACCGATTTTAATTTTTTGGAGTTTGTTGGATAAAACAAAAAAAAAACCCCAAAATCTGGTAAATAGTGATTTTTTGTTCCAAAAGAAAAAAAAAACTGAACATTCTGATTTTATTATCGCCCACTAAAAACAATTCTTTCTTTTATAGAACAAAAATTATATGCTATAAGAATATCCTTTATTCTATAGATACTATCCAGTCCCCTTTCTTTCGTGTAGTTTTATACCAAACCAACAGGCGTAACCTTTGTAAATATTGCAGCTGCACTTTTTCTGCCTATATTTTCACTGTTTATGCTCATTTCATCACCATGGGGTAGTATAGTCCAGATAATTTTCTACTATCAATTTTCTTGTGGTGATATCAAATGATTTTTGGAATTGATCGTATTTTTAAAAGTCATTTTTCATTTCATCAAATGGTTTTTTCTGTTATTGTTGTTTTTCTATTATCCCGGAAAAGACAAGGGAAATGGTCAAACACTTTTATTTACCACTTTTCTTACCTTTTGCATCTTTCGATGTAATTAATGTGTCGGTAATCAAACAATTTAAAAATTTTCGATAACAACCCTTGCAAGGGAAACTGGTAAAAATTCACCTTCTCTCTACAAAAAAAAAAAAAAAAAAATAACAAATTAAAAAGGACCTAAGAAATTTCACTTATTTATTTTATGTTTAAAAAAAACCAGTAAAAGGTCAACCGATAAACGAGAATTCTCTTAATTACCCATGAAAATTGACACAAAACATTGTTTAAGAAAGGATAAAATGTTGTGTACAAACCTTTCAACCCCTTGCAGTGCTTGTTTACTGTAATTATAAAGATTATCCTTTAAAATCTGGATTTTCATTTGAAATGACAAACGTTTAGAATATGGTAGGTGTGGTGTGCTGTATATCGAAGAAATGTTATTATTGGAAATTACTGGAAATTTAAATGCCATTTAAAAAAATTAGGGAGGAAATTATTTCAAATTTACATAATCATAAGGAATTCTAGGAATTCTAGAGGTAATTTAGTAGGAGTTTTTATAATTTGTGTAAGTTTATTGTTTTAGAACTTCTCAGAAGATCAAAGGTTTTTCTATTTTTTTGTTTTATGACTAGTACTAGTACTAGTACTATAAATAGTTATAAAAAATTATATGATTTCTTACCTGGGCCTATTTAATTGCATTTAAATTTTTTTTTTTAATATTTTTTCTAAGAAAGGTTTTGATATTAAACTAGAGGCTTCGCTTGTTAAATGTGAGACAGACTTGAATATTTTACTCAGATTCTGATGTCTCGTCTGACTGTCTTTCTAAATCGAGTTAAATTCATGGTAAATCCTGGATTTATATAATAAGTCGTCTTCATGATAGGCTAGAGTTTAATTCCAGTTTAAGTTTAAGGATAAATAATCCTAGTCTGTCACAACTTTTATATCCCATTTATCCCATTTGATTTAATTTTTATAAGATAGATGGCGAGGTGATGTGGTGATCTTTAAATTTATGTTTTTATACTAATAGAATAGATCTAAATTTATTTTAAAATATAGTTTATTTGTTTTTAAATTAAAATTTAATATTTAATAAAGTTTTTTTTTTTTAAAAAAAATATTCTTTTGATTGTGAAATTCCTTAAAATCTATATTTGAATTGAAATTTATCCTCTTCTTTATATTATTTCTAATCAGTCTGTATGTGTTTTTTTAAATTTTTTAATAATTTAAATTTAAATATAATATGTACAAGAATATAACTAAAATATAGAATAGAATAGAAAATATGGTAAAATCAACGTTGCTCTTTGGCAAGGGTTGAATATGTCCTTTTTGATAACAAAGGTGAACAACTAATGAAAATATATAATTTATTGATTCGAATACTTTCGTGAAGGGTTAAAAAAAATATATAGTTACTCTATACATAAAATTAAGGTGAAGTACTAACTTTGTATTTTTTCAATAAAATTTAGGAACTGGGATACCAAAAAAAAAATTTGCTAGATTTGCGATAATACAGTATAGACGTGGCTGTTATTTAGTATAAACTAGCATTACATAAAATTTGAACTAATAGTGCCCACATAGGATCAAGCAAAACATAGGTTTTAGTTAAAGGATGCGCGCTACACGGTTGTTTTTCGTTGAACGATGTTTCAACATTGGACATCATATATCATTAAAGTGGCGGGTGTATTTTAACCAAAAAATTCATTTTGCATTATCGTATGTAGTAGCTTTACGATGTATAAATCCCTTGTTGTGTTGTCTGTTGCTGCAAATGTGTCATTTGGTTATGTTGTAATAACGTACTATCTGTGTATTCTGTATCGATTGATTGATTAAAATTTATAGATGACATATTATAAGGTTGTTGATAAGAAACTGAAGGATATATTGGATATTGTGTCGTATTCGACATTGATTGTATACAATCATTTTCATATGGTAATAAAGTTTGTTGTTGTGATGCTGCAACTAATCCATGTGATTGTGGTGAAGTTATCATTGTGTCTTGTTGTAGTGTAGTATTATCTGGTGATGCACAAAATCTATGATCTTTTTTAGCTTTCATTCGTCGATTTTGAAACCAAATTTTTATTTGTCTTTCAGTTAAATGTAAAGTATGTGCAATTTCGATACGTCTTCGTCTTGTTAAATATCGATTAGAATGAAATTCTTTTTCTAATTCTAATGTTTGATAACGTGTATATGTTTGGCGTGTTCTTTTTGAATCTTTTTGATCTAATAAAAATTTTAATATTATTATTATTTTATCCAATTCATAAATATTCTTTTTGAATTTACCTGTACTATAACATCCATTTTGTGTCCATTGATATGTCATATTTGGAGATGATAACAATGCATTTTTTTGATCGATCACTTGATGTGTTGTTAGTTCACTAGGTGACAAGGGTGGAGTACTAATACCCTCAACTTGTGATATAGGTGAACCCATTGTTACTGAACTGTCATTGGTTGATGATTTGGTTAGAAACTGTTGATTTGGTGTACTAGTGCCATCATGAAAACCATTTTTATTTGAATGAATCTGCATTTTTGAGGATGATGATGCTGATGATGTTTCAAGATAATCCATTTCTGAACATTTTGGTGTTAATATTGCTGATTCATAATCTGGTTTTGTATTATTTAAACCAATCTGAGAACTGGAATAATGATTATTATAAATATGGCCGTAGTTATTCATTTCGTACGGGGATTGAGTTTTTTCATTTGATGTTTCATGTATTTTTAAAACTATTTTCTCATAATAATCCGGAGAATATTTAAGTTTTTTCACCGGTTGTGTAAGAAGTGCACGTAAAGCAGGTGAATCTGTAGAGTCGGTAGTTTTATTTTTGATACATTTATTGTTTGTATCTTCTTTAGGTTTTATTATTGAACTATCATAATTACAATGAGAAGGAGTCTCTGGAAAACTATCAGCTGGACTTGGTATGTTTGTTTCTAATCTTGATTGTGTTTCATAATAATTTTGTGTATATCCATTTTGTTGTGTATAACCATTTATATTTGAATATCCATAATTTTGTCCATTATTATAATCATATTTTCGATTATTCCAATATTCATTATTTTGTGCCATATAATAACTATGATTATAATAATCTTGATACTGTTGATAATTTCCATATGTTGTAGCTCCATTTGTTAGATAATCTGAGTAATGATGTGCTGCTGCCATTATTCACTTATTTAATTTCACTACACTATTTAAAAAAAAAAAAAAAAAAACGAATTACTACGTTTGTACACAGAACCGATCACGACAAGATTTCCTTATTGAATGTTGGAAAACCTAAAAATTTTTCTGCCAAAGATCATAATAATTTTGTTGAAGGTTTTCATATATACTACATGTATTTTTGGCACACGACCTGAAAACCCTATATCTGCATTTCATTCTAATACATGATCCTAGATTCATGTTGAAAAAGGATATAACATTTATGATTTTTTTTTTTCAGGAACAATGAAAACTACCCTTCAACAATTGTTGCCGGTCACAATTTTATATTTATTACTATTTGCCTGTTTAGTTTAAGTTAGTTAATCAGTAAATATATATATATACGCGCGTATTTGCAGAAGGGAGGGAATCACGGGCACTAGTCAAACGGTGGTGCGACATAAGTCAGCATCCCATATTATAATGCGTCAACGGGATTTAAACAATATATTATATTTGAAAACTATAGAAATAAAAAATAAAACATGTATTCTATGAGAAAATATGCTATTTTCTATAAACTTGATAATAATCATAAAATAATAAAAATTTCTTCTTTTACCTGTTTTAAATAATGTTTATGCTAATGAAAATAAAACATAATTTGTCTTAAATATACGACTTCCGAATGTATTCTTTAATTTTCCGATCTATATTTCTTAAATGAGAAAAAAAAATGGTAACTTTTCTTTTACAATAACAATATTTGTTTGATTAAGTTACAATCGAAGTCCTTTTTTTTTGGGAAAAATCGGAATTTTTTTTTTTTTGTATTTCTAGGGTTTTAGGGTGAATTTTCAAAGATTGACTTTGAGACCACTAAACAAATAATACTATATGGTATTTTCGAGAAATATAGTACATATATGGTTTGATTGGAGTGTTATAAAGATGCATCTGTCGTAAATATTGGAAAAAATATCCACGCGTAAAAATTTTCAAATTGAATTAGGGTATTATATTTTTCACAAATATATATATATATGTAGTTTTCTGATATATGGTAGATAAAAATGCCACCCCCTTGATTGGTACATATGGGTTTATGTGTATTATAGTTTCGAAAATTCACATATGAATGAATAAAATGAACTATGCAATTTTGCAAATGAGGGTCCAATCAAAGTTGCAGTCGTATGTAATCGATCTATGTACAGTACATATATAAATTTTTGTCGAATTAAATACTCTCCAAATTCGAATGATTGAATTAAAGTCTTTTTAAAGAAATTTTTAAAACAATATATTATTTTTTTTTTTTTTTTTTGAAAGAAAACATAAAAATCACCCCAAAAAAAAAGACATAAATTTTGATCATTACAATTGCTTGACTTTTCCATTCATTGATGGTTTCTCTTCAAGAATTGAATATGGTTGATACTCGTATATGTAATCCATATAGTGTCAAGAAAAAAGGGCATATATCGTATAGATACGTGAATAGGAACCAATTTCACCATATTGAGATGTTAACTTTTGTATCATATCGTGAAAAAATAGATGATAAATTAATGCGAATTTACCTTGACATTAAAACTAAACTACCAAAAATTTGTGATTCTGGATAAAGAGGATCCGGGGGTGAAAGGCAAATGAAATTATCATTTTAAAAACAAATAATTATTTAATAAAACAATTAATAATAAAAAATACTTTGCAAAACGAGAAAAGGTATAAGAAACTGGTATAAACCGCGTTTCCTAATAAGTTTTTTTTTTCTATATTATAATTATTAATTATAATTAATTACTATTCATTATTCATTATCATTGCATTTGTCGTTTAATAAAAGAAAATCATATATTACAAATATAACCGCATTTTTTCTTTTAAAATTCGGACATTCCCCTTGGCGCTTAAACATCGATTTATATCAGAATCACTTTCATATCTTCCAGTTTTCATGGATTTGAATGAAATTCTCTCCATTCAGAATGTGTTTAATGCGATATTTTTAATAATATAACTAAAGGTGGTTTCTGGTACAATGGGAGAGAGATTGAATCAAAAAACGGTCTAATGTTGGTCATGTTTTTTTTTTCTGGTTCTTCTTCTCCTATGTGACTATAGTTTGCGTCATGCTGTAATATTTGCATATGACATCATTAACAATAATAAAATACCATATAATTGATGAACGCCTGTCAAAGTTATCACATTTTGAACAGAAATCCATTAAGAAAAACACATATTGAGAGATTATCGTGGAATAAATATCGCGCTTTATCCTACTACATGAACAAAAAAAAAAAAACGAATTTGAATGGTCATATTTTGACTCTTGCGCTTCGCACTTTAAGTAATAATAATATTTTTTTTTTTCCCAAAGGTGGATTGCACATGCTCGCATGCTGTTTTTGGAAAACAAACGGTTAAGTAAGTTTCCTTCTAAATTTCCATAGTCTTTGCTAAGTTTCTTTTTGATAGATCCATTATTTCGCGTATTTGATTTTTTTACTTGTAAGGCTTTCTATGGTGATGAGGCAGGTAATGTGCGATTTTTGACGATCAAAAATGAATATATATTTCGATACAAAATATTTTTTGAGATATATGTAATAAAAACTCATTAATATCTTTGGTTACAGGAGGTCTTCACATATCAAAATAAAAGTGATTTTTTTGGTTGGTGTTTTTTTTTTCTTCTCTTTAAACTGTATATAAGATAAACGTGACAGCATGGATTATATGGAATTTGCAATAATTGTGAGCACAATAAACTGATGTTCCCTTATCTGATTTAAACGAGTGAAAATCAATTAATTATACATCAAGAAAAAATTTCGTATTTTTTTTTAAATAATTTATATTTATATAAATATTTACCTAATATCCAGCTGATAAAATATTTGCTGATGTAATCGTTTTACTTTAGTTAACATTTTGTATTTTTTTTTAACTTTTAAATTTTCCTTTCTTATACCTTTAGTAAAACTATATCTAGGCATCAACTAAAATGCAATTAGGTGTGCTTGTTTTTGCGAATTTTTATCAATAAAAATTTGACTTTTTCAACAAAAAAAAAGCTATATACTTAGAACATTTTATTCCTGATATTAGGTCTGTTTTATTTGTCAATTGCCCTGGTGTAGAGTAAATTTTTACATTGAACACAAAAACAACAAAAGAGCAAGTCCTACACTACTTTTATACCAGGTGTAGGTGTCAAACTCGAAATTAGTTCATTTTTCTCCCGTACAGAGGGTGTTAGCACATGTAATCATTTCCATACAAATTGATGAAACGTTTGCAGCGCTGCAAAGCGCTATTAAAAGTGTGTGTAAAAAAGGCTATAAATACATGAAATTTTATATCACATGGAGTCATTTTAACAAACACTATTAATGAGATAGCGGATGCAGACGTGCCCAAATTGGAAACTCTCATTATTGTATGCTTTTTGGTGTTAGTTACAAATTTTTCTGCACAGTTAAACCTGGCCTATTTGTAGAACTGTTTAGAATCTTTTATTTATCTATGTGTCAGTTAATAAAATGGTGACTATTGAAAAAATTTATTCTCAAAAAAATTGTTTTTCCCAATTTTTAATTTTCAAAAAATTGTTCTTCCTTATTTTTAATTTTCAAAAAAATGTTTTTACTTATTTTTATTTTTCACAAAGTAGTCTTTATTATTATTATTATTAATTATTATTAATATTGTATTATTCGTATATTATACAAAATATTAATTTTATTGGAAATGTTTGACGTTTATCATTTGACTGCAATATGGCTACTAAGCAGTGCTACCAATATTTGAATTAAAACTTGCTTCTTCTCCTGATAATTTTATTGACCACTTACCCTGCTCCAGCGTAGGGTATGACAAATAAAACGCAGCAATTGGTACTACTGATATTTGCTGGAACACAGCTAAAGCCTTAGTTATGTAAACGAAACGGAGACCGAACGGGACGAAATGGAAAGAAACAAATACATGAAATTGTATGTCATATGGACGGAACGGGCATAAGATTTGATTCAGTTCAATTTCAGTCCTTTTCGTGTTTTGACATATGTATTTATCATAATGATTGTGCTCCTTTTTTCACATATTGTGAACGAATTTTCGAGAAACGCCAAAAAATTAGGAAATAAAATTAATAGTCTATTAAACTTTTGTTTATTAATCGAGTTTTATGAGTATTTAAAATCAAACACACAATTTATTATCTTATTCTTTTCTTGACTCTTTCGGCAATATAACTTAATCAAATTCCATCACGTTCCGTTTCCGTCGCCATTTCATCTCCGTTTCGTTAACCTAACTAAGGATTAACTCCAAATATGTTTTTTGACGTTTGAATGAAACTAAAAATTTTCGTTTTTAAACAAATAGTGAACTTAAAACAAATAGTATTTTCTAAGACGGCCATTTAAAGTAATGCTTTAGTCAAATAGGACTTTCCAAACAAATTTTGGTAAATTGGTAGGAATTTCTTAACCGTTGCGTTTTCCTCACTCGTCTTGGACTGGTATATATAAAAGCAATCAAATAAAATTAGAAAACACCATTGATGTCGTTAGTAGGGAGTCTGTTATAGATAACGTGAACAATATTTTCAAGACATTTATCTAGCATATTTTTAGATAAGCATTTTTTTACCCGTTAAACCAAAAATATGCATAAATAACAAATAAACAGAATATAATTCTGTGCATATTCGATGTAGAACAATTCTTTATATCTTTTATAGTTTATGGAAGACATACTTAGAATATTGTATGTAAGAAAGTTATTGGTAGTTGCTAGAACTTTGAATTACGACAATTAATTCACATTTATTAACACTCTTCTTTAAAGTAATGAACAGTTTTATAAAATTTGTATCCAAGTCTTTTGGAACGTTTGAAGATAATGTAAAAAAGTTAAGGTAGAAACATAGTGGCTACGAGTAGACGGAGAAGTAAAAGGCACCACAATAAAATTTGTATAGAAAAGTTGTCAACAAATCTTTTCGATAAAATGGAAATAAATGTATTTTCATTCCGTATATGCTGGTAAAATTTATACGGACAATTTTTGAAGTCATTGCATAGAGAAGATAAAATTCATCATAATTTTTCCTCCAAACATTTAAACGAATGTGATATTTGGTGACGGACATAAAAACGTCTTAGTTAAATGAATCCATTTTCCACTACATAATAAAGCCAAAATAAATTCCGAAAATAGGACCAAGTGCATTTCTCGAATTTTACTCAGCTATTCTGGGTCCGAAAATTGTAGTGTCTGTCTAATTCGCTGTCAAATGTAAACTGTACATCTTGCAATACTAAAATTTGACACGGAATTTGACATATTATTGTCTGTCAGTAGTAAATATTGTTTGTTGGTGAAAATCGACGATTTTATAAATTTTATACATTATTTAAAAGTATTCTTAAAAGAAGTTATGAAATATTACCAATAATTTTAACTTAATACAAAACACTTAATTATTTTTAAAAAAAAATTTGTTGATTTGGAAAATTATTAGTTCTTTATTAAGCAACTATTTTCACAGACTAATTGTCGATATATACAAAAAAAGTTAAAAATTCAAAATTTAACGGCAATACTTGATTATTGTCTGTGGTTAAGGAGCAAACATTTTTAATTTTATTTAAGTTTTTGTTGTTAAAACGGCTTTTTGTAGTAGAAAAGAATTGACTGAACTGGGCCGTTATCAGCATCATTCAATAAGCTCCCACGATGTCTATGTATGTATAGGCTTTCGTATGCGTCAAGGTACATTGGTTCGTTAATTCCTTTTATTAATTCTAGATTTTCCCTGTCAAAATCATGATTGTTTTCCAACATATGTTTGGGTACAGAAGAGTTTTCTGGTTCGTTTTTTCTGCACTGGTTCCTATGTCCTAAAAATCTTTTATGAATAGTGCGACGAGTTTGTCCTATATATTTTTTGGGACAATCATTACATTTTATGGCATAGATTCCCGATTTCTTGAAATTTGGAATCTTATCTTTAGGTTTACCCAGTATTTCTTTTATTTAATTATTGGTAATATTCCATAATATCTTTTAAGAATATTTTTAAATAATGTAAAAAATTTTATAAAATCTTCGTTTATTGTTTTTTAGTTTACGCTGCTGATGGCTCTTACAATAGAGTTTAATAAACAATTTTTAATTATGAGTCTATAAAGGCGTTTTATTTGATTACCTATGAGAAAAATTTGACTCGTGATTGGAACCGTTTAAGCCAAGACATGGTTCGAGCATCGTGTGAATCGTTTAAAAAGGGGTTGAAGCTGGTCTGGTAGTTAAGGCCAAAGGCGGTTATATACCATTCCAATGATTGTAAAATTAACTTTGTATGAGAAACTATCATTTGCATCAATTTGAATAAAATCCATCAATAAGCAAAAAAATTACAGCGGTTTTACACTTTGACACTTCAATTGTCGGGCCAGTTATTCTCGCATTTCTTCGCACATCAATAAGCTCCGCTTTCAAGAATTTTTATGTCGTATTCCAAATAAAAAATGCCTAACCTGAAAATTGTTGATTGTGATCAAAAAATCTTTCTAGTACTTAATTCAATGTTATTTTAAAAAAAAAATCCCTTTTCTGTTAAATTATTGTTAATTATGTTGCGTATAACAATTTATGTTTATGTATTAATATCAAATTAAAATGAATTTTGTTTTCACCATTTTCTAAAAAATTTAATAATTCGATGTCTTCCTTTATTAACACACTTAAATTGATCCTATTAAAATATAATTGAGCAATTTCGATACCTGTTTAGTGATCACACTTGTTTCAATTTTTTAAAAAATGGAGAAAAAAACCAACATAATTGGAAGAACAATTTTTATGGTTAAATAATAACATAATTTCAGTTAACATATAATATCGATGAAACGATCGTTCTAATATGAGATTCTTGAGTACGGTTAATATCTATAATTTGAATGGTAACATTGTCCAGTCAATATCTTCCTTTAATGTGTGTTTCCTTGGAGAACATGACGAAATCTTTTATAATTTAGTTGTGCTTTTTTATGTACATATTTGCAAAATTGAGAATTTTTGCATAAAAATATATTCTCCTCGTAAAATTCGTTTTGTTATTAATATGAATATTTTTTTTTTTTGGAAAATGAGACTCCTTTCAGATGTATATATATAAAACCATTATATTTTTATTTCAGGAAGATATTTACGTGTTTCTGTGTAGAATTGTTCTGCATTTCGATCATTAATTATATGCGCCGTGTATTGAAATCAATTTGAGGTCATTTTTCATGCCAGTCGCTTTTTTTTTCGTTCTGAGGAAGAGAATCAATTCAAATATAGTAGTAGGTATAATATTCTATATATTATGGTACATATTTATGTATATATATGTTATATATATATATATATATATGCCATAAGGTAGTTGTTGCTGTTGTTCATGTATCCCCCTTCTTGTTCTATAGTAACCGATACTAAAATAACATTTTGAATATATGAATTGACTTTGAGAGAAGTTTTTATGCCCTATGGTAGGACGTACGTATGTGTCAAAGAATCGAAAATTATATTGATATACTTGTATGTCTACACGATAAGCCAAAAACGTGTTAATCGATTTTAATAAAATTTGAAATACAGATTGATCACTCCTTAACACGATTTAATATTCCATTTCGATAAAATCGCACGAAGGGAAAAATCATGATGACCCATGAGTTTTGTCGTTTTTTAAATTTCATTTCATTACATAGGTTGACTACATGAATGAAAGAATACAAAATTACGCCGAGCGCACGTCGGCCATTTTCAATATTTATTTTCATACTTTTATGACATCATATGTGGCCTCATTTCATTCGTATATAATAATGCTTTTTCACACAAACAATGTATTTCGGGTCACGAATGACGTAGGTGCGCAAAATAAAAACAATTTGAAATATGAGTTGGTGTAATCTTATATTCTGTCATTCATGGGTTGACGAACATATGCTGAATTTCGGTGAAATTGATCAAGGATAGTACGCAAAGAAATAGTTGTACAGAAAACTTTGGACATAAAGTTTTATCAGATCAAAATTTAAATTCTGGTACCCCGATTTGCATAAAAACTGGGCAAAATAGATTTATGTTATTATGATCCAAGTTATCTGTAAATTAGAGCAAAGGAGACAGTTTCTTTTGTTTTTTTCTCATTTGAATTATAGAGTTTTTGACTACAAGTACAATATTTACCATAGGGCATCAACAAAATTGGCTATTTTCTGATTTTAGGTTTCTATTTATTTGAGATGTGTATTCAATAATATTGAATGAAGGAAAAACCTTCGTTTTTATAACGTCTTTTCTTTTTACAATTTTCTTACCTTACTTTTTTTTCTTTGACAATATTGTTTACTTAATTGATTTATTTTAACAAAAATGAATTCACTTTAAGAAATCAAAATGAAAAATATTTTATGTTGTAGAAAATCTTTAATTTAATTAAATTATTTTGAATATCAAGAAAATCAATAATATTGGTATTACTACACCCCTCCGGGAAAGTGTTCATATATATTTTATTGTTTGGACAAAATCGCATTTCAAATTGAAACTATAAATCATTTTTGATTCTTTACAATTTCTTCCCATTCGAAAAGAATATCTCTGATTTTGAATATATCACAAGTGTGTAAACTATTTTCTATATATTTCTTATTAATTCGGATACAGTATATAATTATCACACTTCATTAATTTATATTATATCGTTTGACCCGAAAAACTTGTTCTTGATGAAAAGTTATACTTCCAAATTGTAGGCCTTTATGCATTGATATGAATTAGAAATGCGTACGCAACCTGACCCTGGGTAATAATTTGAATAGTGTCCTACAATTCGGAATGAAATTTGTTCTACTATAGTCATTTGTACTGATGTCTTCTTAAAATCCGTTTCAAAATTAACATTATTTGAAAGAATAATAGTTATTTCGGGCCAATATGTACTCATATTTCCAAACATGTATTTTGAAAATCCTTTTTTTGTAACCAAATAGACACTGTTATTGAATTTCCTTCAATACTATTCCTAAGATACCATTTAGTTAATCCTAAATCATATTAGTGAGGAAACACCCATTTTAAACTAATCCGCATTAATACCAATTAAATTTACCTTAAGTAAATTATATATATAATATATATTAAAATATTCACACTTCAGGAATACATTAGAATCGTATGAGTTTAAAATGAAAAAATGACCTCCTCCCGGTTTGTTTGTATAGTAAATAATCTTAGCTACTAATATTTACCTTTTCTTCTCAAAATGGAAAGACTTTATGATTTGCAACGGGAGATTTTCTCTTAACTAAAATGGTATATGTAAACAACAAGAAAGTAGCCCGTCGATAGGCAATAATATTGGCGCATTTATTGAAGTTTTGTTTTGGGAAATTTCAAAGGAAGAGCGTTCTTTTCTATTGTTCGTTTTTCGAAGGTTTATATACCTTTCTAAAAACCTTAAGGATAGTGTAATTAAACTAATAAACAACTAAATTATATTGTTTTATTATGTACGGTTTTTCAAAATTTTAAAACTTGTAAAACTGAAAAATAAAGGTTTATGATATTTTCTGAAAAAGCGAAAAAATGTTCTCCATGGAGTTGTATATCAACAAATCTTAGGCATTTCAGTTGGCTTCTTATGCATATCTAATTCCTGAAGTTTGACTCAGGTCTATCCTTTTATGTTTACTATAAATTCTAAATACTAACTTAAGAGGATAGGCTAGAATAACTATATGTCCAAACTATATGGGCATCGTGATGCTCAGTATTGTTATTTAAGGTAAAGTTGAAGAGGAATACATTAAACGAGTTTTATTGTTGAAGAAAGAGAAAAATCTATAATGTGTAAGGATATTAGTACACATTGTAGTTCAGTTGAATGCACAGTGACTGGTAATCTTTATCATTAGTCTACGCTAAAAGTCTTGTTCTACCATTTTAAAATCATAGTGCTTTCATTTTGGCCCATTAAATTCACGCCTGATGTTTTTGGCAAATGTTTTTTGACTACCAAGCATCGAGCATTTTTCTAGTCTTTCTATTTCATAAAAATTAGTTGTCGCAAATTTCTAAGTCACCACTGTATACACTTTCATTTGAATTTTCTCATAGTTTTCGACCTGGAATGAAAATCCAAAAATGTAAGTAATTTTGAAGGAAAAGGCACAAAAAAAAAAGAAATATTTTCGGCTACTTTGATTTTATTTTATTATGCTTTTAGAGACAATTCTAGATCTTCATAAATCCATAAAATAAGAAAATTATATTATTACGGTCAATTATATTGTAAAACTTTTCCTATTCAAAAGAAATAGTTAAAAATTCTTCTTATCCCATAAAATCGAGAAATGTTAGAAATTCTTGTCTCTATATAAACACGTTTTATTAAAAAGGAAGAAGAAAAAAAATAACATCTAATTTAGACAAAAACTACAAGAAATTCGAAGGACATTTTCGCGACAAAATGGTACTTACTACTCGTGTGCCTTTTTTGATGATATTCACGCGACAAATCTGTTATGAGAACAAAACGATTAAAGACGATCAAGGATAAATGTCAAACTGTGAAGATAAACTGAAACTCAGTCATTTTCATTGGAATCAGGATTCTAGAATTGAACAATTATCGAAACACAAATATACTCATTGAAAAGGCAATCATTTAAATATTATATATATAAAATTTTATCTAAGAAATTCAAGGACTTTTAAAGAATCAAGAGTGTGACTGAAACAAATTTCCTGAAGGAAAAATATTCGGTTTAAAGAAGAAAAACAAACAGCAAATTAAATTGTCAAAATATTGTACTTATTTGATGCTGTATTTTGGTACTTACTTATGTCATGGATGATTTAAGTGTTAATTTGTTTGCAAGGTTTTAACACAATAAGAAAAAAAATGACTATTTTAATGTTTCCTCTGGATCTATGTCAAGCTATTTCAGAAGCTGCAGTGCCTCTTCAGTAAAGGAGAACATTTCCAAGGATGCAGAGATAGACTAGAATTTTAATTGAATTCGAAATCTAATAACTTAATTAATTTTCATTCAATTTATTTATTTTCAGAGAAATTTCAGACACAGATGTATATAAAAATAATTTTAAAAACAAAAAAATTCATTCTTTTATTAAAGTCTGCTATACCGGAATTCTGTAAAGAAATCAGAGCTTCGAACCGAATAATATTTTGTTCCGGTTTACGGTTACGTTTCTCTTTTTTATTTCTATTCGGCTAGGGTTCGAGTTAAAAGAATAGTTAATAATGGTTTTTAGAATGTATTAATGGAGTTGAGATATGAATTTTCTATCTCACCTCTTCCAAACATCGACAATTGGTACACAAATTTCAAAAATATGTAAAACAACAATAATGCAGATTTATAATGCTCAATCCGGAAAAATCAAGTTAAACAAACAAACAAGTTTAATTGATTTATTTAATCGAACAAGTGAGTTATAAAGAGTGCTCCAACTTTAGTTTCCGAACTTTAAAACAAGATAAACCTCACAAATTTAACGAAATATACTTAATTATGAAAAATTATATCAATTAAATGGGCGTCTCTGGACTCTCTTTGCAGCCGATCCTATCGTCAACTTCCTGCTGCTGTAACACCCAATATGCGACAAATCTTCACTGTCCATGGTCTCTGGGCTTCCGTTTTTGTATTAGCTGAATTTTATACGGGTGCAGATGTTAGTCCTGGTGCAAAATGCGACAAAGGGAGGCATAAAAAAAGCCGAAAGCTGCCAACGCCGACTAATCGACAATTACGTGTCTTCGGTAGCAATATTTTCGGGTGAACGCACGCCACGACGATGCCTTACCCTATCTCCAATGTTTCCAGTATTTTCTAATTTTTCTACGACGTTGCGAATCGTTCGCTCAGTAGTATGGTTAAATTGACCATAATCTTTCCGTAAATTTCGATACACATTTCGTAGAGAATTGCTATTTCTGTAGAACAATTGAACAATTTTAACACGTAGAGCTATGGTTAAGCGATTCATTTCGTAAATTTGTTGTTGCAAAATGACATTTGACACTTTGAAAACAAGTGCTTACCGACAGCTGCTTCATTTACAGTGCTGCAAACTTAGGAAACTCAAATTGGATAATTATCTATTTGCTGATCACTGTATAAATAATTTGGCATGGAGATGGTTTTATATATGCATTTTTCCAAAATTTTAATCAATAATAAAAATGGTTTTCTAAACCGTAAAAACAACCTGTTAAAAACGATATAAAATATAGATTCGGTTCCGGTTATGTTAAATTTTTTATTTATATATTTCGGTTCGGTTCGGGTTCTGGCTACAGTTTACTAAAACAAGCAGTTAATTCCGCTTTTCGGCTCAGTTTCGTTTCCAAACTCTGAGATATAGAAATGATCTAATTTCCAACATTTTTTTTTCGTGATTATTATTTTTTTAATTTAATTTATAAATAAAGACTGCATATTTTGTTTTCTTTTTTTTCCTTAGACCGGTCGGGTTTCATTGAAGTGCGCTTCTATGAAAAGGGAGTCTGTATACAGAATTTTCAGAAACAAGAAAACTTTGTTCATTTTTTCTCTACCATTTGTTCTCGTACAATTCTCGAAATTTGTTTGCAATGTGGCGACTGTTATGGACCATTTAGATTATATGTGCCGTGCAATATATCTTTTTTACCTACAAAAACCGCACTGATTTCATTACTACAGACTACAAACAAACAAAGAAAAGAACAAAAATTATAATTAAAATATTGCTTCATTTTAATATATTCTAATATTTTGTAAAAAGATGTCTTTTGGAAGAGGATCTTAAAGAAATGCAATTATAGAAATCAACAGACATAAATCGAAATATGTTTTTCATTTTTTATGAATCCGAATAGACACGTGATTTAAATTGCAAATGACTTTAATATATATATATATATATATATTTTTTTTTTTTATTAATTTTCTTTTAATTAAATTAATGAGCTCTGTTATTATACTGACATTTTTCTAATTAAAATGATTGCGGCAAATTAAGATAAACTTGAATAACTTGAATGTGTAACGAGGTGTTGCCTTTACGAATTACTTATATTTTCGATTAATTCTATTAAGTCAATTGCGCATCAAATTATTATTCAAAATATTTATGCGTTTTTCTATAATAAATTGCTGCTAAATTATGAAGAAAAAAAAGTTAAGAAAATGCATTTTAAAATACACTTTTTCTTTTATAAATTTCATTTTTTTTTCTTCTTATAAATAATATTTGTTTTTATAAAACATGATTTTCAAAAAAGTTTCTTTATTTTTATTTTCTTTTTCTGTTAATATTAAATAAAATATTTAAAAAAAAACAGAAAATATTTAAATACAAAAATTCTAAATAATACATGAAGAGTCATCTTTATGTGAAATTTAATGGCCAATATTAAATTTTCGCAAAATTCTGTTCAAGGATGTGCAAAAGATAAGGAAAGAAATAATCCAATTGGATGTAATCCTAGAAATGTGGGACCAATAAGTTTTATTTATTTAATTTTACTGAATAATTGTTTAATTTCTAATTTAAATAATAATTATTTTCAAAAAAATACTAATTAATCATTTCTAAAAATTTCTGAATTCATAAAAAGAATAAAATATTTTTGTTTTTAAAATATTCAACGAAGACACTTATATCAAAGATTCAAACCATCTTGTCGATAATCTAGTTTCGTCGGAATTTTCTCAGCATCTGCTGCTATCGTTGGTAGTAGAAAAGCACTGTTTTTCTTTTCCAGTTGCCTGTCGATTAAATATAATTAGATCTCATTAATTTAATAATATTTTCGCACAACAAGAATTTTCACACTTAATTTAATTATTCGGCTCCTGTAAATTGGTTTCATTCAAGGCATTCAACGCGAACTTTTTTAATGGTAATTATATTATGATTTGAATACACACATTTTTTTTTTTTTTATTAAGGTGTGGAATGTGTTCATATATTCTTGGTACACAACCGCAACAAGAAAAAATATTTAATTGCGTGGAACATATTGAATTTTTTAATTAATTTGCTTATTTTTTTTTTCTTTTTTTTAACTTTGATTAATATTTTCTTCTTTTCTTTTTTTTAAACTTTGTAATGTTTAAATAAATTAAAGTTTTATGTAAAGAAAGAAAGAAGAAAGTTCTAAATCTTGTTTCAATTGTATTCTTCCTTGTCTTACCAAATTTTATTAAAATTGACTAAAATTTTTAATATTTCTGTATACATTGTGTGACAATAAAGTTCTGTGATTACTGCTATAAACGAAACAATATTTATTTAGATTTCTTTTTTTCTTTATTCAAACCAATTTCTTACTGATTCAATGTTTTTTTTATTTACAACGCTTTTATAGTGAAACAAATGTGTGTTTAAGCTCATTTTGGGGTATTATCTTCAAAGCACTTGTATTGTAGAAAACTTTTATATGGTCTGAATATCAACGAAAAGCACTGTTTTATTTTTGGGAATAATGAGAAGTGACAATGTTGCTAAATCAGGTTAATGCTACATTCGTGGCAAAGACTTACTATTGACGAATTGTGAATTATTGTATAACAAACACCAGCTTTCTAATTGATGATATTCTCGTGGAACTAGATGAATTCTAGCTCACAAACGCTATAAAACTTCCAAAGGTAAACCATTAGTAGCTATTTGATTAGTTAGAATGGATTCTTTGTGAAAGATGTCTTTACTATCGAAGAAAATAATGCACATTGTCCTTTTTTAAATGAAAATTTAGTGGTTTTTGAAAATCGTTTGTTCCATTCAAAAGTCACCATAAACTTTTTACCACATTTCGTACGTTTCTGTGGCGGTTTGTGTAACCGTTATGCCAAAATTTACGTGCAATTTAATTACAAACGCCTTGGTTCCACGATTTTATTTCAAAAAGTACAATTCACAAGTAAATGATTGATACATGTCAATCGATACCTTTCGAATTTTGAATGTTCGTTCAAAAATGTCTTAAGCTTTAAAAGTCACCTCTCCCACCGGGGCTGCGTTCCCTCATCAACTAAATGTAACTAAAAGCGACTAAAAGTTACACTTTTGTGTTCAACTTTTTTTTTGACTACGATGACGTCATTACACCGACACTCTATCGTTCACTGGTTTACACTGGTGTCGATTTTAGTAAGTTTTTTCGACCAATGTCATAGGGTGTAGTCGATTATTGTCCTTTCTATTTCGTCAGTTTGAATTCGAATTCAAAACAAATTTTTATGAATTCAGTATTTTTTTTTTTATTATTTGGCAAATTTGTAGAAAAATTATAGTTTTAGTAATAAATTTATATTCAATTCGTTGAATTATATTTGAAAAAAATTTTAAATATTAAATTTATTAAAAAAAAGTGAAATCATAAAATATGTTTTTCATATAAAAATTTGTTACTAAATTAAATATTAAAAATAGATAGATTTGATGGAAAAAATTTTAATAATTACAGTACATTAACTAACTAATGAATGCGCATTTTCTCCAAGTACAATTTCGAAATGACACTAATTACGACTACGACTACGATCGCTCACTCGTAAACAATTTACATTTTTCGATTTCGGCTTTTTTGACATTAACTTACACCGACTTTTTTTTACACCGCGGTGTGATCGAGTGAACGGAACCCAGGAGATGATGGCTGTAGTTCCAGAGCTATTGAAGAAGTCTCGGAACTTTATGGTTGGACCGTTTATTTATAAATGAAACATTTTAATTCGAAAATATTAAATGTGATTCTTTTTGATATTTATTTCATTAAATATTTTACTTTATTTAATACTCGTTTTTATAGTTAAAATATTTTCGCAAACAATTTTAGACGCCAAAAAAAAATTAAGTTAAATATTTATAACAAATAATTTTTTTCTCGAAAATGAAATGCTCAAAAAGATAACAAAAAACTACACCACCCGAAAAAAGTTTTCTGCAATCATCTGCACGCAACTTTTCAATCAACTCCAAAATATGATAAATATTATAAATAAATAATACAAAAAAAGGAAAGCCCGCACACCAAATAAAAGAAACGACCTAATGACGGAACCATGCCCATATATATTTATTTGGGCGCTAAACCGAACTAAATTATTTGTTATTAATATTAAGGAAGACAAAAAATTATGTACGAGCGTCTTTTTGAAAAGGAAAGCTTTTCATTTTCGTGCTTTCACAGAAATTCAAAACAAAAATGATGTTTTAATAATAATAAAAAAAAACATAAATAAAAATATTAATAATAGCAATAAAGAAAGTGCTAAAACTTCAATGAACATTTCATGTATTTCCATTTTTTATTCTTTTCGTATTTCTATTTATTAGAACGAGTTAAATGGTTGAAAGGAGTAAAATTTTTGTAATCAAGTAAAAACATATTCCTGATGATAAAACTTTTCTTTTTTTTTCCTTTGTTTTTACCTACCTTCAATGGTATATAATGCTTTGTAATAGCGTTTTAATAGCTTGATTGATGAATGAACGCGCACCCTTTCTGATATATCGTTTTTTTTTTTTACAAACACACAATTTTTCCAGAAAACAAATTACTCGCGAAAAATATTTTTGCAAAAAAAGGAAATTATTTAATAACAATATTTGCAACTTCGTATCAAAATAAAAGAAACATAATATTGCAACTGAATTTCGAAGGTGCTATTCGAATTGGAAAAGATTTGTCTACATGCGATTATAACATTCCTTTCCTTTTTCTGTAAAAAAATTTAAGTTTTCTTTTAAATAAAAAGTATTTAATTAAGCGGAACTGAAGTTCTTGATTTTCTTTTTACTTGTTATTAACAAATATTCGGACATTTCAATCAATCTAATACTTGGAATATCAAAAAGTTGTTGGTTGTCGCTGCTAGTGTCGCCATTTAAAAAGAAAAAAAATGAGCAAAGCAAACCATAGTAGTGAATTTACAATTTCTCTATATCGGCCGGACCACTATGGAACTTTCCCAATAATGTCATCAAATATTCATTTCAGTTCTCCTATTCTAAATGTACATTCCAAGTTTCATGAAAATGTGACTAGTATTGGCCGAATTATTAAGGTTTCTTTATATCACCCTCCCACAACCCCCCGAGGGGAGACGCATTCTATCTTTTCACTTGCCCTATCCAGAATGTACACACCAAGTTTAAAGAAAATCTGCCTATTATTGAGTGAATTATTGAAGTTTTTCGTTTTTAGCCCCCCACAACCCCCCACCGCCGGGAGACATACTTTATTTTTTCATTTAGTCCATCCCAAACGTACGTTCGAAGTTTCATTAAAATCCGACTATTATTAACCAAATTAGGGAAGTTTCTATATTTCCACCACAACATTTTGTTAAAAAAGTTTTGCGCATTAGTGTTCCCAGATGTAAAATCCGTTGAAAAGTTAATATGTTCTGACTTAGATCCTAGTACACAAACTGTGCAAATCTCATCAAAATTGGACGAGCAGTTTCAGTTTTACAACAAATGCAAAAATAGACTATATTTGGACAAAATGTATTTTTAGACAGTGTTTCCATAGTCGAATATAGCCCAAAAACTAATCAGATCTAAGTTAGGATCAAATACATGAACTGTGTAAATTTTATCGAAATTGGCCCAACAGTTTAGTCTGAACAGTGCGGACAAAATTTTGTCGTTTTTAGATAGAAAAAGCGTTATCAAATAGTGTTGCCCTATATTAATTTTGCCCAAAATCTACCACCATCTGGCATTTGATGCAACACCAAAATGGTGAAAGTTCCATGGAAATCGGACCATCCATTCAGATTTTATTAACGATTTAAAAAAGCGGACGGACGGACGGACATGGGGCTAATTATTTTTGACGAAACGGATTTTGCACTTATTTTCATCTTCCTAGCCCTTCTAGATCAAAAGTTAGGTTTTCGCATGATTATAGTACTTTCCTATAAACATTCGTTTATCGGGAAAGTAAAAAATGGAATTAGGGTCATATGAACACGTCCAAAAATATCACGTCGATCTTTCAATTAGTTTAGTTTGGACAACTTCTTGGAGTGAATAAGTTTTGCTGTTTTTAAAATGTGGAAAAATTCACTATCAATTAATGATTATATTTCTTTTTTTGAATGGGGAAACATACTCGGAAATCAGAGAAAAGTTATATGCTGTCTATGGAGACCCTGTAGCTGCGATAACATCCATCAAATATCGAATTCGGTAGTCATGAGATGTTAGGTAAATCATATTATCCGCGATGATTAAAAAAAGTTGGAAATGCGATTGACTAAATGTATCGTGCTTGCGGGAATATGAAAGTTGATTTCAAATACAAAAATACATTTTTCTGATACACCTAGTATTATTGTAAAATTGTTTCTAGAATGGAATGCATGCACCGCCACTTTCATATCAGATACAACATGTTAACTGGTACGGACGTTGACTCTGTTTACTGTCATAAGGACTAATTCCATTCGGCTTCAGTAAAAAAGGAATTACAATTCAAAATCAATCTGACTCATTTTGTTAGACTTTTCAAATTCTAAGTAATAAAAACCAGTTGAACAAAACAATCATGTTAATAAATTCCTTCATTTCAGGATTATTTAGATCAAAATTTTCTTGGCAACATTAATAAACATACAATTATTTGAAAAACCGAAAAAAAAGAATAACAGTCTATAGTATTATCGAATGGCACAAACTTAAACACTGTCATTTTGTAATGTTATCTGTCACGCTGTTACGCTTTTAACGCCTCCATTTCTCATGTCGTCTGCTATTTAAGACAAAAATCTAAAAGAAAAATAAAAAGTAAATGCAAATACTTTAAAATTAACATCAAATAATAATAAAAAAAAAACTAGTAGTAGCAACTAGTATCTACCATAAATTCGAGATTATATTATTGGACAAGATTTTTAATTCTTCAACTGTTTTCAAATCGCGTATATAGGAAGAGCAGCATACTCTATATGTACTTATGTACGTGAAAATAAATTTCATAAATTTTCATTAAAACGAAATCATCAAAGGCGGCATTCAGATCATAATTAATCGATGACGATTAACTAAAAGAAAATAAAGAACTTGTTGTGTTAGTATATTCTTGACCATATATCTTGGCGCTTAATAAGATCTCTCGTCTTAAGAAATTGATCAAACCGATAAAAGAAATGTATGTACTTGCATCCCTTTTGGCTTTTATATCGGCGTCATAATTTGTTGTATTTTATTTTTCGTTTACAACTTAATTATATTAATAATATTAATTAAATAAATATACTAAAAGAAAACTTTTTGATACATAATTTTATCGAAGTGAAAAGTGTTATCGATTAATTTTAAATGTCAAATCGATATGAAATGCTTTAAAGAACACGATTCCACAAAAGTAAGAATATAAAGAAGACATTTGGAGCTCCGTAAATATAATGTTCTTAGCAGAGACTTGGGTAATCTCTCGATCCATTTGAAGAATCGTATTTCAATTAAAAGCTTTTATTGGAATACTTCCTTTTTTCAATTAATTAATTTAAAATATTAATTATTTTTTGAAATTTCCTTCAGTTTATATCTAAGATAAACTGTGACAACACATATATCTATGTACATTTCGTAAGATTTCAACCCCTTTTTTTGTCGATCCTTTCGGAAATGCATGTAATCTCGCGTAAAACTTAGTAATTTCTCAAAAACAAAATTTTTGGCGTCTTTTAATCTTTTCATGTTATTATTATTATTATTGTGCGAAGGGTTAGAAATATTCTGATTAATGAATATCATTTATAATTCAATTATGAAATTATTTTATTCATATTTATTCGCTATATTTAGTGTGTATGTGATTAATACAAACAACTAAAAATAATATCAAAAAATTCTTATTTAAAGGGTGTCCTAAAATTCATGCAAGATTTGAACTTCGCGCCAATTGTCCGGTAAAATGTTGGCAGTGAAAAAAAAAGACACCCTGACAGCTAACATTTCAGGGTTATTAAAAATGGACCGCCATATGCACAAGAACAACGCGTTTTCATTGTTTTGCTGGATGAATTAGTGTTCTTAAACTTGACCACGACTATAAGCACCCACGCTTTGAGGGAGGAAATAAAGCGCTGTATTAACGAAATTCAGCCACGTTTCTGCAAAACGATCATAGAAAATTTCAACAAAAGAGTACATATGTGCCAGCAAAGCCGTGGAGGCCATTTACCCGATATGCTATTCCATACATAACCTTATGGTCTAGACAGATCTCAGATTTTAATTACAATAATTATTTTTTAATGATATTTCTGGATGACAATGATCATTATTCTTGTCATTTCAAAAGGTTCAAAAATTTACTATTTTGTTTATAATTTTCAAAATGGAATGTTTATTCATTTTGATTCAATAAAATTAATTTTTTAAAATTGTTTTTAGTAAATTTTTAGGAATTTTTAGAATAATAAACATTTTCCTCCTTTTAAGTTTATGTGAAAGAAGAAAACATGTCAAAATCACATGAAATTTTTAAAATGTTGAAATGTAGATGGCTCTGTAAACAGTGTGAAGCAACATTTTGGGACATCTTCACAATTTCATTTGAAAATTAAAACAATAATGATGCTTGAAATAGATATTTAAAATTGATCATTATTACGTAAACAAAGGTTATTATCGAGTTTTAATGACTGATTGGGCAATAATGAGCATTAAAATCGGAGATCTGTCTAGGATATTATACTGTATACTTAATGAATCAATAAAAAATGTACAATTTTTAATTATAAACCCGTGTTTTCTATCAAAATTACTTCTTGTGTAAATTTAGGAACAACCTTTATTAAAACTATTTTCCATTGTAATTTACTAAAATAATTTTTTCATAGAATTTGTAAATATGTGAATTTCTGAAGATTTCTTGATTATAATAAATTATGTATTCTAAATATTCATTTCTTTAAAATGGTAGTAAAAAGTAGTGTACGCGAGTAAAAGTTAATTTCCGAAGAAAAGATTGTATCTTTTATAAATATCTTTCTTTTTTTCTTTTTTGGAAATTGTTACCAATTTACATGAATTTTGATATAGAAGGGAAAAAGAATTTAGTCGGAAATAAGAACGTGCCTCTTTATATACGGATTATATAATATATATTTATATATATATTTGAACCTAAATCATTTTCAACAAGTTGTTGGCAACTCTTGAAATCAATTTTCTTTATAAAAGTGGATAAATGTTACAAGAAGGAATAAGTGTATGAAAAGTTTTATATCAAAAAGACAAATTGCTTCTTAGATAGAAAATTTTCATATAATATAAATCGTTCATTTCATATACCTAAAAGTTTTATCCTTTAGGCGTGTTTATAAAAATAATAATAATATCCTCTTTTTTTAGATTAAAGTTCTTTACATTTTTAAAAGCTTACAATATAAATAAATAAACAATATATTATAATGAAATATATATATAAACTTAAAATCGAACTTTTTGATTGGTTGAACTGAAACATACGTGTTTGTTATATGTTATTTAATTATTCACTTATTTGAATGTAACGTAATATCTATGAATCTCTCCCAGAAATTTCATTGAAATCAGTCAAGTTGCTTTTTGATTTAAATGTAAATCAAAAATGAAATGACTCTGTATTATCGCTTTTAGATTGATTTGATTGAAACTGAACATTTGATCGTGTATTTATTTCAGTATGACGAACATACATATGTTTTTACTAAATTTAAATAAAATACGTTCACAACTTTTCCAATTAAGTTCGTTTAGTTTCTTATTTATAAATTTGCGTCTCGTTTATCGATTATTCCCGAATATTATATCTGTGTTTAGTTGATGTATTTGCCAACTAAGGCATGTCTCCCTATATTTTCCTCTTTATATGGGGATCTTCTCCTATGATTGCGTACTAACTAGGAGTTAAAATTTACCATTAGATATTGTATTGATTTATCTAGCTTGCGTATATGTTGGCATTACTATACTTATGCAACTATGTACTAGTTATGACTACTAAAAGTAAAACATATTAAAAATGCGGAATGGTCGTATAAATTAATTGTGCAGGAAGCGAAAATGACTGGACGGACAATGTCAAAAACTGCTTAATGAACAGGCAATCGTCGAGAAATCGAAAAACCAAAATCTAGCGTAAGTCACAACAATTCACGAAAAAGGACTCTAAGGAGCATCAGTGGAAAAAAAAACTTTTCTGTTACACAAAATGAAAACAAGTCGGTTAATGATTCAAAAAATAAAATGAAGGTGACGTATAAGAATTACAAAAATTCCGGAACCAACCATTAAGCAGTAAAATAGTGCGGTAGAAATAGTTAAACTCTTACCTTATATAACGTAAGACGTTTATTGAAGATACTGATCTCTTTTTTTAATGGACGATTAATCGTATTTTTAATATCATTTTTTGAAATTACAATTTTATAATAAATAAGAAAATCTATACCTGATGGAGAAAAATAATTTGCGATTGAGAAATTTTGGGGTGGAAGAAACTATAGTATCCCAATCGAAATTGTCAGTTTTTTTAATATAAAGGAACTTGAAACATTGATTTAGACATGAAAAGATTGTTACTATTCATAAAATCATGCGGTGGTGATATTGCAATAATTCTTGAATGGATTTGACCACTGTTCATTATGTAGGAGCACTGCTCAAGTGGTATTGAGCTGACGATATCATCTTCATTGTAAACATATGAATGTGTATAATGTTTCATAGTGAGCTTCTGTGAGAAATTTCTTAAGGAAGGAAGGCATGAAGGAAGTATGAGCCGTAAAACCATTACTAAAAATTTCGTGCGGGACCTGTGCAGAAAAACATCCGAAGCAATTAAAAATGAAAATTAATTTAACGATATTATATTTTAAGCTTTAGGTTAACAATAAAGATTGAAGAAAACAAATTAACTGATTTAATTAAATTTTTATAACCATAATATTTAAAAAACTTTCAGCCCAGTATAGTTTTTGATTTATTTTGCAGACAGACGGACGGACCTTAAATATCCTCAAATCGTTCTTCGATGATTATTTCTATGCGATACAAATGTAACTTATTTAATATACGATAATGCTACATGTAGACTATAAAAATACTTCTAATATTACAGAATATTGTTTTGATATTGTAGGTGTTTATCAAACAATGACGACAAAGAAGTAAATCTTTGAATTTTTGATGTTTCCTTATGATGCTGATACAATATTGTGTACATATTATAATATACGGTAGATGTTTTCAGTTGCAAATTTTTATTTGTTATTTTCAAAACTGCATAAATATGAATGCAATTCGAGATCATAAAGACATCAACATTATTCTTTCCGCGTGCATATGTTGTGTGTTATTTTGTAATAAAAGAAAACTTTTCCAAACAAACAAATTATGTGCTTTTTATTGTTATAGTATTATAATATTCTGTCAGATTAATAATATTTTGTTGAATTTATTTCCTCTATAAAATCTTTTCTCTACTATATAGATTTATATTCATGACTATATTATTTAAATCCATTATTGTAAAAGATATTCGTGAAGTTTTTAATGAAATCATACTTTAAGCTTTTAGAAATACAATTTTATAGTGTAATAAAATCAGAAAGAAAACTAGTAATCTGCCAAGAAGGATGTATTTCAATTAGTATTCATATATTATTATAAGATCCGGAAAAAAATTATAATATAAAGAAATGTTTTGTTTCTTTTAGGATATATACCTATGCAAAGTGCGGTTAGTTTTTTGTTTTGGTTCCAACTATTATTTATATACCGACCGCCCTTTCAAATATAATATAGATAGTCTATAATAAAAAAAAGCTTTTATAACAAGAAAAAGGAAACTTTTTACGCATTTCGTTCTATTAAATTCTCTATCAGAAAAACCCATCGAAAAATAACGAAAATACTTAACGAAAAAAAAAGTATATAATACAATATATTTTCTTTGCAAAAAACAAAAAAAAGAAAACCTAATTGAAAAACTGCGATAAAACGAATCGAAATAGAAAAACGTTCGAGCATTATCTACAAAAGAAAACACAATTATTAGAATGTGTACTAAGAAAACTATTTTAGTTTTAAAATAATTCGATTCTATTCTTAAATATGAAACATTCTGGTACGGCAAATAATCCATCTTTCTTATACACAATATTTTGTGTTCAATTGTGTAATAAATTACTTATAGGAGATTGAAATAAAATTGGTTTAAGTATATACATGCAGTGGAAATCTGTATGGTAACCTACCTACATGGGTACTATTGTACGAGTATATTTCGTTCTATTTTTATGCCCTATGATAGGTATGTAAGAGTTAAAAATAGGATACAACTGAATTTGATAACACAATTGAGAGGTTTGACAAAAACAGTTGTAATGATTTGAATAATATTGTTGTTAGTAGAGGAAAAGGCAAATGAACAGACTGGTAGATGCAGTGTAGAATGGTCTAGTTGGTTAAGACCTCGACCTCGCCTCATGAGACTGATGAGACCCTGGTTCGAATCCAGGTCTCGGTTCTTCACTTTTTCTCTACTTTTCTTTGTCTTACAGGTACATCTTATCTTGACTTTGTTTGGTATTGCATTTCAAAAAAATTTACCCAGAGGGAGCGATGTTATAAAGGAAAGGTCAAAGTGGTCACAAAGTTTTGTCCTTTTTTTGTGCGTGGTTTTTCGGATTGAATTTGAAAATTTATAAAGATATTTTGTTTATATTATTTACATACGTTTACTACATACTATAAATTGACGATATCGTCGTAAATTTCGGTGAACTCGGTCCAAGGATAGTGGAGAAAGAAATAGTCGTAGTGGAAAATAAGCCTTTTCATAAAGTTTTCCGATGTATTTCAAAAACTTGTAGACCAATTTCAATAAAATTTGCAAAAGGTGTTTATGCTATAAGACCCCAGCCTACCTGTGAATTGGAGCGAATTTGAAAAAGTCCAAACGAACTTATGGAGAAAAAACTTTGAAATATTGACAGTTTTGGTGTTTCTTTCTCAGAATTAATTCATTAAACTATAGATTTGTTAACTACGAGTGTCATTTCTAACATAGGACATCAAAAAATCGGATAGAGGCCGATCTTAGGCTGCAATTTATTTTTAGCTAATAATTATTTGTATTTGCGTTGATGAAGGAACGAGGGTATTTTTTTACTAACTTTTTCCTCCATTCCAACATGATAATAGCACTATACTCCTTTCGACACCTTCCTTTATTTGTTATGAATGATATTGAGTGCCAATTCAAAGCATATATCTGAAGTGATAAAAAATAGGTGTCGAGCAATAGTCCCTTTAAACTGATAAACTTGAAGCAACAGTTGTTGAACTGTCACTTTTAAATAATGTTTAGGCGACATTGAATGGAGTCGCTTCTTAATTTGGTGTCATCGCTTTTGAAAGTCACCAAAGTAATAATTACAATCACCTTACAGAATTCCACTTCGGTTCTAGTTTAATATAGAAGGATAAATAGGAATGAAAAGCTTCTATATTTAACAGATTTTTAACTAAAATCAACCATTTTGGGTTGAGGGGCTCTACTCAAAAACAAATTATATCTTTCTTTTATTGGCTTCGTATTACTGAATAGCGTGATAGCGTTTTCGACTTGTAGTCATCAAAAAAAGGCATAGTGAGCCTAATAAACAGTCATTTTGACAAGATAGTATTTGGAATCTTAAAATACATGTGTCCATTTATAGTTGTTTGCAATCATGAATTGAATTCGTGGATTTGAACTTAAAGTATAAGAAAGTAAAAAATGCGCCTTAGCAATGGTATCCCGATTAGTCCAGTTTATATACTTGCATGTGTGTCTGTGTTCTTGTTGTTTTTTTTTTACCATCATCTTCATCTTATTCTTTTTTTTTGGTCTTCTTCTTCGTCGTTTTTTGTATTATTTTTTTTTTTGTTCTCCCCAAAAACATTCTCTAAAAATAAAGAAAATAAAGAAAATACTTATCTTTTGTACAGTTACAGTCTGATTTTGACATTGACGGATTCGCCATCATTTGTCATCCTTTCCCAAAAGGATATAACTTGAAGAACGCGTTTACAAACACATATATATACATATAAATATATTATATAGAGAAACTGAAGCCTATATAATCATCTAGAAATAAATTCTATAACAATCTGGTTCAGTTCTACCAACTTAACTATACTAAAGGGATCTTAGAGACGAAAATGTTTCTATGTTATGTATTTTTTTTTTAAGGGTGAAAAATATTTCGGGTTCACACAAAAAGAGAATTCGAAAAGGGAAGTCCTATATATATATATTTATAAATATAATTTACAAAATGGTATCAATGGTTGTATCCTATAAAGCGAATATTTGAATCCATCTTTTTGTACAATAGTATTTTAAACAACATTGTATATGAAAGACGATGATTGAAAAAATGCCACAGGAATTATCATCGCAAGGTATCTTTAAATTGTTATTGTTATAAAAAGGATTTTCTAAGCAGGAAATCATTGAATTTTAAACCCGCACCAACAAATCTTCATATAACAATTGTTTTATAGTTGTTACGAATTTAATCAGATAAATTGATTTTCTAATCAGATTAGAAGCCTATCACCAATGAGTTAGAGATGATAGATGAAAAACGGAGAACTGTTCTGAAAATGATAAATGTCTTAATCAAATTCTTACAAGACATGTCATTGTTTTCAAAAATTCTCTAGAAAATTATTGTGTATTTCAAATTCGATTAGAATCAATTTTTTTTTTTTGTTTCTTTGAATTTATTATTTATTTTCTTAGAAAAAATCGAAAATTTTTCATTTGCTGTAAGATTTTTAAATGAAAATGAAATTTTCTATAGGCGGGATACACAGGTTTACCTATGATTTCCAGAATAGGTTGTGCAGACTAAAGCTGCAAAGTGAAGTTTATAGTATTATATGAACTGAATGAAATAATAATATATAACTGATTTTATATCCAGTGAAGTACCCATTGGATGTCATTGCAAGTAGAGTAGTTAACTAGCCGCTACTATTAGCAGGTGTCTTCTTCTCTTTTTTGCAATTTTTGTCAACTATGGTATCTAAAAGCGATTTTTTTATATAATCATTCCGCCAAAAAAATATCCGGAATTTGTCAATAAAAAACAATATGTTCAATTAATCATAAAAATTTATTTTGTCTTCTTGAAAATAGTTGATGCAATACACATATGCCAACGATTAATCCGGTCGTCAAAACACTTCTTACAGGAAGTTTCCAGTATAGCCTCCAGCACTTTCGACGAATTTTGTCCACTGAAGTCAGGACTCAAAACGTGTTCCACAAAAATCATAAGGAGCCATATCTGGCGAAAACGATTGATCGATGATATTTGTTGAGTTTTGGGGCAAAAAATTTCGTACAACTATTGATGTGGGGACGGCATATTATCTGTGCAAAATCCGAGAATTGTTCTTCCATCTGTCCTTTTCCGGCAAACATTCTCCCTCAAACACTACATAACGCCCAGATAATATTGTTTGTTTATCACTCTGGAAGTGATTACGTAATATCGAAAACAATCGAGTAACGTTGGTAAGTTTTTTTTCGGGTTTCGGTCGTTATCAAAACGTCATGCCCAAGCTTGTTAGCTAGTTTGTATACCAAACTCATAAACCCACGTCTCGTCATCCATTCTGATGCGTTTCATGAATGTAGGATCCAAATTGGCTTTTTGAAGCATGTCTCTAATAACTTATTTTTCCAAAAAATTTAAGAAAAATTGCAGAACGCACTTGAACTTAATTAATAAAATCAACAATTGTAACTGGTTGACAGATCATGCCAAATTTTTTCGTGACAATTAGGTACATTTGTATCAACTTAACCGCAAAATACATTTTTTCATATTTTGTGCGTGGGCTTTTTTAAAACGAACAATTCCGGATACTTATTTGAGGGAATGTATATAAGTACACTTACGTTTTTTGCAAGCCGGCCATTTTGAGGTATTACTGTAACTAAAAAGCACTTTTAAAAAAATTTTTAATGAAAAATAAAAATAATAAAAGAAAATAACTGAAATCAGATAAAATGACAAAAAAAAAATAGAAGTAAAACAATGATACGATTAGTGCCATCTATGTGTCAAATAAAGCTTTGAATAACTCTGTTAAAATTAAACGGTGATAACTAATTTTTCTTAAATAAGCGAGTATACAATGTATGGTTAGTGTCCTTTTTTCCAAAAAAACGCTCCCAACTGTTAATTGAACCACTACTGAATACCTTCCTATATTAGAATTCGTGCATTCTGTACAGTTAAAATTAGTATATACAGATTCCTAATTTAATGTGTACTGATTAGACTTGACTATAGGGATCTTCTTATAATCGATGCAAAGGCTCGTTATGTAAAAGTCTAGTTTCAGAGCTAAATAATTGATGAATACATTTCGAATTCTAATATTAAATAATTTTATTGAACATATCGAATTTTTTTAACTTTTATGGTGATCAGAGTTTTGTTGTGAAACAAAAAAAATCAGTCAACTGATGATCATAAGAATAACTACATACCTATCTATCTATATCTATAGATTTTCTGGACTTTCTCGTTTATCGTTCCAAAAAACCAGTAAAACGAAGAAAAAATGAATGTTATATAACACATCGAGAGCCAAAAATTATTTTGGTGGTAATCTATCACTGTTAATATTTAACACCGGAAATTTTTCATATCTTTTTCTGCCCTCGCATGTATATATATATATAATTTTTTTTTTTTTTGGAAATTTTGTATGTGTTTTCTTCGGTTTTTTTTGGAAGAATATGTACCGCAACCGGTTGGTATACTAAACTTTAACTCATCTGTTGTTATATCCGAATATATGAAGAAAATATGTATTGGTAGATATATTATTTTGAGCAGGACGTTATAGAATACACTAACATTCAATTTTTTCGTTTTTTTTTCCTTTCTTTTTGGATAAAACATTTTGCTATACCCGACAAGATGAGAAATTGAACTCCAAAATGGATATATGAGTTTTTTTGTTGTTGTTGTTGCTCCTTTTTAACTTATTCCTCTGAGGTATTTCATATATTATAAGGTGATGGGATTTTTATTAGCAAGTTTTTTTTTTGTGTTGGGCGCCCTTTTTTATCATATTCTGTTCCTATATATTTATGCTGTGTTATGATGTTTTCAATATAGGAAAAAAAATGCGATTCATATATAAAATTAAAGCCAAAAGCGTCACAAAAATCTATTCCATATACATGATGATGAATTCGAAAAATATTTTTTAATAAATAATCTTTTTTTTTTTTGCTTCCCATAGGATGTAGTGATGCCACATAGGTTGTCAAGCCTTATTCATAAAATAAATAGATTTTTGTTTTTTGTTTCAATATTTTTAATTATTTCGAATTTTTATTCATATTTAATAATAATAATAGTTTTTTATGAATTTGAGTACAGTAATAGTAGTAACATAGTTTGGGGAAAATGTCAGTTTTTGATATAATTTTTAATTCAATAAACATTTCGAAAATTCGGTACGCCCCCCCCCCCCTAATCATACCCATTTTTTTGTAGAATTATTGTAGTATAGCACAGACAGCTCCCACCAATTTTCATTGAAATCGCCTCAAAAATGCAAACGTAATTTTGCATAAAGACAATGTGTTCTCTTGACAGTACTTACCAGTACTTGCCAGTACTTCCAGTATAAAAGTTAATAATGAGTAAAATCCATTCTAAAGTCAATGGATGCAATTTTATTTTGGTAAAGACTCAAATTTGAAGTAATTTTTATCTTTTTGATGAAGATTTTTGGGCCAATGCGGAAATTGGAAACCTACTGCTTTTATTATTCTGTTATACTCAGTTGTTCGGTAATATTTTTGTTGTGAATTAAAATAATGACGATATGTGTTTACTATATACCCAATTGAATCCCATCGGAATCTTAATCCTATTACAGATTTTTTTCTTTGAATCAAATTGAATATCCCTTTCTTACATGAAAACACATCCAACTTTGATTTACCATGAAATTTCTCAGCTGTAACTTCGTCATATATCCGATATATGTATATAAATGAAATTAGAAGAACTGTGATATCTAAATAGCATATATGCACAACCCTCTTTGGTATATCTTTGTATGTCTCTTATAAAATGCATGAAAGGCGCTTGAGTAATGAGTGGACATTAATCAAATTGAAACTAAAGAAATGAATTAAATTTTGTTTTTTTTTCTTCTAGATATTGAATGTCAAAGAATATTGTTTACACACCCTCCTGTGAACGTATTTTCTTCTTTTATTTCTTAAAAAGAAAAAAAGATCACATACCAAGTGATAAGTAATTCAAGCAGTGATGCCCTTAAAAAAATATCTGATTGCAATTTAATTTGAAATTGGAAATGCATTTGGTGTGTTTGGTTTTCTACGTCTCTAAGGCTTGTATATTTTAAATACAACAAAGGTCTTCTATACATACAAAATAAAAAGCTAGAAACATGGAAATTATTTAAAGGTTCATTGAATTCGTTAATTTTATCGACAACCCAAAGTATCCTAAATACCTTTCACATTTTTTTTTTTTTTTCGTTGTATTCAACCAAAAATGATTTTCACAAAAAAAAAAATTCCACTTGATTCAAATATAATACTGTCCTAATAGAAAATAAATCAATGTCGGCTTCAACTACATTAAACAAATATTACCTGGCTGTATGCGTCTCTTCCTATGAAAGATATTCTTTGGTAGAAAATAAGAAAGAAAATTATTTCTATAATGAATCGAAAGTGGGTGATAGAATTAGAAATTTCATTTCAACCCTCAAATTACCCACCCTCACATCATATACCATATTATTTATATGTTAGCTTAAGTATGAAACAATGTAACAATGTATTAGTTATAAATGTTATACGTTCATTATTATTATTTCCCTTCTTATTAGAACCTTATACACATTTCATTCACCTTACTATGCATAGATTGGACCCTCCCTCATACACAAGAAACCTTTTTTTTTCTACCCAATTTCATTTCTCATTCCTTTCACTTTGATGTTACTACATATATATATATTCTATACAAGAAGTCAGAGTCTCAAAAAGCAAGTGGTCAAAGATTAGAAAGTAATAATGGCCGTTTCAAATGAAATATATCCCCTCTATTTTCGGGCTGTTCCCAGAGCACCCAAAGAACAAACCAACCAAAGAAAAAAAAAAAATATAAATGACAGAAAAATATTATACAAAAAGTATTGAACGTAAAGACCGACATTTATATCAAAGTTCTTTTAGAAAATTCTATTGTTGCTGTTATTGATATCGAAATAGATCAGGTAAAGTCGGTAGGTATAGAGTAGTAGGTATTCAATGGTATCGTATCTATTATTATTTGAGGTTTCTCAACGGTTAATCCTATCCTCTCATCGTGCCAGCTATATATATTAATATATATGTATATCGGTACGCATTCACTATAGTTGATTCGCAGTTATTTGTATTTTTCTTCTACCGTAGACCGATATTGTGCCATTTCGATTCTATACAAATGTCTTTCTGGACTTAAGTTATCCATCAAGTTATTCCACCTAACCCAGAAACCAGTCAATTAATCAAAACGCCGCATTATAAAAAAAAAAAAAAAGAAGAAAGGAAAGATTTTCCACTGGTCCTATGTTTTTCTTATTCATTTACACTGATAGAAATTTAATCATAGAAAACTGACCACAAGTATTCTTTTCTAATAATAATATAAAAGTTGACCAAGAAAAAAACCCGCAGCAGCCTTCAAATGTTTTTCGTCTTAATTTTGGAAGTTTTTTCTTTTCTACCATCTTTCTTTCTAATGATTTTGCTTATAGGACTCTTTTTTTTCGGTTTTTTTTAGATTAATTAAAGTAATTTAAAATTTTGTGATAATTTTTTGGTTTTATTTTGTTATTGCTTCAAAACAGAGTTTATTTTCGGGTCTATTGAGACGTTTTACATTCATTAAGATGTCCATCAGAAGACGACTTAATGTTTGATGATCTTTGAAAAGAAGAAATGAAGTCAAATCTATATAATTCGTTTGTTTTTTTGTTTTTGTTTTTCTTTTTTACGCGGTATTAGTAGCTGAATTTCGTTTTTTTGATTTGGCCTTCTTTTCATTTCCATCAATAAAATTGATGAATTAGTTAATTAAAATAATTTTTTTTTTGCTTTTTCCACATCTTAAGAAAAAAAAAATTGAAGTAAATTTATGTGCAGTTTTTTGTTTTTCTTTGGAAGAAGAGTTACTCTGGTTTGTGTCTGATTAAGTTTTTCGTATCCATACAAATCGATTAAAAATTAATTATTTTAAATAACACCTTAAAAAATTTTGAAAGATTTATGCAAATTTTTCAAATTATATATTTTTTTCTTTTAATTTTAATTTATTGATGTATCTTTTATTTATTATGAAAATAAAACAAAGTATTAATTTCTTATTAATTATACTTAAATTAAAAGATCGTTTTTTTTTTTGAAAATTAATTTTTTTAATATTACATTTTTAATTTGTATATTTTTTTTTTTGAATTGAAATAAATTCTAGAATAGTTTTAGATCCAATTGCCTTTATCCCATTTCATAAGTCTAATCTGAAATAATAAAATATCGTATTATTTCTTAATATTGATTAAATATTAAATAAAATATAAAAAGAAATTTTGCAGATACAATTCCAATATACATCTATCTCCCGATTTACACTTAAGATGAGTCCCCCAGATAACCGTGTAAATCGAAATCGTAAATTTTAATATATAAAACTGTGTAACTCCAAAACAAATTAAATTGTGCTTAATTCAGTAATTTATTTCAACGTAAAATAAAAGTAATATATCTTGAAAAACATAAAAGCAGTCCATTCATAAAATTAGAAATATTGAAAGAGGTTACATATAGGAGCAAATAATATAACATTAAAAATTTTAGCCAAAAATGTAATTACTCTCACCACTTTCATAAACTATTAACCTTTTCTTCCTGACTGGCATGATGCCACTTTTATCACTCGATAGTACTTGATACGATTCGAATTCGATCGTTGAGAAATGAGGGACAATTTAAAATTGGCGAGATTTGATAATGAAATCTGTAATTTTTTGTTTCTTGGTTCCGTTTTTATAGATCTCCTTTGTTAATATCTCATTCCACATTCGGATTATTTTGTAGAAAATGATTAACAAATTTTTGCCCTAACACAAGTCCTATGTCCGATTACTTTTGCTGTGAACTCAACTGATTCAGACTATTCTTCATCAGGATCATTGTCGCGATAATTTGTTTCATGAACCATGTTAATTAGATCATCCTTAGCTGGTTCTTCATTTGCCATTTTTATTGTGCAATCTCTGTCTGAGCTAAATCCTCGAAACCTTCTCGTCCTATTGTAAGCGTCAGTACCCTTTCTCTTAGAATCATATTCATCTACATCTGGTCATACTTTTTTGCAGCAGGCATTTAGCATTGATTGCTTAATCTAGCATTGCAAATTTTTTCCAAACATCAATAATTGGAAGAGGTCGGTTAGAAATATTGACTTTTGTCAGTTTTTTTTAATTAAGCTGTTTTAAAAACCGTGTAAAAGCGGAATCGTATGAATAAAGTACCGTGTAAAATGGGGAATAAGTGTAGATAAAGAAATTGTAACTATTTAAGATCCAATATATGTTAGTCCTAAGGACATCTGTAATTTTAGGTCGAATCCAATGATTCTTTGAATGTACTTACGACTATTTAACGTGAATTTAAAAAAAGATCTTTTACTTCCGGAAGATTACTCATTCATTCAACATTTATCCGCATTCTCGTCTCTCTAAAAATAAAACATATATTTATAAGAATGTATAACATAAACAAAATCCTTTTGTGTTTTCTTTTTTTGAAGACGCGAGGGTTGTATTTAACATTTGTCAACAATTAATAATATATACTAAGTTTTTATCCAAATTTAGAAGTAAAAGAAAAAACTCAAAATTAGGTGGTCCTCCATGAAAGCGTGTATCTAAACTTTCACTTCATATACAATAAAAATTGAAACAAAGATTTGTTTATTTTGTTTTGATATCGTATCTCGGGCGTTTAAGCACGCATCTTCAGGGCCAAAATCATTAATAATAAAATGTTGATTTTTTTTTTGTCCACCTAGTAATTTTCTTGAGAAGAGAAAAAAAAAATGATTTTCTTGTTAAATTTGATAGAAACATTAGTAAGTGATTAAGAGATATTATTTTACGTAAAAAAATATTTTTTTTTTCTTATTTATTTCTAATTCTTTTTTTATAAAAACAATCATTAATCAGTTAAACAGTTAACAGAAATATATATATATTTATTTTTTACATATATAAAAATACTCATTTTTATATTTTAAGTTTAAGAAAAAAAAAGATGAATTTCTTTTTAGGTAATTTTTTAAAAATGTCGAAAAATATCTTTTTCAAAATGTTGACAGATAAAAGTTCTCAATTTTCAGATATTATATCTCTTGTTGTTATTTTCTTATTTAGATTCGCATAAATTTTTTGGTTACAAAAAAAAGAAACCTTTTATTTGTTTAACACGAAATTTTTCTTAGGCAATCAGTCTCAAAGATTAATTTTTATATTCAATTTGTTACTATGATAAAACTTTGGTAAAAAAAAAATGTCCAAAAAGTATTGTCATGGAATCGAATTTTAGTGTTTTAGTTCGATTTTTTGTTATTAAATAAAGAAATAAATAATCTGACCATTGGATAAATTTTTTTTTGTGTTTTGATTATTTAAAACTTAAATATTTCAAAAGACAACTCTTTTTTTTTTTTAGGCGCCATTCAATAAATTCTAAAAGAAAGAAACAACTTAAAAATGTTTCTAAAATGAATCATTTCTAAACAAAACAAAAATGATATTTATTAATAATAAAGTCTTTCTTGAATATCATTTATTTGTTTCATATGGAAGAAATCCTAAAGATAGTGTCTTTTACAATATTTGAAGAATTATTCATAAAAAAAACAACAACACGCTTATCATTTAAGTCATATATAAGAAAACCGAGTTGGACATAGTCAAATATGTTTTGAGATCAAAGATTAAATAACCGATACTTAACTCCTATCTCGGCTGTGTTAATTTTTGACTCAATTTCGAAAAGAATGTGTAAATCTAAGGTATATTAAAGGATGTCTTAAGTAAATGTCGAAATTTAAATACAAAAGAAAACACATGAATTATTGATGAAGTACTGTAAAGTGAAGTTGTAATGAAATATAATATTGGTCAAGTGATAATCAAGGCTGGCTTTGCAGCTTTCCAGCCTTTGTACAAAATTTTTGTAAAACTTTTTAGCATTATTGCGTCTCAATTTTAACAATAAAACTTTGAATTTCACCCTTTAGTGCTAGAATCTTTGAAGATTGCTGACATACGCAGTTTATTTTACATAACCCCAAAAACAGAAATCCAATAGTGTCAAATCGCGCACAATCTTTGGTGGACAATTTTCATCACTGAAATCAGAAATTATCGTTAAAGATCATTTTTAATATAAACGATTTTTGTAATTAAACTGCGATTTTCTACCGTATGGTGCTTCACAATTGCAAACAGTAAGGATTGACGATGACATATATAAAATATCAGTTGTATATCTTCGACAGAAAGATGTGTTGTTCCCTCTAGTTGGGATCTTCATATCATATTCTAATTTTCTAATTCTGAGTGTTAATTTCCTTTTACTTATACTTGTGTGTCACAAAATGAACGTTGTGGTTTGAATTATTTATAATTTTTTGTTTGAAATTTCATTTGGGGATTTTGTAAAGCAGGCTTGGGAAATTTGAACTGGTACAATACACAATCGAATAGCGAACCAAAATTATTGAACTTTATTTCCGGCAAAAAGCAGAAGAAAGTCCAGATTATATTCACTATTTGATAATGTGCGATGAAGCCGATTTCCAATTAAATGGCTTCATAAACAAGCAGGACTACATGTTATGGGCTTAGAAGAATCCAATAGCAGTTCATCAACGACAATTACACCCACTTAAAGGTACTGTTTAGTGCGATGTATCATCTGGGAGGATCATTGGCCCACATTTCTTCGAAAAAGAAAACGATGTTTGCAGTTTCCATCAGTAGTGCTCAATATCGAACGATGTTGGAAAACTATCTAATCTTTTCGTTTCAACAAGATGGAGCCAGAGCGCATACTGCAAGGGACTCAATGGTTTTTTTAAGGAATACCGCAATATTTATTTTGGTAGAGATTAATCCAAATATTTATATAACAAACTTATCTAGTTTTTTTTCTTTTATCTAAACTTCTCGTAAAAATATATTAATACAAAAAACAATATATTCATGTAGTCCATGTACAATCATAGATAAAGTATAATTTCATAGATTTCCAATCTAATCCAAATGGATTCAGTAAATTAACGTTAACATATTATATTTGTCCCAAAAGAAAACCAAAACAAAAATAAATATACACAAAAACTGGTGTTTTGAGTTTTTTTTTTGTTGAGTTTTAATATTTTATACAATAATTATCTTGATGTCATTAGTATATATAGGAAAATTACTGCAACCATGAAGCATGTAAATGGCCTCCCAAAAAACTAAAAAAGAAAACAGAAACCATCAATTAAATCCCCAAAAAAAAGAGTCAAATACAAAAATGAAATTCATTTTTTAAGTGCACGATTTGAGGTTGTACTAAATTTTTTATATCATATACTTTTTCGGTATGCCCCCACCTACCTAATATGTAAATGTTATAATATTAAAATCCATAGGGTCAGTGGGAGTTCAGTTTGGGTCATACCAGAAAAAAAAGAAATATACAAATTATAATCATTAGATGATTGAGCTATTATCGTTTCAGAACCACAAAACGAAAAAATCCATGGCATTGTTATGTTAATTGCTAATGGCATATAAATGTCCCTATATCCATTTTTCTAATAGCTTTTGATAAATTTAATATGATAACAGAACAATTAACACATCGAAATTTTGTTGGTATTGGTCACTTTTTTGGGTTTTATAATAATGGTAATTATCATTAGTCTATATTTTTTACATTATTTTAAATATAAACAAAATTAATTCCCAAAAGGTTAAATGACAAATTACTTAAAATTGGTTCTATGAATTTTAAATAATACAGTTCAATACAAAAGAGTTAGTTGTTACCTTGGAATGAATCCTTTTGCCTATAAAAATTTTGCAAGTGCAATTTACCTTGAGAAAAATCATTTTGCAAATTTTCTAATTACAATAGGAACAGGTTAAAAACTAATCCTTTTTTTTCCTTATTTTATTACAGATATATTTAACATATTATGTCTATTTAAATTATCTTTTAGCCTCTATTAACAAGGATCTTAAAAATTTATGAAGGATTTTAAAAATTACCTGTATCTATCCGACCTCGAGAAGAAAAATTCTATTTAAATACTAATTTTTCATTTATATAATAAAAAAAAAAAATCTTTTATAATAGAAAATAAAGTATTTCTAAATAATCAATTAATCAAAAAAAAAATTGAATTTCCATTTAGAGACAGCTTCTCACAATCAAACAAAATTCGAACTCAAATTCATCTTCGATAAAAATTTTGTTGTACTATCATGCTAGAGAAAAGAAAAACCTTTTTGGATGCGTCTTGTATAAAAATATTAGCCTTGTTTTCTTTGTGAAAAACCTCCCCTAGAAAGAACAAAAAAGCAAATCTTAAAATTTTTCTCTGATCCATGTTCCTACAATCGCGGAATGAATATTTCTCATTTTGAGACGTTAAAAGGGGATCAATGAATAATTATATTTGCTTACAATGTGACAGCGATTATAATTTTGTTCTTCCATTGTATATATATGTATATTTTTTATTTCTCATAATACCAAGCAATTTTTTTAATTCAGCTGCGGATTATCATAAAAAATCGTAATTTAAGTATAAACGTAGTAAAAAACCAACAAAAATACAAACCTAAAGAGACATAATATCAGCAGGATGTCATGGCCGCATCACACAAAATAACGAAAAAGATGAAACCTCGTCATAAGACGCGTATATCTACGCATTTTTTAAGTTATTTTTTTTTTGTCTTTATACATTCTTCCTCAAACTACTATCAAACTCCCTAACTTTGTTTCTTTTTTCTTTACTAAAAAAAATTCATGAAGAAAAAATTTAATATCAAAAGAATATAAAACAAAAAAAAGGATCCTTTTCCTAAAAGGAAGATAAATAAGACTGTCATTCATGAACACTCTGTGCACGAAAGAAATTCACAACAATATTAAATAAGAAACAAAAAAAGGCAAATTTAACCTCATTTTAAAAGGACACCCTATATAAACGAATTTTAGATGTTTCATTGGGAAATCCTCCCCTAAGGAACAGTTGTGTGTTACCCAACACAACAATAACAAAACCATTCTAACTTCTATGTCCATCGAGTGATTTTGATGGATTGACGTCATTAATCTATGACGTACGCAACTTCCATAGGAAATGGTATTACGACACCGTACAATGCCTTTGCTATACACAGAGTCTTCAAAGGAAGAAAAAACAAAAAAATAGATCCTTTTGGGTATGGAGAATTTTTTAGTAGAATGTATATATATATATAGCAAGTTTATGCACATATTTCAACATCTAGTTCTTCTTCTTTTATTTGATCCCTAAAAACGCGGGTATTTATATTTTTTTATACTATTGTATTCCTTTTTTTCCTTCTTGTAGTTATGCCATGGTGTTTGTGGTGTTGTTGTCATCAGAATAGAAATGAATAGCAAGGGTTTTCTATACACTTATATAGCCATATAGTAGTATAGTAATATTAACGAATTCGAAAGGACATGTATGAAGGGAAGAGAGAAATCATGACAGAAGTAAAATAAAAATACCGTGAACAGAGTTTTTGTGTTTGGCAAAGAAATCCTTCGAATGAAACGTTTTGAGAATTTCAAATTAGTTTATAAAAACGGGCGCAAAGAGGGTAGTTTTCATTTTTGCAATCTCCGCCTTTTACGTATTTTTTTTTTCAACATTTTTTGATATAGTATTCATTCGTTACAATTCATCTATTATACCATTCCTTATACTCGCCTGTCCCTCTATAAGAGGAAGTAATCATTTTAATTATTAAGAAAATAATTTTAATAACAATCGACACAATATTCTTTCTATTAGGCTGGACTATGAAAAAATCGGCCTCAGAGATTTCAGGGAATTAATCAGCTTCTACGTATGTCATGTATGACTAACTAATATTGTGGCTATTGTAACATGTGTCACGGGACATTGCCTCCGCAAGCATCTACATACCATAGGTATCCTATCTGATCCCACCTGCCGCAAGTGCAGAACCGTTGAGGAAACATCACTACACGTTATTAGTTTATGTGATGCCTTAACGGGCCTGCGAAAGAAGATCTTCGGAAAACCATTCTTGACCTTGTCGGATGTCCGGAATCTGAAGGTGGAATCTTTAATCGATTACCTGAAGAAGACAAAACTGTATCCAGAGTTGGGACGAGCTACCACTCTGTAAACGGTAATTAATCTTTTTTCTTGGAAAACTTGTGCGATCCCAGGACATATGTCCAGATTCTCCCGAGGGTACAATGGGCCGCAAGGCCTAAGTACGGGGTACCTTGGCACCCACCTCCTAAAAAAAAAAAAACATGTGTCTATGTTTAAAATGCTATAAGACTGAACGCTTCTAATTTCAGACTACTGCTTCGTAGACGATCTTCAGTATTGAGAAGCTTTGTTCGCAACCGACTTGAGTACAGGACAAAGTCAATAAATATGCCCCAGCGAAGGCTCCTATGTGTTGTAAGTTGTACCTACTCACAATTTGGAATATACACGTGGCACAGTTCTTATGGCCACTGCAATTCAATGAAGAAGAACCATATTCTATTATCATATAGAAAAGTAGTAACATATTTTACTCAGAACCATGCATATATTCCTAAGCCTTCACATCCCGTTCGGGCCTGCTTGTTATGAAAAAAATATATGAATACGCTGCGTTAAGGAGAATACTTTTCTTTCTTGGAAGCATCAAATACTTTAGATTTTGTTAATTTCATGTTTTCGTTTCATATATATTGTAATTACTTAACTAACAAAATGGCATTTAGCCAATGTTTATATAATGATTGACATAAAATCTTATTTATATACGAAAACATCTTGTAATGAAATTAATCTTGTACTGTTTAAATTCATGCTTAATATATTTTACCATTTCATTTTCTTAAATAAAATTTGCCAAGAAAATTTACTTTGTTTCTTGAGTAATCCAAAATAAAAAAAAACCAAATATTTTTAATATAAAATTTAAAACTATCCCAAAAAAAGAAGCCAACTAAAAAGATCAAGAAAAACGCCAACACAAAAGACTGTTTTTTTTTTTTTTATAAATCGTTTCTCAAGATTTTTAATATCTAAATGCATGTTCACAAAATTTATTCTATACGTATAGTTTTCCGCCTTAATATGAGATTTTCCTTTTCACAAATTTTCTGTACTATATAGTATACAACATTATACAAGACTATATATAGTGGTAGCCACTTTGGATTTTTGGATTTATCCATTATTATCATTCGAATAACGAAATCGGTTGATAATCTCAAGGGAATTGTCATTCAAAACGGACAACCCTCTATTAATCAAGCATTGTGTCCGAAAATGTAATGTTGACTAAAGGGAAAAAATTGGTTCCTCAACTTTTTGTTTGTGTGCTTTTTTCTTTCCTTTTGTTTTTGGTGTAGAACTAAAAACATAACCAATGATTTGAGTTGGATATATATCTATAGAAGAAAATGTATAGGATTGGAATTATGGGTGGGTGGTGTTTTGTCTATAATACTAGATGGGGTTTAGGGTGAGCGAAGGTCGAAAATACTGAACATTCATATATTATGGATTATAAGAAGTGGAAATCAAAATAACATTAAGTATATATTGTGATGGTGAAAAGGACTTAAATATTGTATAACATATATATAAGGAAACATGAATTGAGATTTTTTCAGAATCTTAACTAGTTTATATATATATAGATTTATTTTCTATTCGATATAGTACAAAAAATTCTTGTCATTTTCATCATTGATTATATGAAAGAAACAAGAATAAAAGAAATCTGGTACAATCTATAAATTTTAGTCAATATTGGAATTATATATATATATATATATACTGTTTTTGGTTATAATGAATTATTTCTATAAAAATAATAAACATACAAAGCGAAAATTATTGTAATCTTAATATAACACTCTGGAGGACGAACGTGTTTTTCAATCCTACTATTTTTCTCAATGGGAGTTAAGAATTTACCATTTTTTCTAATATATTTCTTTTTGCCAGAATTAACTAAGAAATCAACTATAAAACATCTTGGTACTATAAAGTTTCTTGGAACTTAGTAATATCGATCATAAAACTTTGGTCTTTAATGTTTTTTCATGAGTTTATATATAGTACATAGTAGATTTTGTAGTTAAACTATGTACAGATCATGGATATGATTTCAAAATGACTCGTACCAAAAATATGAAAATATTAAATACCTTTCCAAAAGTATTAGTTTCGTAAGAAATACTTGTTCGAAAATCATGGAAGTTATATATAAATGAAATCTCAAGTTTATAATTACAACCAAATTCCCACTGTACTAATTTCCTGTTAATTATTTTATGGCAAATCTTTTTGATGGAACTTCGTTTAAACAATATACAATCGTATAAAAGCTTTTTGATCCTTTTGAATTTTCATATTCATTGTAATGAAGTTTATGTGGTGAACATAAAACATTAATCACCTATGAAAGTTTCAGTTTGAAAGGAAAAAGGATCAATTCCTAAGAGTATATATGTATACAATTGTAAACTTTACTATACATTTGGGAAATAAGAATCAATAATATTTTTATATACATATATAAAAAAGTTCTTAAAAGTTTTAATATATAAATACCAGAAATCATATCTAAGGTGATGTGATATGTTATGTATATATATATATGTTAACCATGTATAAAATTAGTATTAAACAATACAATTCATTCAACTGTACAAGGTTTTGTTGATAGTCCGACAATCAATCGATCATTTCATGGTTAATCAATGCCATATCGTATACAAAATACAAATTCGAACAAATGACGTTCACAGACTTTGACTATTAATCATGAATCATGTTTTGTTGTGTTATTGACGATTTAACATATATAACATATATATATAATGAAAGTATGCACTCAAAGAAAAAAAAATTATAGTCGTCCGGACTGGGTCAGTTCTTAGTTACTTGATCGAAGTTTTTCTTAAGCTACTCTTATCAAATTACAAATCAATTTTTGTATATATGCGACCAAACACTGGTAACGCTTCTATAATATTGTGACGTGCTACCCGTTCGGTTCGATGTTATGAAATTGATAACACTTTTTATTTATGTGAATTTAGTGTATAAGCTTTATTTATAATTATTTCTGCTTTAACAATTAGTCCTAAAAATATTTGTCCTACAATAATTTAATTATTAGAATTAATTATCACAGTTTATAAAAATACACAATTACTATTTTTACTTTTACATTCAAATCGCCCTTGTAATCGCTTCCCACAAATAATCACGTTTCAAATCTCGGACGAAGCTTAGACTTCAACTGTTCGATTAAATCTGATTTTCGGACTCAATCCTCGGCGGCTTATATAGCAAATTGTATCTGGAAAGTGCTCGAAAAGTCTAGATTTTCGCTGGCTTTTGTATACTAGATGGCGATATTTCTCGAATAATCTACAATTGTGAATATTTCTTAGGAAACGTCGAAATTGTTTTGACGTTGTTTTGTTTTCGGTCGTGTGGTGTTTAATAATGAATTTGTGTAGTGTTTCTTTTATAAAGAAATTGAACGTTTCTGGTATTTTATAGTGCAATATGAACTTCGTATAACACGAAATCAAAGTAATGATTTGTATAACACGGTAGATGATATCAGTATTTGGAAATTTGAATTAAAATTTTCCATAAAATTGGTGATCAGAAATTCAAACGTAATTCGTTTTTTCGCATTTTTTTCTTTGAGTGTAGTATATTTGCTTGAATATCAATAAATATGACATAAATATGCATAACACAACATCTGCATCATAACATTTAAAGAATATATACAAAATATATACGTCATCATAATTCGATATATATATATTTTTTTTGCAGAAATCAATTTGATAAGAAATTATATATTATAATTAATATCGATGAATTGCGGCGCCGTCAACATACATTTCTATACCGAGGACTTCTTGAATTTTGTATGCGAAATTATTCCTCATTAAAGAAAATATATATTCTTTTGAATATGAGAAAAAAAAACACCTTCATATTTTCCAAAAGAAAAAAAAGTTTAATTAATTTTTATAATCTTCACACCTTGTGTGTTATTATTATTTTGTAAAAGATCCCTTTTCTTAATAAAACATAATAATGAAACCATAATAAAATAATTACAACATTTCTGTGCCCATTTCTACATCATTAATAACAAGCCTATTTATGTTGGGCACATCATTAATCACAAATAAAAGTGGTAAGCGCGAAACCAGAAGTTTATTTAAAATTTTTTTGTTTATAAACATTTGTTTTCCCCAAATGTGTTAAAACAAACCAAATCTTAATGAAACACAAAATTCAATTTGTTTCAATAAAAAAAAAATATACTAAAGAGTATTTTTTTTATTGGACCAAAAGAATAAAATATATTTCAGAACTTTTCCCGAATTTCTGGCAGAAGCTTGAAATTATTTCAAGAAAATATCTCACTCATTCATTAATATTATTCTGTTCATTCCTTAACAGATTTCCAATTGTTTTAATATAAATATTATTACTATATAAATTAATATTAATGATGTTCAAAAAGATATTTGATTTTAAAAATGTTTTTTACACTATATTTGTTCATCCCCAAAAAAAAAAAAACAGTCTTATGTCTTTACATACTATATAAATTGGTTTTCTATATAATTATATTGATTTAGACTGATGAAAATAATGTTAGATTTGTTTTGACAGGCCAATGATTACCAGAAATTAAAGGTTCTTTCTGATTAATGATAGAACCTCTTACAAAAGCAAATAATTAATTAATTTTTTTCTTTTTTTTTTTTATTTATATATCGTGCGAAATTCTCGATTTACTTTGAAATAAGAAATTTTACTGATAATAAATATTTTTTTTTTTGTTTTTCTTGATAAGTAATATCGAAAGACTTCAGTTTTGTACAATTTCTGGCAAAAAATATTGACTAATTTCTTGTTAATATTTATTATTATTGAACCATAAATAATTGATGATATAAAATCACAAGCAATTAATACCAGATGAGGAATATTTATACACAATCCTATTCTGGGTATAATCATAATTTACGCTGGCCAACATTTATATTCGGAACTGACATAACTTACGACAAAATCTTATTTTAAAACTTAATTATAACTATTTTGCCATATTAGGAATATTCATAGCAGTCATAATATTATGATAATCAAATTTTTGTGACTGAAATTTATACACACGTATACTCAGAATGGGCCTAATAGTCAACTTTAGTTTTAATGTCTTCTTAAGCAATTGTTAGGAGCTGTAGTTGGCTATTTCAATTATTTTATTAAAATTTTATCATTCTGATGGTGTTTTTCTATATATTTTCTTACATAGTGTAAGAAGTGTAAGTAGTGGGAAAATTAAGCGCGGGTACCATACATTTTATACGCGCTTATTTAAGGAATGCATAATATCCGTGTCTAATTTAAAGATGTTACTTAGTACCTATCTAGCAGGTGGTAGATGGCACAAATCATAACTTCTGTACTATTATTGCAGTTTTGAAATTAACAGAAAATTTAGAATCTTCCCTAATTTTTATCTTTTTCTTTCTATTTTCTTATTGCCTTTTATTTTTCTTAATTTTACTATTTGTCTAAAAAAAGAATTTTCAATTCGAAATCCAAAGTTATAAGAACATAGATGAGAAAAATCGTTTTTTTGAGAAAGTGAATAAGTGACCGATAGAAATTCCTTAGGAAACACAGCAAATAAGAGTTACACGCAAATATAAAAACTAGCAAGTCACGGAATATATTGGCCCAGTCATTTTCCGCTTTTGCCATAAATGTTAAATTGTTCAGATTAAAACAAATACATATAGGTAGTAAAAAATCAATTAAATTTTCTTGCGTGCAGCACAATAATATATTTCAAATGGAAAAGTTCGTGCTTTCGGATTATATGCAAAAAAAAAAAATATTAGTAAGATTAAATCAAAAAAATTCTTGAATTTAACGGACATTGAGGCTTCTACCCTATGTATTTTTTTTTTAAATTTACTTAAAAATTCAACTAATTAATTATATTCAAAAAATTTGTTCGGTTTGTTTTAATTTGAAACATTTCTTTCTTGTCTTTTCTTTGAGAAAATTTTTGAAATAATTAAGAATGAAAAATCTTAAACTAAAATTTTTCCACCATTTTCGTTCTGGCGATATTAATCTCTGGAAGAATTTTTAAATGATAAATTTGAAATAAATGAAAATATTTACAATAAGATATTCTATTAAAATGCGTGATTCCCTCCTAAAACTCTAAAAAAAAAGTCTAGAAATTCTTTCGAAAGTACTCAACCTATAAAATTCAAATAAAGGCCATTATTATTTATTCAAAATGTCTCCATTTAAAGACCCCTGCTAATGAAATTAACATATGGAAATTGTATACACTAAAATATTCATGATTATGGGAATTAAAAACCCATATCAAAATTGAAAAAAAAACGTGATAATCGTAGGGGGTCATTAAAAAAACGAATCCGAAGGGATAAAAATGTTCTTTTAAACCAGTTCCATCTTCTTTTTTTCTATACTTGAAAGAGATATATCTTTTGAACTTCTATTCCCAGGAATTTATACATATATTCATTTCTATTCGGTGATAGAATTATGTATATCTAAAAAGAAAACATAATTATTTAAATATTAAAATCTTAATTATTTAAAACCAGAACACAGACATGAAAATAAAAAAGGATATTATATTCAATTTAAAATAAAGTTTGTGTAAATTGGCTACTCATAAACTTCTAATATTCTCACATAAAGTACTTAATACGATTTTAAGCTATAACAATATATCGTCGCCCTTTTTCTCTACACCTATTAGATGTGCCCACAACATGAACATGAGTACTTATAAGAAAATAGAGTACAGATTTTATATGCTTTTGTTTTTTTTTTTTAGTATATATCACGAACAAATATATCCTTTTTTTTTTGAAATTTCATCATTCTTTTCTAATCCACCTCATTCACATCCATTACTAGCAATTTTTCGTGAAAATTTTATCCATTTTCCTTTCTTTTTTAAATCCTAATATAGATAGATACACATGACTAGTATTTATGTATTGTTCTTTCGTTTCCTTAATTCAAGAAATATAAAGGACTTTCTCTCTATAATAATATTCGTTTGTATTAACAAACGCTTTCAATGGTGCTATGCTTTTTTTTCGTGTTTTTGGATATGTATTTCATTGCAGTATCATATAATAAGTCTGTATATATGTTTTTGGCGCTCTCAATACTATAATAATAAAGACAACAGGTGGGTAGTTAAAATAAAATTTATAGAAAAAAATTTACATCATCATTTAAATTATTACCTTCATTATAGTCTTTAATTTGTTATATAGGAGAATATAATGCTCGAGTGTAGTTTTGCACGTTAGAAAGTCATCATTTTTAATGTTAGAACATAAGTTTTTGAATCAATCGTTTTACATGATTTTTATAGAAATATTAGGTTAGATTAAGTATTCACATATACAGCATCTAGGCACGGTCTATGCCTAGTGTGTTGCCTACGAGATGAAAGTTTGTTAACAGGAATTTAATAATATATGTCTCGAAAGAATTTAATTTCCTCATGAAATTTGATATATTGCCGATGTCGGCTGACTGAAGCAACCCTGAATTGTCGAAGAAACAATTTCCAAGAAATGGATGAGTGCTCACAAAGGATATGTGTAATGTCTTCAGCCATGCTTTGTATAATAAGTCTACTCTTTTAGTGTGCTTCCTAAACAAACAGTGACCAGATAGTAACCCAATTAGTATGAGTAACTTGTTCCTGTCCCAATTCATAATGAAATTCAGGTTTTTATGATCCAACTTTGGCCATAAGCTTTTGGATACTCATTCGTGTCCTTCTTAGTCAAACTTTATGCAAGGAAAAAACTTATTTTCAAATATAAATGAAAATTTCCAATTTAAAAAAAAATCAAATTGCATAAAAAATTCTAAACGAATATTTGTTATACCCCAAATCTTAACACAAAAATAAATAAACCAGAAAATCCTTGCGGATTGAATTCTCATAAATAATGCATGCATTTTTATAAAAATCATGTTTGAATGGATTTATCCATCATTTCGATCCCCCATTTTTTTTTTTTTTTTTTTGGTTACCGCAAGAAATCATCTTAAAACCCGATCAAAATTGGAAAGAAGAAAAAGAATTCGTGTCTTTCGTCCTTTATATATCATAAAATAACATCAGCCATGAGTAAACAATCATGAAATATGATCTTTCTTGACGAGAATCTTTTATATAAACATCATATCTGAAACTTATAAAAATATAAAGTAGCCATGCTTACCAATATTCTTTATTATTTTAATGATGGAAGAATAAACCAAACCAACACCCCACTCGCCTATCGCAAACAACAAAAAATATAATTTATGTTCGAAATGCATTTTTATTCATCTCTTTCTATTCTTTTAGAAATTGACTTTTTTTCTTTCTATTTGAAGACATATCCTTGTCGGCCTTCCATCAAGAAACAATATTCATAATGTGTTGTTGCTATTATTTCATATCCCTTCTTTCCTAAGGTTTTTATTCTTTTTAAGTGAACTCCTCATTTCTTGCATACAACATGCAAACGTTATCCTTCCCAGTCTTAATAATATACACCCACATTCCTTAAAACGCACACATCATACATGAATCGTTCTTTTTTTTTGTATCTTGCTTTATCTTTTTCATTAAAATAGACTATTTATCCTTATTTAACATACACACAGACTTGTTTTTGTTGTATTCTAAGGCTTTCCTACAATACAAGACACACTATATATGCTGTACAAGGATGTATGTCACATTGTAATCTACATCAATCTTATCCTTGCAATGACGGATGACATTTATCAATGTCAAACCATTTTGTGTATATGTATCGCTATATATTCGATTCGATTCATTCAACACATCCCTTTTTTTTTCTTCCTATAGCTTGTAAAAAAGGTGCCAGCAATGAGAGTGTATATATATTTGACAAAACAATTCTGGTCCATTTCTAAGTGCTTTTATAAAGATTTTTCTTGTTGTTATTTGGCGACTAGGGGAAGATTTTTTTTTTCGTCCATAGAAATTCCATTTTAATTGGTTCCCATTTTAATCATTTTATAGATTTATTCGTTTACATTGTAGAACAAAGTCATGCATGTTCTTTTTTTCGATAACATTTTTAGCCAATTTAAATTCTTATGTTTTTCGTTATTTTGATGGAAGTAACTTTGATTCTTGGTACATAATGTTTTTTCGAATTTTCAATACACTTTATTTTAAATATTAGTGTCTTGAATTAATTTAGATTGTTGCTTTGATTTAATAGCAAAGATTTATTTAAACAATTGTCCATCAGTAGCTACATCTTGTCGTCATCTTTTGGCACAATAAATGGATCCTGCGAAAAAAAATGTTCCTGCTGGTTTTGAAGGATTCATCGAGATATTTTTTAGTTCCTTAAAGTTGTGTTCAAAAAAGCCATTCTGGATCGATCGAAACAAATGATAAACAGTTTGGTAATTATTCCAGATAAGTTAAAACATCTTATCCAAGTACCTCCCACATTTCCTTATTTAGCAATATTTGGTGGAGCCTTTTCATGTTTGATAATCACATTTTTGTATATTCTCGTCGGTTCTCTTCAAATTAATTAATTGTTGTCGGTAACAATTAGTATTAACTCTTTTGCCAGGTTGCAGCGGCTCATAGTACATTACGTATGACCATACAGCTGGCAAGAGCGTTGTTCTTTTTTCAGATCAAAATTATTATTTTTGAATTAACTAAACTAATTCGTACAATTGGTTTCAGAGAAAACATGTCCACCATGAGCTTCCGCAATAAACCATGACTTCCAGCAACACTTTTCTTTAGATTGAACGCAACAGTAACACTTTCCGCAAATCTCGTTTTGTGAGGATAAAAGTAGTCATTCTTAATTTTTAAAAAAAGTTTTTATACTTTATCTTCATATACTAAGTAGTAAAGCTTATTTGAAGCACATTAACATACCGTACTTTTGCCGATAATAGCGCCACTTCTTGGACAACAGCCAAAAATTTAGTTAAAAACTCAATATTAAATTATATTCATTTGTTTTATATAATTATAACAAAAACTAACTAACTTCTCTATCGATCTCATAGAAATTAATTAAAGACATAGCCTCTAGTATTGAAATTTTCGATTTTTTAACTAAAGCTTTTCATCAAAGAACACTAGAACTGATTTTCACTTGTCTTTCAAACTAGAAAACCCAAAACCGACAATCTTCACAAATTCTTAACGTGGCCGTTTTAATAGGATTTTGAATAGAAACTAAAATCCTTTGCAAAATTTTTTTGAAATCTTAAAAACAGAAGTTTTACTTATCCTTGAAATATATTCAAATCAGTGCCCAAAAGAAACATTCCAATTGTTGTCAAAACAAATATAATAAGAATTTGCAAAAACTAAAGCATGCAAAAAGAGTTCTTTAGAATTTTAGTCTAGTTTAAATTGTTTTGAGTTGCAATTTTAATGCGTTCAAACATAAAATCCTACAAGGCTAAATTTTTATGTTTCTAATACAATAAATATATTTGCACGCATAAAATACAAAAAAAAAAGAATGCGTTTTATCTAGTTTAAAAGAGGTAACATTACCTTTAATATTTTACCAAATGCGGTTTTATTTTATTTTGCACTGAAAGTCAAAGAGTTTTTGTGTTCACCAAAAAAAAGGGTGGTTTATGGTTTTTATCCTTTTTAAAGGAAACATTTTTGAAAACCTTGAATTTTCAGGTGTATCTTTTTATTGCCAAAAAATATTGTACAAATTCTTTGACATCATGGATTCGGAAAAGATTTAGTCTAATTTCCTGTGATGAAAATTTTAAAATTCGTAGTCTAACTAATTTCAAAACTGATTAATAAAACCGTTAAAATTTCTTCATTAAAAAATTATGGTTGTGTAATTCCTAAAATTACTACTTTCAAAAATCTTTTTTAGATTCGGGTCTTTGAACTTCGAATTTAACAATTTATTTTTATTGTTAAAAATCTTTTCTTTTTTTTTGTGTACCCAATAAAATTTTACGCGATTTCAATCTTATATTTTTCGGAATACAAAAGTTCAATCTAAAACAACTTTCTCTATACCTAATTAACTAACTCTGGATTAACAAATTTCAAATTTATATTCAACTGAACATGCCAATATACAAATGTCTTCTTCCTTCTTTTAATAATAATAGGGAAAGATCTCGTATATTTATCACTAATTTCATTGTAATTAAAAATGTTCTTCTGTTGTTCCAAACGTACATAATTTACTTACACATAATAGGTCTGTTTTATTTGCCACTTGCTCTGGGGTAGAGCAAATTTTTATACTGAAAACAAAAACAACAAAAGTGCAAATCCTACACTACTTTCAGAGCAGGTGTAACTATTACACCCGAATTAGTTCATTTTTCTACCATAAAAAGTGTATTAGCTAAAAGCTTCTCATATCATTGCAATATGGTTGCTTAGCAGCCGCCACAAACATTTGAATTAAAACTTTCTCCTACTCCTGCTCGTTTTATTTGCCACATACCCCGCTCCAGGGTAGGGTATGGCAAATAAAACAGACCTTATATAATGAATAAAAAATTTCTATGATTTTAATATGTGAATAGTTTTTCTTTTTTAGAATCATTGAAACAAAAAAGAGCATAGAAAATGATCATGTCAAATAAGAAATAACTCATTATGATCGCCGCAAACTAAACTAAAAAGAAACATAAAAATGAACGGATCATGAATGGTGTACATTTTTTTTTGTACTATAATTTGTTTAAGAGTAATAAAATAAAAATGACTTATGAATGGTTATATCAACTACCAAACCATGATGATGCCCTTCCTTTTTATAATTCAAATTTGATTGCAATATAATTGCATATACGCCTTTCAGAGTACTTATACGAATATTATTCCATATTAATGTAATATTACTGTTGAAATATCAGATAATTGGCCACGAAATTATGTATTACAAACAAATGTATGTATTTGTTTTATATGTTTCATATAGTAATTGCATTGATTGACACTCTTGACTTGAAAATTTTAGTATAAAATATACAATATAATTGTGTACAGTATGATCTCAATAGTTGGGCTACTAATTTAATGCATTATATAGTAATAATTTTATTTTTATAAATGAGAAATTCATGTCTTCTAAAGAGAAAAATATAATATGTAAAATTTAGCGAGTGACATTATTAACATGTCGCCTCTAATTTTTAAGATATCAACACTGGAAAACGGCTTTTTTCCGCCTAATCGTGTTTTAGCCTCTTGAGTATTTATCAGGCTATTGTTAGTTATCACTGTGGTCTCGTTATTTATTAGCAAATGTTAAAAATGAAAGTTAATTAAAGTAGTTTCGACACTCAAGAAATTCTAGTGAATAAAGCTTGTCCTATCGATAGATAGTATGAACAGTTAATACAATACATAAATTAAGAAGCAGAAAATTAAAGATACTGTAAGGCAAAGAAAAGTAGAGGAAAAGTGAAGAACCGAGACTAGGATTCGAACCAGGGTCGCATCAGTCTCATGAGGTCGAGGTCTTAACCAACTAGACCATTCTACACTGTATCTACCAGTCTGTTCATTTGCCTTTTTCTTCTACTACTAATATTATCAAATCATTACAACTGTTTTTGTCAAAACCTCTCAATTGCTTTTACCAAATTCAGTTGTATCCTATTTTTAACTCTTACAATACATAAATTTCAAATCATCGTGTATTACTAAACTACTTTAGGAACGATGTCATTGTATGTCTGATTGTATTCAATGATTTTACTTGAAGAATGCAATTATTTCTTTGTGAACGATACGTAACTGAGGTTAGGTATTCTCATATGACTCCTAAAGATCCTGAATTATCATAATCCTAAATATATTTGGACTTTAGCCAATTTTTCAGACAGAAAAAGAGTTACACCATGCCTTCTGGAAATCTTAAAACAAGAAAATACAGATATGCATTTTTTTATGTATTTACTTTTCAAACTATCCGAGACTATTACTTCGTTTTTATCTACTTCAAGTCGACTTCAATCCGAAAATCGTGCAGATCGACTTCAAACCGACTTGAGTTAATCCGAACACAGACATTTTTCTGATCGACTTGAAATTTGCATGTAAATCCAGATCAACTTCAAATCGATTTGGAAATTTAAAATGGAGTATGAATCGAGGCAAAATGTAACCTCAAATATAAAAATTTGTTTGCAAGCGTCTAAGAAATTGATATTGATTTGAAGTCCATTTCAAGGGAATATTTCAATCCGGTAAAGCTGAAAAACGCGAGTTAAGTTCTAAGTCGATCTCAAGTCAATTCGGAGGTTGCCATGTAAACGATGTATATGTTTTTATGGTCCCTCTGGATCGCTCTAGTGCACATTTTGGGAAACCCCGATGATATTTGTATCAATTTTATATGTTGATTAGGCAACCAAGCTATAAAATTATCGCGGTTCTACTGTATATTGCCTTTTATTTTGATATATATGGTATGAATAATAATATTTTTATGATAAATATGCTACTGATGATCAAATACTTATGTAAATCATAATTTTCTTTTGCCTACAAAGAAAAGATCAGTTTACAAAAGCAAAAAAAAAATTATCCAAATAATTGTTATTGTGCGTTTATAAATATAATATTAAAATAAGAAAGAAACAGATTATGTCTTTGATTTTTTCTTCATTTGTTGAAATTGTTGTTAAATAAAAAGAGCCTCGCGTGTTAAAATGATATCAAAATGTCGTATTTAACATATATGATGTTCATTAGAAATTTTTACTTAAATATGAAAAAGATAATATACGAATTTTCCTCTTGGGCATAATCATAATTTTCTTCTTCTTTTCTTTTTCTTGTATGCGAACTTTAAGCAAGAAATTAAGAAGTGTACTTGTATGTACTTTCTTTATATTTATTTTAGGCTTTCAGAGATTTAAAATTAAATGAATTTGAAAGACCTTTGGTTTATAAAAATCTAAATTTTCTATAGTAAAAAAGAGCTTTTGTTGCAATTTGATTTAATAATTTATTAATTGTTAATTTTATAAAAGATAAAGTTAATTTTTCCTAAACTTTCACGAGTTATTGAACGTTTAGCAAGGTTTTAAGCCATTTTCAGAGTTCAAAAGCTTTCTTATTCGGAATATATGGTTAGATAAAGTATATTATATAAAAGAGTCTAAAAAAATAGGATCCCCATCTAGATTTCTTATATGAAATTGAATGCTATCTCAAACTATAATATACAATTTCTTAATATCGATAAAAAGAATTTTGTTCTTCACACACATTTTTGCTTAAATTTAAGATGTTTCTATAGAAGGGAATTTTTTCTTTTTCTTTCCATTTTAGATTTTCAACAGAAAGTGAAAATGAAAATGGAAAAAAAAAATTCTCTATAGAATTCCCTAAAAAATTGGAATAGAAAAAATGGAAAAAAAAATATGCACACACAAGGAACACATAGGGCTCCCAAAGACAAATTGCTCATTTCCACATCTTTTGTTATGGCCATCAATCGATCTCTACGACCACACGCGCTTTTATTAATATCAAAAGTTGCTTGAATACATTTGCGTTTACTTTCTTATATTTTGTTTTTTTTTTTGTTTTTATTATATTTTAGTACAAGTCTTATATTGTTGAGATTCTATAATATATATCTATAGAAAGTGAGTAAGTGGTTAGGTATGGTGAGTATACGGAATAAGTATCCTGATGGGTTGGACAATATTCTTGTCTCCAATCTATCTTATATACTATATATATATATTTTTTTTTTTCGTAAATTTTTTCTTTCCATTTTTTTTTCTCTCAAAGAAAAAAAAAACAAACCAAGGGTATAGATCTCGCGACATCTATCTATATATATATAAATATAGAAAAGTTCTTTTTCTATAGACATTTTTTGTACCGAAAAGATATATACATTGTTGGAGCAGAAATACTTTCTCCTTCTACTTTCTCATTTTTAAGGGTGAATGCTTTTTTTTACTATTTCATTTTTTTTATATACATATATATATAATTTTTTTGCGTTGATATTGATATATATATATATATATATGACGGGGGTGTTCGCTTTTATATAAGTGTATTCTTTATATCCGTACATTAATCCGAGTGACATTTTCAGTTTTTCGCTTTCCGTTTTATCAATCCATCAATGTCATGAGCGTGTTCCATAGTATTCTATACTCTGTTGTATGTCCTACATATATATATATTATATTTCTAAAAGCTATATATGGAGGCGACATTATCAATGGTAAACTAGAGAAACAAACAGTATACCTATAATATTATTGTGTACAGAAAACACAGAGTATGATAAGGTAGTGAAAGATATAGTATATAGTCGAGTGAATATTACAATAGTTCTTATACTATATGTAGTTAGTCACATGAAACTAGAAAACTACAAAAAAAAAAAATTCCACTTCCGAAATTGTACATATTTATTTATTTACTATAATGTAGGTTTTTTTTTCGTCTTACTTATTGGGAAAACTTGGCTCGCAGTTATACTTGTCCAAAACAAAAGTATTTTGAAGGCAAAACAAAAGGAAGAAAAATTGTCTCTACAGTTATCTCTCCATGAATATACACCGATCATTAAATGATTACACATTAGTGTGAGCAATTAAAAAAACTATAGACACTTTGCTACTAGTAATAACAGTTCTATACGACTTGAACTAACGAAAGCACTTTGAATTTGCTTTTACTTTATTGTTTTAAAGTTAACTTTATAATTTCATAATAGCTGTACTTGTACAACATTTTCCGCCATTTAAATGAATAAATTTTCCGAATCCTTGCCTGTCCGCTTAAGAGAGTGTCCACTGTTCATAATTTTTTACTAACGAAAGATATAAAAATCGATTTAATACAATACAAATATAGTTAATTAAACAATTTTTAAACTGAAAATCTAAAATATATAAAGTAATTATTATACTTTATCGATAATAAACATTCCTTTTTTTTGCGTCCCGAATTTTTTCATATATATAAAAGTTCAAGGATACAATTTATTTATTATCTTATTTAAAATATATAAACGAAAAAATAAATACTTGCCAATAAAATTCATTTCCCAAAGTAAAATAAACTCACTCCTACACATTATATATATATATATAAATATGACAAGGATATTTTTTTTATAATTTTTTTTCTTCTTTTGCCATCCAGGATTTTCTCTCAAAAAACATTAAATTAATAAATGTTCGTCTGAAAATGTTAGGCACACGATATGATGACAAGACCAAAGGGAACATGTTTATAAGGACGACTATATAACACATATTGCAAAAATTTCCTTTTTGTCGGTTTTTATATCAGTTATATATAGAAAAAAAAAACATAATGTATATATACAGTCAACAAGAGCGGCACTCAGCGGTAGTGCAGGAAATTAAAAGTCATAAATCATATCCTATGACTGCATCCTTGTTGATACATATACTATGTATATATTATAACATAATACGTAAATATGATGCTGTTTATTTATATATATGTATATATTCAATATTATTTTAATAGATGAAGGAGGAGAATATTATTATTACAACAAAACGTCTCTTATACATATTTTGCAGGAATAATATGCGGAAATATGAAAATGACATCACAAAAATATCATCTTTTTATACTTTTTAAAATTCATATATGTAATATATGAATATTCGAAATGAAGTTAATAATATAAAAAGAATTTTCCACAAATTTTCAATTTTGATAAAACTTGTCATAAACAACAAAAATAAAACTGAAACGGAAATATTTATTTTAAATACTGATAAGTATTTATTTAGTTGATAGTTTTTCTTGTTAATATATAATTTAAAGATTTATATTAAAGTGCTGTCATTTTCGGATAAATCTAGGATTTTTCTACATAAGACGCTATTGTTTCGTCCTTCTAATAAATATATAGTTCTTATAGGAGTGGAAATATTTACTACTTCCGCTATATACGTTTATCATTTACTATTTCACCAATATTGGATATAAAGGGTGATTCAAACCTTACTTTTTTTTCAATAGGGTTTTTTGACAGATCACGCGTGACTAGTGTCATTCTGATTTGTCATTTTTGTTCAGTATTGTATGGGAATTCATCATGTCAAGATTTACATCTGAGTTTGTTTGCTGAATGGGCCGTTGAACGCATCGAAGAAAATCCGGAATTTTCAAGCCAAATTTTGTTCAGGCTCATTTCTGGCTTAATGGCTACGTTAATAAGCAAAATTGCCATATTTGGGATGATGAGCATCCACAAGAGTTTCAAGAGCTACCATTACATCCATTGAAAACAGCAGTTTGGTGTGGTTTATGGGCCGGGGGCATCATCGGTCCGTATTTCTTCAAAAATGCGGCCGGCGGCCACGTTATCGTTAATGGTGAGCGCTATCGTGCCACGATAACGGACTTTTTGGTACCTGAAATTGAAGCCCGTGGTCTCAACAATATTTGGTTTCAACAAGACAGTGCTACGAGCCATACAGCCCGTGTTACAATGGATTTATTGCAAAATCATTTCGGTGAGCAATTAATTTCACGTTTTGGCCCAGTGAATTGGCCACCAAGATCGTGCGATATCACACGTTTGGATTTTTTTCTTTGGGGCTATGTAAAGTCAAAAGTCTTTGCCGATAAACCAGTGACAATTGAAGCCTTGGAAGCGAACATTACACTTGTCATTCATGAGATTCCGGTCGAAATGCTTGAGAGAGTGATCGAAAATTGGACCGCCAGACTGGCCGAGCTGAAACGTAGTGCCGGCCAACATTTGAAGGAAATTATTTTCAAACATTAATTGCCATACTATGTGCTTAAAGTTGATAATAAAGATTTGATATTTGCATTAAATTCTAAGTGTTTTATTTTTATTTAAAAAAAAAGTAAAGAATGAATCACCCTATATAAGTATATTGACCATACAAAATTCTACACCCGGTTTTTGAAACAAGCATGTATATCCTCCAAAGAATTAGAATCGAATATTGTTGGAATCTAAGTTTAGAACGCGTCTTCCAATTTTGATAAAATTCAAACTGATTTGTTGTAATCAAAGGATGATCTGAATAATGTTTCACAGGAGCTTGAAAGATTTTCCTTAAAAAATTGCATAAGTATAACATTTTCAATAATTAAAGTTCCCATATTTTTGGTATATAACAAATCAATTTTGTCTAATGCCTTGTTTGCCGAATATTACTTTAATATTTGTGAAAATATCATATTAAATGCATTGAATCGAGAACCAGCACAAGCGTCAACATGTCAGACAGAAATTCGGTATCGGTCATCACCTAAAAACGTTTTTGTAATTAATTGACTACACATAAACTTTAAAAATTATAACAATTATATTATTTACCATAAAATTCATATTTCTTTAAACATAATAATTACATTTTTAATATATGCGCCTTAAATAAGCGGAATTTAATATTCTTATTACTTTAATAACACTTCCATACAAATGAACAATTTAATTTAGTTAAAATATGATAACGATATTAAAGCAAAATAATTCTCATAACACCTGGAACCGCCTTATTATTTTTTGGCTGCATTTTCATATATAATATAGTTGTTTTGGCGACATGAGGTATGATACTTATGCGCACGCAAAAAAAAGAAAACCGCTCGGACAAAAAAAAATAAAAATTAATAACTTAATTTTTACATAAATTTATTTAAGAAAAATGATTTCGCATACAAGTTTTTGTATACATTGTGTACCGCGGTTTTTTTAGCTTGTTCCAAATTTATTAAAATATATATAAATGTTGGAGCATAGGCCATTTATATATACGCGAAAACCCGAAATGCGTTGACAACAAGAAAAAATTATTGTGTGTGTTAAGAAGAGACCGGGGGCCGAATTAAATTGAAATTTTGAATTTTTAGTAGTTGGGCCTTTATATAGTAAAGAGAACTCTGAATGCAAAAAAAAATAAAAATAAACAAAATAAATAAAAACAGCGGGAAGTATATGAACAAAAAAGACCATCTAATACCAAACCACAACCGCCACTGTGTTGTAATGTAAAATATGAAAAATTGGTGTTCATTAAATATGCAAAAATTATTAAAAAAAATAAAAAATAATAAAACCTAAAGAATTCTTTACAAGAGTAAAACATGTACGACTGTTTAAGCTTGTTAAATCGGGAAGTTTAAACATATTTAGTATTAAACTTGATATTCGTTTTTTTTTTAAACCGAATAACGTCAATTATGAATGCAAGCCCTTCATTCTTAATATCCATTCTTTAATAAATTTCAATTTATTTTTTTTTTGTACTTTTCAAATTAACAATATTTTGTTTGTATTACAAAAAAAAAATACTAATAATAATTCCCGAAAAGTCCCTTAAGTCTATGAGACCTAACAAATTTCATTCGCCCAATCGAAATTATTCATTTCCCTCTGGGTTTAGTTCCATTCTGACTAGAATTATTTTCTTCGAAAAATTCATGCAACATTCCTAATTAAAAAAAATGCGCTCTTCTCAACGAAAAAGAAAAATATCCTCGAAAAAAAAAATTCTTTTCATTCAAGATATGTAAATGGAATATCATAGAACCGCCGTTGTATTACAGGAATAGGAGAAGGTATGTATAAGAACATAAAAAATGTGACCTCATAAAACTCATAACTCTCAGTTTTTTGATTCAATTTTAATTTTGACATAATTAAAATTTTCAAAATGAAATATTGCATAAAAATTTCCGTGATTTTTGTTCCTGTTTTTCATAATAAAAATAAATGTATACAAAAAAAAAAACAAAAGGAGCATAGCAAACCATAGCACTGAATTTACACTTTTCTCTATTCCGGCCTGACCGCTATGGAATTTTCTCGATAATGGCATGCCTCATTGCGCTCGCGTTTCAAAACCAGCTCAGCTCTCGTGCCGCTCAGTCCGTCCCGCAATGCTTCCCCACAGCCCCTGTTTACTCCTCTTTCACATCTCTATCCATCAAAATTCGGTGCAAAATTTACTAGGCCTTGCTTAAGTCCGATTACTTCTCGTGTGTTAATTGAATTCGACCTAGCTTCCATGAAACATACAAAATGTGTGTTACCATTGTCAGCTTCTGGCCGAATTTCATTGAATCTGGATCACAAATTTTGCATACACAAATGTTTTTGTAAACAGTTTTATGAATTAGTATTGCCATATGTGAATTTCCTAGAAAATTTAATCAGATCTGAGTTTGGCCTTAATACAAAAACTTTGCAAATTTCATCAAAATTGGAGGCAGAGTTTCGGTTGTGCGACGAGTCGAAAAATAAGTTATATTTATACGAAAAGTGTTCTTAAACAGTGTTGCCATACTGGAATGTGGCGAAAAAATTAATCAGTTCTAAGTTAGTGTCAAATACATTAACTGTATGAAGTTTCTCGAAAGCGGCTCAGCAGTTTGTTCTGTACGGAACAAACTGCTTGGTACTTACAACATTTTGTTGTTTTTTTAGCAAAAAATAGGGCTACAAATAGTGTTGTCATATACAAATTTGATCCGAAAACTAATATCAGGTATGATTCTGTGCAACACACAAACTGTGAAAGGTTAATGAAAATCGGACCAGCCGTTTAGATTTTCTTAACGATTTAAAAAAGCGAATGGCCGGACGAGTATGGAACTAATTAGTCTTAGGCATATTTCTATCCTTTGCAGAAAAAAAAACTAAGGTTTTCGCACGAATGTAATACTTTACTCTGAAAATATTCGGTTTGTCGGGAAACTAAAAAAAAAGAAAATATCTAGCTTAGATTTGTTTTACAATTTTCCTCATATGAACAAATTTTCAAAAATTATATTAGACATTAAATTTGTACATTTTTGTTTTGTGCGAATTTTCATTTGATTACAACCTTTTGCCTTATAAAGAGCATACCAAAAAAAAGTATACAAGGAATTCTTTCAGTTGCATATACCAGTAGCCACACGCGTTGCCGAAATTGCATCATAAATTATGTTTTCTTTGAAGGACAACAAGATAGCCTGTTAAAATATATGATCTAGTTTTAAAAATTGTATAAACAAAGTCCAGAAAGATTTCTACAAAAGGTTCAAAACTTCGTGTGAATATTCAAAAATTTCATAAGAGCACGCGTATGTGACTATTCTATTTTCTTTATTTATTGCGCATGCTGTTTGTTTTGTTAGATCTCTTGAGCAAAAGAAATTGCATATAGTTTTTCCAAACTCAGCAGGAAGTTTATACAAACTACGAAGTCGGAAAATAAACATTCAGTTCAGATTAAACAGATTTTCAAAGTTAAATAATAGAATTTTACATAATTTTTATTATATTTAAAATAATTTGTAACAGAAAATCAATTCAGGATTCTTTCTTCATAAGGATTTTTAGTTGAAATTGTGAAAACACACGTATCAGAATTGCAAGGAGTAACCACCGTAATCGCTACTCATATTACATATAATGCGATGTCATCAATAATTTTTTACTGATAACATTTTTTCACCTGATTGTCGATCATCTAGGACTATTACAACTTTTTGACTGACTTTCCAGGATATTTGCACTATATTTAAGTAAAACTAGAGGCAATAACGAAAATAAGAATCATCTCTAACAAAACTATTTGTTTGAATTCAAACATATCACAATTCTAGATAAATATCCATAACGATATAAAGAGATATCTGACTATAACGCTGATGATTATTGTCTGTTTTGGTTCTATATATGACTGACTTATGTCTGACTGACTATATGGGCCCGGCATATATATATGTATATATATATATATATATTTACCATCATTCCGATATAGATTTCAATTTGGCTCGCATGCGAAATGGTTTTTGAAATACTGCCGCGTCATTAAATTTAATATGCTCCTCATTTAGTCAAAGTGGTGTCGATTTGTTTCGAATATTTATTGCAAAAGATAAATAAAATAAAAAGTGTGTCTGTTTCCGGTTTTTTCTTCTTTTTTTTTGTTCCTCTCTTGTTCCTTAAAAAAAAAATGAAGAAGTTTTTGCATTTTAGTATTAAATTCTAACCTGACTTCCTAGTTTTTAGTATTTCCGGATTTTGTATTATTTTGTTTTTAAAGAAATAAATAAACTCTAAAGATACAAAAGGCATGCGCTGCACTGCTATATTTTTGTTTCATTTTAAGCTTTCTCTCTAGACATAAGGTATGTGTGTCTGCGGTCCTTATCACAAGTCATCACTTTACATTATGATCGTAATAAAAAGCATTACCGCATATTATCATTAAACTTGATTTTACAATGTCATTACAATTGTAATGATGAGATCCAAGAAAAAAAAGATAAAAACAGAAAATTCCTCCCGATCCGGCCGGCAAATGAAATCTCTTTCTATGTATGGAAAGAAGAAGGTTTTTGAGACAAGACAAAAATTTTAAACGATTTAACTTCAAAGGCGATCAAGTTTAATGAACGTAATTGATATCAATTGAAGTGGTCTTTCTTTTCGAGAAGAGGATTCCAAGGCTGGATAGATTTAGGTCATATTTATTTCGGGTATATAAATATATATCGTTTCTGTATATTTTAATAAAATTTAAGGTCAAAATTTAAAGTCAAAATATATAAGATTTTTTATTTTGTAGTTTTTTGAATAGAAGTTTTTTTTTTTAATGTATCTTAATTTTCACTACGTACGTCCGTTATTAGTGTCTCATCTTTTCAAAAATCTGGAATTTCGGAAATTCGAAATTGATTCCTAACATTTTTTTAATGGGAAATACTTTGAAAAGATGATAGTCTTATTTGTTTTTCGAATATTATTCAATATTTAAAGACATTTTGGTAATTTTAAAAATGATGACTTCAAACTAAGCCTATTAGTTCGAATGTAGCCTAAATATTATTTCATATTGACAGATCCTTAGCAGTCACCCATCTCAAGTTTATCACTTTCAAGTGACTTGCGTAATATATTAGAGCAACAATCGATTTACGCTTGTCAAATTCAGAGTTGCGCGGATTATAATGCCTTTACCCAAGCTGAATCCGGGTGTCTATCATATTTGTTCGTCCATACTCAACGAGTGATCTTCCAAAATAATATAAGACGACCAACAATGATAAATACAACTGATCACAAATTAGATCAAAGGTATTTTACTGTGAATTCAATAATATCGGGTCGTTTACAAGATACTATTTTTGCATAAACGATCCGGGACCACACTGAGACTGTTTTAGCTCAATATTGGTAGCTAAAGCTATCTGTCTACTAGGACTAAAAATGTTCAATAATATTAGAAAGAAATAGAAAAGTGGTTTTTCTTTGCGAGCTGTTTTTAAAAAGTTTTTTAAACTTTAATTTCAAATAGTTGACATATTAAAGATGGACTTGGCGTTACTTACCTAATTTTTAAACGTATTTTCAAGGAATTTAGCCTAGATTTTTTATCAAATAAAATTAAAGGATTTTACATCCAAAAAGAAGACACCGCCGGGGAAATACTCATAAATCCAACCGTCGGCTTTTATAATTGCATTTGAAAGAATTTCCAAAAGTATCTCTAACTCAGAAATATTTAGACCTGAAGTTTCGGTTTGAAAAACCGTTGGGTATTTTTTTCTTTAAAGGGATAATATTTGAAGTTTAGCGAATAGGATAATAAATTCTAAAATTACTACAATAATTTTACTTAAAAAAATAATATTTTTTCTATGAAAAGGATGCTATTTTTGGCATCCTTTTTACTTTATTTATTTAAAAGAAATTTAAAACCAAAATTTTAACAAGTTTTTTTTTTTGTGTGTCAATAAATTTTTAAAAATTATTCAAAATAGTAAATTCTAAAATTAATTAAATTAATAATAAAAATATATTTATATAAAAAAATAAATAAATAAAATATTTAACTTAAAAATAATTCGTTTAGCGAAGGCATCCACCTATTTCATATTATATTCTGATATTTTTTTGTTTTTGAACTAAAAGGGCGTTGCCAAATGAAGCGATCGCCCATTTCATAATGGCATCCGAAAATGTTCCGCATTTGAAGCAGGTCAACTATACCTGCGCGATAATCTAGTTGTCTCGGGGAATTTATATGTTTCGGGTTATTTCTTTTTTGTTGTTGTTGTTATTATTGAGGTTTTAGATTTTTATATACTTTTATTTTTCTACTTTTTAAGGTTTTTTTCTTATTCATCGCGAACTTCTTTTCCATTTGTTTATTTGATGAGTATGCGTGTTTCATGTATTTTCTGTCCGTTCTAAAATGAAATTCAAAAAAAAGAAATACATTGTTTGGTATTATATTATTTATTTTATATTTCTTTTTTACATTATATATATTTTTATACCTATTCTCTTCGTCCATATAAATAGAAATCCTGGAGAAAAAAAAAAACAACTGAAAAATTAAGGCCTATGATGGTTGATCCCTCGTCACAATTCAGTTGCAGATTCAGCTTTATTTTCCTTAGATTTCTTTTTATGATTTTTCTAATAATTGCTGAAATTAAAAATCAATTTGTTCGGGAATATACAATTCATATACAAATAGTTTAGTAAGAATGAGTTGGATCTCTAGGTGTTATAGTTGCACAAAAAAAAAAAAAAACGCCGGAATAATGTATTAAAGTTCTCTGAGCAATTCTATTATTAATAATTTTATATGTATGTCTCTTTTATGATTATTATTATTATTATTTTTATTATTATTCAGAATGATTTTAATGCCTGATTAATGGTTTATTATGATGTCAGATTTATAAGATCATTTTTTATTTCAAAATATTATTGTTATAGGTTATATATGGTGTTTCTTCTCGAGAATAGAGTTCAGCATTTAAGGTGTTTCACATACGTGAATATAATCCAATATGCGATCATCTAGACAAATTATCATGTTGCGTTTGTTCTATATTTAATGGAATTCTTAGCGATTTTTATGATTTTTCTTTCCTTATATTTTCAATCTTTAATTGGTTAATCATAATTCTGGATCATAAAATTGAATTAGATTAGTTTTACTTGAAATATTCTCTGTAAATAGAAAGAAATCTGTTTTAAAAATGAATAAATTCTAATCAATTTGATGAATTACTTATTATTTATAGTAAATCTATTTTATTTTGAAAAAAAAAAATGTAGTTTCGCTATAGAGGGGTTTTACTGTATCATATATATATCTAAAATAACTCAAATAAATTTTGTCATTGCTTAATCTTCTTAAAAATGAATATACAGTTTTCTTAAAAGCAAAAAGCAAAATACAAAAAAAGTGCTTAAATCAGAAATTGTAGGGTTTGAAAGATCACAAACTCTTGAAATGTGCAATATTTGAAAAAAGTTAGGTTTGGGTCAGACGTGTTTACACCTTACTAGACCTAAATCTAAAACAACGTCATATGTGAACATTTATAGAACTTGGATATCAAGAAATCAGCTGTTATCTGTCAAAAGTTCTTAAGTCGATTTAAATTTAAGGTAAGTCTGCAATTTAAGTGAACTAACCTAAGTTACTTTGGGCGTGTTTACACCGTCATATTTAGGTCGACCTAAGCACTTAAGTCTCTTTTTAAGGCTCGGTGTAAACGTAGCCATTGACAGCCATTGACAGTTGTCACAACTAGCCAATAACTTCACAATTTTTCTGTTTGCCCAAAATTAAAAATCCTTTTAAAATCTAAATAACAAAAGAATTTACACATTATTATTTATTTCTATGGAATTCATTTGATATTATGTTCTTTTCATTAATTTCGACTTCTCAAATCGAATCGAAGTAATTTCTATAAAATAATATAATTACTTTTTTGTCCAAAAGAAACGATTCCACAAAATCTAATTTGGCATAGACCTCCCTGACTTTGTTTTGTATATAAAAAAGAAAAATATATAAGATTTTTCATTTTTTTTTTTTTCGGAATCAATCAAAACCACATCGCATACAATTCATGAATTTTAATTCTTATTAATCAATCAAAATCATCGGCGTTTCATTGTTTTTTTTTTTTTTGTTATTATTTTTGAGAAAGAAACACGCAAACCAATTCTCCAAGTCTTCTTAAATTATCATCACACTTAAAGAGATGTGGTTCTAGAACTCCTTCCAGCGATATATTCTAATATATATATATATAGATATCTATATATAATCTTCAAGTCTTTCCAGTGTTTTCCTTCATCATCATCATCATCATAAAATCATACTCCCACAAAAAGCTAAAAAGAATGAATAACCCGGTATGATATTTTTCGATAGATACTTGATTCTATATTTTCAAATAGTGTCCTATATTGGCTTTATATTCATATATTTCTACGTAGATCATTGAAGCTAAATTGTATCCTATACATACTTCGAATAGTATATATATATAGAAGATAATAGTCTGTTTTTAATGTAAGACAAAAACCCCAAAAAGTATGTTGTTATACAAAAGAAATCATTCTCAAGAGTTGATGTTTCTTTGTTTTTGTGTTTGGTCGAAAATAGTGTACCAAGGAGTTATTCCTTAGGATTGCATTTATACCAAGTCAAAAATTGACTGAAATATTTCATATAAAATCTTGTATTTACAAGCTTTTCAAAAGTTACTATATAGTTATATATTGAACTATATATAACTAGATGAAAATACGATGCGTTGATATTGTGATCATCAAAAGTTATACCCTTTTTAGTGGAAAACTCAAGGGTCGTAAATCAATAAAACAACATTTTCACATTTACTATATTACTGTATATACATATATGTTATATTTGTAGATTCTTCAACGAAAGTTTGCTCGTTCTACTTTATTTCATCGAAATACAATTCAAGGAAGGATCTATCTATATATATATATATATATTATATGTATGAGCTTGAGATAAATGAAAATGCTCTTCTCTATACGTTTTTGTTTGTTAAAAGTTCTTGTATATGATTTTGGAGTATAGAAAGACTGCTAAAGAATAGACGACTCACATTAATGGTTGCTCATTTCTATAAGGCAATTGTTCCTCACTGTTGCCTGCCTCATTGTTAAAAAAAAAAGTTCTTTCAATTTATATTCATATATATATATTTATATGTATATCTTAGAAGAATGAAAAGAAACTAGAGCCTTTCAATCTGATCCCAGCAGGGTAAAATTTTCTCCCGACAAGCTTTTTTTTTTTTCTTCAAAAGTTCGTTATTTTTATACGGTTTTTTTTTTGCTTCCTTTAGACTTAAATGTCAGGAGAAAAATAAACTCATTGTTTTAAATGATTTTGCTTTTGTTCATTTTAGTGATGGTGATTTTTTCTCATTCATAAGGAAGAAGAATTTCTTTTCTTTTGTGAAATCTATTGGAACTTATATATATATATTCATTTCAGTTATAAAAAGCTTCTTTTTGAAAAATAATAAAAGAATTAAATTCTTAGGAAAACTCCTTAGAGGTTACAGAATTGCATTTATTTGAATAGTGTAAATGATGAATGTAGATTCTAAAACTATGAGCTGTAATATGGAATTTGTGAATTGAACTTCTTAACTAACGTTTAAACTTTTTTTTTATTTTCTTGTCTCTACAAAAAATTCTTGATATTACCGACTTTTTTAAAGGTTGGCCTTTAATATAAGCTACCTTTTCCCAAAATTTACGCATTTCAACCCTTCTCTTTTTTTGAACAGAAATTTAGACCTATTTCTTGTTATAGGCCACCACTTTTTGGTGAAAACTTTTTTAGGCTGAGATGCTTATAACAAGAATTTGCTGTATAATATAATCTGCTTGTAACGCTTAAATTTGCAAGAAAAATCATATGTTCAAAAGTACGACAATGCACATCAACTGATTACGATAAGTATTTACCTCCTATATATAGGGAAAATTGTTTGAGATGTGTTTGTCATTGGAGTTCAGAGTGTGTGACAAGGATAAGCCCATAAAAAGTTAGCATGCATAGCACGGAAGAGATTATATTCCCCATAGTAATTTTTAATATTTAAGAATTTCAAGAAATAAATGGTATTTACCTGTCTTCAATTGTGAAAGATGTTCAAAATCAACAGAAATATGTTCATCTTTTTTATTACTTTTTGTATCTACAAATAGAAAAGAAAATTTATTAAAATATTTAGAAATTCATTCAAAATGAAAACGTACCTTCGATGCGATAAAACGCATTATTTCACATTTCAAACTACTTGCTTAAAAACTAAATGAAAATTCGAAATAAATGAACTTCAATATAAAATAAGAAATACAGCTGATTACAAGTTGCAAGCTGCATGCTACAAGATGCAAGTTACAAGCTGTGTGGTAGTTGCCTTAGCTTAAAGCTTAGATTGTTTTTTTTTGGTATTTCTAATTTTCCTTCGTTATCAAAATTAAATAATAAAAAGAAAATGCATTTTTTTTCATGGTTTTGACTCTAAAAAGTATATTTACAACAAAAGTTTTTCATTTTTTGTGTTTTTTTTTTCTTCAATTTATTTTTGTTTTTCTTACAGAACTGAGGCCTACGCTTACGTATTTGGATTTTTTTTTCACTGTATTAGTTTATTCATATATGTATGTACATATATATATATATATATTCTTTCTTTTTAATTATTTATAATTTAAAAGTAATTAAAAATCTTTATTCTTAATATTGTTTCAAGTTTTCCTTTCACATATTTTCCTTATTCATTTTAAATAATAAATAAAATCTATCAAATATGAGATTCTTGTGTGTAAATTATGAATTTTCTTTTTTTTTCAATTTTCTTTTCTTTTCTTTAAACTATTTTGGTTGTCCTTTAATTAATGTTTTTTTTTATTTGTAATTAATTAATTTAATTACGTATTTTGAGTGGTTTTTTTATAATTTCAAATTTTTTTTATAGGTTTATATATATATATAATATGTTTTAACAAAAATAATCACAATTTTACATAATAGTATTTTTTCCTTTTTTACTTTATATTATTTTTTAATTATTAATTATTTTAAATATCTTACATTTTTTTTTGATTTTTAAAATTATTTTTCCAATTTTTTCCAAATGTTTTTAATATAAATTTCCTTTTTTTTGTTGTTTTTAATGTGCTTTATATATTTGTTTTTTTTTTTTTACTTTTTAATTTATTATTTTTAATTTTTAATGTCTAATATAAACCATTTTTTTTTGTTTTTTTCTTTAAATGTGTTTGTTTTTTATTTATTACAAAATTTACAATTCTGTGCCCATTTTTTTTTTTAATTTTAATAATTTTTTTTTTAAGTTTCCAAACTATTTTAAATCTTAAAAATTTTGTTTTTCTGTTCAGACACTTTTTTTTTGCTTTATTGGAAAACAGAAAATTTTTGTTTGACGATTTTTTTTTTTTTAGATAAAAATAATAATTTTTTTAATTTTTACAAATTCCTAAAAATCTAGAAAAAATTAAATCCTTTTTCTTTTCAAAATTTGAAATTATTTTCACTGTTTTCGATTTTAAACAATGTTTTTATTTTGAATTTATTTAATAAACTACGATTACGTATAATTTTGTTATTTGTTTTTTTTTATAATTTTTTTTTTTTAATTTTTAATAATTAAATGTTTATTTTTTCGGATAAATTTTGTGCCAAAAAAATTACGTATATATTTTTTTTTCTCCAATTTTTAGAAACAAAATAAAAAAAATTACTTAATTTTAATACAAATTTTTTCGTTAGTTTTTTATATTCTCAAAAAAAAAATATGTTTTTTTTTCTATACTTTTAAAAAACCGTATACAAAATTTTTCATTAATTAGCTTCTCTTAATTATTTAAATTTCCCAAAAATCTTGGCCGGTATTAGTTTTTTTACGTATTTTTTTGTTGTTTTATTTAAAATAAAATTGTAAAAAAGAATTAATATAAAGAAAAACAGTGGGCAATTTCATTTTGTTTATAATATTTAAAATTACAGTACAGTACTCGATATATTGAACTATAAAACAATAAAATCAGATTGATTTACTCTTGCGAGGATGTGTTAACATTAAAGCTAAATTTACATCTTCGGAGCATCAAACAAATTCTAGCTGTGTGATTAAAGTACGGTCCAAACGCTCAGTCTTCTTGCACAGTCGTAGTTTGCGCAGTTTTTTTGTGGGAAAGCCTGCGCAAATTTTGTGTCCACACAATACCGTCTTTTCCATATTTTTACACAGTTTTCTTTGGAACTTCTTAATGTCAAGATATTGTGCTTAGAACTTTTAATAATGAATAGTTTAAGCTTAACTCCTCTAAAAAGTCTCTTGAAAACATTTTCGTGCCTTTCGCCTTCCGCAATTGCATGAAAACTGTGTAAAATAATGAGTTTTCGTCCACATGCTACGATTTGCATGCACGTACCACAGTTATTTTTCAGACACGATCTGAAATCGCACAAGCCGTACTTTTGCCTGCGCAAACGAACTGTGACTTGTCCAGACGCTCAGTTTTGTATGCGCAAATTTGATTTGCGCAGGCAAAACTGAGTAACAAACTGTGCGTTTGGACGCCTCTTAAGATAGACTAATTCGGAAGAGAAAAGAGATTGATATTTTTCTATTGCTTGACAAAATGTCATTTCCATCCTCAGAATTTACTAAGAACTTCAATTCATTTTTTATCTCTCACGTAAATACACTAACCTCTTTTAAATCCGTTTCTTAAATTCGAGCCATAAATCTATCGTATATATAAAGTGTCCGGTATCTTTTGGTTCGTTTTCGAACTAGTGGTTATTTCACCGCTCATAGCTCAAATGTTATCTAATGTTATCTATCAAGTGACAGAAATTCAGTATTATATTCCCAGTGAACGAAATGATTCGATATGCGCTTTATCAACGTTGGGAAATATTGAAAACTTATTTCAATTTTATTTAATATGCATTTTTAAAACGAACTAAAAGTGGCCCGCATGTATGTAGTAAATGAGTTTTAAAATGGCGCAGTAATTATATACATAATTTCTGTCGGATGTAAATTTGAATTATTTTCTACCATTTACACAGCTACGATGTTTTTATGACTTGGTAACATAAATTTGCTTTAATGTGACTTCGTATTAGATACTTGATTTTTTTAAATTGAATTTAAGCATGGTCAAACTAAGAAAAACAGCCGCGGTTGTCGACACAGGCTTTCATTGCTTTTTGTTTGAATTTCCTATAAGTTGAAGAAAACATAATTTTATAAAAAATTATATTTTATTTCCCAATCGAAAAGTCTTTAAATAAATTATTGAATAATATTAGGCCGGGTTTCACAATATCCACAATTGTTAACTGTTTGTATCGTGCGTGTACTGTATATTTAATATATATAAAGTATAGAACAGAATTCGTAGTTTTTGTTGGGCACACGTCTTCTAAAACTTTTCTTATAATTTAAATAATATAAATAATAATTATTAAAAACAAAAAGAATAATGTTTTAGATATTTGTTTTATTTTATTGCATTAAAAAACTTTTATATTTTATAGCTTTTGAGTTTTTTTCTTTTTTTAAGTTTTTATATATGGCTTTGGTATGCGGGGTATATTTTCTTTTGTAATATTTTCTTCATATATTTTACACACATGTAATTTTGAAATTATTATATTTCTGTGGTTGAGAGTAAATTTTTGGAAATGAAATTTAAAAAACAATTTTAATGCAAAAGAAAAAAAATTTTTTTTAATTTTTTGATTATTTTCTGTATAACAGCATTTTTGTTTGTCTTTTCCAATTTTAGTTTAAAATATAATTAAAAGAAAAATATGACAAAGTTATTTTGATTCACAATTCTATGACAATAGGGAATAAGTGAAATATTCCAGGAAAAGGATTTAAATTCTTGATTTTATTCCCGAAAATTTGCTATAGTAAATTTTCTAATAAAAACTGTATATGGAAACTGAGATGGATTTGGAAATTATTGGCTTATATGAAGGCTTCGAACCAAACGAGCATAAGACAAAACATGTTCTCTGCGAATGCTCAGCAAACATGTTTTTAGTTCGCTGTAGCTTACTAGCTCACAAATATCTGCTCATACTCGTTAGCTTTGTTTAGAGGACGCAATAAAAAACTTAAGAAACGCATGTCTGTAGTGAACGCTGTTTTGATCAAATAGTCGATGGTTGAGCTTAATAGGAACGCTTTATTAAAAGCTGTCCGTTAAGCGAGAATTTGTTGTCTGTATTTTAAGAAAAAAGAAAAGTTCTTAGTTTTCTATTATCTAGTTCTATGTATTTTTCTCTAATTTTTGGTTTTCGACTTGTAATACATTAATTTTAGTACTTACCCATTAATTTCTATTTAGTGTATTTTTTGCTTCTTATTATTGTTTGTTACATGATAGTCGAAGGATTCTTCGTCCTTTCAGTCAAATACTACAGAGTGGCGTAAAATGAACGTTGTGGTTTGAATTTTTTTTAAATATATTTTTTAAAATTTTATTTCAAGATTTTGTAAAGCAGGCTTGGGGAATTTGAAATGGAATACTACAAAATCGAACAACGAATTAAAATCATTGAACTTTTTCTTTCTGCCAAAAAGCAGAAGTAAATCCAGGTTTTATTCACATTTGATAATGAGCGATGAAGCACATTTACAATTAAATAGCTTCGTAAATAAGCAGAACTGCAGGATATGGGCTACGGAGGAGACAAGATCAGTTCATGAACGACAATTACAACCACCTAAGTGTACTGTTTGGTGTGATGTATTATCTGGGAGGATCATTCGCTCATATTTTTTCTAAAATGAAGACGTTGTTGCAGTTTCCATCAATAGTGCACAATATCGGACGATGTCGGAAAATTTTTTAAGGCCAGCTGTGGAAGGCCATGCAGCCCTTTGATTTCAGCAAGATAGAGCCACAGCGCATATTGGAAGGGACTCAATGGCTCTTTTAAGGAATATCACAACGTTCATTTTATATGTAACAAACCGTTGAAATTTCTTTTGATTGTTTTAGGAATATTTAATCGGGTCATAGGGTAGATCATACAAATCTTGATACATTTCTTAATTATTCATAATTTAAAAATTTTAAAAATCATATTCGCTATTGCCATAGAATTGTTTCTGTTTAAATTAGGCTACAAAATAACGTAATTTTTTGCTAGAAGCTTTAAAGATTTTTGTTTTTCATTTTTTATATAAGCTTTGTTTTTCCAATCATTAAGAATAATTATAAAAATAATTAATTTTGCCAATTATAATAGTTTTTTTTTTTTTTTTGAAATTTGAATTTTTGAATTTTTATTTAATTTTTTTTTTTCTTCAAAAGGTATACATTATATCCTTATATTTTTTTTTTTTTATCAAACAAAATTTATGTTTGCAATTTTGATTGAATTTTAAAAATATTAGCTAAAAATACTTTGTTTTTTTTTCTTCCTTAAAAAATTATATTCATTCGATAATTTTTCGAATGAAAAAAAGGGGTTTTAATTTGTTTTAATATTTAAGAATTTTTTTTTCTTTTTCTAAATACATGTTTTTTACTTTTAAATAGTTTTAATTAATATTTCTTTTTTATTATTTCCTTTTGTCGCAAGCTCAAAAATTATATAAATAAGTAGGTTTTTTTTTTAAAGAAATAAATAATTTTTAGTGTTTTTATGCTGTTATGGTGTTTTTTTTTTTATATAAAAGTCCTTATTTTTTTTTGTTCGTTTCCTCATATTTTATTTTTATTCCTTAATAATTCCAGAATACACATAAATATATATTTTTTTGTTTTACAAATTGCACTGATTAATTAAAAAAAAAAAAAATAATAAATCAAAATATTAAAAATAAAAAAAATCACTGGCCTTTCTCTCACATTCAAACAGTTTTTTTTTTTTTTATTATTATTATTAAATTATTTTTAATTACTATAAAAACAAAAAAAAATATTGATTTTTCACGTTAAAAATCCATTCATACAGAAATCATACACACCCAGGCTCACACTTTTTTGTTGCGTACTGAAGTCATTTGCACAATTTTTTTTTTCAGTAAATTTTGTATTTTAAAACAAAACAAAAAAAAAATTTTGTTGGTTTTTCCAAAAAAAAGAAAAAAAAAATTTAGGTATCCAATTTTGATGAAATTTAAAATGAAAATTCTGATTTTTTTATTCTTTTATACGCGCAAACGACTTTACGCAATAATATATTTTTTTTTATATTTTATTAAATATAATTTTATTCACTTTTTTTTTTTTAATTAATATTAATTAATTTATAGTAAAATATTAACTTAATATCTTTGAGGTCACATGAGTTGGTTGTGGTTGTTTTTTTTTTACTATTTTATTGTTATTAGTTTTTTTTCTTCATAATTACTTTGTTTTTTTGCTTTTTTTTTTATACAATTACTAATTAATTTCTTTTTTAAATATTCTATTTTATATTTTTTAAATTTACGTATTTTGTTTTCTTATTGCAAAAGAAAAAAATAAAAAAACATAAATTTTTAAAGACTTTTTACAAAATAAATAGTATTTTTCTTGAAATTCGAATTAAAATATGATTTTTTTAATGTTTTTTTTAAATACAGAAATGCAATAAAAATTTCAATTTTTAAATATCATAAAACTAAAAAATAAAACTATATATATAAACCACCAGTTATGAATTATTTTATATATAAATTTTTTTTGTTTTTTTTTGGTAGAAATTAATTTATTTTTAATTAATTTAATATTTTTTTTTTTTTGATTTATATAATATTTAAATAATTAATTCTTGTGTTTTTGTATTTTACTAATTAAAAAAAAAAAAAAAAAAATGTATAATATTTTTTTTTTTTCTTTCTTTATTTTTATTGTGGGCTTGTTGGTGGTGTTATCTCATCAGCATTATCACCAGATCCTGGTTCACCTTTTGTTTTATTCTCTTTCTTCCATTTCATTCGACGATTTTGGAACCAAATTTTTATTTGTCTTTCAGTTAAACATAAGGCATGGGCAATTTCGATACGTCTCCGTCGTGTTAAATAACGATTAAAATGAAATTCTTTTTCCAATTCCAATGTTTGATATCGTGTATAAGTTTGTCGGCCACGTTTCCTTTCTGGAAGAAATATATGAGAAAACAAATTTTAAGAAATAAGAAATTATATATGATATGTATGAAGTATGAAATTCAAGGAGTTAGAGGCACACATTAATTCATAGAATCTATTATAGTCGGATTATATTCAGTGGAGTTTTTCCCATAAATTAAGTTCTTTTGATTTGTAGAAAAATATATATGTGTGTACTTGAAAACGGAACTAGCCAAAAATACACTTCCATCATGAAACTGTACGTAGAAGTGATACACTTGATTTTGCTGCTTCTTTCCATTTCGAGGAAGAGTTTATTAATTTTATTTTATTTTTATTTTTTAAAAATAACCTGACACTCCACACGGACAAGTGTAGGATTATTATTTTCTCTCGAAAACGTGATAACTTTTAATGCAATTATTTTGTTGGCAATTCTTCTCTACAAAGAGCTTGTTGTATTTCTGATTTGGGAGCTACTTGCGACACTGAGCTTAACCTTAGACTTCACTTTGACCTTCTTGGTTTATAATGCTAATTTGACTTTGAGCTATATTAAATACTGGTTCAAGGAATTTTCTGACTGAAATGTCAGGGAAGGCCTTTATAACGCTTTCGTAAGGCCAATTGTGGAACATGCCAGTCAGAAGTGATCACGGCATCAAGTTAATGTGAACGGGGATCAATCCCACGTAAAGTTTTACGTTTTCCTTTGCAAAATTTATCATGGAATGACTTCATTGTTTTGTCCCCTGACCAGTGATAGGCTAAAATTTTTAAGTTTGCATTCTCTGAAAAAGCAGCGAGAAATGCCAGATTCATCAAATTTTTAATGTCAGTATTGGTGCTTCCAATATTTTAAATAAAATCATGGACATTATCTTTGGGCTAGTTAAGTCCAAACTTATAAGAAAATTGTTTACCAGATTTTCATCAAATATTCTTTACAAAAAGTATACTCATCTCAAATTCTTGATTATACATTCCAGATTGATTTACTTCCGGAGTTCGAGTGACACAGGTATAATGAAATAAAGCGACCTATAACATTTAAGTCATTACTCTTCTCTTGTTATTATTTTATATAATTCACATGAAAATGTATTTCAAGGATATTACAAAAAAAAATGGGGAATTTTTTTTTTCCAAAAATTCAAAATTTTATTTTTTTTTTTTTGAGTAATTTTAATGAGAAAAAAATTGAACTAATTAATTATCAATTTATTTATTTTTCCACGTGATTTTTTTTTTCGTCTTCGTTTTCTTAGAAGATATTAATAACAAAAATTTGGCAAACTGAACCAAAATATAATAATGAAAATAAATTTTCGTGTCAAAATTCACCTCAATTAGATGAATTCTGTTGTTTTGATTTTTCTTTTTTCATTTTTTTTTTTATATATTTATAATCGCTAAAGGTATAAATTTTAATTAATGTCGGACCTCTTGAATATTTTTTGGGTGTTTTGTGTCGAGGAGTGATTAATATTAAATAATTTTATGTTGGAGTTTGTTTTTTTTTTCAGGTTAAAATTCTTTATAATCGATTTAATGACGAATCATAGAAAAATAATACATATATGTGTGTTCCTATACGATTGGGCGGGTGTACTTACATATATGTATAACAAAAAAATTAATTCACTTTCTTAGAAGAGAACTTCTTAAATATATGTATAATTATTTTTTCCTCATTTATTTTGAAATTTTGGGCATGAATTGAGGTTGTTTTCTTTTTTTTTTTATATAAATTAAAAATTCATATATATATAATGAGAATTTTCTCTTTTACAAAAAATGATAAATATCCATGTCAGACATCACACGACCGACACAAGTCATATATATTTAAAGTATATATTTATATATAAACAAGAATTCAAAACAAAAAAAAAACTCGGGCATAGATCATCATCATCATCATGATTCCTTCTTCAACGAGATACACAACAGCAAAAAAAGAATATCTTGAAAAATTCTCATCTTTTGCATATACAAGTTTATAGGAACAGAAAAAACATCAAACGATCTTAAAGAATGTATTTGTTCTTGTCATAGTCTTCACGAAAAACATATGTTCTAATCCGTATATAATTATCACATCCTCATAGAACTCGGTATCAATTACATTTGATACTAGATATCAAAAAATAGATATTCTTCTATTTTTAAAATTTCGAAAATATTGAATTTTGAAAATTCCAAAATTTATCCTAGTATATAATATAATTGTAAGGTCTTGATTAAAATATGTTCATTTAAATATTGATATCGCATTCTGTCTGTATGTTCGTTTTTTTTTTAGTATAAATAAGAAAATCAAAAAAAAACTTCATGTGAGAATAATGTTTTCTGTCAGACTGACATCGCCTAAGATCAATCTTTTCTTCTAATTAACCACAAAAATACCGCGACAAAATCGTGTTTTTGTATATATAAAAAATAACAAAAAAAATAAGAAAACATTTGATATCGCGTACATATATTCAAAAACCAATGTGAACGCATTTTGGTTAACGTATTTTTTGTTTGGGTCTCTGTCTTTTAAATTAATTATCACTGATACCGCCATGGATATCGTAGATTTTACGTTATTTTCTTTATTATAAAAAAGGCGCCCCGCGAATATAAGTTTTTCAAAGAAATTAAAATTAAGACTTTATAATTAATAAAAAATGATTTTCTTTTTTTGTGTATGATAATCTAATTTGTATAAGCTAGAATCGTAAGTCATAAATGCAAAGGTTTTTATGAGAACTTCTTCTAGTTTTGCAAGAAGGCTGATTTTTTACTGTCTTCGCTATTTGGTTTTTCAATAACCCTAGTGGGAATAATTTTATTCATTGGGATCAGCAATTGTCTTTAATAGGTCTGTTTTATTTGCCATACCCTACACCGGAGCAGGGTAAGTGGCAAATAAAACGAGCAGGAGTAGGAAAAAGTTTTAATTCAAATGTTTGTAGCGCTGCTTAGCAACCACATTGTAATTAAATGAGAAACTTTTAGCTAATACACTTTTTATGGTATAAACCTGAACTAATTTCGGTGTGAGAGCTGCCCCTTGTTTGAAAGTAGTGTACGATTCGCACTTTTGTTGTTTTTGTTTTCAATGTAAAAATTTGCTTTACCCTAGAGCAAGTGGCAAATAAAACAGACTTATTAAGTGAGTAAAAAGACGGAAGGAGCTTTTTTGGTATGCCAATGTTAAAAACTTTTAATATTGAAACTTTTTAGGCGCGAGTTCCTTTAATTTCGAAAGAAATAATGTATTTAGGAAAACATTTCCTATATTAATAAAAAAAAGCTTTCATTTTTAGTATTATTTTTATAGCAAAAATCTTTCACTAAATCTCATAATGTCGAGTGGAAAAGCTACACCACTAAAGATTAAATATTTTATGGTAAAAACAAATATATCGGGTCCGGCAATTGAAGTGTCAGACTAGAAAACACTGTAATTTTTATTTATTGGTGGGTTTTATTAATATATATGCAAATGATAGTTTATAATACATAGTTAATTCTACAATTATTCGAATGGAATCTAACCGCATTTTGCCTTAAACACCAGTTTTAATGCACACGATGCTCGCACGATGTCTTGGCTTAAACGGTTCCATTCACGAGTCAAATCTTTATCACCTTGTTTTATTGTAACTCTCAAATGTCCAGAATTGTCATCGGAACGTCTCTTTAACCAAACACGATCATTTTATTTCTTGATAAATTATTCAATCTAGAATGTTTTTTCATCGGAAAATACCAAATTTGGTAAATCAGAACGAGCAAGCGTACGAAGAAATTCTTTTGATTGTACAAAAAATAGGAACTCGTCTTTTCACCAACAAGTAATTTTTACTACTGACAGACAATTTAACAAGCAACATTCCCGTTAGATTTTAGTATTCCAAGATGTTAGGTTTACATTTGACAGCGATTTGATTTAGGCTTCAATTGCTGGACAGGGTAATAAATTCTGCTTATTAGCAATAATTGTTGAATGTTTGAAACCTTTATTTAGCTGTTTTTCTTTTCTTCTTTTATTGTAATAATTACAAGTTTTTCCCAAGAAATTTTTATACATTTATGATACAACATAGTACCGTAATTATTCCATAGAATAAAGAAACGAAAACTTTTTTGTTAGTATATTTATTTTCAGAAATATCTGACATCATATCTTTTGTGAACAAAACTACCAAAAAATTAGCCGAAAATTACTTTTTTTAAAAAAAAAAAGCATGTAGAAAAATAAAGGTGTACTACTTGGCATATCACGAGAAAAATAAAAGCTTTGAATTAAACGAAAGGAAATATCATAGTTTATATACGATAGTATCACACACTCTTTTACAGCATATAATACATAGTTATACCTATATTACATATATTTGTATATGGCGGTCTCGGGGGCGGTTATGAAGTTACCACACATTTCAGGCACGAAATCATGGCATCATCATCATTATACACAAAAAAAAAAAAAAATAAATAAAAAAACATACAAAACTAGAGGCCTAATGGCGATTTAATCGTTCTTCCATGTTTGAGATAGTTAATCGTTAGATATGTTTTTTTTCCCTTCTTTTTCGGATATATAATAAAACTATGGTATGATGACTATAATCTGAATTTGATGATCTTATATTATACACCAAAAATTATATATAGTTCATTATTTCTCGACTTTCATATATATCTACTATGGTACACCTTTACAAAGCGCCATTTTCTTAAAAAAAATATCCCAAAAAAATTCTTAACCTCAAAGTTTCTTATTGTTTTTTTTTTTTAATGAACAAATAGTCTAAAAAAAGAAATCCTGCCATTGCTTATAGGCCACAATTTTCTATATACCCCAGAGTGTATATCAACTACTGGTAACTATTATTAATGAGTTTCATCTCATAATACGAGCATGCTCATCAATCATTCCAGCAAATGAGCAAAAGAAGTTCATCATCATCATAAACTGGTGAGACTGGAAAACTTCATTTTTTCTTTTTTAATTTAATTTTAATTTAATTTTTTTTTTTACGTAAGGAAAGAAAAATGGAACAAAAATAAAAAAAAAATGGCGGACGTGTATATAGTGTTATTAAAAATGAATTTAGAAAATAGTAGTTTTTAAAGTCGGATTCACAAGAGTTTTTATTCTCAAAAATTACGAAAAAATTTTGATAGATCTATAAAATACTTGTATGTAGATCTATAAATGGGAAAATATTTTTATGTCCTATGGTAGGTACTACCAGAAGGTATATTAGTTTTGTCACTAAGTGTGTAACACATCGAATTAATCATCGTAGAAAAGTTTTAAGACTATGGTTGTGTAGAGTATCAATTTCTACACAAACTTGTCTTAAAGTTATATTGATTTCTACATGCCCGTCCGTCCATCCGTCCGTGTACAAGATAACTCAAAAATGCATTATCCGATTTTGTTGAAACTTCGTTATTCCTTAACTGGATTTGGTATTGCATATTAGCAAAATTGACCGAGGCGGAACGAAGTTATTAAGCAAAAACCAGGGTAGCCAGAAAGTTTTGTCGTTTTCTTATATGGTTTTTCGGATTTAATTGGATAGTTTGTGAAGCAATTTTGTTTCAATTAATTATATTGGTTAACTACATAATTAAACGATAGCATGTTAAATTTCAGTAAAATTGGTCTAAGGATATTGGAGGTGGAAATAATTCTAGGAAAAAATAAGCCTGTTAATAAAGCTATTTTTAATGTACTTTAAAAACTAATTAACCGATTGGAATCAAATTTTGCAGATTAGATTTATGCTACTAGGACCTATGTTACTTCCAAATTAGAGGAAATTTTGCAAAGAGGACACAAAGTTATGAAGAAATTTCCTTGAAATATTGCTAATTTTGACCATAATGCCAACAGAAGGGGCTATAGGCCGATTTTCATTTACTATATCTTTATAATTTTTTTGTGCTTTTGATTTCTGTTACAAAACAAACTTTCTAAAAAAAAAAAAAAAAACACAAAAACAAAAAATTAAATCAATCCGCTAAAGGTATGAATATACGAAATAATAAGATTCGCTTAAATTACATTGAAATAAAAAGCCTTCTCGCGCATAAATGTTATGAAAACTTGTATATACGCTTTTATTATTCAAGTTTATATAAAAACATTCCTAAATTGATCTTTGATTTGATTTTAATTGCAATAGTTTCTTTATATACGTAATGTAATTTTATTATACATTTTTAATTATGGAATTTATTTCAAAATATTAAATTAAATAAAAAACAAGACTTTTATTATGAATTTTTCAAACAATTTGATTTAATATTCTCTATGACTGTAATTAGGTTTTATGTAATGAGATTCTTCTTATAAAATGTCTACTTTATATTTATCACAAACAACAAATAGGTTAGGTGCACGATATTTAATAATATATTCAGTACGAGGGTAAACTTCCAGAACTTCTTCAATAGCTCTACGCACTTCAGATATATACTTAAAGCAAGCATCACATATTATCTTTCAGAAGGCAACGTTTAAACAAAGCATCGAATGTGATATAAAGTGATATTCTCATCATTACTGTTGGCAAAGGAGGGAAAGGGAAGATATTGGTATACTAATCTCTATAACTAGAGCAGTCATTTTAAATATTTAGACATCGCTGAATAAACCCTCAAAATTTTATCGTCATCAGTTGGCATTTGTCAATTATTTAATGCTTTATTTATTCAAAAATTGTTTACTTGTTGCAATAAATTCATGTCATGAATTTATCCACGCAAGTTTTGACAAAATAGTCATAAAAAAGGACCAAATGATGCTAAACGTTTAGGGTGATAATTGTTTATTAAATACGAAGACTTTTTTTAGTGGCAATAAAATTTTTTTAAAAGGGCAGAGAAGGGCTATCATCACAGACCGAAAAAACACGAAAAGTTCCATCAAAAATCAAGACAATCTCCATCGTTTTCTTCGATAGCAAAGGCATCAACCACAAAGAATTCATTCCAAACTTTCAAATTGGTGATTTCGATTTAAAAGTTTTACAATTTTCCGATGGTTAGAATTCGCGAGATCCATCAGAAAATCGTTAATTATAGAGCTGGTGTTTGTTATAAGATATTGCACCTACTCACAATTCGTTGATTGCTCGTTAATTTTTGGCCCGAAATCATGTCCTGTATGTTGAACTATTCACCTATATTCACTTGATTTCGCATCACGTGACTTGCTACTATTACCGGAATTTAAAATGAAGTTGAAAGGATGTTTTTACAATGTTCTAGAGTCCGTTCCGTACGTGCTTTGAGGGAAATACCATATAATTAACTTGAGGAAGCAAATGAATCTTTACTTATTTATTCTGAAAAGTACATTGAATCGGAAGGAGATTACTTTGCATTAAGAAGAAGTAAAACCTGAAAAATATTGTTTTGTTTCATTTTTATAGCGGCAGTTATGCAACTTTATTGTCTATCTATGTAGTTTAATTTCTATACTCCAAAACACTGTAAAGCTGCCCATCTATCGGCTAGATATGGTAAAAAGGAATTAAAAGATGATGTGGCAAGCTTGTCACAAAGATTTTTGTTAGTACAATTAGAAAAGGCTGGCTTTAAAAATCGTATATTTCAAAATTGTCTTGAAGGTTTTTAATTCAGCCGTCCAGTATTCACATTAAAGTGTTTTTAAATTTCCAATTTAAAATTAATTATTGTACTGGTTTCATTTCCCAAAAAAATTTTATAAATTATTCATGTTTTTCTATCAACTAACTACAAAAGTTCATTTTTTCCCCATTTTGCAATCAACAAGTATTAAAACCTCGCTCAATATTTTAGTCTAAGCTCTTTCCATATCCCTTTTTAGGCCTCATAAATCAATAAAGTGTTGCATTTAATAAAATGTTTACAAAAAATAAAAGACAAATTCGTATTTGTACATAAATCTTTGTACTTTAAAGTTCTCCCAAAGAAAACATAAAAACTTCCTAATCAGTGTATTTTTACTAAAAAAATATATATTAACTGCAAATCATTTAATCGATAAAACATATCTACTTGTATAGACCTTTTCTTCTCTCTTCATTGATATCTACTTAAATGAATACTTTTCTCCTGGATTTATAACCGTTTTTTTTCTTGCTTGTTTTTTTGCGATGTGGTTAAAGATATACGCGATATTATCAAACCTCGAAGATCGACCAAAATTCGTATCTAATTATCTCTTGTATAGACCATACCATCGACACCATCTATCAGGAATGGGATCCAAAATCGTTTTTTTTTTTTGTTTTTCATGTTGTACTTTTATTTCCGGCTCCTCTTATTGTTATTGTAATTTCCCTAAACAAGAAAGATTTTCTTTTAACATTTTCCTGTTTTTCTTTCTCGTATTTTTTTTTTGCCCTTCTCTGACAGCTGAGCTGTCTCTTGGGTAAAGTGCGTGCTTATTTGCTTCAACGAACATTGACAGGAGGACGAAACATTCTAGTCTAGTGATGGGAAAGTAAAAGGAAAAACGATATGATGAAGAAAAAAATACACCCATTAAACCAATAAAAGGAAAAACAATATATATATATATTATATATATATAAAAATAAAAGGAAAGAAAATCCATCTTATATAGAAAAATCCGTAAAGAGAAATTTCTTTTTATCTTTTCCGTTTGAGCTCAAATCCATTTTTATAAATTAGATACACATGGTGTAATTTTTTTTCTGCAATTCTTCTGGTTTTCTTTTTTTTTTTTTGTGCTGGGCCCTATCTCTTAAGGCTAACCAAAAAAAAAAAAAGAAATAAGAAAATATTTTCTTATTATAATATTCTCAATTCCTTGGTATTTTTTGTGACCGCCATACAATTCTTATCGTATACTGTCAAATTTTGGACTTTCTGCTCCTCTGTTCTACACAATTATACTAATTATTTCAGAATGCAATATCCTTTTTCTTAATATCCTTAATGTGAGAGTATATATATAACATATTCATAAAATCATGATTGCATTCATGATGAAAATGTCATACATTTTCAGTATAGAATTTCTCTATAAAACTTACTACAGGGCCATGAATAATCTGAATATGGGTACATTTTTCTTGCAGCATCTGTGATGGCATATCTCTCCAATCATCTTCATGCTATATATATATAATATTTTTTTTTTTTTGTATATATACCTAACTCTTCCGAGACTGAGATGACAGTTTGTTGTTCGGGTATTTCTTTTTGCTGTGAAATGTTCATATTGGAGCTTTAGGTCTTCTTTTTTTTCCAATTTCTGTGCTGAATTCGTTTCGCTTGATTCTTTTCACATTTTTATTTTATATAATACTAAGAACAGGCGATGTTTGGCACTGACGATGGCGGGTAATGTCGGCTCTGGGGGTTTGATTTTCATTCTGTTGGCATTTTCTAGTCAGCTGTCAAATATTTTGATATGGGTTTCATTCCCATATATATATATTTCTTTTTTACTCCACAATGATATATCCCACTATATAAAGTATATATGAAATTTCCAGGACTGTTTTTTTTTTGCTCGTATATGGTTTTTTGTAATTTTGGGCTAGAATAAATGTAGGATATTTTTTTTTTGCTTTTTCGTATATATACATATATATGTATTGAAAAATATTTTCGAGTATGTTTTTATAGATATGTCAAGTTATATGTATGTTGATGAATTTTAGGCAAAGAAAAATAAAAAAGAATCAAATATAAAATGAAAAACAAAAAAAAAATTAACTTCAGGACACAGAAAAAAAGACGAAACTAATATGGAAAATATAATGAAATGTTTCATCCTTTTGGGAGTAGTACAATATGGAAGTGAAACTACATTCATATATATGTATATGTATATATCATGTTGCCATGTAAGAGAAAAGAATATTGTCCAAACTATGACCATGTACTTCATCATCTACAAAATTCACCCATTTCTAGCATGTATATGGTAAAATCCTTTTTCCTTTTTTTTCTTTTTCTTCACTTATTTCAATTTTGTTCATATCGTGTATTATTCATAAAAACAAAAAGCCCACCTCTATACACCCCCGCTATTTTAATAACAGAATGATAACAATACTATACGCCGGTCAACGTTAATGGCGATTTTCATATAATAGAAAAAACCTATGGAAAAATATTGTGAAGAGATAACTCTTTCGAAGGATAGGAAAAAATTTTCGTTGAGGATTGTTTTTTTGTTGCTGCATATTGATTTTCCGAAAGGATAGATAAGTGAATAAATTCGCGTGTATTTATCATATCAGCACGAATTTCACTTAAAAAATATTTAATTTATTGATTGTTATTTAAATGAAGAGAAATTTTAAAGGTGTTTTTTTTTTCTCGAAAAAGTAATGAATCTTTTTCTGTAGGACATATTATACATGAAAATCATATTTTTATGTGAAAAGTTAAAATGTTTCAATCGATTTGAAAACAATTTTCTTTTTTCTTTTTTTACAACCCGTCACCTTTCTATACGGAAATATAATAGATTATCCTCAAAATTTTCAAAAGTTTTTACATTAAATTATCATTCATCTATTATTATACTTTGTGGTAAAGACTAAAGCTAAAGAAAACACCAAGAATATTAATAAAAGATACGTCAAGACAATGTTTGTATGAGAGAAAAAAAAAATTGAAAGTTTTCAAGCTTTCGCACAGAACAAATCTATATATGTATATAGAAAAGCTCACACGTCAAAGAAAATATTCAAAAGCTGTTATATAATTTCCCTTAACGGCTTTTCAAGCATACATAATACTTTTCTTTATCTTAAGAAGTTTTCGAATAACAATGAAAATCTTCAAGGAAAATTTCTCTTTCCCACCTTAATAAAAAAAAAAAGAAAGCTTTGTATCACATTTTGTGTATATTTTTTAAAGAAAAAAATGTATATAGTTAAAAACTTTGAGTGGAAACAAAGTGGAAGACGGGAATGCATACAGCAATGTAATGTGCAAGGAAAGTACAATATAAGAAAAGGAAAATATTGAAACAATGTATATTATTGAAAGAAAGAAGCTAAGAAAAAATACTCGTGAAACTTTGCCACTTCATCATTCATGGATTTAAAAACTCTTGAACATTGCCGGAGATGAAATCAGGATTTATTCTTTTTCTATCGAGGACAATATAGTATATTTTGCGCTAGTCTTTTAAAGTTTCTCAAAGGTGTGAATAAAAGTAAATAATTATTTTTTTTTTATTTTGTTGTAGTATAGACAAACAAATGTTTACATATTTAGGGGGTTTGAAATAGTTTAAATCTTTAAGAAAATTTCGTAAAATTAAAGAAAAATCTACTTAATTTTGAATACTATTGCTTTATGTTCACTTCATTTATTGTTGATTATGTAAGGCAAAGAAAAGTAGAGAAAAATTGAAGAACCGAGACCTGGATTTGAATCCAAGTCTCATCAGTCCCATGAGGCGAGGTCGAGGTCTTAACCAACTAGACCATTCTACACTATCTGTACCAGCCTGTTCATTTGCCTTTTCCTCTACTACTAATATTATCAAATCATTACAACTGTTTTTTTTTTTGTCAAACCTCTCAATTGTTTTACCAAATTCAGTTGTATCCTATTTTTTAACTCTTACAATTATTATTATTTTTGATATCATTTCAAGAACAGATCACCCACGAAAATCATCCTTATTGTTCATTGACTTTTATCTATTTTTTTGTTGTGAGTTTGATATGTAGAGAAGAGATCCAAAGGAATTATCTGTGTAATAATATATATTTGGGAAAATCCTCCATCGATTCCCTTTAAAAAAAAGAAAACTATATATATATGTATACAAAAGGGCTAATGCACTCTCTTCAGTTCTGTCCTATTAATAATGTTATAATGGATTTTTTATATACATACATGAGAAAAAGAAAATCTTTGAATCTCGGATATAAATGGTTACGTTTTGAATGTTTTCACGCAATTCCAGTATTTCATATAAAGTTGTAGTTTAATCTCGTGATGTTCTCTCCTTTTTTATATCGTATTTATTATGTTTTATTTATTTATTTTATTTTTATTTTTTCGTAGTTTGTTAGGTTCCAAAAAAAACAACCAGATTGAGATGTAAAAGCAAAATTGATTACAGCCATTAGTTACATGTTATATGCAATGGAAGCTATCAATTTATTTATTTCGTTTTTTTTTTCCTTGGCTCTTTTCCTTTAGGTTTTTTACAAGTCAAAAGATATTACTTTACAGAAAAGTGTTTTAAAGAACATTTCATTTTCTTCTTTTTTATATATCATATCTTTTTTCTTTTTGCCCTTACCTGTTTTGAGACTTGATATCCTTTACTTTACTTTTAATTCCAAAAAAATTTTTTTATTTTATAAGTGCATTTTTTAATAATAGGAGAGAGTCGGGTAAGCTTAAATAGGTCATCAAAGAATCATAATATTGTTCCACAAATTCCTGTTAATTGGAGTTATTTTTAGGTGAAAGATAAATTAATTGGGATTGAATGGTTCAGAATTATTACAAATAATTATTCCATTTTTGGAGTAATACTATACTGAATTTATAGAAAAGCAAAAGAATTCAGTGATTGAGTTTGTATAGATTTCGTCACTATCACAAAAATGCTAAAAACCATCGATATATGAAAAATTATTAATAAACTTGTTGGGAGATTTGTAATTTTAAAGATGGCCTATCTTTTGTCTAATTAATTCTTTTAGGAAAACAATATATAAAAGAAATTGATAAATAAAAATTAATGTTCCTCAAAATAAAGTTCGTCGGCACCAATAATTTTGAGTTATAGGTACTATTACGTCTTATAGAGTAATGCTAATAGTTAGGGTGTAATACCAACTGTTTCAAGAGTAACTAGAAAAGCCGGCTTTACCTCTACAACAGTCAACCAGTTTCAGCAAAATCAGCATCGAAAATAATGTCTAAAATATAGTGACTTGCTGAGAATAATTTGCATTTAGTACATTTGGTTGGTGTGAGTTGAGCTGCTGCTGTTTGTATTAGGTGCTCGTCGGAGATACTCGGATGGTAAAAAAGAAAACAAAATATAGTTTCATATTTTTCATTCCATTCCAATATTGTCCAATTATAATTGGCTCTTTACTAATTGCAGGGCCTTATTATTTAGTATAACTTGCTATTATAGATCTTTTACTGAAGTTCGTCAACTAAGTCATTTAGCACCTCTTGGTGATCTCGGTTTCATATGGACATAAATTACAATGGTTTTGTGAGGAATTTTTCTACAATTTCAATTTGAGTAATAATTGATGACCTCGTGGTTCAAATCCAGGTTTCAGAAATTCCTAACTATGTCATTTTGTTTGTCTAACAAACTGCTTCTTTATAATGTTTGAAATCCCTTTTATTTAGGTTATCACATAAATATTAACCCAATCTCTCCTTTATTATTTTAAAAATTTTCATGAAGTTGTATGAAATTCTTTTAAAATATATAAAATTTTTGACGTGGTGAAAAATATTAATTTTCATGTACATTTTTGCGATTGTTTCTTTAACACGAAAACTGGAGAAAAGTAACCCAAAACGAAAAGAAAAAACGAAATTGTTATCACGAATTCTTAAAAGATTTGAAATTATATTCGTACAAGAAAAGCCCCATTTTCATTCAACCGAAGAACACAGTTCGATCAAGATTAACCTGTATTATACCTAACTCTAATTTCATTTTAAATAAGATGACGAATAAATTTGAAAATCGCCAATTGATTTCTATTAGACAAAATTTTTCAAGATAAAAAGAAGACAGATAAAAAACACTTGTTTGTGTCAACACTTAAGTACGTGTTTTTATACGCTAAGAAAAGAAACCATAAACTTTACTATACAATATTATAAATATATATATATATATATATAAATATAAATCTATAAAAACCCTGAAAAAAGCTCCCTTTTATAGTACTACCCCATCTAGATGTGTACAAAACGAGCCACTTGTTGAACTACGATCGTTGTTGAACGTTTGTTGCTAAAATTTATAGTCTCATGGTCTTTATACGTTATCATATAAATATATATATAGATATTTATATATCCACGTGAACTTATAAATAATATATTAATGTATGTGAATGTAAATATTAGTAAAATTACATTGATGAAACGTGCTTTCCCATAGAAGCACATATGTTTGTATAGATTGAATAAATTTATAACAACCCTCTTTTTTTGCATCGTTTAGAAATGCAACATGTTCTAGTCTCGTAATATAGAAACCACAAATTTTTTCACGGTAATGTAAAAATTCATTATTGTAATTATTTCGTGAGAATTTGTCATTAAATTTGTTTATAATTCACAATCGATTGATAATGAAGGTGAATCCAAATCGACCACTTTTATCATCATATAGAATATGCGAATTTCGGACACGAAATATACTTTTAAAATAACTCGCAAAAATAGGATTGCAAATCCAACTGAGTTTGGTTTCATATGACGACTTGAATAAGATCCCTGTTTGGCACATTTTCTTCTTTTAATTTATGAGACTCAATAAAAAAAAAATAGAAAAATAAAACAAAAGTATAAATATCACCAGAGGCGAGTTAAATAAATATCACCAACTGAGATAATATAACATCTTAAAGAGTACCTATCTCAAGTATTTGTGCACATCCCAAAACAGAAGGTGGTTGAGCTCTATACTTTTGTTTAGTTTTATTTCAATACATAAATCCAATCGATTGCTAATTCAGGCAATAGTTTTTAGCGCAAAGGATTCGAAGGAACGTTTGTACACTTTCGTTTCTTCAATCAACTGTTACAATTATTTTCTAAGAAATTCTTCCATTTAGTCACAGACGAAAAGGATAATACGTAAAATTCGCATGCGTTACTAAAAATTTTCAAATTATATTTCGAATGAAGGTAAAAGGTTACGCAAAAATGTCAACCCATGTTACGAATTTTTAAGAAACCATCAAATTAGATAAATTTATGGTTCACTGCAGGTGATTTGAAAAAGGTGTATTTAATATAGTTAGAAAACGTTACGAGTTGCACCTTGGAAAAAATTTGAAATTAAAACATCTAAAATTGGCAAATTTCTTGTGTTTTGGTAAATAATTTTTTCATTTTTTTGCAGACATTAGTAATAATTATAAGGTAGTTGAGTAATAACTTAATTTCCCAAAAAAATATAATAAAAATAAAACTTACCAAATTGACTTCTCATCCAAGGATAAAGTGGTGACGGCATCGACGATTGTGTATTTTGATTATTATTAGGCGGTTGTTGTTGTCCTTGATGCATTTGTGGAGGTTGCTGATGCATCATACCTTGTGGTGGACCACCAACTGGTGGTGCTGCTCCCGTTTGTGTATACATTCCCATATTATGAGGATTCTGATGGACCTATATAAATATTATAATGAAATAATTTTTTTAATATTGCAATAATTATATATTATTATTTATTCTTTTTGTTTTCATTACTTACTTGACTTTGCGGATGTGCCATATGATGAGGTATTGTCATTTGTGAATTCATATGATGGCCACCCATTTGTTCTAATGGTGGTGATCCACCCTCTGCACCCATACCAAGGCCACCAACAGCTGCTTGTAACTTACAACTTGCATAAACAACAGGTTGTTGCTGTTGCTGTTGTTGAGTTTGTGGTCCAATTTGTGGATTAGGTTGTTGTTGATTCATAACACCGCCACCACCTCCACCACCACCAACACCATTCACTTGACTCGACGGACTATCTGGTCTTGAGTAACCCTGATGTTCCATACTTTGATTATAATAGCCCATTCGATCGTATGGTGGAAATCTTGGATATGGCATATTGCCTTGATGATTTGGATTTTGACTATAATGATGCATTTGTTGGCTGGTTTCCAGGTCAGTGACACCACTGCCTGGATAATGACCATGCATATCTGTGCCCATATAGGAATTTGTAAAGTATGAAGTCATACTTTCGCAATTATTTGTACTCATTGTCATTTTTAATGTTTTTTTTTTTGTTTTAATATAACTTTTAATAAAAATTAATTTCAATCAAATTCCTTTTTTTTTTTTTAATAGCCAAATAGGTATTTTATTTTACTGGCTTTAATTGGGCGCTAATTTCTGTTAATTTTTCTTTTTTTTTGTTTAAATAAATATGAACACTTTATTACTATTTTTTAAGTACGTTACGTATTAATGATGAGGTATTAAATAAATAATTTTTGATTTTTTTTTAAAAAAAGTTTCTTAGTTATGTGTATTTTCTTTTTCTTGTAATTTTAAATTCGACTTAAAATTGTTGATATTTCTTTTTATTAATTTTAATGAATTTCAAAATAAAAAGAAAAAACAAATTTTTATTCTAAAGATGATTCAAATTTTGTATTTTTAAAATCCAAACAAATGGTAACCTGCAAGAAAAATGAAATGGAAAACGTTAAAATAACAACTTTTGTGAATAAGAATATATTTTTAAAAATTACAATTTATTAAAATTTCTTAAAACAATCCAAAAAGCATTTCTCAAAGAAACGTTTCTGACTACTAAACAATTCATATTTTTCGTTGTGTTCTGATATTTTCCAGAAAAATAATAAAACTAAACTAAAAACAATATTGCAAAAATCTTGTCGGGGCTAGAATAATGCAATTTCAAAAAATATATATATTTGAACTCTTTTTTTCCCTTTAAAATTCCACATTTAGAAAAGAAAGCAAATATTTTTAAAGACGCATTTTTTTTTCTTCAAACATTTTTGACTGTCTTCAAAATTAATGTCTAATTAAATGAACCGTTTCGATCTTTTTTGAATGCGGCATACAACATACAACATATGAGAATTTTTCTTAACAAATATATTCGCCATGTCTTTGAATTTTAACCTTTTAAATATTCATATTTGTTTTCTAAATACTTGTAGAAATTCCTTTTTAACTTCTATACAAAGTATATTGGTTACTAAAACCCTGATTACATATCTGCATATTTCAAAGGATTCTAAATCTTATGTAATTCTGTCGGTATCTGTGTGTGGGTCTAAAATTTCGGAACGTTTTTTTGAAGTGATTTGAACGAAAATTGGTTAAAACAGTTTCTTACACATGAAAACCATTCTATTAAAAATTAAAAACATTACGCTTTGCATATCCTGGCTATTTTGAAATTGTTTTCATGTTTTAGGTGCCTTGTATACAATTATGATTTTTAGTTTTTAGTAATTTTGTTTTGAAAAATTGATTAAAAAGTGTTCTTGCATTTTTTTTTTTTTTTAAATATACATTCTTTTGAACTTTGCATTTTGTTTTCAATAATTATGATTTATTCCATATATCGAATATACATGTACCTAGACACCGATGACGTATATGCGAAGAAAAAAGCAATTTGAAACATGGGTTCTATTGAGCTAAAACTTCTGGTAGGTGCCGAACAAACACTCCATTTATTTATGTTTTTAATGGAACACAAGGGAAATGTGACGTTGTTTTTGAACCGATTGCAATTAAAATTGATGCAAACAATTTTTTCAGTAAAAATAACAACAACTCAAATCAAGTGGGATATAATACATATTAGGTCTGTTTTATTGCCACTTGCTCCGGGGTACTTTGAGAGCAGGTGTAAACTATTGCACCCGAATTAGTTCAGTTTTCTACCATAAAAAGTGTATTAGCTAAAAGTTTCTCATTTTATTACAATATGGTTGCTAAGCAGCGCTACAAACATTCGAAATAAAGCTTTCTCCTACTCCTGCTCGTCTTATTTGCCACTTACTCTGCTCCGGGGTAGGGTATGGCAAATAAAACACACCTAATAAAATCATTGGTTATTAGGAATTATATAAGAGTTTTCACAGTTTATATTTACTGAGACAAAAGTCAAAAACTTGCACATCTGCATTTACAGCGTGCAGCATTCGGGATAGTGGTTCATTCTTTCCATAGAGTTCGTCCGGTGGAAACAATTCAATTGGATCTCAACGAACCAAATGTTAGTATGTTTAGATGCATTTCGATTAAAACATTGCGAAGATTTATGGCCCCATTAAAAATTTGACGAACGAGCATTAAATATACAATTTCTCACCGCTTTTCCAGTGAATGCAAACTTAACAATTTCAGTCGATCACTGTAAGGTAACAGCAATGAAGGATCATTCCATGAAAGGAAAGGACGATTATGTTTGAAATTTAATTGAATCCGATTACAATTTCGAGTAACTACCGATCAAAATTTAAAATTTTTTCTGTATGAAATTTCGATTATCGGAATTTTCATACAAAATAAGATGTTGTTTCGATCGATATGTATAGAAGTTTTCATCTCGGTTTTATACTGTCGCTTCTTTTCTTCTAACCAAGAAAAAACAGATCATATTTCATAGACGCATGCCATTTATTTTTATTCCAGAATATCTTTTATTAATTATTTATATATTTAAATAAAATATTCTCAAAAAAAAGAAAAACAATATAAATTTTTAAGAAAATCCAACAACATTTTGTATCTATGAAATTTTCTAATATCGGATTGAATTCCTGCTAAATGGTGTGAATATTTGATTCTTTTGATTTGATTAATTCCATCTATCTACACACATGCATATAAACCACCCACTACCCGAATTTTCGAATATAATCAATGAAATAGAAAGCAAAATTTGTGTTGTCTTGCAATGGAAATTCTATTATAAAAGAAAATTCTTGCCATCAGAACCGAACACCTTCCGTTTTCCCCAAAAATACAAAATCTATTTGAAAACTCAAACCATAAAATACATATTATTATACTATCACCATTCTTCCTATATATACATACATATAGATAGATGTAGTGTAAATATTCATCTTGTCGTCCAATCTAAATTGCTAAAATATTTGCAGACAGAAAAGACGCTAATATAATAAATATTCTCTTCGTCACCCTTGTAGTGTCTTGCCACCCAAGGGGAATGGATGAATGGATCACAGTATATAGTATAGTAGTACGATGGAGAAGAAAATGAAGAAAAACTTAAGGAATTTTATTGATTTTAATTAAACAATAATTATTCTCACGTATGCGCGTCATTATTTATACATATATTATTATTATTCACCTTTAGATTCGTAGAAGTATGGTGAATATTTAAAATCCTTTTTATTCTTTTTTTAGAATTTAGAATAAACTCGATTAAAATATTTAATAGAATAATCTAAATTTATTAAGAATATCGAAGAATTTAAGAAGGAATGATATTTAATCTATAACTATGAGCTTTTGTTTTGATTTTTTCTTTTCTGTTTTTCTATAAGTCTTTGATAATAAGCCAAATTCCTGATCTGATAAATTCATTTATTTGTATGTGAGTATATATCCTTTAGAATTGTGTGTACAAATGTATTATGGTGATATATTTTGGCTGGCCACAAAGATATGAAATGTCGTGTTAAACATTCTAAGGAAGGAAATATGTGTGATAGAATGGTCCGTTCCTTATTATAACCGCAAATATGCGGAAGAATCAGTCAACCAAAAGAGATAGTATTTGATTTATCCATAATATATAGAAATACGATATTTGTGAATATATATATATATATAATATGTCCTCCTTTTCTTGTACAATAAAAGATAATCAAAATCATTCTCTGTGATGTGAGTTTATCTCCTCCGATTATGATAGAAAATGTTTTTTTTTGTACTATTTTAGTCTATGCGATTTTAACTGATATAGCAAAAGTGCTATCCAATTTTCTTAGATATTCTCGAATCAGTTCATCATCTGATTATGTGCTGATTATGTGTTTATACCAAATTTGAATAAAATTGAGTAAGCTATTTTGGAACTATTGTGCATTCGAAAAATTTATCGCATTACCGATGAAAATGTATTCGATAGTTCTGACAATACTAAATTTCATTATAATCTGACTATACACAATTATATCTTAGCCCAAAATTAACCACTTCCGGTTTAGGATTTCCGCTGAAAATTTGGCCAATTATTTTTTTAATAACTTCCACTTTGTATAATGAATTCTGTTATAATAAGACGGATGGTTAGGAGAAATAGTTATATTTTCCATCAGTTCTTCCCTTTAGTCCAAGATATGTATGTATCAAATTTTGTTGAAATTGATGACGTGTTCTTGAGTATGCATATTCGTTGAAAGCAGAATGTTGAATATTTTCAGGATTACAATACTTTCTTATACCTTATTTTAACGATCTAAGAAAGTAAAAATAGATTTATGATATTTTATATTATCCTCGATGTAGATTTGTAGTAAATTGTATATACTAGTGTCCTAACTCTCTGTACCATTTACTATGTAAAAATAGATTTTAAAATAAAAATTTGACTATTATTAAGTATAGGGTTATTCAATTTGAGTTTCCTATGTTGGCAGTACTGTAAATTAAGCAGCTGTCGATAAGGACTTGTTTTCAAAGTGTCAAATGACAGCTTGCAACCACACATTTACGAAATGGATGGCTTAATCAACGCTCAATGGGTGTTACAGCAGGAAGAAGTTGCTGTTGATTTTGCAAAGAAAATCCTCTTCTCCACCTCTCTGGGTGTATCAATAAGCAAAATTGCCGCATATGGCAGGATGAAAATCCTCATGAGATTCATGAGACACTATTACATGGGCACAAATTGACTGGTGCGTGACAGTCAGTGTCAGACTAGTGAGCGATATAGGTCATAATAACTAATTATTTCTGGCACGAAATCAAGGATATAGTATTGATGTGGAAGGCATGTAGTTTCAGCAAGACGCCGCCATACAGCGGGTGCAACGATGGACGTTTTGCGTGAAAAGTTCCCAGGTCGCATTATTTCACGTTTTGGTGGTGTCAGCTGGCTAAGGTCATGCGACTTAAGGCTGTTGGATTTCTTTTTGTGGGGTTATAATAAAATTCGTGTCAACGCCAACAAATCCGAAACGGTGGAGCCCCTAAAAAAACAACAAAAAGTCCTCGAAAGGATCGGCTACTGCAGAAGGTCCACAAGCGGCCATTTAATTGATATTATTTTTCATAATTAATGAAATACATAACATTTGTGATTAACAAAATAAAATAAGTATATTTCGTTAAATTTGTGTGTTTTCTTTTGTTTTAAAGTTCGGAAACTGAAGTTGGATCACTCTTTGTATGCCGGTGTCTTAACAAGCTATACAATTTTCTATGTAGAAATAGGTTTTGGATTAAAAATTTGACTATTTTCAAGTACTATTAAGTATAGTATGCTATAAACCTAAGGAATGCTTAGGACCCCTTAGGTTTAAATGCCGATAGTAGCTTTACAAAAAAAGAACTATTACTACGCCTTTTTTTTCACCGGAATTAAATTCAGAACGCCTAAATTTAGGCAATCACGTTTTGTTTCTTTTTAAAGTCAATCAAAAACAAATTCTTTTATTTGAAATTAAAAGATTGTTTTAAAATTTTCTTTTTTATTTAATAATATAAAAACATGAGGAAGAGATAATAATAATGCCTTACTTTGTATTATAATAAGGAAGATGTGAAGCTTAAAAAAACCTTGTTATATTTTCAAATTTGCAGAGAATTGCTACAAGACATTTTTTGAGTTTTGTTTTTTTTTTTTCAAATTCTTTTCATGATAAATTTGATACGAGCTCATGTTGCGTGTAAACTGTAAAGTTTTATGCCAAATGCAATTAATTTTTAAAAACAGTGCATAAAAATAAATTTTAAACGCAATACGTGGAAATGAAAAAAAATCCAAGAAAAATACTTTACGAATATATTTTAATGTAATTTTAATACGAGTTTATTTAATATCGTCACTTTTCATAAAATAGTTCATAAAAATAAAGATTTAAATTATTTTTTTATTCTCATTTTGATTAGAATTGTGAACTTTATCAATTAATTAAAATCCATGATCAAAAGAAAATGTTGAAGGGAATTAATTGCAATTTCACATTTTTTTTTTCATTTTTCATTTCTTTGAATCTTTCAATCAACAAGAAATAAATATTTTTCCATATTATTTCGTGTCTAGTCTATTTTTTATACCTAAAAATAAACAAAATAATATTCAAATTCAAAATTCTTAAACTTGTTTGTGTGCATGTCGACATGCTGCGCCACCTGTTGCTAAATACGTACATATTTAGATGTAAAATTCAAATAATATATACATGGTTTAAAAATTAACTAAGCTCCATGATTAACTAATTCTAGTAATCGATAGATGGCAGGTAAATTTTTAAAAGGAATTTCAATGGTAAATTCATTTATAGAAATTAAATTTGAGAACAATTAAGGTAGTTGAAATAAGAAAAAGTCATTCCAACCAAAAAAAAAGAAACAAATTATTTCTAATTGAATTAAATAATATTGTTAATATTAAAAATGAACAGCAAAATAGCAATTCATATTCAATTTCTATTAAGCTACTCCAATTACCGTTTAATTTTGTTTTTTTTTTATTGATAAATTCTTGAATATCTTCTTTTGTCGTCCAGCAGCCTCCAAAAAAAAAAAACATAAGAACAGCCTAAAAATTCCATTAATTTTCCCCACTAAATATCCCCTCCACTCCCATTCCAATAACAGGCGGTAACTGCTTTTGACGATGATGTATGAATAAAAAAAAAATGCAAAAAAAAAGAAATATTACTTTTTCTCAATAAAATAACAAACGTAACTGCGCCATACCACTTCATTTCTCTCTCTCTCTCTCACTCTCCTAAAAAGTATGGCCACTCATTTACACACACACACACACTATTATAAATTCTATTCTTTTAGTATTATTTTGTTATTGTTTTTTTTTTTTTTCTCCCTCAAAACATGGAAGAAGTAAAAGTCGTAAATCAAAATGGCTGGCTGATAGCTGCGAGATCGTTCATTCCACTTCAATCAACATCAAAACTTGTTGTTTTGTTGTTGCTGCTGTTTATGATATAAATATAATTTTGGTCTCCTAACCAATTGCATTCTTATCGGTGTGAGAGTATGAGTTCAGTTTTTTTTTCATGACCATTTAAATGAATTGTGTGTTACCAGATTCGTATTATAATAGGATTAATCAGGTCGTATGTAATTCGATTCGTAATTAAATCGTATTTCTAAAAAGAATACGAGCAATATTTTTTTCGATACGATTTAGTTTCGAATCGAATTGTACGATTTTATTTCAGTTCTTCTTTCTTATGAAATGCAATTTCTGAACAACAAGAATAATAAAAACAATAATCAAAATTTCCCTATAAAAAGAATTTTAATTGGGAATCTTCTTACACTTCCTTACGGGATTTAATCGAATTCTTTAGTCGTTATCTTGTTTTTCTGTTCGGGTTTCCTTTTACTGTTCTGTGATGTCTTCTTTTGTAACAAGCAAAAAAAAAAAAAGGAAAATTTATGATTAACTTGAAAATTGAACCGTTGAATGAAATTCATGCTATTGATATGCTTTAGTAGTTATGGGGATGCTCTTTTTTTTGGTTGTTACTTTTTCCTGATATACATTCGGTCAAAAAAGTATCCGGAATTTGTCAATAGAACACAATATGATCAATTAATCATCAAAATTTATTGTGTCTCCTTGAAAATAGTCTCAGTTGATGCGACACACATTAATTCAGTCGTCGAAACACTTCTTATATGCATTTTCCGGTGTAGTTTCCAGCACTTTCGGCGAATTTTGGTTTATCGCTTCAGTCGACTTGAAACGTGTTCCACGAAGTGGTAATTTTTACTGGTGGAATAGGAAAAACTCACAAAGAGCCATATCTGGTGAAAACGGTGCTTGATTGATGACATTTGTTGAGTTTTGGGTCAAAAATTTGCGTACAACCATCGATGTTTGGGACGGCACATTATTGGTGCAAAATCCAAGAATTGTTCTTCCACGAATTTTGCCTTTTCCCGCAAACATTCCCTCTCAAACGCTTCATAACGCCCAGATAATATTGTTTGTTGACTGTTTACCACCCCGGAAGTAATTTCGTGTGGATAGTACTACGATAATCCAAGAAAACAATAAACATTAAGATTTTCGAGTAATTTTTTCGGGTTTCCGCTCGTTATCGAAAGACCATTCGTAAGCTTGTTGGCTAGTTTGTATGCCAAACTCCTAAACCCACGTCTTGTCACTCGTTATGATGCGTATCATTAATGTATGGTCGAAACTTGCATGTTGAAATCTGGTTCTAACAATTTAAAAATCGCAGAGCACACTTGAACTAAACTAACAAAACCAACAATTGTAAAGAAACTGATTGACAGATCACGCTTAATTTTTTCTTGACAATTAGGTATATTTGTACCAACTCAACTGCAAATTATATTTTTCCATACTTTTTACGCGGGCTTTTTAAATGAATAATTCCTGATACTTCTTTGACGGAATGTATGTTACCGCATCATTGCTAGTACTTCATACTACTACTACTTTTGTTTTAGTTCTTGTTTTTACTTTTTGCTGTTATTCTCTCTGGCTCCCAAAAGATAATAAAACTGTCAATATGGATACTCGGTTAATAAATTTATTAGCTTTAGAGGAGATGCTTGGACCGGCTAATCGAGTGTCGACATGTCGTTTAGGTATTTTGGAAGTGTGGAAAACTCTTTGATTTTATATTGTTTTCTTTTCTGTTTTGAATTCTTTTTTTAGTAAACAAAAATGCAAATTTTCTCGCGGAACATATTTCAATAGAATAAAATTAATGAAATTTATCTCGAAATTTGATGAAAATTTTTGACACATTATGGAACAAAACGTTTGGAAAACAATTTTTAATTAAATTCGAAATTTTCTTTGATCGTATTTGAGATTTTGTATTTCTTAATATAAAAAAATAGGAAAAACGATGAAAATTCATGAAAAATTAAATAAAATACAAACACTTCGAGACGCGGCCTTGAAATTATTTAATATATTTATTTTTTTTATCTAAAAATAAAATCATATTTTTCTTTTGAAATGTCGTCAAATTTAATAAAGAAAACAAATCATAAAAAGAAATAACTTTCTTATATTCGATATTGCAAGATTTTTTTTGTTTTATCTTTGTTGGGAAATTACAAAAAAAGACGTTCGGAATGTTCCGAGTTCAATTGTAATCGTTACTTAATCTCTCTGAATGGCTTGATCATTTCCTTTATCGCGCGTTCATAGTTTTTTTTGACAACCTACTGGTTCTTGGACTATCTTTTTTACTACTAAGATTTAGCATTCCCTTGACTACACTCTGATTTTTAACTTGTTCATCTCTAGCCCACTCCATTGATCATTCTTTCGATCATAACCCGCCAAACTCCTGATCATCCTTTTAACCGTTTGACACATCGAAAATTATTAAAATATAATTTTAAAGAAGAAAAACTGAAATTCTCAGAATTTTGACCGAAAACTTCCGGATGTTTTATTTCCGATCAAAAATTATTCACAATATCAATTCATATAAAAAATACATTTGTTTACCTAATTTTATCCAAGATCAAATTGAACGGTTCTCGACTTTAGTGTCTGCAGGGAAAAATGGTCATGTGAAGAAATGCATCAGAAAATGAACAAACCTAAAAATTTTCGTGTAATAACAATAATTTCAAAACTTTCGTTTTTTATTATTAATTGTTTTTTTTTTGCTTATTCAATGCTAAAATTATATTCAATGAAACAATATTTGTAATTAATTACAAAAAAATAAAAATTACATGAAATTACTAAAAAATCCAACAGTTTTTCATTCACAAATATCATGCTTCTGGCTCGTTAATCAAATAAAAATATATATATTACAGTAGAGTCATGATATTTTGTGATACATCAAACTTTGATAAAGAAAAGTCAAGTTATGAAGAAAATTCGTGAAAAAATGATTTATGTAACATTGAAATGTTTATTCCGAATCTCATAGTCACAGCTTAAGTCTAAAGCGTCGATTATAGCTTCATTATTATAATACAAAAAAATGAGTTTTTTTTTTCTTAAATTGACAATTGTGAATGTTTTGTTAAGAATATTGAAATGAAAAATCGTTTTATAGAAACTTATTGGCTGAAATAGCTAATTAAAATCATAACTTTTAGAATGATTATTTCAAGTTAAAATAAATACAAACGTTTCCCAAGATTTCAGCTATCAAAATTAATGAAATAAAACTTAACCCTTGACTATGTGAAATTCGCTTAGTAACTTAAGCTCAACTTAAAATTTCAATTGAACAACAGAATTAAATCACAGCTCAACTAAATCATAGTAGCGTGTTTAAAGGCCAATCTCCACACAGCCGACATCCTATTCTGATAAAAATATGAGATGCACTTATGCAAAATTTAGTTAAACAGAAAGGGAGAAACAATCATCCTACGAATTTTGTCGTCTTCTGCAGTTAAAATTTCCCCATCTGATTCTTCATCTGCCAGATGATTCCCCTCAAACGCAGATAAACTTGTTCATCTGATTTATGGGTTTTCATCTGCATTTGCATACTCTCACAATAATAATACACGATATCGTCGCACACTACCAAATTTTCTTATAGGAAGTTTTTATATGACGAATTGATTTTTATGGTGTACGCAAGTTAAATTTTTAACTTCTATACGAAGTATATAAAAATTAAAAAAATTTGTTTTGCAAATCTCCACGTTTTATAAGATTCTAAATGGTTTTGCAATCATTTCTATCCATTGTCTGTCTGTCTGTATATCACAACAAATGTTGTGATTAACTAAGGACTACATACACTCTGAATTCCCATATTCATATAGCTTTCTTTTAGAAAGGCTTTCGGAAGGTAACTTGATTTGAACATACGTATAGAAGTCTCGTCGTTTTGCATTACAGCTTGTTTTTAGATGTGATAGGAATTTAAGCCTTAAGATAAAGTCTGAAAACACAATTTGGTACTACATTTTCCTATAAAATGGAAGGGAATGTTCTTAATTTTCCCAAAATATTTTAAATTGTGTGAGGAGAGACCCTGATGTTTTTATTCGGTCAATCCTAGCGAAAATTGCAAAAGTCCATCTCTTTCTACTTTTCTGATTTTTCTCGTCAGAATAGGATGTCGGCTGTGTGGAGATCAAAGTGTAACTATAATAAAGTCTGGAAAGCTGGCGAAGTAGCTCGAAAAAGCACGTGCAATACGGGGGAAAGAATAGGCAAGAGTACATATACTTTTCATAGGCAAAATCCATCAGCAAGAGAGAGAGTGAAATGTATTTAAAAAGTACATGAAAAACTCTTAAAAACCTTATGTTTCTTCTAATATTTGTGCATTGCATATAAATTTCAACACGTGCTTCTTTGCTTGCATTATATTTCTCTTTCATCCATAAGTATAATATGTAGCTATCTATGCCAGCAGTGGATAGAAAATTTTTTTGAAAAAGAGCAGGCAAAATTTGAAAAACGGCGGTACGGTAAGGATAGGAAGTTTCGCGACTTTATTATAGTTACACTTTGGTGGAGATTGGCCTTAATTCTTAAAGAAAAGTAGAAAATATTACTTGAGGAAGTTATTTAATTTAGTTTGTCCAAGTTCTTGGGATTTATGTGTTCTTCTGTTTAGAAATCTCTAAAAATAAATCAAACTAAATAACTCGACTGCTATATAGGAAAAAAAAATTGTAGTAATTAAATTACCTCTAATCAATTAAATGTTTAATAAAGCAAAATTTAAATTGATTAACACTTAATTAAGATTTCATTTAATTAATCGATTAAGGAATAAATTGCTTATAAAAATTGAAGGAATTTTAATATTCGAAAGCAATAATTACATATCAACTGAAAATATGCAAAAAAAAGAACAACAATCAAACGAGAAAGTCCATAAATGTTTATTTAAACAAAAAAAAAAGTCCATATTTATAAAATGTTGTCAAACTAGTAAAACTAAAGAGATTTTCTTATTCAATTTTCTCAACTAATTAAACCAAGCGCAACATTCGTATTTCTTATAAAAAATCTTTACTAAAACAAAAGTTATATATACGCAAAATGAAAACCGGCTTTGCATTAAAAAAAAAAGAAAAAAAAAGACATGACTAAGTTGTGGAATTATTCATCTTTGGGAAAATCGAATTAACACTAAGCCTCCCTCAACAAGTTTATATAGAAAATATCCAAAAAAAAAACTAGATCTTGAAATTCATGCGTGATAACAATTTCAAATCATTCCTTTTTTTTTAAATCTTCTTGATTCTCAAAGAATCAAGTTTCGCTTATTTCGAAGAAAAAAAATAATAAATTATGTTATAAGACTTCTCTCTAGTGTTAAAAATCTTATGTTCAAGCAAAAAAAAGTTGAATAATAAAAGTGATTCTCAACAAATCTGTATATATGCAAAAGAAAACAACAAGTTCATGTGAAAATTCATCATTACACACATTCTATAGTCGTAGTCTCCGAGAGTTAGTTACTTAAATAATAATTGCGTGCTGCACAAATTATTCAATTGCGCGCATAAAACGAATAGGTGTATTACTTGTGAATTTTCTTAAAGACGTCATATTTTTTTGTTGTGCCCAACATAAACTATCAAACTTCACGTAATATCATTTAGCCTTTTATATATAAAAGAAAATTGCAATATATATGCGAGCTTCATATATCCATATAGTATCAAAATGTGCGGAATAAATTGCATACACCTTTTTAAGTAAGTGAAGTGAAAATTTCTTGATTTTTCTTTTCGATTTTTTTTTTCTTTAATGATCAAACCCATTAGTAATGTGATCAAAATCACTTTTATATCGATCAAAAAAAAAAAAAATCAATGTGCCATTACTGATCTTCGTAATTCTTATTAAACAGTGTTTTTTTTTCTTTCTTCTTTTTCTTCTACTAATCTAAGTCTATATAAACATAGACAAGATATCTATCTTATAGACTTGGAAATATACCAACTGTTTTAAAAACGACATTCACAAGACTATTTTAAATTGAGTCATTAAATGAGTGCCAAATGATTGGCATGATTCTATACAAGGATCTATAAAACTACATTTTGATGTAATTATTGTGGTGATCAGTCAGTCTCTTGGGCATTTTATAATATAGTACACATATGTGTATATATGTATAATATAAACAAGTTTCTTATATGTGATCGATGTTACCACGTTGATCTTTTATCTTTAAAAATATTTGTAGACATTTAATGAATATCAATTCATTTTAAAACAAGTTCATTTGATTGATTCTAAACTATTTTGTTTTGTTTTGTTTTAATTATTGTTACCTAGCTAAGGAAATTTATTCCCAATTGTGCTAAATTAAAAAACAATAAACTATACACTCAAAAGGAAACTTTAGATGCTTTTTAAAATTTTAAATTTCATTATCAAAGTTTAGTTAGTAAATGTATGGATATCCAGTATTTTTCAAGCAGACGTGGACGCTGTTGCAAGGTGCACGGAAGTCAACCTTAACAGAAACTATTGCAATAAGGACTTAGCGATAATGGTAGATAGTCAAGCTGCCATCAGAGTTCTAAGCTCATATACAATTTGCTCTAAGATGGTGGAAGAATATGTGACCAAATAAAACAAATTAGGCACAAATAACAAACTACTGGATACCAGGGCGCATGGGTATTAAGTGCAACAAAGAAACCGACAAACTGACGAGTCAAGGGGCAGGAAAACTCTTCAAAGGGCCTCTGTGGAATCGATAAACACATAATCTGAAAAATTTAACGAAAGAAAAGGCGGGAAAAAGGAGCAAACACTGGAAAATACAATCAGGACTAAGCCATGCCAAAGATCTCCTTGAGAACTACAACTACACGAGAGTCAAAGCAAAGGCTTTGACTGATAAAGATCAGCACTAACTCGAAAATATGTATAAAAGTACTCACAGGAATACTAACCGGACTTAAATCACACCTTTAAAAACTAGGACTTGAACTAGACAGCATCTGCAGATTCTGTCAGAGGGAAGACGAGACTCCAATGCATATTCTCTCAGATTATGAAGCACTACTCTACAGGAGAGGCAACACTTGGGGTCACATTACTGACTCTTCACTTGAGATACAATCTCTAGACCCACTCCGGATACTAAAATTCGAGAGAGAAATAGTCCTGGAGCAACTGCTCTAGAATGGAAAGTTAACTTAACTACTGCACTTAAGAAGAATGGGTACAATGGATATTAAAGTTCCCAGTACAGGAACGCTGTAAAACTTAATCTTAGCCTTAATCTTAATGGATATCCTATCTAAAATCCAATTTTTAATTCCATAAATACTGGAACTAAATTCTAGTAGCGATAACTAGTCGATTATTTTCAAATAGTTTCCTTCAGTGTATACACTGGGAAAAAAGGTTAATATGAATAAATATAGTTTAAAGAGGCCTCCAAACGCACAGTTTTTTACTTAGTTTTGCCTGCGCAAATCAGATTTGCACATGCAAAACTGACAAGTCACAGTTCGTTTGCGCAGGCAAAAGTGCGGCTTGTGCGATTTCAAATCGTGCCTGAAAAATACTCTGTGGTATGTGGATGCAAATCATAGCGTGTGGACGAAAACTCATTATTTTACACAGTTTTCATGCAATTGCGAAAGGCGAAAGGCACGAAAATGTCTTCAAGAGACTTTTTAGAGGAGTTAAGCTTAAACTATTCATTATTAAAAGTTTTAAGCACAATATCTTGCCATTAAGAAGTTCAAAAGAAAACTGTGCAAAAATATGGAAAAGACGGTATCGTGTGGACACAAAATTTGCGCAGGCTTTCCCACAAAAAACCTGCGCAAACTACGACTGTGCAAAAAGACTGAGCGTTTGGACCGTACTTAAGAAATGTACACATGTGTTTCCAGTCGACTTTGATTATAGGTATAATTTTCTCTTTGAATATTTTACGATAGTATGTATAGTAATTGTTTGGATAAAAAAAAGAAGGAAATCTATCAAATCGACAACAAACTAATTTGAAATTCTGTGAGTCGTTTCAACAAGGTGCAAATTGAGAATTAAAAGTGACTTTTTTTGTTGTATTTTTCTTTAAATAAATTAATTAACTCTTGAAAAGAAACGATAAGTATAAAAATATATACATATATGTTAGTTGTATAATAGGTGTCTCATAATTATTGGACAAGTTTAATAAAAAAAAACAAGATCTTAGAGATACGATCAAATTTTATAGTAGATCAATATCGATTATTACGTATATTACCGGCATGCTAAGTCCATTCACATTCCAGAGTCGTTCATTTGTCTTCTATACCGCAATTGTGTTTTTGTGAATGAAATAAGTTTACAGGTCTCAGAAGTATCGAAACTTAGAAAAAAGCTTCGTGGATTAAGGTTTTATGATTAAATAAAAGAATGTTAGTATATTAAATAATTATAGGACACCCAGTATAAGTTATTTTAATTTATATAAAATATATAAACAACTTACTTTTATAGTAAAAAAAAATTATGGGAACATTCTTTTTTATTGATTCGACACGTTTTCGTAGAACAAGTTTTCGAATTCTATGTTATTATAATTATTATACAATTTGTATAAAGCGTAAATTTTCAAAAGTAATATTTCATTTTAGTCAATTAAATTCCATTAAAAAAGAATATTATTTTTTTTTTGCAGTAATATTTTTCATATTCCACAATATATGAAACTTGCTTACCGCCATCATTTCGCCCCGTGTCGGCACACCCAATATATTGTCAGTTTGTATATTTTTTTTATATATAAACAGGGAAAAAAGGCACCTGATGTTTTTTTTTCTTGGTTTCAAGAAAATTTATTACAAATTATCTAAATTAAAAAAAAAAAAATAACAGAAATGACGACAAGAAAAAAAATGTATCCAATCAAATTTTCACTCATCACTACCACCCTCGCGCATTTGATAAAAGTTTTCACCGCACATGTAATCATGCAAAAATATGGTTTTTATATATAAAAAAAAAAAAACCGATGTATATCTATTTTGCTCAGCATGTGAGTAAAATGGGAAGGCAAATAGAAAAGCACTTATCGTTATCAACGAAAAATAAAATAATCAAGAAAAACTACTACTATACAAAAAAGAAACAACTACTAGATATGATATAGGATTGGGGATATACTCGTATTATAACAGGAAGGAAACTTATCTTTCCTATATATTATACTATATGAAAATTGTATATCGAAAAGCTAAAACTAGCCGTTAAAAATGATGAATTTTATATCTATATATACACGCATAAAAATTATCAAACTTTTGGCCACAATTTTTTGTTGTGACAACTGAATTTTAGTTGTGGCAACTGAAAATTCAGTTGTGAAAATTTAATTTCAGTTGTGACAACTTAAAACTCAGTTTGGACAAGCAAATTTCAGTTGTCGAAACTTCACAACTGCAGTTTTTACTGTATTAACTCAATTTTGGCGTTGAGAACTGAAAACTCAATTTGGACAACCAAATTTCAGTTGCTGAAACTTCACAACTGAATTTTCTGTTGTAATAACTCAATTTTGGCTATGAGAGAACTGAAAACTCAGTTTTGACAACCAAATTTCAGTTGCTGAAACTTCACAACTGAAATTTCTGTTGTAATAACTCAATTTTAGCTGTGAGAACTGAAGACTCAGTTTTGACAACCAAATTTCAGTTGTTGAAACTTCACAACTGCAGTTTTTACTGTATTAACTCAATTTTGGCGTTGAGAACTAAAAACTTAATTTGGACAACCAAATTTCAGTTGCTGAAACTTCACAACTGAAATTTCTGTTGTAATAACTCAATTTTAGCTATGAGAACTGAAGACTCAGTTTTGCCAACCAAATTTCAGTTGTTGAAACTTCACAACTGCAGTTTTTACTGTATTAACTTAATTTTGGCTTTGAGAACTAAAAACTCAATTGGGACAACCAAATTTCAGTTGGTGAAACTTCACAACTGAATTTTTTGTTGTAATAACTCAATTTTAGGCAGGATAATTTAAATTCAGTCGTCACAACTAGCCGAGAGCTTTATGATTTTTCTGCGTGTATGTATTCGCGCAAAACTACATTTTGTAGAACCGATGTAGCGTAAGGTTTTTGGTTAACGATACTGTTTTATATTATCCACTTTAGTGTTATTTTCATAAAGGTTTATATTACGTGTTAGCCCAATTTTTCTAGACGATATTTTTTGATATGAAGAATATATCGCGTGCCATCATGCAATTTCCCATCTATATTTGTATATAATTTAATACTATATATATTCGCGAACAAAAACGCGATATATATAGATTCATAAAACTGTTCTTTTTCGTCTCTTATATAAAGAAAAACGGAAAAACCACCACCTTTTTCAAATGTACAAAAAGGAATTCCAATTGCTTTTCAGTATATATTTTTTTTTCGATAACGTTTTATGTTGTGTTCGTTTCTATAAAGTCGATTGGCAAGAAATCATGTTTTTTTACCACCCAAACTCAAATCATTCTTCTATGCCTATTATTTTTTTTTTGTTTTTCCTGATAATACAACTTCCTTAAATAATATATATACAAAAATCCTTAAGTTTTCATTTTCTTTTTTTCGGTGGAAAAAAGTTGGTTCGTTTTTGTTTTTATTCTAGGTGTGTTCTCTAATACCTAATATTCACAGTTAATAAATTTTTCTACGACTTAGTGGCATTTTATATTTTTTCTTATATACGTGTGTAATTTCCTTTTCGTTATAATGCGGTGGTCTTTTTTGCCCTTTTCGACATTTAATTTGCCTCTTTTTATTTTTGTCAGACCATGAAAAAAGCAGTCTAACTAAAAAAAAAAAATCTTATATTGATTTCTTTTTTTATATTACATAAAATCACACTTTCTCCTCTCCTACACAAAAAGGAAAATAAAGAAAATGACAATTTTGTAGTGAAATTTTTAAAATTATATCGCAACTCTGAAATTCACTCACTATGCAATCGGAATTTTTGTCACAATCGCAGGTACACATTACTTTGAAAATTGTTTAAATAATTTTCTTATATTGTTGTGCTATATACTCGAATTCTGATTTATTTTTCATTACAATTCCGAATAATAGTTTACACTATAAATGCTATATCTTCTACAACATATATTTTTTCTATTGCAAGAAGATGAGTATGAGACCTGAGAAGGAATTTAAGAAAAAAAAAAAAAAACAAGAAAATTAAAAGAATTTTCATGCAATTTTCTTTTGAAAATATTTCAATTTCGTTAATACAAAATCTATATATACACGAATAATTGAAATTTTATAAATATTTTTACTAACATATGTCATTTTGAATGAATTTAGATAAAAAAAAAATTTAAATAATTATTTAATCGTGCGCTAAAATCTTGTATTTTTTGTATGGAAATTAAATGTCATCATTTTCTGGTAGATGTTGTAAGTTACAACGTCAACGTATTTAAGTATGAAGTACTATCAACAAGCTTCAATATTTAGTGTACATATATAACCTTTAGGTGAAGTGTGAAGTATGAATTGAAAATGTCAACTTCTGTGCCTAAAAAAACAGCATTTCTTGCTTCAATCTAAGAAAAATGCTACTAAAAATCACCCTTTGCTTTTTGGGAAGCTTATAATGGAAATACTTTATCTGAACAAACATACAAACAATGGCTTTGATGCTTTAAAATTAGAATAATTTTAGCATGAAAGATAAAAAGTCCAGGACAGGCAGAAGCAAATTTGAAGATGAAGAATTGGAAGCATTACAGAATGTGCAGCCATATCCAATACTTGAAGAACTATAAAGAACATGAAGTGTTGACTCAGTCATTGTTGAGAAACCTCTATGTGCAATGGAAATGATTCAAAACCGGTCAAAACGGTGACTATTCATTTACCCATATCCAAAAAGGTTCTTGTATTAGCTAGATATGAAAACTAACTAATATCTTCTTGAAATAAATTATGAAATTAATAAATCTATAAATTAGGAAAAACACAAAAAAATTAATTTGATTCAACATTTTCTTATTCGACATAATTCCAATTCATTTCATATTAATCATCATCCAGAATTTCTCGAAATCTTGGATCCATGTTTGATAGTTTTCTTCCAAATAAAATTCCTGAATATTTTATATATATATATATATAAAATCTTGCTCCAGAAAATTCGGTGAAATAAAACACGTTTCTTTAAAATAATAAAAAAATATATAATATCCAATTCATGAGAATGTGTCACTCGGGCGCATACAATTTATATGTAACTTTTAAATTTTCAAAGAACAACAACATAAAAAATGGTCTACTAAAAAACTAAATTCCAAAAACAAAACGCGAAAAAAACGAGAATTTGAAAATCCCGCGCAAAATGATATTATTTTTCGGATGTAAACGCACAGGACTCTTTGCAATTTTTCAATTAAATCGATTACATTTAATAAACATGATCAATTTAATTTTTATTAATGTGTGAATTATTTAAAAATCGCTAAATTTAATGATCACATTAAAAATCACTTATCTTACATGAATTCGATCATGTTTGGTAAACGCGCGATCACAAACGTCGCCCAATCCTTTCGCTTTTTTTTTTGGGGATTTTTTTTTTTTTTTTTGGTTGACTTTTTGATCGTGATTTTGTAAACTTAAAAACACGAATTTATTTATTGTAAGTTTGTATTTTGATGACATGTGTATATATAGTAATGCATTCATACAGAGTCCGAAATTTTTATGCAATTTTCAACATTTCATATATGATCGTCAAGATCGTTGTTTTTTTTTTTGTATATATTTTATATTGTTATTCCTTTTGTTGGAAACATCGCGTCCATTCTTATATTTAAACAAAAAATAAATAAATAAAAACAACATATATGTATATTTAAAACCGGATAACATATGGCATGATCGTGGCGCGATCAAGAATTTTTATATATTATTATTGGTGAGTTCATAAAATAAAAATTTATTTCCGTAATAAATTATTTCGCGTTCGAGTTCATATTTTTTGTTCGTACTATTATTGTTTTTTTTTTCATTATTTCTCGGGAATTACTTTTGTCATTTTTATATTCGAGAATTATTATTATTCAAATATATGAAACGGTAACCTATAGCATAGACGTGTGCGGTCGCGATTTTTAGCAAAAAAAGATATATAATAAATACCAAATAAAAATGTAAATTATCATCAAAATAAAGGGTGATCAAATTCAGTTTCCGAACTTTAAAACAACATAATCCGAAATATATATATTGCACTATATTTCACGAGTTAGAATATTTGATGATTCATGAAATCATCAAATATTCTATGAAACAAGAAAAAAATAACTAACACAAAAACACAGAACACAAAAAAAATCACAGACAAACGATATTTTCGAGAAACGTCAAGAAAAAGCTTTTTCAACACATTTCAATGAAGAAATTGAGAAGCTTCTCGTCAAATAATTTCAATACGTTTCGATGAAACTTCTCGAATTTAGACCGATAAGATATATAAGGAGAAACATCGCCGAAACAGAAACAGTTGAAGTCAAAAACTTCGTCAGAGATTATACAAAACAGAGATTGGAAACGTGATTAATTTGTGGAAGCGATTAGGAGAGCGATTTTGAATATAAAAATGAAATTGTGATCAATTATAAAAATAGTGACTGTGTATTTTTAAATAAACTGTGATAAATAATTTGTAATAATTAGATTATTGAAAGACAAATATTTTTAAGACTAATTGTTAAGGCAGAAATAATTATAAATAAACTTTATACACTAAATTTACATAAATAAAAAATGTTATCATTTTAATAACATCGAAGCGAACGGGTAGCACGTCACAATATCATTAATTACGAAAAATAATATCTATAAGATCTTCGGTAGTAGCCGATCCTCTGAAGGTAATTTTCGGTGACTTTTCGTAAGTTTTTGGCGGTTTCTCGGCAATAATTTAGCAGATGTTGTTTCTGAGCTGCTCCAACGTTTCGGGTTTGTTGAACTAGACACGACTTTTAACGTAACCTCGGAAAAAGGAATCCAACAGCGTTAAGTCGCATTATCTTGGTGCCTAGTTTACGCCATCAAAACTTGAAAAATTCGACCCGGGAACTTTTTAATCAAAACATCTGTCTTGTTAGAATATCTTTGATTTCGTGCCAAAAATAATCGGTTATCATGCGCCTATATCGCTCACCATTGACTGTAACAGTCTGACCGTGTTTGTTTTTTAAAAAGTAAGGCCGAATGACGCCGCCTGGTCAGGTTGCGCATCAAAGAGTCACTTTTTGACTATGTAATAGTGTGTCGTGAATGTTATGAGGATTTTCATCTGCCCATATGCAGCAATTTTGCTTATTAAATGTGCCTGATTAGAGAAGAGGATTTTCTTTGAAAAATTAGCATCAACAATTGAACAATTTCAACACGTTGAGTGATGGCTAGACGAAATTGACATTTGACACTTTGTGCATATCGACAGCTGCTAGATTTACACTGCTACAAGCATGGGAATCTCAAATTGGATCACCCTATATGAGATATACCAAATAAAAATGTAAATCACCACCAAAATATTATAATAATGATTAATTTTTTATTTTTTATTGAACTAAAAATATACGCGCGCGATTAATAAAAAGAAATCAAAACAGAACCGAAAAATGTTCACAGTAGTTTTTCTCATATATATATATATATATATATAATATATTGTATTATTAATGAACTTAATGATGGCAATTAATTTCAAATAAAAGCATATAAAATCGATGATTCTTTTCAGTCTTTTTTTTTTGTAATATCATAAAATTTAGATCTTATGGCTTTGACATATCGCGGCAGTGGGTTACATTTCATGTTTTGATGGAAAGACAGCTTTTGATCAAAGTTCTGAAATTTATTGTTGGATTTCCTTAAGTCTGTCGAAGGTATTATAGTAGAAGATTGTGAATTTTTTTTACTTTCCCGATAAACGAATGTTTATAGGAAAGTACTATAATCGTGCGAAAACCAAACTTTTGATCTAGAAGGGCTAGGAAGATGAAAATAAGTGCAAAATCCGTTTCGTCAAAAATAATTAGCCCCATGTCCGTCCGTCCGTCTGTCCGCTTTTTTAAATCGTTAATAAAATCTGAATGGATGGTCCGATTTCCATGAAACTTGCACCATTTTGATGCATTATGGTGTTAGATTTTGGGCGAAATTAATATATGGCAACACTATTTGGTAACGCTTTTTTTTGTCTAAAAACGACAAAATTTTATCCGCACGGTTCAGACTAAACTGCTGAGCTAATTTCGATAAAATTTACACAGTTCATGTATTTGACCCTAACTTAGATCTGATTAGTTTTTGGGTCATATTCGACTGCAACACTGTCTAAAAATACGTTTTGTCCAAATATAGTCTATTTTTGCACTTGTTGTAAAACCGAAACTGCTCGTCCAATTTTGATGACATTTGCACAGTTTGTGTACTATATTCGAAATCTGAACATATTAACTTTTCAACGGAATTTACATCTGGCAACACTAATGCGCAAAACTTTTTAAAAAAAATGTTGTGGTGGAAATATAGAAACTTCCCTAATTCGGTTAATAATAGTCGGATTTTAATGAAACTTCGAATGTACGTTTGGGATGGACCAACCGAAAAAATAAAATATGTCCCCCCTCGATGGGGGGTTGTGGGGGCCTGAAATAGAAAAACTTCAATAATTCACTCAATAATGAGCGAATTTTCTTAAAACTTAGTGTATACATTTTGTATAGGCCAACTGAAAAGATAGAATGCGACTCCCCTCTGTGGGGGTTACGGGAATGCAAAATAAAACCCTAATAATTCGGCCAATACTAGTCACATTTTCATGAAACTTGGAATGTACATTTATAATAGGAGAACTGAAATGAATATTTGATGACATTATCGGGAAAGTTCCATAGTAGTCCGGCCGATATAGAGAAAATGTGAATTCACTACTATGGTTTGCTTTGCTCATTTTTTTTATATATATGCATTTTCTGTTAATGAAGTAAACTATTAATTTATTTTTTTTTTAGGGGAGTTGTGATATTTATCGAAAATCTATCAATTGCTTTATTAATTAAATCCTATTATCTTATTAGCAAAAAACTGGTCTAAAAACCTATAAAATTTACTGACTTTTGATTACTTAACATATTTAGAAATATGCGAATAATTGAATTCGGAAATACAATTTGGAACGAATGTTCGCTAGTAGCATAACGATTTACACGAAAAATGATTGAAATTAATGTCTTTCGATTAATTGCAAAGACAAATTGATATCGATTTAATTCATTCTCCCTTTTGTTTTATGTTCACACAAACAAAAAGAAATCCTAAAAATTCAAAATCCCTAAAACAGGCGTTAAAAATGGGAAGGAAAGACATCCTATTTTCGTTTTTTCTTCTTATCAAACCACATTTATAATTTCGAAAAGATAAAATATTGTACATTTTGTAATTTTGTATATAAAAAATGCGTGTGGTTGAACGTCCGAAATCGATGTGTTAATAGAATATATACAATTTTTATCTATGAGAAAAATAACATCGGGAAAATTTTGTTCCCTTTTTTTTCTACTATGGATAACTGACGCAAACAGATTGTCTTCACATTTATAGATGTTTTTTTTTTTTTGTTCTTCTATTTCTCCAAGGTTTTATGTGAAACATTTGGGCAAGTTCCCATCATAAGAAAAGTATATAATTAACATTTTCAACCAATCAAAGAAATACAATTTCGTTGCTGTTTGGAGATAAATATAAGAAGAAATCTTAGAAAATAATAATATCATTTAAAGCTTTAAAAAGCATAGAAAATGAAGCATTTAATTGTATCTATGCAATTGAAATAGGTAGAGTACACGAATAAAAATGAGATGTTTTACCTTTTCGGGTCGTTATTATTTAGGTAGTTAATTAGTACGTTTATTCACATATCAAAAAGGTACGATTAAACCGTCTTAGTATATGCATAACGGACTGAGCCGGCCCAATTTTGTGGACTAAATCAGGTGTAACTATTTTGGTTCACGCATAAACGAGCTGAAAGACGTCAAAATTATTATAATAGGATATGAGCTCAGTGTTGCAATTAAAAGTAGTATTGGAAAGGAGTTATCTATATAATATTTATGGAATTTTGTCTATATGTACCGAGTTGGCTCCTAAACGACTGGACTGATTTTGATGAAACATATCTCCACCGATTCTTTGTTCCAGTGCGCTCGTTATAGGCTACTTTGATTTTTGATGGGGAGGTTGCAAGAGGGGAAAATTATAAAAACTTCTCCAATAGTAGTTGAATTTTCTTGAAACTTTGAATGTACATTCGGAATAGCCCATCTGACAAAATGTGGTAAGTCTCCACTGGGTGTTGGGTTGAGGGAGTTGGACCATATGTTAGTTCGATGCCGAGTTAGGTTTATATTAAGTTTTATCCCGGTAGGTGGCGCTGCGGTCTAACTCAAGAACCGCTGGACGTATTGACACTATAGTTGGACCATATGTTAATTCCGGGCGAATCTAGGTTAGTTTTAAGTTTTATTCCGGTAGGTGCCGCTGCGGTCAAGAAATTTCAATTTTCCTCATTTTTGTTAATAGAAAAAATGTCGATACGTTTGAGAGGAGGAAACTTCGGTAGAAATACTCGAAATGTACGAATTGTCGGGGAGGCTTATGCAAATTTAATGTTGGAGCAACGTTTGCAAAGTAATCAGAAAATGTTAAATTACTCAACCCCAACGCATGCTCAACAAAGTCCTGAGGAAAGCCCGAACAACGTCGGGTATTCTGCTAGTCTTTTATATTTAGACATAGTTTAAGACAGATAAATGTTTCTTTAAAGAAATAAAAGTGTTATCTATTTGTTACATAAAAACTTTAACTTCCAACAAATAGCTATTTTGTATCCTTCCTGTTTCATAGCATACAGAAGTTGCATTCAGCTGGCTAAAACTCATTAATTCAACTTGCTATGTGAAATCGAAATTTAAAATCCAAGAAATGGCACTCAAAGTTAATGTTTTAAGTTTACCAAGGGTGCTAAAAGTTTGTGCTGGTATAACTTGGAAGATATCAAAATTGAGTTCTTATTTCTAGCCGTGTAGAAGAGATATTTGTTTCTAGAACCTTCAAAATCTCGTAGATATGATTAAAATTAAACTAAAACGTAAATATGAGAGATAATATACCGTCTTATCCAAGAAATTTTTATATCAAATTAGAAAAAATAGAAAATATATTTCTTTCATCGAAGAAAATTTTTGAAAAATCTTTAAAAAAATATCTTTCATCGATTAAAATAAAAAAACAAGAGAAAATTTTCGTGGAAAATTCACTGTCAAAGCATATATTTAACACCTAGTTTCTATACCCTGAATAAAAAAACTATTATTAACTTTCCATTTAAAAAGAATTTATATATCCGGAAAATTTTCTATCATTTTTGATTTCATTTTCTATTTAAGAAATTTTCCTCGCGTAAAACGTATGACAATCGGATTTTTACTTTTATATTTGTTTTTTTTTTTTAACATTCACGTGGCTAAAATCGCGATTTTATATTTGTGACGGTTAATAAATAATTCTAGAAAATTGTTAAAATTTGTGATTGTTAGATTAATAAATTTTTGTCTGATTTTTCTGTTTTTTTTTTATAAGAAATTATTTTTAATCTATTTTTTTTTCTACTAAATGATTTAGTATTGTTCAATATTTAACATATGAACTTTAAGGATATAAATTATTAAAGTTGTTTTCTTTATTATTTATTTGAAATTTTTGAAAAACAGAACATTTTCTTTTTATGTAAAATTCAGTAGCAATAAATTTTAATTTGAAAAATCATTGAAGAAATTTTCCAAATTGTTTAGCAAACAAATTATTTTATTTATTAAGAATTTTAAATATGTATTTGCCAAAATGAATGAAAAATTTGGATTTTTTAAAAAATTATTTGAAAAATTCTTAATAACATTTTTAAGATCATAAAATAATTCAATCATAAGAGAATTCAAATTACAGTAAATCTTAGATTGTCGGAACGTCTTTATAATATATAAAACTATAATATTGACAGCAAATGCATCGCCTCATAGTCTGTCTAAGACAAATTATGTCGCTGTTTTCATTTTCTGTTTTTCATGGTTTTCTAGTTACGACAGATTAAAGGAAAACTAATAAAAAGATACGTGAGGTACTATTATTATTGGAAATGGGCAACCCTAGTGTTGTCACGTCAAATCTGACATCTGACACTTTAAAGTTGTTCGCGCATGAAGCACTTCGAAGCAAATGGTCGCCTGTTTCTTCGGAATAACTAGACATGTGTCAACTGCACCGTTAGAGCAACGTAGAACGGTCAATTCTGAATGCTACAAAACCATGTTTTTGTCAGAAGTCGTCGGAGAAATAAGGAAAACCAACCGTCGAAGACGGATCAATCTTCACTGCGACAGTGTGAGCTCTCATCCTCGAGCAAGTCTCTTTTGAGCACTCGAAACGTCGATTTTATGGGTTATCCCCGTATAGTCCGGACTTGACACCCAATGATTTTGTATTATTCCCGCATATCAAAACTAAATTCCGACGTTAACGTTTTTCACCTGGTGAAGTGGTTGATGGGTTAACAATGCAAGTTTTGATGGTACCTCAATCAGAGTGGAAAAAGTGCTTCGAAAATTGGCCGAAACGCATACAAAAGTGTATTGATCTTCATGGAAAATATTTTGAAAAACAATAAAGCCATTTTCGATGATAACTATTTTTTTGTTCTCTATTCCCGAAATATAAGTAGCAACCCTCGTATTAGTTTGAAACAACTGGAGATTTCATACCAAACGAGAGCAAGTTTCGTTGACGGACTAGATTTCTTTATAAAAACCACAAAAAAATGATTGTGAAACTGGATTAACTGTCACTAGTTCATGAGAAACTGAAAATTTAAGGTAGCTTTCTATGCTAAACTATAGTTAAATGAGTCTAGTCTGTCAGAACTTTTAATTGATAATAGTATTATATAATGTAAAACAAATCGATGCCATTAATTGCTTTAAGCTTAAAATATTGTATATAGTTTAAAAAAACCTTTCTAATATTTCGAGGAAAACTGAGACAAGCAATAATATGGGATCGTTAACTTTCCGTTCATCAAAATATATCGAAAAAGAGGTTCACCTAATCAAAATTCGAAAATACACAAAATCTATCGAATTTCAATTAAATTCGATACAATATATTTTACCCGGAAAATCCAAATGCAAACTATTTTTTCTCAAACAGGTGTAAATCGCATAGCAAAAAAGTGCATGCCTAACTAATTTCTAAATTTATTGGACTTTCTGTAAATACAACAAGAAAAAAAGAAATATTAAAACATTTTCATTTCTCATAATAAAACTTTACAATATTTTAAAATCTTGTTAAAAATATCTTTTTGTATTATTCATTGGCATTTTATATAATCTTTGCCAAATTTTGTGAAGGTGTTTTCATATTAATTCAGTTAACGATCCGAAACTTTGCTTTGTGTTTCATCTCTCTCTCGAAAAAATGCAAAACTATTTCCTAGATTTGTTATTTTACTTTTTCAAATTTTTTGGTTTTTTTCGAATATTTTTTTGGTTTTTTTTAATTGGCGTTGGTTCAACTATTACACATTTTGATTTATTGCAAACTATATACCGAAAAACTATATTAGTATATAGATCAGGAACGAAGCGTATGCTGAAGGAAACGAGTGCTTTAATTAAATATTGAGTTTATCAGTAGACGTTATACTGATTTTGAATATTACCAAATAAATAAATATTCTTTTTGGTCAGTCTTAATTGAGTTAGTGGAAGGTAAAACAAATACTTAATTTCAGTCAATTTTAATATTTATATTCATTATTATATAGCAGGTTTTCTAAATGTCCTTTGCTCAAGCAAAAATCTAGGACCTTGGTATTTTTACCGTACTCAGTTTTATGGTGAATAATTTCGTATCGGACATGAAAAACTAACTCATAATTAATATTGATTAAAAAGGGACTATTAAAATAAATTCTCGAAAGTAATAAGTGTCTGTTTCCATCAAAACTAATTTTATTATGCGCCTGAAATTATGCAATTTCTAAAATTCTTGATCCAAATTTATTGAAATTTCTGAAATTTTTTCTATATAATTATTTCGTCTCTAATTAAAAAGTATGGCAACTGTTTTGCAGTGATTTTCCTAATTCAGTGGTTTTCTGATTTTTATTGTTTTAACTGTCCTATGACGGGGTGCATAACTAGTTCTTTATAATGTTAGCTAAAAATCTTCCGTTCCTAAAAAACCTCACGCTTCACGCCTGTTATACAATATACATATATATATATATTTATAAAATTATAGTTTTAGTGTTTTTCCATCTTAAAAATATATTTTTTATGACTTTCAAAATTTTGCAATGATTTTATTTTTTTATTTTTATTAGTCAGGTTTTTATTTAAGGTGCGATTTTATGAAGTCTTTAACTTTTTTAAACAACTGGAACATGTCAAAATTTTATAAACATGCCCGAATTTCCTAAATAAAAAAAAGAAAAAGCATAAAAATAAAAGAAAATTTGATATAAAAATGACAAAAAGTGTTGAAATAAATTTTTATTTTTCTTCTTTTTCAAACAAAAATTTTTTTTTTCCGAATTTCTTGCCATATTTTTTCTACCTAATTATGTAATTCTGTTTTTTTTTGACACCGTGTATATATGTAAAGTCATGGAAGAAACATTTTGAAGAAAACCTTTAAGTCGTAAATCAAAGCAGTTACAGAATTTTTCAGTGTAAAAGAAATTGCATTTAAAAATGATTTCAGCAAAGAAGAAAAAAAAACGAGACCAAGGAAATAAAAAAGTAATGTTTTAGGTTTTCGGAGATATATTCTCAGCGGGGTCATAAAAGAGAAAGTTTTTTTTTTTTTTTATTATTTTAGTCAAAAAAGAAAAGAAAACAATTTCTTAAAAAAAAAGAAGAAGAAAAAAAAATACACACCTAAAAAATTTTTAAGAAAATAAGAATCAAGTTATTTTTTTTTTTTTTGTTAGTAAATTTTGGAACAGAAATTTACCTTTTTTAAAAGACACGCTTTCACGAAATTTATTTAGTCAATTATTTTCTTAAGAAACTAGGATAAATTTCTATTTATCCGCAAAACAATAATAAAAAAAAGGTGATCCTTCTTCATACAAAATTATGTTTAAAAATGAACTAAATAAAAATATCAACAGTCTTCCAACACATATTTCCGCTGGTCTAATTGTGACATTATCTTCACTTTTAATGATAAGAAATTAGAGAACATAAATTTTTGACAACTACAAAAACCCATCACGGTTTTTTTTTGTTTAGATTTTTCCAAAATTATTAGACATTAATTTTAAGTTCCCGCCCGGTTTTTATTGTCCAGAAGATGAGAATTATTAAAAAGTAAGGCATTTCAAAATTAATATATTTATAAATTGGTATTTTTAAAATGTGTATTGGTGTGTGCGTAAATTATTTTGAAAATAATTAACCGATGAAAGAAATATTTAAAAGGTTATTAATCATATAAATGAAAATTTTGGTTTTCTTTTCTTTTTTTTGAAAAAGTGACGACAAGGAAAAGTATCACTATAATAAAAAAAAACATCCAACAGTAATTGATATTAATTTGATTTATTAACAACTATTTGTGTTGATAATTATTATTGTTATTATTATTATTAATAGTATATTTATTCTATGAGCCTAACATGTGTAAACACATCTATGAGATCTTTCTGAGAATGTGTTTCAACTAAAAGTGATATATGACATGTTTTTATTATTATGTACACAAAAATGTCTCAATTAAGAAATTGTCTTTTTAAAATGAAGTTTCTTCTTTTATAAAGAAGCATATATGATGTGGTATATACGAGGGTTAATCGGAAAGTAAGAAGTTGTAGTTTTATAAAATCCAAACTTTTTTTAATCTTTAAGACGACTAAATTGAAAAAGTTAGGCACAAATAACAAAGTTACTCTGTACTGGATACCTGGACGTTTGGGTATCGAGAGCAATGAAGAAGCCAACAAACTGGTCAAGCAAGGGGCACGAACACCCCTCATAGGACTAGAACTCTTCTGTAGAATCGCACCAAATATAATCCTAGAAATTTGAACGTAGGAAGATGTGGAAGAAAGAACCAAACACTGAGAAATACAACCAGGGCTAAGGCAGGCCAAATATCTTCTGGGGGAATACAACCTCAAGGGATTTAAAGCTTTTATCAGCACTAATAAGAAGAAGATAAGAGTACTGACATGAGTACTAACGGGGCATTGCGGACTAAAAACAAACCTTAATAAACTAGGACTCGAACTAGATAAAACCTGGAGATTCTGCGAGGGGGACAAAGAGACCCAATGCATATTCTCTCAGCGCTGTGAAGCACTACTCCGCAGGAGAAGGAAACATGGCATACGGCTTCTTTCCAATTGAGATACAATCTCTTGATCCACTCCGAATAGTAAAATTCCTCAGAGAAATAGACCTGGAGGGGGACCTCTAGAATGAGAAGTTAACTTAACTTTTGCACTAGAGAAGAGGGAGTACAATAGGTGTTAAAGGTCGCAGTACAGGTATACCCTTAAACATAATCTTAATCTTACTCCTTAAGCGCAATTTACATCTCCGAGGCAAACAAAATATGCTAACGATGTGAGTGAGATAAACGATCGCTTATGAAACAATCATTTAGTATAAAGAGTACGGCAAACATTCAAAGCAAAATTTTGCCCGAGATATTTTATGAGTGCGTACCAAAATGTTACCATAATTTCTTTGACTGTCTACGTGATGTTACGATAGTTTTAAAGAACTTGCTATAAAAATATGTTTCATAGGCAACTTGTATAGTAAATTTTTATAAAAAAAATGTTAGTATATTTTCGTACGTACTCAAAGGTATCGAATATATATTCTAAAGTTTAGAACTGTACCACTTAGGTTAATCATGAAAATTAATGGGACTCATGTATCGACTTCTGCGGCACATAAATTGAAATCAAATTATCTCACTCACATCGCGTTAGTATATTTTGTATGAATCGAGAGTAGGTATATGCTATCATCATCATTAGTATCGGGAAGGGAGTAGAGGAGTAGGTTAGTGCCTTATTAGCCTCGGTGATGTAAATTTGGTTTCCAATGACATTATACAAAATCGTTACAAATTCGTTTTGATTGGTTTTTAAGTATATCCGGCTATGTCAATCATCCATCTCTTCATTAGCTTGACTAGAATCTTTTACTGTTTTCATTACTTCGGACAGTTCTTGCCTCTTAAATTTGTGTCCAATAATAAAATATAATCGTGTGGCACAAATCGAGTTAGTTTATTATTTGAGTATTTATTTTATTTGGAAGTTAAAAAAAAACTGTTTTTCTGTTATCTCAATCACTTCACTAATATCTTTAACTTTTTTAAACACCCTCGTATATAAGAAATTAAACTATAGAATAAAATGCGAAACAAACAAGATGGAGATAAATTGATTTCACATTTTTATATTTATTTATTAGAAAAAAAAGGTCATTAAAATTAAGTAATATGAAAAAAAAAAGTTTTGTCGTTTTGTTGAACGACGTGTATGCAAAATTGATAGAAATTAGGTCATTTTAAAAATAGTTTTAAGTCGGCTATTTTTTTTTCTTTTAAAAATATATCAACCGATTTTTAATTATGATTTCATGAAGAAAACAAAAAAAAACTATATATTGATTATTTAATATTATTCTGTTTCGAATATCGCCATCTGCCTTAGCATATTCTTATCTCGCTAACTTCTTTAAATTAAAATGGTTTTTTAGCGCCTATCTTCTCAAATACATTGGCCCTGCAACTGCATATATATTTATATATGTAACAAATAGTATACAATATAATGTTTTCTATGTAAAAAAAAAAATCCCTTTCCTTTATTTTCGCCGAAAGAAAAATTATTTCCCTTCACCTTTTTTTTTTTTTTTGGTATAGTTTGTTATATATTTTCTTTTTTATTTGCCATCTGTTTAATTCCAAACACACATTCACATATCGGCCATGTTTGTCATATGTGGAGAAAAACAGCAAGAAAAATAAAAAAAAAAAATTATTTTTTTTCATATTTTTCGCCTGTCAAAATCATGACAGTTGTTCGTGCGACAGAATATGAAAGCCTATATCATATATGGTGAACTTTTTTAATACTCTGTTACCATATATATATATATTCATATATGAGGATTTACATTAAAAATTGGAAGGCTATATGTGTTCTGTTATATATGAGAGGAAAAAAAAAGCTCTAGTACCAGAAAATGACAGAAAAAAAAACATGGATTTTAATTAGGCCATGGAAGTTGGAAAAAACACGCACATACAAATTACATATATTCCGGGAAAATAATTTACACTTTATATACATTGTGTATTTATTAATACTACCTAAAGGCTAAAAAGAAGAAGATTACAAAAAAAAAAAAGAAGAAACAACATTTATAACCCGAAAAGTTTTAAGCCCTCTCTGTAGTACACATTTACTCCTCTGTATGAGATAATACAATTTCGGTGTATTTTTTAATTAACAACAACTAACCAGAAAAAAAGCCTAATGGAAGCTGACTTAATGTGACCCAAGTGTCATCATCATCATCATCATAATCATCATCATATACGAAAGTCACTAAAGTACTGTTCGTTTTGTTTCTTTTGCATAAAATGGCAAAAGTTTAATTCCTGTTTGAAAACATTTTAGGCCGGATTTAAAAAGGTTTTCTTACTAATTTTTTTTTTTTGCTTTTTTTTGTTTTATTTTTAATTATTAAATTATAAAAGCTTTTAGAGTAAACTTCGTATTTCCGGGGAAAAAAAAACGCGATTACACTTGCTTATATAATTTAAATCAGAGCTCCACAACCTTTTCTTCTTTTTCACCTAGGGAACTTACCCGAATTCCGTGCCAGAAATAAAAATATACAAAAAATATAATAATTAAAAAATATATACAAAAATAATACCTATTTACTGTGTTAATATACGTAATAATTAATTTAATAACTAATGAGACAATTAAGCTGGTTTTACTGAACATAGTTGTCTTTGGTTCAATATTTGTTAGAACTAATAAAAGTGCACTATTAATGTATTTCAGGCACGACCACCTATTATTTTTGATGAAAACAAGAGTTGAAAAATTTTGTTACTCATATGCAAGCGCTTGAAAATTCGATCAGAACTAGAATAGTTAGTCTTTTTGGAAATTCGATGATATTCTTCTTTGCCTAAAAGGCAGGAAACATCACATGGAAGTTTGGTCATTTCTCATTTCCATATCCAATCGTATTCTCCCGGAAGAGCATAAGAATATTGGTCAAATTTCTTTCGCAGCAAATTTAGACAAATTCAGTATTTTGTGCTTGTTTGACATAGCAGCCAGGTTGGTTTATTCATATACCTCTAAAGATGTTTGCCGTTTTCCGAAGATCTAGTTTCTTTTTGAGACAGTTTAATTTTTTAGAACATGTTAGTACTATTATAAATTTTCATTTGAATCTTGCATTTTTATTGAGTCAATTCAGGTGTTCAAATAGGTCCGAAAGTTTGGTAGTCCAACGATTGTCTTCGAAGATGTCTTTGGTATTGTTTGTGAATGTTTTGATTAAAAAGAAATTGACTCATTTTATGGTGAAGCTCATATAGCTTGGTAGAATTTTTCCGCTCCCAAAACGTTAGTAGCAATAAACACATAACAAGTTTGACTCCTTTTTGGACCGCGACACACTGGTTACGAAGCTCTGATTTAAATATTAGCAAAGCAGTTTTATATTTCGTATTCGCTAACGTCTTAAGCTGGAAAACAACTTTTTTTTAAAATTCGCATTTAAACTAATTCTACATGTATAAATAAAGTTCTTTTTTCTTTAATGTTAAAACGAGTCTATTTCTAATGGATTTGTTACGTACAACAAACGACAGACATCGTATTTTTCTTTTTTTTATAGTATAGTCGTCTTATTTGCTTCATGTACCAAAATTAATCTAGTCAAGGATTTCAATTTAAACATTGTCCAAGAATGTTAAGGTTTTTCCATATTAATGAAGACGCTAGACTTAGGATGTTTGAAAATTATGTTTATTTTTAGTTTGTATAGAATTGTTGCCCTTCCATATATACAAGTATATATACAGTACACGCCATTTAAGGGTTATATACTAAATTAAAAGAATTGTGTCAAAAGAAATCAAACAAAAACAAAAACCGCCCTATCAAAACGATGAATATAATCCGCGACTAAACAAAAGTCAAAGAGCAAATAATAATAATACAAAAAGAAAAGTAAATCCAAATAAAAAACTCAAACATATATATATATTAAAAGGAAATGGGTTTCGCGCTTTTATAATGCGCGCAATGTGAATATGAGAAATGGTTATACTATTTTGTATCCAAGAGTTTAACTACATATCTCTATATAGATATTATATAAACGCTTTATTGGGGAGATCCAGTGTAAAGTATTAGTGTGAAATCAGAAAATCCCAGAGCCATAAATCTGTCAGTCTTGGAGTCTTCCTGATGTTGTTTGTTGTTATTGTTGTTTGTACATTTGGCGCGGATGATTTTTTTGTATGTTATCCCATATCATATCGTTTCTCCTTATATAAAATTTCCACCCGCAAAATATATGTTGACTCTTGACTATTTTCTAAAAACAAAAATGTAGGTACTTCTACTTTGTAAAAAAAATAAAAAATAGTATTAAATAAGATGAAAGGTATTATATCTTTCTTGATTGTTATGTATTTTTTTTCTTCTTTTCTTTCAATTGCGACTTAGCTAATGAATTTATGCAGTCATAATCGCAAACTGTTTGTTTGTTAACAAAGAAAAACACGCAAGTTCCGAAGTGCAACTATACTAAATTAGTTAAACCTGACGAAAAATTTAATTTATTTTATTCGTTCACGCAATCGCATTTTTTTTTTTCTTAAATAAAATTAATATAACTTAAGTTAGATCATAACTGCATAATTTTTAATTCTTAAAATTTCAAAATAATTTAACATCAAATACGAAAGAAATACTTAACGAAATATTGTATTTTCTTATATGAAGCCTCATCGATAAGTAACTGACTGCAGTATGAGTAAATAGCAGATGTGTTGATATTAGTTTGTGGTCACTATAAATCTGAAACACGTGAATCGATCTTGATAAAATTTGGTGCACAGATGTGGTATAATGAAGTCATGATCTGATTAAGTTTTTGGCGGAAATAACAAACAGGAAATGGACGATTTGATACGATAATATATTAAATTTTTGGTTTATTGGTTGTATCTTTTTTTCTATGTATTTTAAGCAAAATCGATCCTCTTTTATGAGGGAAAAATTTATAATTTTCCTTGGGGTTTTCTGGGTAAATTCTATTCAACTCAATTATGCGAAATATTTTTATTTGGTATTCGGAAAACTTATCTGGGGAAAAATACAAATCTAAGGTAGAAATACTATCTTTTTTTTATGTAAAATATCTATTATCCGGAAAATTCGAATTCATGAAATTGTGATTGATTCCGAGCATACCGAGAGATAGAGATTCGACTGTATATTGGAAATAAATCTAGTACAGCGGGAAATGAGTACCCTTATAATATCATTTTGTATCTTCTTAGAATTTGGATTCTAACCCTTTATAATATTATGTCTGGATAATTTGTCTGTCCTCCGATAGTTTGGTGGAAAAGAACTACGACTGGAAAGGATTAAATTAAATAAGAATAAACTTGAAATCGTTTTAATCGTTGTTAATCGTTTAATATCATATAATTCGGTATTTTTCTATAGGAAATTAAACAAATAAGAAAATTTTGTTGTGTTTTCCAATTGAATTTTACATATTTACATGGAAGTTGTTATCAGGAAACACAAAATTCCTATTAAACATATTACCAGATTCAATTTTTCTCTTACATCTATTTGACTACATTTAAATGATTTATATTTTAACACTGCTTGATTTGGTATAACTAGTGCAATATTTTGACAACTTGCATACATTGTTTGAGAACTTAAGAAAAAGTCACATATAAAATTTGTATGATTACCATCGAAGGTGTTTGCCGCTTTAGTAAGAAACTAGTATTAGAACAAATTTCGATTTTGATTAATGACATTTACTGTGTTCTTTTTTTGTTTGTTTTTATATCATTTTATATTAAAACTACCTTTTTTGAGTAATCAAACAAGTTTTTAATATTCTCTGATCTAAATTTAACAAGAAAATTGTGTTTGTATATTATTTTGCAATAAAAAAACAATCCAAGATACAAGAATAAAATGACAAATAAACAAAAATTCCGGGAACCTTTTTTGTTTTAAAAAACAAGTAATATACTTATGTGAACTTTGTGACTTCAAACTGGTTTAAATTTTTGCAGTTTACCTACATATATTAACAAAAGTTGTCGTGGTTTTGTTGTTCTTTTAACCTAGAACGGTGCGCGGGTATAAACTTTATCATATTTTGTCTTATATAATAAACGCATTTAATATTCTTATCGAAATTCTTATATACGTACAGTGAAACCTCGTTATAAAATGCTTTAATCGCGCTCAAATGTATGGTTTTCTTATAAAGAGCTTTATATGTTATTTTATAACATTTGCCATTCTATGAGAAATAGTGTCAGTCATTAGATTTCATGTATATTTTAAATATGGAAATTTATTTATATAGTTTTTATTCTATGAAAATTGTATAGGGTCTTTCAAATGGGACATAACAATTTTGTATCTTTATATGAACGCACCCTTAAACATTAATAATGACCTGTCAATGTCAAAACGTAGATTAAAGTCAACATTTGCATCATGGTAAAGTTCACGAACGAACAACGCTTGGAAATTATTAAAAATTACTACTGGAAGAAAATCCAGAATTTCATCAAAAAATCATCTTCAGCGATGAAGCTCATTTCTAGCTGAATGGCTTCGTCAACAAGCAAAATATGCATTACTGGACAGCAACAAACCCACATGTGCTTCAAGAGACACCATTGCATCCACAAAAATCACTGTATGGTATGGTTTACATGCCGGAGGCGTGATTGGCCCGTATTTTTTCGATCGTCATATTACCGTCATTGGAGAGCGCTACCGTTCCATGTTGGATGAATATTTTTGGCCAGAATTAGATGAAGTTGATATCGACGATATGTGGTTTCAACAAGACGGCACTACAAGCCACACAGCACACGTTACAATCGATTTATTGAAGGAGAAGTTTGAATTTTTATGTCCTTAATGAAAGACCCTATACAAACCGCCGAACACGTTATATGACGCGTTTAGTAAATTTTAACGTTCTAAAATTTTCTTGTCAATAAAATGTATTTTTTCATAAAAGCATATATTCAAAGTATATTTTCATAAATATATGCAAAACAACATAGTAATGCTAATAAATGTCATGTTAACAGCTTTTATGTGCAATGATTTTTTTTTCTTCTCCTTCAAATTTATTTGAATAATGCAGTTTTCTCACATATAATATACGATTCAGAAAAAACATATCTTATGATTTTCTAAAAGGATTTACATGTACTTATTTACATTTACATGTTTATTTTTTGATTTCATAAATATTCTGACTGATGTCTGTCCATCTGTCCAATGTTTAGAAATGAAATTTCATTTTATATGAATGCATTTCTTTAACTACTAAGAAAAATGATGTCATCTAAATAATCATATAGCTTTAAGCAATATTCCACAGCTTCCTTTTTAGTGAAAGGAAAAAAGCTCATAAATCTTATCAATAAGGGATGATATCCTTTTTCCGAGAAAAAAAATAATCATAATAATGGGTTCTTAATTCCTTTTTGATCGGTAGTTTTTCTTATATCCTTTTTACACTATATATATACAATATATATAAGGACTGTCTTTTTCATCACCAAAAAATAAAAAAATTTTTTTTTCGTTTGTCGTTTTATACCATTTCTCTTGAATTTCTATATTTTTTCAGAACTTCTGATAGGGTCTCTTATTCCTTCCGTTTTTTATTCTTTTCTTTTATACATCGAGACATAAGCACGAGATTTTTCTGGGAACCTAAAAAAAAAAATAGTCATACATCACACCTTTTCTTTTTCTTCTTCTTTAAAAGTCGCTATATGTATATATAGTAACCCTTAAGGTTTGATTTTTTTCTTGTCCCTGTATATTACTCACATATGAAATCAACAGTGTAATCATTTAGTTAACTTACTTACTTATCTTGTAATTTGTATGAGAAAAAAAAAATAAACGTATATATAAATGCTTCGCGATTAAAAGAAAATTAAAAGAAGACACCGATCCAAAGAGAGGATAACAAGATGTCAATTTGTATTGTTTTGTTATCGCATTTCGTGGTTTGATGTAACAACATGATTTGGTTGACTTCATTTGAAATTTATTGCGATTTATTGAAATTGTATTTAAATTTACAGAAAAAAAATGTAATATGAATAATAATTTTTAATTGGTTTTGCGGGTTTTTTCTTTCTTGTTGCATTATATAGGGAAGAAATTTTGTGGAGAAGTTTTAATGTATTTAACTTGTTAAGTGTGATATTGTGCTAGCCAAGAAATTATCCATTCTGAATCAGTTTTTTTTGGCGTATTTTTAAATTAGTCACTGATGTTATTTTTAGGAATATGAAGTATGTGAAACAAATGTGTTTTAAGAGTTAAATTTAATTTATATATCCGGCTCGAAGGACCATTTTTTATGTCGTTTAAGTTAAATTGATTTTATATATTTTGCTCGAATGATCATTTTTATGTAGTTTAAGTTGATTTTATTTTATATATCCGGCTCGAAGGATCATTTTCATGCGGTTTAACTTGATTTGATTTTATATATCCGTCTCGAAGGATAATTTTTATGGAGTTTAAGTCAAATTAATTTTATATATTCGGCTCGAACGATGATTTTTATATAGTTTCAGTTAAATTCACTTTATATATTCGGCTCGAAGGATCATTTCTATGCAGTTGAAGTTCATTTGATTTTATATATTTCCCGCGAAGGATCATTTTTGTGTAGTTTACGTTAAATTGATTTTGTATATTTAGCTCGAAGGATGATTTTCATAATTCTCTTGCCTAGAAATCGGTTTTCATAAATCAATATGTAACAGGATTTACAGAACGAATTAAAACTATATAATCGCCAGTTTTATTGAGGCAAATTAATTATGAAATTTTGTATAATCATATTCATAATCAGAATTGAAAATTAATTAATATCTACCTTATTTTGTTTAGTGTAAATAAATGCGACCTCCTGTTGAGCGGATTTAATAAAAACATAATCCATATATAAAATGACAATTAAACACAATTTGTATGCTAATTTATTTAAATTTTTTTTTTTTGATAAAAAAATATATTATTTTCCGAAAATTCTACACTTTTTAATATCACAAAAAATTCATTAATACACACATAAGCGCGCGCGGACTACATTCGATATATGAAAATAATTACATTTTCTCGTATTTTTTTCTTCTTCTAATTTTTAAAAAAATTTTCTTTTTTTTCTTTTTTAAAGCAACTTAATAATTAATAATAATTGAATTTTTCTTTTTTACGATTTTTAAATCTTTTCTTCACAAATACAAAATTATAATATAAATATATTGAATTTTGAAAGCACCAATTTTTATATAAAAAATAATGTAGTTTTTCAATTATTATGAATAAAAAAAATTCGATTTTTTTAATTATTAAAATAACGATAAAAAAAATTTTACAATATACGTTTTTTTCCAACAACATGACACATTTTATCACAAAACTAATTACTTTTTTTTTCTTTTTGTTGTTTATAAAATGTGATTAAATTAATTTATAAAAAAAATATCTAAAACAAAAAACACACATATTCAGGTGAATATTCGTTTGGTTAATTGAAAAATTTTTTTTTTATATATATTTTAATTAATTGAATGCCTTATCCGGAATGTAAATAAACCACACATCGAAATAAATGAATTGAAATAATTATTATTGAAAATAATAATTGAAATGAATTACAAACACTCGCGAAAAGCACAAAATAATGTTTATTACTATCAAGTTTTATTTTTCCGTTTTTTTTGTGACATATTTTTGTTTATTATTTATATTAAGATTTTTGGAACCGGCAAACCGATTTTTTTTTTTTTGGTTTCAACAAAATTCGAATTTTCTTAAAAATACTTTTAAGGCTTTTTTTTTTTTACTTAAAGATTAATTTTTAAGAAAGAAAAGATAAATCACATAATTTCCATATCGAAAAACCGTGTAAAAAACGACAATGATTTCATTTTCGAACGTCTTAATATGTTTAATTTTTCCAATAAGAAATTTTTTCAAATTTATTCTAAACGATATTACGAAAAAAAAAAGAAAAACAAGAAATGGAAAATTAGTTGTCGTTCGTTTTTGATTTCATTTGAATAAGAAAAATTATATATATGTCTTAATTTCCCGAATGTCATGCAAGCACTAAAAGTTTTTTATGCGATGATGGAAATCAAAAGCACCAGCAAAACAGCAAAAGACCAAAACACACGACGAACCGACATACAAAAAAAAAAAAAAAAAAACAATTCGTAAATATATCTAGCCAGTAAGGCCAACAAAAAAAAAGCAAAAAACAGCAACACAGCAATATTCTAGGCGGCAAAAAACAACAGTTAATAAATACAGAGAATTCCAATTCCTACTACTATATCCTATATATTGAAATTGGTTGTTTTCCACATTTTCCGCTAGCAACATTTTTCAGCTAGTAATATACAAATCCAGCAACATTTGGTATGTTCAACATCAAAATAGCATACCTATACTACTCAATAAAATTAATTTTCTAAAAGTTGCTAAATATGCATTTGTATTAGAGAGATATGGTTTGTTGATGAAACACTACAAATTTATGAAGTCATCGGAGCGAGGCCGCCTTGCAAGTTTTTCTCTGTTGGTTTTCAAATTGTTCATCTGATATACACACAGGCAAACATGGATTTTATTGCCAATAGATTTTTCTTTAAAATGCGTACTATCTGAATCGTTGTGCCTGAACCTCATATAAATCATATTCATTCGTTGGTAAATTACGTTGTGTTAGTTAGAATATGATACTCGTATACGAATCAGCTGGCTGCTAGACTATCATGGATGGAGACTATACATTTTTAGTAGGGGAAATTTCTTAAAATGCGCCACTGAAAACAATTGTTTATACTAGTTTTTACTATACTCTGGGATATGGCTTTTCTCTGTAGTAGTTGTATATACCTTTTAAATCGTTTTCTACAACAGTGTATGGAAAAACTCTGGAAAATTTTCATCTCATTTTCATTTTACAGAAAAATCAGAATGTTTTTTCTTTTGTTCGATCATGAAAATTTCTTCAAAGAAAATTATAAGAGTAAGAGAAAAACATTAGAAAAGAGAATACAAATTTTTTCAGAATGAGATGAATTTTCCACTATAATATCGGAAAAATTTATATAATTTTCTTGTCAGAATTTATTACGACTCATTTTTTACTCTTTCTTGTCAAAATTTTCTTTTTGTTATTTCCTCTTACACCGCACCGATTAGGTTTTATTGTAGAAATGATATTAAAAAATATTTTAATTAATATTTTTTAAAAGAAAATCTTTAAAAAAATATGAAATTTTAAACCCTTTTCGAAGAGTTTTTATATAACTGTTTTTTAATTTGCTTATTTGGGATTTGAGAAATCCATTTTCATTCCATTTTTCATATTTTTTTTTATCTTAGAAACAATTGATTTTTCTTATTTTTGATACTGCATTCTTCTCAATCATTAGAAATCGATTATTTCTATTTGAATTAAATTGAATTTGAATATTATAACTGCTTTAAAAGTTGTCCTTAATTTATTTTCTTATAATTTTTTCCATTTCCAACTAGAAAAAAAGGAAATAATACAAAATAACTTAACATAAATCATCTTGAGGCCAATTTTCTTTTGAACAATTAAGAAAAACAAAATTCCAAAAAAAAGAGAAAAACTAATCTAAATTGTTTTAAAATAACGGTTTTGAAAATGAATTATGAAAATATAAAGTTTCACAGGAAAATCATATTATTACCCATTCTTATGCTGTTTTTTTTTTTGATTTTTGAGAATTTCCCAAGCACAACAAAGCAGCAATAGAAATATTAAAAATGATTTAAATTAGTTTCAATTAAATATTCATAATTTTTGTATTTTGAAAATGAATTCCAACCCAAAAAAAAAAAAAAAAAAAAATTCCACCTCCATCATAGAAAAAGTAGTAAATGAAAGAAAATCCACTCCTCCACAAATTAAAATCTAAAGTTGCCAAAAATTCTCCACACACACATTCACATATATTTAGCAATCTCTTCAAATAGAAAGAAGAAAAAAATCATTCATATTGAATTGTGAATCATAAAATTAGATCCTCCCAAACACTAATGGCCACTATTTTTTTTTTGTTTTTTTTTTTTAACAAAAGGCCATTCACAGACACATTCCAAAATTTTTGTTGGGAAGCATTCTGTCATGCAAAAATTTTATTCTATTCTTTTTTTTTTTAGGTACTTTTGTTGACAAAAATAACGCACACAACAAAAAAAAAAAACCCAAAAAGAACAAGCAACAGAGATTTTCATATATGCGTATATATATATAGTTTCCTATAGTTTTCCTTCCCCTTACTATATAAAAGAATGTAGAAGGGGATGAAATATATAATTCTCATCCCTTGCAAAATGGTTGTGAACACGAACGAGTGGAAAGGGGCCATCGAAAAAAAGGACTTTCGACGATGAAATTCTTTATTGAAATTTACCATATAAAGAATTTAAAATTTTTTTTTCTCTTTTGATGAGAAAGACTGACTGGATGCCATGTCTGTCTGCTGTACAGAGAAACGATGTGCTTCTATGACTGATGGGCGCGTATTCATGTCAAAGCAGCAGAATATACAAATCATTCATTTTCGACGATTCGTGACGACAAAAGAGAGTATATATATGGAGGACGAAAATAGAAGAAGAAGAAGAAATAAATAAAATCAGGGAAAAAAAGAACTGGTATGGATTGTTGGATTGTTATCATATTAAAAATACAACTAGTTGCTCCCCGTGCCAATTGCAGACTATCTAAAAAATGCATTTTACTTTATAGTTGTACTCGGATTTGATCCCAAATTCTTTCCAGTTAACAGTCGAAATGAAAAGTTATCATTGCTTTAATTTTTACTGACGTTGTAAAAGGGTGTCCAGGAAGATTTGAATTTTGCGTAATTTGTGCGGTAAAGTGTTGCCAATGAAAAAAAAGACAGCATGACAGTTGACAGTTCAGGGTTATTAAAAATAAAAAACAAAGCGTTTTTATTTGCTGAGTAATATTTAAAAAAGAATGATTCATTTTCTGGCCGTGTAATTTTCCGTTTTGGTGATCAGAATTGGCCGCCCAGATCATGCGATTTACCGCCGTTGCACTTTTTTCTTTGGGAGTTTTTGAAGTCTAAGGTTTCTACCAACAAGCCCACGATGACCCACGTATTGAAGGAGAAAATTGAGCGCTGTATCAACGAAATTCAACCCCATTTATGCAAAATGGTCATAGAAAATTATAGAAGATGTTTACAGGACTCCAGCCTTTGAATAAAAAAAACTATAATTTTATTTTAATTAATAATCCAACGTTTCGGACTTAGAGGTTTAGTCCTTCATCAGGGATTTAAAAAATAATAAAATTATACAAACATCTTCTATAATTAATATATTACAGCCGATAACTGCTTTTTGGTCATGGAAAATTTCAACAAAAGGATATGTATGTGCCAGTAAAGCCGTGGTGGCCATTTAACCGATGAATCTGTGTTTTCTTTCGAAATCACTCCTTGTGTGAATTTTCGGACACCCAACTTTGTTATACCCCAAATTTCCAGTTCAGTTTTCTTCTAAATTATGGGAGATTTGAAATGCATCCGTTTTCGTGAAATAGTGAGCGAATAGTGTACAAATAGACCTCCCTTTGAAAATAGTTAGAAAATGTATTTCCATTGAAAAATACTCCTCGAATTCGTTAGCCATTTAAAATTGGGTTCAGTAAATAGCATAATTATTATATATGTTTTTTTATTTATATAAGTGTGTAGATTCAATTAAAAAAATAGAAAAGAAAAAAAAAATAATTTGATATACTGTTTTTTTTTTCTTCAAATGATTGCCGAAATTTTTTGGTTGGCTTTTTTTTTTTTTTTGTTGGTTCTCTTCAAAAGGTTTCGCCTCTATTGGAATGGGAATTAGAGCAAACTAATTGGGCTTTGTATCATTGTTAATTTTGCCCAACAATTCATAGATATACCGCATTTTATTCAAATTTTCTTCTCTAATTTTCCACGATTGTAATTTTTTTTCGGTGTTTTTTTTCTTTTGGAGGGAAAAATATTATTGTTTGAATATAATTATATAGCTTTTATAGAATAGGAATAAATTTTCGTATTTTTTTTTTAGTTAATAATACGAAATTAACGGTGTTTATGGCTCATAGTTTTTCCCAAAAAAAAAAACTATTTTTCGGGGTTTTTTGTGGTATTATATTATTTCGGTTCAGCAAACAGAAAAAAAAAAAATTAGATATTATTTGTCGTCGTCCATCATGGATATTGTTGAGTGCTTGATAAGCATCGGTAAACTATATTAAAATTAGAAGTGGGGAAGGTTTTCTTAATGAAAAATTTTGAAAAAAAAACAAGAAAAATATATATTTTCGACAATTTCATTTATTAAACTTAAAAAACAAAAAAAAAAGCATAGAAAAATTTATTAGTATGTTTTTTTAATTAGTTAATATATTTGAATAAAATTCCAATTAGTCAAAAAACAAAACAAATTATTCTACACACTTCATGAAATGTAATATATTCTTTGTGATTGTGTTTTAATTTTGTAAAAAAAATAATATTTTAAATAGGCAATAACAATAGGCAAAAGAGAAACATTATTAATAATTTATTTTTATGCAATTTTCATTAATAACTTCTTTTTTTTTTTTTGTATACAATTAATTATTAGGTTTTTTATATTTCCCTATAAGAATTAAAATTCCTAATTTTCCCGTTTTCATAATGTTATACAAATAAAGATCTAAGATTAAAAACAATCTAAAAACATTAAATTTGAACTTCTGTTTTTGTTTTTTTTTCTTTTAGTGAATGTATAACTAATTTTTTAAATAACCCCAAAAATATCTTGGGATGATTTTATTGTAGAAAGTAATGCCGTGATTGATTTCTTTGAAATTTAAAATATAGGGAAAAAATGGATCAAAAAACCAGGAAAATTAAAGGAAATGTTATAGAGTTTTCGTTTTTTTCTTTAGGTTTTGTAATATAACTTAAAAAGTTGTTGATTGACTTGACTGAAGTTTTCAAAGTGAACGTTGTGGTTTCGCTTAGTTTTTAAAAATTTTAGTTCAGGATTTCTTAAAGGAGGCTTGGAGAGTTTGAAATGGAAGAATACACAATCGAACAGCGAACAAAAATCATTGAACTTTATTTCCGGCAAACAGAAAATCCAGATTTCATTCACAGTTTTGGATAATGAGTGATGAAGCCCATTTCCAATTAAATGGCTTCGTAAACAAGCAGAACTACAGGATATGGTCTACGGAGAATCCAAGAGCAGTTGATCAATGACAATTAGAACCATTTAAGTGTACTGTTTGGTGTCGTGTATCGTCTGGGAGGATCATTGGCCCACATTTCTTTCGAAAACGAATATGGTGTTGCAGTTCCCATCAATAGTGCGCAATATCGGATAATGTTGGAAAATTTTTTAAGGCTAGCTGTGAAAAACCATCCCACACTTTGGTTCCAACAAGATCGATCCACAGCGCAAACTGCAAGGCTCTTTCAAGGAATACCAAAATGTTCATTTTGCGGAATTAGGAATATAAAAACTGAACTTCATATTGGAAATCACTAAAAATGATGAATAAGAAACGAAGATAAACTGAAAAAAGTTATATCATTGCAGTTATTCTTAGTTAAAGGTTATGAAAAGGCTTTGGCGATGTAACGAAAACCAAAGAATGGGTATTTTCTCTATATTAGTAGATATTTTTGTCAGAATTTCTTACACTTGGCTCCCAGTATTTTCTTCCTTGTTTTCTTGTAATCCATAATTTAATCTAGTGTAAAAGTCTTCTACCTTTTCCATATTATCCTTATATATCCTTATAGTATATGTCCTAATATATTTTCTTCAACATGCAAGCATTTAACATACACATATAAATATATATAACAATATTTTTCAATTAGAAATTATTCTGATGAAAATAATTCGATTATTTCGCTCGGACGAAATTTTTCTGCCACTTTTCATGATGTTTTCTGCTGTTGTTGCTTTTGTACTATATGTATATATACTATTTACGTTAAATGCTTTTCGTTATATTTAGTATACATTTATGTATATACTTGCTAAAAGTTATACCTTATTATTTTTATTTTTGAAATGTCTGCGTTTAAGTGTGTGCATTTTCTCATTGTGAATTATATTTTCTATTTTCTTTTCGGAAAATATTGAAGGAAGTTATTTGCAAAAAAAAAACTGTTTTCCAAAAAAAAATACTTACTGCCATAATAGAGTATAAAAGCATTGAAACATATATCCCAAGCAATATGAATGTTGGAAAGTGTATAGGAAAAATTGGAAAATTGTTTTTCCATTTATATATAGCATGCGGATTGTATGAAACACGAAAAATTGGTAATGACAGGATTTTTTTTTTGTTGTTTCCTTTTTTGTGATTTTTATCTTGGAAAAAGGTTTTTCTATTTTTATATTTCTAGAAAATAACAGAGGTATTCAACGTATTTTTAATTACGCGGTAAAACAAGTAATGAATTTCGAAATCAAATTCATTCTAAATTCATTAAATATTGTTATAATTTTTGGAATCTGTTTGTATCGTCGACAAATTATTAATAAAAAACAACGCCCACAACTAAACTAAAAATGACCAATCAAATTACATATATTTTTATATACTTATACGTATGATAATATGGCTATATGAAATTGGTCTCCTTTAAAAATTGATCATAAATCAACAAAATTGCTAGTCTCGTTCGATAAAAATCGATCTGCGAACTAAAAATAATAATATGCTTTTTTTTGTTTTACCATTTTTTAAATGCAAAACGAAAAAACCCGCGATTATTGAGTGGTTCAGGTTATTATTATAATACTTAAAATTAAGGTAAAAAAAAAAATTCATCAAAATCGATTCACGTTCACAGAATAAATGCAAGATATATAAAAACTACACTCAAAAAAAGTTGCAAAGAAACTTTCCCTATGATTTTTACCTAATCCGACATTAACTAGAAGATTATGTTCAAATGATTGGTCTTTGTATTCATTTAGAAGTTTCTATATTTATGTTTTTTGGGCTTTTACAATTTTAATTTCTTATATGCCAATAAAATTTTATCGACTAATTTTTAATGAAGCATTAAAAGGAAAATGTCAAAAAAATGCTACAATTTTCATTCCATTTTCATTCATTCCAACATGTATTTAACAATAATGGCAACTTCTGAAGTGGAGTCGTGTAACTCGATTTGAACTAAATCTTATCGAAAAAGCATAACAATGGAAATGTTTATTTGATATGATGTAGTCTCAATCGGAATACATTATTCCAACTTCAGTTTGGAATTTATATTTGATTCAATCAATTCAATTTTCTTAGCCTACTACTCCTAGGATAAATTTTCGTAATTTTTTGAGTCAGAAGAAAAATAAACAATATTTAATATTGCCATAAACTAGAATCTTGTTAATTTAATTTGAAAATAACAGCTCAAATCGAGCCTAAATCTGGATTAATTTCCATAATAAAGTCATTCGTTATTAGGAATTATATAATAGTTTTCTCAGTTCAAACTTACTGAGGCAAAAGTCAAAAACTTGTGCATTGGCATTTAACCCACGCAACATTCGGGAGATTGGTTTATTCTTCCCATAGTCCATTCGGTGGCAACTGATTTTAAACAAAACCACAGATCTTAGCGAGATCAGAATATACTATTTTTACAATTAAACTGATAATTATCATTCTTTTGACATATATTTTCTAGTTCAAATAACTTTAGCACATTTTAAAATGTCATAACTTTCATGTTATGGCAACAGTATTCTAATGAAATTAATCCACAAAAGATTGTGATAACTATTAATGTCTCCAACTGAATTTATTTAGACTTACTAGAAAACAATTTGAAATTTATAATTTAACTAGAAAGATTTTTTTGGGTGTAGTATTTATGTGTATAAGAGAGAATATTATAGAATCCTTCGCTTATTCAACGAAAAAAATTACTTAATATTATATACGTTTCTGATAACTATTTATATATACAATAAAAGATTACAAGATTATCGCCTATACAACGTGGTGGTCAAAACGTTTTTTCTTGATCCGCGCATATACAGTATATTTTTTTTTTTATATATAGAAAAGATGCATGGATACACATTTATCCATGGTCGTGTGAACGGTTTTCTATATTCCATGCCATTTAATTTGCCAAAAAACTATATTTTAAACTAGATATATATATGTTAATGGTGTGTTGCTTGCACCAGTTCAATTTGATTGATTTTATAGTTTGACATTGATGAATAGTGGGTATTTTGAACAAAATACTATAACCAATAAAATGGTTTACTTTTAATCTTATACAGAGTTTTATATATGAATATAAAAGTTCAAGTTTTTTTGTTTTTTTTCACGCGGATTTCTAAAAGGTTTTAATTAAAAAACACACAAAACTCTAAATTGATAAATCGAAAAAGAATCGACTAAAAAGTATAGAAAATCAGTAATTCTAGACAGTAAAAGGTTTCCGAAACTTTAAAATATTCAATACCGTATTCTACAAATATACAAATTTAATATCAAATATGTTTTATAGATGCATGTATATGAATCTTTCTGTACCGGATATTAAAAACTTCGAAAGATTCGTGTTTCATCTAGAAACATGAAAATTGTATATAAACTTCGAAATTTGGATGATTCTCAAACGTCTTTTATAGATATATAATACATATATAATCAGGATCATAAGAAAGGGTTGTTGTACCCAAACATCTTGTTACAAAATTTCATATTATTAATCTATAGAAAACTGAAAAGCTCTAGTCGTGATGATGAAAAACGAAGATGAAGAATCTTCTTAAGTCAAAATTGTGTTCATTCATATAAACAAATGATAATATATATAAAATTCGAATAATGTCCTTAAAATGGTTTGCCCATTGAATGAATATTCATGGAGCGCGTTAACCCTTTTGTAAATTCTAAAAAGCAAATATTGTCTATCGTTCGATATTAAATGCTATATATGCGAGGATATTGAAGAACCCTTCGTCCTTTTCAAGATGAGTATCTTTGCATAACGTTTGGTTTTTGTTTTTTTTGTTTTCTAGGAGACACAATACTATACCTAAAGGGTTCTTTCTCTATACTTAATTATTTATAGATATTATACGTAAAATGCATGAATATTTGTTGTTGAAACCCTTTTTATGTAAAAATCTATCGTAAACCTACTTCCGTTTGAAGGTCATACAACATTTTAGCGTACCAAATGTATATGGTCCTTGTAGTTGACGTTTTTTTCATATGAATATTAATTTTCCTTTTTTTTAATTTAATATTTTAAACCCGGTTAGAGTATTCTATAGATTTTATTAAAAAAAAAAAGAAAGATAAAAAATCCCAACACAATACATGTGTGTTTACAAAAGGATAGAATCCTTTTTTTTTTCTTCTAGAGAGACAATAAATACGATATATGTATATATTAAGAGACGACCATTATATGTCATAAATCAATTTTTCCAGATCCGAGGAAAAGAACATTTTAATTTACACATTTGTTTTTTTTTGCTATGCTCGCGAAAGGATCGTGATAGAATGGAATTCAATTGTGGGTTAAAATGTTTCTGGGTGGGATTTTTGGTAATTCACAAAAGCAAAATAAAACAATGATAATATTATTGTCTATAATACGGTATAATGTTAAAAGAGAGCGCACGACCATATTTCAATGCGCGCGTATCACAGAGATATAGAAATGACAATGACTACAGGGGGTATATAGTGATAGTATTTTTTTCTTTCATGTAGGATGAAATGATTCCCCTGGTTTAATATCATCATTTTCATTGCATCGATCTAAATCTACTATCAAATGTCTGTCCTTTAGATACAAACGAAAACGAGGATTTTCCAATGATGATGATGATGGTAGGATATATAGGATATGTATAGTATATATTCGCAATTCTGCCTTTTCTTTTCAATTGATTATATTGCAATGTTGAATGAGTTGGTGGACGACTATAAATGTAATGAAAAGTTATTTCATTATTCAATCGTATTCAGTCGTTATTATTTTAACCCCTTTACATGTCAATTTCTATTCTATTACCGAACAGAATTTGATACGGTTATCTTCTGTGTTAAGTTAATTGAAAAATTAGAATTATTTTCGATATGATTCTGTGTGATCATAATATTTTCAAATCCATATTTATATGGTTTTGGAAATGAACCTTTTTTTGTTTCGAAATTTCTGCGTGTGTAGAAAAAATATTGAAACAAATGTCTTAATTTTTGAAGAAGAATTTAGTTCCTCCTCCTACACTCAGTATGGGTCGAAATTTGTAGTTTTTTTTGTTGTTTTTTCTTTCTTTGCTTTAAATGTAACTCAATTATTAGTGGTTAAGAATTTTTAGATTACAAAAAAATGTATCATGTCAAGAAAAAAAAAATAAACCCTCATCAAATTCATCCATTTTCTTTAAGCTTAAAAAAAACACTGACAACTTTATATTACATTGGTCTCAAAGGAAAAAAAAAATTGAAACATTATTTCTATACCAAACTAATATCCTATAAATGCGTACCGCCTATCAGAATATCATGCGTATCTTAAAAAAAAAAACTAACAGATATCTTCTTCTTGTATTATTACTAAAGAAATTTATTATTTTGGATGAATTCATCTTTTATCTTAAAAGTTCTCTGGGTCATGGATGCTGTAGGCCGGTTTTTTTCGCTTTTACTTTTTTTAATTCGTTAAAGTGACCGACTAAAAAACTTAAAAAAAAAATATTAGGTTTTTCTTGAAGACACACAGAACCTTGCGGTTAAAAAACCAGAAAAAAATACCGAAATTCAAAGATATTTCATCGCGATCGTACAAAATAAAAAAAAAGATATTCTTTAAAAATTATGTGTGCGCGATCAACTTTAGCAAAAAAAGATAAATAAGCTATGCCGCCTTTGCTCTGATCGTTTTTTCTTCTTCTATATTTAACAAATAAATTGTCATTCATTTGGACTGTTTTTTTTATTGTAACATTGAAACATTGCTGATGTCTCCATGGAGTATTTTTTTCTCCAGATTATCAGGATAAAAACATTACCCATTTTGATAAAAAACAAAAACACGTACAGTTTTGAGATCTTATTATTTATTTATCTGATTTTTATATGATACAAAAAGTATAGAAGTAAGTTGTAACTAGTGACGATTGTATGACCATGCTGTCGTGGTTAACAACAGAAATTATCCAAAGATAAAAAATTGAATTTCATAAATAATTTATTTGTACAATAATAATAATCATTTATTTATTCTTGAAACACATTTAAGGAAACCTTAATTTTTTTTCTTGTAGTATGTATTTTTTAAAATTCAATTTTCCTAAAAAATAAAATAATAAAAACATAAAAATAAAAGGTCAGACATTTTCAAATATGATTAACCTTTAACGGAGTATGATTATATATTTTTATTATTTTATAGAGTTTTTGTTTTTTTTTTCTATCTTTTTTTGAAAATAGGAAGGAAATTTATCTATTTTAGATCACGAAAAAGAAACGGTTACAAACAAATATCCAGAAAAAAAATATGGTTAAAAAAACGTTATAACAACATATATTCAAGTTTTTCCAAATAATATATGTTGTTTATTTTCATAAAACATACGCGAGAGTAGATAATTTTTATTACATATATATATATATAAACCGGGAAAGAAAACTAAAGGGCATTGTACACCATTCGTGTATCAGAAATATTGTTATAGGATCTCGGCGCCCAAAGGCAATAATTATAAAATCATAAAAATGTTGAGAAAATTTGATTTATATTCACAAAATTGAAGATAAATATACGCACACGGATCAAAGTAATAAAACTAATAATATCGTTAGTTATATATTAAGATAGAACCGCCATAACGAAAAAAATAGTCATTCTTAGATAGTAAACCAACCGCAGTCAGCCTTTAAACAAAAAAAAAACAAAAAAATTAATACAATTATTAGAAAATATCTTTTGGAATCTTGGATTTACCGGTCGGGTTGTGGAAAATTATTATCTTTATATAAATAAGACGAACGGAAGAATATATAAATTTTTTCATATATTTTTTTTTTCTTCTTTTTCTTTTCCAAATGGTTAATTACTAGAAAATTACTAAACTTCTCCACCAAAAAATATGTTTTTTTTCGAGGCCACCACATCCAAGTCTTTTCCTGTATATTTATTAGAATTTCATAGCAATTTGGGTTATGTTAGTTTTTTCTTGTTTTGAAATGGTGTTGAATAAGAAACAGCACGCTGCCAGGAAGATAACATTGCCATACACAACGGAATCGCATATATAATTTATTTTTTTCTCTAGTTTTTCGAAAAAAAAAAGAAAATCATTAAATCACCTAAGAATAACCCACCAAAAAACTATTTTTTTTTTGTGTATTTCCGCTTACAAAATATTGTATATATTTAATTAACAAATATATGTTTTTTTATTTAGTTGAAAACCGACAAAATTCATATTCTAACTACGTAATAAAGGGTGTCCTAAAATTCATGCAAGATTTGAATTTTGCGCCATTTGTACTGTAAAGTGTTGCCAACGAAAAGAAAGACAGCGTGACAGCTGACAGTTCAAGATTACTAAAAATGAGAAGACATTATTGGGCAATATTTTAAAAATAATGCCGATTTTTGTCACATTTGGGGTTCAGAAAATTCACGATTTCGTGCTGATTTTAGGCTGGAGGCATCATCGGATGGTTATTCAGGCTATTACAGTTAATGAGCTCGCTATAGCGACATGATAATCCAGTTTTTTTGTGGTTTCAACAAGACCGTTCCACGTGCCATACAGCTTGAGAAACAATTCAATTACTGCATGAGTCATTCCTGATCACGTAATTTCCCGCTTTGGTGATCAGAATTAATCCCCAAGAACTTGCTATTTAACGCCGCTCAACTTTTTTCTTTTGGGGTTTTTTGAAGTCTAAGTTTATGCCAATAAGCCTACGACCACCCACGCCTTGAAGGAGAAAATTCAGCGGCATTTATGCCAAACGGTCAAATGTCAACAAGAGTGCGTATATGGCAGCAAAGCCGTGAAGCCATTTACCCGTTATGCTATTCCATACTAACCCTATGCTGTATATTTTATGAATTGATAAAAAATTTTCAATATAAACCTGTGTTTTCTATCAAAATTACTACTTGTGTGAATTTTAGGACACCCTTTATTTAAATCAATAGATAAATCAATCTGATTTTAAAAGGCGCGCAATATCATCAGCAAAACAACCTAATATTGGTGACAATTGAAATTAATTAAGTTAATTAGCCTGATTTGTGAGTAATCTTACAGTTAGTCTTGATTTGATTTAATAAAATTCCTAATAATTCAATATTTTCTAATAGAATTTTGAATTTTCATTTATCTAATCTAATTTGTATTAATTACAACACATTATTAGACTAATAAATTGTAATTTAATTAACCATTAAGTATATACGATAATTAACATATCCCACCTGTTATTCTTATATTTCTATTTCTTCTTTTTTGTGTTTACCTTATATACTTTATATGTGAATTGAATATAAAACGTTTTTTAAAGTACGCAAATTGGCTATTAATGCCACAAAATGACAATAAAAACTGACACATACTTAACAGGCTACTTACAAGTCAATAAAACTCTCGTAAAAACTTAAAAACATTATAACTTTACATTCTCATATCCAAAAAAAAAAAAAAAACTATAAGAAAAAGTAATAAATGTGAAAAAATTTATGTTCCAAAATAAGGAATTCACTGTGTACATCGCGACCTCAAAAAAAAAAGAAAAGAAAACCTCATTTATATAAACAACAATTGTGGATAATTTTACGATGTCATAAAGTACTTATATATCTACAAGATACACAGAACACTCTTTATAAGAAATCCAAAAGGGAACGATATAATAAAAATGTGTAGGTGTATTTAAAGGGTTTTTCAATAAGAACTTTTTTGCTTCAATAGGATTATATTTGCTTATGATGGCAGTTATGTCATTCAGTTTTTTTTTTTTTTTTTTTTTAATAATTGCAGTCTATATTTTATTATAATGGATTCAATTTCGCTTATAAATCGAAAAAATATAATTTAAATCTATTATGAAGATGACCATTTTGTCAAAACGGTGGATATTTTCGATCGTTATATTGAAAATATTGGTGCTGTAAGTGAAAATGTTGAAGAATTAAGCTTGTCAAAAACACCCACATGCGGTATTTTACGAAAAGATTTGACTTTGAAGCCTTATAAAGTTCATTTAGTAGAAGAATTACTTATAAAGGCCAATCTCCACACAGCCGACATCCTATTGTGATGAAAATTTTGGTTAAACAGAAAGGGAGAAGCAATGATCCTACTAATTTTGTCTTCTTCTGCATTTCTAATTTCCACATCTGATTCTTCATCTGCTAGATGATTCCCCTCAAAAACAGATGAACATGTTTATCTGATTTAATGGAACTTCATCTGCGTTTGCATACTCTCACAATAACCATACACGATACCGTCGCACGCTACCAATTTTTCTAAATTGTGTGAGGAGATTCTGATGTTTTTATTTGATCAATACTAGCGGAAATTGCAAAAGTTTATCTCGTTCTAGTTTTCTGATTCTTCTCGTCAGAATAAGATGTCGGCTGTGTGGAGATTGGCCTTAAGATGAGGTTTATAAAAATAATCCAAGAAGAAGAACTCAAAACCAGTACCGAACGCGTAATTCGTGACATAGATCCACAATTATGCATAAATATAATCAAAAATGTTGTCAAGGTAATTCGGATGTCCGTTAACGTAGTCGTGGTGGGCATTTACAAGATATTATCTTCCATTCATAAATTGTAGAATCTGTATAATATATTTCAATAAAGAAATTCAGAACTTTCATCCAAAATGTGTGTTTAATTTCAAATTTATAAAACAAAATTCTAATTGAAAAACCCTGTATATTATATGGACCCGTTTATGTTTAACAATTTTCTTTTACGGATTTCCTAGTACTTATTTGTAATAATTTATCAAATAATAAGGACTGTAACACATATTCTTTGAATTCTGTTGAAATATTAGCGTAAATTCATTTTAAATTAACCAAAAAAAAAAAATATGCTTTATGTTAACAAAATCATTCTACACACATAAATTCCGTGAAAAAATAGTTTATAGAATTTGTTTTTCGACAAGAAAATAAACAACAAACTATCAACAAATCCAAGTTTCACACAATTGAATTATTACAAAATCGTAATTTTTCTATCAGTTTTTCGCGGATTAAAATTCCTTAATAATCACAATTATATGAATAAGAATATATATATATTTTTTGTTTCTCTTCCACCTGATGACATATTATTTTGATAATTTTGATTGATTTATTATGTAGAAATTTTTTTTTTGCGTAAGAAAATGTAAGAAAATCACGCAACTTTTCGGACTTGAACGCGAATAGGGATTATATAGTATAAGAAATTTTGTTAAATCGGTTTTCCTGCTTTTGACATACGTTATTTTGTCTTAAGATTATAATATTTTTGTATATAATTTATTGCATTTTCTTCCAATTTGTCGAAAAAAAAGAAAAATCATATATTATTATTTTAAGATGACATATTTCTGGTTTTAAAATAAAAAAATTGATATAAAAGAATGAATCGGAAGCTATTTTTAATATATTTTACATGAAAAGAAAATTGGAATTTGTATTTCTAAAATATATAAAAAAGAATTTTATGTTTTTAAAAAAAAATACCTTTTAGTTTGTTTGTGTTTATAAGAAAAAAGCTCACCTGAAATAAAAATATAATATTTTATTAAGAATTTTGTTTAATCGAAAAACAGAAATTTATGTTTCTTAAAAAAAAACCAACCCCCCTAACCATAAAAGTTTTATAATCTTGCATTATTATTTAGTCACAACGGAAATACCTAAAACTCCATAAATATCCTCAAAAGATAAAAATAAAGAAAATATAAATGTTTTCAAAGAAATATTTATGAAAAAAATTATCTTCAAGAATATATATAAAAAACTAAAGCATAGTGACAACATGTGCTTTTGAATAATTCTCACATAAAATATTCACATATGTATGTTTGTATGAGTATAATGAACTCATAACTTTTTAACTTAGCAATTTTCAACATTATGTATAAGAAAAAAGTTTTTCCAGAAATTTGAATTGAAAAATTTTCACCGAATTTATAATCAAAAATGAAAATCTTGTAAAATAGTAGAGAACCACAGGCACATACACATACATATATATGAGTATTATCCTTTTGAGTTCCTTTTATATAATATTTTTATTAAAACAACAACAAAAAAGACCACTTTGAGAGGGTGTCAAATAAAAAAACCCACTAGGAAATCTCTGCTTTCACTCTTTTCTTTTATTGCGTGCCTTAAAATGTTTTTTTTTTCCTTTTTTTTTTAAGTTCCCGACATATAAAAGGGATCATTTCATCGTCCTATTCTTATATTTGTTTTTTTCTTTTTGAGAAAAATTATGAAAATGTTATTATTCATATTTATTCATATATTCTGTGAATATAAAACAAGTAAACGAGTCCACAAAACGGAAAGACATTGCCTTCAAGGCGCAATGAAGCTGGATTATAGTCTAACAAAAAAGAAAAAAAAAAAATCGGAAAAACCAAGTAAGAAGTGAAATCTGAAAGGTTTTTACTCTCTCACCGCACACGGTGACGGTATTCAAAAAAAAAAATGAACAACAATATATATATATATATATGTACATAAAGAGCTTTGCGGCCACCTAGTGTCATCCAAAGTCAGTGGGTGACTTTTATCCCTTTTTTTTTTTTTTTTAGGTTGCCCCGCGTTGAATAAATTTATGTAGACGAAAATTTCTTAGATGAAATAATTTTATATAAATAATACACAAAAAAAGAAAACAAAAAAAAACTTTTCTAGAAAATGTTCGAATAAACAAATATAATACAATTGGGGGAAAAAAGGAAACCGGGGAAAATCTCCATGAAAATAGTTAAAAAAAAGTAAAATAAAACGGAACTACGCGTCGTTTAACAACTACAAAACAAAACAAACAAGCTTTCTATATAGTATGCGCTTGAATAGCTGTGAAGATAGAAAAACAAGAGGTTGGAGGTTTTCCTCGATTTGTTTGAGATGAAAAAAAAAAAAGAAAATCCAAAACTAAAAAAATACATTTCAATATTAAATATATTATTAAATGATATTTTTTGATCAAGAAATTTCTTCCGATTCAAGATTTGAAACTTAACTTTTCCTTATGATGAAAATGGAGATCAAAAAATTTAGCTTTTTAGTTTATATTTTGTAAAATTTTAAATCTCTAAAAAAATCAACGCGACATTTGAGCATATTTTCTGTGTTTAAGATATATTTAAAAAAAAATCCAGACAATAAATAAATAATATAAAAAGACATCAAGAAATTTTGAGAGATGAAACATCAGAGCAGACTAAAGAAAAGTCATCTCAAAATCTAAAAGAAAAAAAGAAGTCTAAATTAAAATAGAATTGTATATACAGTGAACTCTATCTGAAGGGACATCTCCATTAAATGGATGACTATTTTCTATAGGAATATTCATATTGGTGTACGGATGAGCTTTTGAAACTTTTATTTCAATCATTTCTTATCCAATTTTTAACCGAACATCCCTCATCGTTCAAGCAGATTGACGGCTTCACGACGCATTAAAATTTTAAATATATACGTTTTCAATTAGACTGCACAGATCGCGACGAATCTACGACGGACTATTTTTAATAAAATCTGAAAACCAAAACTGTGGAATGCGTTTTAGATGCGTCCCTTGTTCGCCCAATATGCATATTATGCATATATTCAAGTCGGAATGCAACTCTTTTCTGTTTTAGTACCCTTAAATATTGTACAGTGATCGAAATAAAAATACGTAAAGCAATATAAACCTAACTAAAGGCCTTTGCTCAAAAGACGCGAACTGCGAATTGCGAACAAATCAATGGCTGCATCCAGCACTACTAAGCGCTTAGTCAAAATTCTTAATCTAAGCAGTTAGAATTTTTTGAACTCCTGGATGCGTTTTTTTTGCTTGAATTAAGCGAAAAATAATTGTATTGTCTGTCCTAAACGTCAAATTAGTTTTAATTGAATAAATTCTAAAAATATATTTTTTTTAACGAAATAAGTGCCGAAAGTAAATAAAAATTGAGAATAAAGTGAAATAAAAATTTTATAGGAAAGTGGAAAAGTTTTAACAAACTCATTGCAAATAAAATTGGATACTCCAGAAACAACTTTCAAAAATTCCTTTCAATTTATCCATTGCACATACCATTTCTTAGTGTCTCAAATGCGCTGTTTGGGTTAGCAAAAAATTTTTATGCTAGAATTTCACTAAGCGCTTAAAGTTAGAATTGCAGATTTAAGCGCTGTAAAGCGCTTTAAGCGCTTAGAACTACTGGATGCGCCCAATTATTCCAGTTGTAATGAACTTTATTTGATTACTTTTCTTACATACAATTTTTTAAATGAATTAATACACGTAATATCATCAAAATATTTTATTTATTTTGTTAAATTAGATGAAAAAGGAATTTAAATATTTTTCCTGCGAATTGGCGCTGCTGTTCGCGAACTGTCAACTGTCATTATTCGCATTCCACTGTGGAACCTATAGTTGCGAATAAAAAATTCGCTGGTTTTTAACCTCAATTTTTTAATTTTGATTTAAGCAGGTTTGTTTTTATTTTGATTTATTGATTTTTTTAACGAAATTACCCAAAAAAATAAGGAAACGGTTAAAAATGTAAGAAAAATTATGAAATTATTATTTTTTAAATTCTAAACATTTTATTCGCAATTCGCAATCACGTGAAAGAAATGCCGAAATTTGCGTATATTCGCAACTCGCAGTTCGCTTCTCATGTGCAAAAGCCTTAAATCCAATTATTTCCTTACTAAATAAAAAAAATCCTATTTTTCTTACTTCAAAAACAATGTATTACAATATTAGTTTTCTGTTTTAGACATTTTAATAATAATACTTGTATTTTCTTATTTATCTAAAAAATAAAATGCCTAATAATGAAAATAATAAATGAATAATATGTGAAGGTATATAAATATTATTGTTTTTAGTTGAATAATCGAAAATTTGTCATAACTATTTCTATATATATACTTTATTCTATATATTTTAATTTTGATATTAGGCAAAATATAATTCCCAAAACTATGCATTCTATTACAAAACATATAATATATACATATATGTAGTTATTTCTGTTACTAGCATATTTTTCTATGTTATTGTTTAACAAAGCAATAATCTAATTTATATGATTATATATTCCTCATCCGACCATATATACCTTATGTATTTCAATTATTTAATCAATAATATTAATTTTCATATCATATTCTGTCATAAACAATATTTGCAGGATATGTTTGGTATTGTATTTACTAGAAACAGAAATTTCCCACATATTTATATACATTATATAGAATTTAATAATCCTAATAATAATGTATGCAGTACATTTTATGAATATACATATTTCACAAAATATCTAATTTCCTGATTTTACTAATGTCTATGAAACTATTTTTACGACTTTTACATTTTATTTTGAATATTAATATTCAATATTTAAACTGCATGAGTTATTTACTTGCTAATTTTTATCATAAGATGAACCGGCGGATAAAGTCGCGGTCTCCTTTAGTCGATTATTAGCGGATTACAATATGTTAACTCATATAGCAGTTTTTTTTGTAATCCGAAAAAGTTTTCTACAAGAAAAATTATATTAATTAAAATGAAAATTACACGGTTTTAGAAATCAGACGTCAATTTGAATAATTTTCAAATTATGTCAGCGCAAATATACTGTCTCAGTGAGGTTAAAACATTAGCTTCGAGGACTTGTTTTGGGGTTTTTAATTTTAATTTCCGATGATGAATTAAAATATGAATTAGCGAATTTTTAGCAGGTAAATGCAACTTTTATAAGAAACTTGAATTTTTTTAGTACTATGGAGCGGGAGAAGAATACGAAAGTGATAATTTTGAGAGCGACAGGAATATTCTGGCGATGTAACGAATTTTTAGTCATAACAAATTTGCAACTACAAATATTATGGCACCTGCGAAAATTCGTATTCTGGCAGGCCAATCATAATTATGTCCAAAATATGAATTTATATCAGTTTTAACTGTTATAATTCGAGCGAGTCGTTATAGTTATTTGAGAAATACTCTCGAAAATGTTTGCATAGGTCTAAACATTTTTTCTGGGTGTAAAATTATTTCTGTGTTTGAAAAAATGGTGGAAATTATTCCATATTTATCAATTAAATCATTCAGAGAACATATAAAATTTTATTATGATGTAAGATATTTTCCGTCATAACTTGTGATAATTTTTTATGACAATTGTGAGTAAGGAGCCCGTCAAAATATGAATTAGTCTTTAAAAAAAAGTTGTGACAGTGACGTCATGTTATGACTGGGCTCGGAATAAGTATTATTATTATAAATTGCATGATATAGTATAGAATAACAATATTATTATAAAATAGTTGTTTATATTCTATCGAAATTATATTCAACAAAACAAAAAAACATTCAATTTAACATCGGTCGAAGATCAAGTTTTTAATCCTTCTGAAAACTTTCGATGTAATTTAAGTCTTAAACGAATTGTTGTAAGTTCTCATCACAGAAAATCTATCCTTATAAATTTTGTTCACAATCAAATTGTGCATCCCTAAAAACATATATATGTACCTAGTGATGTTCGTAGAATAGTATATGGAGTGCAAAACTATTTCTATATTGCTGCAATAGCAAGAAAACATTTTCATTCAAAAAGGATGGTTAGAGAAATGTAATCTTAGCCTATTTACTCGAACGGACACAATACGATATACCTTCAAGTTTTTTCTTTTTCTTTTTTCTTTTTTTGAATAAGAGGAAAATTCTAACAATATAATAGAAAATTCAAAAACCATATAAGTATATAAGTTTAACATGTTCAATGAAGAAAACTATAAAATTGCAACTTGAATATAAAGGTTGAAAGTTCTTTCCAATCCTGTTTATATAGTATACTATATGTTTTCCTTCTTTTTTTTAAATATAGAAGATTGATTGATGAACTACAATAACGCACCCACATTTCCTCTATCTAAAGAAATATTCTAAGATCGTTTCGAAAAGTATAAGTACATACATGTAGGTATATACTTTATACTCATTATACGAAATCGTATTTGAAGGCGTAACACAAGATATACCCTCTTACAATGGGAATATATTGTATAAAGGGAAAAAAACAATTTAGTATTAAATTTTCTAGCTTCTTATTACACATCCTTTTCTGTAGATTCCCTTTTCTTGACATATATAAATAGAAGAAGAAAAAAACGAACATATCCATATAGTGTTGCAAGAAATTTGTGCTTCTAAAGTACATCTTCTATATTCAACTCTCTCAACTTGTATTATTTCTTTTGTTGTTGTCGTGTTCTTTTTCTCTTCTTTACTACAAAATTAAGTTTTCGATTAAGGATATAAATTTTCAAAGCTCGTTCAAAGTGAAAATCAATAGCAGGCACCCTTGATGCCTTGATATATCCACATGGATACAAAATATATATACTTATATAGTATCTGTTTATAAAATGTCAAGAAAAAGACACAATCGTTTTTTGAACTAGTATATTTTCCATTTTCTCAACAAGATTTTCATTCTCATTCCAAGTTTTCTTTAAAAAAAAAAATATCCTTCAAATGTCTTGGAATTTTCTGTGAACTTTTCATTTGGATATGGCTTTTTTTTTTTTTGTTTTCCCTGTTAAATCAAAATGCCAATTTCATTATTGTGTTTTCAAAATAGCAAAAAAAAAAAAAAAGTTTATAAAAATAGGCTAAAAATATTAAACAAAATAGGATTCCTAAAATTCTTGGAAGATAATTTATTGTATTTTTGTTAAAAAATAAGAATATACTTTGAAGGAAATTTATTGATTTCATAAAATAAAAAGAAAAAAAAACCATACATAGACAAATTTTTTGGGCCTTTTTTTTTGTTTTGGTTTTCTTAAAGGACAATTTTTAGTAACGCTAATCACGTTCGAACTTCGAAATTTTACTCTCCTTTGGGTTTCTTGGATAAATATATATATATATATATATTGTATAAAATTAAATCGAATTTTTTTTTGGATAATCATTTTTGTTTTTCCAGCTTTTATATATTTTCCGATATCCATCCCCTAATCAGTTTAAATAAAACAAATTTGTTTTTGCTTCTGTAAAAATATGTACTTAAAAATTCTTATTAAAGTCGTCTTAAAGAGATTGATTATTATTTTCTTTAGTGTTTAAATTCATCTGATATATTTTGGAAATTAATTTATTAATTAAAATCCCGATATGGTCATCACAATTTAAATGATGTCCATTTTTATGTACTATAACAAAATCCTATCAATATAGTCCTGTGTACATGTTGTTAAATTCAATCTCTTCGCACCATGCAATTCAATCTGATACTAGTATATTCCATGGTTTTAGTTGGGGACACAATTTATGTGGGATGAATTTTTGGAATGTGCTATTTGAAATAAAACAATTTTATAAATGCGAAATTCGGGAAATATTGTTGGAATTTAGAAAATTGAAGCAATTCAATTTAAAAATAAAAGGAAATTGGGTTTTTTTTTGTTTTTTTTTTTTTGGTTGTACGCATGGGTCAATATCATCATGCGAGTACTCAATTTTATATCAGGAATTCTAGGATTTTAAATATATTGTATACCCTTTTCATTTATGATGTTATAGAATAAAATTTTTCAAACAAAAATCGCCAGGATATAGTTTTTTATGTTTTTTTTTTCGGTTTTTGCAACAAATTTGCACCTCATTTTGTGGTTGATTCACAGAGTATTGTACAAAACCTTTCTCCCAAAAAAAAAATGAAAATGAAACCTCATATAACGATGAATGCAAAATAAAACAAAAAAATAATCGACAAGTGATTTATTGATAAAAATTATATCAATTCCTGAAAAGAAAAAAAAAACTTAAATTTAATTCATTGAACATGAATGTGAATATGTGATCCGGGATATACATATATGGTATATTTTGTAGTGAAATTGAATGTGCAACAACCACAACAACAACAAAAAACTATATGAAATTGATTTTAATTTTTTTTTTGTTATTGAATATCGTTCGATACGTTTATATTGTATATGATGCATTTATTCATTTTTTTAGTCTGCCACTGTATATTCAGGATATAAATATATATATATGTTTTTTCCAGATAAATAATAATAATGATTGGTGATGGCCAATGTTATATGTTCGACAGTTTGTATGTCGAAATGAAACATTTGTTATATCAAAAAAAATGTAGTGTAAAGATAAGTTTGCACATATCAGGGTAATTTCATTACACAACCCCTCTTTAAAAAAAAAAAATATGAAAAAAAATATTAACCCGATATATGTATATAACATATATGAAACAAGACGATTTTGCAAAATGAAATTATCGGCATGCGTTTTTATCAGAATTGAAAATAATTTATGGCCTATAAATGATGTTTTGTATATGGTTAGTATATAACTTACACCCAGAAAAAGAATTCAGTTCTCTCAATTGAACTTTTAGAGAACTGAAGTACATCGATGTGCCTAAGTAATGTATTCGATGTAACTCAGTTGTCCTAACTTAAATCTTAGACATACATCAGTAATTTTTTCAAAATTGAAAATTTGCCTGGTATGAGTTGTAAGAACTGAACTTATCCAGCATAAAACGGAAGTTCAAGCTGTTAGAAATGAGTTTTAATTAGACTAATATAGATTTTGATTGAAACAATTTAAGTTCAGTTTAAATCTTTCTCTTCTAAATGTATGTTTAGTGTATGAATGAATTCATTCTGCCACATTTCAAATACAAAAATGAAGATAATGGAAATATTTTTAATTGAATTTGAATGAAAGGTATAAGGACATATTTAAAATCCTGTTTTTTGAGTTGTTTTAATACGAATTTGATATACAAAAAAATGTAATCGACTAATTTTCAATTTAAAGAAATGTAAAGGAAACAACGCGCCTTAAAAATATCACTTTTGCATTTTGGTAAATAAGTATTTTACTCACTAAAACTTAAATTAAATTGATACTTATTTATTAAATTCTAAGTAAAATAGATTGTTAGGTTTTAAAAAAAAAAAAAATTCAAAAATAAAATTCTGAAATTTTCAATATGGATATGGTTTATCAAACTTTGTAAACCCTTTTCTGTAAGTTCTCAACTGGTTACTTCCCTCTTTAAAACATAAAATTTGTATATAATAATAAGCCATAATGTTGTCCTGAAGAATTCGACGCTTCGTTTAACTACTAGAACAGCTTCAATTCTGATAAATAAAAGCTTAGTTAGAATCACTTCGTCAAAGAAAAAAGAAATTATAATGAACCGAGATATGGACTTGAATCAGAGTCTCATCAGTCTTTAGAAACGAGGTCGCAACCAACTTGACCATTCCACACTGTAATTATTAATCTGTTCAATTAGCCTTTTCTATAAATTCTAAATTTTTGACTTTTGCCTCAGTAAACATGAACTGAAGAGACTTTTATATAATTTCTAATAATCAATGATTTTATTATGTATTAATTTTTTTAGGCACGGTTTGAGCTGTTACTGTTACTGTTATTCAAACAATACAACAATTATTCGAAAGATATCAGTTATTATGTAACTTTTCAATTTCTAATGCAAATTCTTTGTATTAATTATTATTCAAACTAAACCAAAATACCTATACTCGTACAGCTTGACCATCCTGACAATACAGCCGCCTACGGCTAACCTCAGGGAAAACTAAACCAGACTAAAACAAAACGCCAATACTCCTAAAATTAATTTTTTAGTTCTGATAACTAAACTTCAGTTATCAGAACTAGCCAAAAACTTCATGATTTTTCTGTGTGTAACTATTTCATATGTAATATTTAGTAAAGTATTTTTGTATAGTAAATATTCCATATAGTAAAGATTACATAATGTAACGCGAACTTTTTCTCAAAAATAACCGATCTCGGCGATATATAGGGGTTCTAGTAGAAGAGAAAAAAAAACATACTAAAACGTGCTAAAAGTCAATATAAGATTTATGATTTGTTCTTTTTTTTTTTGCTATCGGTTAGACATTGTATATGTACTTAATTTTTTTGTTATACAACCGCTTTTTACTATAGCAAAATAATAGTGTACAAATTATTATTAGAAATGAACATCGAAAATCGAATATCCGTGCGAAATTTCATTACAATAGTTTATTATCAATAATAATGGAATCAATGGAATAGGCGCGAGAACGATAAATTAAAAAAATAGGAATATTCGAAGGATAAGGAATCTATTTATATAGATATGTATATAGAAATCCGATAAGAAAAGAATATCATGGTTTATTAATTTATTTTTGATCGACTTGATATACATATATAGTATATATCGAGACCGAATAGATTCACGCAGTTCTCTTTATTCGGTATTTAACTATATCGTACCGAATTTAATAGGAAATTAAACTATATGGAAAACATTTGCACGTTCACAATATTATGCTCGTAAAGTATGCCTCTAACTAAATAATAAAAATAAAAATAGTTTAGTCCTGATGTGAAGAAGAATTGTGTCACTTTGAAGTTTTGTAATAATAAAACGTGGAAACAATAAAATTAGAAAGTTGTCCTTCAAGAAAAGGTGTCCTTCCAAAAGAAAAACATTTTTACGTAATTGTTTAAGAAACAAATTTTCAACAAATGTAAATGCAAAGAAAACAGAAATAATTTCTTCAAGACCATTTTTTTTACCTTTGAGTTGAGGGAATATTTTTATGAATTTAGATTTCTTTTATGGCGAAATCTCTTTCTCCATGGTCAAGCAATTATTAGGTAATTTTTAAGAAAGAAACATGCTGACTTTCTAGATCATTATTTGAGGGTATTCTTTTCAAAACCCAAGAAAATATAATGTGTTTTGGACAAATTTCTATTAATATTTAAAATATGTAAATTACATATATTATGTTTTTTTTTTTTACTCTGGTATATTTTGGTGTTCATATTCATAAGTTCGTTTTTCTTTCTTGAAACATTTGTTAAACATTTGCTAAAAATACAGTTTAAATTTAACTTGTGCGAATGAATTCAAATACAAATACAATATATTAAATTCAGTTTAAATTGAAAATAAAATCTTGATTCGAAACCAATTGTTATACACACAATTTGATGAAAATCCCGGAAAAACTAATTAAAACTATATCAAAATTGTTCGGAAAAATGTTCGAAGACACCCTATTTTTACTATTATTTTCTAAGTGAATTCAATGATATGGAATACCAATCAACTATAACAGAAAAAAAAATAGAACAACATTAAACAACTTGACAGGCGTGGCTTGATTTCTCCCAAAAGGGGGGTTTTTTTGTTGCATTGACTTTGATTTATGCTCCCTTCTTTTCGATATTTAGTATATAAAAACCCAAATCTCCTTCAGAAAACTATAAGAAATCCACGTAAAATAACTATTGCTACAATTTTACTTTGTTTTTCTTTTCTTTTTTTTTTTGTCTTTTTAATAAAACAAAAAAAGAAAAAGGGAAATCTTTTATATTAAAATTCTTCATGTTAAGTATCCCTTTATATCGACTATGGTCGACATTTTTATCATCCCCCGTTTCATGTCATTGCATAACGACTTTATGGATGTGTATAGAAGGGATGAGAATAATAACACCCTAAAAAGTTTCTTGCACAATCCCATGTTTCGTAACATCGCTCAATATATCAGAATAAATTTATATATATTTTAGGTATAAGAAATACATCGCATATGGATTCATTTCTAGTATAATATCGAAAAAAATTTCTGTTAAGCGACGTGCGGTACTCTAATGACCAACTTAATGTCCTGTTAAATATTTGATAAGGGTTTGGTTTCAAATATAGAACACCGAAAAATTTTCTTTTTAAATGAAAATATGTATACTATGTTATATATACTTTAAAAGGGTGGAAAATAATAACCAGTCTCAGTCTTTAATATAAACAAAAGGCTACACAGGATGTCTTTTAAGTTTAATGACACTTAATTGGTTAAAATCTGAAATTGTTGGTTATTTAATATTGTATAAGAGTAAGAGACCGAAGTCAGTTGTGTGATGTATGTTCGTATAACAATTTCTATATTAGTCTCATGTGAATTCTTTCCGGTTTTTAGAATATATATAGTATATAATAATTTCTATATAGAAATTCATTTTCAATTTAAATAATCAGAAATTAGATATTATACATTAATAAAATATCAAAAAAGAAAGATCATATACTTTACTTTGCTTGTTGCACTTGTTCAAAATCACGATCAACGAATATAAAAGGAATACTTATCATCTTAAACATTATTTAATCCGTTGCCTATAGAATAAAATTGAAATAAGAATAAAAGAAGATGTTTAGAATTATTTTAAAAGAATACGATTGAAGTCACACCCTCAAGGTATATTAGTTTCCGCGCACTTAGCTTATAAAACATGAAAAAAAAAACTCTTTTAATAATATTATTCTAGCATTTATATCGAGTTTCGTAGAACATAGTCGTTCAAAAATGTTAATACATATCGCAAACATCTGGCCAACAATAATATAGTTCTGTACCATAGAAATGAACTCATAAAGATTAAAATCTTATGTTTTCTCTTTTAAAGTTTTTTGTTTTGAAAATGTTGCAATCAACAGTCGATCATATTTGTGTGGCTTATATTTCTTAATATAAAATTTTGTTACTATATTAAAAAACAAAATAAAATATTAATAATAAATAAATATATATATAAAGGAAGAAAAGTAAAATCGGTTTAAAACCGATTATGGTTATTTGTCCTATCCACCAAAGGAAATGTAGGATAATCAGGTAGGGCATTAAGTCTAAATAATTGGTTAGTCATAGTAAATGAATAGCTACCAAGCTCTAATAGCCAAAAGAGATGTAATGTGTACTCCAGTTCCATGCGCAGTTTTCAAATTACGTGTAGTAGGTTCAAATGTGGGTTTTCGAGTTAGATTTAGATAAGAGCTATGTCTTATATTCAAATTAATAAGTGAGTTTCTTCCTGTGTTTAAAAAAGTAGGAAATTGCGTGGTTTTCATTTTCCTTGTTGGAATTTAAAACAGAATTTCATATTAGCTAATTTTAAACGAAAGTTGTAATATTTTTTATCTGTCTCTTTTTCGTTTACCGATTAGTATAAGACATTTTGAACTAAACTACTCGCTTAACTGGATCTTATCTTCTACTCGATAAAATGCTGCTGGAATCGAGTGTAAAACCAATAGGAGCATTGTATTGTGACTGAACATTGCTTCTTAAATGAAGACATATGGAAAATAGGAGTTTCTGAGAGTCCGACATGTGAAGCCTATCTGTAGGAAACTAATTCACCAGAACACTTTTTGTGTGAGTACTCGACCTTTTCCAAAAGGAGACTTTCCACACTGGGTGCGTTCATTCCGAGTATGGAGGGGTTGGCAAGCTTGGACCTAACCACGATACTAACCTTCATTAGAAGGACTAACCAGTTTAGGAAAGAGACCTCAACTAAGTCAGTAAGGTTTACGTGCTAATTATGCGGGCCCCTCTAATTCAATACAAAACATTACAATGTAAATATTATATTTAGGAAGTAGAAGATGGCGTTGCTAGGTTTTGCACATTAGAAAATAAATTTTCATCATATTGTAGTTACAGGCAAGACTCAATAGAAATGTATTTGTCGAAACTGTTAAGTGTTTTCAATATGTATTGTTTTTAATGTATAAGAATGTTTTTAGTGTTCTTTACCAAAGGATATGGATTAATATAGTCTCGGCTGAACACAATAAAATTGTAAAAACAAATAAAATGAAATTAAGAAGTAAAAAGGTAAAAGGTGGCCAAACTTATCTTTTCTATTTAAACATAATATTTTGGTCACGTTTTTTTTCCTACAGATGCTATCAGAAAATGTAATACTTTGTTTTCGCGCGCGGAAATTTTATTTCTTTTTTCTTTTTTTTTGCAATAGTGTTTTAATTTTTCTTAAAAAATTCATCTTTTATATTGGAAATTATATGTTAAGAAAAAAAGAAAAGAATCTTATAAAATGACAGCTGCATTGATTTTTGAGAAATTTACTTTTATATTAAGATAACGTGGATTCGTTGTGTTCTTGATAGAACCACCAATCCAATTTGGAATCATTTTACCTCGTTTTATTTCTTCTCTTAAACATATTTTCCTTTTTTTTTTCTTTTTGCAATGAAAACAATTTCTTATAAATACAAAATATCATGTTATTATGCAGTCGCGCAATTTAATACAGCAAAAAAAAAAAATTCAATAAAATTGTAGACTTTACAATATCCGCGAACATCAGTTATAAGAAATCGTGTAATATAACTTGCACGCACATATAGAGGACGTTATATCTCCGTGATGTTTATGTCCGTAGTTTGTGAGTCCTGTGAGTAAATCGATTTCCAGATCGCGTTTAAAAGAAAATTGTATTCAATTTTTCTTTTTACAAGTTTTTATTTTTATATTTATATTCAACATTCTATAATGTGTGTAAAATGTCATCGCATTTTATTATATAGAAAGAGGTTTCAATGAAAACTAAGATGTTAGAATAGTGATCATCTATTTTCATGGACATTAATTCAACATATTTGTGATATTTCTTCGTGATTTTTAGATAAAAGTTTGTGATCATATATCAAGTATTCGATTAATCGAAATTGAAGTGAATTTGATGAATAGTTTCTTAGAAATAATTCTTATATACAATTTTTTGCGTAAAAACTAAAAGAAATAACGCGAAATTTTTTTTTTTGTAATTTAATATTAGCCGTATTTTCTTAACAATGTAAATCGTGGTGTATTGTTGTATCGGTTATATGATTTGGTTGGTTTTTTTGTTATATTGAAAAACTCCGAACGATATACAACGATGTAGAGATATGTAACGCGTTTTACAACGTCTAAGAAATAGTCATATTATGTTTGTACTGAAAAGATAGATGAAATGAAGATATGTCATGATTTTTGTATCAAGACAAGGATTTTATAACTAAAAACGGTTTTTAAATTGATATTTTTCTTTCTAATTTAAAAAAAAATAAACGTATCCTATTTCTTCATATTTTTTTCTTTCTTAAAAAAGTAAAACTAAATACAAAAATTTTTGTATAATATAAAAACATGTCAGAAAGATGAACATTTTATTCCTTAGATATGTCACAGCTTTAGTTGATAGAAAAGAAAAATTTCAAACTAAAGCCCACACATAATGTATTCGTAATTCAAGAATTTTCTTTAATCTATATATATATAGGGGAATATGGGGGGAATTCGGCCAAACGTAACATATAAAATAATATATAAAATTTTCTGGAATGTTTGTGGTAAATAAAGCTACATTTGTAGGCCTTTTTGAATTTTTGTCATAGCATTTTTGAATGAAATTATGAATTTATTTATTTACCCAATTTTCCTACCAGGCGATATATTAGTTTTTGTGACTACATTTATAAGGCATAGAAAGAATCATCGGAGAAGTGTCTTAAAGTTATAGATGTAATTTATGCAATTCATCCGTCCGATAACTCAAAAACGCGTTATTCAATTTTAAGGAAATCTATAATGTTTGTCCGTTATTGTTTAAATCGACTTGGTGGATTGCATTTCATCTAAATTGGTCCACGGGAACAAAATTATAAAGCAAGATCCATGGTGACAACAAAGTTTTTACGTTTTTTCTTTGTTTTTCGGGTTTAAGTGAAAAATTTGTCTGCAGGAATTTCGTTTAAATTAATTACATACTTGCTTACATTAATAGGTATATAAATATGTTAAATTGCAGTCAAATTGATCGAAGGATACAGAAGGAAGAAATAATAATCCTTTCTCAATATGCTTTAAAAAGTGATGTACCGATTTAATTAAAATTCGCAGAATAGATTTATCCTATTAGGAGTCACGTCTACCTGTGTGCATTAGTGTAAATTGGTAAAAGAGGAATCAAGGAAGTTTTAGTTGTTTTCTTAGAGTAAATTCATTGATGACTTTGTTAACTACGAGTTTTGTTTCTGTCATAGAGCATTAGAGTTTCTATATGTTTTTTTTTCGTTCATGTTATTTTCAACCACTATAACAAAATTTCCTACTAGACTTTAAAAAATTCGTACTACTATATCTATTTAAATATCAATTAAAAATCATTGTTTTTTTTAAATTAAATTAATTTGTTAGAATTTATTAAATAACAAAATAAGTAATAAAATACTTAAAATTTAATTACTTACAATAAGTTTTTGTTTTCTAAAACAACGAAAATTATATTTTATGATGTTTTTTTTTGTAGAATTTTTAATTATATCTTTCGATTTTTAAAAGCTAAACTAACAAACTAACTATTTAATCATATAGTATTTTTTTAAATACTAATAAAATAGTAAATTTAATTCAGAAAAGAAGAACGCAATTAAAAAAAATATTATACATATTTGTTTGTTTATACTAATTTACATATATTTACTATAGTTTACCACATAATTTGTTTTCTATACTGTTAGAAGCAATACCTTTCGTGTCTAGAAGTAATTTATAGCATTTTTGAGTTTCAAATAGAAGTATAGAAGTTTTTTTTCTACGAAAGAAAAAAAAATTGGAAAAAAACACTGGTAAAATGATAAGGAAACCCACAAAAATCTAACTAAAAAAAACAATTCGCGAGGAAAATAGCGTCAATATTATTATAAGAAAATATACTTTAAACATGATCAGAACATGATTAGAAAATACAGGAGGATTCTATATAATAAAAAACCAGGTACGAATATCGCAAGGTATTTTATTACAAAATGTTTGTATATAAGACATATATGAATATATATACTTTTCGATTAAACGATATCGTGTCATAAGCTTAAGAAGCTTTAATGTACAATTTTTTCTTTTTTCCAGCACGAAATCATAAGAATATTTTAAGAAAACACCTTAAATTTGTTGAATATGAGTAATTTACATATTTTTTATTAAAAAGAAAATGTATAACAGTTAAAATGTTTGAGTTCAGATTTTTCACTACAAAATAATTGAATCTTTAGTGTTTTTAATTAGCAACAGTTCTATTTGGTATGATTTTGATTATATTTATTTTAAGAGTAATATTTTTAAAAGTAGAAAAAGATATCCCCGGCATAAATTGACGGTCAAGATAGTGATTTCTAGAGAAACTATATAACAAAACATATAAAGACTCACCTTTTCACTTCAAGTAAAAATGAAAATTTTTTAATTCTTTCTTAAGTTTTTAAATAAAAGAAGATCGTCTTCGCACTTTTTTTAATGTTATTTTTAGTAGAAAATTATTTTTATGATTTAAGTAAAATTGTTTATAAATCAAAAATACGAAAAAACATAAATGTACAAACATATTTTATACAAAAAAAAAAACAACTAATTTCATATTAATAAAAGTCTCTTTTTTTTGAAATTTTTTAAATAATAATTAATAATAATTAACATTTCAACCATCATCTTTTTTTACGTTTTGATGGCATTTTAAAATCATAATTCATCTTGTTCTTTGATTTTTAAAAACTGTTAAATATTTTGAATACATTCAGATAATAATTCTTTTTTTGGAGTGATAAATACACACTTTTCTTTTATGAATTTTTCTTAATATACACAATAAGAAATTTTCAAGACCTTTCTTTATGAATTTCTAATTTCCCACAAAATACAAAAAAAAATCGATTTTTATTTATCACAAAATCTCACTAAATATATAATAAACTAAGAAAATAATCACATATACGAAAGTTACAGATGAAAAACTTTTCTACTATTACCGACGGTGAAATAATTTCATATCAATTTTTTTTACGAAAGGAAAATTTATGTTTTGCACCACAAAAAATTTCTGGAAAACTAAATAAATAAAAATTTTTTTGATGAATGGATAGTTTGTGCATCCACTGAATCGCAATGGCGCGCGCGAATTACCACACACAAGAAAAAAAAAATAAAACAAAAATTATAATAAAAAAGATGTGCGAAATAAAAGAAAACTTAAGCGCATCTAAAGTATAACAGGAAAAAAAAATATTTTGGAACCAAAGAAAAACACTTTCTTTAAAGAAATGATTGTCGTTTGGAATTTTTTTTTTTTTTTACTTTTTTTCCTTCTTATTTACAAGAATATATATATTTGTATATATATATATATATATACACGGTTTCTTTATTTTAAAATAAAATGCGATAAAGAGCTACGTGTTTTTTTGTTTGTTCTAGTATTATGTACGGAAAAACGCGACCAACAATCATAAACTGTTTTTAAGATGCAAAGAAAATTCCAGAGTTAGAGAGTATATCGGAAACCCAAAAAAAAACCAAAAAAAAACCAAATACAGGACTATAATATAAAATATATAACTCAAGAGTTTTAGAAATCACATGAAAAATATATTTTTCCCCTACGAAATTTTACTATACTGAGATAAAGTGTTTTCCCGCTTTTCCTATGCCATAAAATATCCAAAAAAAAGCACAGAAAATATATAACGATGAGGAAAAGAGATTTTTTATGTATACGATGAACCATATAAAATACAAGTATATATACCTAAATAATTTTCCGAAATAAATATATAATATTAACAATTTTCCTGGCACAAATACATGTGCATAGAAAATAAATTCCAAGAGATAATAGAAATCATGATGATGATGATGCTTGCTTCTCCACATTTTCTTGTAAGATTTCCATTTTTAATTTCCCAAAAATAAATCATCAAAAAGAAGAAAATCATTCAAAACCGAATTTTTTATCTCTCAAACATAATTCTGATCTAAATTTGTTTTTATAATAAGAAAATTGCATATTTATTGGCGCAACAAATACGATTTCGATAATTTTATTAATTTCGTATCAAATTTTCAATTCTGTTAAATGTTTATGAATGATTGAAATAAAATTCGTAATAAGTGATTACCCGCCTCTTCTCTTACACAGACTCCTGGATTTTCGCGCAATACAACAAAAATTCATGTTTACAAAATTGAAAATTCAAAGATTTTCCAGTAAAGCATTTTATAAAGGTGTTTCTTGTTTTTTTTTGTTTTTGTGAAAATTTTTGTTAACATTTTCCTCTCACTATCATAAATTTTCTCTTATATTTTCCAAAAGAATTTTCATTTATTCTCTTTTTTTTTTGTTCGATATATAAAACGCTTATAATTTTACATGCGCCAATAATTTTTTGGGTTGATTTTTCTTTAATTTTCCTTCCTTTTTTTGATTTAAACAAAATTTGCTACAAGTTGCCGTTTTCACACATTTTCTTTTATTATATATTATAATATTTTATCAAGAATCTTTGAAGGGAAACGCGAAAATTTCTTTAGTTCTTTGAAAATTTTTGTTTTTCTTTGAAAATTTTTGGTACTTTCTTCTAAAGAAAAACAAAAAATATTATTAAAAAAATATGTGTTGGAATTTATTTTCTTTAAGAGTATAAGTAAGGAAAACATTTTCCGGGTCTAACACATAATAATCGATATATATAGAGATACATATTTATATATATATATATGGTAGAGAGTGAGAATTTGTGAGAATTGATACCAAAGGAAAAGTGAATCACTGTAGATTTCCATGATAATGTGGCAATGAAAATTATGTAAAATGTAATTTATGGCTCTTTGGTATAGCTATAAAGTTGAAGAGGAGATCTGTTTTTCTTTTTGGGTTTTGTTGTTTTCGTTTTAGAGGAGCAACATATAAAAATACACTTGATGATTATGATATATAAATATCATACATCAAATTCAATAAATAAATATTTTTTTTTTAAGGTAAAAACAAAATTTTATTGTTTCTTGAATGATCTTGATTGAATAGTATTGCATTTTAATTATCGATTATTATTCTATCAAAAAAGCATTTATACTAAAAATCAAAGATATTTAAATTTGGAGAAAGACTAATTCATCATTATTCTGTTATTTTCCACACAATAAACAATTTTTGGAACCTTAAAATGACTCAAATGACTACTTTCCTTAAAATATTTGTATATAAGTTTTACAATTCCCTTCTGTACAGCTCAACGGATTCGTATTCATTTAAGTTCAGTTTGGAACAGTTCATATCCGCAAACGCTGATTGATTTATTAACCAAAGAATTAAATAGAAAAAAAATACTATATATATAAGTGGAAAATTCAAGATCATGGCATCATTCATTATTAAAATGCAGAAAAAAACGAGGTGCAAAACCATGGAGAAGACAATTATTTGCATTAGCACCAACAATTAAATTCCTTTTATTTTTCTTTTCTTTTTTTTTGTTACCAATGATATGGCAATTATCTTGTTGGTTACTTTTTTATTTATGAACTTCAACCAATGTCAGATATTATACTCGACCTAAGAATTAAGTTTCCCATAGTATAATTGCGACTGATATAGAACCATCTCTGGGTGGAGTGTTCAAATATATATATATATATCTATACAAAAGAAACAAGTATATTCTCTCCTAACCTAACTCCCAGGTATGAGTTTAACTTATATTTATTTTCATTTTTATAGCTTCATTTTCTTCATTCTTACAACTGCTTTTAACAACAGATTGTAGATTTGGATATAGAAGTTAATTTGGGATACATTTTTATGCGATCAAAAAATATGATAAGATTTTTGATCGGTGAAGCGTTTAAAATTCATTCAGATCGTTTTTTTTTTGTTTTCTTTGTTTTTGGTGTATAAGGAAAAAACATATCAACAGAAAATTATCGATTCGATTACTATCAATATCCTGGCTTTTATTGATATGTCCTTGTTTTTGTTTTAACATTAATTTAGTTGGAAAATTTCGGTAATATCCTTTAGTAGACGTGGACCGTGTGTAACTATTTGAAATTGTTTTCCCTGTACTTTTCTTCTGTATTGTAGTTTAGTAAATATTATAAAATTCAACCAAGGAGAAACTGAAAAACTTAACAATATTTGATTGCACATTTCACATATCAAATCCATTGTTCTGTCATAAAAAATAAAAAAAATAAAAGAAAAACAAATACCAAAATGTCTAGCGTGAAGTTTTTAGAACTCTTTGGAATTCTTTGATTATACCGCCTTGAAATTAGACGATACGGATGTAAGATTTTTGTCTAATTTTCATATACTTGAGACTATATATATAGTATAAACATACTACTCTAGTATCTTTCTTTTTATTTTGTGAATTATGATGATTAATTTTTTTTTTCTTTTTCAAGAAAAACAAAGAAAATTTAACCTTCTTTAATGTTCAGAAATACGTATAAATACCGCTAAAAATGAAGATAGAAATGCTAGAATTTAACTTTTAAAAAATTCATTTAATATTCAAAACTGTTTTCCCAAAAAATCTTTTAGTTCGCGGAAATTTGTGTTGCCATATTTTTCTTGGAAACATTGAAAACAATAGTTTCTGTTTTTTTTTTCTTTCAAGTTCTAATTTTTAAGATATTTTTTATTATTTTTATGATTACTAATTAGAAGATAAAAAATCATAGTAATTAAAATAAAACAAAATTAAAAGCATTTTATATAAATTATTTATGAAGTTTAAAGTTTTGTTTAAAACCTATAAAAAAGATTTTATAGGTTTTAAACAAATTTCTAAATTAGTTACATTACTTTTCATTACTCTAAGGAAAATTTAAAAACAATAAAAAATTCAATATGTAAGAGAGACCGGGGCAAGTTTAGTCTGGAGTAAGTAGATTATAATCGTAATGATTTCTCATTCGTAAATTCATAAATTATCTCAAAAATTTGACAATTTTTGTAAAAATGTTGATGTATTTTCATTTGATTCAACTGATTCTTGGTTTTTGATGTATCCTTCTTAAATATTACCGACAATAACAAGCCTAAATATCACGCTACTCAAAAGGCTTGGACATTTACCTGTACGATGTAGTCTATGGTATCATGGAATTCTGTTACGTAATAGGTAGCAATCGATTGCCACGTTTATTCATACATTACGGAAGGCAATTTGCCACTTGAAAGTGATAAATTTGAGGCGACAACTATCACTGTCACTTTCCAAATAATGTTTAGATGTTGGGCTTGTTTATACGTGCATATTTATGTGCTTCCGTGAAGTTTAGCTTGCGATCAGATTGCTGTCAGTATAATCATATGCGCATACGAAAATATTACTCTTTTTTATCCTTCGTCAGAGAAGCGTAGTCTTTTAGTCTCATAGTTACTTATTTACGATGATTTGCGTTGCAATTTGCTTTTTTGAATTCTTCAATGCGATGGTTTGCGCAACTATACGTATATTTGCATTTAGGACCAAGCTCGTTATTCTAAGTAATATTTTTAAATGAGTAGAATAGCGGTAATTGTGATCGCTTTAAAGAATTTCCCTGCACTTTTTATAACCATGTTTTCACGTTCACACATCTCATATTTTCAAGGAAGGTATAACATAGTAAAGTCTCTTGTTGTGCTCATTGCATGACGAGTTGGAGTCGTCATTTCGATATATGGGGTATAAATATTCATACTAGGATAATTTAGTATTGATCTTTATATCCTTGTTTCTCTTAATAAATTTTTGAAACATTTTTAATATAAAAAAATGAAATAGTATTTATTTTGACATGTACCTACATTCTTCATTTGGTCCCCAAAAAACTAAGTCAAAATTAAACAAAAACCTTTTTCTCTTTAAAATTAGTGGAATTACTTTCCCCCTTCGTTTTTAGATAAATATCATACAATAATTATCAAATTTTAAATAAGTTTTTCAAAACTTAATTTCATATCGTTTCGTAATATCTTTCAATCTTATCGAATTTTGAAACACTTTCCTTCCATGGCACATCATTTTTTTTTATGTAAATTTAAAACTTTTTCCTCATATATACTTTTACCACACATTTCTTTTCATTTCATTTAATTTTTTCTTTTTTCTTTTCGGGAAAATAGGGAGTCAAAAAATGTTTCCTTTTTTATGCCGATATGAGAAAATATAAATAAATCACAAAATTGTTTGACATATTTCCAAACAAATAAATCACTCAGAAAGCGACACAATTTCTTTGTCTTTCATAATTAAAAATGAAAATTCTTCTCATTCTCATATCATACTTGAACTCCTCCGCATCCTTTTTCAAAAAAAAAAAAAATCCCCGAAAAGAAAAAAAAACCGAAAATCTTTTTCTTCTTCATCTTATTTATCCAGTTTTATCCCTTCTGTTCCTTCATCATCCTTAGTTTGATTTTTTTTTCTTGTCTGTTTTTGATCCTTTTTCCATTTTCTATATACAGAAGACTTTTCTGAAGAAATGGGGTTTCACTTTCTGTTCTATGCTGTCATTTCCGTTTTAAAAGGAGACTGCTAAGACGGAACAAGACAACCAGAACACAGAACCAAACAGAAAGGAAAAAAAAAATATACAAAAACAACCGAACTCAAATTCAGAACAATCCAAATATTCCAAGGGATGGCAGCCCAACATATAGTATTAGGATAAGGAATTATATATATATATATATATATAAAAGAAAAAAAATGAAAAATTTCAAAGTATTTCTTTGATTCTTTTGCCACCCTCCTTGAAACACATCTTCCCTTCATTCTATCGTCTATATAGCAGAATGAAATGAACGCCCCACGAAGCGTAACATGAAACTTGCTCTTTTGTGCCTGAACGAGCCTAAAGGTTTCTTCTATATTTTTTTTTTCTTCATTTGAGTTTTGAAATTTAAGTTTGTGTTGTCAGTTCCTCAAGTTTTAGAAGCAATTCTTGCATAGTATGGATCTGCACGCTATACTCCAGTTGTTGTCTACCTTTTTTACATTTTCTTTTCTTCCTTCTAAAAGAAGGAAGATTTTGCAATAAGAATAAAACGAATAAAATAGGAGATGTTTCTGTCTGTAGAATTTTTTAAGAAACTTAGATCAAATGCAAAACAAACGCATATAAGAGTTCGGATTCCATGGGATCGAAAGGCAAGAAACAAGAAATAAAATTTTGAAGAAAAAAGAATATACATATTGAAATTCACAGCCCAAAAAATGAGAAAAAAAAACGTAGAACGTTTATGCAGAAGGTAGGAACTTTTTTTTTCTTGTCGTCTTCAAGAATCTATCTTTTAATTCCCAAAGGAACTTACATACATATGCATATGTAGAATTGAATGAAGACAAAAATGATATTCCCGAAAAGTAGTACTGTTACTTATGTATAATGGTGCAATCGTTGAGTTGCTATTTCTGATATAGTTTGTTCCTATATGCTTGTGTTTTTGTTTGTTTTTTTCTTTGAACATTTCATGACGTTTCCCGATATTGTATCATTAATGGTATGTTATAGTACAATTCACTCAATGTATATCCGATGGGAAATAAATCACCGTCAAAGTAGAGTAATGTGTCAGACAATATTCTTTAAGGCCGACATCGAAGAACTAATTTCATTATTATTATTTAGATGCTGTTTAACACAAAACTTTAAAATTGACTAACGCTATTTTTAAATTAATATGGAAGTGTATATACCTATGTGTCTCTGTAAAAGGTTTTACAGTGGAACCAGTTAATTTTGTCAATTTTGTGTTTACGGACTATGGCATGGTTGATTAATTGGTTTCCGAGGTAAGTGATTAATTGATTAATTGGTGGTTTTAAATTAATTGATTGGTTTCTATTAAGCGTCAAAATTTTTGCTGTAAGTATAAAAATTTAGCAAGAGAAGTAAATTTTTATATAAAAGAAAAAGAGAAAGCACAATAAAAACAAAAAGGAAATAATATTTCACATTTAAGTTAAAAGATATTCAAAATTTATTCATACTCATAGAATTTCTCTCGCCAAATTTATTCTGTTCTGTTTCACTTAAATGAAACAATTAATCAGTTTTCGGTTGAATAATCAAAATATTGCACAAATCATGAGTTCTCAATTAATCAAACCATGCCCCAGTATGTACCAATCACTATCAATAATGCCATTCTCATTTCTCGATAAAAAGCATCCACTTTATATCAGTTATTCTTCACCCTTTGCAATTGTATTTCAAAAAGTGTCGACTTTAACTCAGATTAGTCAAATGTAATTTAGAACGCATCAATTATACTTCCGAAAACTTCAATTGTAATTCAGATTGCAAACAAAAACATTTTCTTGGCCATAATTCGGTAAAAGAAAGTTACAAATTATTGAATTACAATTGATCAATCTAAATGCATTCTCACGCTTTCTGAATTATGACATAGAATTAAAGAAGGTGTAATTTTCAAGGCAAGTAGAATTTTTTCTGTTCTTTTCTCAAAAAAATAAATATATATTAAACCGATATTTACGATGATGTAAAAAATTTTGATCTTAAAATCATATGCAAGTAAAAACAAAACAAAATCAAATACAAAATGTATTATAAGCAGGAGTAGAAAAAAGTTCAAATTTTCTTCGTTCTTTTCTCACTTGAGAAGAATTATAACGGTTATAACATGACGTAAGTATCATAACTTTTTTAAAAAAGACTAGTTCGTATTCTAACGCGCTTATAACTCAAAATTGTCATACAAAATTTTCAAGAATTCTGACCATCACAGCGAAATTTTAGGTATTCTCTGAGTTATTTGATCAATAAATAGGAGTAATTTTCACCATTTTATTAAACACACAAATCATTTTATACCTATAAAAAAAGTTTAGACCTATACAAACATTTTCACAAGTATTTCTCAAATACTCATGAAAACTCGCTTGAATTATAACAGTTTAAACTGTTATAAATTCATATTTTGGACGACATAATTATGACTCATCTGTTAGAATACGAATTATCTCATCTATCATAATATTTCTAGTTGAAAATTTATTATGACTAAAAATTAGTCACAAGGCCAGAATAGGCATGTAAGCAACTAATAAATCCTAAATATATTGCATTTTTTAGGTCAGAATATTCATCAGAGAAATGAAAACACCATAAAATTTACTTTCTTAGTTTGCTTATCCTAATCACATGGTTCAAATGACAAATTTTCTCACCAATTGTGAGAGGGGTATATGCAGAGGTTTAACTGTATTTATCTTTAATATAATTAGGTTCAATTCAATATTATATTCTTAAAAGGAAATTCTAAAAATGCAATTTTTATTTGTAAAATATAATATATAATATTTAAAAGAATCAAATGATAGTCAAATGGATGAAGACTTTACTAAACTTTCTTTTAGGAATGAGTCTATATGAATGGGCAGAAAAACAAAAAAAAAAAAACTGGAATATAAGTTATTGCTTCTCAAAACAAATTTCTTTAATTCTATTAAAGAATACATAATATTCCCGATTCAAACATTTTTTACATAATAATATGCCTGTATATATATATTTATATATATAAATCACAAATCTTATTAAGAAATTGGATCGATGTCAATTTTGTAGATTAGATAAATATATATGTATATAAGATCTTCCCGCCAAGAAAAAAGAATGAAATGAATCAACAGAAGGTCCATCAGCAAAAATACTGTAAAAGAAATTTTTTTTTCTTCTCCATTTTTTTTTTGGAAGGGAAGATTAAAAGCTTTTTCTTCTTAAATTTGAGCCACAGCACTTTATGCTCGGCATAACATTTTATCAAAATGAAAAATAAGAATTTATTTATGAAAAGAGGAAAATGGTTTTTTTTTTTCTTTTTAAGTTTTTCATGTATTTTTCTTTTTTTGTTTATTTGAGATAAAAACAGAGAAACAAAAATATTTATCCTTCTTGTTCGCGTTTTTTTTCTTTTAGAACGCCTTCAATTTTCAATATATTTACTAAACTGAAAAAGGGTATGGTATTTTTTGGGGTAGAGAAGAGGATTTAAATTTAAATTGAATTTTTGTGGGAGAATTTTAATCAAATTCAAGAACAAAAAAAGACAAATTATGTATTTATTGGCATTTAGAAGAAAAAAAATCTAAATATTCTTTTGATTGATATAAGAAAATTACTTTTTGTTTAAACCCGGATTAGTTTTCCCCGAAATGGAAACACTTAAAAAACATAGAAAGAACATAGAAATACATGAAGTGACAATAAAGTTCTCTCTGAGTGTTGCTATAACTTTCATTACATTCGAAAGTAAGCTCCTTCTTATTTAATGCACTTTTTACCTCGATTTAATAGTGATTCAAATCTGTGTTAATATCTTCAAAACACTTTGGATTGTTCACATGAAGTATCCTTTCAACTTCATTGCAATTATTGGGGATAGTGAGAAGTCACAGGGCGCTACACCGAGGGAATACTGTGAATGATTCTAAACACAGACCTGACTTACACACCTATTCTGACGTTGTAACAAATTTTTAGTCATAACAAATTTGTTGCTACAAATGTTATGATTAAAATTATGACTTCTTAGATAATTCGTATTCATAATTATGTCCAAAATGTGAATTTATAACAGTTTAAACTGTTAGATTTCCAGCGAGTTGTTGTGGTTATTTCAGAAATATTTTCGGAAATATTTGTATATGTGTAAAATTTGTATATGTGTAAAATTATTTACGTCTTTAAAAAAATGTTACAAAATTTTTCCTCATTTATCAATTAAATCACTCATAAAACATCTAAAATTTCGTTGTGATGCAAAATATTTTCGGTCAGAACTTGTGCTATTTTTTTTTTTATAACAGTTGTAAGTTATGAGCGCGTCAAAATACGAATTAGTCTTTTAAAAAAGTTATGATGGTGACGTTATATTATAACCATTATGACTGGGATCACAATAAGCCTGTTAGTGTACAAAATTAAGAAAGAATCGACGAATGCTAATTTTTAGTACATTATTGTATAACAAAAATCAGCTATCTATTTAATGATATTCTAGTCGAAGTCTTCAAATTAGAGCCATGAATGATGGCTTAGATATCGACGGAAACAATTGACAGTTCCTGATGAAACTTTTCAAATTTCGCTTGTGGTGTGAGTGTTACAATTATCAATATAAACTTTCCACATAATTTTGTATGTTTCTGGCTAATATACCAAGTATTCCGTAAAACTTAATAACTGCTCGTTATTCCATGAATTTATTTCAAACAAGTAAATATTTTGACATATACATTTATAACGTCATAAAATTGTCAAATATCAATCAATATCGATAGTTTTGAGGATATCTAAAGATTAGAATGATACTTTCTATCAAGAAATGCCGGCTTTTGTTGGAGAGATATTTGAGAAAGTCCCAGAACTTTATGGTTTGACCCTGTATGAGACAAATTCTCGATATTATTTTTTTTATCTTACATGAAAAAAATGATTAATGAATTTGCAGATGAGAGGAAAAAAAACCGATTCAAATTTTACCTTTTCCAGTTCTAATAAAAGAAAATGAAAAACTGAAAATTGAAACTGTATACACGATATTATTCGTCCTTTCAATTTTAATTTAGGCATTCTTTGGAAAGATATACGAGACATATCCCATTTTGATTTGGTTATCATTTTTCTGTCATATCCAAAAAGAAATATGAATCCTGTTTTTTCTTCTGTTTCCATGACATGTCCAGTTCTCATGTATTTTAAAGGGTTATCAAAATTTTAATTCGTTATTCAAATAAATATGAATATAAATTAATCCCTTGAGAGGGTTTTCAATATTTTTATCCGTTAAAATATTTGAATATAGACTAAAAGAATTTATTTATATAAAAAGGATTAAAAAAAAGCCGTGCAAATATTTTATATAATTCATAAAAAAAATTTAATTAAAACAAACATGATGACAAGAAAAAGTACAAAAATACACAAAAGAAAAAATAGGAGGGAGGTACACTATTTCTCCCGCACTCCATTGTTAAAATGTCATAATCAAAAATTTACCAATTCAAACCTTAACATCCGATTCCGAAAAATGAGTAATGGCCGCTTTTACAAATATAAACATGAGCTTATAAAAGGAAATCCATCACAAAATTCACATTGAATATGTGTGCGTGAATTTTAGTAGATGTCAAAAAATAATAAGGGTTCAATTTTTCTATCATCCTTCTTCCTTAAATACCGTGTTATTATTTTTTATCTCATTCTTACCCCCAATCAAAGTCGTCTCCTTTATTTAATCCTTAATAGATGATTCCTCTTCATTGTTAAATTGCATTTTCGAATATATATATTTGTCCTTGTTTTGCAATTAAACAATTTTATTGGTTTTATATTAGAGTAAAAAGGATGAATAAAGGACGACCTAAATTCAAATGCATTTCGAAAAGAGAAAGTATTTTGTATTTTCTCTCTTGTTATTCTCTTTACCTTTTTTTTCTTGTATGCAAATTCTTTTCCTTTTAAGAGTTTTGTTTCCAGTTTTTGTGGTTGGATTTTTGTTGTTGTTGTTGTTTTGAGGCAGGTGATAAACATTTGTTGAGCAAAAAAAAAAAAAAGAGAAGACGTGTAAAAATAATGTCGGAAATAATTTTCTGGCAGTAGAAAAACTTCAAGTTAAGACAAGACGTGTTGTTTGGTTCTTTAGAGGCTCAGGGAAAAATAATTTTTTTTTTTTTTTCAGTTCATATATTTTCAGTGTTTTATGAGTGTTTCTTGTGATGCAATTTAATTAATCTGAGACAAATTAATCGCAATCTTGTTTTTATTAGTTCCTCTTAAATATGGTTAAGGCGGAGTCCTTGTCAAATTTTTTTTTTTTTGTTTCCATCATGTTTCTTTATTTAATTTTTGACACACCTTCATTTCACAAATGTTTCTGCATTTTTTTTGGGTGTGGTTTTTTTTATATGATTTTTAAAATATTTATTAGATTTGTTACAAATTTATATTTTTATGTGAATAAAGTTTCTTTTCTACGAAAACATTGATGAGTTTTTTCTTTTCTTTTTTTGATTTTCAAAAGAGCCACAGTCTTACGATTCCACTTGTCTATAAAGTTTGATAATAAAAATTGTGAAATCTGTGATATTTAGATATGACCAAAAAATGTAATAATTTTCGCATTAGTCTAGGAGCTATCTATATCCCCAATTTTTCGACAATTATCAAATTTGATTGTAGCAACAAATAATTAAAGTTTATTTTAATTTAGTGTAATAGCCGTGTTTTATTTGTCACTTGGGATCCGAAGCAGAAAATAATTTTGACATGAACAATAAAGAAGCAGAACAATTTATTGTATTTAATTACTGACAAATTCATAATTTCCAAATCAAACACGGTTAATATGCCAAAAGTTGACTGACGGTGAGAATTATCGTATTTTTGTGCTAGAATAAAGTCATTTTTCCTGCTACTTAACGAATTTTTAGTGTAATTTTTATCAAAATTTAACAAACTTTCGATTACCAATTTCCACTTAAAATCTTAGTAAAATCATAATTTCTTTAGAACAGATCGGTGTATGAAATTTTATTGAAATATAAGACAACTAGTTCTCGACTCTTACCATATATCCGAGAAAAAAAATTTACCACAGAGATTATTACAGGCAGATTTCTTAAAACAAAACTTTCGTATAAGAAAGTATAAAAATTGAAATTAATTCATTTTTTATTAATAATTATTTAAAACCGGTTTGATTTCACCAAGAAATAGAATAAAGGTAAAACAAAAAAATATGTACAAGTTCTGCAGAAGAAGAAGAAAAAAAAAGAAACGTCTTTGCAAATACCATCAGCGGAGGCCTAATGAAGTGGTTCTACTCGAAATATCCTTGTTAAATATTTTTGCATATCATTTCAAATTAGCTTTGTTTGTTTTTTTTTTCATTCTACTTCTTTTTCTGTATATATAAATTCTTTCAACAGCACAACTTTCCTTTAATTCCTTCACGTCGTCCACCTTCTTCATAGCTCGCTTGTCTTCAATTTTGAATTTAGTGCAATTTGCGTTTATACTTTCCAAGACATTTTTTTTGTTTCTTTCGTCGACAAAAGCATCTTTTTATCACATTTCTTATATGCTATATCGGCTATAGGCCGATTTTCAGTTATTATATGTTTGAGTATGTAAAAATGTATTACACGTACATTGTTTTAATTCACAACAAAAAAAAAGACTTGTACTTTTAACAGACTTTTTGAATTAAGTGATACAGCTTTTATATGTGTTGCAATATTTCGTATTTAAATTATGTTGTCTTTCGTTTACGAGACGCTTATTTTTCTTATATATGTTTTTCGAATTCAAAAATTCGCATGAATGAATTTTCTTACAAGAAATGAATGCGCAGACAACTCTGCACATGATGCTCAACTTGCTTATACATAATTCTAAACAAAACAATATCATGTGATGTAACACCATAAATGCGATGTCTTCTTATATAGTAGGAATCAAGAATTGGACAAAAAGCGGATTTGCGTAATTAAGTCTAGTTTTAACTTGCAATTTTTTTATTCATAATCTAAAAAGTCGTCGCATGCGCGCATTTTATGCACTTTTTTCTTGTTGCATTTAAAAACGTTTAAAAGTATCTTTCGCATTGTTTCATGTCTCGCGAATTGAACATTTTCCCTGTTTTTTTTTGTTCTTGGGTTTTGTTTTTTATGTTCTGGAATTACTAAAGATAAGAAGAAGAAAAGGCTTGCCAATATGCTGTTGTAAGGAAGAAAAAAAATAATCGAGAGGGTCAGTTTCTCCATGACTTAATTTACATTTAAGCGCACTGCCTGTCAGCTTTTTTTTTTCTTCTGTCTGATATATCTTACAATACGATCGAAATTATCCGTTCAATGGTTGGTTGGGAATATATATATATCTAGATTGTCTGCAAAACATTCATTTTATTTTCTAATACGGGAATAAAAACGCGATTAAAATAACAGAGTGCATAAAGGAATAGAACAACTTGTATATCTGACATCACCTTTCAGCTTAACCTCATCATTAATAAAAAGGAAAATAAAAATAAAATAATATTAACAATAAGTTAGTTGGACTTGTAAGACATTTTAGTGTGCGCACAGAAATACCATAAAAGATATAACCACAAATAGAAAACATAAAGGGTTATCAAAAAATTGGGAAAATTTTTTTTTATGTGCGCGAAGAATCAATATAACCTATAAATGAGTATAGTAGAATCAAAAGCGGTACATGTCAACGTGTTGAAAAATTAAACTGAAGACAACTTTTTGACAAGGACCCTAAACTCTATTTATTACGTCAAATAGAGTCACATTGCTCCCAAAATTTCAATTGGAAGAATACAAATTGGCTCAAGAATAGTTCTTTCCAAATTAAAATTGCATTAATGTATTTTAGAATGGATTTTATTTATTATTAGCTGTTATATTTAAAGTATTATAATCGTCCTGCAGGCCGTTTAAGAACCATATTTCCTAATGTGAGGGTCACACCCCACAGTGGGCAATTCGATTGTTAAGGTTATCAAATCGAAAATGAACTCGTCCAGAATTTAAAAGCAACCATCTACTGTTATTTTACTAGTATATATAAATTGTTCGATCGAAACGGCACATTTCTCCTGAGGATCTACTTCTTGAAAGACTTTCAAAAGTATATATAAAAAAGTTTATAATTCACGCAACCTTTTCAAAAAATACAGTAAAATTACGAAAATTTATTCTGATACCTCCTCCGAATGCAAACCCACATAACCGCGTGAGGACTCTCAGTCGCGTCTCGAGCTGTATCAGTGCATTGAGTGGCGACTGAGTGTCGCCTGTCGAGTGCAAAGAGTTAAAAGGAGAATCTTTGGTGTTAATTTGAAATAAGTGTCCGTTAAAACTGTTGTAAAAGTCCCATTGATTTTAAAAATTATACATGTTTTGAAAATTTTATTACTGGTGTTTCCTCAACAATTTCTTAGTAATCTCTTCCTAAAACCTAGCATTTAAGTTTGATCAATGAATAATTCAATTTTCGAATATTACATTGGGAGGCATACGAACTTTAGAAAGGCTTACGTGGGGCATGCCACAAAAAATTACAGGCACGTTTACGAGGTAATTTGAACGAGCATTAGTAAAAGCAATCCCTACAATATAACAAAGCCTAGAAAAGTCTGGATTTCATCCGCTCTGACATTTCGCGTAGCGGAACAAGATATCGAATTTTCAAAATATTTTTTAAATTGAAGCTTACATCAAAAAGTGAGATTTTGTAGCAAAATTACATCAAAAACTTAACTTAAATATTTACCCAAAATTATATTTACACCCAACTCTTTTTTTACACTGTAGATACGTTCCTCATAAATTCGTGTAAAAAAAGATACGTTATCTAAAGCAAAATTGGGGATACGCTCCATGTTATCCAAAAATCGTGTAAGATGAAATAAATAACTATATATTAATTTAAAAACCATATAAAAATGTGCCGAAAACTATAAACTTGAACATAAAAATACCTTTTTCAGTTTTTAAGCTTAAGAATATTCAAATATAATTGATAGCACTATGTATGGCTGATAAGACGAACAATTAATTAGATATTGTAACCTAATAAACTTAAATAATTTAATCATGCAATATGTAATGTAAATGTCACACAAAATGGGTAGGTAAAAGTTAACGAATAAGGGTAGTTCACAGTCAATACTACATTACAGCAGTGCACAGTGTTGGCTAATATTTGAAGTGTGGTAAAAACATGAATTTTTAGGTACATTGGTACCAAAGACTGCAATTTGTACTAGACCGCGCATAGCCACGTGTACCATCTAATTATAAAAGACAATGACGTTGAAATGGTGCTTGATCAAATAAGGAAGACTTTTTTTGAACCGTGTAACTTCAAATTCGTGTAAGAAAAAAGCGTGTAATAAGAGAATTGGATGTAGTTCAAACAAATTAATCTCGTTGGTATACCTAAATATAAATTCAGTTTCTTTACGCACAAAGTATGTTACATTGCAAATGCGACATTTTGGAAGCATACCTCTTTTGATTGTACTTCCTAATTGTGCATGATGTATTGTACGTATTTAGTCTAGATTTTACATGTTCATTTATTTCCAAATATCCGATAGATTACTCTTTTATATCTGAAAAATACCTTGATATCTACGAGATATCTACAAAACATCTTCTGAAATTGCAAATCGTAGTTAGATATCTTTTAGATAACTTAGAGATGTAGTTGTGCCTACAATACTCAAATATAGTAAATTATTTCTAAAAGGCAACTCAATACAATTTAGTTTTTAAATGTCTTTGGTAGTAATTAGTAGTAGGTGGTGGTACTGAAAAATATATTGCCACTCATGCCAACTGAAATAAATTAAACTGTAAATTTCTACAGAATCATTTTTTCTTTTGGTACGGATACATTTTTACCGAACCAAAGTCATCCAAGCAAGTCCACAATGTTTTCCTACACTCAAAAGATGAAGATGAAGATTTTCGCACAATTCTTTTTCTCGAAAATTTGTTGTAGTTATGATAAACAAAAGTAAATACATAATAAAAATGGGTGCAGTGGGCTGATAGCATCTATAATTTTATGTTGTTTCTTTTTTTTTTTTTGTATATAATTGGGGGAGTTGGTTGGCATAAATACATTGTATTTAAAATTATAATAATTTCTAACAAAAAAAAAAACTAAAAGATATTCTTTTAGAAGCATCAAACCATGTCATGTCGTAAATGCTGGAACGTGGTAAAATATTTTTATATGAAGGAATTTCCAACTAAATATATTCCTGTATAAATTCCAGGTTTATAATTATTTTACACCTGTTTTGAGATAATTTCGTAGGATCCTCAATTTGCTATGAATGTATGGTGTTGAACAGAATTCAATACACTCATCTCTCGGTTTACGAAGGGTGTCTAACCTTTTTGTTGCCCTGGGCCACATTGGAAGAAGACATGGTGCTTTGGGCCATAAGTATATTACTATGTATAAATCAATATCATAAAATTAATGTGATACTTGGCATTGAAGTTGAGAAACTAAAGCGTCAATATATGGTTCGATTGACGTGGTGACAATTCTCAGTCAGTTGTCAACGTGTTCATCCAACATGTTGGTTCTAATTTTACACTAAGTATGTTTCATTCTTCACTTAAGCCGCGAGGTGACAAAGATCAGAACAGTGTGTAGCTGAGCGAGCAACGCAAACAGAAGAAGAACTTACTACAGAACGAAAGATCTTTCTATTCTCGTCCTGTTTTTGTTGTTTGTTACTAGGCATCTTTAGCACGAGAGCGCACACAACAAATCATTTCTCAGAAAAATGCTTCAGTAACTTTGAATATTTTCGGGCCGCGAGTTGAACAGCCTTGATTTACACGGTAGATGCGTTCATAGGACACTGTGTAAATCAAATCAAAGAATATAAAGAAATATTGTGGATATGTTCATAATCTACGTATAAAATGAAGTAAGGATTTTATAGAAAAATAGAGATTGGTTCGACCGTGTAAAAATGAAACCGTGTAAAAAACCAAGGGTACCGTGTAAACCTAGTGATGGGTGTAATTTGAAATATTTTACACAAAAAAGACAGACACACAAGCATAAAAATTAGCCATCAGTATATTCGAAATAAGAATGTTTACATTCGTAAAAAATATATATTTAATTAACGATATATTTGTTAATCACGACTTGGTGCTAATTAGCGTTCGATTAAGATGTTGTTTTATTTTCTTTGGACTTGAAAATCAAGTTAAGAACAAGTTAAAGGAAAAACAAATCCTAAAAATATTTCAATATGCGAAAAAATATCACTTTTGGTTGTGTGACTTTTATGAAATCTCTTCTTCTCTTTTCTCATATAGAGTCTTTCTAAATCCACCTTTATTTCTTTTTGTGAAAACGCATTCCATCTTGAAGATTTTTATCTTAGAAATAAACGCAATATTTTTGTTGTGTCTTTTTTTTCTTCATGATTAACCTGATGATCAACTGATTAAAAACAAATGTATTTAAATAGTTCAAACCATAGAATGTGACACAATTACAGATTGATTAAGAAAATCTGACTAAATTCTTTTTCTTGATATTATTGCATATTAAAGAAAAAATAATCTTTAAAAGAATTTTATCCTAAAAACAATCAAAAATTTTTGCTTGTGTTTTTTACAAAACTTCAAACTTCTTGAATTGTTTTCTTTTATAGTTTTTTTTTTGCTTTTTTTTAAGGAAGTTCATTCAAACATATTGAACCGAAAGGAAATGTACAGAAAAACCAGCAGGATGTAACTTTCTAAAAAAAAAATCCCTTCGTTGTGATTTTTTTTTTTTTTTGTTCGTTCCCATTTTTCATCCTTCAAACAGGAATTTTGTACAATTTAAGAAAAAGAAAGTCTATTATATGTGTTTATTATTTTGTAATTTATTTCACTTGTATTTTAGAGAAAAACGTAGAAAAAGGACTAAAGGAAAGAAGAAGGAAAAATTTTTATTTTTTTTTTAAAAAAACTTACCATGAAAAATATTCTTAAAGCTTTTTGTTTTAATCCCAATTTCTGTAAAAAAAAATATAAAAATATTATTAATTAATTAATTAAAAATAAAATTAATGTTTTTAAAACTATAAAGTTAGCAAAGAACACAACCGCCAAAAAAGACGAAAAAAAACTAGCTAGTCTCTTTTATCTAATGAAAAAATCTCTTTAGGAAATTGTTCGCCATCTGTGAACACATAGATCAACGCTTTCATTAACACATGGCATATTTTTGGGATTTTTTTTTTGCTTTTATTAGAAGTTCATCGAAACTAGGAAATTTTATTTCTACTAACACATACCAATACAAAAAATTTGAAAATTCAAATATTTTTCAATAGAAATAAAATGTTATTAAAAGTCTTTTCTTTAATATTTTCACTTTTTTTTTCTTTCCCAAAACAATATCAACATTGTTTTGTTCGTTAATAAAAGATATAACATGTGACAACCATTGAACAGGGTAAAAAATAAAAAAACCAAGACGTGATTAAATTTTCATGTGTTATTGTTTGTAGAAACAAGTGTCACTAAAAGGATTTAACAACACTCACAAATAATAACGCGAATTTAATAAAAGACTTTTCTTGAATGGGATGAAAAACAAGAAGGCCATTGTTTCTTACGAATTGAGCTGAGAAATTGTGGGATTTTAGAGCTTCTGAAATGCAAAGGAAAAGAAAAAAAAATGGTCAGTGAAAATTGTTAAACGATTAACAATACACAAAAAACAAAAAAAGAAGTGTTACCACCGCAGAGAATAAAAGGAAAACTTATTGAATGAAAACAAACATTAAAAGGAATCCAACGCAGAAAATGCCATTTTAAACTTCAATTACCTGCTTGTTAAAATCTTTCTGAAATGTTTTTTTCATAAAGAAAAATGTTAGTGCGAGATTTTATTTTTTATCAAATCAAGATTATCAGAAACAAAATTCCTATTTATATAGAAGAGAGTTAATCCAACGCGCTTATTAGGAGGTATAAAAAGAAGTGAAAATGTTATTAAGAAAAAAAACTTCATGCCTGAGAAATTTTAAATTTTGATTGGGAAAGTTAGAGAATACATCCTGAACAACCTACTATCTTGATCTGTGACATACGGATCTTTTAAATACATCATGTTTAGCTGTATCTATAGGACTGTTTCGTTTGATATTTTAAAATTTTAGCCCAAAAGGTGAAGAAGTTCTATGTACCTGGAAAGAGACGAAGTAGCTTTTTATTGATTGCGAAGGGAATTAAAATGAAAGATTTTTGAGCAGTTATGGTCTAAAACAGTGACATAATGATTAAAGATTTTGCTCTGATTAAGATATGATGTATCTTATTAGTAGTTTTCCGGAATGTGGACGACATAAGTTCAAACTTCTAATTGGCTGTTATTACCAAGGTTTCAGCAGAGAAATATCTATTGAGGTATCCGTAGATTTCGTGTCGATTTCCAGAAGAAGACGTTACTCCACGTCTCTGTTGGACTTATTTTCAGTCTACGAGCGCCATTTTGAAAACACTAAATTTTTAACTTTGATGTCCTGACATTTTATTTGTAAAAATGCCGTTGACGAAGAAAAGCGAAATATTTCTAGCATACATTTATTATAAAAAAGGTCTTCCTCAAAAACTCCAAGTTTATGAAAAAAGTTAAATTTTTAGAGCCTCCACAAGACTTTTCAGCGCGACTGAAAATAAGTCTTGAAATAAGTCCAATGGAGTCGTCGGGTTAAAACGTACCTCAACATATTAACGTTGTTGAAAATATATGACTTGCATGCATATTTCGAAATTTTAACTTCGAGAGATTGTCTTCATCCAAAGAAGATCATGCTCTATATCTAGTGGGATTGGAAAGGAAGTACGTATATTACGAGCTCCTACCAAATAATTAGACCATAACTTCAGAAAAAGTACTGACACGAATTAAAGTCCAGAACTATAAAGTAAGGAAGGCTATGTTTCATCAAAACAATGACAAATCTCTTGTTTGATGGGTGGCATGTGTTACCTTACCCACGGTGTTCACCTGACTCTGCGTCTTCAGATTATCACGTATTCAGGTCTTTATAAAATTGCTTTAACACGAAGAACTTTAACTTTTTGGACGACATTAGAACTTACATTGAGCAAGTTTTTAATGAGAATGTGAGAAATTCTAAGAGATATAAAACGATGAAGATCTAATTATATAAATAAATATCGACATAAAACAAATGGTTTTGATGAATTCGCCTTAAAAATCCGCATAAAGTTTCCGAGCAGCACAAAATTCTTTAAAGAATTCGAAGATCAAATCAATCAGCATCTAAGTTGCTGCTTACCTCATGTTTTGAGTTTCCGAAAATATTTTTAAATCCGAATTAAAATTTAAATATCGTACGGATTTTAGACCAATCAAAAACAGGAAACAACTGACACGTGCTGACAACACTGTCGAGATTAAGTCAGTTCAATACAACAGGGTGTGTATTAGTTTTTTCTTGTTTATACAATATTCAGATTTGGTGTATTTCAGAAAGTAGATAGGTTAACTTGATTGTCCATCGTTTTTACTATCTAAAAGCTAAAAACTTAAAGCTTCAAACGTGTTATTTCTAAAAATAAAAATAAAAATAAAAAAAGAAAAATTCTTTAAAATTTGTATTCCCAAAAAGTTTTTTATTTTGAATTATTTTTATTTCTTGTTTAAATTTTTTTTTTTTTTGTAACTAAAATAACATCGCAAACAAAAAAAAAATTAAGAATATTTTTAAAACTCTAAAAACATTTTAAGAGCGCAACATTTTCTAGTTAGAAGCAAAAAAAGAATTTCGGTTTGTTTTTTTTTTTTGGGTTTTCTAGCTTTTAAAGAAAAGATTTTATACGTTTTAAAGAACGACGAATTCTGATCAAAATTTCAGAAACAAAAATAGTCTCACAAAATTTGTAGGTGTTTTCATTTCTTTTCTTTTTCAAACGAATAACAATTTTTTGAACAAAAACTTTTCGAATTAATTTGAATTTTAGTTGAAAAGAATTCGAAAAGATTTATGATTTTAGAACTATGACAATTCGCTATGAATTAAGTTTTTTTTTTTTTTAAATCGAAATGAAGAATTCTTTTGCCAGGTATATTATGGCATCATTTTTTTCTCAAGAAATGGAAATGAAATATCTTACAAGTTTAGAAGTTGATATAGTAAGATTTTTATTCAGCCCTCAAAAAATGAGGAGGCTTTACCAACGCCTTAAGAAGTCGTAATACTGTCATCAATTGCTTCGGTATTTCTTCCGGATGCAGGCCATGATGTAGTAGGCGTTGGTTATACTCTTCCCACGAGGAAAGACAAGTGGAAAAATAATTGTCAATATATTTCTATCGGGAAAAATGGAACCTAATTTTGAGTCGACTCTTTTTGAGATGCCTTAGAAACGTTAGTTTTTAAAATTTGGTGAGTTGTTTTTTTAATTTGAACGGCAATTAAGCAATTAAAATTGTTAAAGGCCCATTTCGAAGTTTCCACACAAAATCTGCCACCCCAGATATTAGGCTGAAAATTTTTATGTAAATTATTATCGATGAACCTTAAAAATTACTAAAATATTAGTCCTGATTTAGTACTAAAAAAGCCGTCATTAGACTCTCAAAAACGTATCACTATGTCCTCAAGCATCAGCTGTTCTTTTGTGAGTTGCAATTTTTTCTAGACGAAGGCTGCGCCAGATTAAGATATTTTATTTCGATTCTGATATCTAATTGACGTGAAACTGTATCTGAATTCTGGGCTTATCGTGAACAAGATTAGTGAAGTCAAGATTTACGACGAATTTAACAGTCCCCAGTTTTTGGAAAACCATCGGACCTGATGATAGAATCTAAACAAAATATCCTGGTGTATCGAATGAATCGGTTTTACATTTTGTACAATATTTATTTTGGAAAGAAATGTAAAATTTAGTTCAATCCTCTGAGATAGATGGCGAATTAATGTCTTGGTGTCAAACTTATATTTTTGTCAAGTATAGAAATTTCTATCATTACAATCTGTTTATTTGAAATCTAAAACAGATATTTTAAATAATAAGAAAAACGCGATATCTACTTAATCTGAAGAGAGTGACACATGTATGCACTGAGCCCGACACTCCAAGAACGAAAGAACAATAACAACTTTTCTATCTACTTTTAAATCGTTTCTTAAATATACTAAGACACCTTTGTTCCGGAATCAAAAAAGAAGACGACGACACCCAAAAGAATCGCGGTTTTATTGAAATAATTCTCCATTGAAAAAGAGTAAAACGGAGTAAAACCGGGCAGGTTTTTTCTTTTATGTTCGATGACTTTGGTGTGAATTTTCTTTAAAAGAATCTTTTGCTCTTTAAATAGGTTTAATAAAGTTTCATAGCAATTATAATATTAATTATTTCTTATATCCTAGATAGATCTGCGATTTTAATGCTCATTATTGCCCAATCGGTCATTAAAACTCGATAATGACCTTTATTTACGTAATAATGATCAATTTTAAGTATCTATTTCAAGCATCATTATTGTTTTAATTATCAAAATAGAATTTGTTGAACCTTTTAGAATGACAAGAATAATGATTATTGTTAAAAAAAGAAGATGTGTCATAGGTGTTCCAAAAGTATCATTAAAAAATAATTATTGTAATTAAAATCGGAGATCTGTCTAGGATATTAAGGAACGATTGTTAGAATATCGAAAACTCAGTTGTCATACTAAAACATTGTTACTTTCGGTTACACCTAAATATGTATTAAGATAAATTGTATCTAAATTAAAGAAAAACAAATAAAACAAAAAAACCTTCAACAGGTTAAATCGCGGTAAAAATAAAGCAACCAATTTATGACCGACGGAAATATTGTCACTCCATAAAGTCGTAATCCAATGAAATATAACAAATTTGGTGTTGTTGTGTGTGGTTTTTTCTTTTTTTTTAAAAAAACATTTAATTTTTATGATATAACTTTTAACCGTCGCTGTTCAACTCAAAATAAACACAAACAAAAGCAAAACAAAAAAAAAATGGGTACTAAATTTTAAGAGCTCATAAAAATTTATTTAACGACTTTGTCGCGAGCTCTCAACTGTCAAAATTGTCTCGTTTTCTTTCTTACTTATACAAAAAAGGAACAAGAAATTTTATTACTTTAATCTTTTTATAAACAAATCGTAAAATTGATTGATAATAAAAATTTGTTTTGTTAAAATTTAAAAAAAAAAAAAATTAATAAATTAAATTAATTTATTTAAGCGTTTGATCAAAAACGAAAATTCTATCAAAGATAACAACCAACAGAAGGTAAAATATGGAAATATATTTTATGTCCTTAAAAAATTTGTTATCCTAGACACACGAAAAGGATATTCAAATAATAGTAATTTTTTAAATCCCTCGAAAAAATATAAAATAAAAAGGATATTTAGCTAAGATATAAACCATTGGTATCCTTTTCAAAGGACCATGTACAATATTAGAATATATTTCCGCTAGATTGCGTCATGTTCGAAAGAAGGATTTTTCTAGAATACCAAAAGGAAATTTTAAAGGATTTTTTTACTATGTTTTTCTTATTTTATTTACGGCGTGTGCGAATAGTAACTGAAATCACTACGAAATTGAGTTTATTAAGCTTGTTCCACTTATAACTCATAGATGGCATTTATTTGGAACATTTTTTAATATGCGAATAACAAGTTTAGTTTTTGCAGTAATTATTGTGATAAATGTGCTGTTGTACTATTTAGTTTCAAATATTTTTAGAAGAATGTCTAATGCAATGAATGTGACGCTAAAATAGTATGTTTGAATATTTTTAGCCTTTAATGGTAAATTATTGTATTTAATAGAAATGAAAAAAATCGTTCATTTGACATAAACTAAATTTTTTAAATATTTTTTTAATTGAAGTCGCTTGAGATTCAGATTAATATAATTATATGTGTTTTTACAAACACTTTGATTTTAATGCACATTTTAAAATGTAATGTCTGAAAAGTTACTTCGTGAAATAAATTTTCGTGGGACATCTTTTAGAAAGAAACTACGTGATAGTCACTTTAGTTACTAACAGATCAATTGAAAAGTCCCCGGCCTACCATAGTAAAACACATTTTTTTGGCAAAATTCGTTTTTTTTATTCAACATAATTCCCTTCAAGGGTGATACACTGATTATAGCGACCCTCCAACTTTTTGTAGTACGATTTGTCCTTTGCTTCAAAATAGGCCTCAGTTTCGGCGATTACCTCTTCATTCGACGAAAATTTCTTCCCAGCAAGCATTCTTTTAAGATCTGAGAACAGGAAATAGTCGCTGGGGGCCAGATCTGGAGAATACGGTGGATGCGGAAGCAATTCGAAGCCCAATTCATGGATTTTTGCCATCGTTTTTATCGACTTGTGACACGGTGCATTGTCTTGGTGAAAAATGACTTTCTTTTTTAAACCAGGTCTTTTCTCACGAATTTTTACAACCAATTGGTCCAAAAGGTTGCAATAACAATCTGAGTTTATTGTTTTACCAATTTGGAGGTAATCCACCAACAAAATTCCTTTTGCATCCCAAAAAACTGATGTCATAACCTTCTTCACTGATCTTTGGGCCTTAACCCGTTTTGGAGCCGAATTATCGGTTTTTTTATTTTGCTTTCGACTCAGGATCATAGTGATAGACCGAAGTCCCATCCATAGTGTGAATCGGCGCACAAAATCCACTTTATCCTTTCGAAAATGCTCCAAATGTTCTTGAGAAAGTCGCATTTGCATGTGTTTTTGTTCCATTTTTCGGAAATGCGGCAGCCACTTTGCACAGAGCTTTTTGAAACCTAAAACTTCAGCTAAGATGTGATGTAGTGGTCTATATGAGATGCCTAGGGTGTCAGCTACCTTATCCACACCCACTCGTCTGTCTTCCGAAACCATATCCTGTATTTTTTGTATCTTTTCTGTTGTTGGTACACTTTTTGGATGTTCTTGACATGGATCGTCTTCAAGGCTTGTACGACCAGATTTAAAAAGGCACCCCATTTTCCAACGGTGGATTTCGAAGGTGAAGAGTCCGGATAATAATTATCAAGCCAAGTTTTCGTTTCAACGGTATTTTTTTTGGCCATAAAGCAATTTTTAATCAACACGCGAAATTCCTTTTTATCCATTTTCTTCACAATAACAAAAGTTGCTTCACTCAAAATGCTATAATTCACAAACTAATGATCCGACAGCTGTCAAATTTATACACGCGTCTTTTGAAGGTTAGGGCTAACCAAAAATCATATGGATTTAATTCTAGTACCGCCATCTATGTGTCAGGCCGTTAAAGTTCCTTTGAACTGTCTGTTTTGTCATATGTCTTCGTTTCACTCATATAGCGAGAACAACGACATATGACAAAGTTTATGACTTCTTTATAGCTAACAGAAATGTTTACAGACATTTATAATGTCTAATTTTTGAACAAAATGTATGAGAAACATACGATAAAACAGATTGACGGTGCCTTTAGTCAAATTATAATAAAATATTATATATTCAGATCCGTATTTTAATTTCAATCAAATATCAATTAAAAAACACCTAAATCATTGATTTATTGATTTCTTAAAATCGATACTTTGTTTTTGTTTTTGTCGCATTAAATTCGCCAAATTTTATTATTCCTTTCGAAATTTGCGTTGCATATTTTATAGCAATGATTGTTTTTTTTTTCCTGAATATTTTGAATTTTGAGGCGCCATATACTTTATTATTCTTTACGTACGCACACTTTTTTTTTAAATATAAAATCGCGATTGAGTCATTACATTAAATAAAAAAAAAGAGATACAACACACAACATAAATTGCACGTTTGTTAAATTTAAATTAAGATCGATGTTTAAGATAATAGAAATTTTATTTCTGATTTGAACAATAAAAAGAAATTATCATGCGTTTGTGTCTTTAAATAAAAAAAAGAAAATATGGTTATGTTGTCTTTAACAAAAAGAAATGATCAACAATTGTTTATGAAACAAAAAGAGTTTTGTTTTAATAATTATCGTCTGGAATAAATCAAGTATAATTTCTTTATCTATCAATGTATTACTGAGTGATTTACACTATAAAGTTCTTCTTGAATTGTGGTTTTATGCACATTTCTTATAATAGAGAAAAAGGTAGAATAATACTTCCTCTATCCTAAAATATGATATATATATGCTGTCCAATAAAAGCGCAAGATTTAATTTGCGTATCGGGTATTCTGCATTCTAAACCGGGTCCGGTAATTGAAGTGTCCGGATTTAAGAACGTTGTAATTTTTTTGTTTATTGTCTTAGCTTAAACGGTTCCATTCACGAGTCAAATCGTTTCCCCTTGTTTTCTTGTGACTCTCAAATGCTCAGAATTATCAACGGAACGTCTGTTTAACCAAATAAGATCATTTTGTTTGTTGAGAAATTGTTCAATGCACAATGTTTTCTTATCCGAAAACACCAAATTTGCTAAATCACCACGAGCGAGCGTACGAAGTAATTCTTTGATTATACAAAAAATAATAACGCGTCTTTTCACCAACAAATAATTTTCACTGCAGACAAACAATATGTTAGGTAACATTCCTGTCAAATTTTAGTATTGCCAGATGTGCCCTTTACATTTGACAGCGATTTAAATTAGATGGACACTTCAATTGCCAAACACGGTATCCATAATTTTGTTGAATTGTCTTTTTGATCATAATAGGCGCTCAAAACTTACCAAACTGTCAATAAAAATGTCGTTCCTTCGTGCAGAGTTCCATGACTATTAATAGCAGCAATGGCAAATGACAAATGTCAAGATTTTAGTACTGTCAACTTAATGAGACGAAAATTAGCGCGAAGTTTAAATCTGGCGCTGTTATATAGACACCCGATATATGTATATAATGTTTTCATTTTTGTTATAAATTATGGTATACTAAATGTAACTCTTATACTGGAGTTTTTTATGAATGCTTTATTTATTGAATTTAATGGCGTTATAAGGGAATACTTTTGATTTCATTTGGAATATTCTTTGCGCTGTCATTCATATTTTTTTTCGTCTGATGAAATATCAACACAAAAAACTCCTTTTTGATTGTTTTTTTAAGGGGAGTTGTCGAATTTGGGAAACAGTTAAATGAGTAATATCAAATTCATTTGCATCTTCACCAATCCTTTGTTGCAATACTTCTAATATTGCATTTCGCTGATTAATTGGAAGCAAAATTTTTTTAAGTCATATTTCCCTAACAATAATTGAATTTTATTCATTTTTACGTAAGATGACATAACTATATCCTACAAGAAAGAAACAAACGAACAATTAATTGCCAGCTATTGATAATATGCGCTCTATTATCAATAGTGATGAATTTACAGTCGATTCTTTTGAAACAATCATCTAAAAAAATATGTAATCAATCAAAACATTCTACAGGTTACAAAAAAGACGTCAATTTTAATGACTTTCAAGTTATGCCAGCGCGAACTTAGTGACCTTAGAACCAGTAACTTCGAGGATCGTTTGTTGTGTATTCAATCTATGAGAACGTCCCATTTTTAACCGTGTAATTGACAGTGACAAATATAATTTAAATCAATATAAGCTAATAAAAACTTATCATTCTCTGTAACATTCCATAATCAATCATTACACAAGCGAATATCATAATTTCGGATTGAGGGAGTTGTTCATTTGTACATAATTTCAAAAATTTTGAATAAATATTGCGCCGACGGATATATTCACACTTGACCATATTAAAGTCCGATAGACAAGTGATTGAAGTGCGATATAATAATCGTCTTTAAAAATATGTTTATGCATTCAGAATTCTGATTACTTAACTAAGTGGGTGGGTTTTTTTCAGGTCAAATAATAAAATTTGAACTTTTATATAAATAATTTCTTATCTTTAAAAAGATTTCTTATCAAAATAATTATTATTTATATAAATTCAAAATGTATTACAATTGTTTTAAAGCCGAGAGATATTCCGCTTTTATTATGCAGGCGCTTAAAGATTATCTTTAAAAAAAAGTGTTACTTAATTGTTGTTATCAGTTCAATAAACAAGACTCACAGTCGAACCTCTATTAAAGTAGAATCGTTCAATATGTCGGAAAAGGACTTCCATCGAATTCTGATGTTAATTGCTGTAATTTAATTCACTGTTAGAATAAGGCCTGATAAATATACAATTCCTCTCAACCCATAAGACTCCTTGGCAGTTTATTCCTAATCTAAGATATTGCATTTTTAAATTATTCACATACCACCCCAAAAAAAGAATGGAATTTTATTAGTGTTTATATTATTTTAAAGATTGTGTCAATTTATGTGAGAAAAAAAAACTATTAAAATATGCGCGCATAAAATGTCATACATCAGACTTTAAAACATAAAAAGAAAACCTCGAATAAATTTTATGCAAAAACGATTACCTATATTATTTCTTCTCTCTGCGCTTTCCTTTTTGATGATTCAGAGTTGATATTCATTTATTCCACCCAGGCAGGTAAAATACATAAAATATTTTGGTACTCGGTTGTAAAAGCTCTTGTTTTATGAAAAACATTTTCAAAAAGCAAAAGAAAAAACAATCCATGAGGAAAAGTGTATACGCGAGGAAAGAAGTCTAAAAGATTTTTATCGGTGATTTGCGCTGATTTTATGCCAAATAAATCGTTCATTTCACTTAATTGAAAAATTATGATGACACATAATACATTATTTACTCTTATAAATAGTTTTATATTTATGAATTACATTAATTTGATTGAGATTACGAGATGAAAATTCAATTTTTATGATATTAGTATATTGATTATTATAAAGAATTTGTAAATAACAGTTATGACTTATTTTCCGACTTATGGTGATACTAAATACCAGTAAAAAAAAAGCCCGTGATACAATGGGACTCCAAAAATTAAAAGAAATTAGCTACAAAGCTACCCGCTATCCGTTATGTGTTTTTTACAATGCTTAAGCTACACTATTACACTGTCGATATTTTCGAATATCACATGGAAATGGAATCACATATACACAGAAAACCAAAATAACTCCAAACCGCCTTGACCGATTCTTTTTAGTTGAATCGGTATATACTCATATTTGGTTTAAATCGTTTCCAATTTTATAGAGGAACGGAGGCGTATGGATATGTAAAACCTCTCAGTTAATAACTAAACAAGAAAATCATATATCGCTTGGGGACATAGGTGTTCATATAGAATTTTCTTCATAAAACTTGCACCTACAGTTTTCCATGAATCCTAACCTGTTTCCAAGGAAATTTTCAATTCAACAATTTTGTAGTGATTTTATCGTTTTTAGTGATGAGAGTCGAATAAACATTTGAAGATACAGGTGAGAATCAAACGTTGGATCCGTCAACATTGAACTATCGACATTTTTTCCTCGGTTAAGAACAAAAACACTTCGAATTGAGTAGCGTTTTCGCGTTTATTCACAATGTAAGTTGTATAAACTACTAAAGTCCTTAAACATGTCAAAATGTATAGTTTGTATTTTGTTAATTAATAATGATAAACTTGTTTATTAACAATTGTGGTAATAATTTTTTTTTTTTTTTTTTTTTAGTTTTTCGACATACAATCGCGATGAACGCTAATTAACACAAGAACTTAGAATACATTTTTTTTTTTTGTTATCAAGTTTTCAAACAATATTACCGCCATTAATCATTTTGATTAGATCGTTGTTTTTTTTTACTTTCGGTTTTGATGATGAATAACAAAACTGACCAAAAATATAATATTTAGTCACCCTCTTTTTTTATAACGAACGCCCACCACCCCTATTCACAAAACTTCAAACTTTCAGGGAGAAATTCTATAATTAGGGTGCGCATAAAATTTGTCAAATACTTTTCCGTTCAACCATAGAACACATTTACAAATATACATAATGTATGGCCGACAATCGTGCATGTACAAAAGTCTTTTTTTTTGAGTTCATTTTTCATTTTAGTTTCATTTTTTTTTTGCCTTGGATAGGGTAAAAAGTAACACATGCAAAAATCCAATCTGGAATGGTTGTCACGTAAGAGAAATATGTGTGTACATTAATATGTGCATACGAATACGAAAGGGTATATGTTTCGTACACTTATACTATATAACAACAACAACGAAAAAAAACAATATGGCAATTTTAAGCAATGAATCACTTCAGACGAAATATCTGGACTGAACTAAACCCAACCCCTATAAATTAAACCCACCACCAGTTTTATTTAACAAAAAAAAAAAAAAGGCAGAAAGAAAAACACGAACAGTCAAACAGAATTGGTACCCATATCTTTTTTCCCTTTCAGGAAACTCTAACCCCTTTTTTGCTAGTGTGTGTGTGTGTGTATAGTCAGAAATTTTTAAGGGATTAAACATGAAGTTGCATACACATATACCCGAGAATTGAAATGCATACAAATGTATTGTATGAAGAAAATAAGGGCTGAAAATAAATTGAGTGTCATCTTCTATTATTCTATATAGGAAAACCAAGGGGTGAATTTTGAATGACCTTGATGTTATATATCCATGCATTAAAAAAAAGGGGGCATAAAGAAATTATATATACAAGCATATGCACGACATTTGTTTTGTGAGTGCATACGAAAGGCGCGCTATATATGTTTACCTACTTTATATGAGTTTTTAATTACGGAAATTAGTTTACCACGTTACTTCTTCCTTTTTGTTTTCGTTTTTCCGGTGACAATTTTCATGAATGGAAAATTATACCTTAATAGAATATTTTCGTTTAAGAGTACGAATATAACAGATTAGTTTTTCGTATAACACTTATAAAAAAGAAAATATAATTAACATATAAAATCGTATATGCATAAAAAATAATTAATTCTGAACATTTGTTCTAGTTTCATGTGCGCCTAAAAATAATCAATCTATAATTTTTTCATGAAAATTTATATATTTCTCAAACGTTTTCCTAAATTAATAGACTTTCAATTTTATTTTGCCACGGTTTTCATCTTGTTGAGAATAATAATTAATATTAAACACACCGAATATAAATTTAAAATAAATCCAAACAAATTCAAGTTTATACGATAAAATGGTTTCGTATATAGTTGGTAACCCTTTCAATAAAATTGGGATATCCGAGGTCGATCACCCTAAATTTCTTTCGTATTTTATCATAATCGACTTTCTGTATATGCAAAGGTCGAATTATGGAAATTATGTTGGCAAAAAAAGGTATACATATGTATATATGGAGAGAAGTAGAAGACAAATATCTAAAAGATAGTGTCTAGTTTAGTTTCAATACATATATGTATATATATTTATATCGAATGATTAATGATTTAATCGATAACTAAAACACTATTATATAAACTAAAAGAAGGGTTTACATATATCGATGAAAACATATACTTTGATAAAATTTGTTAATTGTAGATATATATGTATATGAATATATTTTATTTATATCTAGAAAACCGAAAAGTAGCCCTTAAGCGCGGTTTTTCCTATATCTCGTTTGGGCCACGTTATCATTTCCAGTATCTCTTCGGGACTTTGTGTCCTGAAAATAACATATCCCCATTTCTCTCCCATCTATACAAATATCTACCCTTAAGCTTAATAGCATGATAAATGACTTAAATATAAACGTATAACTAAAAACATCGTACATAAATATATATACATATATTCTTACTATATAGTATAAAACAGAAAGATGAAAATCTACTCTTGTGAAGCTAATATCGAAGGAAAAAAAAAGAAAGAAACCGCACACCAAAAATGTATATCATAGCCGATAACCTTAAATAATTCGGGAAGAGAGAAGAATATTATTTCGGGTTGGGAACAAAAAAAAAAAAAAAAAATAAAAGCACCCGGAAAAAAGGAATATCCCAATGGAACACGAAATAATAATAACAACAACAGCAAACTACCCTTCGCCAATTGTACACTATAATCGCAGCAATTTCAGAAAACTTTATTTTGTAGTGCTGCTTTTTTTTTTATGTTGTCGTTTTGGATAATATATGAACTCCTCTCCAAGTATCCAAAAGAATATTTTGTATAACACAGAAAACAAGTTTAGTGTTGATATGTGCGTAAATATATATGAAGTGATACAATTGAAAGAAAAGAAACAGACAGAATAACAAAAAGTCCCATAGTGAAAGTGTATATATACAAGGAGGTGGTGATCACTATCTCCTAATGAAAAAGAACTCATTCTTCGGATAGCAAAAAAAAGAAAAATCCTTTTCGTAATAAAATGAAGAACTGAAAAGTTGCGATATTGCTAGTTTGTTTTAGGGATCTCTTTTTGGAGCTGTTGAAGAAACCTTTTCATTAGGAAACAAACAAACAAAAATTTGAATCTGAATATCACCTATACAGTAAATGAAAAGGTCTCCCATAAGTTTCTCTCTTTGCTTCGCTACAATGTTCCATACCATATTCTTTACCATAGTTTTAGACATGTATAAAGTTCCTTCTATTTTTTTTTCCTGTGTAATACAAACGACAATCTATTTCTTTTTTTTGCCGGAAACTCCTCATGGAATGTCATTGCTATATATATATATATATAGAAAACGTTTCACCGAGAAATTCTTATCATATACATAAGCCTGACACGTTTTTAGGGAGCTCTCTATGTTCGATGGTATGTACACTTTCATTCAAATATTGTTCGGGAAATACAGAAAGTTAGTTAAATAGGGTCACTGGTGTATATTTTTTCGTCAGGATTTTCGTATATGGAATACAACACGCAATTTAAAGAATGGTTTTTTGTTAAGTGGCAAGGATATATATTATTGGAACCTTTCCTTTTCGGTGTTTTTATGTACAAAAAAAAAATATATAAGCAAACAAAATAGCAATAATTTTGATCCTCTCGCAAGTAAATATAAAAAAGTATTTGGAATAAATTGTTATCTATCAAAACGTTCGAATTTATTGAACTGTTATAAATCAATTGTTTTTGGGAAATTTTTGACAAGACTTTATTTTAAGATTTTAAGTCTTTAAAAAAAAAGAACTTTTAAAGTTTGTTTCTTATGAATAATTTTTTCCTATGTGTTATTATTGAAGACGTGATTTAAAAAGTCATTTTCATGTCCGCAATTGCCCTTTAACGCTCCCTGTTTTTGTTCCACGATGACACTAAACTCCATCTTAAAGAAAAATTCAGCATTCAAAAGAAAGTTCGTTATAAAGGAATTTCCATAAATTTAAATAGTATTTATAATTATTATTTTTCAACAGGATTTTATTTGCATCACTAATTAAATTCTATTTAATGATGCATTAAAATATTTGCATTATCTCATATTGACTACAAGTCGTGCACGGTTAAAAATTCAAAATAATAATATATAATAAAATATAATAAAATTTCCATTTGCCAACATGATCCCATCAGAGTTTTATCCAATTACACGCTGAATGAAATTATACAATCTTGAAGAACCCAACAAGAAAAAGAACACAAGTGTTGGCAAATTTCTTGTTTTTTTTCTTTGAAAATATGTTTTATCTTCGCGAATTCAAATGCTCATAAAATATAATTTAATTAACATTTTTAAAACTATTTTTGGGATAAAAATTATAATAGTCCTCACGTGAAGAAGAAATAATATCAAACATGAATTTTAATTAGAAAATTTCTTTTAATAAAATATGATTCTTAAAATACCCAAGTTTTCATATTTTGCATTAGAAATACAATTCCAGTTGTTATTAATTTCCTGTGATTTAGCAGTAATTCTTGTAAACATTTGAATGCTATATGGGTATATATGTTAAGGAGATATTAAAAGAATTTAAAATATCAGTAAAGGTATAAAATCAGTAAAATTTGTTGAGTATTTATTGATGGTGTAAGGAAAGTGCATTCCGTCAAAAAAGTATCTAGAATTTATCAATAAAGCGCAATATATTGAATTAATTAACAAAATTTACTTTATCTCCTTGAAAATAATCCCAGTTGATACGATACACATATGCCAACGATTAATTTAGTAATCGAAACGCTTTTTTATAGGCATTTTCCGGAATGGGCTCTAGCACCTTCGGTGAATTTTGTTTTATGACTTTAATAGACTCAAAACGTGTTCGACGAAGTGATAATTTAAATGGGGGAACAGGAAAAGTGACACAGATCTATATCTGGCGGAAACGGTGCTTGATCAATGACATTTGTTGAGTTTTGAGTCAAAAATTTGCATACAACCATCGATGTGTGGGACGGCGCATTATCGTGCAAACTCCAAGAATTGTGCTTCCACGAATACGGCTAAAATTCTCTCTCAAAGGCTTCATAACGCCCAGATAATATTGTTTGTAAATTGTTTGCCCCTCTGGGAGGAATTTCGTGTGGACAACAACTCGCTGGTCAAAGAAAACAACATGATGATTTTCGAGTGTCGTCGATGAGCTTTATTCGGTTTCCGCTCGAAACGCCATTCCCAAGCTTGTTGGCTAGTTTGCATGTCAAACTCATTAATCCACGTCTCGTCACCCATTATGATGAGTTTCATGAATGTCGGGTCCAAATTGGCTTCTTGAAGAAAGTAAGAAAATCTAAGAAAAATCGCAAAGCACACCTGAACTCAACTAACAAAACCAACAACTGTAAAGAAACTGGTTGACCGATCATGCCAAAATTTTGCGTACAATTAGGTACATTTGTGAACAATTCCGGATACTGTTTTTAGGGAATGTATGTTAAGGAGATATTAAAAGAACTAAAAATCGCAGTAAAAGCATAAAATCAGTAAAATTTGTTGAGTATTTCTCATAGGTTTGTAACTTCATAACCGAAAAATTGTTATGTTCTTGCTAAGTTGTGACAATTGAATTTTAGTTGTAACAACTAAGCAATAACTTCACAATTTTTCTGTATATTCCTTTTGAACAGCAAACCTATCACTTCAGCTGGTATAAAACTAACTCCAAATTCAATATTTTTTTATACTGATTAAATCATCGCTAATATAGTTTAAACAAATCTTTAGTCACGATTAATTTTTATTACTTTATTCAAATACTATTTCATAAGAAGTAAATTCAATACCAATTAAAATGTTTCAACAGTAGTGAAGTTTTTTTAGTTCGTGATTAAAATATTTAATGCAAACTCATATTTATTAATACTTTTTTATACGCCATAAAAAACAAATCACACGTGCAATTTTGTTTTTACTATAGAAAAAGAGAGGTAATGAGTGTAATAATTGCAGATATTTCTAATTGATTGATTAAAATCAATTAATATAAAAAAAAAATATAATCGCATGAAATGAGTTTGATTAATGTAATTAAATACGTGCGAAACGCATTCAATTTTATAGGCTCTCGCTGGTTTAAAGACACGTACTCATTATTCGCATTTAAATCATTATTTGAAATTGCATTATGCATTTATTATTTATGGTATGTTGAATGAAGAAAACAAAATTAAGAAATTATCAACGAAATTAATAAATTGTAAATAGTACTTAAATTTTTAGTTCAATTCAATTACGCATTTTCGTAGACATTTTTCTTCAATAATTGAGACTTTAATTTAGTGTTTAATCTTGTGTTTAAATTATTTAAACAAATTAAATATAATTGCTATAATCGTTTAATTGTTGAAGTCAGGTTTTGAACTCCAGACCACTGACTGAAAAACAACGTGATTTATCAACGGAGCCACTGAAGTTATGTCATTACTATAGATTTTTTGCTAGGAAATAGCTCAAAGTTAATTATTTATACTCAGCGGTTGAAATGTCTGTAATTTACATGCTTATTAGGGACAGGTACACCCTTCGTACGCCCAGTAACCTTCTGTGATATCGGAGCACACATAAACCGAGAAATTTTAACGAAAGAATAATCAGGACTAAAGCAGGCTAAAGATCTCCTCAGGAATACAACTTCAAGAGATTCAAAGCCTTTATCAGCACTAAAAAGAGGAATATAAGAGTCCTCACAGAAATACTGACGGGACGCTACAATGCAATGTATATTCTGTCCGATTGTGAAGCACTACTCCGCAGGAGGAGGGCATACTACTTTTCCTCAAGTTAGATACATACATTCTCTTAACCCACTTCGGATACTAAAATTCCTAAGAGAAATAGGCCTAGAGGTGGTACTTTAGAATCGCTCTGAAGAAGGGGGGTATAATAGGTCTTAAAGGTCGCTGTACAAAATCACCCTAAAACTTAATTTTAATCTTAATCTTACATTCTTATTCTGAGCTCAGTCATAACGGTCATAACATGACGTCACTGTCATAACTTTTTTTTTAAAGACTAATTCGTATTCTGATGCACTCATAGCTCACAATTGCCATAAAAAAGTATTACCAGTTCTGACCGAAAATATTTTATAGTACCTAACAACGAAATTTTATATGTTCTATTGAGTGATTTAATTGATAAATATGGGATATTTTTCACCATTAACTTTACACCTATAAAAAAAAGTTAAACCTGTACAAACATTTTTGAGAGTATTTCTTAAATAACCATGAAAACTTCCTCGAATTATAACAGTTTAAAGTGTTATAAATTCATATTTTGTACATAATTATGACCCGTTCGCCAGAATGCAAATATTCTCAGCTTTCATAATATTTGTAGCTGTAAATTTTTTATGATTAGGATTTATTACAACGCCAGAATAGGCCTGTTAGTCAGAAAAACCTAAACAATATGGCAAAAAGTATTTTCTTTTGTTTGAAAGTGAATTGGAAATTTTATATTAATCTCGAAAGACACATAAAGTTATATATGCAGAATAGACACGTCCTAAGTACGGAAATATTTTTGTTTCGTTAATAAACGCATAAAACTAGTGTTCTTCGTTTTAGCATGTTTTGATCTTACTTTTTTAGGCTTTCTCACTTAAATACTGTTTAAACCTAAAAACTTGATCTGAGGGATTACGTAAAAATACCTGTTTTTTTAACTAACAAATTAATAAGATAAAAATTCTTTTCAATATGCCTTAATTAAAATAGCTCTCTCTAAAATCACTTCAAATTAAAGCAAAAATTTTTTAATAAAATTCTTTCGACTATCAACAACTTGATTTTTTTTTTTTTTTTTGGTTTTTTAAATTAGAATATAAATTTAAAAAATAAATAAATAAATCAAGATGTTTGTAAATTAATTTTTTTTTCTTTTTTTACCAAAAAAACAAGAAATACAATGATTAATTTTTTGAATGAATTTTAAAATTAAAAGTGATCATAAATCTAAGAAGATGATCGGGGGAGAACAAAAAGTATCTAGTCTTAAAAATAATTTCATTTTAAATAAATACATATTTCAATAAATACAAAAATTTTCATTATATTTTTCATAAATCTTTTAACAAAAAACAAAACCAAAAAAAGACGACAATTATTAATCTCTATAAATCTTGCATCTCGCATGGATGCTGGCTGCATCGTGCATCATATATGATCGTCATTCATTTTTGGATCCCAGTAAATAACTCAATTAATTCTTGTCACCTGACTTATCAGCAAAAATGTTGTTGAATTTTTTTTTTCTTGTTTTTCTGGACTCCATTTACAAAATTGTTTATTTACGAATATGTATTTGGATATACTAAAAGTGTCCACAAAAAAAAAACCAGCAAACAAAACAAGAAAACAAATTTTATGCATCTACAAAACAAGAATTTTAATGTCTTGATATAACAATCATCACATCCCTTGGGGGACATTTGTACATGTATTTTGTTTTTTTTAGCCAGTATAATTCATCAATTAATTAATTAATAAATTAAAACAAAAAAAAAAGAACTTACTGATGAACGAAATACAATTTTTGAAATTTCAAAATCATTTGATTTCATATTCAAATCATGTTCTTTTGTGTTTATAATATTTATTCCCGATGGTTTAGAATACCATCGTGTATAACAATTTCAATGAACCAGAAAAGAGAGGTTTGTTTGAAATATCTATTTTTCCGTTAACGCATTGCTTGATTTCCTTAAAATTTGTCGTAAATACTTAGAATATAACATCTGCATTTCATACTGAATTATAGCAAAATTTGTATAGGTGGAGCAAAGCTATAGGGACATAGCACCGTATTTACGCAGCTTGTGAGCCCGTACCACAGAAAAACACTTTTTAGAAATTTTAATTAAATAAAATAACATTTACCACAAAGAAATTTAATGAATGATGGAAAGGACATTTTCAAGTATTTGTCGACATTTTTCATGTAAAACATATTCTATTATAATTTTTGATAAAATGGTCCAAAAATGACCATAATATTCCCCAGATACGGTCCGCACCACAGGTTAAGCAAAAATTACCAGAATATTCGCCAGAGAGTAGTAACTTCAGCATTCGTTTCCTTGCGATAGGGCCTACGCTACATGTTTAGCCTAGGGGTCTACAGATCCTAAATACGACCCTGGTTATAGGCATTGTTTAGTTGCGTTCTTTCTGTGTTTTTTTGTGAGGAAATATTTCTACTCATTTAACTGAAATTTGGAATGTTTATTAAGAATAAGAAATGGAAATTTACAAAATCGAAGTGGCCAATATGAGAGTAGAATTATCTTAAATATACTCTCTAAATCTAAATTGGCTAGATTCTGAAGTTTAAATCTAGTTAGGAACAATATTACTGTAATATTGTTTTTTTTTAAATGGACCATCTATTAAAGCTAACTAGAAACATTCTAGTGCGATAAGCAGAAAACGGCAATACTATCTAGATTAGAAGTAATACCTTGCTTTGATAATTTTCCAAACTTTATGCATATTTATGGTACTTTTGATGTAATGTCTCAACGTTGTTTATCAATTAAGAATTTGAGCCGTGATAAAAGGATTTTCTTTCTTATTTGTTGGTGAAAAGACGCGTTCTTACTTTTTGTACAATCGAAAGAATTATGTCGTACGCTTGCTCATGGTAATTTACCAAATTTCCTATTTTCGGATGAGAAAACATGCTGCATTGGATAATTTCTCAATAGACAAAACGATCGTGTTAGGTTAAAGGGACGTTCCGAGGATTTTGATTAAATTTCTTAGTGGCTATACCCTAGTTGTTCAATCTAGCTTGATTCAATGCAAATCTATCCAGATTTGGTATCAAGAGAGTATGAAATTTCATACAAGTAATATGTTTTTGGTTAATTAGGGATGCCTGTGAAATATGTATTAATCGTCCTATTGTGCTATGCTATTGTCTTCAAGCCGATTTTAGTTTTCTGTTATATTTGATTGAAATTACTAACGAGAATATCAATTGGTTGTGAAATAAAGAAAAAAAAACCAACCGCGAAACCTGATTTAAATTAAATTTGATCGGTAAAGTTTTTAGTTTTTATGAAGTCTCGTCCAAACTAGAGAGATTAGGATTAAGTACTAGAAGCCATACAGATATACTTTATAGTATTAACAAACTCTAACGCTTTTAATTAATTGTTTCAAATGAAATAATTTGAAGAAAACTTAAAACTTGAGAAGCTGCATATCATCCGAAAATAAATATATATTTTAGTGATGTTGTTTTTTTTTGTTCAGTAGATATACTATAATTAATTAAAATACTAGAAACTACAAAAACGACAAAAGTAATTAATTTAAAGAAACATATAAGAACAAGAAAATAACAATAAATTTTATATCATCTTGAAGAAGACAAGATATAGCAGCCGTAGTAATGTGAATATGGGATGCGGTAACAGTGGCGCGACGGTAACAACAGCCAAGAAAATAGTCATAGAATAGTACATATTAGTTATATAGGTATTTACTCATCTCTTCTTGTACTTTATATAGTATTGTGTAGTATCTGGAAAACGTCGCAAATTGCTGGCTGCTATTTCTGTTGCTCTTATTTATCAAATAATATAAGTTTTGCAATTTATTTTCAAAGAAAACGGTTTTCTTAAATTTCAAGTGTTAAAAACAAAAATGATTGCTAAAGTAATTAATTTCTTATAAGTAATTCCAAACATGGAATATTTTTCAAAATAATTCGATATCTTATTTCCAAATTTAGATTCAAAATTTTTGTTGTTCCACAAAAGACAGATGACTTCGCGGTTTTATTCTATAATCTGTTCTATAGGAAGACTCAAAATGGGAAACTACCAAAATCTAAAAGGAAGAAAAAAAAATTCACATCCATAATGGCCGAAATTTAAGAAATTGTTGTATTTTTGTTTCTTAATTTTGTTATTGTAATGCTTGTTTTTTTTTTTTCTTGAATTATATAAAAAAAAAAAAAACACAATAGAATGCGTATTTTACCGGATAAAATAGAACCATTCGAAGACGTCAGGAGTAGGTAAAGAATTCATATAAAGAACCCATATTAAAAAGAAACTAACTAAATTGGTGGAATTACTATAAGAATGGCCGAAATTGTCTGTAAATTAGAGGGAGGGGCTTGTATTTCTGTTTTCGTTTTTTTTTTTTTTTGTTCTGTTCCTGATCCCATTTTTCATAAAAACTATTTATAATGGCTCGATTAATTGACACTTATGATGGCGCTCAAATGGTTGAATTTATTCTCTAATAATAAAACAATGTCTGCTTGTGTCGTTTACAGCGGACTATGTTTCAATAGATATGGCTGTTCCCATATTGATTATCGTATAAAATTATTTATTTTTTGTTATCGTAAAACTGGTGTCAATTTACATGCTGACAGATTTGTAATTTGTTTTGACGTATTTTATGGATCAAATTTGATGAATACGATAAGAGAACCAATTAAAAATAAAAATGATAATAGTAACTCTCGTATAACACCGGCTGTTTTCAAATTCATACAATATGAAACACAAAAGTAGGTATATATGTTATGTAGTTTCTATAACGCGTGGTTTTTCTGAAACCTAACTCTTGCATTATACGAGGATTATCAATTAGTGCAGGCATTACAATACTGACCCGTGACAGTGAACTTTAATGTTATCTGAAGATCAACATTTTAAATTATAAATTTTTTAAAAATATTCCTTTTAAAAAAAAAATAATTTGTTAAAAACCTTCCTCCTTGAACTTATTTGTAAAAGTGAATTATTTCGGTTTTAATTAGTTCACCGCAGGTGCACTGTATAATTAAAATACATAGCAATATATTGTCTGAATAGAATTCAAAATAGTAGGGTAAACTCGTATAATCTGACAAAAATTGTTACAATGATAAAAACTTTTCAATTTTTCGAAAATCTATCACACAAAATTGCTTCCATAAAATTGAAAAGCCGCTTTTATATTGACCAATAATTTGTTACGGAAAGAACTGCGGAAAAAAATCAGGTAAGAAGAGTTCTATTAATACAAATTAGAAGCTTTTAGTAAGAAACATAAAAACCTGCACTGAAACCAAAAAACTTGGAAATCGATTAGTTGTCGCTACTTAAATTAGGTTTTAGTATCTATAAAATTGGAACTTCGAAATTGGTACTAAATTTTAGTGTCTAGTTATATGAAAATAATTAGAATGAAGAAAACAATTTTGCAAATGAAAATTTAACTTATTCTAAAGATTATTTTGTAGGCAAAGAAAAATAAATTATGAAGAACCGAGACCTGGATTTGAACCAGAGTCTCATCAGTTTCTAGGAACGAGGTCTCAACCAATGATTTGACCGTTCCACACTGTACTTATTACTCTATTCAGTTTACCTTTTTCAATTCTAAACATTATTCAAACAATACAACAATTATTCTATAACCTTTCAGTTTTTAATGCCAATTATTTGTATTAATTATTTATTCAAACTAAACTAAACCAAAACACTTATACTCCTAAAATTTCTGTTCAAGAAATAACCTAAAACATAGGTAATCGTTTTTTTAATTTCCAGGATTTTCTTTTTAACCAGCATTTCAATTTTCATTCGTTTTCATAAAAACCTGTTAACTTGTTCTTGTTATTAGAAATTCGTATAATTCATTTTCCTACAAAATCAAGAAAAACAATTACTTATTCCATTATTTTCTTTCTTCCTTCTACTCACTGATTTCATTCTCAATTAATACCTACTCTTTCTCTCTGTTCTCAACATTTATGTTGATACCAAAGATATATATAAGGAAAAGATATGAAAAGTTCAGAAAAGGTTTTTTTTTATATAAGTAAATTACATTAGGTCTTATGTTCTGAGCTTTAAGTTGCTTCAAAGTTGTTCCGTAAGATGTCATGTAATTTACTCATTTTAAATAAAAGCTGTTTAAAGTTTTCATATCTTTACACATTTATATCTTTGATGATACTGTAACTTTATACTACATAAATGATATTGTCTAGTTGCTTACTTTAAGCATATTTTCGAAGTGTTAATTGTCCTCTAACTTACCAGGCAACTCCATTAGACTTTTGTCAAGACTTATATTCTGTCGGACTGAAAACAAGTCTTGTGGAGACTCGAAAAATTGAACTTTTTTTTCAGTCGGACTGAAAATATGTTATGAAGTAAGTCTAATAGAGTCGTGGGGTTAGACTATAGATAGAAGTTCCATGTTTTTAATACTCAAAAGCATATGAAACTTTGTCACTCAAAAAAAAAAAAAAACCTCCATAAAATCTAATTCGCTGACAACATAATACATATCAGAATATTAAGTTTTCCTTTGAGTGTATTATATCTCATAAAATTATAATAAGATGAATGAAATTTTAGTAAGACGATTTTCACCTGACCCACTTGAACTCTGCAGCCTGGTTTTTTATGTTCGAAAATATCACCAAATTAAATAAAACAACAAACCGACAAATGTTATTTCATCATTGAAATTAATTTTTCTAAGAAAATCTCCAAAAAAAATAAGCGATTACTTAAAAAAATTGTTGTTCAAGGATATCTTACTGGAACAAACGCAATTGTACAACAACTTCAAGGCTTTTTTTTTAGTTTCTTTTAATTTTAACATGCTTGTATCTTGATATGTTCTTAAAACACAAAAAAAAAAAAAGAAAGACATGAAATTTTCTAAAATGACGCAAAAATGACTAAACTAAAAATTAGCTGCGCGCGTATTTTCAGGGTCTTACCTGGAAACTATAAAAATATTAACCTTAATGAAATATTAACACCGACGGCGGTAAAATTCGGTGACATTTCGAGGCCAGTCCATATTAAATAAAAGAAAATATTATTTTTTTTTTTTATGTTTGTAGAATATTTTGTTACAAGCATTGTTAACAAATGGTTGCCATAAATTATAACACGATGAGTTTTTATGGAGTTTTTTTGCTTTTTTTAGCGAGGATTTTGTACCTGTCATGATTTTTAAGGAATCAAAATTCAAGGTTTAAAGTTTTACAAGTTTTCTGTTTTTTTTTTTTATTTTGGAGGGAAAATGCCTTGTCATATGATTTTTTTTCTGTTTTTATTTTACCTTAACTTATGTGAAGAGTTTAAATTTTTATGACTTAAAAACTTAAAAGTTCTATAATTATAGTTGATACGGCCTAGTTTTATTAGAAATTTTGAATTCTGTAGTATTATTAAATTTTAAAACATATGAAAATATTGATTATTTATGTTGAGTTTATGTCTAGTATATTTTTGAATCTTCATTCCCATAGCCAATAATAATTCCCAAAAGATTTCAATCTAATATTTTACAAGGAAATGTTAAGACAGGTATTACAGATTACAATTATTGTCAAGACGCATGGAATACATGTTTTGCGTTTAATTAATTTCAAATATTCACATATGGATATTGTTGTCTATATATTAAAATGTTTTCGAAAACAAATAAGACAATATTCTCTAAAATTTTCTTCTATATTGTTAGACAGAATACATGCACGTATATAGGGGAGATTAGGATAACTTTTTGTATAATGATAGAATAAAATTTGTGTAGAATAGCCATTTGAAGCGAATTCCGAGTCGATTTTTGTGTGGGGTTCTTAAGATGTGTCATAAAGTATGTATGAATAATGTATGAATGTATGAATTTGTCTAAATATTGAGCTTGTATAAAAGCTCTGGAAATACAAGTTATATTGCTCAAAAAAAAAACTTAAAAATCAAATAGTTGTCGCTACTAAACTTAGGTAGCACGTATAAAATTAAAATTTGTAAACCGAATTTTAAATAGGATTTCATCAAAGCTTGATATGGTATTTAGGTCTAAAATTTAATCGAACTTAGAAGAGTGTCCATAAGTTTAGCTCTCGAAAATTCTTCAACAATCGAAGTTTAGTTGTGACAACAGAATTTTAGTTGTTACCACTGAATTTTCAGTAGTCATGACTTAAATTTAGTTGCGACAACTATAGCCAATAGCTTCACAATTTTCCTTTGTGTATCATTCAATTATATATACTAAACCTAACTACATGTAATTTCTTTGATTTTTTGTCCTTTAATTGGGTAATATACGTTTTATTTTGTAGGATTTTAGGACTTTATTATACTTGAGTATATGTATATAAGTACGGTACTAAATCCTTCAAAATAAAACGAATTTTAATTATATGACTGATCTGAATGCCTGAATGGCTGATCCTCTCCAAGTGAAGGTTTTATAAACAATTATTATTACTTACTATAAAGTAACCCGAGTCTCCTGTAAAATATTTCTTATAGTTTCTAAGCATTTCGTCTACCAAATTATATTCTCTATTTGAAATTCTAATCGATAGTTGATATTTTAAGGACATTTTATGTTTAAATCAATAGTAGATGATTTTCTTTGGAAATTTTTGCATACCTGAAACTTTGAAAATTTCTTATATTAAACAGATTTTCTATTAGTTATTGAAAGACCTAAAAAGAAAAACCAGATAGTTTATTCTAATAGTTAAAATATTGAGTTATTTTCAGAGTATTCAAAATTTTCAACAAGAAAAAATTCTAGAAATTTATTAATCCAATTTCACATTAATCTTTTGCGAAATTAAAAAAAAAAAAAAAAAACTAATTCCTAATTTATTTTTAATTTTAACTTAATAAATCAATTTTTCACATAAATTTAAGTTTTCAAAAATTGTGAAATTCTTATAGAAGAATATGCAGGTCATGGGATTTGTTATAGCAGCGTTTCTTGGTGTTCAGATTCAGATATATACCTTTCTATTTTCTTAACTAAATTTTCATTTCCTGTTTACTATATTATGTAATATTCTTTTCCTCGTGAAGACATAGGTGACTGTGAAACGTTATAACACCTCGTTTAATTAGAATGAGAATTGTACACTAACATATATTAAAATATATAGGAATTTTCCTTTATCGAAATTATATTATTAAAGTTATTATTTTGAAAATTTGAAAGATTCTTTGTCTTTTTTTATTAGTTATTTATAGCAGAATATATTTAAAAGAATAATCATTGGATCCGTTCCAACTCTCCAAGAAGAATCAAACTAACAATATTCTATAATAAATACGTTGGATAGCGTTTAGAGACAATTTGTAAATCATACAGCGTTTTAAAGATATTTTAATCCTTCACAAATTTGCCAATGATAAATTCTTCTAGTCGCTTATTTCCGACAGGAGTATTTTAATTTAATAAGTTTAAAAAAAAAAAGAAAGAGTTATAGGATTTTGAATAAGCAGAGAGTTTAATCTACAACGGAGTTAGTGGGTGATCATTGAATTAGGATCATTTACTTTTTTCTTATATTTTTCTTTAGAAAATTAAGTTTTTCGAATACGTATACTGAACTCGCCTTTATTTTATAATATCTTCATATGACCGTATTTTCATACTATCCGGATTATGAATTATTATTTTGCTTTAAAATTGAGTCAAAAATTGGAATTATTGATTGGAATTATCAGTGCAAAAAAATTTAGTCTATTACAAACCATTTAACATGTTAAAGCTAACTATTTTTATATTCCTGTATAATTTAAAGGATAAGATATTTCTAATATAGGTGTCGTAGGCGTTTAGTAATACAAATAATTGGCATTGAATGATTTTTAATACTATAAGAAACACCTGTTTGGAATTGTTTAAATGATATGAAATTTATAGAAAGAAAAAATGAATAATCTAATTACCGTGTCAGATTGGTCGAATGGTTTTACTTTGTGATTGATGAGAGTCTAATTCAAATCATGATATTTAGTTCTTCACAGTTACTTATTTTTCATTGCCTATCTGCACTATTAAAAATGAGAGGTTTTCCGCTTTTCGTTCCTTATTGTTTGGGTAGTTAAAATGACTTGAATTTTGAATTAGATATATGAAAATCATTTTATCATTATTTAATGAAATCACGCAGAAAAATTGTGAAGTTATTGGGTAATTGTGACAACTGTATATTAGTTGTAACAACTGAATTCTTATTGTAATAGCCAAAAATTCGTTGTTGTCGCAACTCTTTTTCGATTATCAAAGCTAGACAATAGCTTCACAATTTTCCTGTATGATATTATTTCATTATTCGAGTTAAGTATAGTATTGAAAAGGAATTATATATATTTTACATATCGACGTACTTTCAGACGGTTTTATAAATGCTCTTTTTAAAGTAATGAAAGTAATATCAATTTTGTTATATAAAAGTTTTAATTTATTTCCAAAAATTATCAATTTTGTATTCTTTACGTTCAATAGTAGTAATCAATCAAAAGTTTTGTCAACGTCTCAAAAGTAATCATTTTTCATTTGATATAATTATAAAAAAATAATTTGAATTTTAAATTCGAAACCGAAGAAATGGTTATCGAAGTTAATGTTTTATACTGACTAAATAAAGATAAGTTTGCACTAACATAACTTGAAAGTTATGAAAATTAATGTCTTTATTTCTAACCGTGTACGCTAATTAGTTTATTTATGCCGGGTAAAAAAAAACATACTAGCTGTAATAGAAACAATTAAAATTATATCGGTTGGTCCGAACTGATGATCATCTACTGTACTTTCATAAGCAATGTATATACGATTTTTGTTTATATGTTTTACATTGAAAAAGTAATTATTTAATAATTATATGGACTAAAGGTTAAAAAGGTATAAAAGTTAAATCCATTACTAAGGTCCAGGTTCAAATAAAAATAGCTGTCAACTATAACTACACAGAATTTTTACAAACTTTAGTTAATTTTTATAAGATAGATGGCGAAGTGATATGTTGCTGTCAAATTCATAAGTAAAAATGATAAACAATCATTTGATTACTTCATAAAATGATTTTAAGTTCTAATTAAACAAAATTTTTCTTAAAAAAAAAAACCGCAACAAATGAGATGTCAAATATAATGACTTTTGAATGTGAATAAATTAAATAGTATAATTTTAATATTAATATAAAATTGACAAATTAATCACGATGGAAGTTTTTCGTAAATAAATTATTGATAGAGTATGATTTAATTTGTTTTTTATTTTTATATAGTTCAATATTGTTTTTGATATATGCAACAAACGGTGAATTTATTGCGCAAAATCCAAAAGAAATATGCTTGCACGTTTTACATACATTCAATTTTGTAGACTATTATATTTTCTATTGATTGAATGAAAATCCTCTCAAAATGTGCATTTTCTATTTTCTTATTTTCTATCTAAACGTGCGCCGTATTTTGGGATGCTATTTTTGACAAAAAGGAAAATGAAAATAACAAATCCAAGATTAAATTAAAGATTTTGTCGTTAAAATTTAAAAACAAAAAAGGAAAAACATTTAAATGTTTTACTTACACGTTAATCCAAGTAAAAGCGCAGCTACATCGATGAATTTCTTTATGACTTTTTTTTAATATATTAATTTGATTTAAAAGAAAATTTAAAAAAAAAAATAAGCTATTTATTCGTTGTTTATAACGAATTTTTCATTTCGAAATAATTTATTAAACGCCATTTTTTCTTTTCTTTTTCTTTTTATTACTTCTTTTTTTTTTCTTTAATTAATAACAAATAAATTAACTATATTTTTTTTTCTTTAATATTTTATTATAAAAATAAGAATAAGAAATTAAAAAAAAATAATAAAAATTGCAAAAAAAAATTTACAAAAAATTACAAAAATTGAACTAATAAAAAATTTCCACTAAAAATTTTCACACTTTCGAGAAATTATTAAAAACTTATTTTTTCAGTTTTATTCTTAGCACTTTTATTGAAATTAAAAACCAGAAAACAATTTGACGACACAACAATATATATTGTTTAAATTTAAGTTTTAAAACCGAAATTTTAAAAGACTCTGTCACTCTTATTGTGTACGGCCGTTAAGTAACTGAAAACCGCCGTTTTTTTTTTTTTTTTGGTTTTCAGATCATAAAATTTGTATGACACTTTAAATAAATTAGACACATTGAAATTTTCGGCTCAAAATTTTTAATTTAGAGAGCCGTGGTAGTAAAGTCCAGCTTTTCTTTTTCTTTTTTTTTAAATTTTCACACACCGCTAAAATGTGTGTCCTTCCTTGTTCTTGTTTTTGAAAATTATTTTAGAAATTTCCGTTAAAAATGTTTAGATTTTGATTACAGAACTTACACATTTTCATTCTCATTGTCATTAATATCTTGATATAAGAATTTAACAACCGAAAAACAAAAAACCAAAAAGAAAACTGAATTAATATTTTATTAATTGAATTAAATAAGCGTGTAAATTGTTTATTATTAATTTAAAGCGTTTGTCATAAAAACACTCGTTTATTCTCTTTCAAGTAATTTAAAAACAATAAAAACTAAACAAAATTATGTCGTCGGGAAATTATTATTATTATTATTATTATATTATATTAAAAACAAGAATTTTTTTTTCCTCTTCTTCTTTGCTTGCCAAAAAAAGATGTTGATTTCTTTACGACTTCTATCAAACTAAACCCATAAAGTATTCAATTCCAACCATATACATGTGAACAAAAAAAAAAAAATATCCTCTAAAAACTAAACCCCTTAATCCAGAAAATGAAAAACAAAAAAAAAAAGAAGAAAATATATCGCATATATAAAATATAATATAAAATATATACAATATATATATAAAACAACAAAAACAAAAAAAACTTATACAATATATGTATATATACATTTATAACAAAAATCAGTTTAACCAGCAACAAAATATATACATCGCAACTTTGCAGCAGGCCCATATATAAGAAGAAGATGGATTCACATATACATTTGTTAGGAAACCGTGCGGTCACATTTCATAGATATATATGTATATATACAGTGGGAAATGTTGTAAACGAACGAAGAAAACTCCGAGAGCTCTAGCTAGGTCTGTCTCTCAAGCAATACGTTTTTCCCATATATAAAAAAAAATTTTCTACTATTTGTTGTCCACTGGACGTGGGAGTGTGCAATAGTATTTGTTTTGATGAATCGGACGAAGAATTTTTTTTTCTTTTTGTGTTTTTGGAAATGTATGCGAAATTTGTGTTATGGCCATAAAGAAGAAATAGCGGTACCTTCGCGCGCTCTATACACTTTGTAGATTTTGTGTTGTGTCGCGCAAATTCAAAATGATAAATTTAGTATATGTGAGAACTGAAAATAATGTTCGAAAAAGATGCATGAGATAATAAATTAGATGAAACGAGATGGCACATGTACAGCCCATAAAATATATTTACCCCATTTCATGTTGTTTTTGTAATTTCGTTTAAATCACCAAAAAAAATTGAGTAATAGAGAGAGCGAAAGTGCAGAAGGAAGAAAAATACTGAATACTGAAGAAAATTTCTTTTGTTTTTGTTGGAGCAGCAGCGACAAGAGAGCACAAAATTAAAAAACAGCTGACCAAAAAATGCTAAAAAAAAGCTCCCCTTGAAATTTTTTCTGTAGTTTATTTATTTGCCATTCATCTTTTCCACATATCAACTATCTCTTTCTGATGCATTTATTTTCCTATTTTACTTCCTTGTTTTTTTGTTATTTATTTGGCTCAGCTAAAGTATTTACGACAAAAGTTGGAGCACTGACAAAAAAAATGAAATAAAATAAATTTAAAATTTGGTAAAAATTTCTCTCTCAATCGACGAGAACCCATAAAATACAATTTAAGAGAATAACGCACTTGTTTCATGAGTTTCACATGAAACTGACAGAAATCCGTAAACAATAGTAGTGTAAACCGAACGCGGCATGGGTTTTCTTTTTTTTTTTTTTCTTATTTATTTTCTGTTTCTATAAAATATGAATGATAAAATGGGATAGCAAATAAGGAGGAGCAAACCCATAAACCATTATAGGAGAATCTCAAAAAGATGGATGATATGTGCGAAAGTGATGTAAATATATTGAAAATCATAAATAAGAAAGAGATAGAATAAATATGCGTAGAAGTGTGACGAATTGTACCATGCTGTGTGTATACTTTATGCGAGCCATAGTTTATCAAATTGCTTTGACTCTGTGAATATACATACTTTCCGAAGGAACAAAAAAAGGATATTCTAGAGATACCAACGCGGGGATGTGTGTATGGGTAAGAAAAGAAAAATGTGTGTGTACATTTTTTTTATATGGATTCTAAATTTGTTGCTGGAATTTTTCTTTTCTTTTCAAATTTCTTTTAGTTAGGGGAAAGAGAATGAAGGTAAATGAAATGTGGTTTGTTTTGCTTTTTTTTTTGTTTGTAACGGATTTCATTAGTAAGAAAGAAAAATGTGGGTGTTAAGAAAAGAAAAGAAAAAAAAATAAACAATGAATTTTTTTTTTTTTTTTTGTGAAAAATAAAGGAAAGGGTCATGTATGTAATTTACGATTGTATTGGCTGGAAAGAAAGATTGTGTGTGAATGATGTACTTATTATGATGAAGGAATTATTCACGCATACAAAAATAACAAATAAAATATCTAGTTTTTTTCCCCTTTGAAGTCGTCCTTTTTTCCCAAAATTTATCTATACATGTCAGAATTCTTTTTCTTTTTCTTCTTGTTCCTCTTTTTTGTAATTTATTTCCCACGTAGAAATATATATTCACCTCCATTCCTCCTAGCCTGATATTCGGAATGGAATATATATATATATATAGTCACATCCTTAAAAACTCTTGAAACTAATTTTAGTAGATGTGTGTGTGTGTTTCTGTGTGTGAGCGTATGTGTGTGCCACAGTTTTAAAGTTTCATTGCAATAAATTTAAAATTATTTCTTAATTTGATGCTTAAGAATTTGATTGCTTTACAAAATAAAAAAGAAGAAAAAAAAAACAAACGAAAGAGGTGAAAACATATTGTTTTGGTGTTGTTCAGGTGATAAACAAAATTATTCAGAAGAAATTTTTTTGAATATGAATTTCCCTTTTTTTCAAATTTTAGTAGACTTTAATTTCTATAGATTTGAATTTTATGCTTTTTCGACGATCGTCGTGTGTGCAACAAGCGTCTGGGAATAAATCATTTTGTGTTCATCACATATAATAATTTTTCTGGATTTTATTTGGTTTTAATTAATTTTAATAATTGATTTTGTAATTTTGAAATTTTTTAATTTTATTTGTTTCTACTTGTTTGTGGGATGGTTGTGTTGGGATTATGAATATTGGTGTTACCAGTTGATATGATATGAAACCTGAATGCGTTTGTCCAAGCTGGTAATAGTAATATAGTAATGGATTTCTGTAATTGTAACATGTGATAATCGGTTTGGAACTACAGCTTTAAAGTAAGCCTAATAATTAGACAATTGTCTATGGAAGTGAGTTGAGTTCTCACCTCAAATTTATCACTTTCAAGCGACAAATTGTCTTATGAAATATATTAAACAGACAACTAATTATCGTCTTTTATTTTCCAGAATTTTATTGTTGTAGTTCTCATCCTTTATTTGTAAATTTTTATCCATGATTTTAGTCACTACAAGTTATACCTAACATTTGACTAGATTTAAGTACTATCAAAAATTTGCGCAATTATATACATGTAGTATCAGTTATTAGGTAATAGATATGGCGTTAAAAAACCGACGGACTATAGTAAAGTAATAGTGTTTGAAAATTTCAGCTTAATCAAATTACTATTACCATATAGACATGTATGCCTGGATCTCCAGCGTTTGTACATTAAACTAATCCTTCTTATGTACTAATATCCTTGCATATTATAGTTTCTTCTTGTGGTCTAATATCCCTGCATATTACAGTTTCTTCCTCTTCTTTCACATTAAAGTCTTATTGATGTTTTCTTCTTCGATTTGACCTAAAACCATAAAGCTAATATATCTATTAAAAATTGGACTGTTAGTACTTTATGCACAAACCAAACCAGTTCGGTTTAATTTGATCTGTACCAAAATAAAGCTCAATAAAAATACAATCATTTGTGCGTAGACTAAAATGATTACACTGCGCCGGTTCAATATATGCACATAAACATAGAGATTGAATTAAAATTTGGACCCGCGTATATGAATTGAATCCAAATATAATCGAGAAGATTAAGATTAAGTTTTTAGGGTGTTCTTGTACTGCGACCTTTAAGATCTAATGTACCCCTCTGCTTTAGTACAATAGTTAGGTTAAGTTCCCATTCTGAGGAATTTTAGTATCCGTGCTGGATCAAGAAATTGTGTCTAAATTGGAGAGAAGTAGTATGCCATGCCCCCAGAGTTTCCTCCTCCTGCAGAGCAGTGCTTCACAGTCCGAGAAAATATGCATTGGCGTCTCTTCGCCTCCTCGTAGAATATTCAGGTGCTATCTAGTTCAAGTCCTAGTTTTTAGGGTGTGCTTTGAATCTGCAGTGTCCCGTTAGTATTCCTATTATTATATGGTATTGTTCTTATTAGTGCTGATAAAGGCTTTGAATGGTTTGGAGTTGTACTCCTTGGCTTGTCTTAGTCCTGGTTATATTTCCCAGTGTTTAGTTCTTTGTGCCGCCTCTTCCTTCGTTTAAATTTCTCGGATTACGTATGGCCCGAAGTTGAGAAAATGCTAAATTTAAATTTTTTGCTAAATAAAGGGTAATTGTGTAACACAGCCACCAAAGCGCAGTAAATTAAGTCAATCCAATTTGAACTCGACACGTATTTCAACCCAGTTTTTGACTTGGTTTAAACTATTCCATGTATACCTAGTATTTGCTGGTACAGTGAAATCTCTTTATATACGAAATCTCTCACTATAATAAATTTTCATAAATTCCAACCCTTTCTTAATAAAATATTCTCGACACAATTATATTAATTTTATTTCAATAAAATTGTCTTGAAACAAACTTCTTCACAGTTTGACTTCATTAATACTTTATTACTTATTCACGTAATTTTCAGTAATTTTTTTTTCTTCTTCTTGTTTCTTCTTACCGCCGAATAAAATTCCTCATGCATCCACCTTCATTTCCTCTTAAACGTTTAAGCCTGGAAAAAAAGCAGGGTGGCAACGTCAAGCAATTGTATTCAATCAAATAAACAACATATATTGCAGGACTTATTTTATCAAATTGGCTCTGAAACGATAAAAGAACAAAAAAAAAAAAAATAAAATAAAACTTTTTCCATCATTGTCAGAAACAAACGACAAGGGTTTGTTTTTTTTCTATCTGAAAATTTGTATAGAACGAATATGCAGAAAATATATATGTAATAGGAAAGGTGGTGGTTTCGATGGGTTGGCTAGATTGACTGTGTATATGGTATGTTCCAAGAAAGAAAAGCCCAAATTGGTATGTACTACTTATGAAGATAGAAAAAAAAAAGTGAAGATGAAGGGAAATGGCGTGAAATCCCGAAGGATCTACCAACGTAATCGTTTATAGGATTGCTTTTACTTTTTTCTTTTTTCTTTTTTTTTTTCTTTTTCTTATTCCTTATGTTAAGACAATTTTTTGGGAAACATCGAAAGAAAGAAGAAAATGCCGGTATAAAAATTAAACCTCATGAACTTCATGGGATTTATTCCCTCGTCTGATTATTTCGGCTTCTAGTTTTTTTTTTTTTTTTTTTTTTTTTTTGTATTATTATTGGGAATATATTCGCAGTGGGATAAAAGGCAGGAATTTATTCTACGATATTATATGTCATGAGTAATTTTATTTTAAAATTGCCATAGAAAATTTCTTGTTTATTTTTAAAGGATTTTACTAGAATTAAAGGTTGTTTAAAAGTATTATATTTATAATAAAATTTTCTCTAGACTTTTTAAATATGTAATGTCCGAATATGTTATTACGTTATTCTATAATAAAAACAAAATAAGTCATATGAAGAATTTCTCTAACTTCTGTTATATTTCTTTATGGTGCAGGTGAATTCAATTGTATGACAAAAAAAACAGACAGTATTTTCATGCAGGCTGTTCAATTTCTCTTTCCCTGATATATCAATTTAACCGCTTTTCCCTTAATTTCTTATACTATATACAAATAATGTCGCCTTTTCTTCTTTCTTTCCTTTTCTTATATATATATATAAAGTTTTCTCGTGAGGCCTTATATTTATTGACTTACTTGATCGAATTGACTGATTGTTGTTATTCATGCACTGAACTTAAAAAAAGAACGAAAAGAAAATGTATAAAACACGACATTAAATTAAGCCATTGCTGTTTCACAATATTCGAATTGTTTTGAATTGGTTTTTGGCGGGTTCTCTTGGAGTTATTTTAATACTTCATCGATCTAAAAATTGACAATCGTGCGATGGTGGTGGTACACCCAAAGAAATTATGAACTTTTATTGGCTTATTGTTGCATTTAAATTTTACTTTCCAGAAATAAAAAGAAAATTATTTATGTAGAATAGCTAAACAATTATTATCAACATTAGTTCTTTTGCTAGGTGAATTAAAAAGAATATTTAATACGCATCTTACGATTTTTAGTAAAAATTAGAATTGAAATTATTACATATACTTTTCAACTGCAAGTTATTTCTTTTCCTTGAAGTTTTAATTATAACAAAAGAAGTGTCGAATTGTTGAATTTCGCCTACCATTCATTGTCGTAAATAAATTTTATGTCTTAAATACCGTAGTACCTAGTTGAAAGGTTCTACGAGAGCTTATGGAAAAGAGCTTCCAAAATTTAACAAACCACATCCATGTTGGAAGAAAGAGAAACTAGAATGGGGATTGTAGTATTTTATTTGTTTTTCAAGTTAGTTTTAAGTAAGTTTAAGTGGTTCGAATTGTTATTTAAAAGACCGCTTTGTTTGCTTTTAATGTTTTATTGAAAACTGTCAATTTTTAACTCGATTTTTTTCTCGTTTCATTCAAAGTCAAATAAAAATATTTCTATTTCTTTCATTTTTGTGCTTGAAATGCAACAGAAAAATTTCATTTATATAAAAAGACAATCAAAATATAAAAAATCCATATAAAGAGTAATACTAAAAACTCAGATCTAGTTAATTCAGTGAATGCCTTTAATAATATGTATTGGAAACGTGTAATTCGATTGAGACTAAATTGTATCGAAAATACATAGCCATTCCTATGTTTTTTCGATACGATTTGGTTCAAATCGAATTACACAATTCCACTTCTGACTGAAAACCTCATTCCTAACTGCTTAAACTTCAGTTGCTGCAAGAAAAGTTCAGTTCTTATACCTGAAACACAATATTTTTAATTTTCTTAAAATCGAAATATTTACTTTTTGTAAGTATAAGTTCAGTTAGCACAACTGAGCTATATCGAATTTATGAAATAGGCATTGCGATAAACTTCAGTTCTCTAAAAATTGAACTGGGAGCCCTGAATTATTTTTCTGTGTGTATGGAAAAGTATATATTGCTGGCACTCTAAAAATTTACATTGAATGGAAACTCATAGAAATAGCTACCTATTCATTTTTGGTTGTTTTTGGTTGCGAATTTCGCTACAAGAAATATAATAATATTCCTTAATGTTTAAAGGTTATTAAGTTTATCAGATTATGAATTTATTTACGAGCAAAAAAAGGGAATAACATCTAAATTAGAATAAGCGAAATCATGTAAATTTAAATCCTACTTTATAAATCATTTGGCTTAATATTAATAATATTAATAATTATGTATACGCAATTCTGACTTCCAATATTTTGATCAAAATACTGCGTTTATAACTGGTAGCCCAAGGGAAGTAGAATATTTTATAGTTTACCTTAATCTATTATTATTAGTGGCAAAATAATAGTCGCTAAGAATTGTATACGACATTAACCATGAAATGCGCTACTTGGCAACTCAATTCAAACAAATTAAAAATCAAAGTTTTAGAATAAGTATTAATTTTCTTATCGTTTTCCTATATCCTTTTATTCTTTTTGTTCAAAATTAAAAAGACTCCAAGAAAACAAGTCTTTTTTTTTTTTGCTTAAACCAAATTGTATGCGGTTATAAGACGTTTAGTTGGACTTTAATACAGATTTAACCATGCTCACGCAATGTACATATATGATATCTTGTTTCAGCATGGACCATAAATTAACATTGATTCTCAACTGATTTTCTTAAAAAAAAAAAGCAAGTATAAAAAGAAAAATTAAGACAATTCCTTTTGCCATCTTCATTTTAATACTTATTTGGATTTAACCTTTTTTTATTTGATTACGAAAAGGTATATTCACATTCGGTGTAAAAGTTTTGAATATCATACTGTTAAGATATAGTCTAAGAAAAATAATGGTTTGGCCTCAAAGTGGTAAAAGGTGATTTTTTCATAGAGCTAAAACTTTATTAAATAATATAATTTTTGTCGGTGCATATTTGTCATCTTTCTAATAGAGCCCATTATTCTGTCACAGTAGAACTTTTGGGCTTTCTAGATGCAAAATTGAGACAAAACATTTTCATACATTTCTTTTAAACTCCAATTTAGACCATTGAAGGAGTTCTGTAGAGACGAAAAGAAATGTTTGTCTGAAATTCGAGCTCCCAATCAAACTTTCTTTTTGACAAGTTATCAAACTTCTATGTATAGTTTAGTTATGTGATTCACCAATTTTAAATGTTTCTGTTTGAAAGTTTGATGGGTTTTCAACTTTCCATTTCAATATGGTAAGATTCTAAGCAATCTTACGTGTTTCGTTAACCGCCGATTAGAGTCGACCAATACCCTTGTTTTGTCATCACCAACAAGGAAATGACTTTTGCGGACATCGTATATGATAGAATTTGGAATATACTCATATCAAAGAGATTATCCGAGTTCTCCTTATATTTTTAATATTTTCATTTGAGTAATCAATCAAACATAATGAATTCGTTTGTCATATAAACATATGTTAAATATTTCAATAATACTATATTTCTCAATTAATTTGATGAATTGCCAGATACATTAAAATTTGCAACTTAATAAATTTTCAGCGAATATATGAATCGTCTTTGTTTTTCTTTCTTAACGACATCCATTATAAAATACATCTAACGACCTTGATATCAATTAATTTTATTATTTATTGATGTTCATAATCAATTAAAATATACTTATTTCTTATTTCTTTTCACTATTGTGAATTATATTCATTTGAAATCACGTTTTTTCGATTTTATTTTTAACTCTTTTTAACTCTTTTTTAACTCTTTTTTTGTTTTCTTAAGATCAAAAAAGAAAGAAGAAAATATTGTATTCGTTTTCTTTTTCTTTTAACTACATATATAACATGTGTGCTTCTGATATCAGAGTTTCAAGATATTAGACATGCTTATACATTTTTATGCCTTTATAAATAAAATAAAAAAAAAACTTCACATCGTCATCGTTCTCTGCGACTTTACGTATCGAACAAAAATTTTAATTTATTTTTCATATCGATTCGCGTTTCATTTCTTATTATATACGATGATATGAACAGTTCTGTTTTTTTTTTTTTTTCTTGTATTTTTATTCTCATGTAGTACACTTCGAATCGAATCGATTAAGTCATCTCGTAGTTCTTTAACCATATCACAATAAAACCGTAAAAAAATATATATATAGATTTATATGTATATAACTCATGTGCGTCTTTGCATGTAAATTTATAAACTCAATGAATCGAAGTTAACATATTCGCGTGAAGCCTAAAGAAAATCCATATATAAAAGAATAAAACTCAAGAAACTGCACTAAGAAAATATGTTGCAGTCGTAGATTTCCTTAAGGTGGTATTCCCTATGTAGAGTGCTGTTTTGAAAGCATTTGTTTTTTTTTTTTAATTAAAAGAGGGAAGTTGAGTTTTAATAATCAAATTTTTCGCACATATTTGGGAAGAAAAACCTTTTTTGATATTCCATGGTTTATGCGTTCCTACGTATTTCTGTACAATTAATACCCCAATCCCTTATCCAACACAAACAAAAATAAAATATAACAGACCAAGTAATTCACGGTCACATAAGGATTAATCTAAAAATGAAGCTGATAGTTATATAAGGACTTTTTCAGATTGTACTTGCTGAGCGAAAAGTTCAAAACTTGTGCTTTTCAATTAACCTAGCGTAACATTCTTGAAATTGGTTCATTCTTCTCGTAGTCAATTCAGTGAAAATTGGTACTAAACAACTCCATGGATCTCAAATGAACCAATGTGCCAATTTTTTAATACCCTGTACTATAGAGCCCATAGTACAAATGGGCCTCATTGTTAACAGGCATTAGTAGTAGTCCAATACATTAATTCAAAAAAAGCAACAAAATTTGTAGTAATAGCAAATAGAACTTGTGGAAAGTTCAAAAAAGCCTTTATTTAACTTAAGTAATTTATATTAGGCCTTATGGCAAGCGCTTTAATCTCCTAAAAGTTCCTTCCATAAGATGTAATATAGTTTACTTATGTTAAAAGAAAGATTTTTAGAATTTTCCATATCTTTATTCATTTTTAGTATATATTTAGTAATAGTTCAAAACTCTTTCTGTACTTTGAATTTAGTCGAGTTTAGCCACTGATATACTAGAAACTTTATATCCGCGTAAATTTTTCTCTAGAACTGTGTCTTTCTACAATATCCTTCGATAGATTTTAGTTAAATTTAACAGAATCTCGTAAGCGGCGTATTTAATTTATTTAAATAAATGGTTGTTAAATTTACGATTAAATCCGAAAAACGACATAGCGACCATAAAATGAAAAAACCATAACTATTCCTAATTTATCTGAGTATGATAAGAGCTGGTTTAATTTTTGACCGCGGCATGCTGATAGCATGCTGGAAAGTTTCAATATTGATTCTAACCCAAATTATTTACCATTTAACAAATCGTAATGAATGTTATGTTATTTCGCCCTAAACTATATGTTCTTTCGAAAATGAAAACCAAATTTGATCTCAATCGGTCAAATTTTTGTCGAGCAATAGTATGGTATATGGTGGTCTATTAGAATTCATTTCTAAAATTAATATGTTCTTAAAACTAGGAACTTTCATAAAAAAAGAGAAGTTCTAGACGGGAATACCGCCTTAAAGGTTATGCTTTACGATAGTAAACTGATATTTTCTTCTTTTTGAGGTAATCTTAGACTGAGGAAAATTCTTTTTTTTTTTCGTTTACCTGTTCCCTATGAAGCGTGTACATACATATTATGAAAAAGGTAAATTTCTCGTAAATAATAGGTAAAATATGTTTTTTAAAAGATTTATGAAACATCAATAAACGCACGTATATTTTTTTTAACATTTCAAATTTTGTAGATGAAAGCGTATATCCGAATTTATTTACCGCGAAAGAATATTATTTTTTTTCGTTGTTGAATATTAACGATGTGTGAAAGTATATCATAACAAATATGATAAGTTTTTTATCTACATTACATATGTATAATTTTTATATCAAAATAATGAAGACTATTTTTTCGGCTAATTTAGATTTGAATATCAAGTATGTGACTTAAATATATGATTAAGAATGAAATTAGTTTATTCTTTATTAGAATATTAATATGTTCTTATAAAAAAAAGAAGAAATATACAGTTCTTTACCATATTAGGGATTTGAGTACCTGGAAAGATTATCAAGTTCAGAAAGGTGCGGGAAACATGATAGTATCAAAAACTATTTCCAAACTACACACACAGAAAAATCATAAAGCTTTAGTGCCACCAAAAGCTGGAGCAAAAACTTTTCTATTGCTGTGACAACTAAATTTTAGTTTAAAATTCAGTTGTCAGAACTGGCCAAAAGTTGTATGATTTTTCTGAGTGTAAATAAATTTTCACTTGCCTTAGTCTCTCCTATTGGATCCAATTCAAAAAAATCAATCATTACGAAATCACTATCAATTATTAAGCAGTTTTTTTTGTTTTATTAAATTATTTTTTTTTTATCAAAAAATATATAATAAAGAAATAATAGAAAAAAAGTTCAACAATTTAAAACTTTTTTTTCTTGTCTTTAAGTTATTGACTAAATAAGAAAATTATGATGTTTACAAAATAAACTATTTCTTCATTTAATAATCAAAGTTCTAAAATAGCGAAACTTTCTTCTATACTTTTTTTTTTGTTTATATCTTTGACGATAGAAGAATATTGCCAATTTTTTCGGGGAACGAAACATAAATCATTCTATAGTCTTTTCAATTTTTTTTTCTTTCTTATTTTATGGTAAAGAAAGTTTGCAGAGGAGAAATATGACAAAAAAGAAGCTACTTTTAATGAATATTTTCCATAAAATTTGTATTAAAAGTTGTCAACTTTGTCCATGAGTCAAACTCTGGAAATAAAAAGTCTGAGGAGCAATTTTATTTTTGCGTTTTTTAGAAATGTTACAAAAAAAAAATAGGTAGATATATAGATATAGTTAGGTCTACTCGAATTTTAGGCATTGTATAGTACATAGATCTCTATTCTCTACATTTAATTTAGATGTACAGTGTTTTAAACAAGTACTCTATTCATAAATATAGAATTTTCACAAAATTTATAGTGTTTAAAATAGACTCACTTGAGTACAAATAAAGCTCTGTTATATCTTACATCATCCCGAAAATTATGCCAGTGTTTCCCTAAATGAATAATAAAATTTAAAGAAAATTTTGTTCTAACCAACGCAAAACCTAGTAACAAACCCTAAAGGTGCCTTCAGACTATCTGTTTTGTCATATGTTATTGTATCTGCTTTTTGGTTTTGAGTTGTCGTAAGTTCTAAACAAACCATAGCATTCTTGATTATTTTGTTCGCGCCTATCTAATAAATCGTTTGACTGAAACGCAAACTTAAGGTTAAACGTGACATGGCAATCTTAAAAAGGACTTTAGTAAACAGAATTTTAATATTTTAAGTGTTATTCATATAGCAGCAATTATTAAAAAACGGAAAAAGAAAAAAAAAACATTATGGAGTAGGAAATGGCTTCTGAAATATATTTGTTAAAAATTAAATATTTAGGTATTTTGAATTCATAACTTTTTCTACAATCCGCGTTTTTTAATACATTTATGTTTTTTAATCTTTGTTTTAGATTTTCTTTATTATTTCAATGCCTTCTTTTTTTAAATAGAACTAAAGGAACAATTTTAGGTCTCATATAAAATTAGAAACGTTTCTAATTTCAAAAAACTCATAACTGTTGACATACATATTCTGTTATCACACGAGAGTTCTCTATGAGTTTACACTATCTAACTGGGCATTTTTGACAAAACTTATGTCTAATCATGTGACGAAACAGATTGTTTGAAGGCACCTTAACAATTGAAAGTGTAATTTTAATCCAAAATTGATGTGACTTAGTAGGCTTTCGGGATTTAAAAAAATTAAGCAACACTATGGAACTGGTAAAAAGTTTTCTTATGTAATTTATAGGGAACGAAGCACAAGTACAAGCAACTATCAATTTTGATTTTCAAAATTCCGATCAGGGTACTACGGCCTCTAAAATGAACTTCGGTCTACGAAAGACTCGGAGCAGATTGATGAGGGCTGAACAAAATATCATTGCAACGGTTTCAGAGCTTAAATCAAATCATTCTATCGTTGACAGGCGTCAGGTTGAGTTGAAGTGTGGAACTATTCGTTTTCATATAAACATTTTATTTGATATAAAATTGTTGAAATTTCGCATGCAAAAATGTGTGAAAATCGCTGCTGATTGATTCATTTAAGCCGCCGTTAATGGTCTTTGATATATTCTGCACTAATACTTCTTTCCGATCTTACGTGGTTTCAAAATCTATAATATCAATGTATATAATACTTTAGTCGTTTTTGATGACTTAAACAAATAATTAGGTATAGAATTAGCTTAAGCATAATATGACTGCCAAACTTACTTGAGTCACTGTTCTTTCTAATCAGAGATTCTATAGAAAATCATTGTACTAAAAAGGATAGATTTTTATTCTTGTTGTCCTTACATACATATATCATAGATATAAGAAATATATTTCGTAAGGGCGGATATAAAAAAAAAAGGCAGAAGAAGCATATCTATAATATATGTATATCAACCTATATATACATATATAATGCAAAAACAGGGGTTGTGAATCTTGATATAAGAAATTGTAGTAATGCTGTCCGATCAAAAGAAATTGTATCCAACTTTTTCTTTTTTTTCGGATATTTATGTTCTCTAGAAAAATATCGTCAGTCAGAAAACAGAGCCAAAAAAAAAGAAAAGAAAAACCTCATTTCTTTTCTATATCATTCTTATCACTGATATATTTCCTGCGTTTCGGTATATATATTTCCACAAAATATTCCTTCCACCCACAATTTATATCTCCTTATATATATTAAAGGAAAAGCTTTCTATCTTACGCTTAGATACATAATATATATTTTCTTGTTGTTTTTGTTAGATATATTTTTTAGGTGTTACAGTAAAAATGCGTACGTGTAGAAAAAAAAAGGAAAATTTGTGTGCGAAAAAAAATGTTTCCTTCGTAGTTGTTGTCATTGTCATCAGGACCATCTCCAAGAAAAATAACATAAAGTTGATATAGAAGAAGGAAAAAAATGCTTTGTCCTCTTATCTATATGATTTGTGTTCCAGTATAGATCTTGCTTTTTTCTTGTGTTGCCTCCTGTCTCATTTTTTCCATTAGCAGGAGTTACCAATTTCGAACATAAATTTTCTATATTTATATTTATGTATGTGAATGATATCATTATAATATATAATATATTAAATAAATACATATAAATTTATATATATGTCTATCTACATTTCTTCCTTTAATTCATAATCTTAACTAGGAATTTTTTCGGTCATATAAATATAAGATATTTTTTACAAGGATTTTTAAATATCATCAAATTCGTTTACTTCAATATTTTGAAGTACAAAATGAACGTTGTGGTTTGAATTAAAAGACCCATTGAATTCCTTGCAGTATATGCTGTGGCTCCATCTTGTTGGAACCAAAGGGTTGGATCGATTTCCGAGTTTAAAACATTTTCCAAAATCGTTCGATATTGAGCACTATTGATGGATACTGCAACACTGTCTTTATTTTAGAAGAAATATTGGCCAATGATACTCGCAGAAGATACACCGCACCAAACACTACAATTAACGGGGTTTAATTGTCGTTCGTGAACTGCTCTTGGATTCTCTGTAGCCCATATCTTGCTGTTCTGCTTGTTTATGAAGCCATTTAATTGGAAATTGGCTTCGACGATATGCACGCTGAGTCAAAACAATGGACCGTTGATGTTCAAAATAAAGTCCAATGATTTTGCTTCCTTGTTTCCTTGTGTATTGTTCTATTTCAAATTGCCCAAGCCTGCTTTACAAAATCCTTAAATAAAATTTAAAAAAAAATTAGATTCACTTTTTTTTAACTCACCCTGGTTCAGGTCCAGAACGCATATTATGTACAAAGTTTAAAAATTTTTGAAATAAATAAATTTGTGTATGCAAATAAAAGGATTATATCAGAATTTCTGGAATATGAATTAGAATTTAAACAGGGAAAACTGTGTAAATCTTAAAATATGTATATTTATATATAATGCCTCAAGTTGAATAATAAAAATGATGAAAAGAGTCCTTAAAAATAAGGAATCGTATAAAAAGGAATTAATGAAAGTTTTATATGAATTTATACAAAAAAAAAGAAGAAAAACTACTTTCTTCCCAAAAAAGAAATGTAGATATATTATCGAACAAAAAAGGGGGTTGGATTTGAAATAAATGAAAGTAAAAAATAAAGAACTATATATACACTACCCTTATAGACATATATTAAGGCCATCTATTTAAGTTGAGCTGATCTTGATATACAGACTCTCCAAAAAAACATACTCCCAACTCCTTCACACATGCTTTTCACGTATGGATTTATCTATTGAAAGCAGAAAAAGGAGATATATTACGCATATATATATATATAGGGAAAAATTGCGTATAGAAATAGCATTATTTATAATAATAACATGTATTGGGTCCGAAAGAACTCTGGGCGTGATGTATTGGTCCTTCTGTAAATGTAGATTAATCGCTTCCAGCGAAATTCTTGAGGAATAATAAGGACAAAGAAAGATGAATGGTTTAATAAAAATCTAATAGAAGGGCTTTTGGCTATTTTGTTTGATTCTTTTTTTTTGTTGCTGGGGCAAAGGAAAAAGATTTCAAGAATCAAATTCTGAAGTGGAATCTAAAGAAATAAAGAAAAGCCCATATTATAGCAGGAAGGGATCACACACAAAAATTGGAAGGAATAAAAGGAATGAAACCATATATAAAATTCTAATGTATTCTATACTAAAAATCTATATAATGTTTCTTAATCCAAAAGGCTAATGTCGTTGGTTTGAAAAAAGATTTATATATATACATATGGAACACAAAAAACAGTCTTTTTTTAATATATTCCCTTTAAGGCAATATATTATATTCACATAGAGTTTTATATCGGTTTAGGATACTTCTTAAAAGGGTAAGATTTTAATTTTTTTATATACACATATAAAAAAAGAACTATAAGATATATGCACAGATCTTTGACTTCGACTCATCAATTTCAAAGAACCTTCACTAGGTAGCTATACTTCGAATAACCAATTAAACAGTGCTGCCTTCATTTCACCCTTCGAACATCAAATTACAAATTATTACATCTAACTTCTTCAGAATGTATTTAAAACCTATCGATTTCAAGAGCAGTTTCCGCATGACCTCAAGATCTTTTGTATAGGACCAGCACTTTAATTGTGTATTCCTGTCCTTGGTGAATCTAATTCCAATTGAAAATGTTAATGAATTTAATGCCACTGATTTTTGAAATGGACTTTAAACAAAAATTTAAGTACTTTAAATAAATTTCTTAAATTTAATTAATTAATGGACATGAATTTTAATACCAGCGAATCTAATTTCAAAAACATGCGTTCGAGCTTTTTTAAGTAATTCGTTAATTTTTACATGTTTTTTTTTTTTTTGCTATCATTTAAATGATGAATATGGATACCAAATTAAGGAGTATAGCTATGTGCTTAAAAAGACAAGCTGAAATTCAAGAACAAGTCTCGAAAATGTTGGGGTTCCTTTGGGGATTTAAGTTTTTTTTTTTTTTTTTTTAGTACAAAAGTTGAAAGAAGGGAAAGAAATAACTTTTTCGCCTTTTATTTTTTGTTTACGTCTTCTTCTAATGCTATGTAATTCATCTTCACATTTTTCTATGTCACCCGTTATCATCCCAAAATTTACAGATTCCCTATTTTTGTTTTTAGGGGGGTAGGATAGGGAAAGTTTTTCTCCTTTTCAATTCTCATCCCAATATTATCAAAAATGATTATATTCAACCACCATTCATACCACTTGAAATTCACCACCAATTCAGGGTCGAAGACTATAAATCAGGACTTTTGTAGCAAGTTTTTCGCGCGCGCGAGAGCTGTTGTTTTTTGTGTGTTGTAATTCTATAACTATGCAAGAATATATAACGTAGATAGACGATGTATAGTAAAAAAAATAAGCTTCATCACAGTCCCATCCCATTCCATTTTCTATACTTCATTTTCACTCTCTCTAGAAATTACTATGGTTTTTTTTTTCTTCTTCTAGATATATATCCCTTATCACTGTTAGGCATTTTATACTACATATACATTTACAGAGAATAAGACTGATTATACTATATATTATATTGTAATATGAAAGGATATCAAAGTACGTATATATAAATATATATATATCTGTGTCCTCCATTTCTCATGATGGAAAAAACGTAATTTTTCTTCTTTCGTTATTTTTTTTTTTGGGGTGGTATGGTTTTGGTTTCTAGTTTTTTTGTTGTTGTTCTTTCTAATAGTGTTGGGTTTGAGATATAGAATAAAATGGTACATGGTGTCCTGATACTGCTGATTTGATATGGTTCATAATGACGATGATGGTAGTAGTGTGATTTTTTTTTCCTAGGGTTCTTAACTCAATGGAATTGAAAAAGGGCACAAAAACTGAGAAAATGTATTCAAGTGCTCAAAGTTTCGTTGCTATTTTTCTTCTTGTTTTTTTTTTTTTTTGTTCGCCGACATACTTCAGCCACCCTTTTTTTGTGTGTTCTTTTTGTATTCTATATGGATGATATTCCCCAACATAGCTACAATAGGTTTTTTGTTGTTGTTTTTGTTTCTATTTGATACCGCACAGTTGTTTATGGCATACAAAATATATATACGACTTATGTATATATTCTTTTTCTTCATCAGAAAATTCTTCTCTTAAATCTATCTTGTAGGTTTATGTCTGAATACATATAAATATAATAAAGTATAGAAAGAACGAATTTTAGTTTTTTTTTTTTTTTCATTTTCCCTTCGTATAAGGGTGGTCGCAGATGGCGTCCACAATCCCTTATTTGTAATCCGTCTTTCACACCCTCGAAAATGTCGGTAGAATACTTTTTTGTGTGGAATCCTTATTCGAACAAAAAAGGGGAGAAGGGATATCTTTCGGTATAGTCCCCGTGAAAAGGAGATTGGTTTTGACTATATATATACCATCATATAGCATATATAGAAGACCTCGTAAAGCATCTTACGTAATCTACAGAAATATATCACATTTAGGGACTTTGATATATTTACAAATCTATATAAAAGGAAATATATATATATATATAGACAGTATAGATTTTAAGTAAAAAGACACACCTAATGTATTGGGTTCGGAAAATAAGAAAAGTGGCTGTATTCTATAAAGCATTGGATTATTTTGAGGTATATATATGTATATATATATAATATATATTTAAAGAATATATAAATAAGTAGATTTGGTAGGCTTTAGGTATATCCATCCTTATTTTAAACGTAAGCTTTTTAGATTTTATACACTAGGACGAAAGGCTTAAAATATTCGTTTTTCATTCATAGTATCCTTTTAAAATATATGCACATGAATAGAAATAATACGCGCTATATAAAAATATATATACTTCTCTGTTTAATATTAAACATATTCAAAATAATTCGTTTAAAATTAGTTTCCATAGGTTTTTGATAAACAACTATAAAGACAAATTCTAAATCGATAATTTTATTGTTTAGGGTCAGAATAAGTTTTCTTCGGATCAAAATTTTAGACACAAGATTTTCATATGTAAATTTTCATAAAGGTGAACAAACTTCAAAGGAAATTTGATATGTAATAACGAATTCCTTTACAGTCTATATTGAATGTATGGCTTCTAATAGATTCTGCAATCACAATAATACTCACAAATTTGTTTAGCCAATTTTCTAATTCAATTATTTTTCTCAGATACTTCAATACGAGAAGGTAAAATTAACATAGTTATTGGAATTTCTAACTATATAAATCTTCAATACAATTTTAACTTAATTAAAACCAATTTTAACACTTCATAAAAATGAAATATTGCATCTCCATGGACCATAGATAATTTCAAAAGAATATTAATCGTTTGTCTAACACAAAAAAAGCGACAATCCACGGTTTTCCTATATATAGCCTACAACCGCCTTTTTAATTTACTATCTTCTAAAATAAAAAACAGCATAAAAAATACGTATATCCCAGAAAGGGTGGATTATTATATAAAACCGCACATCAAACACATTTTGTCATAATAATAAAAATGGAAATTCAAAATTTATTATAATTTTCGTGAAATTCAGGATGAGTTCATTTTCGTGGATAGTTAGTTGTCTAT